>JALGPY010000017.1:3805965-5074621 GCA_023055425.1 Linanthus parryae
CTAAAATATACATGTTTACTGCCTATAATTTCTAAACATCAACTCCATATCAAACATTTTGAAGAAAGCAGTCTATAAATTCATTATGAGGAACTCACCGATACCCATGAATCGTCGAAGTCTGGGGTAGGGGATATGGAGAAGATCAAAGTCTGCAATAACGGATAATATTTCAACAGGACTGCTATTCCAAACGGGTGTGATTTCCACAGCTCCGTATCTATTGTCAAACATTCACACTTCGACGACCGAGGGCCCAAATGATTTTTATGCAGCACTCCAAGCATCTTTATCCATTCAAAGAAAAGATACAACAGTTAGCATTTGCAGAACAATATGGAACATTTTGAACAAACAGGAACTTATGCGGGACTTCTGTACTGTCATTTAACGTAAGTAGTGGTAACTACATAACATTAGCACAACCTGATTTAGTTACTTGACTACCAAACCAATGACAACTAGATTTAGAGGAAAGGATAACTAAATATAGACTAGAATGATGGCACCATCAGTTATTAGCCTTTTTCTCATTGTAGCACTGTAACTTTACTTTCCTTTACCTAAACCTCCCTTCTAAGAGTTCAGACACGAGAAAATGTAATACCAACATCAATTAACTATTTCAATTCCAAAGACGCTTCAAATATGAATCTGAACTCAAAACAATAGTCATGATGAGCCAAACGCTCAAATCCATCCAACATATAAGAAAACCAGCATTATTGAGAAGCTAAGACGTAAAGATCTCATAAAATTGTTTAAAATGACTGACCGTTATAGCCCAGGTACCAAGAGTGAGAGTCTTCACATGAGCAATGCTGTCAAGAAAGCATTGTGCCATGTTTATCAACTCATCATCGGAGACTACTTCTGCATCTCCCAAGTAGAAGCCGAATAGCGTTGCTTCAACCAAAGAATTAAGATCAACCAGCTGACAACGCATGAGGACACCTGACATTTCCAGTGACAGAACATTGGGAGCCGATATTTCCAAGCAATCTAACCCTTGAAGAACACGATGAGACATACATATGTCTCTCAAAACCAATCTCTTCACACTTGACTCGCCAAAATGCAAAGAATCAATGCCCTTAAAGTTATGAAGTTCCAGCATCTCCAACACAGGAGTCCCTGCTATGATCATTTGAATGACATCATCACTCAAAGTCACATACCCAATTGACAACTTCTTCAGAGAATTCCAATCAACAGTGTGCTTCGGCTCGATCCTGCACCACGAGAAGTGCAATTCTCTGAATTTCGAGTCTGTAAACAGAAACTGCGGCAAAATGTAGCTGTCTCCTTCCTCCTGCTCACGGTCTTCACCATAAACTGAAGTTACAAAATCAAATGTCAGTTTGAAGTCCGATTCAAACTTGTCCACACCATGCTTGGAAGCAAATCGAGCCCATAGGTTGGCATGATAAGAAAATTGCTTCCGGTAAAGGAAGGTGATGGCCAAATTCTTGACGAAACCGTCGCTGAGAACTAGGGTTTTGACGACGAACTCAGCGAATCTGACGATATCGCTGGTTTCAGGTTCATCTGAATCATAGTAGTCGTCATAATTAAAAGAAAGAGTGGGAACACAAGTCCAGAGATACTGCCAACTCCTGGACAAAAGCCCAGTTCGAACCGAGTCTCGGATCGAGAGAAATGAGAGGATGTGAAGGATTACCGATTCAGGAAGCGTGCTGAGCCGATCTGGTCCGCCTGGGTCGAGGCTAACAAACCTTGGACGCTTAACCGGCGGTGTGCAGGAGTCGGAGGATGTGTAGGAGTCGCTGGAATCATCACTTTCGCTGGACATAGTGTGGAGCAGCCAAAAGAAGGGTTAAGTGTGCTCAACGCCGAACCAGAGAGGGTGGGTTTTCGACTTTTTTACAAACTTTTCAGGGGTGACTTTTGAGGTTCTCCCTAAGGGTTACTGTAGTTCCCAACAAAAGTAGTGAACGAAGCGTCTCTTCAAATTCAAATTTCAAACATCGTCTATTAATGGCACGTTTAGATAGCAAAACGACATGATTTTTTGACAATTTTTTTATGGTATTATAGAGGAAAGTTGAGGAGAGTTAACTCTACGAGATCATACAAAAATTACAAAATTCTTGTATTATTTTGCTGATTAAATTACTGGGTTAAAATCACTCGGTGAATAGTGACAAATAGTGAAGTAGGAGTTTGTGCGAATTGCAATATACCCCATGTGGTTTGGTTTATGTGTGATTCCGTTAGTTTTAACGAAATCCGTCAACTTTTTAATTTATATACCCATTATACCCTCAATATTTACACACAACCAAAAAAACTAAACATAAACATGATATTTACTCAAAAAAAAAAAAAAAAACACGATTTCATAAACAGATCTGATGAAGGAGGCGGAGGGGGTGGAGGAAGAGGGAAGAGGTAGAGGAGGGGGGAATGGAGAAGGGGGAAAAGGAGGAGGATAGGGCTCGGAAGAAAGAAGAGGGGAAGGGGGAGGAGGAAGACGGGAAGGGGGAAAAGGAGTAAGGAAAAGTGAAAGAGGCTAATCGAAGACTAGAGGACGACGAGGAAGGCGACGAACCCGGCGGCGCAGATCGAAGACTAGAGGACGACGGTGGCGCAGGTGGATGGGAGGACGACCTATGGGCTTCTGGGTTTGGAGAAGGAAGAAAGGGAGGGAGATGGGGAAGGGGAGAAGAAGATGTGATGCAGAGAGAGAGACAGAGTAAAGTTAGAAGTATATACAAGGGTAATGAAGTCTTTTTGTTCTCACTAACGGAAAAATACCCCCTTACCGCACAAAAATGAAACCAGAGGGGGGTGTATTACAACTTTTGAGACTCCAGAAGAGTCTTTCCCACATACCCCTAATCACAGGGCGGAAATGCAATTAATCCTTAATATTGTGTTTTGTTTTGTGTAGCATTAGTTCACTATAATTCACAAATAGTCCAATACAACTAATCCCCTCCTGCAAGAGGGGAGTAATTTTAAGAAATAAAGCATCATATTTTCATTATTTAATACCGGTATTAAAATTAGTCTAGAATAGCCAAATATTGAATAAACTAATACATAGGCTATATTTAGTCTAATCTCACCTAAGGCATCTCCAATGGTAAAATCAAAACTTAGCTAAATTTTAACTAGTATAAATTTTAACTAAGTGAAACTTTTTTGTGTATGTTCCAATGGTGTTATGCATTTACACAACTTTATAGGTATACAATTTTAAAATATTTATTTATTATAATAAAGTATGAGAGAAATGGACACAAAACTTTTAACTACATACTTTCTAACTAGCTACTTGTAAAGAGCAGAATACATATATATGTAAACTGTTAGATCATTTAACCAGCCCATTGGACCACCTGATTTGTTCCAGTCATGTAGTATAATATAACTAAGCAAGCTTTTTACATATTCCACCGGAGATGCTCTGTCTAATTCTGGAAAACCCAACACGCCAAAGAGATTAATTAATACCATGAGCTTGCAAATTGTTGGAATGAGAGGTTGAAGACCTCAACATCTCATTCCAACTATCTGCAATCTCCTCAATACCTCATTTGAGCAATCTGCATTCTCATAATCTAAATTAATTCCCTTCAAACATCGTCTTTATACTACATTTGTTTCTCCGTAATCTAGTCCACTGGTCATCGGTCATTTTGATTCGGGATTCGGTTAGCAAAATCATGTAGAAAAAATCGTAATCTTTTCATAGTGTTGTAAAAGATTACCGAAGTCTTGCTTCGTTGCCAACCAAATCAAGGGGTCAAAGTGACCCTCTAAAGTCAACTTATTTGGGAGAAATAAACCAGATACTAAACTTTGAAGCTTCCTTTCGAGATGTTGTCGGCTCTCTCTACAATCTAGAGAGAGAATCACTACGGTCGGTTGTTCAACGAGTTGTGTCGCTTCTACGGGCCCATCTGGTTGTTCGAAGGGTTGTATTGCATGAGCTCATCTTTTGGATACTCGGACGCAGGGGCGGAGCCAGATATTCGAAACACTTAGGGCACTCTTATAAGATATTCAAATTATCTAGAGCACTATTGTAATTTTAGCAAAGGTACGATATAAAATTTTTGTAAATCAAAGGGTCAAATTGCATTTTTTCATGAAAAATATATCAAAAATATCACCATATTTGCTATCCAAATCACCGGGTCAACCGGGTCAAAGTGACCTGGTTACGGATAAACAAAGTCAAACCGGGGAGAAAGAGGAAGTAGCACATCTGTCACCTACTTACTTCTCAGCCCAAAATAGCCCACATCAAGTCCGTATGTGTTAAACATATTTTCTTTCCTGAAAAGACATTGAACAAGTGCCATACACAAAAGAAACAAAGTCATCATCAACAAGAGGTAAGAAATCGTTTTCCTTTCCTTAATTTAATCTTTCAAAGCTTTGTCTGTATCTTCATTTCACATCTTGTTATTCTATGAATGAGCATTACATATTTACATGGGTTATAGTATTTTCTTGATAAAATTTCAAAAAAGTATGTGTTTGATTTCGTCAAGTTTTCTTAGGATCTCCTTAAATTGCAGTTCCTACATAGCTGAAGAGAAGGGTAAGCAGTCAGTTTCAGGTTTAGGTGCAATACCCGTTATCCTATATCTCTTTTAATCTTGATCTTCTTCTGGGAAAATTCTTCAGCATGGGAGAGACTCGGCCACATAACCACGGCAAGTACTGAAGTCCCCGTGCTCTTACTTTTTTTCGTTTTAATTGGAGTAATTCAAAGTAAAACTTGAAATTTTGAGTACTTTTTTTCTGGGTGAAATAAATTTTGAGTAGTTGAAGAACTCCAACTATCCCTAATATCAAGAGACTTGTACAACCTTAATCATGATAACAAGATCTGAAGCCAGGATTTCCAATTCATGTTTCTATTCGTCATAGGAATGAACACAATTTTCTGGGGCCCATTTTGCACTTCTGTGGTTTGAAACTCATCAATCTTCTTAGAAGCCAAAAAGTGAATACATATCTAACTCATTCATGTCATTTCAACAGGAGAAGGAGAAGAAGAAACCCAGAAGATGAATCTGAAAATGCCAATATCAAATCAACAATTCCCCAAACCATAAACTACATGTGGTGCCTCAGAATGGCAATCTATTCCTTCTTTGTCCTCACCGGCCAATAAGTGGCGACACTCTTGGGAAGGCTTTACTACGACAAAGGCGGTAACAGCATATGGATGGCAACTCTAGTCCAATTTGGTGGTTTCCCTATCCTCCTCCCGTTGCTATTTGTTTCCCCCAAATTCAAAACACAAGACGACAACAAGAACTTGTGCAGCCAAAAACCCAAAACTTCAACTCTTGTAATGCTTTATGTCTTCCTAGGTATTGGTGCTGCATTCTGCATGTTATACTCCATTGGCCACTTATACCTCCCGGTTTCAACCTATTCACTCCTATGTGCAAGCCAACTAGCCTTCAATGCCTTGTTTTCTTACTTCCTAAATTCCCAAAAGATCACTCCTTTGATAGCCAATTCACTAGTGCTTCTCACTATTTCCTCAACCCTCCTTGTCTTCCAAGAGGACGAATCGTCTGCCAGCAAAGTCTCTAAAGGGAAATACGCGATAGGCTTCATATGCACCATCGGGGCATCTGCAAGGGTACTCGCTCTCCTTTTCCGTAACCCAACTTTCTTTCGAGAAAATACACAAAACCCAAAGCTTTAAGGTGGTCATGGACATTATAATCTACCCGGGTATTTACGCGACGTTGGCTGTCCTTATGGGTTACTTCGCTAGTGGGGAGTGGAGCGGAATCAAGAAGGAGATTGTAGAGTTTGAATTAGGCAAGGTATCGTATGTAATGAATTTGATTTGGACTGCTATTTCTTGGCAAGTCTTCAACATTGGGGCCGTGGGCTGATTTTTGAGGTTTCTTCTTGTTGTAAAATGGTTTTCGAACCATGCTTTTGTTACCCAATTTTGGTCAAGTTATAACTAAGAACTTGGATCAACGTTAACATATTATTAAACTAGGTAACAAGGGGATCGATTCAAGATCCCAAACGTCGAAAACCATTAACGGGTGAATGAGAAATTAGGCGTTGAAGTTGGCCACTTCAATTGCTCAATTTTAAATGCACCCACATCTTGGAAATGAGGAAGAGAAGAGTAGTTCATCTACTCAAAGGTTGAGTACTAAGGGCACGCCCTTTGGGTGATACACATTTTGTGTAGGAGAGAGGACCTAGACAATGGTCGAACCACCACACGCGCGCGCGCGCCGCCGCCGTCCGGCTCGTCTCGGGCACGGGCCGTGGCGCGTGCGGTGGTGGTTGGTTGGGCTTTATCTTTTTGGGCCAGAAAATAACTTTTAATCCAGCCCGTTAATAATTAATATTAACAGTATTAACAGTCCAGCCCGTTAATAATTAATATTAACAGTCCAACCCGAAACAGTTATTAACTGTCTCCAACAGTTGTAACTTTTGGAACAGTTACAACTGTTACTGTTCAAAATTGAACAGTCATAAACGGTTTTGTAACTGCTCCTCTCCCTGCCTATAAAAGGAACCTTCCTCTCTCAGTTTTTCCCATCCGAACTCCAGCAACAATTCCCTCTCTCTCTCACTCACTCACTACCAGTTTCTCTCAAAACAAAGTTCGGTTCGCCGGTACTGCAGATTGTGCTTTCGTCTGCAGTACGTGAAGACTTTCATCCTGGGGAGTAAATTTGCCCGTGTCTGTACATAAATAAAACGAAGCACAACCAACTGTGGGGGGCAAATATTACTTCACGGAGATCGTTTCATGAACAACAAGACTGTCTTCTTTCTTGCTTCAGCATTCGGCAATTTAACCATCTGTAAGTGTTTATTGTTTCTGTAATTTCATCCTTTCTGTTAATCTTTCTGTTTTCAGATTCTTCTTAATACACCTAAATATTTCCAACAATCGTGAAGTAATATTTCATAGGTGTTTAAAAGAATCTGTTTTACACAGAATTTTTAACAGTATTATTATTCAGATTAGTTAACAGTATTGTTATTATTCTGTACTCTTCTTCTACTTTCTTTCTGTTTGCTGAGACATTTGTATCTTCAGCAATGTCAGAAACTGGGACTGAAACTCGTCCGGCCAATCCGTCCAACATGGCGACAGCGGCTGCCAACCAGGTTGTTCCGCTCAACGCAGTGACGGCAGAAAAACCCGAAAAATTCACGGGGATTGATTTCAAGCGTTGGCAGCAGAAAATTCTCTTCTATATCACCACCTTAGGTTTGGAGAAATACCTAAGGGATGATGCGCCTGAAACTCCATCAAACGCAGATGCAGAAGCACTCGTCGCTATTGACGCTTGGAAGCATTCTGACTTCCTTGCCAGATCTTACATTCTCAATAGCTTAGACGATCAACTGTACAATGTCTATTGTTCTGTAAAAACTGCAAAGGAATTATGGCTTTCCCTAGAAAAGAAATATAAAACAGAGGATGCGGGAGCCAAGAAATTTGTAGTAGAAAATTTTATGGAGTTTAGGATGGTGGATTCTAAATCTATTATGTCACAGGTTCAGGAATTCCAATGCCTCATCCATGATGTGAAAGCCGAAAGCATGATTCTGCCCAAGGAATTTCTCGTTGCAGTCATGATTCACAAGCTTCCAGCGGCATGGAAAGCATACAAGAACTACCTGAAACACAAGCGCAAAGAGATGAAGATGGAGGAACTAATTGTCCTCCTACGCATTGAGGAAGGAAACCGGATCGCCGACGAAAGACCCTCAACAAGTTATCATTCAAGGATCAACATTGTGGAGGGAGGCCCAGAAAAGAACAATCACAAAAGGAGGAAGGCAAGTGCCCCTTACGAGAAAAAGAGGTTAGCGGGAAAGTGTCTCATTTGTGGGAAAGTCGGTCACATGAAGAAGGACTGCCGCAAAAGGAGAAACACTTTCAAGGGCAAGAAGCCGGAGGCAAACCTTACCGAAGGCAACAATGCTAAAGACTTTGCCGCCGTAATCTCCGAAGTCAATCTCGCCGGAGGAAATCCAAACGAATGGTGGGTTGATACCGGGGCTACTCGCCACATTTGTGCCGACAAGAACATGTTTGCCGAATATGAAGAAGTCGAGAACGAGGAACAACTCTACATGGGTAACTCGGCCACATCCTTAGTCAAAGGAAAGGGACGGTTGATTCTCAAAATGACGTCCGGAAAGAAACTTGTACTTAATGATGTATTACATGTCCCCGACATTAGGAAAAACCTTGTTTCAGGTTATGTACTTAGCAAAAAGGGTTTCAAACTTGTCTTTGAATCCGACAAGTTTGTGTTAACCAAAAATGGGGAGTATGTAGGAAGGGGTTACTTGAAGGATGGGCTTTTCAAGCTCAATGTAATGGTTGTTTCCGCAATGAATAAGAAAGCAATATTTAACTATTTTTCGGAATCTTCTCTTTCTTCATCTTGTTTATGGCATGGAAGATTAGGACATGTTAATTACGACTCAATTCGTAAATTAATGAATACCGATCATCTTCCAAAAAGTTCTATCGATGAAAATCACAAATGTGAAATTTGTGTAGAGGCAAAAATGACAAGACAATCGTTTCAACCGATTGGTACAAAAACAACAAGTCCTCTTGAACTTATTCACACCGATATTTGTGATTTAAAGTTTATTCAAACAAGAAGCGGCAAAAAGTATTTTATTACCTTCATTGATGATTGTACCAAATATAGCTATGTTTATTTGTTACATAGCCGAGATGAAGCATTGGATGCTTTCAAACAATTCAAAGCCGAAGTAGAAAATCAACTCAACAAAAAGATTAAAATACTTCGAAGTGATCGAGGAGTAGAATACGATTCTCCATTCGCAACTATATGCGCTGAAAATGGAATAATCCATCAAACTTCAGCACCATATACGCCTCAACAAAATGGAGTGGCGGAAAGGAAGAATAGGACCCTAAAAGAAATGCTTAACGCATTACTCTTAAGTTCAGGTCTACCACAAAACTTGTGGGGGGAAGCGCTATTAACAGCCAATTATATTCTTAATAGAATACCCAAAAAGAAAATGGACAAAACTCCATACGAGTTATGGAAAGGGCGTAAACCCACATACAAGCATCTAAGAACTTGGGGATGTCTTGCAAAAGTAGCTACTCCATTACCTAAAAAGGTAAAGTTAGGTCCAAAGACAATTGATTGCGTCTTCATTGGATACACATTAAATAGCAGCGCCTACCGCTTTATGGTTCATAAAATGGAAATTCCGGATATTCATGAGAATACCATCATCGAATCGGCACATGCGTCATTCTTTGAGGATATATTTCCTTATAAAGAAATGAAAACACAATTATCTTATAAGCGGGCGCATGACATAGCTTTTAAAGAAAACTTAGAAGAAGAGCCTAGACGAAGTAAAAGGAAAAAGACTCCTAAAACATTTGGTCCGGAGTTTCTTACTTATATGGTAGAAAATGATCCTGCAACTTACAAAGAAGCTATGTCAAGTGTTGAGGCACCCTATTGGAAGGAAGCAGTAAAAAGCGAAATCGAATCAATTCTCCATAATAATACATGGGAATTAGTTGATCTTCCTCAAGGATGCAAACCATTAGGTTGCAAATGGGTATTGATGGTTCCATCGACAAGTATAAAGCTAGACTTGTCCCAAAAGGAAGGTTTAGACTTCTTCGACACTTATTCCCCGGTCACTAGAATAACATCCATTCGAATGCTAGTTGCAATTGCAGCAATTTTTAATTTTGAAATTCATCAAATGGATGTTAAAACGGCATTCCTAAATGGAGAACTAGAAGAAGAAATTTATATGGAACAACCTGAAGGGTTTCAAGTTCCAGGAAGCAAAAACAAATATTGCCGTCTAAAGAAATCCTTATACGGATTAAAACAAGCACCCAAGCAATGGCATGGAAAATTTGACAAAGTTATGTCAACAAATGGTTTTAAAACCAATGAATGCGACAAGTGTGTATATTCTAAAACAAACACTGATGGGTGTGTCATCATATGCCTATACGTTGATGACATGTTGATATTTGGAAACAACGAGAAAGTAATACGTGCCACCAAAGGGTTATTGTCGACAAGCTTTGATATGAAAGATTTAGGGGTGGCTGACGTCATTTTAGGAATCAAGGTTTCTAAGACGTCCTCAGGGTATGCATTATCTCAGTCTCACTATATCGAGAAAGTTCTCGAAAAGTTTGACAAAGATAGCGGCAAACAAGTAAAAACACCAGTCGACACAAGCATGCATCTCGCCAAAAATCGCGGTTCGGCAATCAAACAACTTGAGTACGCGCAAATAATAGAAAGCCTGATGTACATAATGAATTGTACAAGGCCGGACATCGCACAAGCAGTTGGAAAGCTCAGTCGTTTTACTAGTAATCCTGGAAAGGATCACTGGACAACATTGATCCGAGTATTAAGGTATCTACGATACACCAAAAACTTAGGATTACAATATTCCAACTATCCTGCTGTCCTAGAAGGATATTGCGATGCGAATTGGATATCTGATACAAAAGATTCCAAGTCCACGAGTGGTTACGTATTCACACTCGGAGGAGCGGCAATATGCTGGAAGTCTTCAAAGCAGACGTGCATTGCAAGATCTACTATGGAATCGGAATTCATAGCATTAGATAAGGCAGGGGAAGAAGCAGAATGGCTTCGTCATTTCCTCGAAGACATTCCAATATGGCCGCAACCGGTGCCTGCTATATGCATTCAGTGCTATAGCCAGTCGGCAATAGCGAAGGCACAAAATAGTATATATAATGGTAAGTCTCGACATATGCGTCGAAGACACAATACTATAAGGCAACTTCTCTCACAAGGGATAATATCGATCGATTACGTAAAGTCAAAGGAAAATATAGCGGATCCGCTGACCAAAGGTCTATCGAGAGAATTGGTTGCAAGTTCGTCGAGAGGAATGGGGCTAAAGCCTATCTCGTAAGAGTTGCACAATAGCGGCAAACCCAACCTAGGTGACTGGAGATCCCAAGAACTAGGTTCAAAAGGGACAACCTAACTATTTGTGCAAATATAAAATCACTCATAAAAAAATGAAACAACGTTTCAATCCCATTCCTAGGACGAAGAGTGATAGGACCAGGGTAAGCAATGCTTTTAATGAGGTCACATGTTAAGAAGAGTATGGATTGATACCCTTAAATGTGTCTTACCTATGTGAGTAGGAACTGGGGCCGGTTCTAGGAGGATGAAAAAGGCTACACTCCTCTAAAGACTACTCATGAAAAACCAGGCAAAGTGATTCAAGGCCAAAATGAACACAACCATGAGAACCAACTATGTTTCGGTATTTATTTGTGTGGTTACTATCGACAAGGTATAAGACACGACAAAGCTGTTCAAAGCGCTTCGCACACTGTCTAGCCAGTATACCCTATAGTATCTCACTAATGGAAATGTTCAAATTCTATGACCACCTTTCCTTAGGCAATTAATTACCACTGAGAGAAATCCACAAATGAGATCGACACTTTCAGCATAAACGCTAATTTGTCATTCATGTGGGGGATTGTTGTAAAATGGTTTTCGAACCATGCTTTTGTTACCCAATTTTGGTCAAGATATAACTAAGAACTTGGATCAACGTTAACATATTATTAAACTAGGTAACAAGGGGATCGATTCAAGATCCCAAACGTCGAAAACCATTAACGGGTGAATGAGAAATTAGGCGTTGAAGTTGGCCACTTCAATTGCTCAATTTTAAATGCACCCACATCTTGGAAATGAGGAAGAGAAGAGTAGTTCATCTACTCAAAGGTTGAGTACTAAGGGCACGCCCTTTGGGTGATACACATTTTGTGTAGGAGAGAGGACCTAGACAATGGTCGAACCACCACACGCGCGCGCGCGCCGCCGTCCGTCCGACTCGTCTCGGGTTCGGGTTCGGGCACGGGCCGGGCCGTGGCGCGGTGCGGTGGTTGGTTGGGCTTTATCTTTTTGGGCCAGAAAATAACTTTTAATCCAGCCCGTTAATAATTAATATTAACAGTATTAACAGTCCAGCCCGTTAATAATTAATATTAACAGTCCAACCCGAAACAGTTATTAACTGTCTCCAACAGTTGTAACTTTTGGAACAGTTACAACTGTTACTGTTCAAATTTGAACAGTCACAAACGGTTTTGTAACTGCTCCTCTCCCTGCCTATAAAAGGAACCTTCCTCTCTCAGTTTTTCCCATCCGAACTCCAGCAACAATTCCCTCTCTCTCTCACTCACTCACTACCAGTTTCTCTCAAAACAAAGTTCGGTTCGCCGGTACTGCAGATTGTGCTTTCGTCTGCAGTACGTGAAGACTTTCATCCTGGGGAGTAAATTTGCCCGTGTCTGTACATAAATAAAACGAAGCACAACCAACTGTGGGGGGCAAATATTACTTCACGGAGATCGTTTCATGAACAACGAGACTGTCTTCTTTCTTGCTTCAGCATTCGGCAATTTAACCATCTGTAAGTGTTTATTGTTTCTGTAATTTCATCCTTTCTGTTAATCTTTCTGTTTTCAGATTCTTCTTAATACACCTAAATATTTCCAACACTTCTCTGTTCTCCAATGTCATTAGCAGTTTGGGGTTGCCTATGGTCCCGGTTATGGTTGTGTTCACGTTCCACGACAGTATGAACGGTGTGAAGGTGGTGTCGATGGTGCTGGCAATTTGGGGCTTCATTTCTTACATATATCAGCATAATGTTAATGATAAGAAGCTCAAAGTTGGAAATGTTAAAGTCGTCAATGGTCATTCTGAAGTTTTAGTGGTCCAAATAGCAGTTCTATAAATTATTATCTATTATAAAAACGAATGTGGCTAACCGGTTGAACAGGTTGTATCTCACCAGTTTAATGGCTGATCCAGCTTTTAAAACATTGTTTATAAGTCATACCAAACTCACACATACACATCACTCTTACTGGCTTTAACCCCTATGTCTAATTAAAACAGTAGAGCTCTTAAATGGGACGAAGGACAGCCAAACCGGCCTAGATCAGCCCGTTTGAAGGGTGGACCAACCAAGACCCGGGCCGGGGTGGTCTTGAACCATCCCTAACACGTACATGTAGTGGTCCAGGATGGTTCTTGATTTCGGGAGCGCCGGACCAGCTTATGATCGGACCATGACCAGGGTCAAGACCGGTGAATATATATATAGTGATGAACTGTATGTGTAAAAATATGCACATATAGACAGTACTTAATTATATTGATATAAAAAAGATAAAACCCAGACCGGCTCGCCCTGAACCGGCCCACCAATAGACCAAGCCGGTCCTAGGAATCCAACTTTCAGGCCTAGCCTGCTTCAATCCAGCACGGCATAGGACCGGTTCAAACGGTCGATCCTCCTTCAACCAGTCCTCCTTCAGGACTACGCAACAACTATTTCTTGTACCCCTATGGAGTGTCATCTTTGCCAACATCTTCGCATTCTTAAGCAGGATTTGTACTAACTGATAGTCAGGTATGTCGTCGTTACGGAAACCAAAAAACTTGACCGTTTTAAGATACGTGAAACAACTCAACGTTACTAGCAACGCCGATAATTCTTCTTCTATGCTGCTAAGTGGGGGATCATAGCGGGAACGTACTCGAATTTGACAGAGAAGATTACAATAACATAATTGTCAGACATGTACAGTATTGGAGAAGAATTGATTCATTGATATTTACGATCAGTGTAAAACATTTATATACTAAGTACTACCTCTGTTTCGCCTGTTTCAGCCTACTTCACTTTTTGTCATTATTCACTGGGTTACTTTCATCCGGTGATTTGATTAGCAAAACGATAGAAGAATTTTGTAATCTTTGCATGGTGTTATAGAGGAAAGTTTATTCTCTAGCATCATGAAAAAATTGTTAAAAAATTACATCGTTTTGGTACCCAAATCACCAAGTCAAAGTGACTCAGTTACGGGTTAAAAAGTCAAACGCAGACGAAACAGACGAAACGGAGGTAGTACATGATAAGCCCTAAGTGCAATAGTATAATAATACAAAACTATCTATTGCTTACATAAACTGTGAGTTATCCTTCTAAGTGTTACAGTGAGTAATGCTTGGGCAAAACAACAAATAATCCGGCTATCGACACAAGCTCTCGGCTTAGCATACAAAATTTGAAGAACACACCACATGAATTTTTTCTAGCAATCTGTATTCAAGCCCCAGCTAATTGAGAGTTGCCCGTGCACATCAGTATGAATCTCTATTTATAGGCAATACTGGTGCCAAATCACTTATGGCCCATTAGCTTCATCAGTTTCTCATACAAATCTCATTCTGGGTCAATTCTTGCGTTAGGCAAGGCTCAAGATCAAACAAACTGAGTTGGAGCTGTTTTGTAGTTTCGGACATTCAATCCTATGTTTTCTCACAAAACATAGGATTGAATGTCTAAGGCATCCCACTGTTTGGGAGATGGACAACAGGATGTCGAGGTCACAAATGTCTGGGTTAAAGTGTTACTGCACGGATGAGCCGATCCTGAGGGCGATACATTAAGTTGAAGCCCAATTTGCCTTAGGAAAATGCTAAACGTCACCCTTTTTTCTTCACCTCTTAATTTCACCTCCTATGTGGATGTTTTTGGTTGGTGGTGTAATTATAGAAATATCTTAAAATAAATACTCATATCAATCATATCTTGACACATAGGAGGTGAACTTGAAAGGTGAAGAAAAAAAGGTGAAGCGTAGCGCCCCTCTTTGCCTTATGTATCCCTCGAAGGCTTTTTCTTGTGAGACTTACTAGTCTGTTGTCTATAGACTTCGAACCTAAGACCTCATGCAGGGCTTTTAAATGCTACCAAGGAGCAAGGTTGGGGTCAGAGGCGGAGGCTTGTCGGGGCATGGGGTCAATCACCCCACCCCCCCCCCCCCCCCAAACTTTCTTAAAACTATATATTTACCCTGCATTTCTAAAAATAAATTATATTTATGCACCTGAGTATATTATAGATCTGACCCTAAAAATTATAGACCCTTTTAAATTTCACCAAATTGTCGTAGGTCCTTAAATAATTACAGAATTATCCCCAAGATATTTTTTCAGTTCTAAACAACTTTGTTTAAAGAAATTGTGCCCCCTCCTCGGTGAATTCTTGGCTCTACCACTGTTCAGGAGGCACGTGCTATGGCAGCTAACCAAGTGGCGTGAAGGCTTGTTTTAAATTTGTATTGTTCTACAATTGCTTAGTTGTATATAGTTAGTTTCGACTGGCGTATGGCTCTTCGGATCTATTGTTTCTTTTAGTTTTTCATATGTTATTTTGGCTTTTTTATTCTGAACGTAACCTCCTCTGTTTTGACTTTAATCTTTTATGGAAGTTTTTTTAACTTCGATAATTAGAAAACAGATCTCTTTGTCTCAAAAGAGAAAGAAAACAGATCTCTACAGCTACACTCGTGGATCAATTGGTTTGGCCATGAAGATCTCATTTTTGGTATTTAATGGAGACAATGGCATGTGGAGAGTGAATGAAGATCTGTTACATTTCTGAAATTTGAAGTTCTTTGTAGGCATAAGGTTAGGTTTGTGGATATTGCAAATTAAATGTATAACTCCTACACGGTATGGAACCATTTCAATTAAGCAAATGGTATGCCTCACCTTTCAGTGTGCCTAATTTCAGGACACTAAACACCCATTGACTTTGTCATTCCATGTTCTAAGAGGGTAAATTTGTCCCGAAACTTCAATCAGTGATTTCACCTAAAAGACACTTTCATGCCCTCATGTTTGACACAAAGAAACGTTCACGCCTTTTGATTTGTGAAATTACACTTTCGCCCCTTTAGTGTGTCTAACTTCATGACACTTACAGCATTTGACTGTGTTTCCATGCTCTAAGAGGGTATATTCGCCCCGAAATTACTATCTATGACGGACAACAGCCCAGATAATCTAACAACGTCAGAGTTATGGACAGTATGTGTCTTGAAATTTGACACGCTAAAGGGTAAAAGACACTTTTACCCCCTTCCCAGCCCCAAAATATCTCACATCAACTCTCAACGTGTTAATCAGCTACTCCATGAACTTTTTACTCTAGGAGTGTATTTGAGTTAGTCAGGTTTGCATTCGGAAGATCTTTAGGTGTTTGCCTAGAAGTCTTGAGTTCTAACATTTGGACACATTTTTAGGGGTTGCATATTAGTCTCCTCGACTACGAGTCTATCAAAGTCTGTCAGTCCAATTTTTTTCCGTCTGATTTATCTCTCTAGTGTGATTTGCAAACTATTACACTAGAGCGCGAATTTATCCAGTCTGTACTCTAAAGATAGCGATGGTGGGTTCCCAAGTCATGAAAAGGGGAGAGAGAGAGAGAGAGAAAAAGCCAAACAACATCTTTCTTCAATTTGATTGCCCAACTGTAGAGAATACACTGGACTTTCTTGCATTCTAGTAAATTCACATAAATTCATCAACAACACCACACGCAAGTCTTTTTTCTTTAATCTTTCAGAAGCTTGTCTCTATCTTCATTTCACATATTGTATTTCTATGAATGAGCATTACATGTTTACATGGTTTATAGTACTTTCTTGGTAAATTTTGAAAAAAGTTTTGTTTAATCATGTGAAGTGTTCTTAAATTGCAGTTCCTACATAGATTCAGAGAAGGGCAAGCTTTAAGATTTCGCGTTTGGGTGCGATATCGATCCCTCAATCTCCTCAAAGCTTTGATTTTCTTCTAGGAAATTTCTTCAGCATGGGAGAGATTCACCCACGTAACAATGGTAAGTGAAGTCCTCTTGCTCTTATTTTTCCTGTATTTTGAAGAACTCAAAATACCCGTACTATCACTGGACTTCTACAACCTCCTTCCGATATCAAAGATGTAAAGCTTGAACATCCAATTCATGTTTTGATGATCAAGTGTTTATACTCTTCACAGGAATGAATAAATTTTCATAGGCTAACTCATTCATGTCATTTCAGCAGAAGGAGAAAAAGAAGGAGAAGCCCAGAAAGTGAAATCTGAAAATGCCAATCTCCAATCAACTATTCCCCAAACCAGAAACTACATGTGGTGGCTCAGAATGGCCATCTACTCCTTCTTTGTCCTCGCCGGTGAATCAGTAGCGACACTCTTGGGAAGGCTCTACTACGACAAAGGAGGTAACAACAAATGGATGGCAACTCTAGTCCAACTTGGAGGTTTCCCGATCCTACTCCCATTGCACTTGGTTTCTCTCAAATACGAATCACAAGACGACTACAACAATTCGCGCAGACAAAAACCCAAAACTTCAACTCTTATATTGCTTTACGTCTTCCTGGGTATCTTCAGTGCTGGATTCTGCATGTTATACTCCCTAGGCCTCTTGTACCTCCCTGTTTCAACCTATTCACTACTCTGTGCAAGCCAACTAGCCTCCAATGCCTTGTTCTCATACTTCCTCAACTCACAAAAGTTCACTCCTTTGATAGTCAATTCACTAGTGCTTCTCACTATTTCCTCCACCCTCCTTGTCTTCCAAGAGGACGACTCATCCGGGTCCACCAAAGTCTCTAAAGGAAAATACGCGATAGGCTTTCTATGCACCATTGCCGCGTCTGCAGGGCACGCGCTCTCCCTCTCAATAACCCAGCTTTCTTTCAAGAAAATACTCAAAACCCAAAGCTTTAAGGTGATCATGGACATGATAATCTACCCGGGTATGGTCGCGACATTGGCTGTCCTTGTGGGTTTTTTTGCTAGTGGGGAGTGGAGCGGAATCAAGAAAGAGATTGGGGAGTTTGAATTAGGCAGGGTCTCTTATGTGATGAATTTGGTTTGGACTGCTGTTTCTTGGCAGGTCTTCAACATTGGGGCTGTGGGGCTGATCTTTGAGGTCTCTTCTCTGTTCTCAAATGTCATTAGCACTTTGGGGCTACCTATTGTCCCGGTTATCGCCGTGTTCACGTTTCACGACAGTATGAATGGTGTGAAGGCGGTCTCGATGGTCCTGGCAATCTGGGGGTTCATTTCTTACATATACCAGCATTATGTAGATGATAAGAAGCTCAAAGTTGGAAATGCTGAATCCGTCAATGGTCATTCTGAAGTTTCCCTAGTCGAAAGAGCCTAGGTAAGCGGCAAACTTGGGGTTCAGAGGACACTGAAGACCTGTCCGCAAAGTGAAGATTTCAGCAGTTCTATAAATCTTATATGTTGTACTCTACTATTTAAGGTAAGAAAAGACCAAACAAACATAAGGCAACTACGTACTAGTAGTTTCCACAGGCTTCACTCTGACACCCTCCAACTCCAACAAGTCATGGAAGGATCCCAACTCTGTGTTTTCACCTAAATGAAAACACCTTCAGTTAAACGACCATCTGATATAAAGCGTAAAAGTGCATAAGAGGTGGTCAGAAAATAGAACTGCAACTGTCATAAAATAGACAGTTTTACTGCTGTCTTGCAGATTGTAGCTAAAATCTTAACGACAACAAAGTTTCCGGACTGCAATAAGCAGAACCCATTGCTTGTTCCATAAAACACTGCCAGCAAAGCAGCAATAAGATTGTATCTGAAAAACAGACAATGCATTGCATGATCTACAGAAAGATACAAAGATGAAGATGAACAGAGCCAAATTAAAATACTAAACCACAGACCACAGTGTTCTCACGCGCAGTGTCAACTGACAGTAAATAAAGGCTGCATACTAACATCCATTTTCAGCTGTCATTTCTCACTCGTACATCAGAAGTTTTACTACCGGATAGGATCTTTGAAAGCTCAGAAACTTTTGGGATGCTTTCAACACTTGTTTTGAATCAGGAAAGTCCCATTTCTTCGTAAGGCATATGGATAATCATCTTTTGCAACATCTGCGCATTCTTCAGCAGGATTTCTACAAACCGAAAATCAGGATTTCTGTTGCTCCAGAAACCAAAAAACTTGACCGTTTTAAGACCACTGAAGGGTATTGGCCACATGGAGAACTCTTTTTCAATACTGCGAAGTGAGAGACATTCATCAGCAATGATATGGGTATACATTAAAACCAAAGTTAAAAATCAGAAGATGAATGGTAAAAGTCGATCAAGGAGACACTCCAGAAGAAAAAAAAAAAAAATTGTAATACTCCATATAACAAATGATTCATCAAATAAACGACGTCCTTTAGGCACTTTGAGGGTTACCAACAACAGACAATAAGCTGAGCAGAATAAGGATACAATAAAGAGAAAGAAGATGAACAGAATAAATCCAAATCGTCCAAAACAATGTATATGTGATATCCCGTCCAACATGTGGATAGTGTGAATTAAATGTATTGTATAAGTAGAATCTTGGGGGTTACTACAAGCACCTTCGAGGCATATGCATTTTGATCAGAAGGGTATGGATCAAGAAGTTGTTTGGGCAGTAATCCACTCAGAGTGCTACAGCATCCAACCATTCCAATAGAGAGCACAAACATTGGTCTGGCTTTATTTGGGGGCGTAACAAGCTAGCTAAACCAAACAACATCAAATCCATGAATAGAAGAAGCAACTCAGCTACCCTAGTATTTAGCAAACGTCCGAAAAATCCTTACGGTTGAGATTTGCAAACGGGGTTACTCAAATTACAATTATACCCAAATTGGCACGGCCCGCACCGACCCGCGCATAACACGGCCCGCTCCACCCTCCGACACGGCACGGTTCGCTCAAAGGCGTGCTCAACCCGTGGCACGGCCGGGTCACGTTCTTCCCGAAGACAACGCGGCCCGGGCCGTGCATGTCCCGCACAAAATGGACGAGGCACGCTCGACCCGGCACGACCCGCTCCCGTCACAGCACGACACGTGCCATTTCTGGCGCAGCTACGACCCGGGCACGGCCCGCCCCGCCCTACCTCTGTGCACGGCCCGCCCCAAGCCCTTCTAGCCTTGACACGGCCTAAACCCAGCCCGGCCCGCTCGCAACATCTGAAATTGCAGGACTCAAATCATAAAGGAACCCATTCTCACACTCCCCCTCGTACAGACCCACTGCCAACACTTGTCTCTAACAAGCCAGATTTGCTCTAATTTTTTTAATTATTTTAATTTTTCTTATCTGTGTAAATGTTCTTCCTCAATTGTTGTAATTTTAAAGCCCGTCTGAGAAAGATAGTTTCATATAAACTTTTGGGGATGGAAGGCCATATGTTAAAATTTAGCTTTTCGCTTTCTAGGTTATGATTTTAGGATTACTTTTTGTCTGGAATAAAACTGTAAGCCTTGTTTGAAAAGGTACAATTTCACTCTGTTCGATTGAGAAGTAGTATCACCACACCCAGAAATTTATAAAAATTCCATGAATCAAGCTGTGAGATATGAGAGCAAAGTTCCTTTTCTTTGTGTGGTCAATGCTATTTTTGGGCAAAGGTGAAAAACTGAATATTCATACAGATTTCGTGAAAATCGTTTTCAGTGTTGATGACAACTAAGACGCTGGTGTTTGACGGTATTGTTGGGCAAGGGTTTGAGGAGTTTCAATTTCAGTAGCAGTGATGCGGTGGTGGCAGACTTGCAGTGACCAGTTTTACACTCTTAATGGTGGTGGTGGTGGTACAGGCAGTAGTTCTGATGTACATGAAAGTGGGTTGTGTCGTCGTGATATAGATAGATGGGGGTAGTTATGGTTGTGTGGTGAATCTGGTGATGGACGGCTTAGAAAGGAGGGTTGATGTGCAGGTTGTAACACCCTTAAAATTTCTAGGGGTTTAAATGTCATAATTCAAAATGTTGGGGGCAAGAGTTCAAATAAAATTTCCTAACTTCCCCAGCTGGAGTATAGACTAGGAAATGACTCTAGACTAACAGAGAATGATGGTGTAATACTCTAAAAATGGCGGGGGCAAGAATAAAAGTATCATAAACTTGGGGGCAATTGTGTAATTTTTCATAAAACAGTCAGCTGACATCTCGCAGAGTGGAATTTTAGAAATAACAAGGGGCTGAGTCATTAATAATTTGAGAACAGAGGGTTGAATTTTAATTTCATAAAGTGAAGAAAATTTTAAAACTACCCAAAGTTCCTAGAATCTGCACTTAACCCCCCCCCCCCCAATGTGAACTTAACACCTCATTCCATGAATCGTCACCACCTCATCAACCATGTGATGACTCACCTAGAACTCCTCCAGCCTATATAAACATCACCACCATCACCTTTCTTCATCTCCAAGTTTTCAAAGTGCAAACTCCCTCCAAAACTGCAATCACCCTCAAATCTTCTCCAAATCCAAAACTGCTACCTCAAGAGGTGCTCCGTGCTCAGTATCCTGAGAGTGTTAGCCCTCAATCAATTTGGAAGCCAACCCTGTCTCAGCCCCCAAGTCGCTAAAAACCATGGGAGTCGCTGGATTCTGGGCTCCTTCATCGCCGGCAACTGCCATGACCACCGCAGTATGGTAAACTTCTCAATTCTTGACCAAATTACTTTGTTCTTGCATCAATGAGATCCTCATGTAGTCTGGAACAAAGTTTTCTAATCAAAACTCACCCATAACATCGTTTCTTTCAGGTTTGAATCATGTGTAGGTCGTTTTTCCGACGGGCCAAGTGACTCTGTTCATGAGCACATAACTCTCTCCCTGTTCAATGAAATGACTGGATTTTGTTGCTGCTTGTTTCCTGCATATAGGGCTACAAGTTGTGTTAATTGTTTGTTTGGATTCAATCTCTAAGAAACATAAAATCGTTGTTGAAGTTGCTGCACTTGTTTGTCAAACTCTTGTTATAAGATTTTCCAGCCATCTTGTAATCCTCATATCTCAGACTATAGATGAATTGGAATACCAGTTCTTCCAGTGTGTTCATGGTATTATTGGTGACAAGTTTCATGTTTTATGGTTCTTCTGAATCAATCAAAATCAGTTCCAAAATTGACCTCAACCTTGTTGTGATGAACTACTCTGAGCATAACACTCAAATATTTTCGAAGTGTCAAAGGTTGCTTATCAACTACCTGATTTCAGTTGATCACAGCTTCTTGATCTCTTGTTGGAATTGAATGATTCTTTCTCCACCAAGTCTAACACTATACCTTATTCAACTGGACCTCAATCTGAATCCTTCTAGATTTTTGGATATACCCTCCTAAAGATGCAGTTGCGAGAGTTTTTAAACTAGAAAAACCTGGAATATTTTTTAAGTGTTGAAATGCTGATAAACCATGCAACTTCTGTCAGTCATTGCTTCTTGAATACTTGATAAAATCTTCAAATGCTTTCTTCTGGTTGAAGCTGGTGATGAGTACTTCAAATCATGCTTCTTGAGTTTTCTTCAAATTTAGATAAATTTTCCAGAAATCAAGTCTAAAGCTGTTGCCTTGAAATGTGAGAACTCTTGAATTTTTCTAAGTATTGAACTGTTGTTTCAACCCAACTTTGACAAGGCATATCTATTTGTGTATTTTGAATCTTTGAGAGTTCAAATGTGTTCTGGAAATGGAGGACTTCGATCTTCAAGACCCTGTTTTCATATTCTCAAAATTACCTTTCAATTGGCCAGAAATTGGCTGTAAAGTTAACTGAACCAGTTTCATACTATAATATTGACGTTCTGTTTTGATCTAGCAGATGATCTAATTGACCAAAAATTCCCTTCTAGAAAATTGTTCAAAATAACATTTTAATATCCAAGGTCAAGTTCGACCAAGTTGATTTTTTGGAAACCCTGATTTAAGTGAGCTGTATAAGAGGCGAAAACTCATATTTTGCAACAACTTGAATTGAACAGTTAAATCATAACTCATTCTCATGACGTTGGAGATAATCTATACCTATCAGGATAGGGATTGACTTCTACTGCTAGGGCTTCTCCTCCTCTGCTCCCTCTCCCATCTCTCTCACAGATCTGAAGAAGAAAGAGGAATAGAAGCAGGTGGAGGTGGAGGGCGACGCCCAACCTGTACGGCCATCATCGGCTCTCTCTTCCTCCTCTTTGTGCCTCTGCTTCCCCATCGAAACCCAGCCAAATTAGGATTCAGACCAATCGAGAATTGAACCCCATAAGAAGAAATCGCAAATCTGGCATATCCTGTTCACCAGCGGCATAGCTCATCGAGATTCACCGCCAACTCAAACGGGTTTGATTCAATCAATAACCAAATATTGATGGGTATTTGTTGTTATGTGGTTCGGCAAGTAGGATATCTGTTTACAACGATGGTAGTTGTTGGGGTGGCTGAAGAGATCGGTGGTGGAGACGTCTTTACCAGAATTAATGGAGGTAAGAGGATAGAACTCAAAATGGGGAAAGAGACGAGAAAAGAGGTTTGAGGAGGAGGAATCGTGGGTAATCGCGGGGCTAGTGGCGGTGTTAGTCTGAGTGAGAGATGGTGGTGGTGCTGGTGGTGCACGGGGGTTACAGCCTCACAGGTGGTGGTAGTTGGCCGTGTGTTGCAGATGTAGAGAGAGAAAGGGTTTCTCAATTTTTAACAAATTTGTTCGATGTTTTGGAGACTGTACCCTTAATCATGTAAGTTGATTCAATATATTTTTTGTAATTTGAGGTCTGAAGTTTAGTTCATATTCTGGGTTTTCTCATTTGGGTTTTCTCATGTTTTTTGGGTGTGAGCTAAGCTTGAAGATGGAGTATAGAGTTGGCATGGGTGCTCAGGCCAAGATCGGTTCAACTTATGTGAAGCCTGTTGAACACAAATACACAATAATATCTTGTATTCATCATATTTTTATCATCCTACTATCAACATGTGTTGTATTTGATTGTTCTGGATTGAGTTTGATAGTGGTGTTGATGGTGAAGAAGAATACCAAGAACATGAACACGAAGAACATCAACAACAAGTGGCAAAATAGTGGTATGGGCATTTATGTAATTCGACCCTTCAAGGGTAGAATGGTCACAAAAAAGTCAGTTTGCACCTGACCTATCGGATTGAAACAGAAGGGTGGTATATGTCCACTCTGCATCCACTGACAGGGGTATCTGTATTTTTCTGTAATACAGGGGTATTTGTATTTAACCCATTTTAGAGGGGTGGAAATTATTTTTTACCCAAAGATAAATATTGATGTTTTCAAAAATGTAAGGTTAAAATCGGTTTTAGATAAATTAATCGAAAGCATGTCCTGAAAAAGCATCTTCCCTTGCTTCATGAAAGCTGCTATCAGAAAGCGGAAACTGTTCGAAAAGTCAAAAAAGATAATTTACCAACACCCTAAAGAATGCTTTTGTTGCGGAAATTAGTTGTACGGACGACAAAGCATTTCAAACTGGCCCATAATCTTCTTCAGCTCCAATGCTTCTGGTGTAAGCCTGGTCAAATATTGCGTAGCTTGGGCTCCGCTCATTTACATTATGTGTCGGGTATGAGCTTGGGATCGGCCTAATACTTCCTACTTCTTATGTTTCTTTTGTTTGATTTAAACATAAGAAACATACTTATTGATTTTAACATAAGAAACATACTTCCTTATAAGAAGCATACTTCTTATGTTTCTTATGTTTAAAACATACTTCTTATACTTCAATCAATAACCAAAACATAAGAAAAATACTTCCTACAGTAGTGAGTGGGCAAAATGGGTGTAAAATGGATGGTGGGTGTATAAGGGGTGGTGGGTATTTTGGTCATTTAACATTGCAAAAGTTACTAAAAATGCGAAGTATGAAGAAAGAGAAGGAACAACTCATTTAGAAAAGTACGAAGAAAGACAAGAAACAAAAAGAAGTTAAGCATTAAAGGGACTTGTGGAAGTCATAAGGAATAATCATTCCGGTCCAATATGAGCCAACCCTTAAATCGCTCCAGAGCACCTCAGCTTGTTTGCACACCTAGCCACACCATTTACATTGGGTTTGTTTAGATGAGCTTATATTAGATGAAATTATATCAGGTTATTGGATTGAGTGGTTGAGGTGAGAAGAGACACTGACACTGTCTCTTCTCACCTCAACCACTCATTGTATCTTCTCACCTCAACCACTCTTTCTAATAAGCTGATAAAATTTCATTTGATTTAAGCTCATCCAAACACACATATTATTATTTATTTATTAGAATAATATTGATTTTAATCAAAGAAAAATTACATTCAATCTATGTGCACTATGTATTCTGTGACGCTAATGCTCCATATAGTTGGCACTACGTGCAACACGTTTTGTGTGAAAGAAATTGCTTGCAATTGTTTTCATGTGTTTGGTTAACATTTAGATATTATTTTACTTGTGTACGAGATAAATATAACAATAGTACAATCTTTGTCAAGTAATTTGTTGGCTCATGAATATATATTTTTTATTTGAAAACTAGGCCACGGGTTTAAACCTCAGACTGCACACTTTTATTAATCTACATTGTCTAGATGGTGATGGAGTTGCAGAAGAAGGTAATAGTGGTGGCATTGGTGGCAGCGACAGAGGCAGCAAGTGGTGGTGGTTGTGGCAGCAGCGGTGGAGGATGTTGGCGGTGATGTTAATTGAGAAAACCAAAGTATCAATAGTAAAATGCCATCTAACTGAGCTGATTAGGACCAATCCGAATTAATAAAGCATGTCAAAAGTGCATTACGGCAGCTTATATACAGAACTAACCCAACAAGTTTTGGGTAGATTTTCAAAGCAGCTTTCTAAGACACCACAACATTCCAAACTAGACCTACAAAGCTCACGTCATTGTCGATTACAAGCTATTGGTCGCAAAATGGAAATTGCGTGTGGGTGTGACATTCTACGTCAACTTTTGTTCATGACTTATGAAATTGAGACTACACAAATGGGTGCTAGCTCAGTGGTAGAGCATTTAAAGCCCCTGCATGAGGTCCCGGGTCCGAACCTGACTATATGATGTAATTCTCAAAAAATGGAAACTACTGGTCAGAATATGAAGTTTAGTGTCACAAACTGTGTCATTCACATACTTTTAGGGTCATTTAATTAATAAAATAATTAATTAATTATGGTGGTGATGTGAACCAACTAAAGATGAGAGCCATGTAAAAAAACCAAAGCCAAATTTGATAGCATGCAGAAATGCAAACTGGAGATGAAGGAGAAGAGAGAATATACTGAAATTCTATGATCCTTAACTCGCAATTTAAAAACAAATAAATTATACTTACCTGGGAGCGTAAACACTGCTCCTATTTTCAGCTGTTATTTCATACTCTCGTAGACCAAAATTTCAGCATGGGGAGAGCTTCTTCGAAAGCTCAAAAGCTTTTGGGAGAAACGGAACAACTCACTTGGATCACGGTTGAAGTGAGTACCAGTATGGATGATCATCTTTCGCAACATCCTCGCATTCTTCAGCAGGATTTCTACAAACTTTAAAGTAGATTCGCGCTCCATCCATAACCAGTAACAAAAAAGCTTGACTGTTCTAAGAAAATTATAACCCCGCAAAGGCACGGGTAAGACCGAGAGATGATCTTCCAAATTGCAAAGTTGGTAGTCCGAGCCCTGAAAGAGATGCAAGGGAGAAAAAATTAAAGCAAAAGTTGGACAACGATATATGTGAGATGATCTCAAGAAAGCATACTAGAAAATCATTCCGAGAAACTCACCAATTGTGCCAACCCAGATGTGGTCAAGATCAAAGTCTCCATGAACGGAAAAAAATTTAAAAGGAGTGCTATTCCACGGGGATGCAATTTCCACAGCTCCGTATCTATTGTTAAACAATCACACTTCAACAACCGAGGCCTCAAACCTTTCATGTGCAGCAGTGCAAGCCCCTTTATCCATTCATCAAGAGAGAAAAAAATAAAACATTATACAAAAAACAGTTAGCATAAGCACAATAATACCTAACACTATGCGACTACATAAGCTAGCACAACTTAATTTGATTGCTTAACCTAAGAGCATGAACATGGGTATTCATTACTTTCCTTTACAAGCGGATCCTTTACTTTCTGTAAAGATCCAAGCGGATGGATTACTGTTTCAAAAACTTATCCATATATGTACTACCACCAATGCTTAAGTCTCGAATGTGCTAGTATCTAGTACAAATTCACAAGACTTACTATAAACATGACATCTAATTCACAAATATTTGAAGTGGGACAAATACTACACTATCATGTGAGATAATAACTCAAGTCTGACAAGTGTTTAACATACGTAGATGGACTCAGAAATATAGTATACAAGAAAACTAGCATTATGGGGAAGCTAAGATATTAAGATGTCATCATACAGCGTGAAATGAGAGTAAATGACCAACCTCCATAACCCAAGTACCCAGTGTGAGGGTCTTCACATGAGCAACGCTGTCAAGAAGCGCTCGTGCCTGGTTCGCCATAACATCAGCAGGGTCTGTTTCGTAGTCTGAACAATCCTCCAATTTGATTTCCAATAGCGAAGCTTCAACCAAAGATTTGACATCAACCAACTCACATTTCAGAAAATGACCCGAAATCTCCAATGACTGAACATTTGGAGCCCGAATCTCCAACGGAAACAACTCGTCGTAACAATCATCTATCCTCCATGATTCTCTCAACACTAGTCTCTTGACACTTGAATCAGCCATGTGGAGTTTAGTGATGCCTTTGAAGTGATGAAGTTCCAGCATCTCTAACACAGGAGTGCCTGCTATGATCATTTGGATCACATCATCACTCAAATTCGCATACCCAATTGACAACTTCTTCAGGGAATTCCACGAAACGTATATCTTCGGCTCGATCCTGCACAGCGAAAATCGCAATTCGCTGAACTTGGAGCCTATATACAGAAACTGCGGCAAGTCGTAGACCTCAAATTCTACGTCATCATAAATAAAGAATCTTACTGATAATTCGAAGTCCAATTCGAACCTCTCCACACGATTCTTCGACGCGAAGCGACTCCATATGTCGACATTTGAGGCAAATCGCCGCCGGCAAGGGAAATTCACCGCGAAATGCTTGACGGAACCGTCGCAGAGAACTAGGGTTTTGTCGACGTGGTCGACGAAACTGACGAGATCGCTGGTTTCAACTGTCTCGAAGTCGAAATCTTTCTTCATATGAGCGTAATTGAAACTGAGGGTGGGAAGGCAAGTCCAGAGATATTGCCATTTTCGGGACAAAACCCCAGTTCGGATGGAGTCGAGGATCGGCAGGAACGAGAGGATGTGAACGATGAGGGATTCGGGAAGCGCACTGAGCCGATCGGATCTGTCAACCCTCGGACGTTTATACACTGGTGGTGGTGCGACGGAATCGGAGTCGCCGGGCGAGTGGGAATCGTGAGGTGGGTTGCGTAGAAATGAGGCGTAGTCATCGCTGTAGTGGTAGATGGCGTCCTCCTCTACTTCGGATTCTTCGTCGTGGTGGCCGGAATTCTGGCTTTCGCTGGACATGGTCTTCTCGTTTTCGCCGGAGAAGATCTTCTCACTTCTTGTGGTAAGCAGAAGAATAAAAGGGTTCCAGGCTTTTTGTGGTTCAGACTTCAGAGGTTCGTGAACTAAATGAACACCCTATCTCCTCTGGGACCTGGATTTATAGCCCAAAACCATAATCTTATCTTTAATGTGAAGGACAGAATTCTAAATGAATCAGCTTAGGGTGAATGATTCGCTGGTACATTTGAGTCTGATTCTATTCTTGAAACCCCTCTCAGCTGCCTCTCAATTACTGCAAGATCTCATTAATTTCGGTCACATAGCAGATGAAAAAAGGGTGAATGTCCTTCCAGAAGATGTTCTCGTTTCTATCGTCCTGGTCATGGGACAAGAATTGTCGAATCTCGTAATGAAATGCAAAATTCTTTAAAAACAACTCGGGTGATTATGCTTTCTCTACTACACAGTTTGAAATAGGACTGTCAATGGGCCGGTTCTGACCCAGAAGTGAAATGACCCGGACCACCAGAACCAAACCCGGGGTACGACCCACAAGAACCAGACCCAATAGACCCGTCATGTTTCGGTTCGGTTCTGGGTATACCCATGAGAACCGGTAGATCTACCCTAAACCCGTTATGTCTCTATTTTCTTGATTGCGTCGCAACTATGGAAATTGATCTTCTTTCCTTTGTTTCATCAGGTCTGACTATCTTCTAAAAAAAACTTCCCGAATAACGAACTATATCTTGATTATCATCATGTCAATCTTAATCCCACTCCTTAATTTTTTAAATAAAATTACTTCCTTAATCTCCTTAAGTTGTCGATATGTCACAAACAATCTCATAACTCTCTCCCTCTCTCACTTAATTTTCCCTGTTACTCTCTCCTCTCTCACGTATTTCTCTCCATTTCCATCCCTCTCATGAATTTCTCTCCATTTCCAGCCCTCTCACTCTCCTTAATTTTCGAAACAAACCTTATCACTTCCTTAATCTCCTCAAATAGTCAAACCTTATTCACGTAATTTTCCCTGTAACTCTCTCCCTCTCAGGTATTTCTGTCCATTTCCATCACTTCCTCACGTATTTCTCTCCATTTCAGCCCTCCCCCCCCCCCCTCTCTCCTCTGCTTCTCAAACTCCCATGTTCCCCTAGTCTCCGTCGTTCTCTCTCCTTCATCAGATACCTAATTATATCTCGCTAAAATTCCTGAACCTTCTGATCTGTCCATTTGTATCACAAATCTGTTACTTCCTTAACTCATACACTCTCTCTCTCTCATATATTCATCAGTAGAACCTTCATTTTGAGTAGTTCAATGCTGAAATCAGAGAACGGATAGGATCTGGATTTAATTCTGGTTAGAGGCATCTATGATTACATTTTGGAAATGGAAGAATGATAATCAAAACGATGTAGAAATTTCAGGTTGTTTCCCTTTATGATCTGGGTATTGCATTTTCTAACTCTGACTCCAAGATCTCTCCAATATCTCCCATGTAAAATGTATTTATGATTTAGGCCTTTTTTCCTTATTGATGGCATAACCAGCCAATGCGGTCCTAACTATTACCTTGTTTTTGGAGTTTGATGAATGAATAACAATCCTGTGCTTCGAGTTTGCTGACCTGCAAGCATTTCACTCATCATCTCTTATCCAGTTCATGTGTTTAAGTACCATGGAACACAAATGTAGGTTACTTTTGAGTCTCATATGAAATTATCCTCTAACTAGATGCTGAAAATTCTGTATGGGACAATCTAGTGATTCACTTCAGCTTCTTGATTCTAAATAATCTTATTACTGAAACTTTTTCCTCCAAACATTTAAGCTCAAATCACTTGAGACCACCAGAGCAACCCAACTATACTATGGTAACGTATTATTTTTGCTCGTCCTAGAACTTTCTTTACAATTTTTAGAAGTTCACTAACTGATGTACCATTTTGATTGGCTCTTATATTATGTAGCTTACCAAACGGCTTATCTCTCACATAGTTATTGCACAAAAATCTTCCAAATACTACAGATCCATAAGCAGTTATGGTATGAATCTGGACGCAAAAGAATAGTGCAATCATAATAACTAAAGCTTGAATCCAACCAACATATAAGAAAGCTAGTGTAAAAGGAGTAAAGGACAAACCCGTATAGCCCAGGTACCCAGAGTGAGAGTCTTCACATGAGCAAGGCTGTCAAGAAAGCTCCGTACCAGATTCACCTCCTCATCATCCGGACGATGAGAGCCCAAGTAAAAGTCGAATAGCGTTGCTTCAACCAAAGATTTAACCTCAATGAGCTGACAGCTCTCGAAGAAACCCGACATCTCCAGTGACTGAACATTGGGAGCCGATATTTCCAACGGACCCTAAGATGATTCAGCATCATAACAATATTCCCAGTGGTCTCTCAAAACCAATCTCTTCACACCTGACTCGCCAATATGCAAACAACTGATACCTCTGAAGTTATAAGTTCCAGCATTTCAGTGCCTGCTAATATCGCATCTTCACTCAATTTCCACCTGCCCAATCGACAATTTCTTCAGGCAGTTCCAGGCAACAGTCTTAGTCAACTCAATCCTGCACCTCGAGAAGCTCAACTCTCGGAACTTAGAGTCTGTATATAGAAACTGTGGCAAAGTGTATGTGAGGGGATTTTGGTATCTACCCTTCCCTCAAATGCACTTTGCAATCTACACTTGGCCGGACTTGGCATTTGCAATCTACCCTCCAGTTGTGAACGGGGAATAAGTAAGTTTCTCTTATTCCCCGAGGGTAGATCCCTCATTCGAATTCGCCAGCCGGTTTAAGACCCAATTTTCTAGTGTATGTGTCCTCTACCTCCTCATTGTCACATTCCCACAGTCTGAACTCCAATTGGAACTTGTCCACAACCATTATTGGACGCAAATCGAGCCCATAAGTTGGCATTACAAGCAAATTGCTCCCGATAAGGGAAGTGGACCACGAAATCGTTAACAAAACCGTCGCTGAGAACTCTAGGGTTTTGTCGACGATTTCAACGAGCTTGACGAGATCGCTAGTTAGAGGACTCACTAAGTCAAAATAATGGCCGTAATTGAACGAAGTCCAGAGTTATTGTCATCTTCTGGACAAAAGCCCGGTTCGAACCGAGTCTCGAATCGGTAGAAATGAGAGGATGTGAAGGATTACCGATTCGGGAAGTGTACTGAGCCGTTCGGGTTTTTTCTTGCTGTCGTTTGACCTTTGGACGTTTGACCGGTGGTGCGTCGGAGGAGGGCAGAGCTCGCCGGGACATAGTTGCTCCGCTACACTTCGGTATGAAGAAGCAGCTGAAACCGTTCGTTCACTGGCAAACCAGACGAATAGTTTTTTTAGTAAAGCAGAGTGGGTCCTTTTTTAGGTAAAAGGCACTGTCACCCCCTCTAGTTTCATTGAAGGGAAATGTCATCCCTTCTAGTTTCGAAAAGGACAATTTCACCTCTACTGTGACACCTTTAATATGGTGGTATGAGTATGGACACTGCAAATAATTTTAGAATATCAATTCGACCCTCATATTACGCAAAAATTCTAATGTTGCTTACAGTTTTCATAACATGAGATCAAATTTGTCCCAAATTTATTTTTACTGACGGTTTCCAATCTCAAACTAACGGTATTTAATTTTTTTTTGAAGTTCTGCACACGAAATGGGTGAAAGTGTTCTTTTCGAAACTAGAGGGTGTAATAGTGTCCTTTAATGAAACTAGTGGGGATGAAAGTGTACTAAGTCAGAAGCCCAGTGGAAATGAGAGACTGAGCAGATCGGGTCTGTCTCACTCTCGTATAATCTTTGGACGTTCAACCGGTGGTGCGTCGGAGGAGGACATAGCTTGACCGGACATAGTACCTCCGTGCCACTTCGTGTAGGAAGCACACTAAACCGAGCACAGACCGTTCAAACACAAACACGACTGAACCAATTAAACCACAAGAAACCGTTTAAATCGTATTGCATGTTGTAGTTCAATTTTTTTTTTTTTTTTGAAATACATGTTGTAGATTCAATTGATTATACTTTACTCTCTAATATATATATATATATATATATATATATATATATATATTGCAAACTATATTACTCTCATATTTGGAATTGTTTGCATTATTTTACTTTTTTTAGATTAAATATTTTTTAAGTTACAATGTAAACCGTCGATTTTAACCGAATCAAACCGCCTAAAACCGAGACCGAAGCAAAACCGAACCGACAAAGTTTAAATTCTTCTCCTCAAACCGAACCGTACCAAGTTGGTCATAAAATGAAAACTGCATGTGAGTTTTGATATGAAATTAAAATCGTAGAAGTTTAGTGTCACAAAGTGTAATGCACGAGTTCGGATCCTCTCTATTTTGTTTTTTCTTTTTTTCTTTTTTTGAGGAAATCTTCTCTATTCTTTGTGTGTATCTTTTTTTTTTTTTTTTTTGAGGGAAACAACTCAAAACAACCCACGAGGGAACTCCTAACACATCGTTTTCTACTGCCTGATCTAGCCAAGGCGGTACTTCTTCAATTCAAAGTTCTTCCTCCATAAGCTGATTTGTTCTCGCAGCTAAGAGATGTGCTGGTAAGTTGAGATGCCGTGGCACCCAACACACATCTAAAGCTTCGAAAACCAGCAAGAGCTCCATGGTCTCCTCAAGAAGGTCTGCTGCAAGTGAAAAGTCTTCGTGGTCATTGCTAGTCCTGTGTCAGTTGATATCTTGGATTAGTACCTGAGCATCACCCTCCACCTGCACTCTTGTAATATTCATGGAGATAGCTAACTGCAGACCACTCTTTAGCGCCGCCATCTCCGCCATCCTTGGGTTTTCTCCAAGTCTTCTTCCCATGGCCTTCGCTGCCATCACTTCTCCTCTGCAGTTCCTAATTATGAAGCCACCTCCCATAACTCTGCTTGATCCGTCGAAGCTTCCGTCGAAGTTAATTTTTGCATAACCAACTGGTGGTTTACTCCACTGGTTAGCTCTCAATTCTGTGGTCGTGTGCCTCTGAATAACAACTTGCGTCTGTCTCCACTCTTCGACTTGGGCATTGACCTTTTTACAGAAAGCTTCCCCATCCTTCTCCTTGCCATTGAAGATGATATCGTTTCGTAATTTCCACAATTTCTCCCAGAAAAAAATACTCATATTACTTCTCTCCTCCTGAGTTGCTTTACAAAACAAATTTGCTAACCAGAGTTTCATACTGATCTGAAAATCGAGAAGATTTGGGTTGAAACCCATTTTTATCCAAAGATCTCTGGTTTTTGAACATTGCGAAAAGAGATGAACTTTAGTTTCGTCGTAACCTCCACAGAGAACACAATTATTTTTGCAATGTAGACTTCTTCGGTTCAAGTTACCTGTAGTGGGCAAAGCTTCGTTAAAACATCTCCACAAAAAGTGCTGCACTTTCTTCGCACATCGGATCTTCCACAACATAGAATAAAATCCTGCCCATGGATTAATGTTCGAGGAATTTTGAACCTCCCAGCTATAACCTGCTGCAAGAGCGTATCCGGAACTCACGGTATAAACTCCCTTCTTCATGATGCCAAATTAATCTATCCGGTCTCGGATTTTCAGGCAATGGGATAGCCGCAATTGCATAGGCATCCACATCCCAGACGAAGTTCTTGATCAAATTGACATTCCAATAGCGGTCTTCGTTAATAAAGTAACCTAGAGCCGGACCTGCATAGACATTTGGCGTAATGGCACGAAAATCAGCGTGATCAGGGAATATAGGCCCCGAAATTGCCGCAGAAACTCCATCTCCAACACTCCATCGTAATCCTCGTTTGAGCAGTTTCTTACCCTCCAAAATGCTCCTCCATGCATACGAAGGTGTTGTGCCTAATTCAGAATCCCAAAAGGTGTCGAGAGTATAGTATTTAGCCTTGAGCAATCTGCTTTGGAGGGAGTTCAGGCGTTGCAAAATTCCCCAAGCCTGTTTTGCAAGCAAAGCTTGGTTGAAAGCTTTCATCTTTTTGAAACCCAACCCACCTTCGTTTTTGGCCTTTGTAACTTCTCCCATGCTACCCACGGTATACCTCTGTCTTTATCTTGTTTGGCCCACCAAAAGCATCTTGTAATACTCTCAAGTCTTTCGCAAATTCCATCCGGCAAGAGAAAACAACTCATAGTATACGTGGGGATAGCATGTGCCACTGCTTTTACAAGTACTTCTTTACCTGCTACTGAGAGAGATTTCTCCTTCCAGCCTTTGAATTTTCCTTCATACTTTACCATCGTGGAATTAAAGGTGATTGATTTGTTGCGCCCCATCGTAGTAGGAAGACCCAAGTACTTGTCGTATCTTTCTACCTCCTGGACTCCTGTCATAGCTAGAATCATCTCTCTGGTTTCTGCCGTGACCCCTGGGGAGAAGATCATAGCTGACTTTTCCAAATTGACTTGCTGCCCGGATGCCTTCTCGTATTTTTTCAAAATTTGGAGGAGTCTTTCTATACTTTCTCGATTAGCACCTGTAAAAAACAGCGATCGTCAGCGAAAAAAAGGTGGGAGACCACTGGTCTTCCCCTTGAAGCTGTAACGCCTTCCAACCTACCCTCCTGCACCTCCTTAGTGATTGTTCTTGATAGAAACTCACAACATATAAGGAACAAATATGGTGATAATGGGCATCCCTGTCTAAGGCCCCTCTCAGTGATAACATTCCCCACTACTTCCCCATTTCTGACAAAGGAGTAATTGACCGTGGAAATACATCTGAAGATAAGATTAGTGAAGTTTGGACCGAACCCCAGATGGGATAATGCTTCAATAAGAAATCTCCACTCCACTCTATCGTAAGCTTTACTCATGTCAATTTTGAGTGCCACAAAGCCTTTTTTCCCTTTCTTCCTTGTTTTCAAAGAGTGTATGACCTCAAAAGCTGTCAGAATATTGCCTGTTATCAACCGTCCGGGGACAAAAGCACTTTAATGTTCATCAATCAGACCAGGCAACATGGTTTTTAATCTATTCGCAATAACTTTTGCTACTAACTTGTAAATAACTGAGCAAAGACTAATAGGGCGGTACTCACTGGCCTTCCTTGGTTGCTTTGTCTTTGGAATCAGCGCAATAATGGTTTCATTGAAGCCGCTGGGATCCATCCCCTGGTTTAGGATGCCAAGCACTGTCTTTGTTACATCTTCTGCGACTATGCTCCAATGTTTCTGAAAAAACCCCGCATTAAATCCATCCTTCCCCGGTGCTTTGTCTGGTGCCATCTGAAACAAAGCCGTCTTCACTTCATCTGCTAAAAATTCTTTTTCCATTGTTTCCTTCTCCTCATTCGTGATCTATCAAAAGAACTCAACATGTCTTCTATGTCTTCACTGTTAGGGCTCGTGGAAGCAAAAATCGACGAAAAATAAAGTTCTAAAACTTTAGTTACCTCTTCAGGCTCAGTAGTCCAATTCCCTTCAGCGTCTTCAATCCCCTGAATACAATTTCGCGCTCTACGAATAGTAGCTTTTTGATGAAAAAACTTTGTATTTCTATCACCAAATTTCAACCAGTCAACACGTGATCTTTTAGACCACATCATCTCCTCCTTCAATAGCAAATCATTAAATTCTTGTTTTAGACAATCAATTTCCTGGTTTACCTCAATTGTTTGGTGCCTCGATTGCAGTGTGTCCAGCAACTGTCGGATTTATCTAATCCGATTTTTCACGCTGCCAAATACCGACTTGTTCCACTCATTGCAATGCTCCGCAAAACTTTTGAGGGTTCGAGATAGTGGGCTGCCCGAATGATTGCTCCAAGAAGACCGGACGAACTCTTCAAAGTCATCATGAGTGTCCCACATTCTTTCGTATTGAAACCTTCTTCTACCCGTCTTGGAGCTTTGAATACTCTGTAAGAGGATTGGAGCATGATCCGAATTAGGGTCACTAAGATGCTGAACAGTGGCCCCTTGGAATCTATCCATCCAAAGGGTGTTCGCCACCACCCTATCTAGTCTTTCTCTTATATTGGCTTCATCCACTTGGTTGTTACTCCACGTGAAAGGGTTCCCTGAAAAGCCCAGATCAAGGAGATCTAGATCACTTAGAACAGAACGAAACCGATAAAGCTGATTATAGTTCACCCCAACCCTCCTTCCTTCTCCGAAAAGGTCATCACCGCGTTGAAATCACCGGCAACACACCAAGGACATGTGGGTTGTGGGGCAAGACGTCGTAACAGCTCCCAAGACAAAATCATGTCCTCTCTGCTAGGATCTCCGTAAAATCCAGTGAATCTCCAAGAGAACTCATTCCTATCCCCCGTAATAGTTGCATCAATGAATCGTTGGCCACTGCTATTAACCCGGACTTGCATACTATCCTTCCAAAGTAACGCTAGGACTCCACTACGACCTCTACTTCGAACCGTTTCAAAATTTGCATACCTCAACTGACAACGAACCTTTTCCATCTCACTTTTACTTGATTTTGTTTCGATAACAAAAACCAAGTCGGGATTATGCCGCCTCACGAGATCGCGAAGCGACAGGAACGTGCTCGGGTTCCCGAGACCCCGCACGTTCCAACACAAAAGACGCATTATGCTTGGCGGGGGTGCACTGCACCCTCCGCCATTGCTGCATGTTGGGATTTTAAGGTACCCATGTCCTGTCCACTTTCACCACCTGATCCACGTCCCGCCTTTGTCATCTTCCCCTCTTCACTGTTAGGTATTGCTGGGTTGCGGTGAGCAAGATGATTCGCTTGAACCCCTTTCTGATTTTCTGTAGCATTGTCACGACCCGAGTTGGAGTAGGGAGAGTTTCTTCCCCCTCGTGCTCTGCCGCGCCCTGTTCCACGTCCAGTTGGACCCACAAACCCGCTGCCTCTGCCAAAATTTCCAATGCCGGAGCTAGTGACCTGACCTTGTAGACGGTTCTTAACCTTCTCGGTCGGGTTCGCGCTTAGATTAGCTTCAGTAACAGTCCTTTTGGTTCTCGTAACTCCTTGCCTCATAGCCCCTGTAATGCCTTTGCCCTTATCTTCATTAGAGAGACGTGGTTTATCACCAGTTGCAGCCAGAGGGTTATCGAAGAGAAGCATGGCTTCTTCCTCCCCTTCATTACCCTCTTTTCCTTCAGCTCCTTTGCCATTACCCGACTCTCCTTCTTCGCTGTTTTCCATGTCAGAACCCTTTCTTTCCTCCATCTCTTCCCCTTCGTTATCAGACTGATGAGACATGGTGTCCTTCCCGTTCACGTGCTGCTCAGTTGTACCAGCTTCTTCGTTAAAAGCGTCAACGAGACGTCTTCTAGGTGGAGGCCTAAAGAGCAGCCAATCTCCGAATCCCGGTTGATCCTGTTCTTTCTCTATATCCGAACGTACCAAACACTCCTCCCCATGATGATTCATCCTGCCACACCATTGACAAATACACGGGATTCGTTCGAATTGGTAATCCAGCCACCGTTTCTTCCCCAGAACTTCAATAAATCGACCTCTGCGCAATGGTGTATTAATTTCAATCTGGACTCTTGCCCTCATATAATCTCCTCGAGGTCCCGAAGAGATCTCAGAATCTATTCGGATGATAGGACCCATGTTCCTTAGTACTTTGCGAAGATCCTCTTCCGTTTGATGATATATAGGCAAATTGCTAACCTGCACCCACACATCTATCGTATCAAAAGTTACCTCTTCTGTGCTTGCCGCTATGTCCCATGGTTTCAGAACTAAAAGATTATCGTCAAAAATCCGTGGTCCTCCCCCATGAACTGCATCTAGGGTTTCCTGGTTTGGAAACTGAAACACAAAAATATTTCTTCCGATTTCATGAACACTAACCTCTTCACCCCCAGGCCATATCTTCTTAAATGGCAATTTCATTGCCCAAACGTTGAACTTGATCGGAAGAAGAAACTTTCCGATCAGACACGGTCCACGCTCTCTGATGGCAGCCAAGCTGTATTCACTATCAAAAACTTCTACCTCTTCTTCTTCTATCGACAACTTCCCGAAATCCAAGGTAGAGATTCTCCCTGCCATTGTGTAGACGAACCCACCAGAAGCCTGTAGAGATCGCCGCCGAGTTAGGGTTTCTGTTTAACTCACCGGTGAAAAGAAATCGCCTCCCAGTCTCTCCGCCTTTGTCGGAGCTCAAAACCTAGCGAAACAGTATTATCTGAAGTCAAATTGAATAAAAATATATACTAATGTATCAATCATAGTAAGGATACAGAGAATGATACACACAAAGGATACAGAGGATCTACAAAAGATATCTTAACATTCATAACATCCATTCATCTTTCAAACAATTTTACAGCTTTACGCACAAAGTGAACTTTTCAAAGATAGTATCCATTGTTCCCAGAAAGAGACCACAGAACATTGAGAGTCATTTAATTAATTAATTATGGTGGTGATGTGGACCAACTAAAGATGAGAGACATGTAAAATACCCAAAGTCACATTTGCATAGTAGCATGCAAAGCAGCAAAAATGCTTACCGAAGATAAAGGAAAATTGAGAACATACTGAAATTATATGATCCTTGATTCAGGAATTTAAAAAGAAATAAATTATACTTTCACAGTATCGATTAAGCTTGTCCCGGGGATGTAAACACTACTCCAGTTTTCAGCTGTTATGTTTTACTCTCATAGACCAAAATTTCAGCATGGGGAGAGCTTCTTTGAAAGCTCAAAAGCTTTTGAGCGAAATGGAACAATCCGTCTGGGTCACGGTCGCAGTCAGTTCTTGTACCTGTATGGATCATCATCTTTTGCAGCATCCTCGCATACTTCAGCAGGATTTCTATAAACTCTAAAGGAGATTCGCGCTCCATCCATAACCGGTAACCAGAAAGCTTGACTGTTCTAAGAAATCTATAACTACACAAAGGTTCTGGCCACACCGAGAGATTACCTTCAAAATCGCTAAATAGTTGGTAGAAGAAGGCCTGCAAGAGATGAACCGGAGAACACATTATGTCAAGTATATAAGGTCTGTCACGGTAGTATTCATAAACTACTGACTAACTGAGGTTAGATTGTAATTAGAAGAAAGTTAGTAACTAACACTACTGGAATGAGTTGATGGTGAAAATACAATACAATCACTTCCCGCCGGTCTTACCTTTCTTGTCTCCAACCTCAAGAATTTGGTGCAATTCAAACTCGATGGAACTAATTATTTGCTATGGCGAGCACAGTTAGCGACAATTCTTCAGGCAAATGGACTTTTACAGTATTTCACCGATGCTTCTTCCATTCCTCCGATTTCTAGTACTTGTGTTAAAGATCCAGCCTATATTGTATGGTTCTCGATGGATCAACATCTTAACAGTTGTCTTATCGTATCAATTTCACATGTTGTACTTTCGTCTATACTTCATTTGCCACATGCTCATTTGATCTGGAATGCCCTAGATATTAGTTTTTCTTCTATTTCTAGGTCACACATTCATCAGTTGAAGGATAAACTTGCGGCTATCACTAAAGACAGTCGTTCTATGTAACAATTTCTTGATGAAGTGAAGAGAACTGATCAACTAGCACAGGTGAATTTCTTGATGATCTGGTTTTTTATGTTTTGAGAGGATTGCCTAAGGAATATGATTATTTCAAGGCTGGAATTAGGATTAGAGTTGTTTCTATTACTGATCAACCTCAAGTTGAGTTGCTTGCTGTTATCTAAAGTATTACATGTCAAGAGTGATAAATCTACATCCTCTGCACCTACATTGTCTCAACTTGAGGTTTCTTTCCATACAGCCTATCAGGCTCTCAAGCGCCAAATTATGGAAGGGGTAAACCTTATCACCATAGCAAGAATCATGCTAGTACTAATAGTTATTTTTCTGGTTCTGGTTTCAAGAATGGTTATGGTTCTGCTGGTTACGGTCCTTCAAGTTCTGGACCAGGTTACTACAACTCTAGTTCTTGTTCTGCTAATTTTGGTCCACAAGTTGGAAATTGCTTGTCAACTTTTTGGAAGGACAAAGCATACTGCTCTAGACTGTTGGTAGTTGGTACATATTGGATACATCAAGGTACAGCAGCTCTAAGTTCAAGAAAGCCTATGCAGCTACTACAACACAGTCTCCTACTGAGCAAGATCACTTTCATGAACCATGGTTGCTTGACACAGGTGCCAACCACCATGTTGCAAAAAATCCTGGTCCTAGTTTCAACTCACATCCTTACAGTGGTTCAGATTCAGTTACTAATGGTAATGGTACTTCATTGGCTATCTCTCATGTTGGCTCTTCTAAATTTCATACACATTCACATGTATTTGACTTGTCTTCTGTCTATTACTCTCCTAATCAATTTTGCTAATCTTGTGTTAGTACATCAACTTGCATTTTCATAAACTACTGGGTAAATTGTAATTAGAAAAAAGTTAGTTACAGATACACTATATGTCACTAACACTAGGGATCCGATCCGATCTGAGATCCAAGCAATCCGAGCCGAATGGATCGGACCCGATCCAATTGAAAATGGATCAGATTTGGATCCGGAAAGCGAGACCCGGTCGGATTTGGATCACTTGCATCTAAGGGAAGACCCACCGGGTTCCGACCCGATCCGATCCGACGTATATGTATGCTTTACATATATATCCCGTTACCTCCCCACTTACACTTCCAAGAAGAATACAATAGTAGCTCCAACCTACAAAGCACTTTCTTTTGTATTTTAGCCTTCGTAACTTACAAACATGTCTTAGCATATGAAATAGTGTTTATTTTTTTATGCTATTTTTTGTATTTTATTGCAAACCTGAGCGTGATCCGATCCGGATCGATCCGACCACTTATTATAAGGATCTACGGATCCGATTTGGATCAGCTGAATGAAACCTGATCCAATCTTACCCGAATCCAATGACGATCCGCACAGATTTGGACCATTGGATCCCATTTCTCCTAGTCGGATATGGATTGGGAAGGGCCGGATCCGATCTGGAACAGACCCTTTGCCATCCCTAACTAACACTACTGTAATTAGTTGAAGGTGAGAATACAAATCAATTTATGTTTTCCTCTCGTCTCTCTCTCTCTCTCTGTTTTCTATTCATCTTTTGATTTGGATCTTTAAAGGAGATGTGGGGCTTCTTGTTCGTCACATTAAAGCAAAAGTTGGGCAGTGATATATGTATGATCAAACTGTATTCAGGTAAATTGACAATTTTATAGAAGTGAAGATCTTTTTACATTTGAGAGAGCATGTCGAACTGGCTTCAGTGATGTTGACATTATTGAGATTGGGGGAGAAGATGATGACGATGAAGATGGAGTTACATAATATAAAAGATAATTTTCATACAAGCTCACAGGTGCAATTACAGAACATTGTTTATACAATTTCTTTATCTCGTAAATTGGTTCCTATGTGAGGTTTTTCCTTATTTTTCAGGAAATTTCTAGGAGTAAGATATATCCAAAACATGGCCAATCCAATGAAATAGGCAAAACAACCAACAGAATTTTTGTTCCGATATTGGTGGGGGGTTAGGGATGGCAACGCATCGGGTTTGGATCGTATCTGTCTTGATCCAAATTCGATCTACAAGGTTTCTGTTCGGATTCGGATTGGATTATCCTTTGGATCATGGCGACAGAATTTTAGTTCATATGACCTTAGATTATTATGAATTTAGAATCAAATTTGGATTGATACACACTTAACATATATAATTTTATCACAATATAAGTATAGATATATCAAACTTATGATGTTATTTAAAGTAAACACAATAAAATTTATATAAGTAATTAAATTAATACATGTATTTTATGAATTTATTAGCTATAATAACTGAATCGGACCGGGTTTCACGGATCACATAACCTGTTATCCATATCCGGATCATGTAGGATATTGGAATGTGTGTGTCTGTTTGGGGGTGGGGGGGGGGGGGGGGGGGGTGGGGCAGTGGCAGTTCCAAAATTTAAGATCTTACTAAAACAAAGCTTCTGTATTAGCATACTAGAAAATTATTCTGAGAAACTCACCCTTTCCGCCGAGCATATGAACTGAGATATGGTTATGATCAAAGTCTCCATGAACGGGAAAAAATCCAAAAGGAATGCTATTCCCAGGGGATACAATTTCCACAGCTCCGTATCTATTGTTAAACATTCGCACTTCAACAACGGAGAACTCTTTTAAGTATTTTGGGAAAGTTTGTTTGCTACAATTTACACACGTAGGTTTAGGATCACTTAATTAATTAACTTCGGTGAAGTGGACCGAACTAAAGATAAGAGACTTGTAGAAAGAAGACCCTGATAAAGTTTGTTTGCTACACAATTTTACACTCCGTGGCTAATCAAACCTTAGCAAACTAAAAAAACAAAAAACTTGGCTTACTCTAAAAAACTGCCATGAAAAGCCACATTTGCATAACAAGGAAAAGGGATGAAGGAAAGGAGAGAATATACTGAAATGCTATGATCCTAAACTCACAATTTTAAATCATATGTTTTTTTTTTCTTAGAAGAAACACAAATAAATTATAGTACTTACATAGTATTCATTAAGCTTGGCCGGGGAAATAAATACCGCTCCTATTTTCAGCTGTTATTTCTTACTCGTCGCAGATCAAAATTTGAGCATGGGGAGAGCTTCTTTCAAAGCTCAAAAGCTTTTGAGCAAAACGGAACAACTCATTTGGATCACGACGGTTGGAGTGAGTTATTGTACCAGTATGGATCGTCATCTTTCGCAACATCCTCGCATTCTTCAGCAGGAATTCTACAAACTCTAAAGTAGTTTCACGCTCATCCCATGCCCAGTAATCAAAAAGCTCGACTGTTCTAAGAAATTTATAATCACACAAAGGCACTGGGAACACTGAGATTCTATCTTCCAAATTGCGAAATAGCTCTTCGTTGCACTGCAAGAGATGCAACAGAGAACACATTAAATCAAAAGTTAGACAACGATACATGTATGATCAAACTGTATTCAGGCAAATTGACGATTTACATTTGAGAGTGCCTGTCGAACTGACTTCAGTGAAGTTGACATGATTGAGATTGGTGGAGGAAGATGATGATGGAGTCACTTAAGATAAAAGGTAATTTTCATACAGCTCATAGCAAGTGCAATAACAAAAACATTGTTTATATAAATTCGTTACCTAGTAAACTGGTTCCTATATGAGGTTTTCCTTATTTTTCAGTAACTTTCTAGGAGTAGGATATATCAAAAACATGACCAACCGGATGAAATAGGCAAAACAAACCAACCAAATTTTCGTTAGTTGAGGAGTTCCTAAACTTAAGACTTAAGAATCTTCCTAAAACAAAGCTTCTGTATTGCCACATGCGCTGAGCCTCTGCCCCAAATTCATATCAATAAAAAACCATTCCTTAAAGAACACGTAAGAATCTATTAAACAATTTCAAGGAAGCATATTAGAAAATCATTCCGAGAAACTCACCCATCGGTCCCTGCATAGGAACTCAGATATGGTCAAAGTCTCCATGAACGGAAAAAAATCCAAAAGGAATGCTATTCCAAGGGGATGCAATTTCCACAGCTCCGTATCTATTGTTAAACAATTGCACTTCAACAAGGGAGGACTCAAATGTTCCATGTACAGCCGCGCAAGCCCCTTATCCATTCGACAAGAGAAAAAAAAAACATTATAACAGTTAGCATGAGAACAATAATACGCTAACACTATGCGACTACATAAGCTAGCACAACTTAATTCGGCTGCTTAACCTAAGAGCATGAAAACATGGACATTTGTTACTTTCCTTCTTTCCTTTACAAGTGGATTAATATGGTATTACTTTCCTTCACTATATGTGATATGTAGTTATGTACCACCAATGCTTATGTCTCTAACGTGCTAGCACCAAGTAATGATTCACAAGACTTACTATGTAATAAACATCTAGTTCACAAATAATCGATGTGGGATAGATATTACACTATCATGTGAGACAATAACTCAAGTCTAACAAGCTCTTAACATACGAAGTTGGACTCAGTAATAGTATGCAAGAAAAGCAGCATTATCGGGAAGCTAAGATATTAAATGAGAGTGAATGACCAACCTTCATAAACGAGGTACCCAGTGTGAGGGTCTTCACATGAGCAAGGCTGTCAAAAAGCGCTAGTGCCTGGTTCGCCATAACTTCATCAGTGTCTGAGTCATCCAATTTGATATCCGAAAGGGAAGCTTCAACCAAAGATTTGACAGCAACCAATTCAAATTTCTGAAAACAACCCGAAACCTCCAATGTCTGAACATTAGGAGCCCAAATCTCCAACGGAAACAACTCGTCGTAGTCATAACTAGTACTATTATCCCTATTTATCCATGATCCTCTCAACACTAGTCTCTTCACACGTGAATCAACCATGTGCAGTTTGGTGATGCCTTTGAAATCATAAAGTTCCAGCATCTCCAACACAGGAGTGCCTGCTACGATCATTTGAATCACATCATCACTCAAATCCACATACCCAAGTGACAACTTCTTGAGGGAATTCCAATCAACAGTGTGCTTCGGCTCGATCCGGCAGTGCCAGAAGCGCAATTCTCTGAACTTGGAGCCTCTATACAGAAACTGGGGCAACACATATCTTTCATCTTCGTTGAAGTCCAATTCCAACTTCTCCACACCGTTCTTCGACGCGAATCGACTCCATAGGTTGACATTTGAGGCGAATTGCTTCCGGTAAGGGAAATTTACCGTGAAATTCTTGACGGAACCGTCGCAGAGAACTAGGGTTTTGTTGACGAGGTGGACGAAATTGACGAGATGGCTGGTTTGAACTGGCTCAAAAAGGTTGAAATCTTTCTTCATATGAGCGTAATTGAAAGTGAGGGTGGGAAGGCAAGTCCAGAGATATTGCCATTTTCGGGAGAGAAGCCCGGTTCGGATGGAGTCGAGGATGGGCAGGAATGAGAGGATGTGAAGGATTAGTGATTCGGGAAGCGCACTGAGCCGATCGGGTCTGTTAACAACCCTCGGACGTTTATGGACTGGTGATGGTGGTGCGACGGAATCGTAAGTTGGGCTCTGCAGAAGTGAGTCCTGGTCGTCGTCGGAGTCGTAGCTTGCTTCCTCCTCCACTTCGGATTCTTCGTCGGAGTGATCGGAATTCTGGCTTTCGCTGGACATGGTCTTCTCGCTTTCGCTTCTTGGGGCAAGCAGAATGAAAGAGCTCTAGGGTTTCAGGGGTTCGTGATGAAAATGAGCACTACAACCCAAAACCAGAATCTCATTAATAATCTGACGGGTAAATGTAAATTTCGCGCGAAATCATCCGGGCCCGGCCGAGAACAGGGACCGGACAAGCCACGAACAGGGACCGGGTAAGCCATGTGCCGCCCCTTGATTAGCGCTCTCACCAATTTTAAGAGATTTTTTGTCATCTTCCAACTGTTTTCATACAGAACTTCACCCATGATTTACTTCTTCTCACCCAACCGGTCCCGGCTAGGACTCCAACCGTTCCTGGACTGATCATCAAAGAGTGGCAAAATTATTTAAATATAAACCGAACTCGGCTTGCTTTCCAGCTGGACCTGGCTTTTAGCAAAAAAATCTTATAATTAATCTGATTTTCCAAACAGGTAAGATAATTGTTCAAATATAATTAATTAATCTATTAATTAAACTTTCCTAAACAAGGCCGATAAACCAACCTTTGTGTCTGTTATGTTTTGGGTGATCATAACCCTAGCTTGGATTGGCGAAAAAGGAATTGGAGGTGCTGAAATTGGGTGCTGAAACTAGGTCGTGCGACCTACTGTACTAGGTCGTGCGACTTAGTTCGGGCTGGGTGATTTTTTAGAAGTGTTTCCTTGTTCGTTTTGGCACCGTTTTGGACGATGTTTTGGGCACAAGTCAGTGTTTCCTTGTTCTTCATCTTATTCTTTCGTTTTATCGTTTCTTCTTGATTCCTAACAACTGGGTTCATCACTTCCTCTATTGTTTTCTAACAGTGTAATTGTCGATTGTGATATAAAGATTAAATGCTCCAATTAGAGAGTGCCAATGGATGAAGTGGTGGATGTCCCAGTTGTCCATGTGACTTGCCACCGCAAGGTTAGAATGCTCAACATAATCCAATGGCCACTTAGTTGTTCGAGAGTCATTTTATAAAAACATATACTTTTTTCAAATCTACCGAATCCTTATAAACCATGTTTCTCATTCCACCGTTGTCACTAAGGAATCCCCACCTAAGTCACCTAGAGCGGGAGCGCGAACAGGAGCGGGAGCGGAAAAACGTCTAATTTCAAAATGATTGCATTTGAGAGCGTCACGAGAGCGTCTATATATAATATTTATCTACTATAATTTTATGAAGAAAACTAATATTTACATATGATAATGTGATTTTACACATGAGAATATTTTTTATTGAAGGGGTTGTCCGTATTCATTTGTCAAATAGGTTGCTTCAATAAGGAAGAATAATGTTTAAATAGTTGAATTATCAAACTCACATATAATAAGTTGTGATTAATCATCAATATAGTCCAAACTAATGGTAAATTGGATTTAAAAAGTAATTCGCCTACGAAAACGAGCTCTCTAATTTCTGGAGCGCCTTTAGAGCGAGGTTTGGTCTCGAAAGCGACAGAGCGAGGTTTGGGAGCGGGAGCGATGCGCCTTCGAGAGGTTTTAGGTGACTAAGATCCCCACCCGAGGATAACGGCGTCATGATACAAAAGTGTGTAGGCGTCATGGAATTTGACACAGTGATGGGGTAAAAATGTTGTTTCCCGAAGTAGAATGGTTGTATCTTCACATCAAACTTGAGGGGTGAAAGTGTATTTTGCCCAGATTTTAAACTAATACGAACTGGGCTCACCGGCTAAGTCTTCCGGTCTTCCCTTCCCCTATGTCTGCTGTAATTGAAGGTCCTAATCGCTCCGGCGACGCCGGCGATTCTGCTGCCGGAATACCAGATTCGAAGCGGTTGAAGTCCTCGCCGTCGTTGAACTTAACTACGGCCTTCTCGGAGCACTTATCGTCCACATCTGAGGTGACCGCTTTCCAGTTTTCAGTGATTACCCCAAACCCTTACTCTTTTCACTGGTTTGAAATTCTGAATGTCAAGTCTTTTTGGGGTTAGAGTAAACTAGTACCATTCTGAGTATGCCCCTGATGGCCACTAGAAATGAAATTGAAAATTTCCAACTTGACTATTACATTTTGCCGCAGCATCCTTATTAAGACTCAGCACTCAGAAGCTGCGGTTTTGGTCTGCGATTTTGTGATTAAACGGCCGGTGTATCGGAATTCTCTGAAAACTTGTCGATTTTATGTTGCAACTTTGACAGTGAAGCACTTGAAATGGCATTAGTCGGCACTCCGGCGTGGAGATTATGGATTTAATTGTGGTTATAGGGGAATCTATGATTACATTTTTGGAGAAGGAAGAATGGGAATCAAAACGATATAGAAACTTCAGGTTCTTTCCCTTTATGATCTGGATATTGCATTTTCTACTTTGGCTTCAGGATGATTCTCAGGACAGGTAATTAAGTTAACGAGGTTGGTCTACCCCTCTCTTATTATGAAGCATTTGCTTCTCAGCTGTTTCTATTTTTGCTAATTACAATCAAGAATGCATACCTCCTTTGTATGATTGTGTATAGCGATTCTTGGCTTTTTTTTGTTGTTGAGTGAAGTCCATATTTTTGTGTTTTCTCTGATGTACCAAAAAAAAAAAGTCATTTAAACTGTCCATCCCAATTTGTGTTCTCTTCATCAACTTTTTGGTGTCATACCAACAAGGCCTTATAAGTATGAGACATGGATCCGAGTTTAATGTTAAAAGGGATACTATATATCACTCATAGAGTAAACTGTTTATTACCTTCTATGTTCTGACCATGGAAAATAATATAAAAAATCATGAAAATCACTACCGGACTTTTCGTCGGTGATATGAATCATATCTTTAATGTAAAATGTATATATGGATTAGGCATATTTTACTTCCTGATTGATGGCATAACAACCAATGTCGTCCTAGCAATTACCTATTTTTTGGAGTTTGATTAATGAATAACAAGAAGAAAATTTTATCCGTGTTCTCTTGATTGTTCTTTTGCTCAATGACAACCATGTCCACAAGATGGTGAATGTTAACTCTATAAAATTATTGTTTTTATCAAAAGTGAAGCTCAATCCTGTCTTACATATATTGTGTATGCCACTATGCATATTACCAAGATTTTGTGTGCTTGTTAGCACGACTGTTTCATGATGATCTTTGAAGAAACACAAGCATATGCTAAATGGGTTTTTTGTTTATCTTGCTAAAGGGCAAAGGGGATGGCAAGGTTATCGCAACAAGGAGCGCAACCTTCGTTGTCAAAGTGCAAATGTTTGAATGTAGCTACAGACATATGGATAACAGACTCCAGTGTAATCGCATGCCTGCTGAATAGTTCTCTTGGAATTGAAGCATTGGTTGTAACAGTTTCTGACAACAGCGAATATAAGGTGTGTCTTCTTGTTTATTTCTATCCATGTTTTGCATCTTATAGGATGCTTTTGATTGATTCCCAACCTTTTAGTCTGTATTTAGGCCTTTGTAACCGGCTCATTGGTAACTGGTATATGATGGTTCTGTGAGTGTTTGTTTTTTGGTGTGATGACATATGCTTCTTGGTCTTGTTGACACCAATGCAGCTCTCATTGGACACGTTCTTCCTCGTTTGCCACCTTCGATTTGTCAAATCACTTCTCTTAATTCGTGGATTCAAGGGCCTACATGACGGAACCACCTCATAAGATCTTCTGTTATTTTTCTTCTATCAACATGACTTCTTCTCTGTTTATTTTGCATTTTATATTTTTTAATTGTACCGCTCATTTATCTTAGCATTCTCGTTATTTTCATTATCGCTCAACATTTCGCCTCATGCAATAGGTTTTGCTATTTCTGCATTGTTAAATAAATCCTGTCAACCAGACCAAAATCACTTTTAGTTGCTTGGTTCGATTTATTTGGATTACTTATAGGATTTTTATTTTGGTTGATCAATCTTCAAGTGGCCTATCTGTCAAAATCAGACATGCATGTGGTTCGAGTTTGCTTAGATGCAACCATTTCGCTCATCATCTGTTATCCAGTTCATGTATTTATTACCATGAAACGCAAATGCAGGTTACTTTTGAGTCTCATATGAAATTTATCCTCTAACTAGATACTGAAAATGCTGTATGGAACAACCTAGTGATTCACTTTAGCTTTGATTCTTAATAATCATATTACTAAAACTTTTTTCTCCAAACATTTAAGCTCAAATCACTTAAGACAACCAGAGCAACCCAACTATTCTATGGTAACTTAGTATTTTTGCTCGTCCTAGAACTTTCATTACAATTTTTAGAAGTTCACTAAGCTGAAGAATCATTTTGATTAGCTCTTATATTATGTAGCTTACCAAACGGCTTATCTGTCACCCAGTTATTGCACAAAAATCTTCCAAATACTGATTGAACCATGATAAAGTATAAGTAAACCATATACATTTGAGTGACCCTACTAGTTATAATCTAAGAGTCCTAAAAATGAAAGAGCGCTTTAAGGTTTGGACTTCCAGTACCACTCCCGGGCCTACAATGCTAAATTTTGGAGTACTTTTAGGGGTAAGCCTATTGATGTCTTTAGCAATCCTTTCGATTATCTTAAACTTGATCGGGCTGACCTCTAAACGCATCACTTCCCTAGGCAGTCGTACTAACTAGGGAAGTGATAGGAAACATCCAGATCGAGAACAACTTTTCATCTTGACACCATGAAGTATTGCGGCAGGATCGTGACATAAATAGGAGAAATCCTCCCCTTTGTTCACCGTCGTTTCCGAATTATAATATTCTTGGAAGGAAATCTACTGCATTTTGAAGGTGTATCAGCTACTGAATATTTAAATTAGAAAGTAACTGTCGAAACTCATTGTGCACTGTGATTTATTTTTTTCCTTGCAGGGGACAGTGTATATTGTGTTAGAAATAAGATGAAATTTTTACTTTTATAGTAATAAAATTTATTATTTGATGTTAAATTTGGTGATTTGGTGTGGGAGACCGAAAAACAACATACTCCAAATACGGTGAAATGGTGAGATACTATTATTTAATTATTTGGCGTGAAAAATGTATATCTGTGGGAGACTGAAAACGTAAGTTCTTTTTTGCCGAAAATGACAAAATGGTGCATTTGAGGGTTAACTGTAGTAGGCCAAACCAATTTAATCACCAAATATATTTGGTGTAAAGAATGACGTGAACACTGGCGATGCTCTTACCATCTCAAAAGTAGGGATGATGGCCGAAAAAAGTCTATATAATAAAATAGCACGATGTGGGTCCCCCACATATTTTGAAACATATTTTCAGAAGACATTTTCAAGGAGACATTTTAAACCGTTGGATTAACTTTTGTAACTTATTTTCATCCGTTTGATTTATAATATTCATCTCTCCTCCCCTCTCGAACGCTTCACCACTCGCTTTCCTCTCCGAAACTGCCGCCCCCTCGCTCCACCTCTCGCTGCCGCCCATCACCGGAAGATTGCTCCATCAAGAGATCGGCTCAGGTCTCCTTCCATTTTGGTTTCGTTCTTCTTCACTATATTTCGATTTCGGTCTATTACTCAGTTCTATTAATCGATTTCATTCTTCTTCCAGATGCCTGAAAATGGACAAAAAAACTACATCGACGATTCAAAATGAACCCTCGCCGATTGCTCTGCCTTACTGAACCCTCGCCTTTCTTCCTCCCCCTGGAGTTCGACCTCTCTCTGCCCCATCATCACTGGAGGTCGAACATTGATGTCCTTCCTCTGATCCCCTATGCTTAGGTATGTTCCTGATCACACCATCATCTGTTCGATTCAGTCTAATTGCTCTGCTTCTTCATATTTCTATATCGCTCATATTGGGCATTATTGGTGTTGTCTATTGGTAAACTAGGGTTTGATTAAGACTTCATCGTTGATTATGAATCAGCAGTAAAATATTGGTCATTCTGGGTTCGAATATCTGATAGGTGTGGACTGAATGTTTAATTTGCAAATGTAGATGAGTGTGGACTGAATGTTAAATTGCGTATTTTTTATTTACCTTTTTGTGCTAAGTTTCTTACTACTTAATCAAATATGATACCTGATAATATCAAATTCTTGAAACCATTAGTTATCAACTTATATCAATTTACTTGAAGAACCTCTGAGGCCTACTCAAGACCCTCAATATATATACTGTAACAAGATTTTTTGTTTTCACTTTTACATGTCATGAGTGATTGGGAAAACCGTTGGATCTACCAGATTTTCGCTGCTCATGGTTTCATGTCATGATGGACACCAGTATAATGTCGAACTATGTGTCAACGAAAAGTTGTCGCTTCTCTTGAACCCTTAATTTCTGATTTTTGAGCTGACGAGAATAGTTAATGTCAGCTAATGTTTATTCTGAATCCCAAAATGTCGCTGCCTTCTATAGTAACACATGTGGTATTTTATAGGAAGCATTGGAAGCCATTAAAAGCTTCTTGACGACTTTCAATTCTTTACTTCTGCAGCAGGAAGACGAACTCGTGATTTTGATGCACAACTCAAGTAGGCATATCTACTCTTAGCTGGTAAATCCCATAATCCTGTTAAAAATTCCCTTCCATAGGTAGCTTCTTAAATGTAATTGCTTGACTACAGTTTTTAGAATTTTATTTTTTGACGTTTATACTTCTGTAGATCTGAAGTACAAGAAAAAACACTTCTGCATTCTTTAAATGAAAATGTGCATTGTAAAAATGATTATTTTTTACCCAAAATGACTGTCAGGTGATGCCCCCAAGTCACTACTTTAAGGTGGTCAAAATGACCCCCTTATCTTATCTTATCCTGTGCCGAGGTGCTTATGTGTTTCAACTTTTCAACTTTCCGATTGCTTCCTTCCCAAACTAAATACATAAGTTGTTACTATATTGTCATTACTCCAGGATCCTGCTAATCATCCCCATGACAAATGAGGATATTGTGAGGGCCAACTCCATCTCAAGAAATATATCCTTCCCTTTCTAGATATGTGGTATGTGCAGTCGGCCTTGGCACCGTTCCATGGTTGACTAGGTACTTCAGAAAACAGAACATAATAGTAATAGCTACACAGGAAGCAATCGCCACTAATCTTAAGTAAAATTATAATGATAATATGTGAAGAACGTCGTCAACTTGCAGTTATGAGATGAATGATCCAACTCAAGATTCAAAGTGTGGTTATCGTTTTCCCTATAATATGTTCATTTTGCCTTGATGGGATGGTTGGAGTATGGTTTTGGTGACCGGTACATCAATAACTCATTTAGCAAAATTTTATTGAAATTTCAGTTTAGATTTCCTTCTCTTTTAGTGTGGAGAACATGGTCAGACTGTTACTCGTACTGAAACATTCGTGTGCAACATTGATTTTTTATATACCATCGTGCATTTTGTGTGTTGGTCTTTATCTCCATGAATCACTGTCACAATTTCACAATTATGGTAGTAATTTTTTTCTTAATTGTTTTTGCCGGATTCCTTAAGTTAAGCCTCCGGCGCATATTTAAGGTGACATTCTTTGATTCACTGGGCTAATAAATTGTAATGGGGAAATGTAGGAGAAACTAAAGCCCTCAAGTTGACCTTTATGCATTCATATGTTGTGAGAGGATGTTCTTTCTCAGTTTCATTTGAATTGTCGATCCTTTAATTATGAAGTATGCATTTCAGTAATAGTAGAGTTATCCGAATTGAAGTTTTGCTCATCCTGTGAGGCTTGATGCATATCTGCAAGATGTTCTAGCATAGTGGAGAATTTTGCTTGCTGTAATTTTTCTTGAGGGATTCTAACATTACTGAACACTTATGTTCAAAAGATGCACTTTTATTCTTTTTTGACCAATAGATTAGTTGTTATCTCTCTTTGTAGGCAGGCTATGATGGCCTATGTTTCTATGTTCCATGAACACTAAAGGGTTATATCGTAGAACGTTTTTTGTATATGTGATTGTCTTGCCTCGAACCTTGTGGAATGGAGATTATCGAATAACCATTTTGAGTGCATAATGTGACATGATTGCTTATTTGCCTTTTGAAGTCGTGTCTTTAGGCATGGGAAATACCTAGTATTTTATAAACCGAATCTCGCTGGAGTTGTTTGTGTTTTTTTATTTCAATTTTTTTAAAAGGAGTTGTCTGTCGAGTCACTGTTTTTCTCTTTTTTATTCGCGCAAGCACAAATTAAGTATTTTATACTCCGTATTCCTATTTCACTTACCTCTCCTCTCCTTTCCCAGATTCATCTCTCCCGTGTTGGTGTTCCTTAGAATCATGTCTGCTGCTGGAGTACCAGATCCGAAGCGATTGAAGCCCTCGGCGTCATCGGACACAATTGACAGGCTCAGCGCGCTCCCCGAAGCCATAATTGTTCACATCCTCTCCTTCTTGCCAACCTTCAGAGACAAAATCAGAACCGGAGCCCTTGCCCGGAGATTTCAATACCTGTGGACTGATGTCCCAAAACTCTATTTCAATGATCGTGAAGGTATCTACTTTAAGCATTCTGAAAGTTTCGTTAACATAGTTAGCGATGCCCTAATTCTTTGCGGTGGTTGGAATGTCGAGTATTTTGGGGTTAGAATGAAGTACCAAGATGTTTTTTCTTCCGATATCGATCAATGGACTCGCTTCGTGGCTAAAAATAAGATTCAGAACTTTGAACTTGGTTTCTACCGGTTACGCGGCTGTGAGACCGAGCATTATGTTTTGCCTCAACATCTATATTCAAATTCAACATTCAGAGAATTGAGGTTCAGCTACTGCTGTCTCGTGATCACGCGACCGGTGTCTTGGAAAACTCTGACGAGATTATCACTTTTAAGATGCGAGTTTGACAGTGAAGAACTTGAAATGATTTTAGCAGGTACTCCGGCGTTGGAGATTCTGGATTTATTTCTCAATAGAGGAATCTACAATTTTCGTTTTGGCAACTCGGGACTGAAGACACTGGTTGTCATGATGGACCAATGGAATCCAAATAATGTAGACACAGAAGCTCATCTCAAAATTTCAGCTCCAAATGTTCAGTTCTTAAAAATTGGGGGCCCTTATCACAGTTTTGAACTGGTGGATATGACATCTTTGGTTGAAGCTAGCCTTTTCAATCTGTGCACTAAAGGGTCACTTATACATAAAGAATCTCTCTACAGCCTTTTCAATCTGTGCACTAAAGCACAGACTCTCGAATTAGGTAATTGGGGTATCCAGGTTGGTATTTCGCAATCCTTTTATTTAAATATTGGCTTCTGAGCTGCTTCTCTGTGTGCTACTTATAATCAAGAATGCATACTTCCTTTTTGTCTACGTTCCATGGATGAAGCCCATATTTGAACAGTCAATTCCCATATGTTTCCCTAATCATTTGTGCTATGTCATAACAAGGCCCTGTAAGTAATAAAGTGTAAGCGCATGATTCCAGCCACACAAAATATCTTAAAAACCCACCTGACAATTGCCCCATATAGACACATGTGAGGTGAAAATCACAGCTGAACTTCATTGTGTGAGATGCAGTAAATCTCTAATGTACAATATTCATGACTTGGGCATCTTTTGTTCCTCATTAATGGCATAACCAACCTATGCAGGTCCCAGCTATTACCTCATTTTGGAGTTGGATGACTGCAAACCTAGAAGTTGTTATCTATGTTTCCCTCATTGTGTCCTTTTGTCCACGACAACCATGAATTAAAGTAGTTATAGTTTATCAAAAATGAAATTCAATCGTGTTCCAAATATATTGTGTCTGCATGTTCCAAAGATTGTGTGTGCTTGTTTGTTAACATGACTAGTCATGATGATCTTTGACTAATGCTAGCATATGCTAAATGGTTTTATTGTTTATCTTGGTAATGGGCAAAGGGAATGGCTATGCTGCGCGAAGAAGGTGTCCGTCCCTCTTTTTCAAAGTGCAAATGTTTAACTGTAAATACACTTATGGATAACAAATCCCAGTGCATTTGCAAGCCTGCTGAAAAGGTCTCCTGGAGTTGAAACATTGACAGTATCTATGTGTGATTTCAACAGTAAGGTGTGTGTTTCCTTGTTTATTTCAATACATGCTTTGTATCTTATAGGATGATTTTGATTGATTCCCAACCTTTTAATCTGTATTTATTTGCGAGCCAAAAGTCGTCATGAGGACAAAGCAATATTTCTGCATCTTTCGATCTTTGTAACAGCCTCTTTGAGTGTTCTTTCTTAGGGTATGATGTCTTAGGCCTCTTGGTCCTGATGTCACCAATCAAGCTCCCATATGTCACCTTCTTCCTCGTGTACTGCCTTTGATGCCTTTGATTCGGATCAAATCACTTTTCCTAATTCGTGCATTCAAGTGCCTACGGTAAATATGACTAAATCACCTCAAAAGATTTTCTCTTCTATTACCATGATTAAAAGACAATAACCCCCCCACACCCACACACACACAGAGTTCGGCACAAAGACGCCTACCTGTCTATTTGCCTGGCGAAAAACACTCACACCCGTATTTTACCGAACTTTTGGACTCCTTACCTAATGCAGCACAGGAAAGGAAACCTGTGATCTATGGGCTGCAATAGGTGCAAGATACACCTTGAGAAGGAGAGTAATCCTAGAACTAGAACATATGGCAATAAGACTAGCAATTGAAGTGGGAAATAAAGAAACTCTCGGTTTCTAGGGTGAAAACCCAATAGAACTCTAGGTTCTTTACCTTACAAGGTTTGATTCAAATTTCCACTCCTAAAACATAATACTATGGCCCTATTTATAGAGAAACAACTAGCTCCTTCCCTTATGTAACAAAAGACATATATAACCTTAAACTACCTTACCTATAGGCTAAGTAAGACCTTTCTTCATGGCTAAGTAAGAAGCTAAAGAGTTACAAAAGCTGCAGCCTAAAGGCTGTAAATAAAAAGCTGCAGTAGGAGGGACCCACTAACATGCAATTTCTGCTATTAGGTCTGTAGGGATCAAGCTGCTAAATGAGAACCACAAAATCCTATAAGCTGTGTTAGGATCACCCTGCATCATACTCCTCTTGTTAGAGAAAATTCGACCTCGAATTTTGCCGCGACAAATGATTCCTTCAACTTCTGGATTTAGCCTTCTCTGGAAGTTGGTATACCTTGACTCATCTGTCACACCCTTTATAAACTCAAACTTAGCTGGGGTCTTCCTCTGTACTTCATGTTTACGACTTTCAATAGTCACCAATGATCCAGAAAAGTATGAATACCTATCTCTATTCGTCAGATGCCCCTTTTGAGATTCTAACAGGGAAGGATCCAAATAGTTGGTTAAGGGTTTCATTGAGTGCCCAATGGAACTCTTGGCACTCTCACATGTGGAAAATTTTCCTTCCTTAATGGACTGGAATTTTGGGTCAGTGTGCTCATCAAGCAGACTATGAGAACACGTATACATAACCTCACTAGGAAATGGAAGGGTTCCAGAAGAGGAAAATCCCTCAAAATCCTCCAAGAGTAAGCTTTCATCATCTCCTTCATACTAAGAGTTTCCCAATCCACAAAGCTGTCTTTAAGTGAAACACTATCCATGTTTGCATAAGAAGCATCATGGAACAAGGTTTCCTTACACTCTTCACTGCACTCATCCTCTTGACTACCTTCCGGTATGTCAACAGGTTCGCTATTTCCTTCGGGAACCTCCCGATGGGCTCTAGCTCTTCCCCGTCGTAGAAGTGCTTCCACAACTTGCGACAGTTCTTCAATCTTTCTACGCATCTCAGCCATCTCTTCTTTCTGTCCTCGATATTCCCTTCCAACATAACCTCTACGACATGCAGCAGCCATGGTCCCATATTGAGAACTCATCCTCTGATACCACTTAATGCAGCACAGGAAAGGAAACCTGTGATCTATGGGCTGCAATAGGTGCAAGATACACCTTGAGAAGGAGAGTAATCCTAGAACTAGAACATATGGCAATAAGACTAGTAATTGAAGTGGGAAATAAAGAAACTCTCGGTTTCTAGGGTGAAAACCCAATAGAACTCTAGGTTCTTTACCTTACAAGGTTTGATTCAAAATTCCACTCCTAAAACATAATACTATGGCCCTATTTATAGAGAAACAACTAGCTGTTTCCCTTATGTAACAAAAGACATATATAACCTTAAACTACCTTACCTATAGGCTAAGTAAGACCTTTCTTCATGGCTAAGTAATAAGCTAAAGAGTTACAAAAACTGCAGCCTAAAGGCTGTAAATAAAAAGCTGCAGTAGGAGGGACCCACTAACATGCAATTTCTGCTATTAGGTCTGTAGGGATCAAGCTGCTAAATGAGAACCACAAAATCCTATAAGCTGTGTTAGGATCACCCTGCATCATTACCCCCTCCGTATAATTCCATGTTGGAAGTTAGTTGGTCAACATCGGACCATCTTTATTTGGGCTATTTTACCCCCAAAATATGTAATAAGTCTTTGATACACTTGAATAACATGTAAATTACGTTACCGTATCCCATCACTAACACTATACACCCAAATCTCTTTCACTCCAACCCCAATACCAGCACTATCAACACTACCAACATTAGATCCCCTCTCTCGCATTGCACCCTCCTATTACACCCTACCACCACCACTGTTAACAACAAATCTCTCTCTCGCTCTACAACTGAACTGTCACCACTATCAAATCTGTCTCTCTTCACCTTAGCCTACAAAAACACAGAGCCCACCTCTCAGTTCTCACCTTCAGTGACCAACAGATCCACCCTCAAAACCACCGACAAGGGCTAATTCAAAGGCCCTATCTTGGCAGCTCCAATTCAATTCAACACAAACCGCCCAGCATGTGGTGGTGGTCGATTAAAACACAAAGTTCAATTTTGATCAAGAAAAGAACTTTTATGGCAAAATCCGAAGAAATTACTGGAGAAATAGTTAGAGGATCTCGTGATAGCAGTGGTGGTTATCAAAATTTCCCCTAAATGGCTCGATCTGGCTCGATCTGGGTAAGGAAGAACAGTCACAGAACCTCACCACAAGCGACATTGAAACCCAATCAAGATAACATTAATGGCATAAGCAATAACATAAATATACAAGGGGTAATATAGTCTATTTAGAAACTGATTGGGCTGTAATTAGTGATCGTTGTGCTATAATTATCAGCACCCTATTTCATTTTTTTTTTGTTTTTTTATCTTTTAAGTAACGCCATTGATTCATCTGAAGTATGCTCGTTTCTAGTGGGAAACATTCAGAGAACAACTAAAGAATCTTGACATCATGAAACATCATGGCATCTTGGCTTACATAAAATAGAAGAAAGCCACCCCTTTGTCCACTGTCGGTATAATACTCTTCCAAGGAAATTCAATGCCCATTGAAGGGGTGGGTATCAGCTCCCGAAAAATTCATCTTAGGAAGCAGCTGGTCGAAACTCATTATGTACACAATTTACAGTGGTTTCCTTTCAGGGGTTCCATCAAGTTTAGACTATGCATCTGAGTATGAGCTGGTAATAGGGATTTACAGTTTACAGAACGTAAAACTGAAGTTTTCTTCTTTTTTGCAGCGTCTACAGCAGTGGTTCTCCATGTATGGCAATCGTTATACAGATCAGTACTGGGCATCTCTAGACAAGGCTTCCAGTTATCTGAAGCATCTCAGGACTGTGAAGTTTGTGGGTTTCAGGGCTTACTGCAATGTTGCATTCCCGTTTGTACAGTTCCTTCTTAAGAATGCTAATGTATTGGAGAAGATGATTATCAATCTGGGCATGGAACATAGCAGCAGGAGAGAACTACTTGAAATATCCCAAAAGCTTTTAAGCTTGCGAAGATCCTCTCCTTGTGCCGAGGTTTTGGTTTATGAGTGAAATGAAGTTGAAGCAAAGCTAGTCCCTGCACTATGTATGAATAATGGGGGTTGCTACTTTTGAGTGCCCCAGTTCGGTGAACTTTATCGACTTTTGCGTGTGTGCCTAGTTTCTTTTGTGTTGTAATAGTTAAACCTAGCTGTGATCACATTATCTGACTTTATGCATTGTGGATTCGGTGTAGTTCATATTATATGTCCTGGTTGTTTTCTTTGATGTGATGATTGCTGAACTGTTTAAGTTTTTGGGTTATGGAATACCCAAAAGTAGACTTTGAACTTTAGAGCAAATGCTGACTCTTTTACAGTCTTTAACTGCACTTTAACATTTTCATAGGTTGAAAATGTTAAAGTGCAGTTATAGACTGATCTATCTTCTCTGAAATCTGATTCTGATTCATAGGAATAGTAGCAGTAAAAGGGTAGCTAGTTTTCTGTAACTGGGTCGGAATGGTCTAGTGAATCTGATTCCTTGTCTCCCAAATCAGAGCAGAAGAATTCACTGCCCAGATTGAATGGTATTGCTCAGGATGGGCTCTCGCTTCTTTCGTCGTTGCAGTTCAATCTGGATATTCTCGCCCCTCAGTTGCCCACCGACGAGGAAGTGGAGGCTAACCAGTTCATGGACACAACAACTACAAAGGTACACTCTCACTATCCTGCCCCTTTGGTTGTTTGTTGATACTCTTCATAGAAAACCCACTTAGCTTCGATCTTTGTATCATTTGAGAAAACCTCTCAGAGAACTCCAATCTGTGTTAATTTGCAAGCTCTGGGCATTTATTTTCTCACTTGTGTATGCCGTTGATTTTCAAAAGAAAAGACCTATTCTTGATCACTCTAGTTTATGTGAATTTTGCATGGTTGCTCTGAGAAGATTCTAATTTCGTCAGTTGTATGTGAATTCTAGCATGATGTGTTTGTTCTTGCATTACGGTGGATGATGAAATGCAATGTGTTATATTGTTCTTTATGATTTCTTGTTAATGGGAACTGTTGATTGGTTGCTATACAGTTTGCGGTTGAGCTTGAGAAATGCGAATTTGCAAGCAAAAGCTAACATGAAGAAAGCAGCTCAGGCAGAGGTAATTGGCTAGCTTAATGAAGATACCTTATGATCCTAAAATAGTATTGGTTTCTATCAGGTGGATCTTCTGCTTGAGGCAGAACTGAGTTTTGGACTTGGGTTTTAGTTAAGTTTTACATGTGACCTATGAAGACTAAGCTGATGGAGTGTACTTTTCACGTGGTAATGTTTATTGCAGAGAGAACTGCTTCTCGGAGGAGGAGAAGAGTCCACAATCCGCAGGCGCAATTTACAGTAAGCTTGCTGCTCTAGAAAGATCCATTTATATCTCAACGTTCTTGAGATTTATGTATTGTCTATGGTGTTAATTTTGGGTTCCTGAATATGTTACTAGCTAATAATTCTAATGCCTTCTAGGACAAAAGCTGGAATGACATCTGCTGCAGAAAGTATAACAGGGAGCCTACGCCGTACTCGTCAGCTGATGGTTCAGGTCAGTACCACTCCACTCCACCTTCTAATTTCCATTTATGCGAACGTAGTAACAAAGGATTAGCATTCTTTACTCCTGAATTCTTTGTTACTTCCATGTATACAGGAGGTTGAGAGAAGTGCTAGCACACTGTCAACTTTCGGTAAGTTACTCTATCACGATGTTTTTATACTATGTTGCTTACGTTTTCCCTTAGAAATAGAGAACCCTCAGAAATATTTCATTACATGTCCAAGACTCCTTATATCCTTAGTGGTGGCTGTTTGGTTGTGAAAGGTGAGAATGGCTTCTATTTTCAGTGATATATATTTGAAATGAGGCATAAGTATGGTATCACTACCATAACTGGTGCAAGAAGAACTATATTGACTTTCTCAACAGATATCTATGGTAAATTAGTCCACACACATATTGCGCTGTGAAGTCATCAGCAAAGTACGTCAACTTGTGGACCTCCTGTGTCCTGGGTTTATTCTTCTGCATTTGACTATCCCCATTCCGTGTACTATATACATTTGGACTCTCCTCTTATCTACGAAGAGCAATCACTCCATGGTGGTGCAACATTTGAAAAGTTTGTTTAGATTGATTACTCTCCTTTTTTTGGTAGAAAAGGTACTGATAGATTAAAAAACCAAGAGTTTTTGCTGTTTAGAGTTTTGGAGGTTCCCCAGTTACATATCCAGATAGAAAAGTAAAAATGTCATGTGAATTAGAGAGGCAATACAAAAGGGGTCGGACACTAGTTTCGTATTTGAAGAACCCAAAAGAGCTAGTACATCTGCATATCTATTTGCTTCTCTGTAGATGTGTCTGAGCTTAAGGAGCTGAAAACTTCAAGGAGTGCCCTGCAATCAGTGAGCGAGGGTATTGTTTACTGTTATCTCGAAGGAGTTGAATAGCAAGCACAGAGTTCAAAGCCAATTGGGCTCTAATTCTCCGGAGTTCTGCCGTTAGCACACTAAAGGACCAACAATCAGGCACAATCTCCCAAGTGATTTCTAATGATACTGCCTCCACTCCCTAACTGTTGAGAGTCCTTAACAGTACCATTATAACTGAGTTTGACCCATTTGGGTATTGAGGTGCCACTTTGTAGCAGGTCCTGGTAACTTTGTGGGAGTATGGTTTTCTTTGTAAAACATCCATTCTCTGGCTTCAGAGGCAATAATGAAGCGAAGTTTTTGAGGTTGTATGGTGAGTCTATGGTTCCTGAGGCTGAGCATGATGTTCTCCGGTAGCTGATCCAACACTCAACTCTCTCTCTCTCTCTCTCTCTCTCTCTCTCTCTCTCTCTCTCTCTCTCTCTCTCTCTCTCTCTCTCTCTCTCTCTCTCTCTCTCTCTCTCTCTCTCTCTCTACTTCGAGAGAGGTCAACTTTGGCCTGGATGATCTCCTTCACCTCATCCCAAACAACTTTGCATATACTCGCAGACCTCATTCACTCCCTTAACCTTCTATTTCAGGCCTTCTGAAAGCTTCTCATCTCTTATCAACATCAGTACTCCAACTAGTGTGGTTTCCAGGAGTCCCCTTCCACCACACTGTCGAATTCTTCGTGTCTCCTTTCCAGCATTCCATGCTCACAAACTCACAGGCGCACATTTTCTTGAATTAATTGAAGTTAATTGATTATTTTAAGTACTGGTCAGCACAGTAGTACTTGGAAGAAATGCCCCCGATGGATTGGAGTTTCCGTAGTTTAATCTCTTCAGAGTGAGACTTTGAAGCACTGGCAGGGATGTGTTTGGTGCTTTTGTGCAGTGGCCATCTGTAGAGATTTGGCAGAGATGGTACAAAAAAGGGGGAGTTGTGGTGAAGTGACTGATTCCTAAACACTTTATGCTAGGAAATGATCTCTTGCAAGAAGGTTGGGTAGTGATCTCCTTGAAAACTAGCAGGGGACATTGAACATTGAGATTTTCTGTCATCTTTTCTGATTCCATGTATTCTTTTTATTATGCACTTAAAGGAGGAGCCATATGAAATGAGAACATCATGTACGGTTCTGGAAAGAATATTCATTGACTTGAATGAGGACCCTAATGGATGTCAGCTCAATCTAAAGAAATTGTGTGGAAACTTGGAAACTATTATGAACAAATTCAACTAGAGATTCGTTACTATGATCGAAGTAGGTGTTTGTGAACGTTGATGATAATAGGCGCATGGGTTACAAAAATACCCGCCTTAACAAATCTTGTTCATGTTAGCGAGCTAAGATGAAACCAATGTACTCAAGGCTTGCTACGTGGGGAGTGACTGATTTGATGTACCGACAGTAAAGACTAATCACAATCATTCATACAATGTAAATCAGAGTGGGAGAGAGGGGTGGTGGTGGTGGATTTGCATAACCTCGTTGGTTGCTGACTTATTGCTATTGTTTTAACTTTTACAGCTATATAACTCTTAATAGTAAAGAAGCTTGAGACATGTTCAAACAGGCGTACACTGTCACTTTTGCAATTGGCATCACTGGTGGACCATATAGGTGGTTTGGGCTCACTTTGTATCGCTAACATGACTTGAACTCGAGAAGGCTAGTCATCAACCAATAACCTTAAACTTTTTATTGGAGTTGGTAAATGGGTGTACGGTCCACCTCTTTAACCCAAGGTAGCCTTTGGATAAAGGCCTGCACACAGTCGAGGGCTTGACCAGATACTCTTAAATTATATCTGTCCCAGAAAAAAGCCCCATGGTCTCCCTTGAGTCCTCGAGATCTCTACTTTTTAGACACGTCGAGGATAGTATTACTCAATAGTGAAAGTATTTGGGCTGCTCATTGACAAAGGTTTGAGGTTGAGCTATGTGGCGGTCAAAAGATTCAAGGCTGTAGTTGTCTTTAGGGCGGGGAGGGATCAAGGTTTTCAAACTCCCGAGTCGAGGTAAACTCGAGAGGCTAGGCAGACTCGACTAGTGACCTGTAACTTGTGAATCTTGCGAGTTAACAATCTGCGAGTGCTTGTTTAGTGATTATTTCACCTCTAATATGGTGTGTACCTCTATTATTTTGATGATTTTATACAAATTCTTTGTTAAGATGATTGAAACTTGAGAATTCATTGAAAACTGAGCCCTAATAAATAAAAAACAGAAGTCCAAAAAAATAAAAATTCCAAATATTAAGGTTCTATAGATACTGTACATAGTTGTCAAAATCTTACGATTCACGATTCGTATCCTACCATTCGACTCTAGTCACCAATGAAACGATGTGCATCCCTTGGTGAATCTTTAATGGACAAAATTATTTGAATCTCGATTCAAGAGTCCGAATATTACGATTCAGTCGCGATTCAACCCGATTCGACGATTCACCTTCGATTCATCTGAAGGTCTACCTGAGTTGCAACATCAGTCTAAGAAATAATACTTCCTACATTACTTCCTACATTTGTCTGTTTTGCAACATGCATTTGTTTTAAATTACTGGCGCATTTTTCTCAAGTCCAAGGCTAATAATTTTTTTATTATTTTCAATCTCCTTGGCATCTTGTAGTTCCTTGCTCCACATGCCTATCTATATCTAGATTATTCTTTATATTTTAGATCTGTGAAACTCCTAATCACTAGTTATGGATGCGAGTTTTCAATAATTTGAGTTTTTTTTTTTTTTTTTTTTTTTTTTTTTTTTTTTTGTAAAAATATGAATATTTTGTTCACCAATGTTATAGCTTTATGAAATATATTATTATATCTACACAAAAATATTGCAAGCTGAATCTTTACGATTCACGATTCGATTCGATTTCCGATTCAGTGATGGTGAATTTCGATTCACTATATGAATCCCGATTTGACAACTATTCCTGTATGACATAGAGATAGTTTTTACTTAGGGAAATCGTTTAAGAAAATAAAATCATTCTCATATCAAGTCACTAATAATGTGGAAAGGCTCGAGAAATGTGACCCTAGTTGTTTATTTTGACAGAGATAACTATGCTCTTTTCTAAGAAAATGGCCAAAAAGAGCACATTATGTTGTTTAATGCCACATTAACGGACTCGGTAATTGGGGAGTCATCTCGCGAGTCTACGAGTCACACCGGCCTGTTCTCAAGTTTTTCAGGCTCTGAAAACCCCCATAGACTCATAAACTCGTGCGAGTCTACGAGTCAAGGCCAGGGCAGGCCAGCCAACTTGTCATGTTGGTTGCCTGAGACCTGTCAACAAACAGGATAAGTATAATGACTGGACCTGGAATACAGGCTTTAGGTGCTATGTTAGTTATGGGGGGCATGGTCGCATGGATTGACTCCCAGCCTCCCAGCTAGCTTCTGTACTGCTTCTAGCCTTCTTGGGACATTGTAAAGCGAGATTTCTGCACAACCATCAATCACCTGTCAGTGGATTTTGGAAAGACATTTGTAGCAACCAGAGCCAATTACTGCTGGCAGTGAAGCGGCGGTGGGTGCTACTGGAAGCAAAACGAATTGTCTGGAATTAGGTTCATGCTCATCTATATATTCTCAATGGATCAATTCCCGACCTGACATATACACTCTCCCTTTCTGCTGGGTTCTCTACCTCTCTTCTTCCTTATCCAATGACCTTGTGAGGTGAGACTGCCACTACAGTACCCGTAATTCTCTGGACTCAAGGTAAACGCCTTAGTTCCAACTGAAGGAGCACGTATAGAGATACAGGTGTCAGATATGATACGGGAAGTCGGGAACGGACACTGGATACGTAGTTTTCTAAAAATTTGAGGGTACAACATGGAAGGGATACATGAATGTTTTAAATTATATGAATTTGAATTTATATACTAATAGATGACAAAATATTGGTTACAACTTTAATATTTATAACTTCAAAAATCACGGAAAAGGATAGATTATTAAGTATAAAGAATGGGAAGAGAAAGAGGAGTAACTTACGTAGGTTTGAACCCTTGAAGTTGACACGTATGTGAACTCAGAACCTCGCTTGAAGTTTTTGTTTAAAAGGGCAGACTTTTCATATATTGAGCTTTCAATTAATCATATACTACTATATGATGTCTACTTTAAGCTAGTTATATTTAATCCCATTTAAATTTAAAAGATCTCATAAAAAAACCTGTGTAAATTTCTGATAAACACAAAGGGACGACTGTCGTCTCTCATCAATTGTCCCTGACGTGTCCCCCAGGTGTCTAGTCTAATAGAAGTCGCCAAAATACCCAGCTGTATTGTCGTACTAGTGTCCTAATTGTTTGAAACGGATACGGCCCTTATTTTGGAGTGCCCATCCTTCCTAGGACTTCCAATGTGGTTAACCCTAAGCTACCTGGAACACGGTTGTGCTTCGTGGAACATGAGTGGGAAAGCTGAACACGATATCGTATGGAATTCGGTACGATAGGGGCATGCTTCTTTGGATTTTTTACCATCCTTTTGCAAATTATAAAGTGAAGACTGCTCCATATATGAAATAATAAAACTCTAAAATTGGGTGTATCTCAGCAAATTTAAATTTCATTTCCTCTTCTATATTGATACTTGAGGTCAAAATAGTGAGAGAAATTTGGATCGCCAAATTTAGCGATCTGGATTGCTAGTGTTTAATGTTTCTGAATGCATGATCTATTTCGCAATTCGCAGTGATACGAGGGAATTGTGTTAACAGATAACCACATGGACATTTAGTGGATTTCAAACCCAATCATATCTTATGATAGATATTGGTCCTATAGAACCTACCGTAGCACCACCAGTATGACCCAATTTCTTTACTTTATTGTTGTGATGATCGTGTTCTTTTCTGGATGCTGATGTGTTGCAAGTCAAAACAGGTTAATCACCTCACTGGTGACTAGGATGCAATACTCAAGAGTTGAAACTGACCTAGTGACCTGCATCCACCTCGTCAAATTTGGCGATGAATCTTGTCTTGCTTTCTTATTTTTTTTCCTATTTTTTAGGTTTCTTCATAGTTTTTAGGATTGTTGAGATATTATTGGATTACTTAAAATTTATTTTATACTCTTAATTTTTCCACCGATATAACTGATTTGCCTCTTTTGACTAGCACTATTGGAGTTGGTGATATAATTTGCGGACATGCAAACTGCAAAAAATGCGATTTTATGTATAATTTGCATTATTTTTGCTTAACATTGCTGGAGATGCTCTAAACTTGTCCGAGTGATCTACATACTCCTCATCGATCTCTTCCATAATAAGTGGCCATTTCGTCCTATCAAATGGTGTTCCTACTTCAAGATTCATTCACTCTCGTCATGACTGGCCATGCTGATCGTGATGGCTCTTTTCTGATTGCTATATTTGGTTTTCGTTCTTGATTCTTATGTGTTTTAGCTGACGTGTGTGCTCATTCATATTTCTGATTTCTCTTGAGTTCTTTAAAATATAGTCAATTTTTGCCAAAAGTATCTGATATCAGCACATTTTACTGGAAAATGTGTATCTTGACATGAATTTTTGCTTCTTTTCTATGAAGTGTATATTGTAATGGCTCTCAGTGTCATCTTTATTGGGAACTGCAGAGGAATCGACAGGACTGTTACGGAGGGCTGAGAGTGAATACAAGGGACACCGCTCACTACTGATGCGAACTCGAAACCTGCTTTCAACCATGCAGCGTCAAGATGTCCTCGACAGGTTAAGTTCACTCAGTTTAGGATGATCTTCACTTACACCCCTCCTAGTTTGAAAAACTTCACTCACACCCCTCCTAGTTTGAAAAACTTCACTCACACCCCTTTCGACTACTAACCACGTTCGCTTACACCCCCTGTGTATTTACTATGTTAGTTGGTAGGGTAACTTTTCAAATCCAATTTTTTGGATATATGTACCCTTATAGAGCACAAAGGCCAACCACCTCCAATTTTGTAAACCCTATCTCGAGTTAGTCATAACTTTCGCTTGTTGTAATTGCACGATGTTCCGAAACGCATAGGGAATAGAGTACGAACATTTTGCACATGTTAAGAATACACATTAGGGGTGGGTTAGCCTTTGCAGCCTCTGGAAGGATAAATCTGTCCCAAAAGCTGAATTTGTGAAGTTACCCTACCAACTAATATGTTGAATATATAAGAAGTGTAAGCGATAACAGACTTGGTAGTCATATGGGGGTGTAAGTGAAAATTTACGGACTAAGTGAAGATCATCATAAACTGAGGGACTGTAAGTGAGATTTAACCATCACATACACACACATACCACTCCGTCCCAGCTCTTACTACCCATTGCGGCTGGGCACGGGTTTTAAGAGTTGGGGCGGAAAGTTTATTTTGCCCCTATCACAGATTGTTAATTACAAAACCACCACCACCACCACCACCACCACTCTCTACCAACCACCACCAACGCCACCATTATGCCACCAGAAACAATAACACAACCAAAGACAACAAATTTAAACAAGTATGTACAAAAAAATACATATCGAGACAAAAAAATTACAGATCGAGACAAAAAAATTACAAGAGAATGTAGAAAAGAAGAAGAAGATAAAGAGTTTTGTGGGTGTCGACACTTGCTCCGATCTCCCCAACGGGATTGCTGTGGGTGTCGCCAAAGAGCACAAACAGATCCGGCATCGTTTCCGTCATCCTTGCCGTCGACTTCAACCAGCAACGAGAGAGTGAAGAAGAAGAAGAAAAGGCAAACAGATCGATCGAGAGAGAGAGAGAGAGGGAGAGAACAGATCTGACTCACCAACGTCGCCACCGCCGCAAAGACCGGCGTCCTCACCCCGTCCATCTCTACCAGTCTCTCCCCTCTTTCTCTCTAACTCTCTCCACTGTCACCGCCGCAAAGACGGCAAGGACGACGGCAACGAGCCCGCCGTCCTCTCCGTCGTCTCTTCGCCCATCCTCTCCGTCGGCTCTTCGCCCATTTTCTACCAGATCTGCCGCCGCACCCTCACTCCCTTTCTTTCTCTCTATCTATCCGTGTGGGTTGTGTGGTGTGTAATGAGAGTAGTGGGTAGTTGGGTGAAGAAGATAAGGGTAGGTAGGGTAGGGTTAGGGAGGGCAGTTTTGGCATTTCATACAGATTAAGGTTGCCAAAAAAGGAAATGGGTAGAAAGAGGTGGGACAAACAAAAAAGGAAATGGGTAGAAAGAGTTGGGACGGAGTGGTAAGTGGTTCCAAGATCTCCATTTGCATCATTTAAGCTTATTTCTATTTGTCTACAAATTTGGGTAAACATCATTGATTCTGGATTCTTTTTTTGCATCTCTTGAGCTTATTTGTTGTATTACATACAATGTGCAGGGTGAAAATAGCTGTCGGGTTTTTGTTGTTTGCCTGTGTTGTTCTGTACATTGTTTCAAAGCGTATGGGGATACTCAAGTTGCAGAGGCTAGCTACTGCTGTCATAAAGGCTAGAGTGGCTGGTGGTAGATGTGAGCACGGACCGGTTTGGACCGGTTTTGTCCAAAATATCTACCCGGCCCAATAGGTTCGGGTTGGAGAATGTTAAACCCAAACCTACCCAATTGCTTGGGAAACCCAAATCAATCATGACTTATCGACTTGGCCCGACTCGGACCGGTTATACGGGGTGAATATTTTATTTGAAAAAGTATTTCAATTCGGTTAATCATTTCCTAATATGATTATATATAAATTTTGGTGGTGGAAATATAAGGTAATTTTCTGTAGAGGATGAATAACTTGAGGAAAATGAATTATCATGATAGTGTGAACTTGTCAAATTTAATTTCTAAACCATGTGCTTCAATATAATTTGTAACTTTTATGTGTACATTTTTTTAGTCGGACCGGACCGGTTATAAACGGTTTCTCCAACTCCTTAACCATGATCAATCGAGTTCGTTCGGGTTGGCGAAATTTCTAATCGTAACCAATCAAATAGCATCGGTTTATAATAATTTCGGACCGATTTGGTGCGGGGCAATTCGGGGTGGCGGATTGGGCCGGGTTTTTCTCACTCCTAGCTGGTGGTGGCAGTGGAGGAGGAGACATTAGACTACATGTCCCTGGCGGCGATGGCTTAAACCTTGCCCAGGGACAGCAACCGGACCACGATGAACTTTGAAGTTTCTGACAAAGCATCTCTCTCGTTCTCAATCTGTAAATTTTGGATGCCCTAACCAGATCCTTAAAATGTCTACCAACTTCCAAGAAAATGTATGAACAGAAATTGTTGTTTGCAAATAGGGATTGACAAAAAAGGATGTTGCAATTTAGTAATATCAAATAGTATACTAAACATATAAGTTTATATGCATGCAATATAATTTGTATATATTCTTTGAAATAACAGATATCAGTTTAAGAGTGCATGAGTTGCTTTCTTAAATATGATTTTCAGCATCATTTTACGACTATTCATACAGAACCTGCATTCCAAATTTTGGGGCCATTTTTCTCTCGCACCACAACTTCATACTAGAAAATTTAGCTAACACTTGAGATCCACAAACTGCACCGATGTGCTTCTTGTGAAGCTGTACGCCGCTTGATTTGTTTCCCTTGTGTCGAAACTGTTCCTGGGATCCACAACCTCTGAAAAGAGATACTTCATTATCTCTTATCTCATCTTCGATCACCACCGATATATCTTGACTTCTCTTCGGCTAGAATTCTCTGTATCTCTTGCATAATATTAACTAAACAGTATTTTAATGCAAAATTCATAGTAACGGTTTAAGGTTACACAAAAAAGAAATAGGAAGAAAGAGGTGGGACGTCCCAATAACGAAATTGGGAAGAAAGAGGTGGGACGGAGTGGTAGTTATTAAATACGGACACAGGCTCTCAGAAATTGTGTTTTGTTTCATTAGATACAACAAAATAATGGAAATATACTCTGTCTATACACTCTATACACCAAACTAGTGATCAATATAACTGAATTAATAATGTTCAACAAAGTCATATATATGTACGAAGATTTAATAGATTGACGAAACTCAAGGAGATGAAGAAATGAACTGTATTACTTGATCAACACATTAGAGTACAACTAGATCTACAGATATCCCAAGACTAACCAGCTCTAAAACCTATCTTGTGCTTACTACAATGTAACCCCTATAATTGTTGTTTATTACAGAAACATCACTTTACTCTTAACACACACCCTGAAACCAAACTCACTGATTCTAAAACTTGTTGCAAAGCAAGTTTAGACTTTAATTGTTGTTTATTACGGAAACAAACAACTGTTAACATGCAACCAATTCGATTTCAGTATCAGATTTTGGGCATCTGAAGTTGTAGCTGCTATGGCTGAGGCTTCAAAGTGGTTCGAAACTGGTTCATCCGTCACCAATAATGCCTTCAAAGTTCCAACGTATATATCAAAATCTTTATTTATCCTCTTTAGACGGTGCAACTATTTCTGAATTTGCCTCTATCATGTGATGTTTGATGATTATCCTCAATTGAAATCCTGCTCCATGTGCCATATAATCATTTCAGTTCTTTTATAGCAATTCTATTCTCTTCCCACATCATTTGTCTTTGATGAAAAAAATCTGGTAATTGTAACAAAGAGAACAGTTTTTGATCATTTCAATCTGAAATAGGACCAAAAAAATGATTAGTCTCAAGTTTATCGATCAACCATTTCTATCAATTTTCAAAGAATCACATGTGTAGAAAGGGCTTAGGGCAATCACCATAGTTGGTATACCCAGAAAACTCTTCTCATCCTTGAGTGGATAGATAGTGGAAAAAATAAGTTTATGGCACACCTTGTCTTCCCTAGGGTTTATGGATGACCTTGTCTTGTATTGGTACCATCATCCTTAAATTCCATGGCCATCATCCACATCATGCTATGTCAAAGGCAAAGAAAATGATCAAACACTTCTAACCAGTAATTATAAATCACCGAAACGAGCTTTGTATGTTCAACCTCAATTCACATAATAAAGTAACGGGTAAAAGACACTTTCAACACTGTAGTACCACCTCCGTTCCCTCTTTTCCTACCCATTGTGACTTTTTGACTCGTATCGGGGTCATTTTGACCAGGTGATTTGGATCGATGTAATTTTTTGATAATTTTTTCACCGTATTATAGAACAAGTTTTACTCTACAACACTATAAAAATATTATCAAAAAATAGTATCATATTTGCTATCCAAATCACCAGGTCAAAGTGACCCGGTGAATAGTGACAAAAGTCATAATGTGTAGGAAGAGAGGGAACTGACTAGTACTACCTCCGTTTCTTCTCTATCACACCGGTTTGACTTTTACCACTATTCACCGGGTCACTTTGACCCGATGATTTGGGTAGCAAAACGATTGAATTTTTTGATAATCTTTTCATGGTGTTGTACATTAAAAGCTGCTCTATAACACGGTGAAAAAATTATCAAAAAATTTAATCGTTTTGCTATCTAAATCACCCGGTCAAAGTGATCCAGATACGAGTCAAAAAGTCAAACTGGTGCTATAGAGAAGAAACGGAGGTAGTATGAGTGAAGGACACTTTCAACCCCACCCCCTGTTTTGGAAAAGACAATTATGCCCCCTGATGGTCACAAACTTCAGGACATTTACACCCTCGGCGTCGTAAGCTTTGGGGTGGGATGAGTTGACGAAATCAATTTATGGGACAGTCAAAGTACTAATACAACCCAGTTTTTCCAGATTTTTGACTTCTTCGACTGACTTAATGGTATCCAAACAGGACCACTAATATTTGAACTAGATCAAATCCATAGTTGGCAGATAGATAATGTCATCACAGTCAAAGTACTAATACAACCCAAAGAGCAACTAAGCCACAGATGATGTAAGATCAAGTTCATCTATCTGAGGCACTAATAAGTCTATAAAAGAAACCACAATCCATAGTGCCGAAACTACCTCATGCCCATTTCATTCACAGATCAAAAGCTCAGCGTGAGGAGATGACCTTGGAAAGCTTAAAAGCTTTTGGCATGTCTCAATCCTGCTGTTTCCTTTCACAACCAGATTACTAATAGTCATCTTTCGCAATACCTCGGCATTCTTCAGCAGGAACTCTACAAACGAGACAGCACTTTCGCTGCAAGCAAAGAAATGCTTGAACTCCACAGTCTTGAGATGTGACAAATAACTGGAAGCTTCCTTTTCATATGTCCAGTACTGATCACTGTTATCCTGTTCCTTCTGTAATAAAGAAAATTTCAGTTTCATGTTCTATGAGTTGTAAAAAAGTTCAATATTGCCAGCTTAACATGATAGAATCCCGACAGTGAAAATATAAATCACAGAGCATGAGTTCCAACAGTTACTTCCTAAGTTGAATTTCAGTAGCTGATAGCCTAATACACCCTTCAGTGTGCAATAGGTTTCCTTGGAGGAATATTATACGGTAATTTGGAACCAAGAGTGCACAAAGGGGTGGATTCTGTCAGTAACTGATGCCATGATGTCAAGATTCAATAGTTGTTCTCCAAATGTTTTCTGCACGTACGTACGACTGTCTAGGTAAGTGCTAGATTTAGATGTCAGATGGATTGAGTTTTGGGCAAACCAAGAGGGTTGCTAAAAGACATCAATACTTGCTTACTCCTAAAAGTACTCTAAAATTTAGCATTGAAAGCCCGATCATGGTACTGGAAGTCCAAACCTTTTAGTTTAACGCTTTTACATTCTTATAATTCTTTAATTTTAACTATTAGGGTAACTTTCAAGTATTTGGTTCACTTCTACTTCATTAGGGAAAATTTCACTTTCACCCCCTTGGATATGAAATATTTTCACTTCCACCCCCTTTCAGTTTCATAATTCTTGGATTTTAACTATTAGGGTCACTTTCAAGTATTTGGTTTACTTCTACTTCATTAAGGAAAATTTCCCTTTCACCCCCTTGGATATGAAATATTTTCACTTCCACCCCCTTTCAGTTTCATATTCTTCACTAACAGCACTCCTCCAGTCCTGTCCCAAACTTGATGTCACTTACACCTCTTCTGTCTAAGTCCGTCAGTTAGTGAGTGGGGTCTGTCACTGAAACTATTTTCTTAGACAGATTTGCCCTTGTATTATGCATATTCGCAAGTCTATTATACCCTTGTTGTGTGTAAATTTAACTTTCATCCCCTTAGTTATGAAACATCTTCACTTAAACTCTGTCCAGTTTCAAAATCTTCTCTTACACCCCTCTTGTGTCCCAAACTTGACGTCACTTAAACCCCTATGTCTTAGTCTGTCAGTTAGTGGATGGGGTCCTAAAACAATTTGTTTTAGACAAATATGCCCTCGCATCATCCATAAAAGTCTATTTTACCATTTGTCTGCTTCTGTTAGTATTCCATCTTCTTATATCTCCTCTACTAAAATCTTTTTTTTGGACAAACTTGCCCTTCTCCATTGCTTTCTCTGTCCATACTAGTAAAACAAGGACACACTCGCAACGAAAAAATATCGAACAATGGCACCAAAGCCCAGTCTGAGGCGTGTGATAGTTAACGACCAGTAAGCCACGATGACAGGCGACCCAACACCTCCAACCTCAACTGACCCTTTGTTCAACCACAAGATACAAAATAGAAAATCCCAACCACCACTGTTCATTACCCTCCATCTCAGCCACGAACTTCAGCTAACCAAACTACCGAACATAATCAACTCAGTCAAAGAATACATAACCCATATTTGGGGTTGACGATCTAGGGTTCAGTGGGCTTCAGTTGGCTACCCAGGGAGAGGGTGAGATGATTTAGGGGTGGGAGGTGGTGGGTTAAGGCAAGAAGATTACTAGAATTGTAGTTTGTTCCAAACGATGGGTATGATAATCTATCTGAGTTATTACCGTTTGGCACCGACGCACCGTATCCGAGTTACCCTGTTAAGTTAGGCACAATAAGGGGGTGGGGGGTAACAAGAGAGGGTATAACTGTGTAATTGAAGATGTCCCATAATTTATTTATTTATTTTGGGGGGGGGGGGGGGGTGAAAGTGAAATTTACCACTTTATTATTTGGAACCTTAAGTGGGAGTTATTGACATAAATGTCATAAATGATAAATGTGTTCAACTACTTTATTAAGTGATTTAAATTTTAAATTAAACATAATGTCTTTATTATAATTTTCAGCTAAATTCCAACAACTATACACAAAGATGAATATATACTTCCAAAATAAATAGCCAAACATCAAAATAAAAATAGCGACTAAACATCGTCGTCATTCGTCAATGTTGTATTCATCTTGAGCTTCATATTGTTCTTGAAAAAATTGGTCTGATAATACTGTACCAAATATTGTTGAGGAATATATTAATATGGTAGTTAATTGTATCATAAATTAGTGGTAGAGGTGAAAATGGTAGTTAGAATTTGAAATGGCATATTCATAGTTTTGCACAACATTTATACATTGGAGCATGATTTGGATTTTAAAATCCACTTTTCCAAATTCTGGTATTTGAAAAAGTGTTTTGTTTTAAAACCCATTGTTCATTTGGGAATTTTCACAAATAGGTTGTTTGCATCCAAACCACTTTCGAATAGGCTCATACCAAATTAGATAGAGGAAGAGACAAAGTTGGAGAGAGAGCTTCTTTGGGTCTACCAATGTCGGGCACAAAGCATTTTGCAATAGACAAGAGAGACTGAGAGAGAATGGTAGGTATGGTTTGATGGTGCCAAACATAGAGAGAGAACCCATCAACGGCTAAATGACCAACCCCAGTCAGGGTCAACCCCAACCACCACCATCGAGTCTCAACCCACACCAGAATTGTAGAGAGAGAGGTGTCTACCTACGAAGAGGTTCGTGTTGAGGATCCAGTGGGTGACATCGCTTTTACGAAGATGGAAATGATTATTTTTTCTGGATTGGGTGTCATGAGAGAGAGAGAGAGACAACAAGGTGCCAAACTCTAGGAAAACACGCCGGCGGAAAATGAGCAGTGACGGAGCCAGGAATCCGAATAATGGCAGGCACAAGTTCTATATGCAAAGTTAATTCATACCCGACAGAAAAAATTATATAAACATCAACTCTAATGTAGATTGTATAATGGTGCCTTTGCCTATAACTCCAATGGGTAATTTATGTACTTTTCAACAATTCGCAGGGTAGTTTCTTCTTTTCTCTAAATGGACAAAGCTGAAAATTGTGGGGTACAAGTGGTCAAGTGTCAATAGTGTGGTTTTTTTTTATGTGGGCACAATTGAATTTATATTACAAATAAAAGGGTTTTATGGTATTTCTGGAAATTCAGGGGGGCAAGTAAACCCCCTTGCCCCTCTACGGCTCCGCCCCTGCAGGTCAGGAACGCCATCGAGTAGACGAGAGAGACCCAGTCGATGAATTCAAATTACAGGGCAATTCAAAATCCCTTTGCTAAAGATAGCGAAATCCTACCCAAATCTCCACTCAAATTAAATCCCGTTCAACTTTTGTGTACCAAACAATGAATTTGAGCCCAAATGACCCCAAGTCAAAATCCAAAAACAAATCAAGGCCTATCCAAACAGATCAATGCTAATTTTAGAATTGAAATTGGCATCACCATTGGAGATGCTCTAAGCTGAGTGAGCTTCCATGAAAAAAAAAAGCCTAGACTATGTTTGGAACTGGGAAAATGGATGAAAAGGAAAAGAAAGGGAAGGAAAAATTGATTAATCTTCTTTGTGTTTTGGAAATCAGAGGAAACAAGAAAAATAAAACGATTAAATTTAAATAAAATAAAATGATGCCCCTAAAATTTGAATAATGATTATTTTGCCCCAATTTCATGTGAAATGGTGATTAAGTCCTTATAACCGTTTCAATCTCTCTCACCCTTATACTTACAGCAGCACCCACAACCATCGGACCCAGATATCACCACCCACAACCACCGTAAACGAAGTCCAGAGATCACCACCCACAACCGCGGTCGAGGAAGCCCAGAGATCACCACCGTCCGCGATACCTAACCATAAACACCATCAAAAAACCCAAACATCTCACAAACCACGATATGTACCATCGTAATCATCCATTTGATTGACAAGAACCCACAATAATCAACACCAAAGCTACTACCGCCACCAAGCCCAGAACACCACCATGACAACCACAACCATTCATCAAATCTGACCAATGAAGCTTGGTTGGTGACAACAAGACCAAGAGGGGTACAATATCATCCCCTAAGAAAGAACACTCGAAGAGCCATCATGTATCGACTACCAAAGAGCCTGTTACAAGGCCCTAAAGATGCACAATGAGAGCTATGCCTCATGACATGACTTTGACTATGTAGTTATATACAGACTAAAAGTTCGGGAATCAATCAAAATCATCCAATAAGATATATAACACGGATTGAATAATACACAAGGAAACGCACCTCATAGTCTCTTTCGCCGGAAACTGTTACAGTTAATGTTTCAATTCGAGGAGAATTTTTCAGCAGGTGTGCAAGTAGGCTAGGTTTCGGCATCCATATGTTTGTATCTACTGTTAAACATTTGCACTTCGGGAATGAAGGATGCACACCTTCTCCCCGCAGCCTTGTCATTCCCTAAGCTCATAGCAAGACAAACAATAAAACCATTTAGCATATGCTAGCATTTCTTCAGAGATCATCATGAATTAGTCGTATAAACAAGCATACACAATCTTTGTAACATGCATACACAATTTATGTGTGACGGGATTGAATTGAGCAAAAGGACAATCAGGGGAACATGTATAACATCTTCACCCTGTTACTTAGTCACCGAACACCAAAAATAAAGTAATAGCTAGAACCTGCATCAGTTCTTAGTTATGCCTTCAATCACCTCACATGTGAACTTTAGAATTGTGGCTCACTAGCCACGTAGGACCTAGGCGGTGATAGAACATGCAACTTTTTCACCGGTATACAGTATCCCTATCTACATCGAATTAAAAACCACGTGTTTACAATTATAGGACCTTGGTATGACACAACACAATTGATAGTTTCAAATAGGGACTTCATCTATCGAATCAAGACAAGAGTGTTCAAGTACAAAGGTAAGGAAGTATGCATTGTTGGTTATAAGTAGCACACACAGAAGCATCTAAGAAACCAATGCTTAATGATGAGAAAGGGATTGTGGAAAGACCAACCTTAATAATCGATCTACTTAATGCGAGAGTCTGAACATTCAAAAGACCATTGAGAAATTCTTGAGTTAAATCCCCATCAATACGCAGATCGGTAAGGTCAGCTTCAACCAAAGATGTCATATCCAACAGTTCAGAAGTGTGAAGAAGACCTGCAATTTCTAACGACTGGACATTGGGGGCAGAAATTTCAAGATGCGCTTCTTCTTCGTCATTCTTGTCTCGGTCCTCTTCGTCCATGTACACAAGCAATTTCTTCAGACACGATTTTCCTAGATTCAAAACATAGGTGCCTCTAATGAGCCACAAATCCAGATGCTCCAATGCCGGTGTGCCGGCTAGTATCATTTGAAGTGCTTCACTGCCAAACTTGCAAGCGGAGATTAACAATGTCTTGAGAGAATTCCAAGAAACTGGCCGTGTGAGGGCGAAATGGCAGAAGCAAAACCGCAATTCTCTGAATGATGAATTCAAAAACAGATGCTGCGGCAAAAGATAAAACTCGGCCCAGCCGTAGAGATCAAGTTCAAAATCCTCAATTTCATTTCTAGAGGCGAAGCGAGTCCAAGTGTTGACAACAGAAGCATCCCCAGGATGGTAATTCGCACTAACCTCAAAAGACTTGACGCTCGGACCAGTACAGAGAATTAGGGTTTTGTTTACGCAGTTAACGAAATCGGCGAAATTCGAAAAGCCTTCATCACCTGGATAAATAAAACAGAGTTTTGGAACATGAGTCCATAGATATTGCCATTTCCGGGCAAGAGCTCCGGTTCTGACCTTGTCTCCGAGGGTTGGCAGCAATGAGAGGATATGTACGATTAAGGCTTCCGGAAGCGCGCTGAGCCTGTCCGACGCCGGAGGGGACTTCAACCGCTTCGGATCTGGTGCTCCGGCGGCTGAATCGCTGCCGTCGCCGGAGGCTTCACGACCTTCCATTTCAGCGGATATAATACACACATAGAGCCCAATCTAGTGGGCTATTTACATTAAGACTATTTTGGGTAAAAGACATTTTCCACCCTCACACTATGGAGAAAATATATTTTGCCCTCTGAACTAGGGATAAATACTTTTTTCTCCCTTGCCAGAGTTAAAAACTAACGGTCGACTAACATATGGATGAAAGACAAAAATACCCCTGAAATGTTAGAGAAACGACCCCACTATAAATGTCTTTTCTCCTCATTTCCTAACCCTAACAACCTTGTCTCTTCCTCATCTGTTCTCTTCCGATCTGCTCCATCTCCCTCTCCATCTGCTCTTCTCGACCAAAACACCAGAAGAAACGAAAACCTCTCCCTTGCAGCAAGATCTCTTTATCCTCTTCCTCATCTACTTTCTGAATCGAAGAACACCCAACGCCCCCCCCCCCCCCCATCCTTTCGATCTGCTCTCACTCCTCCCTCTCCCTCTGCAGATTGACGATGTAAGCGATGAGGTTGGTGATGGGGTTGTGTCATTTTTGTCGAAAGATGTATGTAGTGGTGGTGGTTGGCTAAAATGGAGGTGGTTCTGATGTGTGTACCCTCGGCGAAACAGTGAGGTAGAGGTGAGTGTGAGGCTTCGCTAAAACAGAGGGTATACCGCTCCACCAGATCAGTCACCCAAATGAAGTAGGTAGAGGAAGGAGGTTACCAGCCCTCATGTGTGTCGTCGACAACTTCTCTGCATAAAATGGCGGTGGCTGTGGTTTTAGGGTTCGGGAGTTCTGGTCAACGAAGGTGTTTCTGAGTCGAGATGGAGATGTTGTTGTTGCTGCTGTTGTTTTCTAATCTAGTGGTATTCTTGTTGAAGGAGATGGAGATGGAGATGATAATGTTCTTTGTGATGGTGTGTTTAAGGAGAGAAAGAGAGCTGGAGAATAAATCATAAATGAATAAGGTTCATGGTGGCCTCGGCTGTTCTGCCGGAGGGAGCACCGGAAGTGTGGTGGGGAAGTTATTTTGATTACTTTTGTTGTTGTTTGTGTTGGTGGCGGTTTTGGCGTTGTTGGAGGTGGCGATGCCGGCGTTGTGGGGATGTGGTGGAGGTGGTGGCCAAGACCAAAAACACTAAGAACAAGAACAAAATAAACACAAAAACAAAAATAAGGACAAAATAGTCATAAAAAGTCATATCGCACCCCCCTCTCAACTGACATTAACAGAATGGTGATATTTGTCAAACGTCCATTCACTGACTGGGGTTTTTTGTTTGACAATTGTGGTTCATAATTGTTCCCGTGTCTCCGAACATGATCTTGTGACCACTTAAACTTGGAATGTGGCTTAGAAAAATGATGACTACCAAAAATTAAAGGAATCTCAGCAAGAAAATCCTTCACAGATTGAGTACTAGTCTTCTTGAGACCGTGCAATTTGCACCTCAGATTGTAGATGTCAGTAGAGTTCAACTTTGTAAATTTAGCCTCAAGAAATTTCCACAAATCAAACACAGAAAACAAATCTTTCACTTGAGCAAGAACATATACACTTAATCTAGCAAGAAAACTGGTCCGAATGTAAAAATCTTTAATTAACCAAGCCTGGTAAAGAGGATTTGGAGTAAGAATACCTTGGTCGGAAGCTAATTGTTTCTCCGGTGGACACTGGACTTGAAGACGAAAAAGAGAGCTCGCGGCGAGAGCAGTCTCGCACTGGAGCTCCCAAATACTGTAGTTCTGCGAATCTAACTATATATCGGAACAAGACTGAAAATTGGTGATGAAAAATTGCTAATTAAAAAAAATTGGAGTCGCAGGAGAGGAATACGCCATGAAAAAGATAGAGAAATGCCTAAGAGGAAGATGCCAGAGATCTCAGGCTTTGATACCATGAGATGAATTGAAAGATAAAGAGAGAATTTCACTAGAGCGCGTTTCTTATCATTTCTCATTAACCACTAAACTCACCATTCCAAGCCTTAATAGACAGTTAGTAGTACAACTGTAACAAACTCTTGGCTGTATAATTGCAGAGTAGTCCCTGCACTTTCATACTTACTATATTCAATCCTTAACACATTACTTTCTATAAAGACAATCTGGACCCTCTTCTTATCGGCAAGCAGCTCTGGGTACACATGTTACTAATATTTCAACTAGATCAAATCCACAGTTAACAGATTTAGATAATGTGATCACAGTTAAGAGTAACTATTAAACCCAAAGAGCAACTAGGCCACACAGCAGTGGATCAACTGATCAAGTACTTCCATCTGAGGCACTAATAATAAGTCTATAAAAGAAACCATAATCCATGGCCCCGAAACTATCTCATGCGCATTTCACTCGTAGATCAAAAGCTCGGCGTGAGGAGAAGATCTTGGAAAGCTTAAAAGCTTTTGGCATGTCTCAAATAGCTCTCTCCTGCTGTTTCCTTTCGTGACCAGATTATTAATAGTCATCTTTCGCAATACCTTGGCATTCTTCAGCAGAACCTGTACAAACGGGAGAACACTTTCGCTGTAAGCAAAGAAATTATTGAACTCCACAGTCTTGAGCTGTGACAAACATCGGTAAGCCTCCGTTTCGTATGTCCAGTACTGACCACTGTTATTTTGGAGCCGCTGCAATAAAGAAAACTTCAGTTCTATTTTTTATGAGCTGTAAAAAAGTTCAATATTACCAGGTCATACCCAGATGAATAGTCTTAACTTGATAGAAACCCAGCACGGAAAATAGAAATCACAGAGCATAACTACTTTCAGCAGTGGAGTGCTTCTTAATTTGAATTTACCCCCTTCAATGTGCAATAGGTTTCCTTGGAAGAATATTATACAGTAATTTGGAACAAACAGTGCACAAAGGGGTGGATTCCCTCGGCAACTGATGCCATGATGTTCCATGATGTCAAGATTCTTTAGTTGTTCTCCGAATGTTTTCTGCATGTACGTACGACTGTCTAGGTAAGTGCTAGATTTAGATGTCAGACGGATAGAGTGTGAGGTAAACCCAGAATGTTGCTAAAAGACATCAATACTTTTTTTTAAGAAAGTGTGACATTAATCAGGCTAAATCAGCCTTATCCATGATAATACAATTCATAGCCCAATCGGACACACAACCTATCCATCTAAAAACATCTTCACTTACACTCCTTCCAGTTTCAGAATCTTCCCTTAGCCCCAATGAATATTTTCTCATAACTGAGGGGGTGAAGGAGAAATTTACACATAACAAGGGTATAATAGACTTTATGCAAAATACGAGGGCATATTTGTCTAAACAAAAGTTTCCGTGACGGACCCCACTCACTAACAAAGGACTAAATAGAAGGGGTGTAAGAGCATCTCCAACAGGAGGAGCAAAATCAGTTTTGGACCAAATTTGGTCCAAATTCACAAAACCCAACTCCAACAGGTGGAGCATTCAGTGGAGCAAAAGCTAGGACATTTTTTTGGAGGAGCATTTCTGTGACAGTTTTGGGTGAGGAGCAAAATTATTAAATTCAACTTTAATGCAAGTTGTTTCTTCCAAACAACTCCAACGGATATATCAAAAATTGAAATCCTACTCTGTAAAATCTGAACCTACTCTACAACTCCGACTTACTACTGCCAACGGTAAAAAAAAGAAGAAGAGAAATTTTCTATATAATCTGATCTTCCAGAAAAAAATAGCAATCAGACAACACTTACATTGAATTTCAGATTGAAGAAGAAGCAACTCCAACATCCATCAATTTCGACCTCCAATTTCAGCAAGGTACGTTCCCTAATTTTCGCCCAAATTTCAATACCCTTTGTTTGATGTCCAGAGATTGAGAAAAGATTGAAACCGGAGGTGTTGTGGACTAATCGTAGAAGAGTTGGGTAGTCTACATAGCGATTGCATGTTGCCTTGCCGTTGTCGTTGTTTGTGTGCTGGAGGAACCGACCGACACAGAGAGACAGAGAGAGAGAGTAAGAAGAACGGAGGCAGATTGAATGAGCTTCAATTAGGGCAGTAGGTTATACTAATATGGGTTGGGTTTAGGTAAAGATTATTGGGCTGTAGAGGTTGGGCCACTAATCTTAGTTTAATTGATTAGGAAATTAAATTGGGCCTTTAAACATAGTTTTATTGCATAAAAAATTTTAGCCACTAAACATTGTTTTAATTGCTTAAGAAAATAGAGTTTTTTAGTATGTAAAATTATGTTAAAAAATAATTTAACATGTTCATTAAAATATTTTGTTTAGCAATTAGTAATTTTTCGGTTATATTTCTGCTTAAATTTATGTTTTATGTTTACAGATGAGTTCTTTTCTTAATCTTCTCAATCAAAATGCAAGCATGGATGAATACGAATCGACACAAGAAAATTTAGCCGACTTGGAAGGACTCAATGTTGATTCGCCGGAGGGAAGTACTCCTAGTCGAAGAATTATCCTACCAACAATAATAACTTCATAAACTAAAGGTTTCCAGCTCCATGTAACTGCCATTGGTGCTCGACTAAGTCTGCCTGAAGTTGGGCATGAGCGGTCTGGTTTCTGATTTGATTGTGAGAAGATATAAAATCTTCCAATTCAGGTGTATGTCCCTCCATCAATGGATCAGAAATAACCTCCTCCATTCCATCATACATGAACTCATTTGTATGAATGTCACGCTCATCTTCAACAATCATGTTATGCATAACTACACAAGCCATCATAATATCCTTGAGAACTTCTTGATCCCAAAATCTAGCCGGACCTCGGATTATAGCAAAACGGGCTTGAAGAACTCCGAATGCTCTTTCAACATCTTTCCTTGTCGACTCTTGAGCAGCAGCAAACAATTTCCTCTTGTTACCTTGTGGTGCTGAAATAGTTTTAACAAATACAGACCAAGAAGGATATATACCATCGGCTAGATAATATCCCATTGTGTAATTGTTTCCGTTAATAGAGTAATCACACTTAGGAGCTCGGCCTGAAGTAAGCTCATTAAAGACAAAAGATCTATCCAACACGTTGATGTCATTATGGGATCCAGGTAAACCGAAAAAAGCATGCCAAATCCGCAGATCCTGAGATGCAATAGCTTCTAAAATGATAGTAGGTGAGTGTACATGACCAGTATACATACCTTGCCAAGCAGTTGGACAATTTTTCCATTTCCAATGCATGCAATCTATACTCCCCAGCATCCCAGGAAATCCTCTTTGTTCTCCAATAGCCATCAACCTATTCACATCATTAGTTGTTGGTGACCTCAAATAAGTATCACCAAATTGAGCCACAACCGCCTTGACAAATCTTTTGAGACTTTCAATAGCAGTGCTTTCTCCTATGCGCACAAATTCATCAAGTGAATCAGCGGAGGCTCCATAGGCAAGCATACGAAATGCTGCTGTAATCTTCTGGAGAGATGATAGACCCAATTTACCGGCTGCATTTCGCCTTTGTTTGAAATAAGGGTCAAAGGCCTCAACCGCCTCTGAAATTCGAAGGAAAAGGGGACGATGCATCCGGAATCTTCTTCGAAATAAATATGGTGGATAAGTTGGTATCGGGGCAAAATAATCTTGAAAAATGCGAGCATGGCCTTCCACGGTGTTGCGATCGATAGTAATATGACCTGGGATTGAACCACGACGACGTCGCCCCAATTGCTCTCGCTCTTCTGCACTGATGATTGCTGCAATCCTTTCATATTCGCCATCAGAGTCATCTTCGAGGAGTGAGTTCATCATCCAATTGTAAGAAGCCATTTTGAGATGAAGTTGTAGAATAGAAAGTTTGTGAGTACAACTAAAACAAGAAGGTACTCATACTTATAGATGTGATAATATAGCACTTTTACTTTAACTGTTGGACTATACTGGTTGGAATTTTCGGGTTGGAATATAGTCCCAAGAATATGCTCGTTGGAACATGCACTTTGAAATGTAGTGGTTGGAATTTTTGTATTGGGATATAGTTGCAAGAATATGCTCCTTGAAACATGCAATTTGGAATGTAGCTGTTGAAATTTTGCTGTTAGAATATGTCCGTTGGAAGATTCATTTTCGAATATAGTAATTGAAAATAGCAATTTAATAAAAAAATGTTAAATTTAATATATATATATATATATACACAAATCAATTTAGTTTTACATTACTAGTAAAAAACCATATTTTATTTAAATAGACTTTGCTAATTTACTTTAGATTAATTAATATGAAACTATTTCAAAAAAAATTAATATGAAAAAAAATTAATAGTTAATAACAAGAAAATTATAAAATAACAATAATGGAGCAAATTTGCTCCTCACTGATGGAGCTCAAGCAACAAACTGGAGGAGCAAATTTTGCTCCAAGACCAAATTTGGTCCAAGGACATTTTTTTTGCTCCTCATTGTTGGAGATGCTCTAAGTAACATCAAGAGGACTGCATGAGGGGTGTAAGTGAAGAATATGGAACTGGAACGGGTGTAAGTGAAAATATTTCATAACCGAGGGGGTCAAAGTGAAATTTACCATAATAAAATAGTAGTAAACCTCTCATCAGTCATGAAACATCTTCACTTGAACTCCTTCCAGTTTCAGAATCTTCCCTTACACAACTCCTGTGTCACAAACTTGATGTCACTCTCCACCCCTCTGTTTAAGTCCTTCAGTTAGTTGGTGTCTTGGTGAGGTCCTTAAACTACTTTTGAGACAAATTTCCCCCCAATTAACCCTAAAGTCTATTATACCATTGTCTTCTTCTTTTAGTATTCCACCTTCTTCTATTTCTCCTCGACAAAAACCTTTTTTTGGACAAACTTCTCGTTCTTCATTGCACTCTCTGTCCATACTAGTAAAACAAACGAATAAGATATCGAAACCAGTAGGAACACATCATTAAATTCATCGTGGTTTGACTGACAATGGCATTGACGCCATTCGTCCTAGTCTGATAGTTGGCGTGTCGTAGTTAACGACAAGTAAGCCATGATGAGCGTCGACCCAACCCCTCCAACCTCAACATAATTTCTGTTCCACCACAAAATTGGAAATCCAAACCAGCACTACTCATTACCCTCGATCTCAGCCACGAACATCACCTAACCAAACTACCGAACATAATCAACCCAATCGAAGAATGCAGAACCTATATTTAGTGTGGATTCGGTGGGCTTCAATTGGTTACCAAGGGAGAGGGTGAGATTATTTCGGGGTGGGAAATGATGGGTTAGGGCAAGAAGATGATTAGAATTGTAATTTGTAACATAATGAAGGGTACAATAGTCTATTTGTGTTATCTCCGTTGGGCACCGTAAGTCAAATGGGGTGTAAGTGAAGATTCTGAAACAGGAAGGGTGTTAGTGAAGATGTGCCAGAATTAAGGGGGTGAAAGTGAAATTTACTCATTCATTGCAAACTGAAGGGTACAATAGTTTATTTCTTACTCGGGTAGGCACCATCAATCAGAAGGGTTGTAAGTGGTGATTCTGAAAGGAAGGGGGTGTGAGTGAAAGATGTCCCATTACTGAGAGGGTGAAAGTGAAATCTACCGACTTTATTATGGTTCAATCTTTATTATTTGGAACCTTTTAAGCGGGGTTATTTACGTAAATGTCACAAACATGTTTTTCAACTAGTTTATTATGTGATTTTATTTACATAAATGTTATCGTTGTAATTTTCAGATAATTTCCAACAATGCAACAAATATACACAAACCCAAATATATACTTCCAAAATAAATAGCCAAACCTCTAAATAAATGAAGAGTGGCTAACCTCGTCGTCAATGTCGTATTAATCTTGAACTTCATATTGTTCTTGAAAAGATAATATAATACCGTAGCAAATACTATTGAGGAATATATGAATTGGTAGTTAAATGTATCATGAAATTAGGTGAAAATGTTAGATTGGATTTGAAATTGCATTATTTGTAGCATTGCACACCATTTATATATTGAAGCATGAAGTATATATATACATATGCCCTTATTCACTATTCATATATAAAATTTAGAATTGGAATTGGCATCTCCATTGGAGATGCTTGAAGCTGAGTGAGATTCCATGAAAAAAAAAAAAAAAAAGCTTAGTGAACTTCCAAAAATTGCAATTGAAAACCCAGGAAGAGGGAATATGCAAAGCCACCACAGAATAGTTGGGTTGCTCTGGTTGTCTCAAGTGATTTGAGCTAAAATGTTGTGAGAGCAGAAGATTTAGTACTAAGACTAGAAAGAGTCAAGAAGCTAAATAAATAATTCGCTTGTCCCATACAGCATTTTCAGCAATCTGGTTAGAGGATAATTTGTAACCTACATTCGTTGCATTCTAATTTCTACATAAAAAATGAGTGAAACGCCTACAGATAAACAAACTCGAAGGACAAGCATGTCTGATTCTGTCAAATAGGCCATTTCAAGATTGCTGAACCAAAATCGATATCAAATAAATTATAATTTTTTGTTCAGGTTCACGGGATTGAATTTACAGTGCATAAATAACAAAACTAATTGTATGATGCGAAATGTTGAGCGACTTTTAAAGAAAGTGTAGCTGAGACGAGAAAGCTAAGATGCGTGAGTGGTCAAAGTAAAAGATGTAATGAAACAAATAAGAAAACAATAAGTCATGGGAATAGAAAAATAAAAAGAAAGGAAAAAAGGATATTTTGAGGTGATTTGTTCTTGTTTATTGCAACCGCTTGAATGCAGGAACTAGGAGAAGTGATTTGATTCAAATCGAAGGTTATGCGTGAGGAAGAAGGTGGTGACCACTTGGTTGGTGACAACAAGACCAAGAGGCCTACGACATCATACCCTAAGAGCGAACACTCAACGAGACATCATGTACGAATTACCAAGGAGCCTGTTACAAATCCCTAAGGATGCACAAAGAGAGCTTCGCCTCATGACATGATTTGGACTCTATAGTAGATACAGACTAAAAGTTCGGGAATCAATCAAAATCATCCAAAAAGATATATAACATGGATCGAATAAACAAGGAAACACACCTCATAGCTGAAATCTTTTAGAATTAATGTTTCGATTCCAGGAGAACTTTTCAGCAGGCATGCAAGTTGTCCAGGGTTTGGTACCGAACCGACTGTATGTACTGTTAAACATTTGCAGTTTGGGAATGAAGGATGCAGACCTTGTCCCCACAGCATTGCAATTTCCTAAGCCCATAGCAAGACAAACAAAAAAAAAACATTTAGCATCTGTTACCATTTCTTCAAAGATGATCATGAACTAGTCGTGTTAAGAAGCACACACAGTTCTTTTAACATGCATACACAATTTATGTCGGACATGACTGAATTTCACAATTTATTGAGTTAGCAAGCACCATTTGGCGGACATGGTTGTAATCTAGCAAAGGATAATCAGGGGAACATCGATAACATCTTCACCCTGTTATTAAGTCACATAACTCCAAAAAATAAAGTAATAGCTAGAACCTGCATCAGTTGTTGGTCATGCCTTCAGTCAATACCTAGGCTTGATTTTCACAGCACATTTATTTAGCAATTATTTTTTTCTCCTCACATGTGTTTCTATCCGGTAATTCTCATATGCATTTCTTAAAAATATTTAATGTGGTTAGACTTTTGGCTCACTGGCAACGTTGGACCTAGGCGGTGATAAAGCGGGTAACTCTTTCACTGATACCAGTATATAGTATCCCTGTCTACATCGGATAAAAAAAACCATGTGTTAACAAGTGTACGGCCGTGGTATGACACAAAACAACTGATAGTTATAGTGCATTGGCATGGCACAAAACTATTGATTTGGAAAACACAAGCAATAAGTGACTGTTCAATTATGGATTTCATCTATCGAATCAAGCCAAGAGTCTGCAGGTACACATACTTGGTTATAAGTAGCACACATAGAAGCCAATGCTTAATAAATAATGAGAAAGGGATTGTGGAAAGACCAACCTTGATAGTACCAGAATTTAATGTGAGAGTCTGAACATGCAAAAGACCATAGAGATATTCATGAGTTACACTTCCATGAATAAAACTTAGATCGAAAAGGTCAGCTTCAACCAAAGATGTCATGTCCAACAGTTCAAAAGTGTGAAAAAACCCTCCAATTCCTAACGAGTGGACATTAGGACCCGTAATTTTTAGATGCGATTCTGTATCGTAATCGTATGGTGTTCCCATGTGAACAAACAATTTCTTCAGAGCAAAATCGCCTAGACGCAAATCATATGTGCCTCCATCGAGCCATAAACCCAGATCCTCCAATGCCGGTGTGCCGGCTAATATCATTTCAAGTTCTTCACTGCCAAACATGCATTCCGAGATTGACAGTTTCTTCAGAGAAGTCCAAGAAAGTGGCTGTGTGAGGGGAAAACGGCAGTAGCCTAATCGCAGTTCTCTGAATGATGAATTTAAAAGCAGATGTTGCGGCAAAAGGTAATAATGAGAGACATAGCCGTTGGGAGCAATTTCAAAATTCTCAAGATAGAGTTCAAAATTCTCAATTTGATTTATAGAGGCGAAGAGAGTCCATGCATTGACAACAGAAGCATAGTCAGGACGGTACTTGGCACTAACCCCAAAAGACTTGAGACTCGGACCAGCACAGAGGATTTGGATTAGGGCTTTGTTTACGCAGCTAACAAAATCAGCGAAGTGGGAGAAGCCTTCACCTTTGAAGTTGAAATAGAGTTTCGGAACACCAGTCCATAGATGTTGCCATTTCCGGGCAAGAGCTCCGGTTCTGACTTTGTCTTTTAGGCTATGTTTGGTTTGTGGAAAATGTGAAGGAAAAGAAAATGATTTTCTTTCTATTTTCCATAACGTGTTTGGTTGAAAAAGTATTTCAGGAAAGGAAAACAAAAGGAAAACAAAAGGAAAATTTTGATTAAGAAAACGGAAAATTTATTTTCCATCCAAAAACCAGCGGAAAAGGAAAAGGAAAAGAATAAAATTGTCGCGTCCCTCCCCTGTCGCTCTCGCGCTCTCTCTCTCCCAAAAAAAAATTGCCGGAATATTCGTCGGAGAGATATGAATATTCGATCGGGAATACGATTGGGCTGTGGATTCGCCGGAAATAATGAGTGATTTCTGGTTTTGGTTTCTCAATCGCAGAGTAAGAGGCGTGGGTTTGGGGTTGGGGTATATTTCTGGGTTTTTGCAGATGGTAGTGGTGCTTGGGTTGTGTTCCAGGCGATCTGAGTTTGGGACGAAGCAATCCGCCGACGATCGACGGTTGGGTACGACGGAAGCGGTGGTGATTGCTTTGGTTGTCGCCGTTCTAGGTGGTCGTTGGCGGACATACCTGGGTTTGATTCGACGTGGGTTTGATTCGGCTGGGGCGGTGGAGCAGTAGAGACCCTTCACCGGCGCCGGAGAAGAAGACTTTTTCGTCGGTCGGGTCAAACCCGCCAATACAGCATCCTCGTGGCTTCGACGGAATTCGGATCTGTTTTAGAGAGAGACGAAGCTGGGAGTGGTTGGTTGTGTTTATCCGATTGTGTCTTTGTGTGTGGTGTGTGAGTGTAAGTTTTCTAAAAGACATAAATGCCCTTAAAGAGAAAGTAGCCACTAGATTTGGTTTGGAGGTTAATTTTGTAATTTCATGGAGAAAGTAGCCACTGGATAATTTTTTTTATATATAGATGTGTCACACAAATGAAAAGAAAATCACATGATGCTATTCTGATACTGTGTTTGTGATAGGGGCTTGGTATTAACAAATTTGATTTTTGTTTCTTTTTCTATAATTTGAATTTCACTTTCATTTTTCTTTTCTCAAGATTACACTAACCAAACAAGAGAAAGAAAGTTAGTATATTTTCTTTTCATTTCCCAACAAGCACCAAACACAAAAAAAAATAGTTTTCTTTTCCGTTTCTTTTCTTTTCTTTTCTTTACGTTTTCCTTTCCTTTTCATTTTCCAAGAACCAAACGCAGCCTTAGGGTTGGCAGCAGTGAGAGGATATGCACGATTAACGCTTCAGGAAGCGCGCTCAGCCTGTCGATGGCGTCGGACGTCGGAGGGGACTTCAACCGCTTCGGATCTGGTACTCCGGCGGCTGAATTGCTGCCGTCGCCGGAGGATTTGCGAGCTTCCATTTCAGCGGAATGGTAGAGGAACGAGCGACGGAACGTTTGCTGAAGATGATTTTTCTAACACCTCGATATAATAAGTCCTTTTTTGACAATGTAAAAAAAAAAATGTTAACTGCATTTACCTGTCCGTAGTTAGGAGTTTGTGCGAAAGACCCCTTATGATCTGAAATGATGCAAAATGCCTCACTATGGTTTGATTTTTGTGCTGGAATGGGGTAATTTTTTGTTAAATGGGTTAAACAAATACCCTTGTATATATGTGTTAGTTCAATCATTTTTTTCATTCTCTCTCTCTCTAACTCTCATCTATCTCTTTTCTCTCTCGATAGGTCTTCTTGTGCAGGTACATTTTTCTTCATTCAAATTCGTTCTCCCATTTTCTGCCTTCATCTTCTCCTTCCTTATTTTCCTTCTTCTCCAGATCCGTAGGCGGCGGAAAGCGCATCGGTAAATTTCCTTCTTCTCTTTATTCCCTCTTCTCGTCCAGGCGGCGGAAAGCTTCAGCAGCGGACTTTCCTCCGTCTCTTTTTCTAGTACTTGTTTTTGGGTTAGAGCATCTCCCACAGTGCACCAAATCCTATATTTGATAGTAAAATTTGGTGTTTTCGGCCTCCCACAACAAATCACCAAATCATCAAATCACCAAAAAAATGGTGATTTTTTTGTAGGCCTCCCACAGTCGTTGACCAAAAAAATACCAAATCACCAAATCCTATATTTGGTGTAGATTTTGTGAAATGGTGAAGTGCATCTCCCACAGTACCCTCAAATCCTATCCTATATCACCAAATCCTATTTTTACCATCAAATTTGATGGCAAAAATAGGATTTGGTGTAATCTACACCAAATTTTTAATTAGAGTTTAGGGCATGTTTTCACATTACTTTCATGGTAATAATATGCTCTAATGTAATAGTGTAGCATTTCGTCTTTATAGTATATACGTCATCCGTTTTTCTTCTCCCACTTTCTATAATATGCTTTTGAGCCATAGCGTGTTACATAATATTTTCAGCATCATGCTGCGGGATGATAAAATGAAAAAACTAATGTAGTTATTATAATTTATCCCGTCAGTTGTTGAGGATAAATCCTCGAAAATGGGGAGCATATCCCGTGATTTCGAACATAATGACTATTTCCATAGGACGTATTGATTCATGCACTGTAATCACCTTGAAGGAGGAATCAATGTGAAATCACGGGCAAACCCTCCTCAGTAGTCAACCAATCACGTAAAATTTGTGAAAAATGTCGCCTAATTCGTAAGCGGGGACAAGATCCATCGCTTTACTGATAGATGGAGTACAACTTTTTCTTCGACTTGCAACAGGTTTGGCCGAACATAATACATTGAATTCAACATTTATCCAATTTCTAGGTCGACATCGAGACTTGATAAACAAGGAGCTCATAACGAACTAAGAAGAAGACTCATTGCACACTTATGGGATAATCATAGTCAAATAGATTAGACTAGTTAAATTTAGATTTTTTGAAGTGTTATTTAATCATTTTACAATTTCGTGTAATATTATTTTGGTAATAAAATATTTTTTTATTTTGATAGTTATGAAATTTCTGATTTTGTGATAAATTTGATGATTTGTTGTGGGAGGCCAAAAATACCATTCTCTAAATTTGATGAAATGGTAAAATAACTATTTGATGTAAAATTTGGTGAAAACTGTGGGAGACCAAAAACTCTATTTTTCCACCAAAAATGGTAAAATGGTGTTTTTGAGGGTTAACTGTGGAAGGCCAAACCATTTTTTTCCACCAAATATAGGATTTGGTGTAAAATTTGATGTCAACTGTGGGAGATGCTCTTATATTTTTTTATATTTATATAAATTTAAATCTGGGTTGATGTCGTTCAAAAAGAATTTGGGTTGATGAAGACAAAATTCATTCTGAAACGATTGAGTTATTGCTCGCTTTTCTCCGTCATCAATGAACTTCTATTTGTTCTGCCCTCAGTGGGGAGATTTTCTGAAAGCTCTAAGGCCCACTACCCAGCCCCCGAGTTCGTCCTTCTTCTTGTTCTTCATCCTCTTCTTTATTTTTTGTTGTGAAACGTTTTTAAAATTAAGGGTAAAGGCGACATTTCGGTATGTTTTTTTGACGATTTTCGTTAGTTTTAACAGAACCACACATAAACTATACCACAAGGAGGTGGTTTGCATCATTTGGAACCACAGGGGTGTATTTCGCACATGACCCTAACCACAGGGGGGTAAAATGTAAATAACCCAAAAAAATTACCAGATGCATGATTTTAGACAGCTAACTAATTCGATGGAGAGCAAAATATGAATAAAATAAAATTCCTGGTCGGCAGAATTCGAACCTGCGCGGGCAAAGCCCCCATGATTTCTAGTCATGCCCGATAACCACTCTGGCACGACCACTTTTATATCTGTTTTGATATTTTATAGTACTAGTTTTGGTGCACGTGACATGTCACTGGATCAAGCCTGCCTACGCTACAAAAAAGGAAATAATCTCACAATAGTTTATATTTATATGTAAGTAAAATTTCTGTACTACTAAAATTTCTGTACTGCTAAATTTCTGTACTACTATTCTTCAAAAAAAAAATTGCCCCTTCTACGTTTGGATATATATCGTTCTAGACATTTATGCTGTAGAAGTCCCAATTTGGACTGCCGCTGTAACAAGTTGAATAATCCATCGGTCACTATTAGATTTTTTTATGTTTACGCGCTAAGAGGAATTAGAATATGTTCTCTAATTTTTTTAATCTTTCTCGGTAGATGAAGATAAATAGTTGATAGATACTTCTACCCAAAAACACTTATTAATGATTTATGACGTGACAAAACCAACAATGACATTGACTTTTTTTAACGACCGTTTTTTCTAAAACAAATATGTAAAACAGCTTAGGCAGTGGTTATACTATCATATCTAGCATTTTATGTTGGAAAAAACTACCACTATTGAATATAAGTATAAATTCATGTCCCGAATTCGGTATCTTTAGTAGTATTTTTCTGTCACGTTAATTTACAAAGTCTTAAAATCTCTTTATATTACAATTTGGCTGTATTGACTATTAATTTCTAAAATGTATTACTGGTAGATCTCACTAATCCAAATGTGCTGATTTCCATGTTATACATATGCCTCTATCAAAAAGTGGTTAAAAATATATATGCAAAAAGAGCATTTTTTAATTGAAGAACTTCACTCAAAAAGAGTGCTTAAAATTCTTCAAAAAAAAAAGAGTGCTTAAAATATTAAAACATTAGATATCTCTACTTCCATAATTTCCTTCAAAATTTATGTAGTAATACTGCAACTATACCTACCCCTATCAAATTTAAAAATTGATGGATAATACTAAAAGTGTAATTACACTACAATGCATTCTGCAACTTCTTAATGCAAATGACAAGTTTAAGTATGTTGTTCGAATCATCCGGACACGAGCACACGTGAAAGAGTAACTAACATATCTTTTCATTTGGAGTGATCCGATCAACAATTACGCGGCATTTTCCTTTGTACCTTCTTAAAAAGTGGTTAAAATATATGCAAAAAGAGCATTTTTGGATTGAAGAACTTCACTCAAAAAGAGTGCTTCCAATATTAAAACATTAGAGATCTCTACTTCCATAATTTTCTTCAAAATTTCCGTAGTAATACTACAACTATACCTACCCCTATCAAATTTAAAAATTGATGGATAATACTAAAAGTGTAATTACACTACAATGCATTCTGCAACCTCTTAATGCAAATGACAAGTTTAAGTATGTTGTTCGAATCATCCAGACACGGACACACGTGAAATAGTAACTAACATATCTTTCCATTTGGAGTGATCCGATCAACAATTGTGCGGCATTTTCCTTTGTACCTTCTCAGCCAAATATGCTCTACTATTCTATACAATGACAAACTAAAAAGAAAGATTACAGCCAAGCTAGAAATTATAGTTTTTTTATAGAAAGAAAGAACAAATTATAAAATGATTATGGCACAAACCCCGCCACCAGTACTCCCCAACAAAACCTGCTTCCACTACCACAACCCAACATCCTGCACCTCCCTAAAAAAGTTAATTTGAGAATATGAATGTTTTCAGTTACAATCTAAAAATGACATTTATTTCAAAAATGAAATATTAATTGTTATCTGGGTAAAGATGCAAAACAACATTTCATGTAAAAACAATAATGACATTTATTTCAATACATTCCGTTTCATGTAAAACAATAATGACATATAGGGGTTTGGGCATCTGGAAAAAGAAGGAAACACCTCAAGTGAAAATAAAGAGCTTCAAATGATCAAAAACATTACTTATAGTATAAACTATAAATATATTAAACACAAAAGATATAGAGCTAATTACCTGTCAATCCTCCAAGGACTCCTGGTCACAAAAACAAACAATCATCAATGAGATCAATCATTGGCTTAATCTCAAGGTACACAAGCTTATTTAGAACGTATAAAAGAAGAAAAATGAGTTGTGAAGCAGAGAAAGAACACGAAATTCCATTCAGTAATTCCATGATGTACCATGGTAATAAGATGAATAGACAATCCAGATCACATAAATTTAATATACAAACCTAATCAAATAAGAGAGTACGTAGCTGCATAGGCAAACATAATTTGATAATTTTTTACATAGCTACTGTAGATTGGAGTGGGAGTGAAAAACTAAACCAAATCATAGAGTATAAATGGATACACAAAACAATGAAGGAATCACAGACTTGTTGGGGACTTGCTTATCGAACCTGCAAAAAGGCATAAGCAGAGGAGATGGGTCGCCAATGTGAGAAGGTAACTATTACATACTTATAGCAGGCGTTACGGAAAAGGTTTAAATATTTTACGTTATGGGTACTAATTGATTTAACTATGGATATTTATGACACATTTTCAAGATCGTTTCTTCAAAATACAATAAAAAAAAAAACTTGAAGAAATTAATGCAAAATAATTGAAAAAGAAACAAAGACAAGCGGCAAGTTTAACTTTCTTTCTGAGGTATTTTTTGTGATAAAAAAAGTAGAAAACTCAAAATGGGAGAAAACACATGGATATATTAAACCCTAAAAAAGTTAATTTGAGAATGTTAATGTTTTTAGTTACAATCCAAAAATGACATTTATTTCAAAAATGAAATATTAATTGTTATCTTGGTAAAGATGCAAAACAACATTTCATGTAAAACTAATAATGACATTTATTTCAATACATTCCGTTTCATGTAAAAACAATTACATATAGGGGTATTTTGGGCATCTGGAAAAAGAAGGAAACACCTCAAGTGAAAAAACACTTGAAGTGGTTAAACACTAAGAGGTCCTTCACTCTTTTTAGTAGTAGAGATACCCCAGCGCTACTGTAAGTGTAACAACCAGATGTCTGAGAAATTACTATTAATTTTGCATTAAAATACTATTAGTTAATATCATGCAAGAAATAAAGAGAATTCTAGCTAAAGAGAAGTCGAGATATATTTTGGTGGTGATCGAAGATGCGATAAAAGAAAATGAAGTATCTTATTCCAGAGTTTGTGGATCCCAAGAACAGTTTCGACATAAGGGAAACAAATCAAGCGGCGTACAGCATCACAAGAAGCACATTGGTGCAGTTTGTGGATCTCAAGTGTTAGCTAAATTTTCTAGTATGAAGTTGTGGTGCGAGAGAAAAATGACCCCAAAAATTGGAATGCAGGTTCTGTATGGAAAAAATCGTAAAATGATTGATTGAAAATCATATTTAAGAAAGCAACTCGTGCACTCTTAAAACTGATATCTGTTGTTTCAAAGAATATATACAAATTATATTGCATGCACATTAATTTTGTTTATAAAGGATAAATCTATAATATGTTTAGTATAATATTTGATATTACTAAATTGCAACATCCTTTTTTGTCAATCCCTATTTGCAAACAACAAAATATGTTCATACATTTCTTGGAAGTTGGTAGACATTTCAAGGATCTAGTTAGGGCATCCAAAATTTACACATTGAGAAAGAGAGACATGCTTTGTCAGAAACTTCAAAGTTCATCGTGTTGCACTGGTTTGTCCCTGGGCGAGGTTTAAGCCATCTCCGCCAGAGACATGTAGTCTAATGTCTCCTCCACCACCACCACCAGCCATTCCAGCCTTTATGGCAGCATTAGCTAGCCTCTGCAACTTGATTATCCCCATACGCTTTGAAACAACGTACAGAACAACACACGTAAACAACAAAAATCCGACAGCGATTATCACCTTGCACATTGTGGTACAACAAATAAGCTCAAGAGATGCAAAAAGAGAGTCCAGAATCAATGATGTTTACCCACATTTGTAGACAAAGAGAAATAAGCTTAAATGATGCAAATGGAGATCTTGGAACCACTTATGTGTGTGTATGTGTCGGTTAAATCTCACTTACACCCCCTCAGTTTATGATGATCTCCACTTGGTCCGTAAATTTTCACTAACACCCCATATGACTACCAAGTCTGTTGTCGCTTACACTTCCTATATATTTAACCTATTAGTCGGTAAGAGTAACTTCACAAATTCAGCTTTTGGGACAGATTTATCCTTCCAGAAGCTGCAAAGGCTAACCTACCCCTAATGTATATTCTTATCATGTGCAAAATGTTCGTACTCTATTCCCCATGCATTTCGGAACATGGTGCAATTATTACAAGCGAAAGTTGGGACTAACTCGAGATAGGGTTTACAAAATTGGTGGTTGGCCTTTGTTCTCTATAAGGGTACATATGTCCAAAAAACTGGATTTGGGACGTTACCCAACCAACTAACATAGTAGATACACAGGGGGTGTAAGTGAACGTGTTTAGTAGTCGAAAGGGGTGTGAGTGAAGTTTTTCAAACTAGGAGGGGTGTAAGTGAAGATCATCCTAAACTGAGTGAAATTTACCTTTCGAGGACATCTTGACGCTGCATGGTTGAAAGCAGGTTTCGAGTTCGCATCATCAGTGAGCAGTGTCCCTTGTATTCACTCTCAGCTCTCCGTAACACTCATGTCGATTCCTCTGCAGTTCCCAATAAAGATGACATTGAGAGCCATTACAATATACACTTCATAGAAAAGAAGCAAAAAATTCATGTCCAGATACACATTTTCCAGTAAAATATGATGATATCAGATACTTTTGGTAAAAACTGACTATAGTTAAAGAACTCAGAGAAATCAGAAATATGCGAGCACACATGTCAGCTAAAACACAAGAATCAAGAACGAAAACCAAATATAGCAATCAGAAAGAGCCATCACGATCAGCATGGCCAGTCATGACGAGAGTGAATGAATCTTGAAGCAGGAACACCATTTGATAGGAGGAAATGGCCACTTATTATGGAAGAGATCGATGAGAAAGGAGTGTGTAGCTGACTCGGACAAGTTTAAAGCATCTCCAGCAATGTTAAAGCAAAAATAATACAAATTATACATAAAATCACATTTTTTGCATTTTGCATGTCCGCAAATTATATCACCAACTCCAATAGTGCTAGTGAAAAGATAGGCAAATCAGTTACTATCGGTGGCAAAATTAAGAGTATAAAATAAATTTTAAGTAATCCAATAATATCTCAACAATCCTAAAAACTATGAAAAAACCTAAAAAATATGAAAAAAAGAAGAAAGCAAGACAATAATCATCGCCAAATTTGATAGTGTGGATGCAGGACATCTATTTTGCATGAGGGGTCCATGTTCTATTGGATTGCAATTTTTACTCAAGTTCATTATAATTTGCATTGTTGGAATTGAAAGTGGGAAGAAGAATTATTCTATTCATCTTGACTTTGGAGGAGATACATCATGGGTATAAATACAAGATATTACAAATGGAAGATCAATTTGCTATCTACACATGGTAAGTCAACTATCTAAGATGGAAAACATATATACACATTAAGCACCCCCCCCCTCCTCAAACTGAAGCTGGTGGAGAAGTACTAAGTTGAAGTTTGGAGGCTAAGTCATGAAAGCGCCCTGGAGGATGAGCCTTTGTGTGGATATCAGCAGTTTGTTGCGAAGTACCAATGTGTTCAAGATTAATATTGCCTGCACTGAGATGTTGTCTGACGAAGTGGCAATCAATCTCAATATGTTTTGTGCGTTCGTGATACACGTCATTATGGGCAGTCTGAATAGCACTACGATTGTAACACCCCGTATTTTTCTGAATATTTTTGACGTATTTTTCGTAAAATTTAAACAGTTATTTTTGAATTATATGACTAGTAGGGGAAGTAGTTGTATTTTTGGATAATATTAAATAGTTGTTGTTGGGGGTATTACTTGTCTTTTACAAAACTTGTAGTATTTAGTACTTGTATTTTGCCTTTATACTATACGTATTATTATACCGTATCTATACTTATACCTATACGTATTTAATACCGTATCTTATACTTATTTACATAATAATATAATAATAACAATAATAATAATAATAATAATAATAATAATAATAATAATAATAATAAATGTTAAAATAAAAATAAAATTTGAGTTTCCCAAACCCTCTCCTAACATTTCTCCATCCCCTAAAATTTCTCCACCCCCAACACCTCTCCTCCCACTCTCACGTAAACTCTTCCTCCCTTCTCTCTCTCTCTCACCCGTCTCTCTCCCTCATTCTCTCTCTCTTTCCCCGACTCTCTCTTCCTCTCTATTTATTCTCCTCTTCTTTCTCCCTCGGCTCATCACCACCCCGACACCAACACCAGCCACCACCTTCACCTCCATCTCCCTCCATCTCACTCTGTCTCTCTCTCCCTCTCTCTCCTCTGGTTATGCCGAGAGAACCCGACACCATCGCCAACCCACCACCGTCACCAACAACGCCATCGCCTCCCTCTCCACTCTCTGATCTCACCCTCTCTCCCTCTCTCTCTGTTCTGCCGACAAAGAAGCAGCAGCAGCTGCTGCAGCCATGGCCGCTGCTATCTCCGGCGACCCAGCACCACCGGGAAACACCCCAACCACGACCACCACCATCTCCCTCTGCCTCTCTTCTCTCACCCTCGACCCCTCTGTCTTTGATCAGTTCGAACCCAACAGAAAGAAGCAGCAGCGGCAACGAAGGTCGCTGCCTTCCCGACAGAAACCCACCGAAAAGTATGGCCGCCACCACCACTACCGCCCATCTCTCTCTTGCCCTTCTCTCTTCTCTCTCTCCACTTACTGCCTTGCTCGAGGAACCCATCGGATGACGAAACCGCAGCAGCAACAACAACAGCAGCCCGAGAACACTGCCGGACCTCCATGGTTTCCGGCGAGCTTCTCGCCGGAGTTCAACTGTAACGACCCGTGCCTTCAAATCAGTACTGTTCAACTCAGAAAAGCCCGAACTAGCTCCAGGAGACCCCAACCGAAGCCAAGAACGACCGGAGAACGCCTAGGCGAAGCTCCACATCCGGCGATCTTGACCCGACCCATTTCTTCATCGTTTCTCGCGATTCTTCGACTGGGTATGCTTGAAATCTTCCCCTGAGTTGTCTTTAATAATCAAAACCAAGTTTTAAAGCCTTAAATCCAAGATTTGATTTGTTAGTTTGAATGTTCTTGACTTGGGGGTTAAAGTGTAATTTTAAGAAAGTTTTTTGGGGGGTTATAATGTCATTTCAGAAAATTTGGGGAGGTAGATGCAGTTTTTAATTTCAGATTAGATTATAAAATTTGTTTTTCTTTAATTTATTTAGATTATTAATTATAAATTAATAAGTATATTTTGGGGTTAAATATTATCAAAGAAAATATATTTTTGGGTTAATAAATAAGTTAAAATGAATATTTTATTGAGAAAAATAAAATGAGCTAGAAATATATAGGAGGTACATTTGTTGGAGTTTTATTAAGTTAGAAGCTGCGATTTGTAGGTGACGTTTTCGTAGACGAGACGACTTCTAGGACGTGCTTGGATTTTGGTAAGTTAATATGTCTTTCTTTCATTTCACGTATCGTGTGAGTTATTTGGGAAATTGCTAACGTACTTGATTTATTTGAGTTGTTTATTTGTTTTGAAATACTCCTCTTTGAAGTCTCGTTTGAAATTGGTATCCAAATCTAAATAACAATCCGAAAGACGAACATCTAAATGATATTGTGAAATACTTGTAAAAGTGAATCCCCAAGACGGACCACGTCATTGGGTTGAAAATACGAAATTTCAAATAGTTGCCTCGGTTACCAAGAGTAGCACACCGCTCATTTTTTGGTCAATTCTGAATATCTCTCAATCGTACATCGATTATTATTATTTGTGTGCCACACCGGCTTTAGTTCGGAGCTCCTTACACGATTCTATATCTTGAATGAAAATACGTAATTATGTAAAGTGGAAAGCCGTTGTGCGTGGGTTTGTGCCATATCCCAGATACGATACATTTCTGACATATTATGTTGGTTACTGTTATAAGATTATGATATTATGAGGCTCTGACCTCCTTTTGATTAGTTATGGTTATGAGGCGCTGTGATGCGAACCTCCTGTGATTGAGTTATGGTTGTGGTAGTGCTTTTGCACATATGAGAAAGAGTGTGGATTGGATATGGTCACGCCCCGTATAAACTAGTTGTTAAAATGAATTTATGGACTCGATTCATATTGATATGAGATATCTTGAGGTTAAAGTAATATTGTGAATTGCTATTAACAGTGATTTCCCGAGATGGACCACATCTTTGGGTTGAAATACGAAATTTGAGATCGTTACGGAGTTTGACACACCAAATCATCGTGAACGCTCTTCCCGCGAGATTTTGATATTTATTTATCAGCGAATTGGTTATTCCTGTCATATGTCTCATAATCTGTTTACGTGCTATGGGTGTTAGCTTACTCAGCCGTCTGCTGATCATTTTCTGTAAAAACTGCGTCGGATTTTTCTATTTCAAAACCGCAAGTTGGCTATCGAGGTGGGGGAACGTTCACGACACAGCAGTATAGAGAAGCTTGATGCTTAGATCATCGATCACATAGTGATTTATTTCATATCACTGAAAAATGTACTTCTGACTTTTTCAAATGTCACTGTTTGTATTGAATTGTAATAAATTATGTTTGGAAATGTTATCGATGGTTGTACTAACTATGAACTGGCGATCCTTATCCGTTCTCAATGAGCCTCATCACCTTGGGCGGAGACATCTATTCCGAACGTGGGGCCCGGCCGGCCTTGCGGCTCGGTGGGGTGTGATAACTCCGTTTTCGGAGTTATTTTATGCCTTTTATTTCTACGTTTTGCGTGCTTATAATGGAGAATTTGTCGTCTTTTGAGTAAATTGAGCGTAAAAGTGAAAATATGAGTTCATGTGCAATACTCGTTAAATCCGGGCGTTTCTTTAGATTTATGAGCTTTTTATTGTGATATGATCGCGGGTTGTGTTTTCGTGTTGTGATTCGCAGGAAAACAGGGCTTGGATGATCGTGCGGGATTTGGAAGCGAACTTCGGAAACGAGGAACTCAAAGACAAGTCAAGAGGAGAGTCAAAAGTCAAAGGAAGTCAATGGAAAGTCAAAGGAAAGTCAAACAGAAGAGAAAGGTCAAAGAAAGTCAAAGAAAGTCAAAGGAAGAAAGAATGGAAGAAGGGAGTCAAAGAAGAGAAGAGAAAAGTCAAAGGAAACAAGAAGGGGGCTGGAACACAGTGTCTTCGTGCGAAGACATTTGTCTTCGTGCGAAGACAATTACTTAGCCAAAATTCAAGTCTGCAGCATCCTCTTCCTAAAACCACTCTCAGTATCTCAATGAGAAGATCTTCGCACGAAGAGGCAGAAGTCTTCGTACGAAGACTCTTCGTGCGAAGACAACTGTCTTCGTGCGAAGAGATCGGGGGTCAGCAGCATATTTTTGGGGCTTTTCCGTATTATTTCCAAACTTTGTAATATTATTATGGGAACGTATTTAAGACTTTTAGGTCGTCTTTTTCAGTAGTTTTGGAGGATTAGAGACATCTTTGGAGATCAAGAAGCTTAGGAGAGAGCTTAGGAGCTTTTGGATCATTCGTTTGAATTCTAAACTCTCGTTTTTCTTGCTTTTCATGTTTAAACTCATTATAATCGTTGTTTTGATTATGAATATGAGTAGCTAAACACCTTTTGCTGGGAATTCTTGTTTGGTGTAGCTAGGGTTTGATCTAAAGTCAATGTTTTGAGGATTGTGATGCATGCTTTAGCTTAATCTCTCGTGTTTATTCATTATTATGGTTTATTTACGTTCTTAATCTTATTATCTTTGCGAGTAGCTAACGTAGAGATAGAATTAATTAGTTTCACGCGGTAACTCCGTGATAACTAGTCGGTAAATCGAATAATTCACCTAGTCGTATCAATGTTTGGTAACTCGGCATCGTTAACTAGGATCAACAAAGTAGAATCATAATCTTAATGCATACTTAAACCTAAATTAGGCTTGGTAACTCGGTTTAGTTTAGTTTAAGTATAGTGGATTTGCTTGGTAACTCGGTAAGTTCAACATTGCTTGATTAATAGTGAATAACACGTGGTTGTTTTACGAATCAAAACATAAATTTAGATCACCCTAGTGAACCTAGAGAATTCCCGGTGCTTTTCCTTTATTGATAAAAACCTCCAATTATTCATTCTTTATTAATCGTGAATTATTTCACTTGGTTAATTGAGAATTTTGCGTTTAATTTCTTAGAATTAGATAAAAACACAACTTGCGACTTGCCCAAATAAGGTATAGAATAATAATTAATTTAAACAAAGTCCCTTGGGTTCGACAACCCGGATTTCCGGTTTATTACTACACACGACGGCTGTGCACTTGCAGTTGGAACGTGTCAAGTTTTTGGCGCCGTTGCCGGGGACTTCGGCTAAATTAGTTATAATTCCTAGCCTTAGGGATTTTAATTTATTGTTTATATCCGTTACTCACCTACGTTTTGCGTGTTTCGTGATTTCAGGTTGATTTACTCGGTACATGACCCGTTCTCGAGACGAGCCTTTGTATCCAACGTTTGAAGACCCGGAATCCTTATTAAAAGCACAGCGTAGAGACAAGAGGAATTCAAGCTCAGTAGTTATGGACGAAGAAACGAGAGCTGAGTATGAGAGGATCCGCAAAGGTTTGCAGGATGCGGAAGCAGCTAGAGTTGCAGCTGTAGAGGAGGCTGCACGAAGAGCCGCAGAAACTGAAGAGGTGAGAGCTCAAATGGCTGAGATGCAGGCAAGGATGGATCGCATGGCCCCCCCAAATCCACAACCACGTCATGGTGTGGGGGCACAAGTGGCGAACATCGGTGGGAACAACAATGGTAATAATGGGGAAAACAACAGGCAGAACAATGCTGAGAATGAAGAACGCCCGATGGTGGATTATTTCAGGACTACTCCAGCATGTTATCAGCCTACCATTGTCAGACCACAGATCAATGCCCAACACTTCGAGTTGCGCCAACATATGATCAACATGGTTCGTGATGAGTGCGCATTCAACGGAGCTCCAGGAGATGACCCCAATCACCATCTGCTGGTATTTGAGCAAATCACATCAACCCTGCACGATCAGCGAGTTCCAGATGAGACAGTTAAGCTTTTACTATTTCCATTCTCCTTATCTGGAAAAGCCAAGAAGTGGCTTATGGAGCTGCCAGCTGGTAGCATAGTGACATGGGCAGATTGTTGTCATGAGTTTTTGAGGAAGTATTTGCCACCATCCAGAGTCGCGCAGCAGATGGCAGAGATTGCAAAGTTCACTCAGGATGAAGACAGCTCTTTGGGAGATGCATGGAGGAAGTTCAGCCAAATTCTCCGTAGATGTCCGAATCATGGAGAGCCATGGCACAAGCTCTTCCATTATTTCTACACTGCATTAGACAAGGAGACAGCTGACCAGTTGGATATGCTAGCTGGAGGTAATTTTATGGGACTTGGAGCACAGCGAGCTCAAGATTTGCTGAACAATGCGTCAAAGAGAGAGACTACACGATCTGAAACGCGTAGGTATTCCAAACCGGGGGATACATCCTTAGTCAACAAGATTGAATCGATGGAACAAAAGTTGGAATCCATGACTTCAGCATTTCACGGTATGCACCCCCCAACTCAGAAGCCCATGGGTGAATTACTAGCAGATGAAAGCCAGGGATATGATAACAGTGTTGAAGATGTGAATTTTATGCGACAGCAACAATGGCCTAACACCCATCATCCCAACAATCGTAATCACCCTAACTTCAGCTATGCCAATCCAAACAGTGGATTATATGCACCAGGTCAGAGACCCAATGTTCCATATCAGGCGAGGCAAGCTCCACAGCAGCAGGCTCAGCAACCAGAAGAACAAGATACGAACGCTTTATTGAGAAAGTTGATAGCTAATCACGACAGGATGGAGAGCGCGATTGTCTCAATACAAGCAACATTAAAGAGCCACGAGACGCAGATTGGGCAGATTGCCAGTCAGAATGCTAAGTTACCGCCAGGAATGCTTCCTTCCAATACTATTACTCCTACTGAGCAGCTCAAGGCTATTACTACTCGCAGTGGTGTGACTACTCAAGATCCCCCATATCCTAGCCATGCGAGAGCCGAAGCTACAAAAGCCACTGAGAAAGCATTGGATGAAGAGATTCCCGTGCCTACCGTGCGTACCCAATCAAAGGACACGGTTGAGAAGAAAGAAGAGGCCAAGAGCACTCCTGATCCGGCTGCTTACAAGCCGCGAATTCCATATCCGGCGGCGATAAAGAGGAATGATGAGGAGCACTTTGGGAGATTTATGGATATATTCAAGCAATTGCATATCAACATTCCCCTTGTAGAAGCACTTGCTCAGATGCCCAGGTACAAGAAGTTCTTGAAGGAAATTTTATGGGGAAAGAAGAGCATAGAACCCTATGCCACGGTAAAGCTAACAGAGACGTGTAGCACAGTCATACAAAGAGACATTCCCAAGATGAGAGATCCAGGCAGTGTCATTCTAGGCTGCACTCTTGGGGGTGGATATCATACACATGGTCTCTGTGATTTAGGCGCGAGTATTAATCTCATGCCTTTGTCTCTGTTTCAGAGATTGGGCATTGGTGCACCGACTCCTGTGAAGATGGGTCTGCAATTGGCAGACAATTCTATAGTTACAGCAAATGGGGTGATTGAGAACTTGCTCGTCAAAGTGGGTGCATTTGTATTTCCAGCTGACTTTGTGATAGTGGATATCAAGGAGGATCGCGATGTTCCACTCATCTTTGGAAGACCGTTGTTGAAAACAATGCGCGCAAATGTGGATCTAGAGGCAGAGGAGTTGACTATCAAGGCTCTAGACTCATCAATCGTGTTCAAGGAATTTGTTCATAGCAAGGGGAAGAATAAATTGGCCATGATCAAGTTTAGAGAAGAACGTGTGGATCCGTCTCCTGGTTTGTCTACCGTTTTGCATCCTGATCCACCGGAATCAGAGAAGAGGCCAAATGTGGTGAGAGCACATGATGTGGTGCAGAAAATCAAGAGCATGAAATTGAAGGAGGAAGCACGTCGTGCTAGACCTCCTTAACATATCTCTGAGGTAACTGGGTCGGGCCGTCGACCTTAAATTACAAAGCGCTTGTTGGGAGGCAACCCAACCTATTTACTGCTTTAGGATAGATTTTAATACTGTTTTGTAATTTTTATTCGGTTTGATGTTATTGAGAGGTGCGAGAGAGTGGATTTAATATTTCCAATGAGTATGTGCAGGACTACGAGGTGAAAGGCTTATTTCGGATCCCCCTTCTTGATGCGCGCGTGCGAAACAGAGAAAAAAAGACCGGATTTGCAGCTAAATACGCGTATCGGGATCCGAAGTGAAGAAATTGAAGATAGAAGCCATTTCTGCACCTATTCAACACACGCACCTGGGGAAGATCATGTTCCCGGACTCCACGTCTTGATTTGCGCAAGAATTTGATTAGTGAACGGAGAAAGCTAGCACGCCGGCACGGATTACGAGGTGAAATTTTGAAGGACAGACTAAAATGAGAATTGAACAATGCCAACGTGTGGGGGTGGTCGAGAGCTTTCTGTAGACAGGTGGATCGCGCAAATCGGAGTCCGGATGAGAAAGTTACGCCAAAAAGGATGTTTTAGCAAGTAAAACGAGGCCAAAAGCATCCGGAAATGCAAAACGTGCCTTGGAACGCGTGAAATTGACAAATAAAACATTCCCCGGATTTTGGGAGTGTTTTAAGGTGAAAAGGGAGTCTCGAGGTCGAGGAGATCCTTCGGAAAGCAAAGGCACGATTGAAGACGCGAAAAACCGACAAAAAGGATGTTTTTGGCACAATTCAGAAGTGTCTTCGTACTAAGACAATTGTCTTCGTACGAAGACTTTGTACTTAGAAAAAATTTTGAACCTCTGAATTGTCTTCCTATAACAGCTCTCAGTATCTATGTGAGAAGACCTTCGTGCGAAGACAATTTGTCTTCGTACGAAGACTCTTCGCACGAAGAGAAACGTCTTCGCACGAAGACATCGCGCAGAATGACGACTTTGTCCAGCACGGATAGAAGCTTTTGGGGTTAATAACTAAGGGCTTTATGGACTTTTTGCATATTGAAGCTTCATCATCAGCTGGTCTTCGTCCCTTCTCTTCATTCTTCATCTTCAAACCAGTGCTTTGCCTCCATAGCCGCACCACACTTGAATTCACCTCCCCATTGTTTCTTCACCAAAATCAGCAACCCACCTAGGGTTTTGCTCGCGATTCCAAGGAGAACAAGGTTCCATAGGTGGTTTTGAGAGAGAGTGCAAGACAAGAGAGAAATCAGAGGAGAAGAAAGCTAGGGTTTGGAAGAAGATTTGAGAAATTGGACGAGTTGGGAGTTGATTCACCTTTCGGACAAGAAGGAAACATTGACGGGGACTACGCAAGGAGTACGGGGCAGCAAGAAATTCAAGATTTCGACAAATTTTTCCGGCACCATCAAAATCAGTCCGGGTTCGTCAAATTGGGAAATTTTTGCGTCCGTAAGACTTGCTCCGGACGCGTAGGTACTATCTAAACTTCGCAATTTCATAATCGAGTCTTAGGCACATTGAGTAAAAGCCCGGTTATATGTGTTGCGCTTAGAAGCGTATTTGGGGGCGATTGCGTAAAGTCCTAGGAACTATTTGTTACGTGCCTACGTGTTTCGTTTCGTTTACACTTCTTGTTCACGTGCACAAGTGTTGAGTTGCTTGTTTTACTTGAAACTGAATTTTAAATGGCGGGTGGTAAGAAGAGAAAGACGGGAGAGGGTTCGTCGCAAGAAGCATCGGGATCGGGCGATCCCCAATTGGAGATACCGCCTACTCCCCAATATGCCATCTTGACGGCCCCTTTCCCGGCTAAACCGGGAATTGTCGGTCGACGAAAGGCAAAAGCTAATTTGAAAGAGCGTAGTATTGCGCCAGGTTATTATGATAGCTACCGTTTCGTCACCCACGAGGCCCATCTTGACTCTCGTAGAGATACGTATTTGACTAAGAACGGGCAGCCCGAGAAAGCCTTTCCTTTGCACGAGGACATGCCTCAAGCAATTAAGGAAATTTATGAGCGCGAGAAGCTTGAAAATTGGTTTAAACTAGTAGGGCAGTCTAGTTCACACATTACGAGAGAGTTTTTGTTCAATTTGCGTTATGCAAAGGACGGTGAGAGTCAAGACCCTCGTCTCGTTTACTGTCGGAACGAGTGGATAGTCTTCACGCCAGAGACTATCGCTCTCGCCATGGGTTTCCCCGCTTTGAAAGATGGTTGTGGGTTAGAGACGGTTCTTCGTAGTGAGAACCTTTGGTCTCGTCTAAATGCTTTTTGCTTTGCGAAGGGGGTTGATCCATGGGACAGGAAGGGAGAGGTGATTTATTGGAAGGCCGAGAAGAGGTTTTATAGGCCGGAGGCTAGGTGGTGTTGTGAAGTGCTAGAAAACTGGGTTTTGGGAATCACACGAAACCCTAGTTATACTTTCCGCCTCTCTGTTTGGGCCCTTTGTCTTTACACCGGGGTTAGAATTGATATCCCCAAACTGATTTGGGAGAACTGTCTTGAGAGGGTGTCGAGGACGAACAAATTGGGCCCCGGTCATACCTGCTTGATCACTCACCTGGCCAAAACTGCTGAAGTAGTCATAGGGAGAGATATGGACTTGAAACCGTTTACGGCTAGGAAGTGGCACAGGTTTGATGAGACAGCGAGGAAGAAGGGCAAGGGTAGGAGGATGAACACCTCTAGGTTTGACAACCAGGTTGCCTACGACCACTTGAGAGAGGAGATGGCCCGGGATAGACTCGAGAGGAGACGCCAGTTTGCCCACACTCGGGACAATCAGGCGAAGCTGGGGGGTTTAATCCAGATGGTTGGCCAGTGGGTTATACAGTCTAGTGGTCAGGCACCGGGGGAGTTTGTTCCACCAGTCCCGACGGCGGATCCGTGGTTTCAGGAGGATGACTTTGAATATGAGGTTCCGCCGAGTGAGGATGAGGAAGAAGAAGAAGATGAGGAGGAAGGTGATGAGGATGAGGAAGATGACGAGTAGTGGCGTGTGCCCTCATGCTAGAATTGTTGAGTCCTCGTGTTATCGTTGAGGACAACGATGCATTCTAGTGTGGGGGTGGTTGAATCCTTGTTACTAGTCAGTGTCGTGTCTTTGCATCGCCAGTGTCTGCATATAGTTAGATGTTTTTGGTTATGTCCTTATTTTTCTTTTTATTATTCATTTTTTTTTTTTGCACGTTTTGGTATTTTTGAGTCAACCTACCATTGTTGAGTCGTTAATCGAGTTGGCCTTGCATATAGTGTAGATAAAAAAAAAAAAAAAAACTAAAAATGTGAAAAATCCAAAAAAATTAAAAATTTGAGAAAGGGCAATTGAAAAAAGCTGAAAATTCGGTAAAATCAAGAAGTGTGAGACTTTTAGGCGTAGGGCGTGGATCGCGATCGAGAGTGACAATGTGAGAATCCCTTAGTAAGTATAGAGAAATTTTCTTTACGGGAATGCGTGCCTATTTTACACACGAACTTAATTCTTTCAAATTTAAAGTGTGTGCCTAATTTTCTTACAAGAGTTGAGCTAGGTGTGAGCTAAACAAGCCGAACGTTCTTGTGTACGTCTTAGGTAGTCGCCAACCCGCCTCGTAGTGGCACACAGAACAGCTGTGCGAGGTGTGTATTAGAGCACTCACTGCTTCTAGAACTTACCTTGTAGGACCACTAGCAAACCCGTATTTGAACCATGGATTCTTTGACAACCTTTGGACTTAGGGTGACGATTCTTGGCCTTCAGCATTGATTGGGTAGAATCACCACTTTAGTGCGTCACAAGGGTGTTGTAGTTGAGGGGGTTCGATGAGGGAGTACTTCATGTTATACTTGTGTGAGTCTTACATATCGCATGCACTTCATTTGTGATCTTCGAGGGGAATGCGAGGGTGAGTGAGAGTAGGCTTGCGCACTTCGGTGTGGCGGTGTTCCATGGCATTACAACATGGACACAAGTGAGGAGAGCCGTGAGTGTGTACATCTAATACACACGAAACTTGGGTTGGGGGAATTTAATAGGTGGATCGTGCTAGGTACCGGATCTTACTCATCATGGTGTAGGAGGTTTGGTTGGATTAGGCACGAGACAGACATTTGATCGACTACTTGAGAGGGGACAGGATTACATTCGAGTGTGGGGGTGTCGACATTTGACTTCGGACATCGAGATTGTGTTTGCGACGACTCCATCCCCACACATGCTCTTTTATGTTAGCGGCCTTGTTGATTTACACCGAGGATTTCATTGAGATTGGGAGAGACTTTGATTTGTGATTTATACGTGATTTTGATAGTGTCTCTCCTTACGATTACATGATTAGTTTGATTCATTGGAAGACCACTCGGGAAAGACATTGAAGAAATTGTGCAGGATTTTGAGAGATATAGTAAAAAAAAAAAAAAAAATCAGAGAAAAAAAAAAGAAAAGAGAGAAAAAAAGGAGAGATGAATAAAGGAAGAATGAGAAGCTTTGTGGAAGAACGAGTGGAGAAGCGAATAGTTCACGAACGGGAAATTTTTGGTTTATGCATCATTCATGACAATGGCCGCGGAGATCGTAATTGTACCGGGGTTTGAGGGGATCGAGGGCCGGCGATGGTGAGTTTCGGGCTTGGTTTCCATCATTGTTGTGAGGGTGTGTGAGCTATGGTATATGTGAGAATGTGACGCTTTAGGACTTGTATTTGATTCTTATCCTATTTGTCCCTAAAGCCTCATCATTTTAAACCCGTTAGCGGATTAGGAGCTCGGACCTTGAACGTGGCTTAGCCTAGCGTAGCCTTTTATTTTGTGGCACACATGAAGAGGTATTGCATTCTTGTACGTAGTAAAGTTAGGTTCTCTATACTAGCTAGGGGGAATTCATGTTGACGAATTTGATTTCGAATCATTCCTTGTGTCTAGATTTCTCATCGCTTCGTGTGAATCGGTTTAAGCTAATGGAGGTTGCCCAATCTCACAAAACAAAAGAAAAAAAAAAATTGTTGTATTTCAATACTTGCATTGTGAATATTGCATTTGCATATAGGTGCATTGTGTATAATCGAGTCGTGTCGACTAGTAGGAAGGATGGTTGGTGAACGGTTCTACTCGTAGTAGTATGCAAGAGTTCTTGGTATTGTATGCAATGTAAGGTGATAGTATGCAATTGGCGTAGGGAAGTATGCAATGAGTAATTGGTAGTATGCAAAGTTGGATGGATTGCGGAAAAGCGAAAGAAGCTTTGACTTGAGAAAGATGGAATTGACTTGTGAGATTTGCTCGGGACGAGCAAAAGGTAGTGTGGGGGTAGTTGATAACTCCGTTTTCGGAGTTATTTTATGCCTTTTATTTCTACGTTTTGCGTGCTTATAATGGAGAATTTGTCGTCTTTTGAGTAAATTGAGCGTAAAAGTGAAAATATGAGTTCATGTGCAATACTCGTTAAATCCGGGCGTTTCTTTAGATTTATGAGCTTTTTATTGTGATATGATCGCGGGTTGTGTTTTCGTGTTGTGATTCGCAGGAAAACAGGGCTTGGATGATCGTGCGGGATTTGGAAGCGAACTTCGGAAACGAGGAACTCAAAGACAAGTCAAGAGGAGAGTCAAAAGTCAAAGGAAGTCAATGGAAAGTCAAAGGAAAGTCAAACAGAAGAGAAAGGTCAAAGAAAGTCAAAGAAAGTCAAAGGAAGAAAGAATGGAAGAAGGGAGTCAAAGAAGAGAAGAGAAAAGTCAAAGGAAGCAAGAAGGGGGCTGGAACACAGTGTCTTCGTGCGAAGACATTTGTCTTCGTGCGAAGACAATTACTTAGCCAAAATTCAAGTCTGCAGCATCCTCTTCCTAAAACCACTCTCAGTATCTCAATGAGAAGATCTTCGCACGAAGAGGCAGAAGTCTTCGTACGAAGACTCTTCGTGCGAAGACAACTGTCTTCGTGCGAAGAGATCGGGGGTCAGCAGCATATTTTTGGGGCTTTTCCGTATTATTTCCAAACTTTGTAATATTATTATGGGAACGTATTTAAGACTTTTAGGTCGTCTTTTTCAGTAGTTTTGGAGGATTAGAGACATCTTTGGAGATCAAGAAGCTTAGGAGAGAGCTTAGGAGCTTTTGGATCATTCGTTTGAATTCTAAACTCTCGTTTTTCTTGCTTTTCATGTTTAAACTCATTATAATCGTTGTTTTGATTATGAATATGAGTAGCTAAACACCTTTTGCTGGGAATTCTTGTTTGGTGTAGCTAGGGTTTGATCTAAATTCAATGTTTTGAGGATTGTGATGCATGCTTTAGCTTAATCTCTCGTGTTTATTCATTATTATGGTTTATTTACGTTCTTAATCTTATTATCTTTGCGAGTAGCTAACGTAGAGATAGAATTAATTAGTTTCACGCGGTAACTCCGTGATAACTAGTCGGTAAATCGAATAATTCACCTAGTCGTATCAATGTTTGGTAACTCGGCATCGTTAACTAGGATCAACAAAGTAGAATCATAATCTTAATGCATACTTAAACCTAAATTAGGCTTGGTAACTCGGTTTAGTTTAGTTTAAGTATAGTGGATTTGCTTGGTAACTCGGTAAGTTCAACATTGCTTGATTAATAGTGAATAACACGTGGTTGTTTTACGAATCAAAACATAAATTTAGATCACCCTAGTGAACCTAGAGAATTCCCGGTGCTTTTCCTTTATTGATAAAAACCTCCAATTATTCATTCTTTATTAATCGTGAATTATTTCACTTGGTTAATTGAGAATTTTGCGTTTAATTTCTTAGAATTAGATAAAAACACAACTTGCGACTTGCCCAAATAAGGTATAGAATAATAATTAATTTAAACAAAGTCCCTTGGGTTCGACAACCCGGATTTCCGGTTTATTACTACACACGACGGCTGTGCACTTGCAGTTGGAACGTGTCAAGTTTTTGGCGCCGTTGCCGGGGACTTCGGCTAAATTAGTTATAATTCCTAGCCTTAGGGATTTTAATTTATTGTTTATATCCGTTACTCACCTACGTTTTGCGTGTTTCGTGATTTCAGGTTGATTTACTCGGTACATGACCCGTTCTCGAGACGAGCCTTTGTATCCAACGTTTGAAGACCCGGAATCCTTATTAAAAGCACAGCGTAGAGACAAGAGGAATTCAAGCTCAGTAGTTATGGACGAAGAAACGAGAGCTGAGTATGAGAGGATCCGCAAAGGTTTGCAGGATGCGGAAGCAGCTAGAGTTGCAGCTGTAGAGGAGGCTGCACGAAGAGCCGCAGAAACTGAAGAGGTGAGAGCTCAAATGGCTGAGATGCAGGCAAGGATGGATCGCATGGCCCCCCCAAATCCACAACCACGTCATGGTGTGGGGGCACAAGTGGCGAACATCGGTGGGAACAACAATGGTAATAATGGGGAAAACAACAGGCAGAACAATGCTGAGAATGAAGAACGCCCGATGGTGGATTATTTCAGGACTACTCCAGCATGTTATCAGCCTACCATTGTCAGACCACAGATCAATGCCCAACACTTCGAGTTGCGCCAACATATGATCAACATGGTTCGTGATGAGTGCGCATTCAACGGAGCTCCAGGAGATGACCCCAATCACCATCTGCTGGTATTTGAGCAAATCACATCAACCCTGCACGATCAGCGAGTTCCAGATGAGACAGTTAAGCTTTTACTATTTCCATTCTCCTTATCTGGAAAAGCCAAGAAGTGGCTTATGGAGCTGCCAGCTGGTAGCATAGTGACATGGGCAGATTGTTGTCATGAGTTTTTGAGGAAGTATTTGCCACCATCCAGAGTCGCGCAGCAGATGGCAGAGATTGCAAAGTTCACTCAGGATGAAGACAGCTCTTTGGGAGATGCATGGAGGAAGTTCAGCCAAATTCTCCGTAGATGTCCGAATCATGGAGAGCCATGGCACAAGCTCTTCCATTATTTCTACACTGCATTAGACAAGGAGACAGCTGACCAGTTGGATATGCTAGCTGGAGGTAATTTTATGGGACTTGGAGCACAGCGAGCTCAAGATTTGCTGAACAATGCGTCAAAGAGAGAGACTACACGATCTGAAACGCGTAGGTATTCCAAACCGGGGGATACATCCTTAGTCAACAAGATTGAATCGATGGAACAAAAGTTGGAATCCATGACTTCAGCATTTCACGGTATGCACCCCCCAACTCAGAAGCCCATGGGTGAATTACTAGCAGATGAAAGCCAGGGATATGATAACAGTGTTGAAGATGTGAATTTTATGCGACAGCAACAATGGCCTAACACCCATCATCCCAACAATCGTAATCACCCTAACTTCAGCTATGCCAATCCAAACAGTGGATTATATGCACCAGGTCAGAGACCCAATGTTCCATATCAGGCGAGGCAAGCTCCACAGCAGCAGGCTCAGCAACCAGAAGAACAAGATACGAACGCTTTATTGAGAAAGTTGATAGCTAATCACGACAGGATGGAGAGCGCGATTGTCTCAATACAAGCAACATTAAAGAGCCACGAGACGCAGATTGGGCAGATTGCCAGTCAGAATGCTAAGTTACCGCCAGGAATGCTTCCTTCCAATACTATTACTCCTACTGAGCAGCTCAAGGCTATTACTACTCGCAGTGGTGTGACTACTCAAGATCCCCCATATCCTAGCCATGCGAGAGCCGAAGCTACAAAAGCCACTGAGAAAGCATTGGATGAAGAGATTCCCGTGCCTACCGTGCGTACCCAATCAAAGGACACGGTTGAGAAGAAAGAAGAGGCCAAGAGCACTCCTGATCCGGCTGCTTACAAGCCGCGAATTCCATATCCGGCGGCGATAAAGAGGAATGATGAGGAGCACTTTGGGAGATTTATGGATATATTCAAGCAATTGCATATCAACATTCCCCTTGTAGAAGCACTTGCTCAGATGCCCAGGTACAAGAAGTTCTTGAAGGAAATTTTATGGGGAAAGAAGAGCATAGAACCCTATGCCACGGTAAAGCTAACAGAGACGTGTAGCACAGTCATACAAAGAGACATTCCCAAGATGAGAGATCCAGGCAGTGTCATTCTAGGCTGCACTCTTGGGGGTGGATATCATACACATGGTCTCTGTGATTTAGGCGCGAGTATTAATCTCATGCCTTTGTCTCTGTTTCAGAGATTGGGCATTGGTGCACCGACTCCTGTGAAGATGGGTCTGCAATTGGCAGACAATTCTATAGTTACAGCAAATGGGGTGATTGAGAACTTGCTCGTCAAAGTGGGTGCATTTGTATTTCCAGCTGACTTTGTGATAGTGGATATCAAGGAGGATCGCGATGTTCCACTCATCTTTGGAAGACCGTTGTTGAAAACAATGCGCGCAAATGTGGATCTAGAGGCAGAGGAGTTGACTATCAAGGCTCTAGACTCATCAATCGTGTTCAAGGAATTTGTTCATAGCAAGGGGAAGAATAAATTGGCCATGATCAAGTTTAGAGAAGAACGTAAGAAATAAGGAATAAGTGAATCCCCTAAGAAGAAACAGTAGCTTATAGTGGAACGGCGATCAGTGGGATCACCAGCCCAGTCGGCGTCGACAAAGCCTCATAATACTGGAGTGGAGTGTGATGGGAAGTTAAGTCCATGGAATATAGTACCCTTAATGTACCGGAGAATTCGAAGGACAGTAGAGAAATGTGTTGAGCGCGGAGCTGACATGAATTGGCTTACTTGATGAAAAACATAAGCAATGTCGGGACGAGTAACTGTCAGATAAACTAAACTGCCAACCAACTCTCGATATCGGGTAGCATATCTAAGAAGTTCTCCATCAGAGGGAGGAAGCTTAAGATTGGGCTCCAGAGGAGTAGTAGCAATCTTTTGGTCTGTTATTCCTGATCGAGCAATGATGTCTGAGGCGTTTTTTGTCTAACATAGGGAGTAACCTTCGGTGCTGGACGTAAACTCAAGACCAAGAAAATAACTGAGAGGTCCCAAATCCTTCATCTCGAAGTGGCGACTCAAGGATTCCTTAAGCTCGCTAATGCCTGCAAGATCATCACCAGTGATAATCATATCATCAACATAAAGCAATAACAGGATAATTCCACGTGTGGTGCGGCGTACAAAGAGAGCAGAATCATAAGGACTAGAAGTAAAGCCAAGTTGAGTCACTGTGGCACTGAACTTGGAAAACCAAGCACGGGGGGCTTGCTTGAGTCCATATAGGGCCCGACGAAGACGACACACCATATAGGAGGGAACATCAAGGCCAGGGGATGGTTTCAAGTAGACCTCCTCTATAAGGTCACCATTAAGAAACGCATTCTTGACATCCATCTGGAAGAGAGACCACTGGTGAAGAGCAGCTACTGCTAACAAAGTTCGAACAGATGTAAGTCAAGCTGGAGAAAAAGTCTCCTCATAGTCAATTCCATACTCCTGTGTAAAGCCCTTAGAAATAAGACGAGCTTTGTATCACTCAATTGAACCATCATAACGGGTCTTGATCTTATAGATCCACTTGCAACCAACAGGGGTCTTCCCAGGTGGAAGAGGAACCAAATCCCATGTGCGGGTTTTGGCTAAGGCATCTAATTCATCACTCATTGCTTGCTGCCATATAGGGTTAGTGCTAGCTTCAAGAAAAGAATGAGGCTCATGATGTCGAATAATAGCTGAAGAACAATGATAATCATGCATCCAAGAAGGAGGATTTCGAACCCTAGTAGACTGTCGAACAGGTAAAGGAGGAGAAGATGATGTGACCTCACCGATAGGTTGGACATAATCTGATGTAGTAGGCTCGTCAACAGTAGGCGCATGTCCGTCAGACAAAGAAACTGTTGGAGGCGTAGGGCTGTCGTCATGTGCGAGCTCAAGGGACTCAGTAGGAGATTCATCCGGGAAGAGATCAAATGATGGATTGGTCATTGCAGGATGATCTACGGTGGTGGAGGAGTCAAATGAAGAAATGGTGGAAAAAATTTGTGTTCCCAAAAGATAACATGACGAGAGACACGAAAACGTTTAGACACAGGATCCCAACATCGATAGCCTTTATGTTCGATACCATACCCCAAGAAACAACATATGCGAGAACGAGGTTCTAGTTTGTTGTGTTCATGTGGTTGGAGAAGTACGAAACAAACACATCCAAACACACGAAGGGATGAATACTCAGGGGGTTTTCCATACAGTTTCTCATATGGAGCCATATTTTTAATGGTGGGGGTAGGTACACGGTTGATAGTATAAACTGCAGTTAAGGCAGCTTCACCCCAAAAGCGTTCAGGGCATGAGGAGGAGATGAGAAGTGCACGGACAATGTCAAGTATGTGACGATGTTTACGTTCGGCACGCCCATTTTGTCGGGAGGTTCCGGGACAAGAGCGATGAGGAAGAGTGTCGTGGCGGCGGAGAGTAGCAAGAAATTGGCTATCTCGATATTCTGCATCATTATCTGATCTAAAAAATTTGATATGGCAAGAGAATTGTGTTTGAACCATAGAAGAAAAATCAATGTAGATTTGAGGCAACTCAGAGCGATTTTTGAAAAGATAAAGCCACATGTAGCGAGTGAAATCATCAAACGAATCATCAAACGAATATCACAACGTATCGAGAGCCACCCTATGTAGCATGTGGAGAGGGCCGCCAAACATCAGAATGGACTAGATCAAAAGGTGCGGATGAAACTGAATTACTCTTATTAAAGGGTAGAGCAGGTTGTTTAGCCAACTGACAAGAGGAACAATTCAACTGTTCAGATTTAATGGAACCTAATTGACCACTTGATATCAAAGTTTTCAGTACACCAAAAGAAACATGCCCTAATCTGGAATGCCACAAACTTAATGGAGAAGATACGGTAGAGGCCACAGAGTGATGAGACCGAAGGAGATGCAGCGGAAGGTGAAGGTTTGTGAGCTCGAACAATCTTCCAACTCTACGGCCGGTCCCAAGTAGCTCCTTTGTCTGAGGGTCCTGTACATGACAACCATTAAGAGAGAAATGGACATCAAAACCAAGTTCACAAAGTTGACCCACAGAAGTAAGATTCAATGCAAGTTTGGGAATCAAATAAGTATTAGGAAGAGACAAGTTTTTAGTAGATATGGAACCATGATGTGTGACATGCATGTGGGAACCATCAGCAGTGTGAATGGTAGGAGCATGAGTAGGCAATGATTTGGATGAGAATAATGATGAATGAGATGTCATGTGGTTGCAACAACCTGAATCGAAATACCAAGGGGTACCTGAGGCAGCTGATAGAGCTGGTTGGGAACTGGAAATGGACAGAACCTGTTTGAGGAGGGAAGCGAGATCGTTGTTGGAGATAGCGGTATGGGGACTATCGGGAGTTGAGGAATCAGAGGCAGCAGCAGCAGAGTGTGATGATCCTTTTCCCTTATATCCACCTCGAGAAGAACCACCACGACGAGGACCATTATTAGGTTTTTGATGACCAGACGCCTTTGGTTCTGCAGGATTAGTACAACCAATATCAAAATGTCCATACTAAGTACAATTAAGACAATACTGCTTCGGGCAGATAGTAATAATGTGACCCTTCTCATGGCAGTATTTGCAGGACTGATGTGTGATGGTTGTACGAGAGTGAACTTGTGGCGCACGAGGAATAGCCAATGCCATATCTTGCTGAACTGGTGAGCGGGTCAGACCTAGACGAGTCTCTGCAGACAGTAACTTAGCAACGGCACCATCACGAGTAGAAATGCAGTATCCAGATCATAAATTGAAACAACCCGAAGTTTCTAAATCGTTTTGATTCCCATTCTTCCACTTCCATAATGCAATCATCGATGCCCTTATAACCACAATTAAATATCCATAATCTCCACCGCTGGAGTGCCACTACCGACTAATACCATTTCAAGTGCTTCACTGCCAAAGCTACAACATAAAATCAACATTTTCCCAGTGAATTCCAATACACGGGCCGTGTAATGACAAAATCGCAATCCCAAAACAGCAACCTTTTGAATGCTGAATGTATATATGTGACGGCAAGTTGGAATTTTTCAATTTCGTTTCTAGCGGTGAAGCGAGACCATGCATCGCCATCGGAGGGATACTCAGAATGGTACTTGGCTATAGCCCAAGAGGAGACTTGAATTTCGGATTTTTCGGACCAGTGAAAAGAATTAGGGTTTGGGGTAACGCAATTTACGAAATTAGAGGGGAAGGGAAGAGCGGAAGACTGAGTCGGTGCTTACCCAAAAATCTAGGTAAAATACACTTTCACCCCTCAAGTTTGATATGAAGATACTTTTAACCCTTCTAATTTGGGAGATAACACTTTTATCCCATCATTGTGTCAAATTCCAGGACACCTATACACTTTTGTATCGTGCCTGTAGTGGAGATCCTTGGTGAGTGGAAGAGAAGCATCGTTTAAAAGGATGCGATGTTATGTGAGAAAGAGAGTTTTTTAAGATCCAAAATCTTTAACAGTGCCAGAACTCTCTTCTTTAATACTAGAGCTTTGGATGTTGGCGGTTGAAGGAATAGGGATCGGCTAATGCATGTGACGAGACACCATTGGGTGCGTGCATAGAAGACTCAACATGCAACGAGAGATGAATCGTATTCTCTGGATTCAAAGTCGATAGATTTGAAAAAAAAAATATTAGTTTTTATAGAGCAACTCTCAGGTTGAAGAACTGAGTGGCCATAAACATGGTCCAAGCAAACTTTATCTTAGCACGTAGGCTGCTGGATTGTGTTGAACATTCTCACCTTGCGGTGGCAAGTCAACATGGACAACGGGGGCATCCACTACTTAATCTATTAGCTATGAAACTAGTGCATTTGGCTTTTCTATCACAATCGACAATGACACAAAGGTTGGTTCATCATTAGACACTTCAGACTGTATAGCAGAGGAAGCATAATCACCCAAGTTGTCTCCTAAGAATTTGCATTACTAAATTCAACGATTCTTGTCCCATGACCAGAACGATAGAAATTAGAACATCTTCTGTAAGGGCATTCACTCTTTCAACTACTATATGACCGGAATTAGCGAGATCTTACAGTAATTGAGAGGCAGCTGGACTAAAAGTTAGAGGGTACCTCTCTCTCTCTAAAACCTCTCAACCCTATCCGCCCCCCTCACAAAGAGCTCCCCCACCGGCGGCGGCTCTGCCATGGAGGAGTTGCCGCCGGGAAATCTTCACCCCCCTCGCTCACCTCGTTGTTGACCCCTCCTGGCCATGCCTATGCACCTCATCTCCTCGCCCTTTTGCCATTTTCTCGCTTGGAAGTTTTGCTCCGACCAGTTTCTTCAACAGATCTAGTGCACCGCCGGGTTTCCGGTAGCTGGAGTCGAGCTTCTCCTCTCCGGCTGCTTTTCCCTCTCCCTTGTGGTTAGAGGGTTGTCCACGACATTCCAACTACCCCGCCGTCCCCGTGCCTAGCCAACAGTCACGCCTCCCTCTTCTGCCCCTCTCGCTGCCCTCCACCGTTGCCAGCCGCCTCGTCCTGTTCCGGCCGCCGCGCCACCAGCCGACGCCGCTCCCAGCAGATCCGCGCCACCAGCCGACGCCGCTCTCAGCAGATCCGCTCCCGGCGCCGCCGCCCACTCCTTCCGCCTCTCCCCCTCCTCTCTCCTACCCAGGTTCCTACGGTTGCCCTGTTGTTGCCCGTTCAAAGGCTGCCGCTGCTCTCTCCCCCTCCCCCTCCCCCTGGTAGTTTCAGCCGATTTGGGGAGAAGCACGACTTCCATTTGATCGGCGTAGCACATGTCATCCTTCCCCCTCCCCCCTGGAATAGGTTGTTGAGAAGGGACGCTCATCCGTCGCCGCCGTCCCCGCCGTCGTCTGTTGTTTTGCTGCTGCTGCCGCCAGTTGTCGCTGCCGTCCGCTGCTAGGTTTTCTTTTGGTTTGGTTAGGTCTTTGGGTCTTGGAGGTTCCCCTGATGGGTTTGGGTCTCTTTGTGGGATGTTTGTTTGGACTGTTTTGTTAGTCACGTAGACGCAGGAGGCTCTTGATGTCCGTTGGCCGATCTTGTTGTTTTTGGGTTTGTTATGTGTGCATTTGAGCTTAATCCACTAGGTTTCTAGTTGTGCTACGAGGTTTAGGTCTGTTTATGCAGGTTAGTTTCTGTTTTTTCTAGGGATATGTTCCGTTTCCTTTGTATTGGTATTTCTGATGAATAAAATATCTCTCGTTGCTGGTGAAAAAAAAAAAAAAAAAAAAAAAGAGGCAGCTGGGAGGGTTTCAAGAATAGGAGTAGACTCGAATGAACCAGCATTTAGTGGGAGTAAAGAGGTACGAGGAGACAGAGCTGATGTTTCAATGGAACTTTTTGGAGACATAAATTCATCCGAATCTGAATCATTCAGATGAATTCATATGAATGATATAGATTCTGGTTTGGGGTATATAAATTCAGGTAGTGCTCATTTAGTTCCCGCACCTCTGAACCACTAAAACCCTGTAACCCTTTTATTCTGCGAGAAGAGCATGTCCAGTGAAAGCCAGAATTCCGGCCACTACGATGAAGAATACGAAGTATTGGAGGAAGCCAGCTACGACGACGACGATGACCACGACTCACTTCTGCAGAGCCCAACTCACTCGCTCGGCGACTCCGATTCGGTCGCACCACCACCAGTGTATAAACGTCCGAGGCTTGTTCACAGAACAGATCGGCTCAGTGCGCTTCCCGAATCACTAATCCTTCACATCCTCTCATTCCTGCCCATCCTCGACTCCATCAGAACCGGGGTTCTGTCCCATAAATGGCAATATCTCTGGACTTGCCTTCCCACCCTCACTTTCAATTACTATCACATGAAGAAAGATTTCAACCTTTTTTGAGCCAGTTCAAACCAGCCATCTCGTCAATTTCGTCCACCTCGTCGACAAAACCCTACTTCTCTGCGACCGTTCCGTCAAGAATTTCGCGGTAAATTTCCCTTACCGGAAGCAATTCGCTTCAAATGTCAACATATGGAGTCGGTTCGCATCGAAGAACGGTGTGGAGAAGTTGGAATTGGACTTCAACGAAGATGAAAGATATGTGTTGCCCCAGTTTCTGTATAGAGGCTCCAAGTTCAGAGAATTGCGCTTCTGGCACTGCCGGATCGAGCCGAAGCACACTGTTGCTTGGAATTCCCTGAAGAAGTTGTCACTTGGGTGTGTGGAATTGAGTGATGATGTGATTCAAATGATCATAGCAGGCACTCCTGTGTTGGAGATGCTGGAACTTTATCACTTCAAAGGCATCACCAAACTGCACATGGTTGATTCAAGTGTCAAGAGACTAGTGTTGAGAGAATCACGGTGGAATAGTTATAGGAGGTCTCGTTATGACTACAACGAGTTGTTTCCGTTGGAGATTTGGGCTCCCAATGTTCAGACATTGGAGGTTTCGGGTTGTTTTCAGAAATTTGAGTTGGTTGATGTCAAATCTTTGGTTGAAGCTTCCCTTTCAGAGATCAAATTGGATCTTTCATACCACGAAGATGATGTTATGGCGACAGTAGCGCTTTTTGACAGCCTTGCTCATGTGAAGACCCTCACACTGGGTACCTGGTTTATGAAGGTTGGTCATTCTCTCTCATTTAATATATTAGCTTCCCGATTATGCTGGTTTTCTTGCATACTATTACTGAGTCAAACTTCGTATGTTAAGCGCTTGTTAGACTTGAGTTATTATCTCACATGATAGCGTAATATCTGTCCCACATCGATTATTTGTGAATTAGATGTTTAGTACATAATAAGTCTTGTGAATTACTACCAGGTGCTAGCACGTTACAGACATAAGCATTGGTGGTACATAGAGTACATATAGTGAAGCAAAGTAATTACATATTAATCCGCTTGTAAAGGATAGATAGTAACCAATGTCCTGTCCATGTTTTCAGGCTCTTAGGTTAAGCAACCTTATTAAGTTGTGCTAGCTTATGTAGTCGTATATTGTTAGCGTATTATTGTGCTTATGCTAACTGTTGTTTATATAATGCTTTTTTTTTTCTCTTGTTGAATGGCTAAAGGGGCTAACTGTTTTTTATATAATGTTTTTTTTTTCTCTTGTTGAATGGATAAAGGGGCTTGGGCTGCTGTTCATGGAACATTTGAGTCCTCCGTTGTTGAAGTGCAATTGTTTAACAATAGATACGGAGCTGTGGAAATTGCATCCCCTTGGAATTGCATTCCTTTTGGATTTTTTCCCGTTCATGGAGACTTTGACCATATCTGAGTTCCTATGCAGGGACCGAACGGTGAGTTTCTCGGAATGATTTTCTAATATGCTTTCTTGAAATTGTTTCTTACGTGTTTTTTAAGGAATGGTTTTTAATTGATTTGAATTTCTGGCAGAGGCTCAGCGCATGTGGCAATACAGAAGCTTTGTTTTAGGAAGATCTTAAGTCTTAAGTTTAGGAACTCCTCAACTAACGAAAATTTGGTTGGTTTGTTTTGCCTATTTCATCCGGTTGGTCATGTTTTTGATATATCCTACTCATAGAAAGTTACTGAAAAATAAGGAAAACCTCATATAGGAACCACTTTACTAGGTAACGAACTTATATAAACAATGTTTTTGTTATTGCACTTGCTATGAGCTGTATGAAAATTACCTTTTATCTTAAGTGACTCCGTCATCATCTTCCTCCACCAATCTCAATCATGTCAACTTCACTGAAGTCAGTTCCACAGGCTCTCTCAAATGTAAATCGTCAATTTGCCTGTACAGTTTGATCATACATGTATTGTTGTCTAACTTTTGATTTAATGTGTTCTCTGTTGCATCTCTTGCAGTGCAACGAAGAGCTATTTCGCAATTTGGAAGATAGCATCTCGGTGTTTCCAGTGCCTTTGTGTGATTATAAATTTCTTAGAACAGTCGAGCTTTTTGATTACTGGGCATGGGATGAGCGTGAAACTACTTTAGAGTTTGTAGAATTCCTGCTGAAGAATGCGAGGATGTTGCGAAAGATGACGATCCATACTGGTACAATAACTCACTCCAACCGTCGTGATCCAAATGAGTTGTTCCGTTTTGCTCAAAAGCTTTTGAGCTTTGAAAGAAGCTCTCCCCATGCTCAAATTTTGATCTGCGACGAGTAAGAAATAACAGCTGAAAATAGGATCGGTATTTATGTCCCCAGCCAAGCTTAATGGATACTATGCAAGTACTATAATTTATTTGTGTTTATTCTAAGAAAAAAAAAATATTTAATTTAAAGTTGCGAGTTTAGGATCATAGCATTTCAGTATATTCTCTCCTTTCCTTCATCCCTTTTCCTTGTTATGCAGATGTGGCTTTTCATGGCAGTGTTTAGATAAAGTTTATTGTTTTTTAGTTTGCTAGTTTGATTACCCATGGAGTGTAAATTGTAGCAAGCGAACTTTTATCAGGGTCTTCTTTCGACAAGTCTCTCATCTTTAGTTCGGTTCACATCACCAAAGTTAATTAATTAATTGACCGTAAACCTACGTGCATTAAATGTAAATTGTAGCAAACAAACTTTCCTAAAATATATAAGGCACGTGGGTTTATGGTTACTTAAAGACACTTACCCTATTTTTCAAAAAAAAGACACTTACCCTCTCCAGTTTGAGAAATGACACTTCTATCCTGTTAGTGTGCTGAACTTCAGGGCATTTACTTCCCCTTATTATGTCATTCTATTTTTTACGAGGAAAATTGTTCCCAAAACTACGATCAGCGCAAACTCCCACCCTAAACTAGTGATATCAACATGTGTGTTGAATTTGGCATACTCACGGGTCAAAATGTAATTTCCTAATCTGAAAGCCGTGAAAATGTCTTTTAATAATATCTGTTGGGGTGAGACTTGAGAGTGATTTTACCCTCGGCCTCCTTGTTTTGAAAGAGTCAAGTCCAAACAGAACATGGATACCGAAGTCGGACATTTTGGGGCTTGACCGACTCGGGAGAGCTTTTTTGGGCTGAATCTTTAACAAGTACCACCTTTAATCTATCTCTTCTCACTATTTTGACTTTTTGACTAGGGTCTTTTTTGTCAGACATGATTATATTCCAGAAAATGGGGTTAAAGGGGGCAAGACTAGCATCGCGCTAGCCAACAACTTACAAAAAGAACTGCTAACTAACATATCACAACCATCTCCATTACAAACTTTGACCCAATTTGCAATAAAATCTGCAACCTTGTTTGAATTTGCCTGGGAATTAGCCAACTCACAAACATTTTTGCAGTCACCTTCAAAACTCAAACTGTGATCAAAGTTTCTACTCCTTTCGTCCCGCAAAGATAGTTCATTTTTGAAACTACAATTTTTTTTAGAGACATGCAATTATTGCTACCCATTACAAGTTGTTGGCATGCTATTTCCACTACTATCCTTGATTTTGTTTTCTCTAAGAGTAGTTGCATTGAATATGAAAGGGTATTATTGTAACTTCATTGTGTGTTTTACATTGAAAATGTAAATGGACAACCATTTTGGGACATACCAAAATAGAAATATAGACTATCTTTACGGGACGGATGGAGTATTTGGTGAAGAGCGCTTAAGCTAATAGCGTCTGTTACAGGCCTACAGCAGCATTGACAGTTTTTTTTTTTTTTTGCAAACCGCATTGATAGGTTTAAACTTTTATTAAACAATTTTTTACTTTATAATACAACTAAAATATTATTAAAAAATTGTATCATTTTGCGAGCCAAATTATGTACCAGTACCACAAGAAGCAGCGGTACTGAAGAAGAGCAGAGAACATGTCCGCCGGAGAAAGCGAGGGTTCTGGCAATTACGAAGATTCCGACATCGACGACGACGGCAATAGCTACTCTCCCGACGTAGCAGTGTCGAAGCGTTCGAGGCTTTCGAAAGAGCGAGACCGAACCGACCGGATCAGCGCGCTTCCCGAATCGGTAATCCTTCATATCCTCTCCTTCCTGCCGACCCTCGACTCGGTCAAAACTGGGGTTTTGTCCCGAAGTTGGCAATATCTCTGGACTCGTGTTCCCACCCTCAATTTCGACGCTAACAATACTACCTCCGTTTCTTCTCTATCACACCGGTTTGACTTTTGTCACTATTCACTGGATCACTTTGACCCGGTGATTTGTGTAGCAAGACTATACATTTTTTTGATAATTTTTTCATGGTGTTGTGGATTAATGTATTATTCTCTGTCGCATCAATTGCAGGGCAACTATGTTTCCCCACTTAGCAGTGTAGAAGAAGAGTTCTCGGCGTTACCAGTAACTTTGAGTGGTTTCACGTATCTTAAGACGGTCAAGTTTTTTCGTTTCTGGAACGGCACACCTGACTTTCAGTTAGTACAAATCCTGCTGAAGAATGCAAAGGTGTTGCAGAAGATGATAATCCATACGGATACAGGACATTGCAATCTTCAAAAGGAGTTGTTCAAAGCAGCTCAGAAGCTTTTGGGCTTTCAAAGAGCCTCTCCGAATGCTGAAATTTTCTTCTACGAGTGAGAAATGGCGGATGAAAAATGGATTATGGTAAGTTGGCTTTGGTTAATATGATGTTTGTTTAGGTCGCGGAGACAAGTTTACTCGATATTTTGCAAATGGATAACCCCTTCATCTTTACATTTTTCTGCATCATGATATGTGTTGTTAAGTATTACTACAATCTTTATAGCTGTTACATAACGGAAAGTGTCTTGTGCAATGGATTCTGCTCCGCCAGCTAACACTGTCACGCAGTACTTACCACTCCGTCCCGTCTCTTCGTTCTCATTTGACTTTTTTGACTCGTATCTGGGTCACTTTGACCGGGTGATTTAGATTGCAAAATAATACGATTTTTTGATAATTTTTTCACCATATTATAGAGCAACTTTTTCTCTACAACACCATGAAAAAATAATCAAAAAATTACATCAATTTGTTATTCAAATCACCGGGTCAAAGTGACCCAGTGAATAGTGACAAAAATAAAATTGGGAACAAAGAGACGGGACGGAGTGGTACATGTCATCCCCCGGGTAACCCATTATCAAAATAACGGGAGGTGTGGTTACGATTGGGGATGCGTATTTACAGGAACAGTGATAGCTAAGGCGAAATGAACCTGCAAATGTCTCTTCGACCTTCCAGACTGAACTCAGCCTTCTGAAAGGCATATTTCTTTTGCTTCTAATCTTAATTGCCCTTATGACAGTCCTGTAGCATATGGGGACAGGGGCTGAGCTAGAGTGCGGAACTGTGTGGCATGCGTCACACCCTTATATGAGAAAACAACAGCAATACCCCTATTTTGTTGAGAAAACGAAATCGAGGAAGAATAAAGAGGAAATAGAAGAGTTCAGTTGATGAAGTTACCAAAACCAACTCCATGCAAAACAAAATGAAATTGAAATACAATGGAAATTAACCAATTGGTTATGAGATAGCCAATCGGTAGCCAAAACGACGTCGTAGCTCTAACAACGCTAGTTTAGATGCTAATTAAGTGTAATTGGACTGGCTAAGATGACACTTAAAATGGCGTCGCCCTACTAAAGCTTTGAACTCTAAATTCTTAACGGTCCTCAAGATCAACGTCTACTGCTCCAAGACACCAAAGAGTCCCCATTATAAATCATGAAACCAGAGGTGGATTTTCTTGTACCTAAACAACCTGCCCAATCAGCATATGAATATGCTATAAGAGTAAAAGGAGAAGAGACTGAGCAGAAAAGGCCTTGAGCTGGAGCATCACTCACATATCTCAACACATGATGAACTGCTTTCAGACGAACTGCAGTAGGCTTAGAAATAAATTGAGACAGTTTATGGCTACGTAACATATGTCTCGCTTGGAGTTGCACAAGTACAGAAGCTTTCCAACCAGTCTTCTGTATTTTACTACATCTGCCATTGAAAGAGTATCACCAATGCTAGCAGATAGCTTCACAGCAGGATCCATTGGCACAGGAGCAGGTTTGCAGGAATCATAGCAGTTCTCTTGCAAAATCTCCAAGGCAAATTTTCTATGGCAAATTTTAGTTGTAAGGGTTTTTTGGTCTTTTGCCTAACACAAGGGTAGTTGAGTTGCTTCTTCTGTTCATGGCTTTGATGTTGTTTGGTTTGGCTAGCTGCTATGCCCCCAAATGAAGCCAGACCAATGTTTGTGTTCTCTCTATTGGAATGGTTGGATCATAGATGCTGTAACACTCTGATCGGAATACTCCCCAGACAGCTTCTTGATTGATGCCCATCTGATCAAAATGCATAAGCCTGGATGGTGCTAGTAGTACCCACAAAGGTTCTACATATACAAGACATCTAATTCACAATATCCCGATGTTGGACGGGATATCACAGATACATTGTTTTAGAAGATTTGGATTATTCTGTTGGACTTATTGTCTGCTTTTGGCAACCCTCAAAGGGCTTACAGGACATCGTTTATTTGAGGAATCATTTGTTATATGGAGGATTACAATTTTTTCTTCTTCTGTAGTATCTCCTGAATTGACTTCTGCCATTCATCTTCTGATTTAAAATTTGGTTTTAATGTATTCTCATTGCATTGCATTGCAACCCCTCACTTCGCAGTAATGAAAAAGAGTTATCCACGTCGCCAATACCCTTCAGTGGTCTTAGAACGGCCAAGTTTTTTTCTGGAGCAACAGAAATCCTGATTTTCAGTTTGTAGAAATCCTGCTGAAGAATGCGCAGATGTTGCAAAAGATGATCATCCATATGCCTACAGAGAAATGGGACTTTCCTGATTCAAAACATGTGCTCAAAGCATCCCAAAAGCTTCTGTGCTTTCAAAGATCCTATCCTGACATAAAACTTCTGATGTACGAGTGAGAAATGACAGCTGAAAATGGATGTTAGTATGACGCCTTTATTTACAGCCTTTAGAACCCTGCGGTTTAGTATTTTAATTTGGCTCTATTTATCTTCATCTTTGCATCTTTCTGTAGATCATGCAATGCCTTGTCTGTTTTCCAGATACAAACTTGTTGCTGCTTTGCTGGCAGCGTTTTATGGAACAAGCAATGGGTTCTGCTTATTGCAGTCCGGAAACTTTGTTGTCGTTAAGGTTTTAGCTACAATCTGCAAGACAGCAGTAAAACCGTCTGTTTTATGACAGCTGCAGTTCTATTTTCGGACCACCTATTATGCACTTTTACGCTTTATATCAGATGGTCGTCTAACTGAAGATGTTTTCATTTATCCTTCCATGACTTGTTGGAGTTGGAGGGTGTCAGAGGGAAGCCTGTGGAAACTACGAAGTTGCCTTATGTTTGTTTGGTCTTTTCCTGCCTTAAATAGTAGAGTACAACATATAAGATTTATGGAACTGCTGAAATCTTCACATTGCGGACAGGTCTTCAATGTCCTCTGAACCCCAAGTTTGCCGCTTACCTAGGCTCTTTCGACTAGGGAAACTTCAGAATGACCATTGACGGATTCAGCATTTCCAACTTTGAGCTTCTTATCATCTACATAATGCTGGTATATGTAAGAAATGAACCCCCAGATTGCCAGGACCATCGACACCGCCTTCACACCGTTCATACTGTCGTGGAACGTGAACACTGCGATAACCGGGACAATAGGTAGCCCCAAAGTGCTAATGACATTGGAGAACAGAGAAGAGACCTCAAAGATCAGGCCCACAGCCCCAATGTTGAAAACCTGCCAAGAAACAGCAGTCCAAACCAAATTCATCACATAAGAGACATTGCCTAATTCAAACTCAGCAATCTCCTTCTTGATTCCGCTCCAATCCCCACTAGCAAAAAAACCCACAAGGACAACCAATGTTGCGACCATACCCGGGTAGATTATCATGTCCATGACCACCTTAAAGCTTTGACTTTTGACTATTTTCTTGAAAGAAAGCTGTGTTATGGAGAGGGAGAGCGCGTGCCCTGCAGACGCGGCAATGGTGCATAGAAAGCCTATCACATATTTTCCTTTAGAGACTTTGTTAGACCCAGAAGAGTCGTCCTCTTGGAAGACAAGGAGGGTGGAGGAAATAGTGAGAAGCACTAGTGAATTGACTATCAGAGGAGTGAACTTTTGGGAATTTAGGAAGTATGAGAACAAGGCATTGAAGGCTAGTTGGCTTGTACATAGAAGTGAATAGGTTGAAACAGGGAGGTACAAGAGGCCTATGGAGTATAACATGCAGAATCCAGCACTGAAGATACCCAGGAAGACGTAGTATAAGAGTTTTGGGTTTTCGGCTGCGCGAGTTGTCATAGCCGTCTTGTGATTCGTATTTGACAGAAAGGAAGTGCAATGGGAGTAGGATTGGGAAACCTCCAAGTTGGACTAGAGTTGCCATCCATTTGTTGTTACCGCCTTTGTCGTAGTAGAGCCTTCCCAAGAGTGTCGCTACTGATTCACCGGCGAGGACAAAGAAGGAATAGATGGCCATTCTGAGCCACCACATGTAGTTTCTGGTTTGGGGAATTGTTGATTGGAGATTGGCATTTTCAGAATTCTCTTTCTGGACTTCTCCTGCTGAAATGACATAAATGAGTTAGCTATGTGTTCCCTTTTTTGCTTTCAGGAAGACTGATGTATGCGTTTTGAAGTTTAAGCATATGAAAATTCATTCATTCCTGTCAAAGAGTATAAACACTTGATCATCAAGACATGAATTGGATGTTCAGGCTTTGCATCTTTGATATGGGAAGGAGGTTGTAGAAGTCCATTAATGGTATGGGGTATTTTGAGTTCTTCAAAATACAGAAAAGATAAGAGCAAGAGGACTTCACTTACCATTGTTATGTTGTGGGTGAGTCTGTCCCATGTTGAAGAAATTTCCTAGAAGAAGATCAAACCCTCGAGGAGATGGACGGATCGGTATCGCATCCAAACGCGAATCTAAAAGCTTGCCCTTCTCTTAAGCTCTTAAGCTATGTATGAACTGCAATTTAAGAACACTTCACATGATAAAACATAACTTCTTTTCAAATTTTACCAAGAAAGTACTTTAATGCTCATTCATAGAAAATACAAGATGTGAAATGAAGATATAGACCAAGTTCTGAAAGATTAAAGAAAAAAGACTTGCCTGTAGTGTTGTTGATGATTTTATCTGTATTTACTGGAATGCAAGAAAGTCCAGTGTAATCCGTACAGTTGGGCAATCACATCCAAGAAAGATGTTCTCGCTCTCTCTCTTTGTCTCTCTCACTTTATGACTTGGGAAGCCGTCATCGCTATTCATGAAGAGCACATTGAATAAACTCTTGCTCTAGTGTAATAGTCTGCAAACCACACTAGAGAGGTAAACCAGTCCGAAAAAAATCCAGACAGACAGACTCCGACAGACTCGTAGTTCAGAAGACCAATAGACAACTCAAGACCTTTAGGAAAAAACTTAGAGATCTTAAGACTGCAAACCTGACTAACTCAACTACACTCAAAATGTCGTGGAGTAGCTGATTAAAACATTGAGACTAGATGTGAGATATTTTGGGGCTGGGAAGGGGATGAAAGACACTTTCATCCATTTAGTGTGTCAAATTTCAAGGCACTTACACTCCTTAACTCTCTGCCAATGCTAGACTATTTGGGGGGGGGGGGGGGGGGGGGGTGTGATCCATCACTGATTGTAGTTTCGGGACAAATTTACCCTCTTATAGTATGGAAAGACAAAGTCAATGGGTGTAAGTTTTCTTAAATTGGGCACACTTAAGGGTAAGATATGCCATCTGCTTAATTGAAATGGTTCCATACCGTGTAGGAGTTTACATTTAATTGGCAATATCCACAAACCTAACCTTATGCCTACAAAGAACTTCAAATTTCAGAAATGTAACGGATCTTCTTTCACTCTCCACTTGCCATTGTCTCCATTAAATACCAAAAATGAGATCTTCATGGCCAAATCAATTGATCCACGACTCTGGCTGTATGTGGATAAGAGAGGGAGAGATCTGTTTTCTTTCTCTTTTGAGACAAAGAGATTTGTTTTCTAATTATCGAAGTTAAAGAACTTCCATAAAAGATTAAAGTCAAAACAGAGGAGGTTGCGTCCAGAATAAAAAAGCCAACATAACATATGAAAAAGTAAAAGAGACAATAGATCCGAAGAGCCATACGTCAGTCGAAACTAACTATATACAACTAAGCAATTATACAACAATACAAACGTAAAACAAGCCTTCACGCCACTAGGTTAGCTGCCATAGCACCAGGGATGGACCCAAAAAAATTTGTTGGCAGGGGCCAAAATAATTGTCTAAAACTAATACTTAGTAAATTAAGACGTTTCTGAAGGGCAGGAAGGATCTAACACATTCAGATCTACAACATGAATTAAAGCGGAATATTCATGTGTTTACCTTGTCTTCCTAAGCTCCTTAATGCAGCGGATGATCGTTGTGTTGCTTGCTTTCACGCGCCTCCTCTTTGATCTTGCTCCCACCAATCTAGTGTGAATCTCGAGGACGAACACTGATTTCCACACCACGTTCCACCTCCTTGGATGAAGTTAGAGAGAGACTAGGGTTCTCTACAACTAGTATGAATCTAGACAGAGTAACTTTATTCTCTGGAATAGCCAATATAGTCACACCATAATGTGTAGGAGGCTGCCTCCTTATATAGGCAAAACTTCTCCTAGGTTTGCACATAAACCCCTAGGGTTTGAGCCTTAGCTACTAACCCCTCTAGTTTGTGCATTAGTGTAACTAACCCCATAAGGTTATGATAATTGCATTGGGCACCCCACATGGGCGCACCAATTGCTAACATCTCCCACTCGCACAGTGGGGTTGCACAATTCATCTAGTCTCCATCAATCTCCAACTTTCTATCATCTACAAAAGAGTATTGTGTGGCCGTGGCGTGTGACCGGTGAGAGTACCTGCATTTCGGGAGATCCGTACACCAAACTCGTATAGCCAGCATGGGAAGGCACCCTCTCGGGAGATCCACATACCAAACTCGTATAGCCAGCGCAGGAAGGCACCCTTAAAACATAAAACAGTGATAATGCTCTCCGTAACTCTCGTATTCCCCAGATTCCTCCGATTGTCATCTCGTGGATCATGAGCACCTGCCATGTCCCGAAGGCCATGCTCCAATGAGTCCACATCTCCTTTATATTTTCATATCCTACATGATCCCATAAGATCTTGCAGGTGGGCCCAATGAAGATAATAAAGAGCGATGCAACGAGAATCTTTCCTTACATACATGTGTCACTCAGATTCGGCTCAGCTGCTTTCCCCGCAGTGTCCGGAAGGCCGAATCATCCATAGCCGTAAGGTGTCACACCAAAGTAGCACCACCGACCCGTCTCCTCATGACACAGACGTAAGTACAAAGGGTATACAGTGTCAATCATCTTTCTATGATCGACGAGGCTCACACGATGAGGAATCCCAGGGACTAATTCTACTCATCACCTCATGGTCACTCATAAGCGCGCGTTATTCAGGGGGGAATATGCGCCATAGTGTTTAGACTCTGATCAGAGCGCATGTCTTATCCTTGCGAAGGACCACTATGCAGATGTCTATCCGGTAGCCCTTATGGCCACCAGCCCGAGTGCTGCGACGTCACACTATTGTGAACAATTATCAGCTCTCGCATCTGGCTTTCTCTTCTACACAGACTATACATGGTTCGGGGTAATAACCATGTTCGATTGGCCATAACCAACCTCACCTTGGAACTTGTTTCCAATGCGACAATTGAATCCGTCTGACAGGCTCCTAGCTCTACTGATAGACATCTAGCTCTTATCATAGGCCATATGCTCGTATGATAGGCATCTCTTATCATATCGCAGGCTTTCAGCGCTTATCAGGATTCTGTCTCATCTTCCGCCACACCCAGACATATCCAGGATATTGCGAAGGCGGTCGCTCGTGTGAGTGAGCCGACCTAGTGTCTGCGTGACATGCTCTATGCTAGTACCGGAAATGTAACATATCATACATGTATCAAAATAACATGCTGCTTAAAACAAATCCAATTAAAATCCAGTCAATCAATGTCTCGTGTGCTCATCAATCATATTGCTAGTTATCGACTACCGAGTCCCATTTCTCTAAAGCAATCCACAAAGACAATTCTTAAGTGGTTTGGGATGAGCCAACATCCTGGCCCATAGTCGATCCACTCCAGGATTACTCTCTGGGTAGTCATTTCACCTTTTGTGAAATAGTACCCTCGACTATGTGTTTGTCTTTACCGCAATGTTATAGTCGTATGCTAACACTACTCATGGTAATAGGTTTGTTGATAGCTCATAAGCTTACAAGAAACCTTCTCAGTTAAACACATTTTTGCCCTATGGCAGAACAGGCAATCGTGCTTTGCTTCCATGGTAAATGGAGCGGTCTAATACGATCATGCAACACTTATATTGCATGTCTTCCATGCGAGCCTATCATCGAACATGGACAATAGCCTGAGTCGGATCCAAGTGCATCTAGGTCCCCACCCTAGTTAGCATATGTGGCTAACTAGTCGAAGCATCTTCTTCGATAGTCATAGCACGTGATCCATCATATGGAGTATCCTGGTTACAATCTTGTGTCTTAAATTGGAATATCCTGAAATCCAATTCTTCCGATTGCATAGCGTTCGCTAGGTCTGAATATACACCATAGTGTCTAGAAGACTCCTAATGCATCGGGCACTCTGGTCATCTGGTTAATCTTATATGGTGTCTTTTAGGGCACATGCCTAGGCTCGTAAAGTCTTGCGCTGAGCTGCAGGAGTACGGTTACTCCTTAGGGGACTCGAACAATCCCTTAAGCTCCACTAGCCAATAATGTGTCATCGATATTAAGTGACGTGATCTTTAACTCTCTACTAGTAAGAGTGATACACAGCGGTTTCCATTTGTTATCGTAAACATATAGTAAACGATCCCTGATGAAATACCACTGTCCAGAGGACTAGCTAAGATCCCATATGAACTTAGTTAGCTTGCACACATTCTGTGCATTTGACCTCAGTCACCTCTAGGATTTCTCCATTGAGAAATTCAGTCGTCACGTCTATCGAGAATGGATCCACAACTATTGATGCCACCAAGCGAATCAACGTAATCCTTACCACCCAAAGCCTTGGGAAGGATACCTTGTTGTACCAACGCGAATTCGTCGGATCGACTCAAAACCGTCGATGTCCACTCTCAAAATGAGTGTAGACTTATTCGCTTCTACGCAAGTCGTATGCCTTACCACGCTTCCGTCTGGGTCTCTGATTGACCTTGGAAATCCATTAATCTCCAATAGTCTTCCATCCAGTTGGAAATCCAACCTAGCCTTAAACTTGGTTGGCCCTTTATAGACTCTAATTCATCCTGTAAAGCTTACTATTCATTCTTCATTATTAGGGAACGATAAGACCTATCCTATCGTTTATGCAAGGCGATCCTTAAGATCATCCCTTCGATCTCAAGTAGTCGATGGGGTATGCTCCTATGAGCAATTCCTTTGCATAGGAGGATCATCATTTGCTTTCATCCCTTATGGATGGAGCACCCTGCTTGGAAAGTCACTCCCACTGTCCGAATGATCCTTGAGGAACTAATTCCTCATAATCAAGTAAGGAACAGGGTATCTTCCAGCGGTTCCTCCATGCTCGTGGAGATCATCATCTCTACGAACATATCCCTTAATTATGGACATCTCCTATGAGAAATCATATATCTAGTGAATCCAATTTTGTTACACTACTTATCGGCTATTGCGTTTCAAATACGCAACCCCTAGGATGCTCCGAATAGCATGAGAAGATACGTTACTCCATGAAGATACGTTTCTTCCATCTAGGGTCTAACTTAAAATTTCTTCCTGTCAGGTGATGAAAGATCCTGGGACAATATCCTAGGTTCATCATTCTTTTGCGTGGTGACCCTTATGGTCTTCCTATCGATGTCAATTCATCGACGGGATATGCTCCAAAGAACGTTCCTACGCAAAGAGGGTTCCTCCACATAGTCATAATTTATGATGGACTGTTCACTAGGCATGTTACTCCCACTGTCCTGAAGATCCGTAGGAACTATTTTCTGTTGATCATTCAGGGATGGGGTGTCATCCAGTGAAACCTTTTGCTTCGTAGAGACTTTATTTCTCAACGAACCTCTTCCTGACTTGAAATTTAGTTAGTACATAAGTTCCCGATCCCCATGGCCTAAGGTGACCTCATTCAGGTTGCCTTTTGGTCCACATCTCGTAGGGTGTAGTGGCTACAGACTTGGTGGACTTATGGTTGCGTATGTTGATAGTCGTTTAGCAAAGTGTCTTCTTCGAATAGGGAACTTGTACTTTGCACGCTCTATCATACATCAGACCATCTCATACAGTAATCTATTCCTCTTATTCTCTACAGCCTTTTGCTTGAGCGTGGGAATAGCCAACTGCCTTACAATTTCTCTCCATCACATAGCTCTTGCTAAGATAGATACTTCCAGTCTCATTCTGGCCAAGGACATATCCTTTTATCCAGACGGTTTTTCTACCTTTTGTAGAGACCTGTCTGAAGCACCCTTGTGCCTCAGACTTATGTGGCCCAAGCACACATAGTTGAGACGCGGGCAATCATCTACGAATGTGATGGAACAGTGAGCACCATGTCTTAGCTCTAACAAATAATGGAACACAACAACAGAATGAATAATGTATAAAAGACTCAGTAGTCTTTAATGCTCTACCGGATAATTTTGCGTTTTTGCCTTTCTTGTCCGGCGAGAACCACACACAGGTAAGGGTACCTTGGGCAAAATCCAAGCAGGCCTGAACATCCTTTCCTATCATCGTGTGTTTTAATCTAGCGCGCCACATATCAGAATCTTGAGTCATACTCATAAGTTGACATCCAAGGATTCTGAGGCGTTTACTCATGCTAGGATATTAAGAACGCAAATACCATGATATAACCATATCAAAAGTTAAAACTGTGACCAAAACAAATTTTGGTGGCTACTCCCTCAAAGATAATCCTTTGGATCCTTAGACGAGAAGTTAGTGCCAGGTCTGGCCTTTTCTCTTGTCTTAGGAAAATTCCTTTGCCCTTTTGCATTTGCCAGTCTTGGGCTATTTGGTCTTATACCAATATTGCCCCTAAATTTCCTTATCCTTGCCCCACCTGTTGCCTTGGTCCTAATACCGGGCTAGGGACTATATCTGTCTATCATACTTCTCCAATAGCCTTTAGCAATCATATATTGCTTAGACATCCGAAGTATGCTGGACTAGTATTCTTAGCAAACTCTTTTTGCTTAGATCCTAGAACAGTGTGATGTTTGGCCTTATCCAAAACATCTTGACACTTACAAAATGTGTCATATAACGTTTCATGAAACGTGGCAGAGATTGCAGCAAATTGCAAATCGGATAGCTTGTACCTGACAACCCTTAACTCTATTATCATACATGGCATCAATCTCAGACGGTAAAGTCGAGTGCTCAATATCATGACATGAGCCATAACTCATAGTTAAGATAGATTTATTATGAGTCACTACTCACAATTTATGCACGCAAATGGCTAAGGTGAATCCAAGATTCCTCTTTGGCTTCCTACAAATTTTAAAAGTGGTCATGAACATGCTGATGAGGTCATTTCCCCACCTTTTCATAGCATGCTCTATGACATTATCTTGACTGTTGCCTCCCACTAATGGTGAGCCTAAAGATAATGTCCATGTGCTGCTGTGACAACTTATTCATCACAGGTTCGACCATGTTTGTAGGTGGTTCGACAACCTATGTCCAACTGATGGTTACATAGTACGACGACTTATCATGTCGTTGTTGTCACCATTTAGCCTTTACAGTTTGTATTTAGACACGATTGATAGAGACATTGTGGAAGTTAAACACTAGCATTTACTTAGCTCCAAAATAACATGTGACATCGATTAATCTCAATAGTTCCTCACAAGGACTCCACCAAAACCTAGCGTATATCCTAGGAATCAAATCTCATCACTTGTGATTTCCTATCAATTTTAATCATGTCATCATGTGAGCTCTTTTGTTTTAGTTCTTTAGCATGCGAGGTTAAACATATATATCAAATCACACGCAGTTATAACATAAAACAAGCATAAGCATAAATAAATATGCAATGGATGTGGCCCCTAAGGTGCACTCCCACTATTGAGAGCACTTCTTGAGCAAGTCTTGAACTCCATCTCATGCCATCTCGCCTACTTGAGGACTCCAGGCTTGAGGCTCCATTAGACCGTCTAATTGCTTCATGCACCTTGCGCCATAGCTTTTGGTTTGGCCACCTCTCTTGAAGCTTCAATCTTCAATCTCTACTAACTATCTTATTTCTAATAAGAAGTAACCTCATAGAGGCGAGTGGATGAGAAGAGAAGACACTTGAGTGTAGAGAGGCATGACACGCAGGCCGTATTTTGATTACATATTCAAAAACCAAAACCAAAACCAAAATATAAAACATCTATGCCACATCCATGCACCAAACACATCCATTCAACCCACAACAGCATGTATAACAACATAATAAACATACTGGAAATTTCTGGAAATTTCCGGAATTAAGCAATAATTACTGGAAATTAATAAGCAATAATCTAATCAACTAAAAAGATCGAAAAATGCTCCCTACCACTTAGTGTCTCACCACCTATGGCAAAACGTAGGGAAAAATGACCTAAGTCTCCAGAAAAAATTTTGGCTCAAAACAGTGTGTTTAAGGTCGTCAAACTGCCTCGGGAAGTGTGCTAAACACTAATTAATTAATCTGGAAATTACTAAAATTTTCCGTCGCTCCAAAAATTATGAAAAAATAACCACAAAATAGGAAATTTAATTTGGAGTCCCTAGGAAAAAACCGGACGAAAAATGACGGCGGGAGGAGGCCGCAAGCGCCCTCACGCGCCGCCACGCGTGGGCGCGTCCGCCTCCGCCACGCGCCGATGTCGGTCATGTGCCACGTCAGCATGCCACGTGGCATGCCACGTCAGCACCTATGCTGACGTCAGCTGCCACGTCAGTCCGTCATCGCCACGTCAGCTGCCACGTCTGCTGACACGTGGCTGCCACATCATCCCCACGTCAGCCACTTGCTGACGTGGCACCGCCGCGTCATCTGCCACGTCAGCCCTAGGGCCACGTCAGCAGCCGCCGCCAGCCCTTGGGCGCGTGCGGCGCGTGGGGGCGGCGTCGGTGGCGCGTGAAGCCCACGCGCCGCCTTCCCGTGCTCCGTTCGCGACGAAATTAATTTTGCCGTGATCGTCTCTTCGTCCTGATCCCGATTATGTGGTCAAAATCCAATTTTAACAAGTTTTTGAAAAACGTGTTCTACTGATTGGATCTAGCAGTCCAGATTAATACAGTTCTGAAACTTTGAAAATTCATAACTAATTCACCGTAAATCCAAAAAATATAAAATTTATATATCTGGAATCCTCGTGAAAAACCCTACCTAACCATATAGGTTTCGTCTACTGGTTATGAAATTTCAGAAACGCGATTTTTAAATCAGGTTCGGGAACGCTTATCGAGGCACGAAAAACAAGCCTATGGCTCTGATACCAATGAAGGGCAGGAAGGATCTAACACATTCAGATCTACAACATGAATTAAAGCGGAATATTCATGTGTTTACCTTGTCTTCCTAAGCTCCTTAATGCAGCGGATGATCGTTGTGTTGCTTGCTTTCACGCGCCTCCTCTTTGATCTTGCTCCCACCAATCTAGTGTGAATCTCGAGGACGAACACTGATTTCCACACCACGTTCCACCTCCTTGGATGAAGTTAGAGAGAGACTAGGGTTCTCTACAACTAGTATGAATCTAGACAGAGTAACTTTATTCTCTGGAATAGCCAATATAGTCACACCATAATGTGTAGGAGGCTGCCTCCTTATATAGGCAAAACTTCTCCTAGGTTTGCACATAAACCCCTAGGGTTTGAGCCTTAGCTACTAACCCCTCTAGTTTGTGCATTAGTGCAACTAACCCCATAAGGTTATGATAATTGCATTGGGCACCCCACATGGGCGCACCAATTGCTAACAGTTTCTAACTGATCCTCCGTCCTTGCATAGCACGTGCCTCCTGAACAATGGCGGAGCCAAGAATTCACCGAGGAGGGGGCACAATTTCTTTAAACAAAGCTGCTCAGAAGTGCAAAAACATATTGGAGATACTTTTGTAATTATTTAAGGACCTACGACAATTTGGTGAAATTTTGAAGGGTCTATTTGCATAAATGTTTCAAAGGTTGAGACACAACTATAATTTTTAGGGTCAGATCTATAATAAACCCAGGGGCAGAGATATACTTTATTTTAGAAATGCAGGGTAAATTTATAGTTTTAAGAAAGTTGGGGGGGGGGGCACTTGACCCCATGCCCCTACAAGCCTCCGCTCTTGCTCTTGAACCTCGGCTCCTTGTAAGAGCGTCTCCAATAGATTATGTAAATCAGTTTTGTTAGGTATATTATAAATAATTTGGTAAAATTGGGCTCCAATAGTATATGTATCTTAATATGTAAAACGCAAATTATGTATCCACTTCTCCAAATTTGGCGATAATTTTTTGTTATGTAAAATCAACTTCCGTCCTTAGTTATGTGGGTAACGACATCTTTCTTAAATTTTCTCACCAACTTTCACTATTTTCTCTCCACGTGTCCATATTTCTAGTATAAAATAAATTAAAAATGCTGATACATATCTTTTACATAATCAGTATTGGAGAAGACTCTTGAAATCTTCATTATTTGTTATGTAAAATAATAGTTTTCTCAATAATTTAGATAATTTTCACCTTCTAGTACTGGAGATGCTCTTAGAGGGATTACATAAGGCAAGTTGGGCTTCAACTTGATATATCGTCCCCATGATGGGCTCATCCGCGACATTTGGGACCTCGACATCCTGTTGTCCATCTCCTTAACAGTGGGATGCCTTTGACATTCAATCCTATGTTTTGTGAGAAAACATAGGATTGAATGTCCGAAACTACAAAACAGCTCCAACTCACTTTGGTTGCTCTTGAGCCTTCCCTAACGCAAGAATTGACTAAGAATGAGATTTGCATGGGAAAATGATGAAGCTAATGGGCCATAAGTGATTTGACGCCACTATTGCCTATAAATAGAGATTCTGCCTATAAATAGAGATTCATACTGATGTGCACGAGCAACTCTCAATTAGCTGGGGCTTGAATACAGATTGCTAGAAAAAATTCATGTGGTGTGTTCTTCAAATTTTGTTTGCTAAGCCGAGAGCTTGTGTCGATAGCCGGATTATTTGTTGTTTCGCCCAAGCATTACTCACTGTAACACTTTGCAGGATTAAAAACTCACAGATTATGTAAGCAATATATAGTTTTGTATAATTATACTATTGCCCTTAGGTTTTATCATGTACTTGGTATATAAATGTTTTACAATTGTAATCTTCTCTCTCAAATCCGGGTACGTTCCCCCCAATTCTCAGGTCGATCGATAGTATCCCAGTTTGAACCTCTAACAGAGAAGCCGATCAACAGATGTATTGTAAGTATATCCCAGTTTGCAACTATTATTCTCTCTTGCATCACTTCCAGGGCTGCTAAGATCCCCCACTTAGCCGCATAGAAGAAGAGTTTGCGGTGTTGGCGTGTTGCCAATAATGTTGAGTGGTTTCATGCATCTTAAGACGGTCGAGTTTTTTGGTTTCTGGAACGACATAGCTGACTATCAGTTACAAATCCTGCTTGAGATGCGAAGATGTTGGCAAAGATGACTCCATACGGGTACAAGAAATAGTTGTTGCGTCCTCCTGAAGGAGGACCGGTTGAAGGAGGATCGACAGTTTGAACCGCTCTTATGCCTGTCCTGGATTGAAGCAGGCTGGGCCTGGAAGTTGGATTCCTAGGACCGGCTTGGTCTATTGGCGGGCCGGTTCAGGGAGAGCCGGTCTGGATTTTATCTTTTTATATCATCATAATTAAGTACTGTCTGTATGTGTATATTTTTACACATACAGTTCATCAATATATATATATTCACCGGTCTTGACCCTGGTCATGGTCCGATCATAAGCTGGCCCCGCAGTCCCGAAATCAAGAACCATCTTGGACCACTACATGTACGTGCTAGGGATGGTTCAAGACCACTCCGGCCCAGGTTGGTCCAACCTTCAAATGGGCCGGTCTAACAGCTCTATTGTTTTAATTAGACGCAGGGGTTAAAGCCAGTAAGAGTGATGTGTATGAGTGAGTTTGATATGACTTATAAACAAAGTTTTAAAAACTGGATCAGCCATTGAACTGGTGAGGTACAACATGTTCAAACGTGTTAGCAATTGGTGCGCCCATGTAAGGTGCCCAATGCAATTATCGTAACCTTATGGGGTTAGTTGTACTAATGCACAAACCTAGAGGGGTTAGTAGCTAAGGCTCAAACCCTTGGGGATTTATGTGCAAACCTATGAGAAGTTTTGCCTATATAAGGAGGCATCCTCCTACATATTATATGGCTATTCCATAGAGAAAAATTACTCTGTCAAGATTCACTCTCTAGTTGTAGAGAACCCTAGCCTCTCTCCAACTACATCCAAAGAGGTGGAACGTGGGGTGGATCATAGTGTTCGTCCTCGAGATTCACACTAGATTGGTGGGAACAAGATCAAGAGGGAGGCACGTGAAAGCAAGCAAAATACGATCATCCGCTGCGCTAAGGAGGTAAGGAAGACAAGGTAAACACGTGAATCTTCCGCTATAATTCATGTTGTAGATCTGTGTGATAGATCCTTCCTGCCCTTCATTGGTATAAGAGCCTTAGGCTTTCTTTTCGTGCCTCGCTACGCGAACCCGAATCTTCTTAGAAAATCGTGTTTCTGAAAATTCATAATCTGTAAGTGAAACCTATATGGTTAGATATGATTTTTCACGAGGATTCCAGAAATATAAATTTTGTAATTTTTGGACGAACAGAGAATTAGTTATGAATATTTTAAGATTCGGAACTGTATTAATCTGGACTGTTAGATCCAACTTGTAGAGCATGAAACGACTAGAGCAATTCAACCAATATCTACCCGGTTTGTTGGGTTGAATAAAAACCTCACAAATTCTGCAAGCGCAAGAATGTGGAAGACATCCATTCTAGCCATAGAAATAGTCATCATGACAAACCTTGTGCAAGTATTGTCTCATCCCTTTGTCTTAATATCTGGATTGGACACGAGACATACAAGTCACACTCGTATATCCAATCCATAGTTCCTCGATCCTGGGAATAGCCTTATTCGTGCAAATAACATCAATATCCTATATTGATTTATTTGAGTCTGGCCAGACATTCTATAAGCACTACCCCTCGAGTGGCCTAGGATATTTGCTCCAGTTATGTGGGAGGGACAAATTCTATCTACATAACTATGATATTTAATCTTGCTTCCTATTGTGTCCAATACGCGCCTTTATGACTACCGAATCACAGTGTAGCGTTTGACGTTACCAAAACATAATATTCCACAACTAGAACATCTAGTGACTTCAAGTCTAATGATGGCAATACCGTTGTGACCGCAAGAAGCACTTGTGACTTTACATAACATGTATGCAGCCTTCTCGGAGTTGGGTCAATCCAGTATGCTATTACTCCCAATGCATACTCATGTGTTGGATCACGATATCTCCATATCAATCCAACCCCATACAAGTTTATAGATGATTTTCCTATTAATCATTATAATGGACTAGTAATATTTAAGATAAACAACAACTTTGTAAATCTAAGGACTTCTTTATATTAAATATCCAATAAATAATACAATGAAAGTTCTAGCCAATTTATTTTTCTTACTAAACTAGATTGCCTCTAGGGCACCTATTCCAACAGTATAACATGCAAAATCCAGCATTGAAGATGCCCAAGAAGACATAAAGCAATATAAGAGTTGAAATTTTCAGTTTTTGGCTGCGCGAGTTGTTGTAGTCGTCTTGTGATCCGTATTGAAGAGAAACCAAGTGCAATGAGAGTAGGATCGGGAAACCTCTAAGTTGGACTAGATTTGCCATCCATTTGTTGTCACTTCCTTTGTCGTAGTAGAGCCTTCCTACGAGTGTCGCCACTGATTCGCCGGCGAGGACAAAGAAGGTGTAGATGGCCATTCTGAGCCACCACATATAGTTTCTGCTTTGGGGAATTGTTGATTGGAGTTTGACATTTTCATATTCGCTTTTGGGCTTCTCCTTCTTTTACTCGTGCTGCTGAAATGATATAAATGACATAAATGATTTAGCGTGTGAAAATTTACTCATTCCTGTGAAGAGTATAAACACTTGATCATCAAAACATGAATTGGATGTTCAGGCTTTGCATCTTCGATATCGGAAGGAGGTTGTAGAAGTCCATTGATAGTAGGGGTATTTTGTGTTCTTCAAAATACAGAAAAAAATAGAGCAGGATGACTTCACTTACCATTGTTAGGTGAGTGAGTCTCTCCCATGCTGTAGAAATTTCCTAGAAGAAGATCATGCTTTGAGGAGATAGAGGGATCGATATCGCACCCAAAAGCGAATCTAAAAGCTTACCCTTTTCTTAAGCTATGTAGGAACTGAAATTTAAGAACAGAACTTCTTCAAATTTAACCAAGAAAATACTATAAACCATGTAAATATGTGATGCTCATTCACTTCATAGAAATACAAAGATTGAAATGAAGATACAAACAAAGTTCTTAAAGATTAAGGTAAAAAAAAAAAGATTTGCCTTTAGCGTCGTTGATGATTTTATCTGAATTTACTAGAATCCAAAAAAGTCCAGTGTCATCTCCACAGTTGGGCAATCACATCCAAGAAAGAGGTTACATGAACTGACCATTCTTTTGTGTTTGTTGGCTTTCTCTCTCCAATTTCTCTATTTTGAGAACTTGTACGTACTGGATAAACCCCTGCTATGGTGTAATAGCCTGCAAAGATAAACCAGTCTGAGAAAAAATTCGTGCTGACAAACTCCAATAGACTCATAGTTCAAGAGGCCAATAGGCAACCATTGATTTGTCCAAAGATTTTAACTAAATACCTCTATGCAAACACTTAAAGAATAGAAAGCCGACCAACTGAACTACGCACGTAAGGGCAAAAATGTCATGGAGTAGCCGATTAACACATTGAGGCTTGATGTGGGATATTTTGGGGCTGGGAAGGGGGTAAAAGATCCATTCACCCTTTTAGTTTTGGAAAAGACACTTTCACACCTTTAGTGTTCCAAATTTAAATGCACCTACACTCTCTATCTATGGCGTCGTTAAAATTATGGGGGGTGGGGGGGAGAGGGGGTATGGTTCGTCACTGATAGTAGTTTCGGGACAAATTTACCCTCTTATAGCATGGAATAACACAATCACAAGCTGTAAGTGTCATGAAATTAAGCACACTAAAGGGGTGAAAGTGTAATTTCCGAAATGAAAAGGGGTGAACGTTTCTTTGTGTCAAACATGAGGGCATGAAAGTGTCTTTTAGGCGAAAGCCATGTTGGAGTTCCCTTCCTCTCACACATCATTGTGCTGGATTGATTACATTAGGGAGCCTCCTATGAGATGCTAGATTTTTAACATCTCATAAGAGGTTAAGGATGTCGAAGGTGGTTTAACCTAGGATGCCGGAGGTGTCGGCGGTAGGGTGGGTATCGATGGCGACGGGAGTGCGGTCAACGGGAAGGACGGAGGAGGAGGCCGTAACGTCCATGGAAGGAATTAAAGAGGAGAGTGCAATTGAAGAGGAGGAGGAGGTAATGATGGAGGAGTTGATGACGATAGATAGAGAGAGAGTGTGAGAGAGAGTGCCAGGGGCGGAGACATGTAGGGGGGAAGGTGGGGGGCACCTGCCCCCCAACTTTTCCAGGAACACTAGGGTACCCCTATTTTATTAGCTCTTTTTTAGTTGTATTGTTCAGAACATATATATGTGTGCCCCCAGATAAGCACAAATTGATTGTGGGCCAACAGTTAAGAATTTGTATAGTGAATATTGTTACTTGAGTTCGAATGTTGGTCGTGTAGAGTCATTTTTTGGACAAAAAAAAAGTGTCACCTATTTAATACTTCCTCCGTATTTTTTTTTCTCATCAAAGAGAATAGGCACAGCTATTAAGAAACCTGTGCATTTTACCTTTCTATCCCCCGTTCACACACATAAGTACATGGTGGAGCTCACCGAATTAATGTCGTGGGTTATTTCACAACCAGAGTATCCAGTGACTTCAAGTCTAAGGATTACAACACCATTAGCACTACGAGAAGCACTTGTGACGTTGACATAATCTAATGTAGCCTTCTCGTGGTGGGTCTATCTAGTATGTCATTACTCCTAATGCATACCCATGTGTTAGACTTGATATCCCCATATCAATCTACCATATACTAGTCTATATCCCCATTTCAATCTACCACATACTAGTCTATAATTGATTGTCCCGTTAATCAATATATTGAACTAGGAATATTTAAGATAAACAACACACTTGTAAATATAAGGACTTCATTATATCAAATATCTTCATAAATAATACAATGACTTATTCTAGCAAATAAAATTCATACTAAACATATTGCCTCTAGGGCATCCAAAACCAACAAGAACTTCGCAGCTAGCTGATGCGCCGGAAATATGGAATCCACCTCCGGAACGGCTGCTCAAAATCAACTCCGATGCCGCTGTTGACAAGGAGAACATGATTGTATGGTCTGGGTGTATGATTAGAGACCACAGGAGGAACTTCGTGGCTGGGAGAAGCTCGCAGATTGATTTCTGCGCAAATGCGAGAGACAGTGAGGCCAAAGCTTTTGAAGCTTCTCTAAGGTGGTTTTCATCCCTCTCGTCGGCAAGTCTGGTGGCTTATACTGATTAGAAGGAGCTGTGGATGATCTTGAAGAAAAGAGCACCCTCGAACAACGAGCGTAGTTGGTTCATGGACGAAATCAGGGAGTTTGTTGACCTTCGAATCAGCGAGAAGATCGGTCATGTCCGCCGTCCGACAAATCGAGCGGCGCATGAGGTCGCGTCTAGAGGATTGTCGGAGAAGAAGAACTTGGTGTTTGTTGGTGATGCTCCGAATTTTCTCTCCTCTAGCCTAGCTGCAGATAAGGTTGGACTTAATGGGGAAGAGCCTGGGTTAGAGATAGGCCGGGTCAACTTAACGTGAGTTTGGACCAGTTTAGAATTGTGCTTGGTCATAAAGTTGATTAGTTTATTCTCTAAAAAGCTTTTTTTGTAATTTTGTGGGTCTTGGTTTGGTCCCCCACTTCGTATTTACGGGTTGGAAGTCCGATTTCTTTAATACAAGCAGGGTTTATGCCCCGCTACCTACCGAGTAGGTTCTTTCAAAAATTAAAAATGACCTGATATGAGTCGATGGAGTGGTACTTTGTTTCGTAAATGCGAAACCCTAACTAACACTCTCCACTTTGCTGGAAATCTATCGGAGAAACGATGAGCCTCCGACGCAGCCGAAGAGCTACGATGAAGATCTGTTGGAATTTCGGCCTTCAACTCCGATTTAGAGGTAAATCCATACGCCGCCAATAACAGATCTATTCATCGATTCTGCTTCCAAATATTGAAGAATCTGTATTGAAATGAATTGGATAGGATAGGACCATGCCCTGACGGATCTATTCCTCGATATGTGTTTTATGTTGAGGCCTTGAATTAACATCTCAATACTCTACCATTCCGCTGAAATGGAAGTTCGTAAAGCCTCCGGCGACGGCAGCAATTCAGCCGCCGGAGTACAAGATCCGAAGCAGTTGAAGTCCCCTCCGGCGTCGGACAGGCTCAGCGCGCTTCCCGAAGACTTAATCGTGCATATCCTCTATGGACTAGTGTTCCAAAACTCTATTTCAAGTGTAAACGTGAAGAAGGCTTTTCAAATTTCGCTGATTTCGTTCACTGCGTAAACCAAACCCTAATTCTCTGTCACGGTACGAGTGTCAAGTCTTTTGGGGTTCGTGCTGAGTACCATTCTGAGCATGCTTCTGTTGTCAATACATGGACTCGCTTCGCCTCTAGAAATGAAATTGAGAATTTTGAACTTTATCTCGACGGCTGGACACGGGAACCAGAGTTTTATCTTTTGCCGCAGCATCTATTTTTAAATTCATCATTCAGAGAATTGCTGTTTGGCTCCTGCCGTTTCGACCTCACAAGGCCAGTTTCTTGGGATTCTCTGAAGAAATTGACAATCGTGGAATGCAAGTTTGGCAGTGAAGCACTTGAAATGATATTAGCCGGCACACCGGCATTGGAGATTCTGGAATTATTCCTCACTGGAGACAACACCTGTGATTTGCGTCTTGGCGATTCGGGTCTGAAGAAATTGGCTGTTTACATCAGAGCACATGATGACGAAGAACCTCATCTCAAAATTTCTGCCCCCAGTGTCCAGTCGTTAAAAATTTCAGGTGTTCTTCACATTTTTGAACTGTTGGACATGCCATCTTTGGTTGAAGCTGACCTTTTATGTGTAAGTATTGATGGAGATTTAACTCAGGAATTCCTCAACGTTCTTTTGAATGTTCAGACTCTCACATTAGGCACTTCAATTATCGAGGTTGGTCTTTCCACAATCCCTTTCTCATCATTAAGCATTGGCTTCTATGTGTGCTACTTATAACCAAGTATGTGTACCTGGAGACTCTTGGCTCGATTCGACAGATGAAATCCATACTTGAACATCACTTATTGCTTGTGTTTTCCAAATCCATTGTTTCGCACCATGCCAATTCCCTATAACTATCAGTTGTTTTGTGTCATACCAAGGCCGTATACTTGTAAACACATGGTTTTTTTTAATCTGATGTAGACAGGGATACTGGGCTTGTTTGGATGAGCGGAAATAAGTGAGCGGTTTGGCTAAAGATCTACCTTTGTCTAGAGCGTTTGGATAAGGTAGCTAAAAATAGATTAATGTAATTTTTGTAATAAAATTAATAATATAATATTAAAAAAAATTGTGATTTATTGCGAGCACGAGAAATTCGAAAAATGGAACAGTGCTTATCCGGAGGTGATTTCATAGTTTTTAACAACATTTGATCAAGGGACCCAATTGTTGGCCAACATGTGGAAGGGGGGAGAAAACTTGTCGGCTGAAAATGACTTCTCAAGTTCTCATCCACAAGTTCGTGTGTTTGGACTGTTACAATCCAAAGTCCGGATTTTATGCAAATTTTTGACCAACTTTTCTAGATTGTTGACTTTTTAGTTCATCCCTACTTCCTCTAATATAAACACACCCACTATATATCAGTGAAAGAGTTACCCGTTTTATCACCGCCTAGGTCCAACGTTGCCAGTGAGCCAAAAGTCTAACCACATTAAATATTTTTAAGAAATGCATATGAAAATTACCGGATAGAAACACGTGAGGTGAAAAAAGTCATTGCTAAACAAATGTGCTGTGAAAATCAAGCCTAGGTCCTGACTGAACATGACCAACATGCAGGTTCTAGCTATTACTTTATTTTTTGGAGTTATATGACTTAATAACAGGGTGAAGATGTTATCGATGTTCCCCTGATTATCCTTTGCTAGATTACAACCATGTCTGCCAGATGGTGCTTGTGAACTCAATAAATTGTGAAATTCAGTCATGTCCCACATAAACTGTGTATGCATGTTAAAAGAACTGTGTGTGCTTGTTAACACGACTAATTCACGATCATCTTTGAAGAAATCCCTTTCTCATTATTAAGCATTGGTTTCTAAGATGCTTCTGTGTGTGCTACTTATAACCAAGAATGCATACTACCTTACCTTTCTCATCAACCGCCTGGGTCTGATGGCATAACCAACAACTGATGCAGGTTCTGGCTATTACATTATTTTTGGCGTTTGATGACCAAGTAACAGGGTGAAGATGTTATCCATGTTCCCCTGATTGTCCTTTTACTCAATTGCAACCATGTCCACCAGTGCTTGTTAACTCAATAAAATTACTTGTTGTTTTTCAAAAGTGAAATTCAATCATGTCCCTCATAAATTGTGTATGCACGTTAAAAGAATTGTTTGTGCTTGTTAACACGACTAATTCATGATGATCTTTGAAGAAATTCTAGCATATGCTAAATCGTTTTATTGTTTGTCTTGCTATGGGCTTAGGGAATGGCAATGCTGCAGGGACAAGGTGTGCATCCTTCATTCCCAAAGTGCAAATGTTTAACAGTAGCTACAAGCATATGGATACCAAACCCTGGACCACTTGCATGCCTGCTGAAAAGTTCTCCTGGAATTGAAACATTAATTCTAATAAGTTTGCACTATGAGGTGTGTTCCCTTGTTTATTCGATCCATGTTATATATCTTATTGGATGATTTTGATTGATTCCCGAACTTTTAGTCTGTATCTACTATAGAGTCAAAATCATGTCATGAGGCGAAGCTCTCTTTGTGCATCCTTGGGGATTTGTAACAGGCTCCTTGGTAATCCGTACATGATGTCTCTTTGAGTGTTTGCTCTTAATGTATTATGTCGTAGGCCTCTTGGTCTTGTTGTCACCAACCAAGCTTCATTGGTCACCTTCTTCCTCACGTACAACCTCGATTTGAATCAAATCACTTCTCCTAGTTCCTGCATTCAAGCGGTTGCAATAAACAAGAATAAATCACCTCAAAATATCCTTTTTCCTTTCTTTTTATTTTTTCTATTTCCATGACTTATTGTTTTCTTATTTGTTTCATTATATCTTTTACTTTGACCACTCACGCATCTTAGCATTCTCGTCTCAGCTACACTTTCTTTAATATATTTGATATTGATTTTGGTTCAGCAATCTTGAAATGGCCTATTTGACAGAATCAAACATGCCTGTCCTTCGAGTTTGCTTATCTGTAGGCGTTTCACTCATTGTATATTATCCAGTTCACAATTTTTGTTTAGAAATTAGAATGCAACGCAAATGTAGGTTACAAATTATCCTCTAACCAGATTGCTGAAAATGCTGTATGGGACAAGCTAATTATTCATTTAGCTTCTTGACTCTTTCTAATTTTAGTACTAAATCTTCTGCTGTCACAACATTTTAGCTCAAAGCACTTGAGACAACCAGAGCAACCCAACTATTCTGTGGTGGCTTTGCACATTCCCTCTTCCTGGGTTTTCCAATGCAAATTTTGGAAGTTCACTAAGCTTTTTTTTTTTTTCCCATGGAAGCTCACTCAGCTTCGAGCATCTCCAATGGAGATGCCAAATCCAATTCTAAATTTAGTATATGAATAGTGAATAAGGCCATATATATATATATATATATATATATATCATGCTCCAATATATACATGGTGTGCAATGCTACAAATAATGCAATTTCAAATTCGATCTGACATTTTCACCTAATTTCATGATACAATCAACTACCAGTTCATATGTTCCTCAATAGTATTTGCTACGGTGTTATATTATACCATTTTTTCAAGGAACAATATGAAGTTCAAGATTAATATGACATTGACGACGACGTTAGTCACTCTTATTTATTTAGATGTTTGACTATTTATTTTGGAAGTATTTATTTGGGTTTGTGTATATTTGTTGCCTTGTTGGAAATTATCTGAAAATTACAACGATTAAATAAAATCACATAATAAACTAGTTGAAAAACATGTTTGTGACATTTACGTAAATAACCCCACTTAAAAGGTTCCAAATAATAAAGATTGAACCATAATAAAGTCGGTAGATTTCACTTTCACCCTCTCAGTAATGGGACATCTTTCACTAACACCCCCTTCCTTTCAGAATCACCACTTACAACCCTTCTGATTGATGGTGCCTACCCGAGTAAGAAATAAACTAATGTACCCTTGAGTTTGCAATAAATGAGTAAATTTCACTTTCACCCCCTTAATTCTTGCACATCTTCACTAACACCCCTCCTGTTTCAGAATCTTCACTTACACCCCATTTGACTTTCGGTGCCCAATGGTGATAACACAAATAGACTATTGTACCCTTCATTATGTTACAAACTACAATTCTAATCATCTTCTTGCCCTAACCCGTCATTTCCCACCCCGAAATAATCTCACCCTCTCCCTTGGTAACCAATAGAAGCCCACCGAACCCACACCAAATATGGGTTCTGCTTTCTTCGATTGGGTTGATTATTTTCAGTATTTTGGTTAGGTGATGTTCGTGGCTGAGATCGAGGTTAATGAATAGTGCTGGTTTGGATTTTCAAATTTGTGGTGGAACAGAGATTACACAAAAAATAGATTTGGGGGCCCTATTTGAAGAAAAAATTGCCCAAAATAGTTTATTTTTAGAAAAAAAATATTTTTAAACTTCTAATACTTGTGTGTAATATGGTATCTTGATTTTTTAATGAATATATAATGTTCAATTACGGTAAAAAAAATTGATTAAGTAAAAACTAAAATATTTACATGGCATCAACATGATTCGAACTTGGGTCAAGTTTGTGGCTTTTTGTGGCAAAAAATATAAATTACCACCAAAACCAATATACAATTTATGATAATGGTGCATCAATATATATATTTATATATATATTTAAGGTCACTAGAAGAGATTTTTTTAAGAAAATGCAGCTAATAAAAATGGGGCCTCGGCGGGTGGGGGGGGTGGGGGGGGGGGGGGGGGGGGGGTATGCTGCCTTACTATAGGGCCGGCCCTGGGGTGGGGGGGGGGGGGGGGGTGGAATTTGTCTCGAAAAAATAGTTTCAGAACCTCACCAACAACTGAAGGACTTAAACAAAGGGAAGATTCTGAAACTGGAAGGAGTGTAAATGAAAATATTTCTTAACCGAGGGAGTGAAAGTGAAATTTATCCTAATAAATTAGAAGTAAATCAAATACTTTATAGTGACCCTAATAGTTACAATCCAAGGATTATGAAAATGTAAAAGTGCTTACCTGAAGGTTTGAACTTCCACTTCCAGTACCAAGATCGGGTTCCAATGCTAAATTTCAGAGTACTTTTACGGGTAAGCAAGTATTGATGTCTTTTAGCAACCCTCTTGTGTTACCTCAAACTCTATCCGTCTGACTGAGATCTAAATCTAGCACTTACCTAGACAGTCGTATGTACGTGCAGAAAACATTTGGAGAACAACTAAAGAATCTTGACATCATGGCATCAGTTACTGACGGAATCCAACCCTTTGTGCACTGTTGGTTCCAAATTACCGTATAATATTCCTCCTCCAAGGAAACCTATTGCACATTGAAGGGGGGTATCAGGCTTCTACTGAAAATTCAACTTAAGAAGTAACTGTTGGAACTCATGCTATGTGATTTATATTTTCAGTGTAGGGGTTCTATCATGTTAAGCTGGCAATATTGAACTTTTTTACAGCTAGGAGAACATAAAACTGAAGTTTTGTTTATTGCAGCGGCAACAAGATAACAGTGATCAGTATTGGACACACGAAAAGGAGGCTTCCACTTATTTGTCACATCTCAAGACTGTGGAGTTCAGGGATTTATTTGCTTACAGCGAAAGTGCTGTCTCGTTTGTAGAGTTCCTGCTGAAGAATGCCAAGGTATTGCAAAAGATGACTATTAATCTGGTCACGAAAGAAAACAGCAGGATTGAGACATGCCAAAAGCTTTTAAGCTTTCCAAGGTCCTCTCCTCACGCTGAGCTTTTGATCTGCGAATGAAATGGGCATGATGTAGTTTCGGCTCTGTGGATTATGGTTTCTTTTAGTGGTCTTATTATTAGTGCAGCAGATGTATGAACTTGATCGACTACCGTGTGGCTTAGTTGTTGTTTGGGTTGTAATAGTTAATCTTACTGTGATAACATTATCTCAATATGTTAACTGTGGATTTGATCTAGTTCAAATATTAGTGGTCCTGTTTGGATGCCATTAAGTCGACAGGCAGAGGAAATAAAAAAATCTTGGAAAACTGGTCCAACCTCTCGGAAAAACGGAATTCCGCTTGAAAAAGAGGTTTCTGGATTCGATTAAACCAAAATTCTGAATGTAAATTCTGAACTTCGTGTTTAGTGATCCTCTTTTTCCAGAAGGAATTCCCCTGTACTATTTTGGAATAGACACTCATGCAATGTTTCAAACTTTAGGACATTTACAACCCCTCTCTAGCCGAGGCTCTTAGCCTTGGCATGGGAAGAGTTGAGGAAAACAATTTTGGGGACAATATTAGCCTTGGCAACACTGTCCCATAAATTGATTACCTCAACTCATCCCACACCAAAGCTAACGACGGCACCAGCTAGAGGGGGGTGTGAATGTCCTGAAGCTTGTGACCATCAGGTGGCGTAATTGTCTTTTCCAAAACAGGGGGGGGGGGGGGAGGTGGAAGTTTCCTTCACTCATTATAATACAGGGTTGAAAGTGTCTGTTACCCGTTACTTTATTATGTGAATTTAAGTTGAAGCACAGCTGATTTCTAATTACTGGTTACCACCACAAGGTCATCCATAAACCCTAGGGAAGACAAGGTGTGCTATAGAATGTATCCACAAGGCAGCAAAAGCCCATTTTTTGCACTTTCTATCCACTCAATGATGAGAAGAGTTTTCTACTTTTGGTATACTTTAAGCAACTATGGTGATTGCCCTACGCTCTTTCTACACCTGTGATTAAGAACAAGATTTTATTTGAAAATTGATAGAAATGGTTGATCGATAAAATTGAGACTCATATCAATTTTGTCCTATTTCAGATTGAAATGATCAACAGCTATTCTCTTTGTTGCAACTATCAGATTTTTTTCATCAAGGGTAAAAGACAAAACCACCCCTCGAGTATGGGGTATATACAAAAAAGCCCTTCGTGTTCGGGGATATACGAAGACCAACCTTGTCAGTTGACGGTGACTAACGGCAACTAACGGAAACACTAAATACCCATTTTACCCTCAAATTAAAAAAAATTTACCCTACTATATATGTTTTCTTCTCCTTATTCCTTCATTCTACTATCTCTTCTCTCTCTCTCTTAACCCTAAACTCTTCCTCCGTCTCTCTCTCTCACTCGTGAAACTCATAAGCCCTCTTCCCCGTCTAACCTTATCCCACCACCTCCATCATTCCAGATCAAGACCTCCCTCCCCCCCCCCCTCTCTCTCTCAACAGATCGAGTAAGAAAAACGAGAAAGAGAATCTGGCGTCGGCGGTGTTGGTCCGAACAAACAGCAGGGGTGAGGTGGCGTGCGTCTCTGTCCCTCTCTCTGCTCCTCCCATCGCCACCAACCCCACTTTCCTCCGCCAATTCGCAAACTTTGGGTCACGCCGACGGGTTCTTGGGTCTCGTCGTCGCCGCCTAATTCGATACGAGAATCAGATTCGAGACTCAACTGGGTCTCGTGAATACGACTCAGTTGAGGGACGTCAAGTCGTGGCCGTCGCCACCAATTCGACCCTAGTTTGATGAAGACCGCCGATGCAGTCCGTACGGAATCGATCTCAAGAGGGCAGAGAAGATAAGGGTAGGGTTTGGTTTGTTGTTGCTCCATGGTGGGTCGAGAGGAGGGGGTTGTTTCGTTCGATTTGCTACATCGCCAATTTGCTATGCCGCCAATGCAGTCCGTACGGAACCTGATTGTTGTTCTTGTGGCTCAGATCGAAGGAAAGGAGTGACTAATTTTTCTTTATCCTCTTCTCCTCCTGGTACGAGTTGCAATGGTTGCTGGTAATCTATTGGTAATGTCTGATCTCATTTGTCATCAACCGGTGAACCGTCGGAACCGGGTTTGTTTACGGGTGATTTCCCTCCCTTACCTCCCCCTCTGCCCAGGAAGTAGAAGACGATTCTAGGTCCTGCAAATTTGTGTTCAAGTATGGTGGTTCGTCGCCCGTCTAATTCGATATGAGACTCAGATTCGAGACTTAACTGGGTCTCAGTCAATTCGACGCAGTTGAGGAATTTTTTTCATAATAATCTTGATGTTGATGTTGATGTTGATGTTGATGTTGTGGTTGTGGTTGTGGTGGTTTTAATTGTGGTTGTGCTGGTGGGGTTGTGGTGGTGGACACAAGAACATCAACATAATAAACACGAAAGTACAAGGGTAAAATGGTCATAAAGAAGACAAATTGCACCCTTATACTAATTGATTGTAATAGAGGGGTGCTTTTCGTCTAACGTCCATCCACGGACAGGGGTGGTTTTTGTCACGACAGGAGTGATCTTCGTATATCTCCGAACACGAGGGTTTTTTTTGTATATATCCCATACTCGATGAGTGGTTTTTGTCTTTTACCCCTTCACCAAAGACAAATGATGTGGGGGAGAGAATAGAATTGCTATAAAAGAACTGAAATGTTTATATGGCACATGGAGCAGAATTTCAATTGAGGAAAAAGTGATCATCAAACATTACATGATAGAGGCAAATGCAGAAATCACGGTCTAGAAGAGGAAAATAAAGATTTTAGTATACACGTTGAAAATTTTAAGGTATTAATGGTGGCGGATAAACCAGTTTCAAAATTCTCTTAAGCCTCAGCCACAACAGCTACAACCCAGAATCTCATACTGATATCGAATTGGTTGCATGTTAAAGTTAGCAGATTTTCAGCTTAGAATTTTTTATAATAAAAAATGATTAAAATTGATGTTCCCAAACATTAACTTAATGTGCCTCTAGATTTAGACCCTGCTTTTTGTCTAATGTGTCATTTTCGTTAGAATAAATGTTGGGTAACTTTTTCACCTTTTTATAAGACTAAAAAAGTAATTTTTTTTTTTTTTTGAAAGCGGAATTACATTAATTTAGAAGAAAGGATTACAGTGATTTTTGATCCAGCGGATCCTGTCATGTACCTGTTGAACCTTGGTTCGACTAACATATTTGACTACAATGGAATCAAAGTTTGTTTGTAGCTTTAGAATGTCTTCAATCATATGCTTGATTCCAAAGTGTTTTGTCGGTTGCAAGAGGCTTGTGACGGTGTTGAGTGAGTCAGTAAGAATTTCAACATTCTTGTAGCCAAAGGATATCATCCACCTCATGGCTTCTGAGAGAGCTCTTGTTTCTGCGTGGAGCGGCGTCTCAGCTTTGAATGTGACATACCCATCTTCTGTCATCTGTTGCGGTCTCATCCAAGCCGCTGCTGAGAAGTAGTCCGGCGTCCATGAGGCATCGATGATAAAGTTTTCAGGAGGCTCTCCCGAGAACCCATATCTCCACTTGACCATACGGGGCTCTGGTTGCGGCAAAGTTTCTTCGACTGTCGTTTCTTTGGAGTCATCATTCTTGAAACACACTTGCTGCATGTCATGAACCATCTGACCAAGGGCTGCCAATGAAGTTTTTGGAGTAATGGCTCGGTTAGAGTTCATTACCACTTCATTTCTATGGAGCCAAATTTGTCGCAAAGTGAGGAGGAAATACAACCTGTCCTCTTTACCTGATAAAGAAGTGAAGAGACTTAAAACAAAATCTGCTAGGGAGTGCGACTGGCCTGTTGGAATGATCATGCCCAAGCGAGAACCAAACCAAATAGCTCTCGAGGAAGGACATAGGAAGAAACAGTGAAAGAGGGATTCTTCGTGAATGTTGCAACGGGGACATATATCCGTTACCACAGGGCAATGCCTATGTTTAAGCACCTGGAGTACTGGAAGGGCATTGGAGAGAAATTTCCAGCAAAAAGATAAGATTTTTGGTTGAAGTTTAAGCTTGGAGCAGGTTTTCCATAATTGGAGGGCTGAAGGAGACATGTAAGGGGCACTGGAATCCGTGCTCTTTTTGAGTGCTAGGTAGCCCGACTTAACCGTGTATAGTCCATCAGGTGTCCAAGGCCAAACCAACCGGTCCTGTTGGATTGAAGACGGAATATAAATAGAAAGGATTTTTTCCGAAACCTGCGGCCCAAAGAATTGATAGATAATGTCTTTTTTCCATGTGCCTGTGTCCTAGTTGATAAAACGTTCAATAGTTAAATCGGGGTAATAGTTGCTGAGAGAATCAGGTAAAAGGAAGGTGGAACCCGGGATCCAGTTATCCGTAAAAGGATTGATGCTTTTACCATTCCCCAGAGTCCATTTCATTTCTTGTTGAAGAAGAGACTTTCCCCAAATAATACTTTTCCATCCCCATGATGCACTTGACGAACTCTTGCTGTGAAGAAAAGATTTGTTTTTACAATACTTGTTGAGAAGAACTCTGGAAAGAAGGATTGATTGATTGTGGAGGATACGAAAAGCTGTTTTAGCCAAGAGCGCCTGATTCTGGAGTTGTAAATCTCTAAAACCTAGACCTCCTTCTGAAATGGGCTTACACAGAAGGGTCCATTTTCTCCATCGAATGCCTCTGTTACTACCATTGGACCAGAGGAACTTGGTAATGATGCTTTTAATGTCTTTGAAGAAGGAGATTGGGGCTTTGAAGACGGAGAGGATGTAAGTAGGGATCGCCAACAGGGTAGACTTGATAAGAACACATTTACCCGCAAAGGAGAGAGAATGAATTTTCCAAGCTTTAAGTTGAGATTTGAAGCGCATAATAATTCCTTCAAAAAGTTGTTTTTTCGAAAGCCGGAAATCCATAATGGTACCAAGGTATTTCCCTGGTTTATCGACTAGAACAATCCCCAAAATCTGACTAAGATGCGTCGAATCCATTTCATTCATGTTGGGGCTCACAAGAATTTCTGATTTACGAAGGTTGATTTGCTGGCCTGATTGAAGGCAGAAAGAATCAAGAGCCCATTTTAGCAGCCAAACTCCTGACCTTTCAAATTGTTGGAAAATGAAAGTGTCATCTGCAAATAAGAGGTGACTGACAGCTGGAGCCGTAGGGCTGATTTTAATTCCTTTAGTTCCCTTGTCGTTTTGCAGGAATTGCAATAGACTAGAGAAAGCTTCCTGAACAATGATAAAGATAAAGGGCGATAAAGGGTCACCTTGACGAATACCCGTCGTGGGATTAAAGAAGTCAGAAGGCTCCCCATTGATTATGATAGCCGACGAGACAGTTGTGATACATGCCATTAGAATCTGAATGAACGAAGCTCCAAAATTCATTTGTATGAGACAGTCCCGAATAAAGGTCCAGGAGACCCTGTCAAAAGCCTTGTTCATATCCAGCTTGAGTCCAAAGAAGGAGTGTTTGTTTGATTTCCTGCCTTTGATATAGTGAAGTAATTCATGCGCAAGTAAAATGTTGTCGGAAATGAGACGACCTTTTATGAAGGCATTCTGATTGTCCGAAATAAGACTAGGGAGAACCGTTTTCAACCTGTTGGCAAGGACCTTAGAGATGATTTTGTAGATGGAGTTGCATAAACTGATGGGCCGGAAGTCCGAAGCTGTAACAGGATTGCTGATTTTGGGAATCAAAGCGATAAATGTCTGATTGCATTCCTTGAGAAGGTGTTTTGAGGAGAGGGTATGTTTGACTGCTGCGATTACATCCGGACCTACTGTGTCCCATTGAGACTGGTAAAACTCCATAATTATGCCGTCCGGCCCGGGGGATTTGAACCGTCCAAAATTGAACACCGCTTCCTTAATTTCATCATCGCTGAAGACCCGTTCCAGATCAAGAGCTTGAGAAGGTTGAAGTTGTTTTGAGATAAGGCTCGGGATGTGCAGCTCATTTAGGGGATTGGGAGTGATCTGAGGTTGTTGTTTTGGTTGCAGTAAGTTTTGAAAATGTCTTTTTATATGACTAATAATACCGACCTGTGAGGTTAAAAAGTCCCCAGTTGAGGTTTGAATTCCAGTGATAAATTTCCGATTTTGACGAATCGTTGCTGCTAGGTGGAAAAATCTTGAATTTTTATCCCCAAGACTGAGCCACTTTTGCTTAGAACGATGTTTCCAATATAACTCCTGTTTTGCAAGGGCCTCATTGAACTGTCGTTGAAGCTGCTCATCCTCCTTCGAAAGGGTGAGAAAGGCTTCTGAATTTTGAGTACCCACTGATTGAATACGTGATTGAATAGTCATCAAGCGCGAGGAAATCTCGCGAACTTGTTTAATAGGATTGCAGTCCGTTAACTTGTGTCAATTGATCAAATGCTTCATGACCGCCTCCTGTTTTCGCATAAGCGTAAAAATAGGTGAACCTACAAAAGGAATTTGCATTACCTTGCGGATAATCTGTTGAGCTGCTTGTTGTTGTAACCAGAGAGATTCCATGCGCTTGGGTCGATTTGTACCCTGCTTCAATCCGTGAAGATCCAGAATAATTGGGCTGTGATCCGAACGTTGAATAGGTAGTGTTGTTGATAAAGCGTTCGGGAAGAGCGAGAGCCAAGCTTGATCGACATAAACTTTATCTAAGCGTTCATAAGTACGGTGTGAGCCTTGCCTATTGTTCGTCCATGTGAAAAAAACTCTGTGATTGTCTAACTCAAATAAAGAGTTGTGAATAAGAAAGTTGTCAAAATCAACCATTCCCGGACACCGTTGATTGTTGGAACTGAGCTTTTCTGACGGATGGGAGACTTGATTAAAATCCCCTAGAACAACTTTGGGGAGAGAGCATTCGTTGATGTGATCTTGAAGAAGACTAAGGACTTCTTCGCGATGTGCCACATTTGGATGACCATAAAAAAGGAAAAGGGCCCATGTTTCACTATGAGCTTCTTCAACCTCTAAATGTAAAAATGACAAACAGGCAAAGATTGTGCGGATCGAAACATTTCCATTCCAAGCCGAGAGCAATCCACCTTTAGAACCCTCGGCATTACATCCAAAAGACGAAGGAAAACCAAGCGAGAAACATAACCTAGTAGTGTCCACTACATTTTTTTTTGTTTCTAACAAAAGGATGAGATCATTCTTATTATCGGAACAAAGATCTCTAAGTGCTTGAATTGTCAAGGGGTTTCCAAGTCCTCGACAATTCCAACATAAGATTTTCATTGCTTTGGCGGAGATTGCTCCGCAACCTCCACCTTAGAAAGGGACATTTCAATTTCCAGCTGACAATAAAAGAAAATCTGTTGGAGTTCATACGAGACTTCCCACGAGATCCACTGGTTCTGTTCTTGAACAAAAACTTCTTCCAAAACCTGTTCTAACTCTGTCCAGGACGAATTTGTTGCCACAAAGTCTTGAAGAATTCTTTTCTTTAGAGGCAGGAAACTGTTGGAAGAAGCTACAGGCGATTCTTTCCTCTTCTCACTGCCTTGGGTAGGATGAGTGCCAAGCTTGTCCTCATTAAAACCAGGTGATACAGGCGATGTCTGAGCAGATCCATGGTACCTCTTGCTGGGGCCTATCTCCTGTGAGACTCTCCACGATCGCCGTCTAATTCTGTCATCAAAAGGGGGGGGGGATGGAGGTGTTCATCATCATCACTGTCACTATCATGTGGGGAGCTGGTAAATTCTGTTAGCATTTTCCCTTTTCCTTTACCTTCCACAACTTTACCCTTTGTTTGAGAGTGATCCGGCAGAATTGGTTCATTAATTCGGAGTGGGGGGAGTGGTGCTGCATTGAGAGGGACAGTGGGGGCTGCCTGATTTTGCTGCTGGTGACTGTTTTCAATGAAGGCTTCTGCTAGTTCTTCAAACTCTGCCGATAAAGCCGCAAAGTGATCCAAATCCTCTTGAATCAGAGGTGGAGCTTGGAGACCAAAAGAGTGCATGAATTCCGCCCACATTCTGTTTTGTGCCTCTAATTCTTCTGCTGTTGGGACATAATTAGGATTGAGAAGATCCGCAAAGAAATCCATCTGAGCTAACGGGCCTGATCGAAAAGCAGCCATGAGGGTGTCCAGACTGAAGGGATTAGAGTCTGGGCTTGAAGGTAACTGTGATGGGCCTGATTGGGGGAGTGCTGGGCTAGCCACAGAAGTAGTGGGTTGGGCCTGAGGGCAGTTGACTGAATCCAAAGGAGGTTGGGTTGTGGTATGGCGGGCTGGTTGATGTAACTGGGCCGCAGTTAAACCATTTGGGCCCTCCGCAAAAACTTGGGTTGAGTCGGAAGAAACCCGGGCCACTGGGTCTGGGTCCGTTTGATTAGTTTGGGTCGGGTTGTGGACTGAAAAGTGGTGCGGGTTTTGATTCGGGTTCCGGTCAGGGTTGTTATGTGGGTTTTGGTTCGGGTTTAACGGGTTTGGAAGATCATCCCATTCCCAATCAGGATTTTCCCAGGCTTGTTCATGTGAGGCAACCCAGTCATCATGTGTTTGAGAGGACGGGGAAGTTACCATCTGGGTTGTGTTTGTGGTTTGAGCAGAGGCTAGAAGAGAGTTTGATGGGTTGATTGAAAAGTTTGTTGAAAATTGAGCAGAATTTTGATGAGAAACAGATGGTAACAATGCATGCAATGTCTGGTGAGGAGGGTGGATTAGGTACCTTCTGTCACTGAGTACAATTGGTGGAGCACGAGGTCTAGGGTTCCTTGGTGTTTGGCGAATCCTTGAGGCATACATACTGATTTCTGGCTCCCCCAGAACTCGAGCATTGAATCGATCTGCTAAATAACGGATTCTTTCATCAATTCGTCTTGCGGCAAACACTGGGTTCACTTTGCAATTCATCATTTTGTGTCCTATGACGCCACATGCACGGCAGATTCGATAGACCCGCTCAGGCTTGCAATCAATCCACACTGGCTCTTGGTTGTGGTCAAGAAGATAAAACCCTGCCATCAACGGTTCTTCAGGAGGGACCCAAACCTGAACTCTAAGTGTTCGGTTCACTCTTGATGACGCAAAATCAGTGTCAATTCTTTGCGGCAATCCCAGAAGAGAGGCCATCATTCCTCCAGCAGCTTGATTGAAATAGCGGAGAGGGACACCATGCAGTCGAATCCAGAGAAGAACCTCCGGAACAACCACAAACTGCAGGGCAACATCTGGGTTCCAATGTTCCACCACTAATAGAGCCCCATGCATTGCATATGGCCCTCCCGCAATGACTGCAAGCAATTCATCAAAGTTATCGAAATGAATCACATAAAATCCATTATACTTGTTGACGATTTGAATGCCAAAAGCCGGTTGCCAAAGCGAGCGAACCATCTCCATGACATGGGCAGTCGAGAAACTCCGGTAGTCTTGTATAAACAGAAGAAGGTTTTGATGGTAAGTTGGTGTTTGTTGGTTGAGTACAAAATCAGGCATGGTGATTTCAACCCCTTGTCTCGCGCTGTCGATCGGACGATTTGGGGTGTCCTGGGTTCTTCGAATAGACTGCACATAATTATATGGCCTCATGGACTCATTTGAATTGAGTGGAGGAAGGGGTGATAGGAGATCATACGGATCTGGTGGGGGTGGTGGGGAGTCTTCTGGTGGTGGTGATGACATTTTCACAGGTGAGATCGAATTTTGAGAGGAACACGAAGGGGGTATAAGGGGGGGTTTTTGTTTGGCTTTTTTGAAGAATATGTGGATCTTGGTGATGGCAAAGGCTAGAGTTAACCTGGTATTTAAACAACCAAGCGGGGATTTGGGTTTGGAGGATTTCATTCTCGAGATCGAGAGAAAGAGGTGTATGGATTATAGATCAGGTTATGATTAGAAGAAAACGCAGAAGATTGGTGAAAGAACTTGGAGAAGATCAACCGAACTCCGGTTGATTGGATAAGGGATTTGAGATCTGTTGGAAAACCCAAACAAATCTCATACGCCGGCGGCCGGCGTGGAGCTCACCTGGCTTTCTGCAATGATGACCTACAGCCACTAGCTTCGTGCAACCCTCCGGCCACTCACAATTTTGCCGTCTGCGATGGTAACTGCAGGTGGCGTTCTCGAGGGGCTCCTGCTGAACCGTCGAGTTCTTCAATAACCTCGAAGAACACAAAGAGATGGGAGCTCTCAATGTAGAGAGAGAAAAATGACACTCACCTCCACCCCATTTCAAGAAGATGAAAAAAACTATTTTTTTTTTTTTTAACTTCATTTTCTCTTACTTTCTATTCATAAAATTTCTTTTAAGAGCTAAAATAGAGCCTAAGTAAGCAATCTTTTTCTAACAAAATTTGCCTAAAACTTTTTAGAAAATGTAACAATCAAAATAAACAATTTGTTTTTTCTTCTTATTAAAACTAAAAAGTCACCCAAATTAAATAATAAAAACGGGGCCTTAAACTTATTCAGACATGTACATTGAGCTTGTTTGAATGAACTTAAATCAAATGTGTTTAGATGAGCTCAAATGAGAGAAGAGTATATGAAATTATTAGAGTGGGTGAGTGAGGTGGAGAGTGTGACGTTTGACCGTGTCACAATCACCTGAGAAGGAAACAACTTGCAAGACTTGAACCCAGAGAATTTTTTTAGTGCCCGTTAGAGCATTGCATTGTGCTCTACAATCAATTAAAATGCAACACTTAAATAAATTGTCAGTAATTGACGGAAACTCATTTGTTATAGAGTACCACGTGATGCTCTTTTGAAGAATTGAAGCACTAAAAAATTGCTCATGCATTTTGTTGACAAAATATGCACATTATATTACATCAAAAAGGATATACAAGGTCGTAGCCTCCAATTACAGTACATCGGCGGTGAACCAAAGAGAGGAAATACAACTGACTGGTAGTCTATGTACACATGACAAAACAAAACATCACTACATAGATGATCAACCCAGGTGGATTTGAGACTGTCTTGCAGTTTTTGTAGTCCGTTGTCGACGGTGCTTGACTTTATGAAGATCCAAAATGAGTTGGCGTTGAAGATCATCAAAAGGAAATAGTAGGATCTCAAAAGGTGCAGTTTGCTGGCGTCCTCTCTTGGCCATTAGATCCGCCGCTCTATTGACCTCTCAGAAGATGTGGTGAATGCGCCTTTGCGGGTGGTCGCGCAGCAACCATCTGCAGTCAGTGGTAAGAGAGTGAATTCAAGGAGAAACAGGTAAGTTAGATTATATATAGGAAACTATTAATTGGGAGTCTGATTCCATTGAAGTTTTGATATTTTCATACTATTAGCTATTCTCAAACCATCCCAAATAACAAACAGTTCAGCCATTAACGTGTTGGCCGATTGAAGTCTTCAAGAGTAACCACCTAGCCAAGTCCCGTTGTTATTTCTAAAAAGACCCCCACTTCCCAAACAGTGAGTTAGTTTATCAAACTACCATTTGTATTTAGTTTCAAAGTTTCAGTGGGAGGGACAATCCAAGAGAAAGTGGTGTCATGCTCATGTATTAAATTTAGGGTAAAAGACATTTTCCACCCTCCATTTATGGGTTAAATATATTTTACCCCCTGATTTATGGGGAAAATACATTTTGCACCCTTAAACTAACACCACACTAATGGATGGACGAAAAGACATAATTACCCTCAATGTTTAAGAAAATTACACCACTATAAAACTCAATTTTTCTCTTCTCCCCTCATTCGTAACCCGTCTAACACCTTTATTTCTCTCTCTCTCTCTCTTCTGCCTAGTCCTCTCCACCGTCTGTTCTTCTCCTCCTCTTGTCCCTCTCTCTATTACGGATCTAAAGCAGAAAGAGGAGAGTAGGTGGAGGGCGTCCCCGGCGCAAGAGAACGCCGACGCCGGAGGAGGACGACACCGCCAAACCTGTATTGCTGCCATCGGATCTCTCTCGCCCCCCTCTCTGTGTCATTCCTTCCCCAGATCCGGTCCCCATCTCTGTCTATCCTTCTACAGATGCACGGATCTGGTTCGGACCAGTCGAGTTTCTCCAGTGATGTTCTTCTTACCTTTCTCTGTTCCTACACTCTGAGTTTGTGGGTTGAAGATGCGGTGATGGTTTCAGGTGGGTAGGTGTGGCTTCGGGTTAACAAAGATAAGGGAGAGTGGGTGGGTATGGCTTCGGGTTAACAGAGATGAGGGAGAGAGGATGGTGTTTGATTGGAGGTTTGTGGCTGGTGATGTTGGGTTTGTGGGTGAAGGCAGGGGTTCACTGCTGGCTCTGGGATTGATGGCTGCCACCGGTGGTTGCGTATGTAGAGGATTCCGCCGGAAGTTATGGTGAGCTGCTGGCTTTTCAATTCTTGGCACAAAAATAGAGACAGGGATGTAGGTACCACAGAGAGTGATTAATTGAATTTCAGGGTTTGTTTCATCATCTGGGATCGGCCATGAGAGTGGTGGTTGATGGTGCAAGCTGCTAGATTTGGGGATGGTGAGGAAAGGCAGTGGAATATGGTTCAAATTTGGTAGATTTGGTGGTCACCTTGGTTGGAGAAGTCGGTGGAGGCAGCGGTGGTGTAACTTATGGCGTTCGGGTGCTCTTGATCTGGTGGCTACAATGTTGATTCGTTTGGGTTTTTGTTCAAGTGGATTCAAACAGAGAAGACATTGGGTCTGAGAAATATGGAGAGGGTGTTTGCAGTGGTGATGTTTATTTGGTTTCAGGGTTTGGGTTGTGTTCTTAATTGGGGAAGAACACAGTGGGTGGGTGGGTGGTGGTGGTGGTTGTGTAGAAATGAGTATGTTCTGGATCTTGTTATTTTTGTTTGTTCTTTGTTGTTGTTGTTGGTGGTGGTGGTGATGGTGGTGATAGTGGTGGTGGAGATTTGGTGGGAGTGGAGGTGGTGCTCAAGAACGTCTAGAACATGATGAACTCTATATTAAACAAAAAAGGGTGGTACTTGTCCACAATCAATAAGGGTAAAATGGTTACAAAAAGTCTGTTCGCACCCCTCCACTAGTATCTGTCCACCCTCCATCCGTTAACAAGGGTGCAACATGTATAATCCCCATAAATCAGGGGGCAAAATGTATTTAACCCATAAATGGAGGGTGGAAAATGTCTTTTACCCTTATAGCTATATAGGTATGCACTTTATCTCCCCACTGAAAAGTACCCCAGTATATGAAAGTATTCACTTCAGCCCCCCAATGGATTTACATTAAAGTCCCAAAGTATACGAAATTCTTTCAATTAAGCCACTGTATCTTTAACCCCCAACGTTTCATAGTTTACATAGAACTTCTTCACCTTACGAAGGTTCTTTCAACGGCTTATTTTGTATTCAATTTCAAGAATTCTAAGCTCTGATATGGTTTTTGAAATTTTGCCCTAATTTTTCTTTCTGTAATTCTTCCCAATTCTGCAGCTTGAAACTGTTGGTGCTGTTCTCTGTTCTTGGCTATTTTGTAGTGAGCTATGTTTGGTGGAAGAGGGAAGTGATGAATATTGTAAACTGAGTAAGTAGGACAATATGTGAAACAAGAACTTCAATTGATTTTTTTTTTGGAAAAATGTCTTCATAAATTTCCAATCAAAACATAGGGGTTTCCATAACATCAAGTGAAAGCAGAATTCTATGAAACTGTTTTCAACATATGGTGATCAAATCACACTTTACCTATGTCAAAATGAGAGAAGATAACCTGAAAATACTGAAGTCTTCAAGGATGCAAAAATTCGGAAGATGAAAACACCAATCTTGACGAACAAGAGTGATAACAATTGACAATTCCTAGGAAGGTAGACACCTTTCCGCTGCCAAACTCACAATGGAAGGACATAAGGCAACACAATTTGATTTGCTGACTCCATCCTAAAAGCTTCCGCCCAAACATTCTTCGTCTGGTTAATCCTCAAAACGCCTCCTTCAGACGTCCCTGCCGTCATGTTACCACTACTAAACAACCACTCGTGATCATCAAAATCTGACCACTCTGTAGTAACTGGCACTGGTACAGTAAGTATTTTGTTCAGATACTTCAAGTCTCTATGCGCACGCTTTTTAGATGTTGTAACTTTCCCATTTGAAGGTCCGGGATCAACTGAAGGTTTACTAGAGCAATCATGCAGTAGTTTAGCCTCTTCATAACCATTAACCTTCTCTTCCTTGTTCACTTCAGATTCCGATGGCATAAACTTGGCATATGACACCACATTCTCCTTCACTTGTACTGAAGAAGACACAAGTTTGTCGATAGAATCAGTTGATGCTTGAGCCTCCAACACACCATTAACCTTCAGAAGATTTTTGGATACTATACATTTATCCCTAGCTTCGAAATGGACGGGTGGAGGCGTAGGTTTACTAAACTCTGTTTGACCCCCTTGCAAACCATTTAGCTTCGACAATGCTTCAATTTTCTCCTTAACTTGTCCAGAATGTACAAAATCAAATGGAGGTTTTCCATGACCGTCATTGTGTTTATTGCTTGTCTGGATGTGATTATAAGAAGAGACCTTACCCTCCATTGTATGAGCAGAAGTCGTATGCTTCTCATGGGCCTCTTTGTCAGGAGTTTGGCATGCTTCCAACTTTCTCCCATTTACCAGAAGCTGAGACGACGAGATGGGTCTCGGCAACTTCATAGGACTAGATCCTTGAACGTGAAAATAATCATCACGCTCTTTCCTTTTACCAAGGATACCCCCCGTCGGTAGAAAACCTAAGGACCTCCACCAAATGGTCGGGCGTAATAACACTTTGCCCATTTTTGACAATTTTGTAGCTTCCTACAGGTACTGGGTGCTCTCCATTTGGCTCTTTACTCCTCATGACCTCATTTTCCTTCTCTTGGAGTGTTTCTTTATGCATTAACTTCTTCTCACTTCTTGTACTTTTTCCGCTACTGCTTCTACAATCTTCTCTCTTGCTCTTTTTACCACGAGCGGAATTTTCAATATTGTTCTCAAGAGGCAAGTATGCTCTACGTAGTTCAACACAGTTAACCACTCTGTTTTCTCTAGCTCCGTCCTCATCTCTAATTCTCTTTCCCAACTCCAGCACGAGTTTTGAATCTGAAGTTTCCCCATTTTGTAGGCAGTTTGAACTAGAAGTTTCGCCTGTTAGCCATTCTGATTGGCGTAAACCATCTTCTGTTCCTCGGGTTCTGTTCTCCTTATCCCTATGCTTCTTCTCTTTCCGTTTCTCTTTTCGATCCTTTTTGTCATTGCGTGTTCTTTCACGGCCCTCTCAATTGATTTTTACTTTATGAAAAATGGAGGAAGTACAACATATTTATAGGTGGATGTGGAAGGAATATTCCTAGCATCATTCCTCCCACAAACTTCTTCCAGCAAAATATTTAGGAAATTCTCTACAACATTCTACATAATTTCTTCTCTACAATTATCTTCTCTAGATACAATGAATCTAGACAAAATATTAATATGGGCTTACAAATACAATTGGGCTACAATAATTTGGACTACCTACTAATAAGAATATATCACTTGGGCCTTTTATGAGATGGGCTAAACCAATTTTAGTCTCCAACATAATACACTCATCTTATAAAATAAGTGGTAAATGAAATTTGGGCTGACATACTGAAAATATGCTTAAAAGTTATATGCCCATCAGCGATGCAATTGGGTTTGAAAGGCCGTCTACCGTGATACCTTCTTGAGCCTCCACTTAAGTCTCATAGTGCAGTCCACTTAGGCTCTGTTAAGCCCCCAATGTATGGTACAGTCTCGAAAATGAGGCAAAGAGAATGTTGGCAAGATATGATGAAAATTATGGGTATTGAAGACTTCATTTTATAATGGTAAAAGTACACACTTAAAAAGGCACAAACTGAATAGTCACAATTATTCAAAAATGACACGAACTGAATAGTCACTACACTTGATGTTTAAACCCATCAAAAATTATATTTTCAATTACATTTCTAATTTGAATAGTCACAACTCGTCAAATTTGATTTTATTGTAATTTTTTTCTTATCCAATTGCCACAACTCGTCAAATTTGGTTTTATTGTAATTGTTTTGTTTTTCAAGGACAAAAAAACTGTTAAAACACTAAAACACCTTCACACTTTCAGAGAGTAGTATAAATTTGTGTAATGTTTGGGACATAATTTATCTTCTTTGGGAATGTGAAAGTGAGGAAATTTAGTCTGATCACCACATATTTATATTTTCTTAATGACCTTGATACGGTGCCCGTATCAATATTATTATGTTATTTATTAGTTAATACAATTATTTGCATTTAAGTTATTCAGTTGTTTAGTTGGTACGCGCTTGGCCCGTAGGTCTAGGGTTAGGTTTAGAGTCCAGCATTTCATTTATTTCAGCACTGTACTCCCCTGTATAATTCAATCAATAATGAAATAATCAGTCTTTCCCTACTCTGTCTCCCTACTCTCTCTCTCTCTCCCTCCCTTTATTTATTAGTATTTCTTGTTTATTGATATGCTAACCGTATCAATTGGTGCTTACATTGAGAGAATGGCGGACGCAGGTAATCTCCCTCGTGCCGTTCTCGAACTTTATGATGATTTCGTTCTCAATTAAAAAGACCGCGACGTCCTCCACAAACTCCTCGACAAGTTGGATGATATGCATAAGCGTTGGAGAGAAGAAGAAGAAGAAGACGCTGCACGATCATCCCTCGCAAACTTTGGAGAACTACTGCAGCAATACTAGTGGCCAGAACAACAGCAGGTCGTCGTTCCGGCAACTATACAGCAGCAGGTACGGATCGCACCACCTGCTCCACCGCAAATCAAGCCGCCACTGCCGGAACCACAACCATTACCGCCGCCAGCGATACAAACTCAACACCCACCGCCAACGTTGGTCTCACAATCGAAAACCACCACATCACTCGCAGAGATTCTCAACCGGTTCAGATCGCTGAACCCATCACCGTACTCGACCAGATTTAGCCGTCCAATCCCCTGGTCCCGAAGTAGTCGAACCCACCCAAATCGCCGGCCATACTCCGGTCGGCGATCCTCTTGTCTACCCACCATCATCGCCATAACTTCCAACACTGTCGATCCAACACCGCCCAAGCCGCCCGACTTCACAGGAAACCTCCACCACACCTCGTCGCGCCTACCCCCGGCGACAGAGCCTCCACAGCAAGCAGAACCACCACCGACGGCGAACTAGCTCCTTGCAACGCCGGCAACCCAGCGAGAACCACTGTCCCAGTCGTCGGCGAACACCCAGAAGAACCAGATAGGAAAACCACCAAAAGACCTCCCTCCGGGGGCTGCGACTGCCACCAGCCTCGCCATCACCAGTGGAACCACCATCGTCGAACTTCCTCCTACCAGAATCGCCTCAAGCCACCAGACCCGTAAGGGTTCTTCTCCTCTCCAGCTGGTTGCTAGGGCAACCTTAGATGGGCTGTCCACTTGGGATCCAATATTGAATTAGGCTCAATCTTTTCTTTTGGCCAGTAAAAATGGACTTGGGCTTCATTTTTCACATCAGTTCAATTATCAAATTGGGCTGAAATTCAAGAGCTTTAATAAACTTGGGCCTATTTTTTTTGTGCTCTTTGTTGGGAAGAAAATATGCGAGCTTCTTAAGTACGTTCGACGACAATTTGATCCGGCCGAGAATTTGATGAATTTTTCAACATCCACCTTGAGGACAAGGTGGTTTTCAAGCGTGCGGGAGTTGATACGGTACCCGGATCAATATTAATCAGTTATTTATTAGTTAATCAATTATTAGTATCTAATTTGGTTATTCAGTTATTTAGTTGGTACGGGCTTGGCCTGTAGGTGTAGGGTTTGGTTTAGGATCCAACATTTCATCTATTTAAGCACTGTACTCCCCAGTATAATTCAATCAATAATAAAATAATCAGTCTCTCCCTACTCTGTCTCCCTACTATCTCTCTCTCTCTCGCTTTATTTATCAGTATTTCTTATTTATCGATACGCTAACCGTATCAGACCTGCCATAAAAAATGTGCTACACTGTTTGTTACATGATTTTTTAAGCCTAAATGAATAATTTAGATGTGTGTGACATGATTGATATTGATTTTGTTTGTCTGTATTATTAACTCATTTCAGTTCATAAGAAACAAGCAACAAATACATCGTTTCTGACGGGAAATTGTCACATGTATAAGTTTATTCAAGGGATCAAATGATCAAAGCAATCAAAACAAAGAGTAAAACAGACTTAGTACCAAATATTTCTGTAACAAAACAAACAGTTGAAAAGCATTACTCGTGCCCAAAACAAACGCGCTACAAATATTGTCTCGATCTGTTAGTTAATCTTGCTGCAGACCTTCCTGATCTCTCCCTGATTGCCAGTAAGAACTCCGATTCTTCCCATCTTAACCATGGAAACAGTAAAGTCCTGGAAGAAGGCAGATCCACTAGCACTAGCTTGCAGAACATAAGCTTTATTCTCGCTATCGTCTAGGAAATTTGCGTCAGATTGGAAAAGACCTTTCCTTTTAGCGACGAGTTTGTAGTAACTAGCGTCAAAGGTCTTGAAGCTTCCAGGATCCATCTCAGCCAGTGTTGTAAGATCTCCATGCTTGCAGTTTGATTTCAGTCTAATAATGTAGTTAGGGTCAACTGTCGGGTCAGTGTCACCCTTTCCGGTGAAGTTTTAAATGCGGGCATCGAATGAAGAGCAGTGAGACGTTCCAATAGTGTGAGCACCTATCAAATTTAAAAAGGCGTGTAAATTAGTTATGATTTCAGAAACTTAAAATGGTCCACACACTTTTCTCATCACAAGGGAAAGAGTCTACTCTAAACTTTCTCTCCACAGAAAACCCTAACCAGCCCATCCCCCTTCGGCAGCGGCTCCTCCGTGGAGTTGCCCCCAGGTCTTTCACCTTCTCCCTGGTCACGCCCGTGCGCAGAATACGATGTCGTCTTAGCCGCCGCTGCAATCGCCCTTCCGCTCAGTTCCGCACCGCTCCTTGCCGGATTCTCGCCGGTTTCTGTCCAGATCTGGTAGGTCAGCCGGCTATAACCCTGGACCGAAGTCGGGTTTCCCCTCTCCGGGACTCTGGTATGGTTTTCAATTACCCCATCCAAAAACAAAGTCAACGCACGCATAACAAATGCTCATGTTACATAAATATGTAGAGCATAACGTATAGTACTCAAAGTACTAACAACCCGAAGCATAATTACAATATATCCGAATACTACATATCCGCTGTTAAGCGTGGGTTCCATGTAGATATTACAAATACGCTACTAAGTGTGGGATATATGTCCGCTGTAAAGCGTGGGACTTACGTTTGGGTTTATGTCCGGTTTAAGCGTGGGACTCATAAATGAGAACATGATATGGTATTCATGATGAATTCTTATAAACAAAATCATCTCGTGGTGAGAATGATGATAATAAGAATGTTGTATTAGTCTCGGGGACTAAGGAACAACAAAAGATGGGTTGAAATGTAGCTAGTTACAATACGGTCGTATGAATCACAAATTTGTGAAATTCCATGGAGGTTGGTTCCCATGAGAAATAATATTTGCCTCAAGCAAATCAAAAGTGTACAATCGCGAGTAGTTATAGGTGCATATGCATTTTACTTAGTATGATTGTCAATCGATTATTGTTAGATTTTTGTATTGCAATTGAATTATGTGTCGGGTACAAAGGTGTTAGAAAGAAGGGGAGATACAATAAATGCGACACTCTTTTTCCTTCACTATGGTTTTTTGTCTCACACGGTTTTTCCAAGCAAGGTTTTAACTAGCCTGCAAGGACTGTTCAGATGCGTTCCAGAAGAATGTCATCTCGGATGTTGAGCTAATAGAAGTCACTAGATCTACTCTTTTTCCTCACTCATTTGTTTTGTTCCACTGGGTTTTTCATGACAAGGTTTTAACGAGGCATCCTAAGTGGTGAATATTTAAGGGGGAGTGTTATAAAATATGTGTTGAGTTATTGGTGAATATCCACCACATGTTGTAAGACTATTTGTATATTGTTATTAGTTCATTTGTCCACCCTAATGCCTATATAAAGAAGCTTAGGGTTGAAGAACAATCCACATCTTATCACTATTCTTCCTACATCTTGTCTCTCTCTATTATCTGTCTCTCTCAATTATCGTTTCACAACCAGACATAGTGACCCATTATTATTGCCCCCATCACATGACCTGGAAGGAAACAACTTGCATGACTTGGACCCCTCTTTGCATTAAAGCTAGGGCTGAGCACGGGTCGGGTCTGCCGGGTTTTTTGGCATTACGGCACCCGACCCGACCATGTCGGGTATGGGAAACCAAGACCCGTCCCCAATCAGAGCAATAGTGAAATCCGGTGTTTTCGGGTTCATCGGTTACGGCCGGGTTCGATCGGGTTCGGCCGGGTTCGTTGCCGTCGCAACCGCTTTGCCGTCGTTGCGGGAAGAGATGAACAAGCCGTTGACCGAGAGGGAGGGCAGCCACACCACAATCTTTCTCTCTGTCTCTCTTCTCTCTGTGGTCGATGTGGTTTGCTTTTCTGCCTCTTTATCTCTCATTTCACTCTCTGTTGAAACAAATTGAAACAAAACACCCACTTTATCTCCTCCCTCTCTCTCCTTCTATGTGTATAATTGATGAAACTTCTCTGTGTATGTGTATAATTAACCAGATTTAATTATTCTGCCTTTTTAGAACATTAGCCTAAACTGAAAATGCACAATGTTGCAAGAGATTATTTTTTTTATTTTTTTAGCAGAACCATGTAATGAGCTTAAGACTATACAGTCAAGAGATCATATGGTGCATAAATTGTTACTACTATCAAAACAACAGGAGGAGAAAGCATATAAATATATATTAATTTAGTTGATAGGTATTAATTGTTAACGGCCGGGTCGGGTTTTATCGGGTAAAACCAACCTCAACCCGTTGATCACCCAATTGTTGGCCGGGTTGGAGAGTTTAAACCCAAACCCAATCAAAATACATTCCGTTTTTTGTTTTATCGGGTTGGGTCGGTTTGGGTCGGTCGGGTCGGCCGGGTTGGCGGGTTTTTGCTCAGCCCTAATTAAAGCTATGTACCGTATGCAATTTATCTCCCACTGAAAAGGAAAATTTAATATTTCATCCTCTATTTTTCAGTTATACTCACTTTAGCCCCAATGGATTTCCATTAAAGTCCCAAAGTATACGAAATTCTTTCAATTATGCCACTGTTTCTTTAACCCCCAAAGTTTCATAGCTTTAGTACATAGAACTTCACCTTACTATGCTTCATTTCTGCCTTGTCGAGACCAGGGAAGAAAGAGAGTGAGAGACGCAGTGGTGTTCGTCGGCCACTTGAACTTCAATTTCACCCCAATACTCAGCCAGGTAATAAACCCTACGATCTAAAACGGCTTATTTTGTATTCAATTTCGAGAATTCTAAGCTCTGATCTGGTTTTTGATATTTTGCCCTAATTTTTCTTTCTGTAATTCTTCCAATTCTGCAGCTTGAAACTGTTGGTGGTGTTCTCTGTTCTTGGCTATTTGGGTTCTGAATATTGGAGTCAGAATGTCATATGAGAAGCAGAAATCAAGTATGCACTCTAAATCTGTGACTGTGATCCTGTGAATTGTGATAATATGTATATGAACTTTTGACCGAAAACCCCCTACAGTATGGTCTAACTGACACTTAGCTACCAGCAGTATTGATTTTGTTAGTAAACCCCTTGCAGTTTCACTTTTACTGACATAGCGCACCATTTTATTAAAACTGTTGGTAGCTGAGTGTCGGTAAAAGTGAAACTGCAGAGGAGTGTTTGTTTGAAAAGTGGGGCGTGATGTCGGTAAAACTGAAACTGTAGGGGGGTTTTCTGACAAAATTATTACTGCTCGTAGTTAAGTGTCAACGAGACGATACTGCAGGGGGGTTTTCTGTCAAAAGTTATATATATATATAGGGTAAAAGACATTTTCCACCCTCCAATTATGGACAAAAGACATTTTGCCCCCTGATTTATGGAAAAAGACATTTTGCACCCTTATTAACGGCTGGAGGGTGGACAGATACCACCCTTCTGTTACAATCCGTTAGTGGAGGGGTGCAAATTGACTTTTTATGACCATTTTACCCATATTGATTGTGGACTACCACCATTTTTTGTTTATTATAGTGTTCATCATGTTCTTACCACCACCTCCACCACCACCACCACTACCACCACAACCAACAACAACAACAACAATCTAGCTTCTTTTTTCAACTGAAATTGTAAGATTTCATTATAACAGAAAGAGCCCAAAAGGTTACCGCCATTCCTTAATTATAGAGAAAGAGTCCAGAGCATACTTGGCATAACAATGAGCCATGAAATTCAAATTCTTATGTACAAAAGAGAAAAAACAAGAAGCGAATTAAGCAGCTAATCTTTTACAATCATGAACTACAGCTGCAATGCTTGAGGGAGGATCAATCTATTCTTTTTCAGGCAATAAATCAAAGCTTGGAGATTGCTCTTACAACAATCTAGCATCTGAACACCATAGAAGTTGTGAATCGGAGAAAACCCATTAGATTGGTCCGTCAAATAGAGCACCAAACTGAAAAATTGAAGTAATGAGAAAACATTATCTGATTAGATTCGTCTACCACTCTACCGAACTTGTGAGATTCACTTGAAAATTTGTACTCAGACCTGGACAAGCCTTCGCATAATGAAACAACACATAACACCCACTAGAGCTTTTTACTAGTGCTGGCCATTTACTGAATAGGTTTCACTCCTTGAACAAACACAGACCAAGTAGACAACCACTCTGAACCCAGCAACGAATCCATCAGCGAGTAGCAGAGGCGAATAAGATCCAGAATTGGGGAACAACCAAGAAAATGAAACAAAGTGAAATCAGAGAGGGAGAGAGAGAGAGATTCAGAGAGAGACGAATAGACAGAGAGAAGCCTGGAGATCGAAGTGGAGGTCGAGTTCGGCTGGTTAGGCTGATAGCCGTCGGTTGGTTGGACGGCTGGATCTAAGTGAAATCATCGGCTCCAGCGAGTAGCAGAGGCGCAACCGTCCTCCGAGACCCGACGCCGGCGAGCTCCGGTTGGGAGGCGTATGGCGGCGACGGTGTAGCGTTCTTCTTCTTCACAGGGAATTTGGTGCCCGATGGTGGTGTTGGTGCTGGTGAGTGAGAGGTGGGTGGGCAGTTGGTGTTGGAGGTGAGGAAGTGAGACGGAAGAGAGAGAGAGGGGGAAGAGATAAAGTTTAGGGTTTGGAAATGGGGAGGAGAGGAAGGAAATGGCATTTATAGTGGGGTAATTTTTCAACATTTCAGGGGTAGTTTTGCCTTTACACTCCTCTGTTATTTTACCGTTAGCTTTTAACTCTGAGAAGGGTGCAAAATGTCTTTTTCTATAAAGCAGGGGGCAAAATGTCTTTTGCCCATAATTGGAGGGTGGAAAATGTCTTTTACCCATATATATATATATATATATATATACACCTTTTCAGTTAGGATTCAATCTGTTAGCATACATTATTATGTTAGCAAATGAAACATGTAGGAGAGGAGAGGATATATGGACTCAAATTAAATACTGATACATGGACTTTGTTATTACCATACAGTTAAGGAGAGATATATGGATGAAAATTAGTGAGGATACAATCACAGGGTTGAGTCTGTCAGGGTACAATCATAGGATATGTTCCAGTTTTGAATTACAATTATGTAACTCAGAATGTAACAATAAACATCAATATATGTAACAATATACATCAATGTGAATCAGTCTGTCAACATGTTATTTAGGATTGTGAATTGAGAATCAGCATGACAACAACTTGCCACGGATAGATTCTTTAAGAGGTTTAAGGTGTCATTTTTCTTTCAGCCACGGATTGTGGATTGTGATCTCAGTTTAAGGTGTCATTTTTCTTTCAGCCACTGATAGATTCTTTAAGAGGTTTAAAGCGTTGCCTTCTCTTCTCACAAAATTAACAAGGTTGCAACTTTTCATTATCTATTTGCAGGCTTCCAGTAGAGCCCTGAGATTGCGCCTTTGTCAAAACGTACTATTTATAAGTTGTATTGCTTCCTTTGAATTTGACATAATTAGAGTACAATGCTTATAAGTCAGACATAATCCTACAAGCTCATATTCAATTGACTGATCATAATACCTTCCCTTTCAATCAATCATGTCTGGTGTAAGCGATGATCGGATCAGCGCGCTTCCAGAAGGCCTAATCCTTCATATCATTTCGCGCTTGCCCACTATCGAAGACAAAGTGAGAACCGGAGAACTTTCCACGAAATGGAGACACCTGTGGAAAGCTGTCCCAAAGCTATATTTCGCTAACGATTTTGGCACTCGTCCGGAAATATCGTTAAGCGCCTTTGTTAAACGCATTAATAGAATCCTAACTCTCATTCTCTTAAGGGGATCGGAGGTCAAGGATTTCGGGGTGAGATGTGAGTACAGAGATGATTACCAATCCGATTTCGATGAATGGACGCGGTTCGCAGCGAGGAGTGGCGGCTTGAGTTATGTTTTGCCTCAGCACCTGTATACAAATTCATCCTTCAGAGAACTGCAGTTTCAGTGCTGCGATTTTGTAATTGGAGGAACAGTCTCGTGGAATTCGCTCAAGAAATTGACAATTTCGGAGGCGGCCTTTAGCAGGGAAGCACTTGAAAAGATTGTAGCCGGCGCCCCGGCGTTGGAGTTCCTGGATTTGAATCTCGAATACGGCATCCCAAGGTTGCATTTCGGCAGCTCTTTGAAGAAATTGATCCTGTACATATCAACGTGGCCCGGAAATGAGCGACAGGAAGCTGCTTTTGAAACTTTGGCCCCAAGTCTTGAATCATTAAAAGTCGCAGGTCTTTTTCGGACTTGTAAGCTGGGTGGTATGACTTGTTTGGTTGAAGCTGAACTTTTCGGTCTCCGTATGGGAGAAGCAGGATATCCAATTTTGACTCAAGAAGTTGTGTCCAGTCTCTCGAATGTACAGACTCTAACAATTGGTACTTGGATTATTAAGGTTGGTCTTTCCAGAATCCGTATCTCTTTATTATGCACTGGCTTATCAAGTATTTATTGTTTTATCTTTGAACATCACTTGCATATGCTAAATGGTTCTCTCATTTTATTGCCAAATGGGTAAAGGGAATAGCAATGCGGCCGAAAAATGATGGATATCCTTTGTTCCCGAAGTGCAAATGTTTAACGGTAGATACACATCTATGGAAAGAAGACCCTAGTGCAATTGCAAGCCTGCTGAAAAGTTCTCCTGAAGTTGAAACACTGATTGTGACTATGTCCGAGCGCGACAGCATACGCGAGGTGTGTTCCCTTGAGTACTTTCAATCCCTATTATTGGCGAGCTATAATCTCTTCATGTGAAGGAGCTTGTATAATGTGGTGGAATCTAAAATGCATCTCTCTTTCTGAAACCAGTTTGTTTTTTGTGTCGCATGCTTCACGAAGATAGTGAGTATATGATTAGAATCGTATATCTAGATTACTGTATGGGACAATTCAATGCCTCAATTTTGCATCTTGATGCTTTATCTAAATTCCAAAACTTTCTTCGTCAAATATTTATCGCTAAGATGACTCAAGGTTACCACAGCTAACCAAGTTTCAAGGTGGTTTTATATTTTACCTTCTCCTTTTTCCTCTGTAACAGTTTCTAGAAGTTCACTAAACTGAGATGTTGGTCTAATTAGCTGTTTAACTTGTAACCTTTGTGAATTACACATTACAAGGTTCCAAATAGAAATATCAACTTATATTTAAAGCGAAAACATTTTATGAGACTGAACTAGTTATAATTCAAGAATTATAAAAAAACTGGGCCAACATAGATTTAAACATAGGAGATGCTTTTAAGGGTAACTCTGACTGTAAGTTATAACCATGTCTAATAGCAAATACAACTTATTTCCTTCTGTAATTCAAACCCTTGTTTTCTTATCATATATTGTTTGTGTTGGTTGATTATTGACTTTCTAGTAGTTAGTAGCGAGCTGGAAACTTGTTTGTGTGAAAGAGTTTGTACCATCTGACTGGTTCTGAAAAGCAAGTGAGTTTGTTTACTTTAGGCATTCATCTCTATCACTATCCAGTCGTTTTTGTAGCATTCAACATGAACTTAATTAACTTTTGATTGTTGCCTGATTGCTGAAAATGCTTTGAATAAGTTTAAGGTTCAATTAGCTTATTTGAACTTTTTCATGGTACTGAGAATTTGTTCTGCCAATTACTTTAGCTAAAATCACTTGAAACTACCACGATATGACCAACTTCTATGTTGGTTTTCTATTTTCCTTGGTCTTCTATAACAGCTTATGAAGGTTTGCGAAACAGAGATGTTGAATTGATTAGTCGTGAAACCTGTAGCCTCGCCATCTTAGCTCACTGCACACATAGTTATTGCTTCCTCCGTCCCGTTACAATTGTCTTCCTTTCCTAAAACGGATATCTGAAAAAAGTTTCGTACTATAAGAAAGTCCCTTACTTGTTTACTTAGCCGTCTTTCATACCCTTTCTGAAATTCGCACTATGGGTGACTTTGCTCGGATATCGAGTCTAAAGTCCATTAGATGGCATCAAAAGTTGAGGCTTGGCCCTTGTGGTCAAAGGAGGGTGATTAATGCTCAAAGTTGTTTGCGGTCAAAGGAGGGTGATTAATGCCCAAATTGGATGGTTAGGTTCCACGGTTTTAGAGGAGGGAGTCACTGTCGGTCTGAATGTTTCTTTTGAAGAGGATGAAGTGAAGCAAACCTTGTTTCCGTTGGTGGGTGACAAAGCTCCGAGTTCGGACGGGTTGACTTTTGCCTTTTTCAGCACAATTGGAACTTTGTTAAGCCTGATGTTATGTCCATGATGCAAGAGCTTCATGTGCATGGATAAATCTGAGAAGAGCCCTGAGTGCAACTTTTGTTGCCTTATATCTAAAAGGGCGAGGGTGGTGAACATTCGAGACGTCAGGTTGGTCAGTTTGTTGAATAGCTCGTATAATGATGTAAGAGCTTTAGATTCAGGGTCACATGATGCTTTTGTGGCAGGTACCAGGTAGAGATATTCTTGATGTGGTTTTGGTAGAGAATGAGTGTGTGGATCATAGGTTAAGAGGAGGTGAGCCGGGCATTCTTTGCAAATTGACATTTAGCAGGCCTATGGCTATGGTCATGTGAATTGGGAGTTTTTGCTTTATCTATTAAGGAGGATGTGTTTTAGTCAGAGTTGAATAGGCGGGATTAAGGTTTGTATCTCTTCTACCCCCTCCATCCCGCAAAGACAGTCCATTTTTGAAAGTACAACTTTTTTTTTGGAGACGTGCAATTAGTGCATCGCACTACACGTTTTGAGATGATATTTCCACTATTATCATTGATTTTGTTTTCTCCAATACTAGGTGCATTGGAATTTCATTATATTATTAACCCTGAAAATTTAAGTGGACAACCATTTTGGGACAGATCAAAATGGTAATATGGACTATCTTTGCGGGACGGAGGGAGTATTAGGTTCTCCATTCTAGTGAAAGGTACTCCTAAAGTTTTTGTTTTTATTTGTATCATTGTTATGGAGGCTCTTGAGGGGTTTTCTGGTCAGCCACGACAGTGGCAACCAGATCCAGAATTCCCATTTGCTTTTTGCAGAAGATAACCTTGTCTTTTCTGAGCCGAGAGTGAATATTTCCTAGGCTATCTCCTGGGATTATTGATTGCTGTTGCAACAAAATCTAAGTATAGGATTATCGTCGAAAAAGTGCCCGGCAAGGCCAGGGTCGAATCCCCAAGGAGGGGACTTTTTAGTTTGACTTGCTCCTAAACTAGCAACTAAGAAACCAGACTAGTAACTAAGCTAGTAATTACAATTTAAAGCAGGTAATCAAGTAATAGAGCTATCCAAGCTTCAAATCCACAAATGAAAAATTGTTGGAGTAGCAAGTTTTGTAGAATCTAAGCAAGTGATAAAGTAAAATGAAGATTGAACCGAGTTTTTTCTCTCTCTCTCTCTCTCTCTTTTTTTTTTTTTTTTTTTTTTTTGTAGAATTAGAAGGAAGAGTTGATTGATTTGTATCCTCTAAGTGAGTTTGTGTAAATCCATCACCTAAAATGATTTGGACTGGGGAAAACATGGATTCTGATGTCAATTCAAGTCCAATTATGTGAAGAACAATTGGAAAATCCAAAACTCACATGAAACGACCACGGGAAAGCAACTTCGAGTTTCTGAAGGTTTGCTGAACTGAAATGTTGGTTAAATTAGTTGTTGAACTTGTAATGTAAGCCTGCCTTCATAGAGCTCATTGGACACCCAGTTGTTCCATCCATCCCAATTTTATAGTCTTCATTTCCTAAAATGGTTTTCTCAAGATAAGTGTTGTACTTCCTTGCTTGTTTACTTTATTTCCCGTACTTCATGCACCATCAATGTGAAACTAATTTTTTATTTGTTGCAGTTTCGCAATCCCTCCGGACATGGCAACGCTAACATTGATCAGTATTGGGCATCTCAAGAAATGGGTGCCAATTATTTGACATGTCTCAGGACTGTGAAGTTCATTGGTTTCTGGGAATACCACACAGTTGCTCTTCCGTTTCTGCAGTTCCTGCTGAAGAATGTCGGGGGATTGCAAAAGGTGGTCATTGATTTTGAAAGGGAATGTAATATGCTTGAAATTACTCATGAAGAAGTATTTGAAACAGTCGTAAAGATATTTAGCTTTCCAAAATCCTCTACTGATGCCAAAATTATGATCCTACCAGCGAGATTGAGGAGATGGATACCAGGAATATACTTAAAGGACTAGAACTGTTGGATGATGATATATAAGCTTTGAACTGTAACTATAGATTTCAGGAACTATGTGGCAGAAACTAAGTTTAATCTCTTACGGTTGTAGACTTGTTGTAGTTGCTTTAGTGTATCTGATTTTCTCCAAATGTTAGTCGGGTTAACCCAATTATGATGACAAGTGGTAGTTTATTTGTATATCAATTGACAGCAGGGGTGATGAATACAGTTTCTGGGTTAACCTTGATGTATGGATGATGCTTATGATGATTTCCGTGTTGGTTTCAGGGATGCATCGTGCGTTTGTCATGGGCTCGTAAACAACATTATGCGGGTTGTACATAATTTCCTGTGATATATTTCTTTCTTGAATGCTACTACAAGTGATCAAGTAACCCCAATGATTGGATATGAAGTTACCTTCATTTTCTGCTTTTGCTTACCCTTAGTTGGTCTTGGAGGAAGGAACCTTTTGAATTTAAAGAAACATTCATGTTTTATCTGTAGTAAAAGTGTAAAATTACTTCACCACATGCCTGTAGGTAAATTTCTGGCAAATCCATTCTTCTATTACTCAAGAATCTTTTGAATAAGCTCAAACGTCAAACTTAAGGGGTAAAGGACACTTACACCCCCCTGAAGTTTGATGCAAAGACATTTTTATCCTTTCTTATTTGGGAAATGACAATTTACTCCTTCGTGTGCCAAATTTTGTGGAACATGACTCCCATATTGTGGCACAGTTAGTTTGAGGCGGCGTCCGTCACTGATAGTAATTTTTGGGACAAATTTGTCTTTTAAGCATATCGAACGACACAAAAGGGGTGTAATTATCTTGCAGTTTGGCAGATAAAAGAGATGAAAGTGTCATTTCTCAAACAAGAATGGGTGGATGTGTCTTTGTGTCAAACCCCGAGGAGGTAAAAGTGTCTTTTACCCCAAAGCTAAGTCATGTGTTTCTCAATGAGCCGTCTATCGAATTGTTGCAATCGATGTTCGATCCCGAAGGGAAGGAAGGGATCTTCGGAAAGTAGGTTTTCATGATCCGATAAAGTCAAACCTATTTAAATATTCCTGCTATTCTATATTTCCTTGAAAGGGAGCTCAACTTACAAAAACTGTTCAGTATAGTTTAAAGAAGGCGAAAATTTTACCTTAATCAAAGGACATCTAATTAAAGAAATACAAAAAGTGAATGAGTGAAAGTGATAACTCATATATAGTTTTAACTTATTCTATTATTTTTTTATTTTCTCTTTTGCTTTATTCATACCTATTCATTCTTTCCATAGAACCATATTCTATGAACTTCTTGATTCTAGAAATTTAAAATTCTGACAGTTTCTTCAATCGAGTGTTTTTTGTTGGAATTCTATTGACAATAATAAATAAGAAATAAAGCATTTTTATTCCACTTATATTCATGCAATGACTTTTTAAACGTTCTATCACTTAAGCTAGCACCAATTTACGGTCTATGTGAATTAAATACACTGAAAATGTATCTCTGCCAACTCAATGACCACTAGCGTGTTACATGAGCCTCATCATTTCGGTATTAAATTAATTCAGTTTATTATAATACCCATCACGAGATGGTATTGCAGTAAATCTGGTTAATTTAATCGAACTCTGTCAACAAGCGGAGGCAATTTGTCCCAAACCGGAAAGTGCAAAGGAGTTTTCTATAAAATTGAATGCGGAGGCAATTTTGATACTCATACTTTTAAATTCGACAGTATTAATACTTCAAATTTTATTTTTTGCAAATTTAGAACCCTCAACTACTAAAATGACCAAAATCCCTCAAAAGACCATATGTCATAATACTTGTTCTTGTTTTGCTTGTCTAGGGACATCCCACTAATGAAAATATCTTAACAAGAAGATTGAAATGTATGATTAGATGTCTTCAGTTTTCAGAACCGACTGTGCTACCAAAAGCTTTACCAAGTCTTTTTCTGATGTGGAATCGGAGACCAAATCCAAGGATGAAGTAGTCTGACGAGAATGTGAAATCAAGTGAAGTATCATCCCAACCAAGACACTATCGCAAGAGAGCTCGAGACAAATCCGATGACGATGCTACTCTCTCTCATTTCTAAAATATTTTGAGCGATGTCTGAAGCAATTACCAAGCTGACTGGAGACAGATTAAATGTCCAAGTTTTCCACGACGAGTTAATGACAATGGATGGCTTTGATGAAATTTTCCTTGGTTTCTTTTATTATTAGTACAACATGGGATGCCAGTGAAATCTTTTATGCTAAGAAGAGCAACCTGAGAAGGACTTGGCTTGAAACTTTTGCAATGTGATGTTATTTGCTAAGTGGGACCAAGACCAAACATATTAACATATTTATAAGTATGTTATTTAGTTATTATATTGAATTCAAAAGATTTATGAAACTTGTAATATTGACATGGATGTTATTTATGCATGATTAAAGAAGAATTTTATAATCCAACCAGGTTGAAATCCCGTTAATCACTGAAAGTATAAAAAAACACACAGAACACCAAAACTGACATATATGTAAGATGGTTTTCAGAATGTTTTATTTTTTATATCGACATGAAAAAGGCCGTGCTAAACAAGTTTTTTCAGAAAAGAACTGTGTTTTAAAACAATCTTGTATAAAAACATGATGCCAACCACACATTATATGTTTTCCCCTAAAAGATATGTAAAATTCATTTACACCCCACAATTTAGAATTATCTTCGCTTACACTCTTTCTAGTCTAAAAAACCCACTTACACCCTTTGTGACTACCACCAACGACACTTGCATCCTTCTGTGTATATACTCTGTTAATTAGTACGGTAGCTTTCCAAATTCATTTTTTGATACATATTTACCCTCTAAGAGCTTAAAAGGCCAATCCATATCATATGTGTATTCTTAACATGTGCAAAATGCGCATTTTCTTTGTGTTTCAGAACATGACACAATCACTACACACGAAAGCTGTGACTAACTTTGAAAAGTTACTCTACCAATTAATACAGTGAATACACATAGGGGGCGGAAGCGACACAAGTTTGGTAATCACAAGGGCTGAAGTGAAGTTTTATAAACTAGAAGAGGCGTAAGTTAGACTATCATCCTAAACTTAGGAGGGTGTAAGTGAAATTCACCCAAAAAAAGTTGTCAATGCTATTTTCTATTTACCCCCTTGTAGTCTAGTGTATGTACAAAAAGACCCCCTCTGGTACTATACTTGAAAACGCCGAATTCAAACCTCAGGACCCGCCTGACCTGTGAAACTCCATAGCTGCGACTTCAAGCAATCATCCAATGGAAACAGACGAAGAAGACCAAAGGGTGACTCCATTTCAGCTCCAATTCGACAAACCATTCCCCTCTCAGGTTCTCTCTCTCTCTCCCTCTCGTTAGAGCCATTTAAAGTTCATTCTTTCACCACCCAAATCAAACTATAAACCACCACTTGACAGATTAAGATAGCGGAATGGAACCCAGAAAAGGATCTGCTCGCAATGGTCACGGAGGACTCCAAGATTCTTCTCCACCGCTTCAATTGGCAGCGGTTATGGACGGTCTCTCCTGGTAATCTCTCTCTCTCTATCTCTCCCTATGGTGGGTGTGTTCCATTTCTCTAATTTGTGGTGTGTTCCATTTCTCTAATTTGTTGCCGAAGTTGTATGTAATCGATAACATTGCTTATTGGGTTGCTTTTGGGTTGTGGGTTTTTCGAATTAGTCACTAAGAGTGGAGATTTGTAGTCATAGTGACAGTTGCATACAAGGTGTTTGGTGTATTGCCTGTATAAGAAATTGTGACATTGCTTATTGGGTTGCTTTTGGGTTGTGGGTTTTTCGCATTTGTCAGTAAGAGTGGAGATTTGAAGTCATCATGACAATCGCGTACAAGGTGTTCGATGTATTGCCTGAATAAGAAATTGTGAGAGTTTGCTTGGGGGAATGTGAGAGGAGAGGAAAGACTGAACTTGGTCCCGGGTTGGATTTCAATCGCTGAAAATTTACGCAAATTATTGGAAACTATTATCTTAAGAAATTGTGTTCTTAAGGCCTTTTAATGGTTTGAGGGAGCTTGAAAATGCTCTATACTGTTTCCGCAAGCTTCTGCTTAGTGAGGAACTATTGTATAACTGTATTGCATCACCCACAAGTTGCATAGAACTCGATAAGTTAATGCGTGTACGTGGCATTCTTAGAGGTTCTTTTGTGCCCTGCCGGCAGTTTCATGAATTAGCTTCATGTTTGGGTTGTCTTTTGCATTCGGGGATTTTTGACTGATATAAATCGCGTAAACTAGCTGCTTGGCTAAAAAAAGAAGCAGTTTACCAGAATAAGTTTTGAGTTTGCTGGAGACTTCTTGTATAGAGGTGCTATTCTGTTACTGGATTATCTCCAACAGTTTCAAGAAGGTCATCTGCATACTCCATTGTGTAAAATGGTACGAAATGACCTTTTTTATATTAACTTATCCACTACTAATCGGATGGTATTTGCCTCATGGATTCTAGTCAGCCTAAACTAGTTACTGCCAAGTCGCATTAGTGCTGTTTTTTTTATTGCATCAATAACTAATGTTGTGAGTCAACTTCGAGTAAACATTTGAAGTTTCTTTGGTAGAAATGTCAGGTTTTCTTGTTCTCGGTTTGCTAGAGCAAGACGTAAAGATTTCATAGAACTAATAGCTTTTATTTTTGTGGGATGTCCATTATTTGATAAACTCTCCTCAGTTTGCAAAGAGTTGGAGTTTTCTGTTTCTGGCTGAAATCTTGATAAACTCTCCTCATTTTGTGATGTTCCCAAAGTGCCTAGATTCATGATTTTTTTCCTTTCAAAACTCTATGTCCTGGACAGTATGTAAGTTGGATAATCTACTGCTTCCGACGCACTTAATATTTCAGTCTAGTTAATCCGTCTAAGTTGTTGGATACTAACATTAAATTGGGAATGTGACATGCTTCTGAATATCTCAGTTTCTTCATTTGACGACCACTATTTTCCGTTTTCAACTGGTTGGCGTGTGATGTACCAGCTACAATATGTATGTTTTTTCTATGCTGTGTTTGACCTGTTTGTATATAGGAAAATGCATAACATCCTTATGCTGGCGGCCTGATGGTAAATCAATAGCTGTGGGGCTAGAAGATGGCACCATTTCGTTGCACGACGTCGAAGTAAGTATTCTTGCGACGCCATTAAATAAGTATTGCTTATTCTGAACTGAAGTAAATTTGTTCTGTATCAAGCTCTTAACTAGTCATACTAATTTTGTCCATAAGGGTGAAACAGTGAAAGTCTAGCCAGCATGAAAAAATGCTTACAAGATTTTTATGATATTTAGTCATTGCAAGAAGCTTACTACGTTCCATGTTGCAACCTTTTTCTTTATACATATACATTTGCTAAGAATGAGGTAAACATAGCCGCAATTTGCCAGTTGCCACTGATAAAGTTGAGGAATTGTCGTACGTTTGAAGGTCAATCGATAGACTTGATACCAGGATGACCAAAAGTTACATGTTCATGTGAGCAGTCAAAGTGACTCATCTATATTGTAGCATCTGAGCAAAACCATCACATCCTTATGGCGGGACAGAGTGTTCAGTTCCTAAGGCATACTTTCTGGTTCCTAATTATGATACTTGAGTAGATAAACAACTTCAACTAGCAAGAGATCCCCATGCTTTCTGGGGATCTACTGTCAGGCTCTCTAGGTTTATTATTGTTGATCTTCTTGGGGCCATACTTCCTTGTCTGCATTTTGCTATTGGTTCTTACTAGAAACCTTTTTTGGCGGAACAATATGACACATTTCTTTCTAAATAACTTCCATTTGGCGGTATATTCCACTAGCCAACCATCTATATACAGCACGAGTAGCTAAGTCACAGCCCATCAGGCAAACACGCCAAATCACAAAATGCCTTGAGTATGACACTTTGGGAAAATTGCTTGGGCTATCGTACTATATCAATGTTCCGGCACAGTGCCACAAATACTGTTTACCATGTTACCCAATGTGTGACTGGTAACCTCGCCATGTGTCTTTGGCTATAGTTCTGAGAGCCAAAGACACAATGAATCCGGCAGGCAATATCGTTCATGGTGTGCCTTATGTTTTTAAAGGGTGTCGTATTGATAAGCATCTCCTCGCACAATCCTAGTATGAAGCATCTTGCCTGTCATTTAAACCTAGCTTGCCATGGTTAATTGTTCATCTCACCAAGGCCGTAGGCCTCAAATAAGACTTGCTTGTGGAGACATGGCGTGGTATTGTTCCACTTGCCATCGTACTGCAGAAACAGGTATCTACATGTGTCTTCAATGGCATGCAGAAACAGGTATCTAGAGGTGCCGTGTTTCCCTTTTTGTTTATATGTGGTAATTTATAGAGTGGAGCTAAAATGTGTGTAATCTGTGATAGTGTAATGTTGTTAAAAAACGATTGGAAAGATTTTATCCTATAGCCTACACTGTTTTCCATAATTTGAAAGTTCGCACTTAACCATTCCCAAAACATTCAACATGACATAAATAGTTCCAGTCTCTGATGTATGTTACATGTTTTTAGTATTGTTTATATGATTAAAGAGATTGCAAGAGTCTAAGCCTATTACCTCCTTTTCTAATTGTCTCATTATTAGTTTTCATGGGAGAGGTTACAACTATGTAATATTATCTGTGTGACCCCGGCTATATCTTCTGTGCGTGGCAGAATGGGAAGTTGTTGCGAAGCACTAAATCCCACACTACCGCTGTTGTGTGCCTCAACTGGGAGGAAGACGGAACAAAGATGGAAGTATGTGTTCCTTAGCATATTTATGGTTTTTGCTTGAAATGGAATCCTTGTTTAACAGTGTCGTGTTATTACTTTTTCTGTTTCTTATTTATTTGGATGAAAGGCTGTGCACAATTGTTAATCTTCTCAACGCAACATACCTGAAAGAATATACAGTGCTAAATATCTTTGGTTCAGAGTATCAGTTTTTCTTAATATATGAATAGACTTACATCAAACCATATAAAGATCCCCACCTGCTTTATGCACTGACGGAATAAGTTGTTATGTCATGTGGTTCATGACACACACACTCACCTCATTTTGAAGAACACAAAAAAATCTTTTCAGATAATTTATTTAAACCAATTTACATAAAATTCAGTTGACATTGGTAGTTCAAATTCTGGATAGTTCAGCATATGTGGAATTATTCCGTTGTACTATTATCAATTTTTGCTTATAAACTTGACCCGAGTTGCTCATTAATGATTTCAGTAAGCTTGAGTTTGGTAAAATGTTAAGTGAAAAAGAATGAACAAGCTAAAGTTGGGGCTACCTCCAATTGGGAAAAGCTTTGTTGTGCTGAGGATTGTTTAGACACCTTCATTGTATTAACATATCCGATCTGGAACCTAATGGGACACTTACTCTTAGAGCTTAAAAAGATTATTCCTTCAGTTAATAGAGTTGTGTTTGAATCTTAACAGCAGGCTACTCGTTTATGTTTTTCTGTCTCCTGCCACTGCCTCTTGTTTCATGAGCGTAAGAAAATAAATTCAGTGATGATAGTTCTATCTTGTCCAAAGATGGTTAATCTGTATATAAAATAAATGCTTCCCAAGGAGAGGGTCTAATAGTATTGCCTGTAACAAGTTTAAAACCTCATTCACTTTAACCATCTTGTTTCTGGAAGTGTATGCACCAGTGATCGTATCAATGCTGTTGTTGCGCGATATTTATTATTTCCACTTCTCTTGGATGACTGTACAAATCTCTCTTTTTTTCTGCGAGTGTCAGAACACTGGCATAACTTATGAAGATCGCACTTCTCGCTTCTTTCCACCTGCACCAAGAGTTCCGAGAATGCCAGGGGTGGTACCTGGTGATACTGGCTTCATGGATGAAAATGAAGAATCTTACAGAGAGCTTTCAAACTCGTCACACCAAAGATTCAACATCTTATGCAGTGGTGACAAAGATGGAAGCATCTGCTTTAGTATATTTGGCATATTTCCCATTGGAAAAGTGGTAAGTTTACCGGATAAAACTAAGGGCTAACTAATTACGGGTAAAACATTTTCATCACTGTCGAGCATTGATTTTCTTGTAGGGGTGTTTGCTGATTTTCCTTGGTGATGATATCTTTGCCTTATTTTCCAGAATATAAATAGCTTTGCTCTCTCTAATCAACCAGTAAACCAGCAAGTTACTTGTCGACTTCTGGACATTTCAATTCGGAAGGTATTTATGTTCATAAGTTTTTTAATTCTCTAGATATTCATCTAATTATGTTTTGTTCATTCTTGCAGTGGTCTTATACTTGAATTTTACATGCATCGGTGCTCAATTTCTGTTAAGTTTATTTGAAGTTAAGGTTCAGTTTGCATTAGTTTGAAATAAGGATTATATATTTATATAGTTCTAGAAGCTGTTGCACTTATGATTTAGATAGCTTCTCTTGTTAAAGAATGAAATATGACACAGCTTTTTAAAGATTGTACCTCTGAAAAAAAAGTTCATTCCGAAAATAAAATATTAGTTGTGTAGATTGGATGAAAACTATATAGTCACTCTTAAGCTGATTTTACAAAGCTTTTTAAAGTCAGTTCCTAAATAATCTCAAATAATAAATGCTCTAATTTAGGTGGCTATGGCGAAGGATCTTTGTCATTTGACAGTAATCTGCTCTGGGGAGCTTTCTGAAGGTGGAGCTGAACCAAACAGCTATCAAGCATCTGGACACGAGTCACTTGGTTTGCATTGCTTAAAGCTTGATACTTCGATATTCCACAAGAGGTAAACTAACACGTTAATAGGACCGTAGGTGTTGTGGTTTAAGTCACCGTTGTTATTCTTGAGTAAATAATTTAGCTATTCTCTTAGTTCTCGGTCTGATATAGCACTGTTTATGCTTTAACCTTCATTTTGTTAGTCTGCTGATTCTAGGTTTTAAGCTTTTCAGTCTATAATTACGAACCACCTTCAAATAGATTTTAATGTTTCGTGTTAGCTCTATTGGTTTTCTTTCTTGTTATTAAAAGTGGAAGGGGTAACTCAATAGCGAACATTAATTAGATCTTACTATTTCTGTCTCCTGTTAAGACCTATCCGTTTGTTTTCATTTCTTCTTACAAGAGTTCACTTTTTACTTAACCCAAAGTTGTAAGATGACATTGGCTTTCCCAGCTCAAAGCTGAAAAACGTGCAACTAGGTTTGCTGTTCAAGTATTTTCTGTTCAACTTTCTGTGCAAGATAAAGAAATGGATTCTCCATGACCAAATACTGTTAGTTGACATGGTCATATTTTCTAATTGTTGTAGTGGCCTTGGTCGCAAGGAAGCTATCAGTTATCCTAATTTTCTTCCTCTATTCATCTCCATCTACTGCAGGAAAAGTGAACTTCACCAGGTGGCTCAACAAGCTTCCAATATCGAGGATTTAACCGAGGTCATCCGGGAATCAATATCAGTCATGTGTAAGCAATGGTCTGATGCCATGCGCACATTTCACGAGAAATTTAGTTCTCTAGCTACTCTGATCGCAGACTACGGTAGTGCCTGATGCAATAAAATTTGTTTATGTATTCCTTTTCTATACTTTTCTTGATTGACTTATCTCCGCCGTGGCAACGTGAAGGATTGGAATCAACTCCTCAAGAAGAGTTTTTAAGTCTTTTAGGCGGTGCCCGGACGAGTCCACCAGTTCATCAGTTTCTAGTCAACTCTCTTGGCGAAGCGGTATGCGGTCCTTATATCATGGGAACTTCTGAAAGTGAACTCTGATGCTTACTAACAAGATAACCTTATAGGGGCTCAAGCGTGTCATGAAGGCTGTTTGTGGTGCTGGAAAAGAGCTTCAGAATATTGTCCTTGATCATCTACAGGTGTTCTGTTTTTCTTACTGCACTGAACTTCCTATCTTAATGATATTTATGTGCAAGCTCGCTGGAGTAAGTTACTACGCATATTTCAGATGAAGTAAAGGTTCTGTATATTAAAGACATCAAAGACCCAATCTCGGCATGAAAGAATTTGTAAACCCATTATGTTCCCTGGACTTCTTTTTGCAGTGATCCCTATATCATGATGACCTTGTGATAATTTTATTTCTAACATCTATGCGGCTGTAATAGAATGTATGTCTATTCATATTCATATTGAGTTCGAGATGGATGTTACAAGCAGAACAATGTGGTTACTGGTTACTCCCTCCGTGCCTTAATAGCCCGTCTTTCCCATCTGGGATGTCCCGAAATTATTGCCCTTTTACCTTTGTTTAGCTGTTACATTCTCTAATTTCACCTAAAAAAGTAGCTATTATTTTATAGGCAAGTGAAAAAGTAGTGACAGAGTAGCCAATGACACTTGAAAATGTTGGTTGCAATGCAGTCATTACAGGTTTTCTAAAAGATGGTAAAAGTCAGACCTAGAATACAGTTTTAGGGAGGAGGAAATGTTAATTTGGCAATGAGTTAAGATATATAAGGACAATGAGGTGGCAATTTTGAGTTGAACAAGCGCTAGGATCTGACAATGGCCTTATATCGGACAAGTTCAGAGGGAATATGTAGGAGTTTATAACTTGATAAAGGTGTGTATAGTAAAATGTTCGTTGCTCTAAATTTGCATACTAAGTATGTCAGTTCTTCCTATCAGTCAGTTTCTTTGCATACCCTATGTAGTTTAGGGTCTACATCTGTCACCTCTCTTTGATAATGATTATAACCTCGTCTGATATAATTCCATGATTTTTTACTGAAAAGAAAATGGTTCTGTTAATCTTAACAGATAATTGTCACATCTATTAAAACTGAAGTCTGTGTGGAACTATAAATTGTGCTTGTTATCCTCAACCTATCTGCTATAGGGGTCAACTTCAGATTTTATTGTCTGTTAAATTTCAGTTAAACAACCAGGGTAGTTTAGGGTCTATACCCAATCATCTATATGGTTAATCGATACGCCTCTTGATCCACCTCCTCTGTTTCGTCATGTGAAACTATGCCTCCAAAATCCTAATGGTTTCATGGGTATCAGTGGGAGAAAAAGGCCCAAACAAAATATCATTTTCGTTATTTGGGAGAATTCGAGCATGAGAACGCACAACCATTCTCTTTCTCTCCCGTCATCCACCTATGATCTACACATGGTTTCATTAAATAAGTTCTCTTTCGATTCTACTTGATAAGTTATCTTTGTGTATTTGGTATACAACAGCTCTTGCTACTAGGAGGTAGATTTCAAAATTCAAAGAAACATCTAGGAATCAGGCTAGTCAGCTAATTTGCATGGTCAGTGTAATTTATTATAATTTGCTTCTTGAATGTGTGTTTTTTTTAAATATTGCTGAGCTTGTCTCCATTTATCAGTTATGTACTTGAAAACATGTTGCGAAGGACAGCTATCTTATCATTTTGGCGTCTTTTTATTTGAAGACACAAATGTTTTGTACTGCTGACTGTTAGCTTTCTGGACTCTCATACATGCTTGAGTTTATAGTTTTAAGTTTGTTGAGATGATAGTTATATAATGCGTTTAGGAAATTAAAGAATTTTATATACAAGTTGAACCCAGATAGATTTATGTAAGCTGTGCTAGATAGACATTAGTGGTGCCGTCTTGTTATTTGTCTAATTATAGGCATCTCCAAGTCTTTGTCTGAGGTAATGGGACGGGTAAAATTATGTTTTTCTGTGACTTTTCTAGACTCACGGTTTGCCAGGAGACTGAAACAGGAGTTTTGACTTCTCTATTGTCATATTCTAGCCAGCCGCAGAAATTATTGTGTTCAGAATAGGGGAGCTCAGAGGTCTTTCAAAATGGCGAGCACGGTTCAAAGGTATTGGTTTGGACGAGACCTTGACAGATAAAGCGACGGAGGGAGCTGGGATATTACTTGTTCAAGTTGAAAGGTTCATGAGCATTTTATCCTCTGTAGTGCAGCAGGTGTGTTACTATTATTTTATAATAATTACTTTGTATTTTGTATGTTTCAAATCTGTTATTGATGATGAAAACCTATTTTACTTTATGTGACAATTTTTCAGTCTTTTTAAAGAGCATGGTAAATTGCTGTTCCTCTTTCTTTTCCCCGCTTTTACTTTCTCCTGGTATAGTTCTTCATCAACTAAATGTTTTGCCTCTGATAAAAACAAGTATAACATTTTTGGTACTCGGAGCTTGTTAAATTGGTCTTTGTGGACAGTTCCTAACATGCTCCTAAGGGCGATTCTGATCTGATAATTTACTCTCCCAACCGGTGCTATCTGGTCGTGATTTTATCGAAGATTATTTTGCATAGTATCTCAGCAGCTCAGGGTAGTCTTGAAGGTCTTACGATATTTGTATTCATCTTCAAGTGCCTCTCCAATTCGCGTGCAATTTGGCTGATGGGTTACAGCAGACGATGTTTGGAATGGCACAAAAAAGCATCGCCTAGGGAGTCTAGTTCTGTTAGGTAGTAGTCGATCCTGTTGAACACGCCATATATTAGCGCGGAACTTTGTTGTCTGAATCTCTTAGAACTTAAGGGTGTGATACAGACCAGATGCTGGTTGGAGTTCCCGGAACTAAGAACTGTGAAATGCATTTCGATGTTAGTTATTTTATCAAAGCATGGTGTTGCTGCTAAGTAATTAGTCATTGGAATATCCCTAGTACAGATGTTTGCAATAATGTCAGATACTATACATGACTAGGTTGCAAACAGCACAAAGTACCAACTGCAGCACAACACAGAATGTGCTTTCTCCTATGCACATGCTACTTCCCAATGGTTCAGAAGTAGTGCCGAAATGGGACCCCGAGAATCTCTAATCATGTAGTTTTGAACTGGTTTGCTATATACAGGTATAACGTTGTTGAAGATGCTTTTAAGAGTTAATATAATGGATGAATATCTATTCAGTTACTGAGAAGAGTAACAATAAACCAATCACAGATTTGCAAGTGAAGCAAAGAAGTTTGAATTAGTTAGTTAGGTGGATATGGTACTGAGTGATTTGTTGGATTGTGGTATCAATTAAAGGCCGTGGTATTAAAACGGAGGAGGAAAGGTCTATCTCCTGACAGAGACGATCGTAGCCATGTTTGGTTAATTCAGATTCGTGTGTGGTCTCCATTCAATGCTTCATGTCTTTGTTGTTCCTTAAATATAGTTTCCCTTTCTCTCTTTCAATATTTTTTTCTTTTCTTTCAGTTCTCGAATTTCTTTGCATGGTTATTAAAGAGTGTAAAGATGCTAATGTCAGAACCAAGCGATCAACTTCTGCCATTCAGTAGGTCGGCAAAAGATGCTCTCTCTTGCTCTCTCAAACACTTCGTTTATTTCTGTTTCATAATTTGTTCATTCACTTAATTATTTTTGCAGTGAACTGGTGATTATATTTTTGAAGTTTCTGTACGATCAAGATCCTGTCAAGCAATTGCTTGAGGTTTCTGAGATTGATCAAACTGTTGAAACTGATAAGTAAGCTATCTCCTTAACCACAAGACTACAACTGTCGCATATTAGATAGTTACAATGCTTTGTTCTGAGTACTCTGGCCTTTGTTTATGGTCCCTAACTCCCTATATGTTACTTCCTATGTTATCTTTTAATCTTCACACTTTGGATGGTACAGATTGTAGTGAAATAATGAAATTATGGTGGTACAAATTGTAGGTAGTCTAAGAATAGCTTGCTATGGAGTTTTGACGCTTCATTGTATCTGACAATAAGTCAAGCAGGCCGTGATTCTGGATTTTGTAATTTTTTGGACTCCTCGGACTATGTCAGCACTTTTAGTCTTTACTAAGAATAATTGTTAGATTGGTGTTCATTTCTGGTGCTCTTCTGAACAACACAAGCCTTCTGAGACTATGGTTGGCTATAGTTTTATGAGAATCTTGGCAAAGTCCATTCTATGTTTTTATTTTGCATCTTCTGTCTGTGGTTCTGTAAAAAGATCATCTGATCAGTTAATTTTCCAATGTGGAAGTTTTTGCTTGCAAGTAGGAGTGTTACTTAGCTCCACAGTTTTGGTGCTTTGAACCGTCTTAAGGGTTTGCATTGATTTGTTATCACATAGGATGACTGAATTTGTAGCTGTATAATTTTTGTGAACAGGGTTCTTATTTTGTATTATATTGCTTTCTGTTCTGGTACAAAAGATTTATACATGCAATTAGGTGATTTAGAACTTTTACACTACTTGATTCTTCAGGGAAACAGTGGAAAGGATCAAGGAATTAGTTCAATTTGGGGGATTCTTGGATACTGAATTTCTTCAGCGGACACTGGCAAAAGAATTCCAGCAGATGGAATCTTGGTATATCATCTTCAATTCTTCTGTTCATTGTAATTACTGTTTTTTACCAACAACAACATAAAACAGTGCCATAAAGAGCTTTTGATGTGACTGCTACTTGTAAATATCGTACAAATTAAACTCAGGGTCACTGTGCCTTCATAGTAAATATCAATTCCCACGTTTGTAGCAATGTAGCTGAGACTGTTTCAGTTACAAACTTTTTGTCTAGACCTAACGTACTTCTTTGTGAACTTCAACTACAGTTAAGTACCAATTAATTAGTGGAATATTCTCCTATAATTGTTGAACTTCATGGAACTTTGTGGGTTGAGCTTCAACTGATCAAAAGATCGGAGATTTACAAATTTGTCCTTTTATGAATCTCTTTCGCAGTTTCGAGGAGGTTTTCCTTCTTCCCTTTACTACTATATCAAAGAAGATAACATTTGAGGATCTTCTGCCATTGTTTCCAATCACATCTTCTCCGAGATCTCTTTCTTCGAGTTTTCCTGCATCAATATCATACTATCAGGTAAGTTCAGTGAGTAAGACCATCTTTTTCAAATCTACCTCATGTTAGGCTACAAAGACTAACTTGTTCGTCTTAGTGGTGAAAGTTCGTTTGTTCCCTTACATTAGAGAACCCGTTGTAGTTAGGAGAGCTGTCATTTGATAATTATAAAAGAAAATCGTTTTTGTGAAGAGGTTCCTGATCATTTGCTCTTTTATGCATTCGTTAACAGTTATCATCGTGCTTAATGAAGATTAAGGAATCAAATTACTCTGTGCATGCAGAACCATCAAAAGGAGCCTTCCTGTATGTGCACGGTTGTTACACCATCACCAACTACAACATTGCCCTTGAAACTAAAATAGGAGTGATATAACGTCTGTGTTTGTAAATTAATTTAGAACCACTGGCTTAAAATTCGCTATTAGTCCTCATCTTTGTAGTTATTTATCCTAAAACTTCTCCATCACTCTCATCTAATTTGGGAAAAATTTCTAAATCATACTGTTCCTCGATAGTTTAATAATTGGTGCTCATGTAAAGAAAAATTACTTGCATTAGGTGTGCCACGTAATCTAGTGTTACTAATATGCATTTGCCTTCGTGTAAACAAACTCATACTAATATTCCATCATACATACTATTATGTAGTTTAGTTTGATCTTAGTTCTCTTTTCCTTCTTTTTTAGATCATGTATACATGTATCACACTACATCTTATAACAGTCAGTAAAAATGTGATCTCCAAAATTAAGTTATAGGATCTGTTAGTAGTGCGTGCACTTCATTCTTTCATCTTTTTCTGATTTTGTGCTACATCTTTCTCAGTTTCTCTGTCCTTATGAATGATTGAGCAATATTGAGTGGTTTATTGACCACATTTCTATTGTTATTGTTAACTTTATTCCTTGTCTTGTTGTATTAAGCTCCAACACTGGTGTTTTTGTTTTAATATAACGCAAGTGTTCTAGACTCTGGAATACCTCCCCGGATGGGATAAGCAGAGGCCTAAAAGTTACTCTTGCTTCACGAACCTGGTCCAAGCATTATGTTATGTTAAGTTATTCATTAGCAGTAGATTGATTGTTTGTGCATACCTAGCAACGCATGCACATTTAGTCATTACCTTTAAGAATATCTGTAAGCTGAATTTATTTGAACAAGATATTTAAGAGAAAGTAGAATATTTTTGTGTTCACTTCTGATTGATGTCCTTTGTTTCATTTTGCATTGTTGAAAAATATTTGACAATATGTTTTTCTTTTCCCTCGTCTAATCTTTATCTCCAACAGCCTGGAATTCATCTATACTTCTAAGTTCTAACCACATTATACTTATTTATATGGTAGCTATATATCTTTTACACCTTAGTTTGAATTACAGTATCATCTACTGTGATAGTTATTTTGTTATGCTGTCAAAAATCATACTTTCATTTTCATCTCCAGGAAGCCTCTGAGTCTGCTGGTACAGCAGATCAGACCCTTGAAGAAGGGCTAGTGCATTACGTTTCTTTCACAATTCCTTGCGAGTCATTCAACTTTGTCAGAAACTGCGTTGGTATTATCAGGGGTTGGACTCATGACTTGGGCAGTGCAATGAAGGAGAACACTTCGGTGGAAGCTGTTTTGTTATCTGTTCCTGATGGCTACCATTGCGTTGATCTCTGTCTTTATAAAGTAAAGGATTTTGAATAGTCTCTGTGCTGATACCTTCAACTGAGCAACTGACTGATACGTGTTTTTGTGTTGTAAACAGGAATGTCAAATTGTTCTGTTACTAAATGAATCAGGCGAGAACTCAGAATGCTCTGGGAACGCTTATATGATGATGGTAGAAGCCAGTGACCTTCCTTTCATACCTATTTCAAGATCCACGGGCTTAAACCACTGGAACCTGCAGGACTTAAAGGTGCAGTCTCCTTCACTACTAATACTTCTCGACATAATCCATTGTGATTTCGCTTGGTCAGTGAAATGGTTTATCAGTTAACTTCCGATTCTATCAAGTCTTATGTTCCATCTTGTAGTTATCTGTGAAGACAGAATAAAGTGATTATTTTTTTTCCATATCCTGAACGGTCCTGTCGAAGTAAATTAAATTTGGGCCTTGGAAGCAGTTTCGTATTCTCTGTGAACTTCTGCTGCGAGGATGAACTATTTACTAAATGTAAATGTTACTTTTTCCTAGGACTCGGTCATGTACCTGTCGATGGAGAGTCATAAAGTGCGGCATATTCCCCATTCTGTGGTTGCACCCCTGGCGGTCAGTGGTAAGTGCTTCTCATTTCTATTGCTCTCAAGTGGATCTTTTACGCAAAACATGAAACACTCCATTAGAGTAACCTAGCCTTTTCCAGAATCTTCCCATTTTGATGCATTTCTCATTCTTTCCATTAAGGAACCTAGCAGCTACTTTAACTCAACTGAATTAGAAACTGTGTCGATGAACATGATGCTTTTTCCTGTGCATCTAACACTGTTGAATGATCTATTGCTTCAGCGTCCCGTGGGGTGGCTTGTGTTTTTGCTGCAAAAAGGCGAGCGTTGGTATATATCCTCGAGGAAGATGAAGATGAAGTATCAGATGTTGAATGACTTGTATCGTAGCAATTGACATTTAGTTTGTAATTTTACCTTTATTTATCTGTTTATCAGTATGTACAGCATCTTTCTGTAACTTTTGAAACAACTGTGTAGCTGTAGCGCATTCAGCCAATGATAGGTACTTAGGTTGTTAGGTTATGGTGCTTTTTCTTTTGTTCTTATAATTATCCTGGAGATTTTGTTGCCGAAACATTTTCTGGAAATTAGTTACTTAAGTATTTGTTGTGGTGTCTTTGCAAAAATGTAACTTCAAAGAGTTTAACTCCTTGGTCAACGAATTCGTGCTAGTGTTACAAGAAGTTAGTATTCGCTCTCTGTTTACTTTTTGTGTTGTGTTCTTTCTCCAATAATCTTCATTTTGAGGTGGTGATTTGATTACCAATGGTTACATTACCACATTTATCAACATAAATTTTCATTACCTTTGTGTATGTTCTCTATTCTATCATCAAAACTTTCCCTACAATTCTTTCGATTCTTCCATATGATAGTCGGACTCGAATATCAAATCCAAAGGCAGGCCGACTGAACACAAGCTCGTAAAATCTTGGGCTAATTTGGGCGAGCTATTGGACTGATGGCCAACCCTAATTACAGGTCAAGTACAAAAAATAACAAACTTTCTTGACCTAAGCCTATTGCTACATAATATCTCATAAAAAAGACTATTGCCACATAAAAAGAATGTCACACGTACAAGTAGTATGTTAGTGATCCAGTGTGATTTATACTTGCAAGTTAAATAAATAACACCTTTGTTGCCCAAAATGATAAGACTGAGTGACGAGTGGCTCCTGCCTTGTAGCCCTCGAGATGCTATTATACTTGTTCTCTTCAAATTGAAGTCATTACCTTTACACGACCAAGATAAAATTTGTAAATTTGAATTTGTAAATTTGAAAAATAAATAATTTGTATATGAGTGGCACGATATTATTGTAATATTATTGTAACCGATTTTTTCACCATTGTACATACTCCACTTGGTGTAAAGGGCCGGCCCGCGTTGGAGGGCACTGTGAGGGGAGGGTGGGTTGTGGCCTAGTGAGGAGGGGCTGGGTCGGGTTTGTGGGCAGCAAATCTAGCTCGGATCAGTCTCGGGCCAAAAAAGCCAGTGTCTAAAGGTTAGGGATTTAGGGTGGCCGATCTGGCTACATATTAATAATATATATTTAATATATATATATATATATTAATATTTTTGAATGAGTTGATTAAATTACTCCAATTTATTAATTTATTAATTATTTTTAATATAAAATTTGGGATAAAATAGTCAGTTACATATGATTATTTCAAAAGTGGCCGTTCTGGTAGGGGCCGGACTAAGTCCAAGCAAGACAGGCTATCCAGAGGAGAAACTAATTCAGACGGGTCAGGGTCTAAGTGAGGGGCTTGGTGTCGAACTGGGTTAGGGGCGGGTTGGAAGTCTGTCTGGGTCAGTCTAGTTCAGTTTGCACTTTGCACCCTCGACCGTGACACCACAATACTCCACTCACCCTATTCTATTGATATAGTTTTATGGTCGTTGAGCTCTCAATGATTAAATCTCCAAATTAAATTTTCATTTACAAATGAGTGCTAGCTCAGTGATATGATGTTCGTAGCCCGTACGTGAAGTCTTGGATCCAACCCGATTATATTATTCTAAAAAAATGTCGTTTTTGAGTAACAAGTCTAACAACCATTTCAAGTAGACCTGTCAATCTAAGACTTTTTTGCGTGTGTTATGATCCTTAATCCTTATCATTGGCGTTGGTTACAATTTCACTCTTCGTCACCACCAACAAACCAACAAAACCCCCTTCACACACAGTCGCCGGACAATCACCGGAAATGAATCTCTCCGGCGACGAATCGCCACCGCTCATCTCCAACCCCGTCCTCATCAACGGCACCGCCACGTCACTCACTCTCACCTCCGCCGGCGAACTCCACTGGACCGAAGGCGATGATATCCCCCGCAGCTTAATCATCGAGAAGGAAGCCCTAGGGTTCTCCGTCGAAGGACCGAAGATCAAAATCAGCACAGCCATTGCCGGCGGAGATTCAATCTGCTGCTTTGGGAGTAGACAACCGACTCCGGTTAGGAACACGTTCGTCTTCGAGCCCTTGTCCGGCGACTCCCTCCGTCTCTGGTCCCAAAACCTCCAGAGCTTCATCGATTCACTAGGTCTCAACTCTTAACCACTTTTTTTTTTTTTTTTTTTCAAATGTTGAGAGATCAAATCTGATTGTATTTACAGGTAGGCCTGAGAGTGTGTGTGTGTGTGTGTGTGTTTTTTTTTTTTTTTTTTTTTTTTTTTTATGTTCATGATTTGTTCAAATGTTGAGAGATCAAATCTGATTGTATTTACTGTTTCAAAAAAAAAATCTGATTGTATTTAGAGGTAGGCCTTTTTGTTTTTTTTTGTTTTTTTTTTTTTTATGTGTTCATGATTTGTTCAAATGTTGAGAGATCAAATCTGATTGTATTTACAGGTCGGCCTAAGAGGTTACTTGTGTTTGTGAATCCATTTGGGGGAAAAAGGTGTGCATCTAAGATATTCAGTAATGAAGTGAAGCCGCTTCTACAGGATGCTAATGTTGAGTTCACTTTGCATGGTTTGTAGTCCCTCACTTGATTTGGCTTTGGATTGTTATTGTTATGGTTTATGGTGTTTTAGTGATGTTTGGAGTTTGGATTTTCGATTTGCAGAAACTAGATACCAGCTACATGCTAAGGAAATCGTTCAATCGCTGGATCTCTCGAAGTTTGATGGAATTGTTTGTGTTAGTGGGGATGGGATCTTGGTTGAGGTTGGTTGCTTATGATTAACTGTAGAAATGTGACTGATGATTTAAGTTACTTCTTTTGTTCTTTTTGCTGAAAATGGGCTTATATGATTAGTTCCTCTAAATGTAACTAGGAGTAGCTATACTGAGAATATTAGGAGATTTTCAACATGCGGTGGATTATTGAACTTGAATCCATGTTTCAAGTGATCGGTAGAATGGTATATCGTACTAACATGTGATTCCTTGACATTGAGACTTCTGATTACTGACCCTTTTGGAGTCACTAGATATTCTATCGCTATGCAATGGCTGCAGAAATGCAAGTCCTCAAATGATTTTTTGGCAAATTATACATCCCGCCATAAACGACCATCATTTTTGCAATCTCGTCTACGCTTTGAATTTCACCCTTTAGGTAACCATGTGAATAATATCAACTGTATGTAAATGTATCACTTGATGATATTTGGTCTACCTACTAAGTACTATCAAATTCTTCTTTGGGGCATCATGGTAATATGAATGATTATAAAGAGGGAGGGACAAAACTGGTCAATTGAGTCAGTTTGTGAGCACTCAGGGTTGCTAGAAATGGAAAATTTCAAATGACAGGAGATTGTCCAAGTGATGGTAGATGCGGGTGGAAATTGCTAATAACCCTTGAATTTACCATTATGAGATTTTTATGAAGCATCAGTCTCCAAGGGAGTCGTGTTTGACTGTTAACTTAGGTAGCACTAGTGACAGAGCTAGTTGTGTTAGTAAAGATGAGTATACGTATCCCATCAATTGCTTGTTGTATTGTTTCTGCGACATTGTCATCTTTCATCGCTCACGAGCATTGCATTTCTTTAGTAGGTAGTAAATGGACTGCTTGAGAGAGAGGATTGGGAATCTGCTATAAAAACGCCTCTTGGAGTAGTACCTGCAGGTTAGTTTTACTAATCTAATTCTTAAATGTACTCTCACTCAAACTTAATGACACACCGATATATGTAGATGGATGGTTCATCAGGTTAGTATGGCAATCTGAATATAATGAAATCAATGCAACTGATGAATCGGTCATATAAAGCAATGCTTTGTCAGAACCTATTAGTCAAAGTCTTCACAAAACACTGGAAGATAAAAACCAACTCTTGAGGTAGTTCTTGGAATCTGCCTATCTGACAAAGTAATTTTGGCCTTTTGGGTGAAGGTACTGGAAATGGCATGGCAAAATCTCTTCTGGATTCAGTTGGTCAACCTTGTGCAGCATTCAATGCTGTTCTTGCTATTATTCAAGGTAGTTATATAGTTCTCTCTGGTCTCCATTTATATCTTTCAGATGTTTTTTACAATGAAAGTTCTTAACATACTGATTATTGTCAGGGCATAAGCGTCCACTGGATGTAGCAACCATATCGCAAGGGGACACTCGATTCTTCAGTGTATTGATGCTTGCTTGGGGTATAACGTGAATTCGTCGCAATCTTATACCGATTTCTCATAAAGATCTAGTTTATCTGCTTCTACTCTTGTTTTCGATAATTATTGGATAAGTTGATGACAAAGCAATTCACGTAGGCTATATATGCAGTTACCTGTAGCTTTACTTTGCAGCATGCCAAGTAATCTTATCTTTTTCAGGTCTGATAGCCGATGTCGACATCGAATCTGAGAAGTATAGATGGATGGGGAGCTTCCGAAATGACTTCTATGTAAGTTGCTACACAAAGGATCCCTTAGTATGAACTTTCACTGTGAAATCCTTTCAGGAGTAGTAATATAATTCTTTCTACTTTACGCACATATTTAATATCTCGAAATTTTTCAGGGTCTTCAACGTTTAATTCGTCTTAGGAAATACAATGGTTGTATTTCCTTTGCACCTGCTCCCGGATTCGAAGGTTACGGAGAGCCAATCAACCCAAGAGGAGAACACTCAAACATATACAGTACCAATCCTAGCCATGATAGAGCCATCAGCAGTAAGCGGTCTGGCTATGGAGGTCCGGACATTGACCTTGAGAATTTAACTTGGAGGAAGATGGAGGGTCCTTTCATTTCAGTCTGGCTCCACAATGTACCTTGGGGCGGTGAGCAGACCAAGGCAGCACCTGATGCTAAGGTATCGTTTTCCCCTCTGTTCTGAATCTTTCTACTTTTGAGACTCAACTATCACAAGACGGGGAGTAATTAAATTTATTACCACCAATATGATTCTTGTTCTTTAAGAAGTGGCTTAAAACTACCTATGACATTCTACATTCTATTTGTTAAAAATCTTGAGATTCCACCTCAAAACCAATTGGCAGGCAGTGAGGGGAGTAGACCAAGTTTCTCATGAGGCACAGGCGAAATAGACAGAGTACCAATGTGTGGGTCAAACAATGACACGCCCAGCGTGTGAAACAGACACAATATGAGATGAGATTCAGATGGACTGATTGAACACGGCTTTGATACCTTATTAAGAATATTGGGGTTCCACCTCAAACCCATTTGGCAATGAGGGGAGCAGCCCAAGTATCTCTCATTAGGCACATGCGAAGCTGAGAGAGTCCCAATGTGGGTCAAACAACGATTCTCAACACTTCTGATAATATCTACAATCATTGTTGTTATGCCACTGCTCAAGTATAGTGATGATTTAAGTTTGAGAGTGAGAAATACGAACCAAGCAAATGCAAGTTTTTCTCTTTTTTACCATCACAAGCACCCGTCTCTATACTATTCCTTGGGGATGGAAAATGAGACGGTTACACTAAAATCCTAGAGTTGGGCATGTTTATATTTCGGTTACAGCTTCCTGATTCTTGTATAGTTGTACTCAGTTCAACACTTATGTTCTTTCTGTTTATTGATGTGCAGTTCTCCGATGGTTACATAGATTTGATCATTACCAAGAATTGTCCAAGGTTAGGTCTGTTATCATTGATGTCTGAACTCAACTCGGGAGATCACGTCAAATCACCACACGTGTTGTATCTTAAGGTGAGTTGCAACCATTTGATTAGCCTAGTAGCATCCAAAAGTCGCTGAAAATAATGGAATGATCTTCAACTACATGTTATTACTTATTTACCACAGGTGAAAGCATTTGTATTGGAGCCTGGACCTAGAACAGACGACCCAACAAAGGAAGGCATTATCGACGTCGATGGAGAGGTCCTGGCGAGAGGGAAAGGGGCATACAAGTGTGACCAGAAAGCCCTGATGGCCTATGATAAGCTTCAATTAGCAGTGCATCAAGGTCTGGCCACTATATTTACCCCTATTTAGAGCCTACACGGGTATTGCCACTGTTATACAGTTGTATAGTGACGTGTGCTTTGCCGATAAGAAAAATTATATACCACTTCACAAATCAGTCTCAATTGTTGGAAGTCGTTGAAAGAGTTGGAAAAAAAATCAAAGATTTAATTATTTTTTTTCTTTTTTTCAGTTATTTTTGCTAGAAAAGGGATGTTGTATTGGTAGTGGCTAGTGATAAGTGAGTGTGAAATAGACCCTGTATTTTATTGTGGGTGGAGTAGAAGGAAATCAATCCCCTGGGCAGCGACGATGTAGTTCTTCTGGATTTGTTCTTTTGAAGCTACTGCTACATGTGTTTGCTTTTGGCTTTTCATATGGCTTCGCCATTCTGTGATTAGTCAAATTTCTGGAATATTTAGATTGTTTGATTAAATATGATTCGGCTTGTGTTTTACATTTGAGAATGTGTTCAATACTTTTTGTTGCTTTTCTTGATCTACATCGTTGGTTGGCGAACAAGTGATGCTTCGGAGAAACTAAGGTGATGGGTTGCTGATAGAATACTATGATGAATGAGAGTGACCTCTCAACCAAACACCAAGGGCATGTGAAAGCTATGACTGTTTGTGATGTATGCTTTGCATGCGTCTGATAATAGACAGTGTACGTTTTTGACATGGCTGAATAATACTACCTCTGTTTCTTCATCTATTCCTAATTAGACTGTTTCTCGTGTTTCTTCATTCTTTCTCAAAATGAAAAGTTCTTGTAGTTGAAAATACCATAACACCCTTGAGTGAAAATGTAACAACTGTTATTTTATTAGACATAACTGTCTGATTATTAATCAACTAATCAGATTAGTTAAGTCAAATTATTCCATTATGATTAATCAAACTAACAAGCCCAATTAAGCAAACAAAACCTAACCCGTAGCATATGAATGGCGATCTCCAGAAGTTCGGCTTGTTACATTTCTTCCTATGCATGTTCTTAATACTTGCAACAAATGTCTTGTATTCCGTTTCATCTTATGCACGCCCTTAATAGTTGAGACAAATAATAAAATACTAAATGAATGTGCTGAAGAATGCACTTAAAATCTGCTGTTTGCGGGTCTCGAATGCGAGACATGATTTATGCAGGGGTTGTTATCACATGAGTCACCACACACTTGCCTCATCTCATCACTTGTGTATTTGCTTTTGAAACATAACGGGGTTGAACTATTATTTAATTTGCAGTGTAAGAGCATCTCAAATAATACTAGTTAAAATTTATTTATAATTTGATAAAAATTGCACATTTTTATTTTAAATATCGTAACATTTTAATAAATATTTTAATTGTGTTAGTTAAATAATTAAATAACGAATAATTCTAAAAGGACAATATTTTAGACATAATTTTCAGTTATAGTGATTTTTTTAGGAAGTTTTAGTGATTTTGATTAGTGGCAATGTTAATAACACGTGACACATTCTCAATATTTCGTGCAAGAAAAGTTAAAGGAATTCAGGTCATAATCGTTACGAACATAGTTAAAGAATATATAAAAGATCTCTACCTGACTCTTTAGATGCAGAGAGCGGGGTAACTATCCGCTAAAATAAAGAGCGGAGTATAGAGTCAATTAGAGACAACATTTTTTCCAATCTTTTTTATATATATTTTAAAGATATCCAAACCAAGGGGAAATTGTGGCGTTATGAGTTAGATTTTGTATGCAAAAGACTAACAAAAGCCGCTAATTCTTAAGCCACCGTGAATTTACCAACTTATATTTCATTAAAATATATTACATATATATACTAGAACTTTTGACAAAAATCCCTGCAACATCGTCACTGACATTTAGCTATCAATAATATTAATTTTGTTAGAAACTTCAAATAATCCTGGTAACTAAGTGTCGGTGAAAGTAAAGCTACAAGAGATTTTTTTACAAAATCTATACTGCTGATAACGAATTGTCATTATACAGAGAGTCTTATGTCAAAATTTAAAAATACTATCCAATTTAGACAAAGGGAGACCCGAAACAAGACAGAAACGTAGCAAAAAAAAGGGTGGATAGATAGCAAAGATATATTAATAACGCTTAAGAAAGCCTCGTTTCAACGTGCTATTTCCTTTTGGTCTCCAAAGCCTCCCAAACTCCTCTCTCTCTGTGTCTTTACATACAAGTTATTTTCCCCTTCGCTCCCTCCTCCACCTCTCCTCCGTCGTCTCTCTCTCTGATGATTACCGATCGGAGTACACCACCACCACCATTCCCTCCCCGAGCTCCAAACCCTAGGTTTCACGCTTCCCTCTCCGATTTTCACTTCTCTGCTTGCGATTCCCCCTACTGATTCTTCTTCTTCTTCGCTGTTGTTGTTGTTGTCTCTTTCTCATCTCAGGTGCGGTTGATGTTAGGGCACTTGTGTCTTCACTGAGGCTTCTTCAATGGCGTCGCCGAAGAAGATTTGCTTCAATTCCTACTGCAACCACCAAAAATCCTCCAGTAAAGGATGGCGCCGCCGGACTGGAGACTACGCCGACTTGTGTGATCGATGCGCGTAAGCTGATTTTCTGCTTTTGCTTGATTTTTTTGGCTTTTGAATTCTGGAGGACTTTTTGTGGATGGTTATTTAGTATTTACTGTTTATCTTCCGTGGTTGGTGTAGCTACAAAGTTCGAAATTAATGGGGTAAAAACAAGCTTTTTCGTGTTTTTAGAGGTTTTGATGTGGACTGAACGTTTTAGGTCGTTTAAATAGACTTCCAGCTGAAGAAGAAAAATGTCTATGGTCTAATTTTGGTTTTCTGGCCTATTGAGTGTTGGTAAGGCTAGCCCCAAGCTTGGTTTCGAGTCCCTAGGGGTAGTGTGATATGTAATTTCCTTTGTAAGCTCTCATAGGTCTGTCCTGACACTGTGATCCTGCCACTAATTTTTTTACTAACCAAAAAATAAGAAAAAAATTTAGGCGTTTTGAAGTCTTTATGTTAGCTTCAAATTAATGGGGAAAAACAAGCTTTTTCGTTTCTTTTAGAGGTTTTGGATGTGGACTGCTTTGGACTGACCGTTTTAGGTTCTTTAAATGGACTTTTAGCTGAATAAGAAAAGTGTATGTGGTCTAATTTTGGTTTTCTGGCCTATGAGCGTTGGTAAGGCTAGCCCCAAGTTTGGGTTCGAGTCCGCCGCTGGTAGTCTCTCTTGGTCGGTGATATGTAATTCCCTGTGTAAGCTCTCATAGGTCTGTCCTGACCCTGTGTGTAGAACCAATTGACTGAATTGATTAATTTGCAACTAATACACTGAGAGGTATTTATATCTAGCTAGGGACTACTACATCATAACATACAAAGATTTATACTAATTACTATTTTAGTCCTATAATGTGACTCTGCCACTAATTTTTGTACTAACCGAAAAATAAAAAAAATTAGGCATTTCGAAGTTTTGATGTTAGCTTCATTTTCTTTGAGTAGTCTACTCCTCTAATTGGGTGTGTGGAAACGCCATTGCAATTGTTGCAACTGACTGAATTCGAGTAAACAAAGATGGAAGTTGCATCTTTTGCTACATGAATCCTGAGTGTAGAAGTTTTTGTTTGTCTTTCTTTTTCCTTTTACGCTAGCCTGAGTGGGGTTATTAAGTGGTTGATTTGAAAAATTCTAATTTTTGTTTTCATGCTCTATGTTCTGAAAAGACTGTTGTTTGTCTTTACCGAGAGCTGGCCTGCCAGTTGACATTTTCACTTTTGAGGGATTAGGGCGCACTTTTGCTTGCTGTTTGCATTGGTTGAGCCTTAAAACCATCCAATTGTCTTATTATAAATTAGAGTGGTAGTATGGGATTGAAGAATAGAAAGTTTCTTTTGTGACTTCTATTGAGTGTGGCAAACCAAGTTACCACGCTTTTCTTGTGCCACTATCACGTTCTCCTGGTCATTGCGATATGACTTGAGATGAATTTGAGTTTGTGTTGCAGTTACCAAGCTGAGGTTTTCCACCAGGTATCTAGGACTTTGGCCGATGCATAAATGTTTGGTGCTGAACGGTTGGGTGCAAATCAGAAGAGAATAGATTATGTTTTGTAATTATTAGCTTCTGAACCTGTCTCGATTATTATTCTGTAATTGTTGTTGGGAAATGATGTCTGTGGCCCCATTTTACTAGTCTAGATTGATTCTTAAACATCTATGCATGAGGACTCCGTGTAAATGATGGGAGAACAGAGATCGTAAAGAACCATTTTAAGTAGACATTACACTTAGCAAGTTCCTTGTTTGTCTTCCTTCTTCTATACTTCCAAAATTAAACAAATCTGATGCGATCCTTTGTTCTTGCTGATATTATCCCCCTCTTAGCTGTTGGAAGTTCCAAAATATATGTTCAAAAAAAATTGTAGCTTAATCTTCTACGTTCTTGGAGACCCTAGTTTGGAAAGCAAGACCAATTACCCCGAAAGTTATTCCATGAAGGTAAAGGGGAGCTTGTTTATGTACTTAGCCGGACACTTTATCCTTTCTCCCGAACTTTTGAAATTTCAATATATAAACTTTGTAGAAATACAAAATATAAAGAGAGTTGTGTGACTGTGAAATCTGCAACAATAAGAAGTAAATTGATACTTATAAAACTTAGCATCATCAGAGAAGTAATCTGCATAAGATGAAGCATTGAATCAGCATCAATAAGAGAAGAGATTCTGTGATATTCATTTTTATGCAGGATTTGGTTTATGTTGAGGGGCAGTATGAACTATGAAACCTTATGAAAGAACTACTACTGTAGAATATATCGGGACGCATAGTCAATATTAGTCTAGAAAATCACAGCCAAGTGTGCGGACACTCCCCCGAGTCTCATTAATCTCAAAATTATGTAGTTCATGGGATCATGCTTGGCTTTAGATTTTGAGTGTGAAGTTCATAGGAGTTTCTCAGGTCCCTACCTTCTTTCCTTATTTTTCCCCCTTACTTCGCTTGGCTTTAGATTTTGTGTGTGCGGTTCATAGGAGTTAATGAGCTTTCATGAAAAGAGAGCCACTATCCCCACAAAATGTTATACTTGCGCTATATAACTAGATTTGCGGCGTATGATCTTGAACTGCATTGCTGTCCTTAGTTAGTTACCTTCTGATGTCAGCTATACTTGCAATGTTTTTCAGTACTGCTTTTGCGGAAGGAAAGTTCTGCGAGACTTTCCACTCGGATGCACCTGGTTGGAGGTGTTGTGAGTCTTGTGGGAAGGTTAGAAAACATTTTTGTATTGCAGGCTAGTTGACTAAAGTCATGTGGCTCCTCTGCAGCTATCCTTTATTTTTTGATCTTTTTGTCATTTAACATCTACAAGTCTGATGATCATTTTATCCGCAGAAAATACATTGTGGATGTATTGTATCATTTCATATGTTTGTACTGTTGGATGCTGGAGGAATCGAGTGTCTAAACTGCGCCAGAAAAAGTTTTATCTTGGTGAGTTTGTTTCCTCATTCCATAAATATTTTGTTTTAAACCATATGTGGATTTAAAACTCAAACGTGATCTGCCTAAGACTTCCTTGAGGAAGAAAGCAAGGCAGTAGAGGTGCAAAATGTTAGCCTTGAGTTTTCTTGATTGCTTAGCTGTTAACTGGTTGCAGTGGTGAAGATGCTAACATTAAGGTTTTTAGAGAAAAGAACCCATGAATTTTAGTTTGTTGCACAGGATGATTTATACATTTCAGAGATCCCTTTTTGCTCTGTGTTTTTTTGTAAAGATAATCCATACCCATTATATTTCATACTGCATTATTGATAAATATATAAAGATACACACACACCCACACACTAGCATATGGGACAGCAGCGATGCGTATGCTATTGTGACAATGGAAATAAACTAAAAAAAAACACATTGTGTATCCCAGTTTTAGAAACAAAGAACATCACTCAGGTCATACATGGAAAGTTTCTTATAAAACAACGCAATTTTAGGAATGTGACGTTACCCCATCTTGACCATACCTGCGAGGGAAAGAAAGTATACCAGCCATTGAGATCAGATTGCTAACAAATTGAAACTGGGGAGTGGGTAGTAGTACATCAAGAGGAGAGATGAGGAAGATCAATTTAATCTTTTCACTGGCAAAAAAATATCCATATCTGTATGATATTGACAATCAATAACTGTGACTCTTTTCTTTGAGCTGCGGGGCAACATAAATACGGAGTCTATGACAGGCTTCCATAGTTGATTTCACCAAAATGGGTTTTGGAATTCTATATGAGTGTGTGTGTGTGTGTGTGTGTGTGTGTGTGTGTATCTTGTACAGACTCTCTCAAAAACTCTTTACTTGTTGAACTTTGTCATTTTGATTGTACTTGTTATATTACGGGATATAGAATACAGGCATTGAATCTGCCTCTGTTTGGCAGGAATTAGTCGCATATTTGAAATTTTTGCATAGTCTTTATCTATCCACATTCCTTCTATGTGCCTGGTTTTCCTACTTCACAAACTTCAACTTCATCCTTGCCTTATGAGTTATAACTCCATGAAGTATGTTAATGCATGATCTCAGACACCAAATCCTGCCTGGCCCCCGCCATCTATTAGTCTTCCTGTACTTCCGGAAAAGAATAAAGACCTTTCCTCAAGAAGTTGGTTTCATAGAGCTGGATCAGGTCGAATACCATGGCAGCAACCATCCAGCACGTTGAGTTCATCTGCTCTGTCGAATTTGCAGCCAAGTAACACTTTTGATGTGCAAAGCCTTGGTAGAATCTGTAGCAACGAGCGACAGTCTGCCTATTCTTTGGACAAGATGAAACCGGTGGACGCTTCTCTAACATTAAGTAATTGCAGCTTCAAGACTTCTACTCCTGGAACACTTGAAAATGGCCACTCAGGTACCAGTCTTCGTAAGAAATTAGCTGAGCCTTTGATGACTAATGCTATACATGCATATTCATACACTTAAATGCATATTGATATAGAGGCACTTTGTTACAGGGATTACCTTGGAGGAGGAGCTTACTTCTCATAATCTATCCTTACCGAAAAGTGACGCTGCATCTCTCCACATCGACTTATCCTTGTCTTCTGTATATGAGCCAATTGATCAAACTGAAGCTATTGGCAGCCGGGCAAAACATACCCCTTTATGTGGGCTTAATGGATCTGATTTGTGCAGTGAAACACAGTCAACCAGTGGAAGGCCTCGAGGAGATTCCCGGCAACGAATTCCGTTATTTTCTCGGTATTCACCGAGGATTACTGACCAAGAGCTACAGAAAATCTCTGCAGAGTATCCTATTGTCTGTTCTTTTGTTGTGATTGATAGTTTGATACACTCATGCTTCAAATAAAGGCGATGAAAATCGGTATAAACATGGTATTGTGAGATACACGTCATAAACATACATATGGTACGTCTGGATACATGTGTTAGGATGTGCAGATTCCTGTTACAGTATTATCATTTGAGAATATTTCAAGGTTGAAATATGTATTTGAAACTAACCCCCCCCCCCCCCCCCCCCCACACACACACACACACAAACCCGCCTATATTTTAAGTTTTCAATTCGGATAACATGAAATTCAAATGCTCTATTTCACATATCTAGTGTAGTGTTCTACTACGTCTACAAGCAAGCGATGCCTGATTTTTCAAAAAATTGGTATGTGTTGTTTTCTTTGATTCGTCATTGAACCAGGAATTGTTACTCCATCTTCGTTCTATTCTGATTTGGTCAAACAGACAACTAGGTTATTGACCTTGTAATTGTAGCTTTCCATTTCAGATTCGTCTATTGTCACTATAGTGTAAAACCTCGTCAAATATATCTATACTAATAATATATGCAAACACCCTACTTTTTGGTGAAACATTTATAATTCCCAAAATACCCTCATTACAATAAATAGATCATGGAAGTTACAACTTACAACCCTCTCTCCCATGTTCTAATTATTTATTTATTTTATGAAATTCACATACATCATCTAATATCTAATAATTTCTCTTATATATTGTTTCTACTTTCCACGCATTGTGTGGGCACCGATGCTAGTATATATATATATTTTTTCAATTTTGGAGGACTTGAGAATAGAACCTAGCAGTTTTGCCACCTTAACCATATGTTAGTTCGAAATCTGTGATTACTCCACTATTTGAGAAAACTTTGAGTGCCAGCGATGCAGGGAAGGTTGGCCGCTTAGTTATCCCTAAGAGATGTGCAGAGGTGAGTCTTTCTAATTACTTTTCGTTTATGTGATTAAGATCCTCAGACTCTTTAACCAGTTTCTCCAGGGCATGATGATGCTCCTGCTGATATGCATGCTTGTGATAAATGTCATGGATCCCAACTACCTTTCTCTTTAAGCAGTGTTATTTGCTAAGCCAGGAATCTTGAACATATACTGAGATTCGTTCATTTTCTTGTGGAGAATGCAAACTGTTAAGTAATGTTTTCATCTCACATCGAGAATTTGGTAGATTATATGTGGATAGTAAGTTCCTCGGCTACTCCCCTCATTGCAAAATGCTTTTGAGGATCGTACTTGGTATCAGAGCCACGGTTATGTTTGAAGTCATTTGGCACGCTGCATGTAAGCGGACATGTTAAGTAAAGTTGTTTATCCCGCATCGAGAAGTTGGTAGATTGTATATGGTTAATAAGATCCTGGGTTGCTCCCCTCATTGCCAATTGTTTTGAGGTGGAACTGCATAGATTCTTTCACAATTTCTTTCTACAGCGATTATTCTGATGATGAAAGTAGTTCAATATCTCACTACTTTCTACCATTAAGTACACAATTATAGGGGCTAGTGGTCAAACATCAAGCTGTGAAGAACTGCCCTCTCATCTCGACCTCAGAAATCCCTCGTAGCAAAAAAAAAATAATAATAATAAAAAAAAAAAAAATGTGAAGTATAGGAACTTGCTACATATAGTAGAAGCAATTTCAGTATTTCACCCTCATTTATAGTTACTTCAGTCTACTTCATCTGGTGGAAATAATAATTTTTCTACATTGCACATTATCTTGGTTTCTTAATCTCTCTGATTGTGGCTCATTATCATCATTTGATAAATGCTATAATACATTCTGTGTCATAGGCCTACTTGCCATCAATTTGCAGTTCAGAAGGCTTACCTCTCGAGGTCCAAGATTCAAGTGGGAGAGAATGGATATTTCAGTTCAGATTTTGGCCAAATAATAACAGCAGGATGTATGTTCTCGAGGGAATTACTCCATGTATACAGTCAATGCATTTGCAAGCTGGTGACGTAGGTAATTTGCTAGACGCAGACAGTTTTGTGGTCGGTTCTGTTTCATTTGCTCTTTTAATTCTTTATTTTTTCCTGATTAATTTTGGACGATTCCTTTTCATGTGATTAGGTTATGAGCCTGTGCGTAGAGGCTCTACTAAATCATCTATCATTAAAATATTAATATTTACTTAAAACAAAACTAGTATCTTGAAATATAGTACGTAAATATTGGTGTGATAAGTAATGCGAGAGGATATAGCCTCTGGTAGCTGTATTTTTTTACTGTCGCAGCAGGCTTCTTAACTCTCCTAACTTGTTGACATCTCTTGCAATGTCCCTTACATTTATATTAGTGAGTATATGTTAAATTCAAGTAAGTTCCAAAACCCTATTTGAACATGCCGCTCCATTGAGGAAAAGTATTTTGATTTTCTTTCTACTACTGTTTCCCATCCCTCTTTTGCCTTCACCTCTTGTTGAAGAATCTAGCAATGGTACGTTCTGGTTTACTGTATTGTGTGTACTTGCCACTGTATTGAGCTCTTGTTTTTGTTGGACAGTAACATTTAGCAGGATAGAGCCAGAAGGGAAGTTGGTCATGGGTTATAGAAAAGCGCCATCTGCTTCACCAACTGATCAGGTTTCTTTCACAAACCTGACATACTTTCTTTTATTACTTACTTTCATCTGCTGTAATTTATAGTAATAATTCAGCGCAAACAATGGTTGCATTTCCTCGTTTACTCTCGTGTTTCCTTTTCATGTAAACAATAGTGCATGATTGCATAAAACTTGGGTTCTATTTTCTTTCTGACTACTTATAACATCTCTATATTAGTTGTCATAATGTGTGCATATATATTCTTAATAGGTTTCCTTTGCTGTTAATCTTTTCCAGTGAAGTAGTGATGGAGGAAAATATGACCCATATGAGAATAGGAGGCTAGATCGTTGATGGATTAAAGATGCCTACTGGGTGTGTTGTGTGATTGCAGGAACCGACCTAGCTAAAAGCTATATGCTACATGACCCACAATGTATAATGTATCAATTGTTAGACACTCAGTAAATATAATCTGACTAAATGAGGATATTAGAAATGAGAATTATAAAATTGACACGTAGCATAATGGGAGCAAATATGCAGTGAGTTACTAGGAATGACCAAGACTTTTCACCAATAGAAGATCGTGTTGCTGGAAATTTGAGGTGATTCATCGTGTCGAGACAAGTCTTTTAATGTGAGTACGAACGAGTTGACTTTAGATTCCAAAAGAACTAGGGAGACCCTGCCGAAAATTAGAACACTTTAAGATAATTTATGGCACTGCATATGACCAACTCAAATAAATTCCACGTGGGCCATTCCATTAGTTGGGATTTTTCAAGAGGTTTGTTGAGTTGACTGTTTTTCTCGCTAATCATCAAATGAAATATTTTGATATCGGTTGTTCCAAGTGTTTGAAAAACAAGCCTGAGTGATGTCATACGAATATCTTACTTTAGTAACTTTGAAATTTGTCATTTCCCTCGGCAACGCTACTTTCGGTATCCCTATCCTGATAAATGTATACTGTTCTTAGTTGTGTGCCAGCTCCATGGACACCATAGGTGTGTGAGGAAAGAGTATGAAAAATATACGAGGTCAACTTGAGGAGTTTCCGTTGCCACTGATTTTGAAATTGAGATTATAGCTGCAGGATTAAGGCCAGATAAGAAGATGGAACGGTAGGAATAAAGTTCTCAATTTGACAGATCCGATGTAGAGATGACAAACTTAACACCAGGGTAAAGTTAAGTGCAGTAAGACCTTTATGGTATCCATGAGAATTGGAAGGGGATATAAGTTGTGTTTCTATATAGCATTCAAGATGGGTGTGGTCTTTATGTACTGTCTTAGATGCTGTGATGCAGTTAATGTCAACGAATGGTTTTCAGAACTCTAGCGCAAACTTTCTTGGTTGCTGAAGCCACTATCACGAAGCAACTTCTGTTCTATACTAGAGGGCTTTGGTAATGCTAGGATGAAGCTATTTGGAGGTCGTTTGATTTTCTCCAAGTAACATACCTGTATCCTCTCTTCAAGCAGATTACCTCTGGACTGCACCAAAGAATATTTACTCGACGTACCGGGTGTGGGTTCAAACCTCTTTTCTTCATTTTCCCTCACCCTTGCTTTTAACCCCCCACCCGGGTAGTAGTAGTGTTTTACTGTCTCTGCCCAGGTTTGTGTTGGTTTCCCTCTCCCTCGTCTACGACTGTCGATCTGAACTATATCACTTCTCCTAACCGGTGCATCCAACAGCCTACAATACACACGACCAACCCGTCTGAAACGATTCTCCCTCATTTTGTCTTTACAGGTGCAAACTCTTAGATTCTTTCGAATTGTGTCATTGTCACTCATCCACTTCAGCATTCTCATATAGTATGCTGTGATAGCACAAATGTTACTTACAAGAAATATATTTACATAAAAGTCCCTATACATTTCTATTTTGACATTTGTGCTATTATGCAGCACTCATAATTATCAGTATATTTTTTAAATTGCCCAACATCCCGTCCCATTCATCGAAGTCAGTCTTAAATCAGTTATATAAAACTTACCCTTCGACCTAGCCAAGATCCTACAGTCAAACAACACTCCAGATGTACTCTTCCACATTGCGCACCCTGTCTTTGCCCTGTGGGTAACATCATCGTCCATCACAACGTGAACTTGACCCTAGATAAAATTATCATTCTTGAGCACCCTTGCCCTCCTGTAGTTATTGCTTCCTCTCCTATCATCCCGTGGCCACTAAAGTTACACTCCATATACTCTGCAATTCAAATTTACCATTTAGCCCACTCATTATTCATCAATCAAAACTATATCATCTTGAAATAACATTCAATTGCAGAATCATTATCCAATAATTACTTGGATAGCCTATTTTACCAAACCAAGAAAAAGTTCAGTAGAGATAATGGCAGTTGTCACAGCATAATAATATCCACAAAGGCCAGACCTTTTGTGGATTCAGAAATCTACATAGGTCTGGACTTGACTTTTAATCCTTCAATTCATACAAGTTAAGATTATCAGCTTTTTGTCCTTGCTTGCCCAATTATAGTCACTCTTAGCTTCTTATGATTCTTGCTAAACATATGACAATATGCATGGGTAAACATATTACTAGAGCTTATAGTTTTTCGATCCATTGATTACTGTTGAAATTAAGAGCGTATTTTTTGTCACTAATAGCTTGTTATGATATACGACTAAGGTTTATAATATGAGTTAAATTGTTCTCCGTTAATGTTGCTGCGGGTTCTGGTATGCAGTCATTTAGATAGATTTTCTTGTTATAGCAAGTTTCTCATCAGAGATCGACAAATGTTTGTGGGTGGTTGAGGAAACAGAAAACAAAAAATAGTACATAGACAATATTCAGATGAATTTGATTAATTAGCCAAATTAAAGGTGCTTTACCAGAAAGTTGGCTGCATTTTAGCAAACCTGAAATTTAATTGCTGGATGTTCACCGAAAAAAAAATTAATTGATGGATTATGAAATTAAGAACAAGAAGTGTACTAGTTTATTGGATTTATCTGCTTTTAAATTGAAGTATCTAACCACCTAGTCGTTTCTTGAAGAAACCTAGAGTACTGCCTCACGCCCTTCTTGATGAATTCAGTGCTCTGCATGACCAACTTCTGAGTTCTTAATGTGACGGTATTTGTTGTTTTGTTTTCCACAGGTTAGTGAACCTGTCAATAGTACTAGCTCTGAAGTACCTGTTAGCCGAGACATTACTGCTATGAAAACTGAGAATGGTGAAGTCCTATTAACTCCCAATCAATTGAAAGTTATTTCATCATCATCTGGCTATGCATCAATCAACCAGGCAAAGTCTACGTATCAAGCAGGTACACTGTCACAAGGTGATGAACCTGGATATGTTGCAAAGGAAGTGCTTGGAGCTACATCTAATATTCCCAGTAAGAGGAGGAATAGCACATTAGGTTCTAGAAGCAAACGCGTACGAATTGAAAGCAAGGACCAACTACAGTTGACACTTGCATGTGAACAAGCTCAGGCACTGCTGCGCCCACCTCGGAAATTTGTCCCCTCTACTGTAATAATTGAAGACATTGAGGTTGAAGAATACGAGGTACTGTTTCAACTAAAAGTTTCAGCATCAAGTGTTTGCTTAATTTTTGTTTAAAAATATGATTTCTTGATTGAAAAAAGGGCTTATTGTGTTTTAACTTTCTTAGTCTCCCTACACCTAACATCTGATATAACTTGTCTTCACTTTTCCTATATTATTGGTCTGTGGACCTGCAATTCATGGATGCAATGGCTTATTTTCTTAATCATTCATAATGTCATAGATTTACTTTCGTTTCGGAAAGTGCTATAACAAATGCCAATTTAAGTTCTCATTGGATCATGCAATCCTTCCCTGTTTTTGTGGAGGTCGAAAAGAGAAGATAATCAACAAAGAAACAAAAATTAATTGAACGAGTCGCAGCCACCTTGACTTTTCCTCTCTAAGTATATAGGCTCATTTACTATCATAAATTGTGTGTGTGTGTGTGTGTGTGTGGGGGGGGGGGGGGGGAGGGGGAGGGGGGGGGGGGGGGGTCATCAGATTTTTTGTGTCTTTTAATCCAAGAGCAACTTTTTTGCTTTTTGGACTTGAAGCAACGGTTTGGTATCAACTTTTTTAGGAGATTTTTGGCTTTTGGATTCTGTGTAAAATGAGGGGAAGGAAAACGTTGAGTTGATTTGAGTAGCTTTTTCTCAAATCAAGCAAATGACAATAATGTCCTCACCAGTCAATTGTAAGATCACTGACTTTTTTCACAAAAGGGCATATTTGTAACTTTCACTAAACAACAAAACTGTCACATCACTGACTTTTTTACAGCACTAACTTTTTTTTACCATGCCCATGCATCTTTTGTCTTTAACTTTTGTGTCACAGACTTTTCTCACACCATCTTAAAATCCAAAAAGTTGATACCAAACCCACCATGTGTAAATCTTGAAAGTTCAGATTGGCTCGTGTTGAAGTGATGTTGCGACTTCTTGTATACTCAGCAATGCTTATGCTCAAGCAAATAAATTGTCTGACTTGATTTATGCCAACAGGATGCTCCGATTATCGGACAGCCGACTTTTTTCGCGACAGATGATGCGGGGTAAATTCACATCATATATCCTCACTTTTGATTTTAGTTTATTGTACTATCTGTATGATATCAGTATGATAGATCTTTTGCTTCCCTGATAATACGTGAAAGTACAAACTCATGAATGAACTCATTTGAACTCTCAGAATTGACATCTCTTCCATCACTCATACTGAGCATAGCCCCTGTATTCTTTTCTGATTCCAAATGTTGTTGGAGTTTAGTACTTCTCATTTCATTACTCCCCATGAGATAATCCTGGAGCATCTCTGAGCTTTTCAGAGGAAGTGTTGCTTCAAGCTATTGAAAAAGTTTCATTTCACATCTTTCTGTCTTGGAGATCTATTACTAAGTCCGTTGAACATATCCGCAGTTTTCTTGTTCTTCTTCTTTCAAAAGCATGCGATATCAGATTGGGTTTTTCTCAGTTATCACTTAAGCTTTAATAGTTTCCACTTTTTCTATGCTATTATGCCAGCAAAAGTATTCAATGGATTCCCTGTGAAGACTGTCACAAGTGGCGCAAAGTTCCTGCTGATGCCCTTCTTCCCTCAAGATGGACCTGTTCCGAGAACTCATGGGATCCAGAAAGGTGAGATTCCCTTCATATATCATCACTTATGAAACAGACCTTGCATGTATTCTTTCACTTCCCTTCCTGTTTTAAACTATTTTATTAGTTTCTCTCAAGTACTATTACTGCTTACATTTACCATCTCTTCAAAACATGCAAAGCTGGGCACAGATGCACTGTTTTCTATGTGTTAATGGATTGTCTTATAACAGTATGTGATGAATGTATTCCCGGTGAAGTGTCAGTAAATTTGAATAGTTAATTAAGGGTCAAAGACACTTTCACCCCCTCTAGTTTGGAAAAGGACACTTTTACCCCTTTAGTGTGCCGAACTTCAAGTAATTTACACTATCTGATTGTGACGCTATTAGTCTGGGAGTGGGGTCTGTCACTGAAAATAATTATAGACTAATTTTGACCCAAATATCATGCAAAAAGTCTAATATACCATTGGGTAATAACCTACAATTCTCATAACATGAGGGCAATTTGTCCCAGAAATTACTTTTTACTTACAGTTCTCAATTCCAGACTACCGGTGTAACAATATGGGGTGTAAGTTTTCTAAAGTCCGGCACAGTGAAGGGGTGAAAGTGTCCTTTCTCAAACTAAAAGGGGTGAATCAATGAAACTAGAGGCGGTGAAAGTGTCTTTTCTTCGTTAATTAAGCTTGAAGGTCTGTAACTAGCTGTAACGTCCAAACAAGCCTGGGAGAACTAGAAACATTAACATTTCATGTGTCTTTCTGCTAGCAGATCTGGGTGTTCAGTGGCTCAGGAACCGGAAGCAGAAGAGCTTCGAGATTTGCTACCTACTGATGTTTGGGGTATGATTGGGATGACTCACTTTGCTCTTTTCTTTGCTTTTCCTGTTTTTTTTTTTTTTTTTTTTTTTTTTTTTTTTTTTTTTTTTTTCCAGTTCAGACCTCAATGAGCTTGAAAATTGTGCTAGACAATTAGATCAAGTTTGCATTTAAACCCTATGCTTGTTATTTCACAGTTGGGTCTAAGAAAACCAAGGCCGCTGAACTAGATACAGATTCAGCCAACATTTTGGAGGGTCTAACTGGACTTGCAGATTTGGCTATCCAAGAAGAAGGTGAGGCCCTCGCAGCAGCCTCATCTCACGCCGCCACAACAAAGCATCCTCGTCATAAACCAGGCTGTTCATGTATTGTTTGCATCCAACCACCAAGTGGAATGGGCCCAAAGCACAAGTCAGACTGCACATGTAATGTCTGCTCAACAGTGAGGCGCCGTTTCAGGACACTAACGTTGAATCGTGGGAAGAAAGATGCTGAGAAAGCAGAAATTGCCCTCCAGAAACTTGAACAGGCCAAAAAACTGGCAGATGAAGAAGACCAGGAATGTTCTGATGTGGGAAATAACAGCAGCCCAAACTTGACGTGCAGCGAGGATCTTGACAATGACATTAGCAGGTTGAGTTCCTCCTCCCATTCACCCTTAAAAGGTCAAATTGATCTCAACACCCGGCCTGAGAAGGACGAAGAATTGTCATCTGGTCTTCATTCTGGTGCTATGATGAGGCTGTTGCAAGATGCTTCCAAGAAACTTTTGAGTTTTAATTTTAACAATTTAGATCATACAGAGCTTGCTGTTGTTAGAGGTGATCGAACCGGTAATGCCCTTGAGAATCGTCATTCTGATGTAGCTGAAGCAGAACAAGTTTCACATGGGGATACAACAGCTTCTCTTCCTGATACCAAGAGATATACCATTCAGAGGTAAGGGCTTCGTATAAGTGCTTTTGGTTCATATCTCAGCATGTTTCTCTTCATCAAATTATAACGGACATATTTCAACTTCTCTACAGGTTTCCAAAAAAATAGGATTTTAGCGTCCAAGACGGGGCGACAGGAAGCTTGTCGAATTATCTAAAATGCCAAAGCTTCAGACTTTTTTTTTTATAAACATCTATCAAGAAAAGATTCAAAGTGATCCATGAACAAGGCAGGACCTTCTCGGATGATTGATGATAGCAACTTCAGTTGTACATTTGTTTAATCGTATTGAAACTCATTGCGGATCTGTACATAGAGCAAAATAGGAAGTTTTATCAGTTCCGGTGCCTTTAGCATTAGCTAGGTTCCTGATTAGGTAAGCGAATGTGTACATGTAATTAAGCCATTTCTGCCCTTTTGCGTGGTATTGGTTAATGATAAGATATAAGTACTAACAGAGTGTGATGTTTTCGATTGTTTGGCATTCTTTCTGGATTAAACTGCCTGGATCCCGTGTCGCTGTTACACTCTGATCTATGTTGTTTCTGTGTTTGTTTCTCTCGACAGTGAGATTTCAAATGTCTGTCAATATTTTCTTCAAGGTTTTTGTATCTCTTGCAAGATTTTTCTGATGTAGACTAATGTTATCGCATTCAGAATAGCGACTGGTAGTCCGATTCTCACGGGAGTGCCACGTTAAACTGATGCTATTTTAGAATGAAAGTATTCGATATTCTAACCAACCGATAAAACTGCCTATAATTAGACAACGTGTTATGATTTTCACTAGATTGATGGTAAAGAATTGAGTCAAAACTTACCGAACATACACCATCTGTTGTCAACTTATTTTAGGACATTCGCTGTTCCGTTCTAGGTTATCCGGTTTGCCTGCAAGGGGTTGATTATGAAACCCCGGAAACCCTAAGAAACAGATAACCTGGGATTGTCTTCCGCAAACATTCTCTGTTGTCTCCCTCTTCTTTTGTTCTTGTTTAATCAATAGGAGATCATTCGACCTATTTGCATTTGCCAAGATGAATGATCTGCTATCGAAAAGATTCCCAGGGTTCCAAGACCCAAACCGGGACTTGGAGAAGGGCAATGGAGAAGGGGATGAGGGTAGCCTCGACAAATTCTTCTCTCGCATCGAGGATGTCAAGGAGGACATGAAATTCGTCGAGCAAATCCGCAAGAAACTTCAAGAATCAAACGAGACGAGCAAAACTATTCACAATGCCAACGCCATGAAAGATCTCCGGGCCAAAATGGACGCGGACATCTTACAGGTCCTGAAACGGGTCAAGATCATCAAGAAGAAGCTCGAGGATCTCGAAAAAGCCAACGAAGTCCACCGGAAACTTCCCGGTTGTGGGCCTGGTTCGTCCACGGACCGGACTAGGGTTTCTGTCGTTCGCGGGTTGGGGAAGAAACTCAAGGACCTCATGGGCGATTTCCAAGATTTGAGACAGAAAATGGCAGAAGAGTACAAGGAGACCGTGGCGAGGAGGTATTTCACGATTACCGGAGAGAAAGCTGACGAAGAGACCGTCGAAACCCTAATTGAGAGCGGAGAGAGCGAAACTTTTCTGCAGAAGGCGATTCAGGAACAGGGGAGAGGCCAGATACTCGACGCCATCACAGAGATCCAGGAGAGGCACGACGCTGTGAAAGAGATTGAAAAGAATTTGCTCGAGCTGCACCAACTGTTTCTGGACATGGCTGCACTCGTCGAAGCCCAGGGTCACCAGCTCGACAACATCGAGAACCACGTGGCACAGGCGAGCTCGTTCGTGAAAAGGGGAACTGTGCAGCTGCAAGAAGCTAGGACGCAACAGAAGAGCACCAGGAAATGGAAGTGCATCGTCATCCTCATCGTCCTTCTGATTCTCCTCGCAATCCTCCTGCCTCTGATCTTGAAGAAGCAGCAACAACACCCACACCCACACCCACCACCACCACCACCACCACCACACCCACAACAACACCATAAATAGGACAAAAGAAGACTCCAGAAACGCTTAATCTGATAAAAATAACTCTTACTTTCCTGTCTGCATTGGTGGATTTTCATGTGTCTGTGTGTATATGTGTTTTACATTCATGATTTGCCTCTTCGAATACTCTCAAATGTAAGGGAATCACAGCATAAAATATGTTTTACTCATCATGTGCCCATTTAGAGCTGTACTTTTGGTTACAGGAAACTGAAACCGGCCCGAAAACCTATTGGGCTCGGTTATTCCGTTACTGTTAACCGCCCAGAAAATTTCACATACCCTCTAACCAGCCCGGCCCGTGTAACTGCAACCGTGTGTACCGGTTCGGTTCGGGCTCGGACCGGTTAAAAACCAATTTTTTGAAGCTCACAACTCAAAAGTGGAAGTGAAGGGACCGGTTCGGCTCGGTTCGGTTAACAGGGCCGTTACGGGCCGGGATCGATTATCGGTCTGGATCGGTTCAGATCGGACCGGTTCATGGTTCCAGAAGAAGTCTAACCCCCTCGCTCGAATCTTTTCGGTTTCGGTCCCGGTTCAGTCATATCTTCGGTTACAAGAAACTTCGTTATTTCGGGCCGCTTTTCCCGGTAAACCATGGTTAGTCGGCCCGTTTGACAGCTCTAATTTCAATGCTGTATTTAATTAGCCCCTTCTCAACATAAGTTGGATTAGAACCAGCAAAAGCATGCAATGAAAAGCCCAAAACCAAAATGTACAAAATCTACTATAATTGGGCTTGTTTGGATGAGAGGAAGTAGAGAGGAAATGAAAAGTCAAAAATTTGATATACGCGGTCAAACCTCTCCAAACCAAGGAAAGAATCGGATTTCCGCCCAAGAATCCGGAATTCCGGCTTGAGATCCGGATTTCCGGATTTTTGGGCGGAATTCCGGTTTTTTCCTTGGCAAACTTCTTAAGATAACTTATGGGTATTTCTAACCAAATCTGTGTTGGTTTGGTGGTAAAGAAGTTAATATTTTTGCGTGAGGTCACAAGTTCAAATCCTACAACTTCAAAAAAATTATTTTTTTCCAATAATCTACAATAATCCACCGCATCCAAACACTACAGATAAAATGAGCTTTTAAGCTCAACCTCTCACTTATTTCAGCTCATCCAAACAGCCTTATAAAAGAAGCCAATAGTTAGAATCAGCACAAAATTAGCTAAGCATCAATACCAGAATAACCCCAAGAGCATTACTGATTACAAAACACTGATCCGCAAGAAGCGGGGCAATCCTCCTGCCTCTGATCCTCAAGAAGCGGCAACAACAACAACACCAGAAAAAGAACAAAAGATTACTCCAGAAACACGTAATCTGATAAAATCTCTTACTTTCCTGTTTGCATTGGTGGATTTTCATGTGTGCATGTATGTGTTTTACATTCATGTTTTGCCTCTTTGAGTACTTCCAAATGTAAGGGGATCACAACATAAAAGATGTTTCATTTATCAACATAAGTTTGGGTTAGAACCAGCAAAAACATGCAACGCAAAGCTCAAAACTGAAATGTACAAAATCTACTATAATTATATATAGAAAGCCAATAGTTAGAGTCAGCACAAATTAGCTTAAGCATCAATACCAGAATCACCCCAAGAGTGTACATTACCGATTACAAAACACTGTGGCCATCATTGCAGATTATCACCATCATCATCAAGAACGTTCAACCAAGTAGCAGCAAGAGCAAAAACTATATATTTAGCCACTGAAAACAACAAAAACACCCCTGTCGATTTACTTACTAGGTCATCATCTGATAATGTCCCATTTAAGTTCCAGAATTGGGCAAAGCAGCCATGAAGGAGTTGTACGACGACTCCAGATCAAAGTGAAGTTGCCTTGCTTGCTGTTCCGTCAACTCATCCGCTGCCCCCATCTTCGATAGCCTCGCAATCCAATCCTTCATCTTTGTCTTCCCTTCAAAATCAGGCGGCAGTATCGACAGCTTGTGAAGAGAAGCTGAAAGATCTGAGAGCAAAGGATGAACTTGGTCAACCGCGGTCATGTTCAGCTTCAAAGAGTCCATTGCTGTGATGAAGTTCTGCACACATTCAGCGACATGGGAAGCCGAACCAGCAGAAGACATTACAGCAGCTGCCCTGTGCTCAACTGTTGCAGGAACACCAGAAGTAATGAGACGGTTTAACGCAGCTGGGCAATCCATCTTATAAGTGTCGTGGAACCTCTCAATGCTTGGGACTGTGTCTTTGAGAGTGGAAGCCAATGTTTTGAAGTGAGCGATGAGTTTTTGGCACTCTGGTTCGTACTCAGCTGAAGAGATTACATCTCTTACATAAGCCTTCTCAAGCTTTTCTGTTGCTTTGATGATGGCGTAGAGCTCAGCGAAATTCTCATACATCTCCCTCTCACGCTTGTCGTTCCACAGCTTCACCTCCATTTTTTTGATGATATTCAACAATGGTTTCTTACCTTATTCAGTGGCTAAAATCACTTGAAGCTTCAAACTTCACGAAAATGGAGAAGAGGACAGGGACACGCGCAAAGAGGACCTTCTTCACTGAACAAGAATCACATCACATACTCATCAGGTCACCAGAACAGCAATGAAACAACATTATAAGATCACCCACAATCTCATGTTTCTTCAAGAACTCAACTTAATAAACACTAGCATACCAAAAACCCAGACGTAAAACCTCCCAAAATCATCAACAACAGCATCAAAACTCCATCAGATTATACACTTACGGGTTTGAATAGGATACGCAAGTCACCAGAACAACATTATAAAATCACCCACAATCTCATTTTTCTTCAAGGACCCAACTTTACACAATAATCACAAACCCTAGCATACCAAAACTATAAAACATCTCACAAAACCCAGATGCAAAACCTATTAAAATCATCAACAATAGCATCACAAGTCCATCAGATTATACATTTGTGGGTAAATCACCCACAATCTCATTTTTCTTCAAAAAAAAAAAAAAAAAAAAAAAACACACTAGCATACCAAAACTAGAAAACATCTCACAAAACCCAGATGCAAAACCTACCAAAATCATCAACAATAGCATCAAAACTCCATCAGATTATACATTTATGGGTTTACGCAAGACATCAAAGTAGACAAAAAGGCCAAGATTTGCACAAAAAATCAACATTGGGGACGAATAAGCCAAAACCCTAAGATGAAAACAGGAGACGAAAACAAACAAATGCCCAATTTTCAGATCAGAAACAGCCAAATCCAAACCCCATACCTCAATAGAGCGTACCCATTACAGCGATTTCAGCAGATCAAACTCAATCAAAGACAACATATAGATAGAAACAAATATATACAGAGAGAGAGAGAGAGATGGAGATAGAGGAGTGGAGGAGGCTTACAGAGAGCAGAACGCGGCTTTGAATATTGTGATGAAGCAGTTGCAGAGAGAGAGAGAGAGAGAGATGTGACGATGATGATGATGGTGATGATGCCAAGCAGAAGGTTGCGTGTAGCTTTGTTTGCATACGATCTCTGCTTACGCCATAGGGTTGAAAAGACATAAATACCCTCCTTGAAATAATCCAGGTATTACTCGGATCCGGAGTTACCGGTTTCCGATTCCTCTTATCGGGATCCGGAATGGTTCGTGATTTGGTGAATTCGAATTAGGATCTACAGCGCGTTCACTTGTTCGTTTCAGGCGAACAAGATGATCTGGTGTGCGGCGGGTTTTGGTGCTCTAGAGAGAGAAAACTCTCTCTTCTCTCTCCAACTTTTGAAAATCATAATCTCCCCGTCTGGAGTTGGGCGGCTGTGTCTCTGTTCTCACCACTGCCGCCGAAACTGTTTCTCCCAATTGTTAACTACAAATCCTACCATCAAACATTCCAAATTGTGTCCAGATCTTTCTGATCCAAGTCATTTCCGCTTGTTTCTCATGTTGTATGAAGAGGCTAAGGTTGACAGCCTTTACAAGGTGTAGATAGTGCATTCCAGACAGACAGAGCAGAGCCATGTGGCGGCCATCCAGCACATCTGACTGACTGTGCTCCATACACACCCAATCACTGCTCATACTTATCCACTTGGGGGCTGCGAGACAGGGCCACCCGCGATACAAACCACACGGGACTTGTAGGGACTTAGTGGTTTGGAGGCTAGAGTAAGGAACGTCGCGCGAGAGCGACAACCAAGCTCGCGTGCGACCCTTATTAACTAACTTGAGCGACTTAATGACCACGTCCTATAAACTCGGTCGATCTCATAACGGTCTCCGGTATATGCGGGCAGGTGCGTAACGTTCCCTATATATACGGTCGAACGTGCCGTTACGGGTCTATCATTAAGCCGCCATTTATGGCGCATTAACCCCTTACAACGGTCATTTCCCCACTATATATATAGGAACGTTAGCTCACCACTGCAACTCTCGGATCTTTTGCTAGCGGATATATTGTCTCTCTCTCAAGAACAGTTACATTGCTTACTCTCTCCCTACTCACTACCCTTCATCTCTCTGTGTTCATATTTTCATCCCCTACTTGAGGTGTACACTTGGATCTCTCCAGAGGATTCCTTGTACACAATTTGGTGAACCCGACGTGAAATCATCCACCTTCAAAGCTTCAACCATTCAACCTAGTAGCCATGTCTCTTGAGGCCAATTCGTGATGGTGATCAGCCTCCTTTGGGATAAACCCAGAGAGAGGAGACCCCCAACACCAACACAAACACCAACACCAACACTAACTCCCAGACAGCTACTGCGAGCAATCCCTCTTTGGAGATGCTACAGGCCACAATCCAAAGCCAGGCCAAGGCCATGCAGGCTCAGTCCGCCCAGATCGCCCAGATCATGGCGATCCTGGGAGGACTTGCTCAGAAAGCTCCCCAGGGGGCTTTATGTAATGACCACATATTTTTAAGCTTATATTACTTCAGTAAATTTCATTTTTAAGAATTTAACATTTTTATAGATGTATCCATAATTGCTAAACTACAATAGTTAAGCTCGTCTAGAAAGACACTGAAAGTCGCAATTTCTTATTCTATTTCTAAATTAAAGATAAAAAATAATTAGGGAATGATTAGTGCTAATCACTAGTTTAAGTGTTAATTAGTGCTAATCACTAGATTAATTGTTAATTAAGTATTGTTTATGCATCTCGTGATATGTGGCTTGTTATATGCTTGACGTGACTACATTACATGTTTATTCGTCGCGGTGGTTGAGGATAAGCTTTTAGATTTAGCCGAATGAATGTGTGACACACATGGGGACATGTGTCACGACATCTATGACTGTCCCTGCATGCGCGACACGCAGGGGGGACACGTGTCGCGACTTGGTGAAGTGTTGTGCACGATTGACACGCAGTAAGGACACGTGTCATGAATATGAGCTGATTCCTTGCATGAATGACACGCAGGAGGACACGTGTCACGGTGTAGTGTATTTCTATGCATGCGTGACACATAGGTTGGCCACGTGTCGCGATTTGGTGACCTTCTTTGCATGCCTGACACGTAGGGGACACGTGTCAGCGTGTGGCAGCTCTTGCGCTGCATGAGTGCCACGTGTCCCTGTGACTCGTCGCGATCTGATTGGTCGTTGACTTCTATAAATAGAGGCTAGTGCTTTAGTTATTTCTCATTCCAAAAATTCAAGACACACTTTCAAATTTAGAGAAGGTCCACTGTTCGTATTTCGTTTCAAGGAAAGGAATCCCAAATCCTATTTGTTTCGCTCATAGCTACTTTGTCCCACGCTACGAAAGTGAGTAAACTTTGTGTAGGGTTTTGATTCATGGATTGCACAACGGAAGCATAAACAAACATAAAACCATGCAAAACCCTCCAAGGATCACAAGTCAAGAGACATAACGATGGTAAGGGTTAGAAATCATAAACACACCTTAGGGTTCTCCTTGATGACTTCAAACGCGAATAGTGTCACGTCTCTACGGTTGATCCACGCCTAGAGGTGAGATCTAGATCCTCCAAATCCATGTGCTAGCTAGGAAGAATGGAGGAGGAAGAAGGAATCGCCAACAATGGAGTGCCAAAGGTGGGGCGGCTCTTCCTTTGGCCGACGGGTAGGGGGCGGCGGTCCCAAGGGGGTTTCGGCCCTCTATGGGACTTGCTCTCTCCTTGCTTTGTTCTCTCCTTACTTCTATCAAATAGATTTGTGGTGTGTAGAGAGAAAAATAAGCTAGGAGTGTTCTTTATATAGTCCAACAACTCCTTGTCCTACTACATAAAGAACCCCTCCTAATCCTAATCAAGTTCGGATTAGTCCCTTTTGCAAAATAGTCCTTATCATGTCAATACATGGATTAGTTCTATTTGCAAATTAATCCTAATCATGTCTCTACATGAATTAGGCCACCTTGGCAAATCCTAATCATGTCTATACATGGATTAGTCCAACTTGCATATTAGTCCTACTAAGTTAGCAAGTTGTTGCGATTTGATCCCTTTAATTAATTAATCATATTAATTAATTAATTCCCATGTCTAGTTCACCCCTATATGGCGAGTGACCCCATAGGTTCTATTTAGTTGGTAGTAACTATTTACTAATATGGAGCGGCCTCTACCAAGACATCCATTCTAGCCAACAAATAGAATAGTCATCATGACAAACCTTGTGCAAGTAATTGTCTCATCCCTTTGTCCCAATATCCGGATTGGACACGAGACATACAAGTCACACTCATATATCCAATCCATAGTTTCTCGATCCTGGGAATAGCCTTATTCGTGCAAATAACATCAATATCCCATATTGATTTATTTGAGTCTGGCCAGACATTTTATAAGCACTATCCCTCGAGTGGCCTAGGATATTTGCTCCCGTTATGTGGGAGGGACAAATTCTATCTACGTCAACTACGATCTCTAAGCTTGCTTCTTATTGTATCCAGTACACGCATTTATAACTACCCAGTTACGGTGTAGCGTTTAACGCTACCAAGATCACAATAATCCACAACTAGAATATCTAGTGACTTCAAGTCTAAGGATGACAATACCATTGCACCGCTAGAAGCGCTTGTGACTCAACATAACGTGTATGTAGCCTTCTCGGAGATGGGTCAATCCAGTGCAACATTCCCTAATGCACACCTATGTGTTGGATCGTGATATCTCCATATCAATCCAACCCCATACTAGTCTATAGATGATTGTCCCATTAATCATTATACTTGACTAGGGATATTTAAGAATATAACACTTATATTCTAAGGACTTCATTCATGTTAACATATCTCCATATCGATAACATAATGAATTGTAAATCCATAAATATCACAATTAATTGATTGCCTCTAGGGCACAATTCCAACACTTTGTCCATCACTTTTAATACTCGTATTTTACGCTTTCAAATTTTACTGTCTTAATTGTTAAAATGATAACTCAAAATGTTGTTTCCATGCTCCTCTACTATTTAGTGTCTAAAATACTTTATGATTTAATATTTTAATTGTCGTTTTGATGGTACGTTTTACAGTGTTTAGTTTAACCGTTGATTTTGTAAAAGTTGCAAAAAGGATAAATTGATGAGATGCTTTGGACAACTTTTGTTGTTCTATTCACGAGACCTTATCGCTGGGTAATAATAAGCGACGTGCCACTATGATGGCGTCAAGTGTTGGGTTTTGACGTAGGTAACGCAGCGGAATAACAAAATTAATCCTACTCATAGCCCACCAAGGATCACAGGAAGAGACATCATAACATGATTAAGGTCATAGAAGATGTGTACCTTTTGATTTGTGAGATCACACGAAGAATGATGTCCTCGTCTCTACGGTTGATCCACGTCTAGAGGTGAGATCTAGATTCTTCCTTCTCCACAAGTGCTAGCTTGAACCCGGAGGAAGAGGGATGAAGATCAAAGCAACAAAGCAACAAGGCACAAAGGAGGGGGGCGGCCTCCTTTTGCCGTCGGGTAGAGGGGGCGGACGGGGGCTAGGGTTTCGGCCCTAGCTCTTTGTCTTGCTCTCTCTTTTGCTCTCTCCCACTTTTGTGTTATGACTAATAATAACTCATGTAGTGGGAAGGAAGCTAGAGCCTCCTTTATATACTCCAACAACTCCTTGTTGTTTCCATAAAAGAGTTTCCTAATTCTAGATGAACTAGAATTATTCCCTTCCTTGCAAATTAGTCCTACTAAGTTTGCAAGGTGTTGCACAATGATCCTTCTATTAATTAATCAATATTAATTAATCCCAAATCTAGCTCTACTCTATTTGACGTGTGACCCCATAGGTTTCTATATAGTTGGTAGTAACTATTACTAACATGGAGCGGTGTCTAGCAACACATCCATGCCACCCAACCAATAGAAATAGTCAGTGATCCCGACAAACCTTTGTGCCCAATATATCATATTGCATTATCCCTTTTTCTCCATATCCGGATTGGACACGAGACATAAATAGTCACACTCGTATATCCAATCCATAGTTCCTCGATCCTGGGAATATGCTTATACTTGCAGATAACATTAATATCTCTATATTAATTTATCTGAGTCTGGCCAGACATTCAATAAGCCTCATCCCTCGAGTGGTCGTGGATATTTACCCCCATTATGTGGGAGGGACAAATCCTATCTACATCACTACGATCTCTAAGCTTGCTTCCTATCACGCCCGATAGCCACCTTTATGACTACCCAGTTACGGTGTAACGTTTGATAACATCAAAGCACAATATTCCACAACTAGAGTATCTAGTGACTTCAAGTCTAAGGATTGCAATAATATTAGCACTACGAGAAGAGATTGTGACTTCAACATAATCTAATGTATCCTTCTCGTCGTGGGTCATCCAGTATGCTATTACTCCTAATGCATACCCATGTGTTGGATCGTGATATCTCCATATCAATCCAACCCCATGCTAGTCTATAGATGATTGTCCCATTAATCATTATAATTGACTAGGGATATTTAAGAATATAACACCTTATATTATAAGGACTTCATTCATGTTAGCATATCTCCATATCGATAACATAATGAATCGTAAATCCATATATTTGTCACAATTAATTGATTGCCTCTAGGGCACAATTCCAACAGTCTCCCACTTGCACTAGAGTCAATCTCCTGCATCATATGCCTATTGATCTAGCGCGGTCCTCCACGCTTACACTGCGTAGGGGCGAGACACATGCTGGCACCTTGCAAATATTCACATCTCCTCCATCAACAATTTGATTGAGATTGAATATTCTGAATAAATGCATCTTATGCATTAATTTACTCAGTCCTCTATGTTAGAATCAGTGACTGAATCTTGCCTGGAACCTTTCCAGCTCACAGTCACTCCCTCTAGCACAAAACATAAAACTCGACTTATAATCTGAAATCTTCTTTGTCAGATGGAAGTTCTCATCACTGTAACCCCTTACAGTAAACTTTTCCTATCCTCCATTAATTAAGAGTTCATCCTTTATTCCTTCTCAAGTACTTAAGGATAATCTTGATAATTATCAAGTGACACCTCACTTGGATTTGATTGGTATCTTTGTGTCATGCTTTATGACACGTCTGGCCAAGTACATCTCATGGCGTATCTCATGAATCTAATTCATACGGTCCATTCCCAATCTAATTGGTAAGACAATTAGCCTTCCAAAGACTAATTCCATGTGACATGGGTAAGAATCAATATTCTTTTCACGTTGAACCATTTCAACACCTTGTCAATATATGTACCATGACTCAGGCTGAACAATTACTTTGATCTATCTCCATAGATCTTATAGATTGTCTCGCCTAAGTCTATTATTGGAAATCAATTTCTCTAGCCAATCTTTAATAGATTGCAGAGTAGAGACATTATTCCCAATGATTAATATGTCTCTACATACAAGACCAGAAATTTAACTATGCTCCCACTAACCTTCTTGTAGACACAAGTATCATCTTCAATTTTTGATGGAACCAAACTCCTTTGATTGCATCATAAATTCGAAGAATCCAATCTCCAAGAAGCTTGACTCAATCTATAAACAGATTGCTACAAGCAAGATGCGAATGGATTTAAGAATCACAACTGGGGAAAGATTTCGTCATAGTCTATACTATGAATTCTCATGAAACCCTTTCAAACCAGTTGTCCCTTTAAAAGTAATCATATTACCATCCATGTTGGTTTCCTCATAACCTACTTGCACCCTATGGGTCCTACCCATTCAGGTGGTTCCACCAAAGTCCATACTTTGTTGGTATACATGGATTCCATATCGTATCTCATGGCTCCAAGCCATTTCTGAGAGTATGGCCACACGTGGCCATCTCATAGGTTGTAGGCTCATCTCGATGAGCAATATGTCACTGGTTATGAGAAATCCTAATTTCTCTAGTCTCTCGATATATTCTACCTGTCCTACGAGGTTCTTGTGTTATCTGAGTAGGTTGTTCCACAACACCTTGTGATCCTGCTCATGTTCCATCAAACGGATCAATGTTCTATTGTGGTTCTTGAACTTTTCAAGTTCTATTGTCCTCCCACTGTTTCTTTTAGAGACAATCTCTACCTAGAAACATTGTGGTTCGAGAAACAAACAGTTTGTTCTCGATTAGGTTGTAGAAATAATATCCTTTTCAGGATATCCCACAAAACATTTATCCGACTTGGGTCCAAGTTTATTTGTAAACTCTTTTACATAAACATCATAACCCCAAATATTTATGAATGACATACTAGGACGCTTCCTAGTCCATATCTCATATGGTGTTTTTCATAATCCGTTTTTGATGGAATAAGGTTAAGGGCGAAATTTGTTGTAATTAGAACATAGCCCCTAAAAGTAAACTGGAAGTTCTGTTTGACTCATCATGGTCCGAACCGTGTCCTACAAGGTTCGAACTCTCCTTTTAGACACGCCAAACCCATGTGGCGTGCTAGGTGGAGCGAGTTTTGAATCATATCCAATACTCCCATAGATTCTTGTCAAACTCTTGGCTTAAGTATTTTCCTCTATGATCCAATCATAGAGTCTAAATACTTTTGCCAAGTTGGTTCTCTACTTCATTCCTGAATACTTTGAACAATTCAAAGGATTCTGATTTGTTTCTTCATAAGATACACAAATCCATATTTCTCTGATCCTATCAGTAAATATGATGAAGTACTAAAACCATCTTTAGTATTTGTGCTTAGCGACCTTCATACATCAATATGTATGATTCCCAAAAGATCATATCTTTGCCTAATAAGTCTTACATGTCTCATATGATTCAATAATCGAATGAGTCCCAGAAATCCATCCTAATGGAGTTCTAGATATGTATCTCTTATTTATGGGGCCTAAACGATAATGCTAAAGATAAGTGAAGTTCATATCATTATATGCAAACCTCTAGGTATTAATGTTATAGATGAAATTATCATGATCATGGACATAGGATCCACTTAGACAAAATTGCATTACAATAATGCATACCATAATAAATGGAACAACATTTGTCCTTTTATTATGATAAGGAGCTTTCTTGTCCAAACAAGAAACTATGATAATGGTCCTTGCAACAACCCCCTTATCCGGCTCGGACAAGACCGGGAGGGCGATGCTAAAAGTAACGGCGGAAATCAAAAGCATAACATCCCACTTATTTATTTATAATATTAAACATCAAAAAAGTCATTAGATATTACATAAGTCTTAACAAAGTTACCACATAAAGTGAGCTAGCCAACTATATCACTACTCGTGCTGATAACCGTCTACGTGAGTCCCGTACCCTGTTATGCCATAGTCCTCAGCTCCTAAGCCTGCGGTGGGAAGGAAAACAGAACCGCAGTTTCTAAAGTCAGCTGTGAAATGCTGAGTAAATAACACCCAAACATGTAAAACAGAAGATGAAGCTTAAATTTATTATTTGCAATAAAACAGGAGGAATAAAAAACTTGTAAAGAAAGAACTTCATAAGTAGAGTAGGGACCCTTTTTATAAGAATTCTTCTTGTCTTATTATCTCTTCCAAACATGTATTATCTTCCTCAATCTCATCTTCTTTTCTTTCAAAGCTCATGCCAAAATTGTATAATTAGACTTTGTTGATACGGGGAAGGAACTACTAATCTATCACTAGCAACCATGACCTTAACTGCCGGCAGCCCCCTAAGACTTCTTGCGGCCAGAGAGGTGAGTACACGGAGCGACCCGGCAGGTTGCGACCGGGTTAAAATAAAATATAATCTGTGGTCGAGTGACTAATAGTCAACACGACAATAATAAATTGCTTCTCCCGCACAACTCTTTCCACTTTACGTTAATTACGCATTATTATTTTTCATGTGACAAGTTCAAATAAATAACTTCTTTGAAATAAAAGGAGACTTCAAATGAAACAAGTAAATAAATAACCAAATAAAATGCATTTTGAGACAAGAAATAAAAGTCATATTAAGACACGAAGGAAGCTAGGCTCAAGGCTTGGCATGTTACTTACCTTACTTCCGTAGCACTAGCACGTTCTAGAAATGTCTCGGGCCTACAAACCGTCACCTACAACCCGTAAATTTTATGTTAACAAATACTTCAACAAAATACTATTCGTCCTAAAAATATTCTCTTTTAATTCTACCCAACCCCTCTAGTTATTTATTTTTCCTAATATTTTATTTCGTTATAAACTTCTATTATAAAGCCACGTGTTTATATTTAAACGACTATTATTATTATTATTATTATTATTATTATTATTATTATTATTATTATTATTATTAGCTAAAAGTGCCTAACTAATTATAGAAATTATTTTATAAAAGACTTGATATAGAAGTGAAAACAAACTAATTTATCTTTAATGAAAAAGACATTATTATTATTTCTATAATTATTTAAACAATATTTAAAACTATTTAATTTAAAGAGAAAACTTTTACTAAATACTAACCACAACAAAACAATATTTAAAATCTATCAAAACATCAAATTTGCAAGTATTACATATCTAAGTGTTTTAAAAATATTTATTTAACGATATTTATTTAAAGTTTAACTAAAAATATTTCTTATTTAATTTTTAACGAACAAACCGCATGCTATTATAATACCAAAATTACTTTTCCAAAACGAGAATGAAATATAGTATTTTTAGAAATTATTTTTATTTCGAAATTATTATTTTTTATTTTTAGTGAAAAGTGACAAGTTTAGGTTAAATACACATAAACCCCCATTCATATTAAAAGTCTACAAATTCCTCAACTAGCCACCAAGACAAGTTTTATATAATATACTAACAGCCCCTAAAGTTTCTGAAATTACAAACAACACCCCTAGGTCATGTTTTAACAGTTTGCAAAAACTACACTTTTACCCCCCCCCCCCTTCTACAACAACTTCATCTTCTTCAATTTAACTATGATTCAAGCTATCAATCTTCAATTCTAACAACATAAAACAACTAATCAGAAGGTATAGAACATACCTAGGCCAAAAATGGCCGGAAATCACTAAGAAATGGGTCGGGTCGAAGCTTGGCGTCGGGGTCGCCGGAGTTGAGCTCCGTCGCCGGCTTTAATGGCTACCACAGCCTGGTTTGAGGCTCCTAGTGATCTGGTCGGCCTCCTAGGACTCTACTGGAAGCGGGAAAGTGGGCTGGGTGCTGCTACAAAGCTCTCGCCGAAAATTGGCCGAAGCTTGGCCGGCAACAATGGAGGTCGCCGGTGGTTGCAGAGGCTTCTGCTGCTACTGCTGCCTCCTTGGGCTCTGCTCGGGTCGGGGATGAGCCCACAATCGATCAGGGAGCTCGGGTAAGGCAGCGGGGATGAGAGAGAGAGAAAAGTGGGTTCTCTTTGGTGGTTGCCCGACGGTGGCAGCGGTGGCTGCGGTAGCTGCTGCTACTGCAACTCCTCTGTTCTGCTGAGACCTGAGAACAGAGAGGGAGGGAGAGAAAGAGAGAGTGATGAGGGTGGAGGCAGTGGGTCTGCTGGGTGGTGTTTGCTGCCGGAAAAGATGGCGGCAGTGGTGGAGGGTGGTTGCTGCCTCTCTTCCTCCGCTGCTGCTGCTGGTTTCTGGTGGCAGATAGGTGGAGAGGGAGAAAGAGAGAGAGAGAGCTGAGTGGTGGTGGTGGGTTTTAGCCGAACAAAACAACAACAATGGTGGTGGAGATGATGTTGAAGGTGACGATGGTGGAGGGAGGTGGTTGTTGCTGCTGGTGTTGTTGTGTGTGGAGGTAGGGCTGCTGTGAAGGCCTTATATAGGCTGGTTGTACTTGGGGACCAAGCATGGAGGGTGGTGAGGTGGCAATGGTGAGGGCGGTGATGAAGGTTGGGGCGGTGCATTTGTTTTGCCGTGAAGGCCAAATTGGTGAAGGAGGTGATGTAGAAAAAGTATAGGGTGTGGTTGAAGTACTAGAGCTTTTGGTGATTCGGTGTGGCAACCACACCTAGTCTCGCGGTGGTCGGGTACGCGTTTAAAATCATAACTTTAACTAAATCTACGAAACGTTATCGTATTTATTCACGATTGTAAATCTAATAACTATTTTAAAATTTTCTTGCAAATAAAACTCTAAAATATATTTAATCATTATTTTGTCAATAAAATTATTATTATGCTATTATAATGACTATTTTACCCCTACTAATTAAACGGGGTATTACATCCTTCCCCCCTTTAACAAAGCTTCGTCCTCGAAGCTGAAATCAGGCAACTACTCATGATAATCAATCCGACAAACAACTATCTAACAGAATTACTATCGCACGGCTGACAAGTGATTTCACGTAACAAATAATAGCAAGTAGCCATTTTAAGATATACGTAGTGCAACACGTAACACAGAATAAGGTCGTGGTCACATCTATCTAATTAAGTGGTCTTAGTCTCATTCGGGTTCTAAGTCTCGAGGTCAAACGTATCTCAAAGGTACTTAAGACGTGAAAATAGCAAACTAAGACGTAATGATATTTAAACGTAATGATATTTAAACGGAGGGTTGCGTCCTCTCCCCCTTAGAGAGTGACGTCCCCGGAACTCCACGTACCTCATTGAACAAGTGCGGGTACTTCTTTCTCATCTCTTCTTCAGCCTCCCAAGTTGCTTCTTCCGTTTGGTGGTTGGTCCAAAGGACTTTGACCAGTTTGACACTTTTGGTTCTCGTATCCCTTGTCTTTGTATCCAATATCTTGACAGGTTGTTCCTCGTAGGTCAGCGATGGATCAAAATCCACTGGTTCTGGATCTAAGATATGAGACGGGTCTGGTATATACTTCTTCAGCTGGGATACGTAAAAGACATTGTGTACTCGCCCTAGATTCGATGGTAGGTCCAGTCGATACGCAACTTCTCCTATCTTCTCAATAACATCGTATGGACCAATAAATTTAGGGCTTAATTTTACTTTCAGGTTAAACCTAGTTACCCCCTTAGTAGGTGAGACTCGCAAGAATGCTTTCTCTCCTACTTGAAACTCCAGTGGTCTTCTCTTCTGATCTGCGTATGACTTCTGCCTGTCTTGAGCTGCTTTCATCCTCTGTTGTATGAGTCGAACTTGGTTCGTCATGTCTTCAATCATTTGTGGGCCAATGATCACCGTTTCGCTGATGTCACTCCAACACAGCGGCGATCGACACTTCCTTCCATAGAGGGCTTCGTACGGTGCCATCCCGATGCTAGCGTGGTAGCTGTTGTTGTAGGAGAACTCTATTAATGGCAGCTTATCGACCCATGAGCCTTGGAAGTCCATAACGCAGGCTCTTAACATATCTTCCAGCGTCTGAATAGTTCTTTCCGTCTGACCGTCTGTGGCTGGGTGGAAAGCAGTACTGAACTTCAGCTGAGTTCCCAGTGCTTCTTGAAGCGCTTTCCAAAAGTGAGAAAGAAAGTTAGGGTCTCTGTCCGAGATTATCGAACTCGGAACCCCATGATATCTCACGATGTTTCGGACGTACGCATCTGCCCTTTGCTCCATGTTCCACGTGTCTTTCATTGGAATAAATCTCGCCGTCTTTGTCAATCGGTCAACGACTACCCATATCTGGTTGAGTCCGTTCTTCGACGTAGGCAAAGCGGTGACGAAATCCATCGATACAGAGTCCCACTTCCAGACTGGGACATCTAACGGTTGGAGTAGACCTCCCATTCTCTTGTGCTCGAACTTCACTTTCTGGCATGTTAGGCATCTAGCCACGAACTCGGCTACCTCCTTCTTCATATTGGGCCACCAGAACGTCTTCTTCAGATCCTTGTAAAGTTTATCGCCTCCAGGGTGAACTGAATATGGAGTGTTGTGTGCCTCCTGCATCAACTTCTCCTTAACCCCTGAACACTTTTGTGGCACGCACCATCTTCCTTTGTAGCGAATGCTCCCATCTTCGTGAATCTGGAACTCCTTGGCCTCTCCTGCTGCAATCTTCTTCTTGATCCTCTCGAGCTTCACATCTCCTGCTTGATTGCTTCGTATTTCTTCGAATAAGTCCGGAACCGCTGTCATGCTCCCGAGAAGCTTTTGCACCGTTCCTTGTTCCACCACTTCGATGTTGAGCTTCCGGAACTCGTGACATAACCAGTCTGATAAGACTACCATGGCGTTCACTGCATGGCTCGATTTACGACTTAGCGCGTCAGCGACTACATTAGCCTTCCCTTCGTGGTACTGGATGCGTAGATCGTAATCTTTGATAATCTCCAGCCATCTTCGTTGCCTATTAGCTCCTTCTGCGTGAAGATATACTTCAGGCTGCGATGATCTGTGTAGAGCTTGCAAACAGCCCCGTAGAGATGATGCCTCCATATCTTCAGCGCGAAGACTACTGCCGCTAACTCCAGGTCATGTGTGGCATAATTCTCTTCGTGTGGCTTCAGCTGCCTTGACGCGTAAGCAATCACTCTTCGGTCTTGCATCAGCACACATCCAAGTCCTTTCTTTGACGCGTCGCTGTATACCTCGAACTCGCCAGAGTCGTTTGGTAAAGCTAACACTGGTGCTGTAGTGAGCTTCTTCTTCAGAGTCTGGAACGCCTCTTCACAGTTGTCGTCCCAGTGATACTTCACCGCCTTCTTCGTCAGCGTAGTCAATGGCCTGGCAATCTTCGAAAAATCTTTTACGAACCGCCTGTAGTAACCGGCTAAGCCGAGGAAGCTTCGAATTTCAGACACGTTCTTCGGTGTAGGCCAGTCCTTAACTGCTGAGACCTTTGCTGGGTCAACGGATACCCCTTCCTTGGAGATGATGTGGCCTAGAAACGGCACACGATCCAACCAGAAGTCACACTTTGAGAGCTTGGCGTATAGCTGCTCTTGTCTCAAGGTCTGCAATACTTCTCGGAGATGTTCCTCGTGATCTTCTTCGTTCTTCGAGTACACTAGGATATCATCGATGAAGAAAACCACGAACCGGTCTAGAAACGACTTCATTACTCGGTTCATCAAGTCCATGAACACGGCAGGAGCGTTGGTCAGACCGAACGGCATTACCGTGAACTCGTAGTGACCGTACCTTGTGCTGAAAGCCGTCTTTGGAATATCTTTCTCGGCTACGCGGAGTTGATGATAACCAGATCTCAGGTCGATCTTTGAGAAGACACTAGCCCCTTGTAATTGATCGAACAGGTCATCAATCCGGGGTAGTGGATATTTATTCTTGATAGTGACAATGTTTAGCTCCCGGTAATCGATGCATAATCGCAAGCTTCCGTCCTTCTTTTTGGCGAACAGTACTGGTGCTCCCCAGGGTGACACACTAGGTCGTATGTACCCCTTCTGCAAAAGTTCTTGTATCTGCTCCTTCAACTCCTTCAATTCCACAGGTGCCATCCGATACGGCGCCTTGGAGATGGGTGCAGTTCCAGGTGCTAAGTCTATAGTAAACTCCACTTCTCGTTGAGGTGGCATTCCGGGAATCTCGTCAGGGAATACATCAGGAAATTCCCTCACGACAGGTATCTCGTCCAACACATTTTCCTTCTTGGTTACGTCTTGGACATAACACAAGTAGGCAAAGTTCCCCTTCTTCATTTGGTTGATTATAGTCAAAGCAGACACTAGTCTGATGCGAGGTTCAGTGGTGATACCACGATAGGTGATCTTTTCTCCTTTAGGTCCCTTCAACCGAACCTTCTGATCATAGCAATCAATGACTGCCCTATACTTCCCAAGCCAGTCCATTCCTAGGATCACATCTATGCCTCCTAGGTTAAATTTTATCAGGTTGGCAGGTAAGGTGCAGGTTAGGATTTTGAGTTCTACCCCTTCGAATATGGTATCACAGACAGTTATCTGGCCATTAGGGGTTGCTACTGGGATATATATACTAGATGAGCTAAGCAAACCCAATTTCTCAGCAAACGAGGATGATATAAAGGAATAGGATGCACCAGAATCAAATAGCACGAAAGCAGGTTGCTCATGGATAGAGAAAGTACCCGTGACAACTCCATGTGCAGCTTCTGCCTCAGTCTTAGTCAGCACAGCAATTCTTCCCACGTTTGCATTCTGAGCTCCTGCTCCTCCTGCTCCAGCTCCATTGTGGTTGTTCCCGTATCCAGCATTATTGTTTCCGATCCTGGGTTGGCCTCCGTTCTGGCCTGCATTGCCTGGTTTGTAGTTCTGCTGCCTGACATATCCATTTCCTCCATTGTTCTGGTTGCGGTTTCCATTTTGCTGGTTCCCGAACTGCTGGTTGCGGGCAAAGTTGTTTCCGTTCTGCTGACGGTTGCCCTGGTAGTTGTTCTGCTGTGGCCTTCCAAAGTTGCCTCCTTGGATCATCAGTTGGTTCCCGACTGGTTGAGATCGGCATTCATAGGCTCGATGTCCTCGCCTGCCACAGTTGTTGCAAGTGACCGGGTTTCCCTCACAGTCTGCTCCGGGGTGGTTTCGTGGGCACCACTTGCAGAAATAGCGACGATTCTTCTGAGTCCCAGCATTCTGCTGATTGCCACGATACTGCCCCTGGTTACCTCCTCCATTGTTAGTCTTGAACCTCTGATTGCCCTTGGCAAAGTTGCTGTTGTTTCCTCCTATCTCCTCAAGCTTGCGTTTCTTGCGATTCTCCTCCTGGGTGACACGAACTCGATAGATGTCAGCAGCTCTATCGTAGGCTTCATGAAGCGAAGAGTAGGTCCTGCTCAGCAGAGACTCTTGCAGCCTTTCGTGCAATCCACCGATGAATCGGGAAACTTTGGAGTCTTCATCCGGCACCATGTTGCCTACGAATCGTGTCAGCTCAGTGAATTTCCGGAAATACTCAGTCACTGAGTCATTTCCTTGTCGCAGGTTCTGGAATTCCTGTTCCTTGCTCCTCTTCACATGGTGAGGGTAAAAACGGGCTCTGAGCGCAGTTTGAAGTGTTTCCCAGTTGAATTTGGGATCAGCCAAGAGTGTTTCTCGTGCATTCCTCCACCAGAGGTTTGCTTCACTCTTCAAGTAAAAGACTGCGCAATTGACCTTCTTATCATCGGGGCATTCTATTGTCTCTAGAATTTTATCCATTTCCACGATCCAGTCTTCTAACTCGATAGGATCTTCTCTCCCAGTGAACTCCATTGGTTTCATCTCAGCTACTTTCCTGGCCCAGTTAGTTCCTGTCTGTCCCCCGTTGTTCATCATCTGGGTCATTTGGGTGAAGAATTGCTCCATGGAGATGTTATCAGCCATCTGTCTGGGCTAAAATTTCCTATATAGTGATAATGGAGTGGTCTATTAGTCACGCCCTACAGTATCCTTGGTTAAGGTTGCGGAAACCTCAATAATCGCGTCATAAGTCTACAGTAAATCCAGCATAAACATATGTACAACACAGCAATTCTCTAATAAGGCACATAATGCTCATGCCTGTAACTTATCCAATATAGTTCAAATTCTGTTTTCCTCCTTTTACCATAATGATCAGAGATAATAAAAAAAAATAACTCATGGAACTTGCAAAACAGGATGTGGGTGGGCGGGAATACTCAAGACCAATCTCCTAAGCTACCCATAACCCGCACGGCTTTCCAATTTTTAATTAACTTGCCCTATGTCCAATTTTAGTTGCCCTACAGGTTTTTAATTCCCTTGTTATGGATTGCCTGCTCTGATACCACCTGCAACGACCCCCTTATCCGGCTCGGACAAGACCGGGAGGGCGATGCTAAAAGTAACGGCGGAAATCAAAAGCATAACATCCCACTTATTTATTTATAATATTAAACATCAAAAAAGTCATTAGATATTACATAAGTCTTAACAAAGTTACCACATAAAGTGAGCTAGCCAACTATATCACTACTCGTGCTGATAACCGTCTACGTGAGTCCCGTACCCTGTTATGCCATAGTCCTCAGCTCCTAAGCCTGCGGTGGGAAGGAAAACAGAACCGCAGTTTCTAAAGTCAGCTGTGAAATGCTGAGTAAATAACACCCAAACATGTAAAACAGAAGATGAAGCTTAAATTTATTATTTGCAATAAAACAGGAGGAATAAAAAACTTGTAAAGAAAGAACTTCATAAGTAGAGTAGGGACCCTTTTTATAAGAATTCTTCTTGTCTTATTATCTCTTCCAAACATGTATTATCTTCCTCAATCTCATCTTCTTTTCTTTCAAAGCTCATGCCAAAATTGTATAATTAGACTTTGTTGATACGGGGAAGGAACTACTAATCTATCACTAGCAACCATGACCTTAACTGCCGGCAGCCCCCTAAGACTTCTTGCGGCCAGAGAGGTGAGTACACGGAGCGACCCGGCAGGTTGCGACCGGGTTAAAATAAAATATGATCTGTGGTCGAGTGACTAATAGTCAACACGACAATAATAAATTGCTTCTCCCGCACAACTCTTTCCACTTTACGTTAATTACGCATTATTATTTTTCATGTGACAAGTTCAAATAAATAACTTCTTTGAAATAAAAGGAGACTTCAAATGAAACAAGTAAATAAATAACCAAATAAAATGCATTTTGAGACAAGAAATAAAAGTCATATTAAGACACGAAGGAAGCTAGGCTCAAGGCTTGGCATGTTACTTACCTTACTTCCGTAGCACTAGCACGTTCTAGAAATGTCTCGGGCCTACAAACCGTCACCTACAACCCGTAAATTTTATGTTAACAAATACTTCAACAAAATACTATTCGTCCTAAAAATATTCTCTTTTAATTCTACCCAACCCCTCTAGTTATTTATTTTTCCTAATATTTTATTTCGTTATAAACTTCTATTATAAAGCCACGTGTTTATATTTAAACGATTATTATTATTATTATTATTATTATTATTATTATTATTATTATTATTATTATTATTATTAGCTAAAAGTGCCTAACTAATTATAGAAATTATTTTATAAAAGACTTGATATAGAAGTGAAAACAAACTAATTTATCTTTAATGAAAAAGACATTATTATTATTTCTATAATTATTTAAACAATATTTAAAACTATTTAATTTAAAGAGAAAACTTTTACTAAATACTAACCACAACAAAACAATATTTAAAATCTATCAAAACATCAAATTTGCAAGTATTACATATCTAAGTGTTTTAAAAATATTTATTTAACGATATTTATTTAAAGTTTAACTAAAAATATTTCTTATTTAATTTTTAACGAACAAACCGCATGCTATTATAATACCAAAATTACTTTTCCAAAACGAGAATGAAATATAGTATTTTTAGAAATTATTTTTATTTCGAAATTATTATTTTTTATTTTTAGTGAAAAGTGACAAGTTTAGGTTAAATACACATAAACCCCCATTCATATTAAAAGTCTACAAATTCCTCAACTAGCCACCAAGACAAGTTTTATATAATATACTAACAGCCCCTAAAGTTTCTGAAATTACAAACAACACCCCTAGGTCATGTTTTAACAGTTTGCAAAAACTACACTTTTACCCCCCCCTTCTACAACAACTTCATCTTCTTCAATTTAACTATGATTCAAGCTATCAATCTTCAATTCTAACAACATAAAACAACTAATCAGAAGGTATAGAACATACCTAGGCCAAAAATGGCCGGAAATCACTAAGAAATGGGTCGGGTCGAAGCTTGGCGTCGGGGTCGCCGGAGTTGAGCTCCGTCGCCGGCTTTAATGGCTACCACAGCCTGGTTTGAGGCTCCTAGTGATCTGGTCGGCCTCCTAGGACTCTACTGGAAGCGGGAAAGTGGGCTGGGTGCTGCTACAAAGCTCTCGCCGAAAATTGGCCGAAGCTTGGCCGGCAACAATGGAGGTCGCCGGTGGTTGCAGAGGCTTCTGCTGCTACTGCTGCCTCCTTGGGCTCTGCTCGGGTCGGGGATGAGCCCACAATCGATCAGGGAGCTCGGGTAAGGCAGCGGGGATGAGAGAGAGAGAAAAGTGGGTTCTCTTTGGTGGTTGCCCGACGGTGGCAGCGGTGGCTGCGGTAGCTGCTGCTACTGCAACTCCTCTGTTCTGCTGAGACCTGAGAACAGAGAGGGAGGGAGAGAAAGAGAGAGTGATGAGGGTGGAGGCAGTGGGTCTGCTGGGTGGTGTTTGCTGCCGGAAAAGATGGCGGCAGTGGTGGAGGGTGGCTGCTGCCTCTCTTCCTCCGCTGCTGCTGCTGGTTTCTGGTGGCAGATAGGTGGAGAGGGAGAAAGAGAGAGAGAGAGCTGAGTGGTGGTGGTGGGTTTTAGCCGAACAAAACAACAACAATGGTGGTGGAGATGATGTTGAAGGTGACGATGGTGGAGGGAGGTGGTTGTTGCTGCTGGTGTTGTTGTGTGTGGAGGTAGGGCTGCTGTGAAGGCCTTATATAGGCTGGTTGTACTTGGGGACCAAGCATGGAGGGTGGTGAGGTGGCAATGGTGAGGGCGGTGATGAAGGTTGGGGCGGTGCATTTGTTTTGCCGTGAAGGCAAAATTGGTGAAGGAGGTGATGTAGAAAAAGTATAGGGTGTGGTTGAAGTACTAGAGCTTTTGGTGATTCGGTGTGGCAACCACACCTAGTCTCGCGGTGGTCGGGTACGCGTTTAAAATCATAACTTTAACTAAATCTACGAAACGTTATCGTATTTATTCACGATTGTAAATCTAATAACTATTTTAAAATTTTCTTGCAAATAAAACTCTAAAATATATTTAATCATTATTTTGTCAATAAAATTATTATTATGCTATTATAATGACTATTTTACCCCTACTAATTAAACGGGGTATTACAGTCCTACTCATAGCAGGGACATTATCCCTTTTGTCTAATTCATGAACAATTTCTGAAAGGTAGAAATAATTCCCAACGGCTTTTCAGCAACCCTTTGCTTCATAGCCCCACGTGTAGGATTATTTCTTCCTTATCCAATTGTCTTCGTCTCTTGAGATCCTCCACATTTCTATAAATGTGAGATCCTCATCTAGTATCATATACTCTTGATGATGAGATAAGACACATTGAATTTTATAATAAAATACCCAAGTCGGAATTCATAATTCCTTTATTATTTACTTCCATGTACTTTGGGTAGTCTCTCTTCCTCTACACCACCTATGGGACTTCGAGGCAACTTGGTTTCAGCAACAGGCTTGCTTTATACTCATGGGTTCGGCGCAAACCATTTGCCCTTAACCATGCTGTTAACTATTAACTGTTTTTGCCCATGCCCATTATAAGTGTTTTGTTTAGTGATTTTTCACTCATCTTTAAAACAAAACTGTAATTGCATCCAATGCAATTATTGGTCCACTTGGGAGAATAACTATATATTCTTTATCTATCTTATAGATAACTCCCAATAACTAAGCTTTCAATCCTATTGAGATAGTTTAGTTTGCGCTTCACCTCTTGCTTTAGCAGCCACACATTACTAACTTGTGTCGTCGCGTCATATCTCGATGAACTAAGTCGCCTTGCTTTGGCAAGCCCGAACTTATTCCATCTTGACCATGACGAGTGCTAAGCAAGAGATTGCAAAGTGGAGCAACTCCTCAAGCCTTTCATGACAAGCTCGTATGATTATATCACATGCCTCCAAATTTCTCATCTTGCTTCCAAAGCTCAGAGTCCATGGGAGCTTGACATGAGACAAGTTACATCCAAAGAACCATTCTTTAATGTTCGTTCCATAAGGCTTTAGTGTGTTTTGGTAGTTGGTGGGAAGAGAAATTTATGCTCTACAATGTACAACATATTTCATTTATTTGAGAACAATTCTCAATTTTATACCAATCCAGAAAATAGATTCCAGACATCTTGTCCACCTCATGGACATAAAGTCGCGTTTGTTTGTTTAATGCGATGGGTATTCAACACTTATAGGATTATGCAAAGCATTGTGACGTATAACTATATTCAACAAGGATTTAAATAATTAAATATAGATCCCACTATTTTTCTCGGTTTAATAGCCCTCACCATTAATGCGGAAAATATTTTATATATTTTCTAGTGGGTCCAAGATCCCTTTTTCACTTCTTCTTGAGCTTGCTTTGGCTAGTCACCCAAGAATTGGTTATTTAGGTAGGAACCATTCCAATTGCATCCCATGCAACTCTTGGTCCAATTAGGTGAATAAATTCCTTTTATTCTTTATCCAATTGGATAACTCCTAATTGTCATGCCTCTAAGCTCATCAATCCAATTGACTCTTGCCTAGTTGCTTCCAACCTCTTGCTTTCAACATACACGCATTACTAGCTTGCGTCGTCCGCAACACATCATGAAAAATTAAAATCGCCTTGCTTTGGCAAGCCCGAATTTTAATAGGCCATGATCATGAATGGTGTTTTGGCAAGAGAAGGCAAAACGCAATATTTAATTGAGAGATTTCTTTTAAGTTGTTTGGTTGATCTTATCAACATGGTCTACTTATTTGGATTGGGCCATCCACAATAAAAGACCAACCTTGTTTATTATTATCTTGTTATCGTTTTTGCTTGTAGCGCCATACACACAAAATAAATAACAAGGCATGAATAATGAACATCCACAAAATAAAAAACGTGGCATGGATATGGCCCCTAGACTAATGATATTATCAAGCCAATGATAATATCTAATTGCCCTAAAGTGCCGAGCTCATCTCCATGTGCTCCACCATAGCTGCGCGCCTAGGGATGTCTTTTGGCTCCTTTGGTTCTCCGGTCTTCTTCTCCATGTTCTTGGCTATCATCTAAATACTTCTAATTCTAGCCTAACATCTAGAATAAATAAATAACAAAAGCCTCACATGTCGAGGAGAAAAAGAACGACTCGCAGGCTGTTAAAACTTAATTAATTATTACATTAATTTGATCAGCTCGCAGGCCGTAAACCAAACCACAAAACAATAAACATCCACAATCCTAGGCCATATCCATCCACCATGCAATAAAGCACATAATACAGTTAAAACCAATTTTTAACGCGCTTGTTTAATTTTAATGAAATTGGGTAACTAGGGTTTCACAACGGTCCAAAGGATTTACCAAAGAATGGCCGAAATCAACCAAGGAACCGCCACACTAGGCCCGGGCCGGCCGGCCCCTAGCCCACACGGCTAGGCCGTGTGCTAGGGTGTGCCGGCCCCTCTTGTGCCGTGTGTTACTTGGGCGGCAAGGAGAGAGAGGGGCGGTCCCTACATGGGCCACACCTCCTCATGGAATTGTTTCCATAAACAATTCATGAAATTATTTCCATAAACAATATATGGAATTGTTTCCATAAACAATTCCTTCCTTGTTGGGTTGTTTCCAAAATACCCTTATGGTATTGTTTCCAAAATAATTCTTTCCTTGGTTCCCAAGTTTAGTTGTTTCCATAAACAACTTCTTACTTGTTTCCCAAGTTCAGTTGTTTCCAAAACAACTTCTTCCTTGTTGCCCAAGTTTAATTATTTCCATACTTGGAAAACCCCTTTTCCAAGCATGTGCCCACGAACCCTAATTTTTTTCAAGAACCCAATTATTCACATCCTATGTGATTAAACTCACCAATTCTTACATCCAATGTTAACTTGGGTCTTGTTTGTTTGAATCAAATTCAATATTGCATCTACTATGCCAATTTTTCAGTTTTCGCGTAATAAACAATAATACGGTGTATGAACTGAAATCGTAAACACATAATATCATGTTATGCTCTACGACCTGGCTCTGATACCACTGTTGGGTTTTGACGTAGGTAACGCAGCGGAATAACAAAATTAATCCTACTCATAGCCCACCAAGGATCACATGAAGAGACATCATAACATGATTAAGGTCATAGAAGATGTGTACCTTTTGATTTGTGATATCACACGAAGAATGATGTCCTCGTCTCTACGGTTGATCCACGTCTAGAGGTGAGATCTAGATTCTTCCTTCTCCACAAGTGCTAGCTTGAACCCGGAGGAAGAGGGATGAAGATCAAAGCAACAAAGCAACAAGGCACAAAGGAGGGGGGCGGCCTCCTTTTGCCGTCGGGTAGAGGGGGCGGACGGGGGCTAGGGTTTCGGCCCTAGCTCTTTGTCTTGCCCTCTCTTTTGCTCTCTCCCACTTTTGTGTTATGACTAATAATAACTCATGTAGTGGGAAGGAAGCTAGAGCCTCCTTTATATACTCCAACAACTCCTTGTTGTTTCCATAAAAGAGTTTCCTAATTCTAGATGAACTAGAATTATTCTCTTCCTTGCAAATTAGTCCTACTAAGTTTGCAAGGTGTTGCACAATGATCCTTCTATTAATTAATCCCAAATCTAGCTCTACTCTATTTGACGTGTGACCCCATAGGTTTCTATATAGTTGGTAGTAACTATTACTAACATGGAGCGGTGTCTAGCAACACATCCATGCCACCCAACCAATAGAAATAGTCAGTGATCCCGACAAACCTTTGTGCCCAATATATCATATTGCATTATCCCTTTTTCTCCACATCCGGATTGGACACGAGACATAAATAGTCACACTCGTATATCCAATCCATAGTTCCTCGATCCTGGGAATATGCTTATACTTGCAGATAACATTAATATCTCTATATTAATTTATCTGAGTCTGGCCAGACATTCAATAAGCCTCATCCCTCGAGTGGCCGTGGATATTTACCCCCATTATGTGGGAGGGACAAATCCTATCTACATCACTACGATCTCTAAGCTTGCTTCCTATCACGCCCGATAGCCACCTTTATGACTACCCAGTTACGGTGTAATGTTTGATAACATCAAAGCACAATATTCCACAACTAGAGTATCTAGTGACTTCAAGTCTAAGGATTGCAATAATATTAGCACTACGAGAAGAGATTGTGACTTCAACATAATCTAATGTATCCTTCTCGTCGTGGGTCATCCAGTATGCTATTACTCCTAATGCATACCCATGTGTTGGATCGTGATATCTCCATATCAATCCAACCCCATGCTAGTCTATAGATGATTGTCTCATTAATCATTATAATTGACTAGGGATATTTAAGAATATAACACCTTATATTCTAAGGACTTCATTCATGTTAGCATATCTCCATATCGATAACATAATGAATCGTAAATCCATATATTTGTCACAATTAATTGATTGCCTCTAGGGCACAATTCCAACATCAAGACATGTCAAATTACGGATATATTACTGGCCTACCAACTACTCTCACGGGTAGGTAAGGGGATATATCAACCTATATATCATGAACGGTTACCCACTGCATCTCAACCAAATGAAAGTGATTGAAATGAAATGTTTATTGTTCTTTTACAGAAGTTTTACTATTGCCAAATGATGATACAAAATGATGTTTCAGTTATTTTACTCAAAAGGAGGAGTAATTCCCTCACTGAGCTTTTCAGCTCACTCCTTTCAAACTAAATGTTTTCAGGACATGGATACGATGAAGATCAGTAGAGACCAGGATACTTTTAGAAGAACTATAGCAATATAGTTTTGTAGTATCATGTTGTGAGCTAGACTTATCTACAGTCCAATTTTGTTGTACATAGTATGCTCACACGTGCAAGATAGATAATGTTTAGGCAGTATGCCTAGTTCTACTCTATGTAATAGTTTGACAGATCATGTATAAAAGAAGTACCGTTTGGTTATTTGAAGTTGTATCTAATTTAAGCTGCTCAGTTATCCATGTGTACTCTGATAAGTACTGTCTTGTGGGATTGAACGAAAGTTCTTATTTCCCAAATTGTTTTACAGAAACCTTTCAAATTGATTTCTCAAATGTCTAAATGAGACCCCTGTATTTTCAAATCGCTTCCGCAACGATTTATTTTTATTTCTCTTCTCATTTCCAAAGTTTCAATTTTTAATATTCATCCCACTTGATACGAAAAGAGGGCCCCATCGGCCAGTTATGACCCTTGATCCCGTCACTAATCGGGGTCCGGGAAAGGGGGTCGTGACAACATAGTATCAGAGCCAGGTTTACTTAAAAAACCAATATAGCTATTACCCTATATGACTATAGGATTGAGTTCATATGAATGATTTAAGTGTCTTATGTGAGAGGTTAAGAAATGTTTATGACCTGCCTTAGACAACAATTGAAAAGAGACTAACTTAGCTTTCTTTTCTTTTAGGATGAACACCCTGGGAAATGGATCAGAGAACAACCTTGCTGATGACACTGCGGGACACGGGAAGTCCCCAAGTCATGAAGTGAATGGTAATATCTATATGGATGGGTCAACCTTAGGTAATGGTTTAAACAGTGCTGATAGGATTGAACGAGCTCTTGAAGGTCTGGTAAACATGGCTGACTATAACCGTAGGACCTCCACTATAGATCGCTTTCAAGGTTTGAAACCATCTACCTTTTCTAGAACCCCAAACCCAGTTGAGGCCGAGTCATGGTTATTAGAAACTGAGAAGATATTTGGAGCCATGCCATGTACTGAAAGGCAGAAGGTAGAGTTTGCTACCTATAACCTTATTGGAGAAGCTTACCAATGGTGGCTAACAATGTCTAGGAGAGAGCCCTATATGGAGTGGGCTCGGTTTGTTGAGCTCTTCAACGAAAAGTACTTCCCCCAGCATCTTAGAGACCAAAAGATTGCTGAGTTTTTCACTCTAACACGGGGGAATGTGTCTGTGGCTGTGTATGAGGCTAAGTTTACTGAACTTTCTCGTTATGCCTCCCATGTTGTGACGAATGAAAACCAGAAGGCAAGAAAGTTTGAAGGTGGTCTTAGATGGAATATTAGAAGCAGGGTTGAACTGTTCAGGCTTCCTACCTATAATGAAGTTGTTGATAGGGCTTTGATGGCCGAGAAAGGAAATGAAGAGTATCATCAACATCGGGATCAGAGGAATAGAAATGAAGGGGCAAGGAATGGAGGGAACAGGAATAACAACAATTGGCTAAACCATAATGTTTCTTTCAAAAGGCCTGGAAATCCCTACCATCAGAATCATCCTCCTCCACGTGGCCCCATTCATAACAACCCTCCTCAGTGCCCTAAGTGTCTCAATTATCATAGGAGCCCTGTTTGTTTCCTGGGCACTAATAATTGTTACCGCTGTGGTAAACCAGGGCATCAGGCCATAAATTGTAACTCTTTTCCCCCAGCACAACCAAATCCATCATTTCAGAAGAAAGAAAGAACTCGAAATGAGCCAACTAGGCAGGGGAAAGCGTTTGTTCTTGTTCCAGGAGATGTTCCTTCCACATCTTCAGTTGTCTCAGGTACACTTCCTATCGATTCTTCTATTGCTAATGTACTTATTGATTCTGGTTCCACTCATTCATTTGTGTCATATGCTTTTGTTCGTCATCTTGTTAGAAAACCAGAGCCATTAGGGTATGCTTTAAATGTGTCAACACCTCTTGGACCTATGCTAGCCAGTTCCTCTACCTACAGGAAATGTCAAATCAAAATAGGAGAAATATCTATGACTGTAGACTTAATCCCCCTGGACATTCATGACTTTGATGTCATTCTTGGCATGGATTGGTTGTCTTCTAACCATGCAACTATAGATTGTCATAAGAAAAGTGTCAACTTTCACACTCCATGTAAACCTGACTTTTCTTTTGTCGGAAGTGGGATTGTACCCCCACCTCATCTAGTTTCATATATGCAAGCTCAAAAATTACTCAGAAAGGGCTGTCAAGGTTGTCTTGCCTATATAGTTGACCAATCATAGGAGGAAGTGAAATTAGAAGACATACCCATAGTTCGAGAGTTTCCTGATGTCTTCCCTGATGATATTAAGGAATTTCCACCAGATAGAGAGATAGAATTTACCATAGATGTCGCTCCTGAAACTGCACCTATTTCCAAAGTACCATACCGTATGGCCCCAGCAGAGTTGAAAGAGTTGAAGTTACAACTGCAGGAATTACTGGATAAGGGATTCATCCGACCCAGTACATCACCTTGGGGTGCACCTGTTCTTTTTGTGAAGAAGAAAAATGGAACCATGAGACTGTGTATAGATTATCGAGAACTTAACAAGGTCACAGTTAAGAACAAGTATCCTCTCTCTAGGATTGATGATCTATTTGATCAATTAAAGGGTGCTTGTGTCTTTTATAAGATTGATTTGAGGTCAGGGTACCATCAGTTGAAGATTAAAACTGATGATGTTTCCAAGAGCGCATTCCGCACCAGATATGGTCATTACGAATTCTTAGTTATGCCATTTGGTTTGACCAATGCCCCAGCTGTTTTCATGGATTTGATGAATAGGGTGTTTAAACCATTTCTGGATGAATTCGTAATTGTCTTTATCGATGATATCCTGATTTATTCTAAGACCAATGAGGATCATGGTGAGCATTTGAAATTCGTACTCCAAACCTTGAGAAATAGAAAGCTTTATGCAAAATTGAAGAAGTGTGAATTTTGGCTCTCACAAATTTCATTTCTTGGACATGTTGTTTCAAAGGATGGCATTGGAGTAGACCCTCAGAAAATTGAGGCTATTTTTAATTGGCCTAGACCTACCAATGTCAAAGAGATTAGAAGTTTCTTAGGACTGGCCAGTTACTATAGAAAATTTGTGCAAGACTTCTCAGTATTAGCCTCTGCTCTTACCCGTTTGACTAGAAAAGAGTCGCCATTTAAATGGGATGATGGTTGTGAGAAGAGCTTTCAAGAGTTGAAGAATAGATTGGTTACTGCGCCTATCTTATCTCTCCCCTCTGAGATTGGATCCTATACGATATACAGTGATGCATCGAAGAAAGGGCTTGGTTGTGTTCTTATGCAGGATGGAAAAGTAATTGCCTATGCCTCTAGGCAGTTAAAACCCTATGAGTTGAATTATGCCACACATGACTTAGAATTGGAGGCAGTGATCTTTGCCTTGAAGATATGGCGTCACTATTTATATGGAGTTTCTTGTGAAATTTACACGGATCATAAGAGTCTGAAGTATATATTTACTCAGAAGGATTTGAATAATAGACAAAGGAGATGGCTTGAGACGATGAAAGATTATGATATCACCATTCGTTATCACCCAGGTAAAGCTAATGTTGTAGCTGATGCCTTGAGTCGAAAGTCCAACTTAGCTTATTTGATCACAAGTGAAGCCACCCTACACAAGGAATTTGAGAGATTGGACTTAGAAGTAATCTCGCATAAAGCCTCTAGCCATGTTTATGCCCTTGTAGTAAAGCCTACACTTTTAGAAGAAATTCAAAAGGCACAATTGAATGATTTGGAGTTGAATGCTATTTCGAATGATGTGGTTGGTGGTAAATTATCTGACTTCTCTGTTCAAGATAACTTGGTCAAATTTAAAGGACGAATTTGTGTTCCAAGCGAACCAGAAATTAAGAAGCTCATAATGGAACAGGCACACGATTCTAAGTTTGCAGTTCACCCTGGTTGTACGAAGATGTATAGAGATCTACGGGAACTGTATTGGTGGAAAGGAATGAAGAGGGACATAGCTGAATTTGTATCCAAGTGTCTTTTGTGTCAGCAAGTGAAAGCAGAACACCAACGACCAGCCGGTTTGTGACAACCTCTCCATATACCAGAGTGGAAGTGGGAACATATCACCATGGACTTTGTCATGGGATTACCAAAGTCTTCAAAAGGTAACTCAGCTGTTTGGGTAATTTTTGATAGACTGACCAAATCCATTCACTTCTTAGCCATGAAACCAACCGATTCTCTAGAGAAGCTATCACTCTTATATATCCGTGAAATCGTACGGCTTCATGGAACTCCAGTTTCTATAATTTCTGATCGTGATCCTAGATTTGTCTCAAGATTCTGGAATAGCCTCCAAACTGCTTTGGGAACCAAGTTACGTTTTAGTACCGCCTTTCACCCACAGACGGACGGTCAATCAGAGAGAGTTATCCAAATCCTAGAAGACCTACTCCGATTTTGTGTCCTAGAATTCAAAGGGGGTTGGGAAGAACATCTTCCTTTAGTGGAGTTTACATACAACAATAGTTTCCAGTCTAGTATTGGAATGGCTCCGTTCGAGGCACTGTACGGTCGAAAGTGTAGATCTCCTGTATGTTGGACAGAAGTTGGAGAAAGACAAATACTTGGGCCAGAGATAGTTCAGATCACTACAGAGAAAGTGAGAATCATTCGAGATAAACTCCAGGTTGCCCAGAGTCGACAAAAGAGCTACAGCGACAATAGGAGATGAGACTTGGAGTTTAATGTTGGCGACTTTGTACTTCTCAAAGTTTCACCAACTAAAGGGGTTGTTCGATTCGGAAAGAAAGGAAAACTTAGTCCACGATACATCGGACCTTACGCGATCCTGGAACGCATTGGACTAGTAGCTTATCGCGTCGCACTACCACCTGAGTTGAGCAATGTTCATAATGTCTTCCATGTCTCTATGATTAAGAAATACGTTTATGATCCCAGTCACGTGATTGAACATCAACCATTAGAGATAAGAGAAGACTGGTCCTATACTGAAATACCGGTCGAAATCTTGGGCCGACGTGATCAAGTCTTACGGAGCAAAGTTATACCTCTAGTGAAAGTCCTATGGCGAAATCACTTAGTAGAAGAAGCTACATGGGAACAAGAAGACGAGATACGCGAGCGTTATCCCCATCTATTTTAAGGTACATTTTAAGTTTGGGGACCAAACTTCTATAAGGAGGGAAGAGTGTAATGACCACATATTTTTAAGCTTATATTACTTCAGTAAATTTCATTTTTAAGAATTTAACATTTTTATAGATGTATCCATAATTGCTAAACTACAATAGTTAAGCTCGTCTAGAAAGACACTAAAAGTCGCAATTTCTTATTCTATTTCTAAATTAAAGATAAAAAATAATTAGGGAATGATTAGTGCTAATCACTAGTTTAAGTGTTAATTAGTGCTAATCACTAGTTTAAGTGTTAATTAGTGCTAATCACTAGATTAAGTGTTAATTAAGTATTGTTTATGCATCTCGTGATATGTGGCTTGTTATATGATTGACGTGACTACATTACATGTTTATTCGTCGCGGTGGTTGAGGATAAGCTTTTAGATTTAGCCGAATGAATGTGTGACACACAGGGGGACATGTGTCACGACATCTATGACTGTCCCTGCATGCGCGACACGCAGGGGGGACACGTGTCGCGACTTGGTGAAGTGTTGTGCATGATTGACACGCAGTAAGGACACGTGTCATGAATATGAGCTGATTCCTTGCATGAATGACACGCAGGAGGACACGTGCCACGGTGTAGTGTATTTCTATACATGCGTGGCACATAGGTTGGCCACGTGTCGCGATTTGGTGACCTTCTTTGCATGCCTGACACGTAGGGGACACGTGTCAGCGTCTGGCAGCTCTTGCGCTGCATGAGTGCCACGTGTCCCTGTGACTCGTCGCGATCTGATTGGTCGTTGACTTCTATAAATAGAGGCTAGTGCTTTAGTTATTTCTCATTCCAAAAATTCAAGACACACTTTCAAATTTAGAGAAGGTCCACTGTTCGTATTTCGTTTCAAGGAAAGGAATCCCAAATCCTATTTGTTTCTCTCATAGCTACTTTGTCCCACGCTACGAAAGTGAGTAAACTCTGTCCATCACTTTTAATACTCGTATTTTACGCTTTCAAATTTTACTGTCTTAATTGTTAAAATGATAACTCAAAATGTTGTTTCCATGCTCCTCTACTATTTAGTGTCTAAAATACTTTATGATTTAATATTTTAATTGTCGCTTTGATGGTACGTTTTACAGTGTTTAGTTTAACCGTTGATTTTGTAAAAGTTGCAAAAATGATAAATTGATGAGATGCTTTGGATAACTTTTGTTGTTCTATTCACGAGACCTTATCGCTGGGTAATAATAAGCGACGTGCCACTATGATGGCGTCAAGACATGTCAAATTACGGATATATTACTGGCCTACCAACTACTCTCACGGGTAGGTAAGGGGATATATCAACCTATAGATCATGAACGGTTACCCACTGCATCTCAACCAAATGAAAGTGATTGAAATGAAATGTTTATTGTTCTTTTACAGAAGTTTTACTATTGCCAAATGATGATACAAAATGATGTTTCAGTTATTTTACTCAAAAGGAGGAGTAATCCCCTCACTGAGCTTTTCAGCTCACCCCTTTCAAACTAAATGTTTTCAGGACATGGATACGATGAAGATCACTAGAGACCAGGATACTTTTGGAAGAACTATAGCAATATAGTTTTGTAGTATCATGTTGTGAGCTAGACTTATCTACAGTCCAATTTTGTTGTACATAGTATGCTCACACGTGCAAGATAGATAATGTTTAGGCAGTATGCCTAGTTCTACTCTATGTAATAGTTTGACAGATCATGTATAAAAGAAGTACCGTTTGGTTATTTGAAGTTGTATCTAATTTAAACTGCTCAGTTATCCATGTGTACTCTGATAAGTACTATCTTGTGGGATTGAATCAAAAGTTCTTATTTCCCAAATTGTTTTACAGAAACCTTTCAAATTGATTTCTCAAATGTCTAAATGAGACCCATGTATTTTCAAATCGCTTCCGCAACGATTTATTTTTATTTCTCTTCTCATTTCCAAAGTTTCAATTTTTAATATTCATCCCACTTGATACGAAAAGAGGGCCCCATCGGCCAGTTATGACCCTTGATCTCGTCACTAATCGGGGTCCGGGAAAGGGGGTCGTGACACTTTAGCCCCACCATTATCAGCCCAGCTGCCTCCACGAGGGGTAACCACAACCTCTATGGTGCCCACGCCTGTCCCGCCAAACCCACAATCTTCTCTCCCCAATGGCCCTGCACCCCTGGCCCAAAGACTCCAATCAGGTTCGTCCCCGATATCTGCTGGGAATCCCTCGCCGTACCCCCGCGTTGCCTTCATATGCGAATGGGGCCCAGGGGAGTTATGCACCTCCACCTCCCTATGATCTCAACATGTCCTATATTTCGGGTCTTGCTGTGACACCGTTGTCGACCCCCGGGGGAAGCACGCCTGCTAACGTCGTGATCCTGGAACAACGCTTAGACAGCATCATTGAAACCAGATTTTTGCGGATACTTTCATCCCAAAAGTTGACAATGCACCTCCTATCCCGCGGGACATATATCTGATGCCCAATCCTGCGGGGTACAAGGCACCCAAATGGGAAAAGTTCGATGAGGCCGGCAGGAATGCGCACGAACATGTGATGAGATTCGTTGATTTGATGAGCCTGCATGGGGTCGATACCAGGATTTAAATCACACAAGCAAGGTGTTTTCTGGCTTCTTGGCTAGCATTTCTAAGGGCGCCAAAAACATGTGCTCACATTCGTCAATCCTATAACCAAACAAGTGGTTCTTGTTGATGAAAGATGGTACTAGAGGGCGGTGAAGCGATCATTTAACAACTCTGATGAAAACGAAGGAGTTTTTCAAATTCCTTACTCAACATTTCGTTCTCATTTTCTCGCCACGCCTGATCTTCGCAAAACAGGGGACCCATCGGATCCGGGCTCCACCCAGCTTCATCCCCCTATTTTTTTGAATTGAACTCCATATGTCGTGCTTTGTCGGTTTTCTTGCTCGTGTTATTTCAATTTGTTTTGATTTTTGCTACATTCGAGGGCTGTGTTCGGATTTAGCAGATCCATGTCTATGTGGTTGCTATCGCCGGCATTGTTACTTTGGATCTTTGTCCCCCTGCCCGACCCATCTTTCTGGTGTGGAGAGATGGGAATTCTCGTGGTTTTCCCTTCAGACATGTTTTGTTTGTTGATGTTTTAATTGGCCCTGTTTTGTTCTGTTTTGTTGTAGCTCTGCTGATCTTTACATACTCTATAATTAGACGTTCTCTGTTACTGTTAGGGTAGCTTGGCGTTTTTGTTTGTTTAACTTTTGTACTATGTTGTTTCCTGCCAGATGTTTCCTATATCTGATGCTTTGTACATTTTTATGATGATGAAATGAAGTTCTTTCTTTCTTGCCAAAAAGAAAAACTTGATCTCGGGTAGATAGTGGCTCGTCACAGGCAATCTGGGGTAGATAGTAACAAACTAGGTTGTGTTTTGGCTCGTCTCATACAAAGGAAAGAAGGATTTTGGTTCGTCTGATAAATCACCCCGGTCCATTTGGCTTTCCCCGGACGAGTTGGGCCCTCCCCAGAAATCTTCCGAGACGATTTGGCTCGTCTAGGTACAAGTTGGTTCGTCTACGTTTGATATATTACATATTGCACGCAAATACAAACACAAATGTGATATTGAGTGAGTTGGTTAGTGGATGTGTTGATCCGCAGTGGGTTGAGTATTGTGATGATGTGAGTACTTATTGCTTGCTCCAAGAGCATATATGACATGGTGCTCTAATGGATCTACTAAGAAATGCACCCGTATTTTTAATTCCAAATAAATAACTAGTATACGGACTATACACATACGTATAGAAAACACGAATGAATCAAATCGCGTATTTTTAAGCCAAACTTTTACTCATGTATTGATGCGCAAACTAACGTGCTGTCGCAAGTGTACGAATCTTGTAATACCGGGTGCAATTAGACTCGGGTGATCGTTCCCACGAGGACTATTTCGGGTTTACTCACGTTGTCAGTTTAGGTTGACCGAGTGTAGTAACAAGGAGGAGTAGGTTGTGATTGTAGTGACTAAACTAAAAACAGAAATTAAAAACGTAAACGTAATTTTTTTTTTTGTGACGTTTTCTGAAAGAAGTTGAATCGGTTGTAACGATAATAGATGAAAACTAGGCTCCAGGATCCTCTAGGGTTTCTACAGATTTCAGTTTTACGTTCGATTATGAAAACACTCAGCAGTTTCGATATCTGTGCAACGTACCAGTTGTGCAGTGACTTTTCAGATTCCACACGTAATCCCGATCCTGCAGACTTTTGGATTCTTGTTGAGCTGCCTAAATCTGCAGTCTCGGTCTAATCCTGTTAGGGTTTCTAACCTGTCCGAATGGCCTGGGTCAAATTCTCTAACAGTTGGTCTCACGTTTTTCGATGCTAGCCCTATCTCCCTTTCTCTGGTCGGTCTATCAGGGTAAGGTACTAAATCCTGGTTTTTCTTCCTAACCCTAACTTGACGTTTTCACCTACAAGCTCGGGTCTATAGCAATTCTGGGTGATCAATCCTATCATGCATAAACGATAATATTCAAACCAGAATAACAGATATAACTTGCTGAATTAAGATAATCATCATGAATCCATAAACGAAGTAGTCATAAAATCTGGATACGAAACCCTAGGTTCACCGAGAACCTATATAAGAAGTTTAGCTACGACTAGACATAATACAAAACGCAGTTTCTGAATATAAAGAGAGAGAATGAAATCAAACTAAGTCTTCGAATCTCGAATCGCGCTTCCGTGCTCTCCGTGAATGCTCTGACTTGCCCTTCGGTTGTGCTGAGAATTGTGTTGTGTCTCTGTGTCTTCAAAACGAGTCTGGACGAGTCTTTAAATAGTGCTGTTTTCTCCGAAACACGTGCGCCCGAAATTACGGAATCTGCCATCGGTCCACCGTCTTTGACCAAAAAGTCAAACTGGCTGCGTATATACGCAAGGTTGCGTATATACGCAACCAGGGCCATCTCTCCACCTCCCCATCTCCCTCCCTTCCTGCGTATATACGCAGGCCTGCGTATATACACAGCCTTGCGTATATACGCAGGCAGGGGGGAAAATGGGGCCCCTGCTTGGTCCTTTGGTGGGCCTGGTTGGGTCCCCTGGGTCCCACTCTTCTGCCTGACGCTCCCGGTTTGCCTCCCTTGGTGTTCTCCTGCTTTTCCGTGTTCCCGTCCTGACCCGGTCTTGTGCACGTTTCCCGAGACGGTCCCGGCTAGGTCCTGGCACGCTTCCCGATGCACCTCCCGAACCTGTTCCTGAAAAGGCAACACGAACGAAAACCCGCGATCATATCCAAATATAGCAATAAATAAGCAGAAATCCATGAAGTACAAATAAACGTCTCGTTCTAGATTCCCGAGGCATTCTAAGGCATTTTCCGGCAAAAACCGCTATTTCCGACACAAATACTCGTGAAATCAGGCTAAAAGATAACCCCTAATTGGGCGTTATCACGTATTTATAACCTAAAATCATATATACTGGGCTTTTCCCATTGTGATGATGTGAGTATTTTAGTATTTTAGCATATATGACATGGTTCGTATTCTAGTTATTTATTTGGAATCACCGGTGGCCGGCTGGAAAGAGTCGGTGCCCGACTAGTACACTGGTGCCCGAGTTTTGTCTTGCCGGTGGCCGGGTCAATTTTTGTTTGTTGTTTTTTCCTTTCTCTGTTTAGTTCCAGTTGAAGGTTGTAGTGATTTTTTTTAAAAAAATCGTGAAAGAAACAGTGTTTCCAAACAATTCATTACACAACAAAGGGAACTAGCCGGTCACCGGCCAAAACATAGCCGGCCACCGGCCAATGAGCAGGTCACTAATTGGAGATTACCGGTGGCCGGGTGTACCCTTGAGCGAAAAAATATATATAAAACAAATCGATGACCGGCTCTAATTTGACCGGTCACCGTAAAAAAACAATCCCACCCGAAAACCTATAAACTCAACCATTAAATCCAAACAACAATAGGTTACGGTTCAACCTAACCCCAAAAACGTTAAATCCAAACAACCCCATTCACTTTCTTTTGTTTGTCACTCATTCTTTTTTTCTTCCCCACGTGTCATGTGTTGTACGGTTTGACCAAATCCACATCATTTGCTCTAAAGCAAATAAAAATTTCTCGTGACGAGGTTGTGTGTTCAAGTCCAAGCAATCTATAAATATTTTGTTACACCCTCCGTCCCACCAGATTGGTGAATAAGTTAATCGGGTATTATTTGGGCCAAGCGATTTGGTTAGTCAAACAAAGCAAGAATTGATAATTTTTGCATGGTCTTGAAGAGTGCCTCTTGTCTTATTTGACCAACCAAATCGCTAGACCCAAATAATACCCGATCAACTTATTCACAATGCGACGGGGAGGGTAAGCAAGTATTTAAATTAGTGGCTAGATTGCAAAGACCAATTGGTTCGGAAAAGGGTATCTACCCAAATAGCCCGTCCCTATTACGCTTTCCTCTTCCTTTCTATAACCCCATCTGTTCTCTATCAATCTAGGGTTTCTCTTCCCCACACCAGAAGAAATCCATGGCGATACCAGCTGAACTCTACCCCTCCCAAGACGATCTCCTCTACGAAGAAGAGCTCCTCCGCAACCCCTTCAGCTTAAAGCTATGGTGGCGATACCTAGTGGCGAGAACCGAAGCGCCGTTCAAGAAGCGAGCGGTGATCTACGAGCGAGCACTCAAAGCCCTCCCCGGAAGCTACAAAATCTGGTACGCATACCTCCGTGAACGATTAGAACTCGTTAGAACTCTCCCAATCACACACTCACAGTACCAAACCCTAAACAACACCTTCGAGAGAGCTCTCGTTACAATGCACAAAATGCCTCGTATTTGGATCATGTACTTGTTAACTTTAACTGAGCAGAAATTGGTTACGCGCACTCGCCGGACCTTCGATCGCGCTCTGTGCGCGTTGCCGGTGACGCAACATGACCGGATTTGGGATCCGTATTTGGTTTTCGTGAGTCAGAAGGGGATTCCGATAGAGACGTCGCTTAGGGTATATAGGAGGTACCTGAAGTATGATCCGAACCACATTGAGGATTTTATCGAGTTTTTGGTGAATTCGAGCCTGTGGCAAGAGGCGTCGGAGAGATTGGCTGGGGTTTTGAATGATGATAGATTTTATTCGATAAAGGGGAAGACGAAGCATAGGCTGTGGTTGGAATTATGTGATTTGCTTACGCAGCACGCGAAGGAGGTGTCGGGGTTGAATGTGGATGCGATTATTAGGGGAGGGATTAAGAAGTTTACGGATGAGGTTGGGAGGCTGTGGACCTCGCTTGCGGATTATTATATTAGGAGGAACTTGGTGGAGAAAGCGAGGGACATATTTGAGGAGGGGATGACGACTGTGGTGACGGTTCGAGATTTTAGTGTGATTTTCGATGCGTATTCGCAGTTCGAAGAGAGTATGCTAGCGCTGAAAATGGAGGAGGAAGAGAGTGACGATGAAGAAGGTGATGGTGAGGAAGATCTCGAGGATGATGATAATGGTGATGGAGATCATCGATTGGATATTGGCAAGCTGGAAAAAGAGCTTAAAAGGTTTTGGCTCACTGACGACAAAGATGTCGACCTGAGATTGGCGCGGTTGGAGCATCTTATTGACCGGCGACCAGAGCTAGCTAATAGTGTGCTTCTACGGCAGAATCCACATAATGTAGAACAGTGGCATCGCCGGGTGAAGCTTTTTGAGGGTAATCCCTCGAGGCAGATTTTGACTTATACTGAAGCTGTGCGGACAGTTGATCCCATGAAGGCAGTGGGAAAGCCGCATACATTGTGGGTAGCCTTTGCAAAATTGTATGAGGATCACAAAGATATTTCAAATGCAAGGGTGATCTTTGATAAGGCAGTGCAAGTGAACTATAAGGCTGTTGATAACTTGGCCAGTCTTTGGTGTGAGTGGGCTGAAATGGAGCTGAGGCACAAGAACTTCAAGGGCGCCCTGGAACTCATGAGGCGTGCAACTGCGGAGCCATCAGTAGAGGTTAAGCGCAGAGGTATGATCGATGTTATTCTTTTACAGTACTACTTTATATTTTTGTCATTTTTTAAGTGCTGCCGTACATCCTTGGTTAACTCTATTTGCTTATGATACCTGAAAAAATCAAGGGTTTTCTGTAACTATTTTTTCATACTGGAACTGAAGTGTAAAATTCTGTGAAAGTAAAAGAGCGTAGTACATTGTTATTAACTTAGCTACCTTGATGAAGCAATGAACTGTACATTGGAGTATGGGAGACACATTCAAAAGTATAACATTGCATGATTGTTAAGTCATTTAGTATGACTTGTTATTGGACTAAGAAGGTCTGTATTTGTATCATCAGGGAGGGAGCCAGTAATTTTTGTCGGCGGGGGCCAAGATCAATGTCCAAAGCTAATGTTGAGTGAATTAGAATATATGGACTACATTTAACTTTTTACAAATCAAATGACAACTTCCCTAATCAGAGTGATGTTTACGAAATGTCATTTAAGTAAGAAAACATAGTAGATTTTACTATGTAATTTCTGCTCAAGTGAAAATGTCAATATATAATTACCAACTAAGATTAGATTTAGACAATTTGGACCCATTGTTATAAGATTTTACGTGGGTTACATTGGCCAAGGGAGGCCATGTGTAGGAACATTGTTTGCCAAATTGTGTTGTTAGAGTACCATATAACAAATTCTTCCTTGCAACCCAACTTCTAGAAGGGGGGGGGGGGGTGACCCCTGTTGAGTATTTGAGTCTGTATCATCATGCAACATAATGGGTATACTAACATGGGTTAAATTATTTAGTTTAGCTTATATACCCAAGTTCTTTTTACTTTGTTGCATCTAATATTGACCTTGGACTTGGAGATGAAATCTTGTACATAGTGTGGCAATTTTAGTATAAGAAGATTTTGGATAGTTGTGGTCTTGTTTAAGTTAGATTCAACTTCCAATTTAACTAGGGTCTAGATGCAGTTTTTAGAATTTTTGATTCAGATAACCTCACAGAAATAGCACTTGAATTTAACAGGGAGGTATTTATTTAACAGTGACTAACTTTGGGATATTGTATCTGTTTAATATGCAGTTGCTGCTGATGGTGACGAACCAGTGCAGATAAAGCTGCACAAGTCCTTGAGGCTTTGGTCTTTCTATGTTGATTTAGAGGAAAGTCTAGGCAACTTGGAGTCGACTCGTGCAGTATACGAGCGTATACTGGATCTAAGAATAGCCACACCACAAATCATTATCAACTATGCTATGCTGTTGGAGGTAAAACTATTGTCTATCTATTACTTTGCTATAATTAGTATCTGTATCACATAAGTCAATACTAATTATTTTGATCTCTCTTTGCCAGGAACACAAATACTTCGAGGATGCCTTCAAGGTATATGAAAGAGGTGTCAAGATCTTCAAATACCCACACGTGAAGGATATTTGGGTGACATACCTTTCCAAGTTCGTTAAAAGATATGGAAGAGCAAAGTTGGAAAGAGCTCGTGAGCTATTTGAGCATGCTGTGGAAGTGGTATGTATACAAACTGTTCTTTGATGCACAAAAAATATATCTATTGTGGTTGATCAGTACTAGTTTGTCTATAGATGTTTATGATATGTATGTTTTAATCCTCTGGGGTAGCTGCAGTATTGTTCCTGTTGAGCTTTACACCAGTAATGATTCTGTTCAAAAAATTACATTTAATCATGACAAGTATTTTGCTAATTAGCTTCTACTCTATCAATATGTGGCTTGATTCTCCATGAATAATTGGTACTGGTTTATGTTCTTCTGTATGAACTTGAGTGTTCTTCCTTACTCATTATATACTTCAGGTGTTGCTTCCGATATCAGTAGCTACTAGGGAATGACCCGTGCCCTAAGGGCACTACCAAACTATCACGTCAAAAGACCTTAAAGATGTGTTGGGATTTCGACTATTTTAAAGCCTTCACAAACTTGAGTTATTCCTGCTAGACTTTGGAAACAATAAAAAAAGATATTAATATACAGAAATCTAATAGAATTAAGTTGAAGTAATCGCCTTACTTTAGCCATCCAAATTAAAGCGTGTCTGAGGGAATTATCTAAATTAAACACAAACAATGTATTTGGTCGTCGTTGACATGGGGAGGCAGCAGGCACAATGAATGAGCGAGTTGGAGTTTAAGGCCGCGTTGGCGGTGGACTTTGTAAGAAGGATGAGCAAATTGAAGATGAGATTTTGCTTCTACAGCACACATCTATTCACGATACTTAAAATTCTTCCTGACAAAATGTCATGCCCCAGTCCCCCTAATCTCACTTCACTTGCTGAAAGTAGACAGTGCTCTTACCCAGTACCTAAACAAAACCCCTATTTTGGAAGTGATGGCAGAGAAAAAATTAAGGTGAAATAGGAGAAACGGAGACAAGATGAAGAAATGAACCGCCCAAGAACCTTTAACCTGAGAGACTTGGATCAAGAAAGAGATACGGATTTCTGTTTCCAGCAAAGCATAAAAAGATACTTTGTATTTAGTTGAAGGATAACACGAGAGACCAGTAGTGTCCTTGAGACGGACGGGAAATAATTAGAAATGAAGAAAAAGAAACAATAAGATATGTCTAGAGGGATAGACATGTGCTGATGGCCAGGGGCGGATCCAGAAATTTGGCCCAGTGGGGGCTAGCAAAAATTTCAAATTTATTAACGGTTATTTCGATAAATTTTGAAGTATATAATAGTTAAAATAACGACTTTAATAGATTGCTGAGGTGAATATGTAACACGAGTGGGGGCTAATGTAATTATATTAACGGAATGTAGGGTAAATATTGTAAATATCAAAACTTGAGTGGAGGCTAATATAATAAAATAAACAAAATATAGGGTGAAAATTACAAATTTCCAAATTTGAGTGGGGGCTATAGCCCCCACTTGTCTCCATATAGGTCCGCCACTGCTGATGGCCACCACAAATACAGATTAGTCGGTCCAAATAGGAGGCAACAAATTTGAAATATGAAACCTTGAGACGGACGGGAAAGGAAAAAAAACAAAGGAAAAGAAACAATACGATATGTCTAGAGGGATAGACATGTGCTCATGGCCACCACAAATACAGATTAGTCGGTCCAAAGAGGAGGCAACAAATTCAAATATGAAACCTTGAGACGGACGGGAAAGGAAAAAACGAAGAAAAAAAAACAATAAAATATGTTTGGAGGGATAGACATTTGCTGATTGCTAACACAAATACAGGTTAGTCAGTCCATATAAGAGGCAACGAATTTCAAATATGCAAGTCTCTTACCAAAGTCACCTGGAGCGGGAGCGAGAGCTAGAGCGCGAAAGCGACAAATTCTAGAAAAGTTTTATTTGAGAGCGACATGAGAGCGAGTATATAAGTTATATGTTTCATATAATTTTAGATATAACCATGCTATAGATTGAACTTTTGTGTAATCGACTACATTTGGTGGCAATAACTACAGAGCTTATGGATGAGACTGGACCTTCTCATACTGAAAAATGTAATGGAAGTTCAAGTATATTGAGTGTTATCAATGAGAACTTGACATAATGTGAGGGAGGGCGACCTCAGTAAGCGTTGGCTATGTCATTTTAGTTGAAATTCTAGTGAGGCCAATTGTTGAGAAATTACAGAGCGTTGGTAAAAACGCGCTCTAGAATTTTGCGAGTGAGGATTATCATCGAATTCGAGCTGAAAGCGCCAGATCGAGGATTGGGAGCGGGAGCGAAGCCCCTCCTAGAGGTTTTAGACTTTTAGGTGATCTAGGTTCTTACCCAGTACCCAAACAGAACCCCTATTTTGGAAGGGATGACAGAGTAAAAAATAAGGTGAAATAAGAGAGAGAGAGACTAAAGATGAAGAAACAAACCGCCCAAAAACCTTAACCTGAGATACCTGGATCAAAAAGGAGATCTGGGTTCTGTTTAAGCAAAGTATAACAACTTGTATTTAGTTGCAGGATAAATTCATTATTAATTTGGATTAACAAACTCGTTTCTAAGCAACTAATTGAAGAGGGTATGCATACTTCCAATACATGAGATCGGCTGACTATCAAGCCCTTTGTGGTTAGGGAAAGGGGTTACTAACCTGATGGAGTGGTCGACTTGTCGCCTGAATGAGAACACTAAAAGAACGAAAATCAAAGCAAAAGTACTGAACAGCCCAGTTTAATGCACACATATCTTGACTGATATCAACTGAAAAAACTAATTGTAATGCACTAACGTGAAGAACATTCAGGCTAAGGTAGGTTTTCAGACCCAATCTAACCTAGATAAATTGTGGGTCGGGAATTCTTTGAATATTCAAGCTTCAACTGAGCTTGAACAGCTGTTTTAACAATCCAGTGCCTGCTAACACCGTGCAGGACAGTATCAAAACACTGATAACCATGGCAATAGTCTTGTGTATCTCTATCAACTTTATAGCTTTCCTAGTGGCCTCTCATTCAGCTAGAACGTATGACGCATCTAGAGCAAGCACGAACGGTTATGATTATGATACAACATATATAGGGCTCACTGAAGGGCTTCATTGCAACATAAACAAACCATATAGAGCAAACCTCTATTAAAAAGGTTAGCCAATTCGAAAGCATTTTTTTCAGGCTTTCAGGAAACCTTAGATTGTTGTAAGCTTTTCTTAATCAAACTCAAGTAAATACAATAGCAAATAGCATCCCCAAATCAGGCAGATTTTCTAAAGTCAATATTTTCCTTCTTTAATCACTACTTGCTTCTCTCAGGAGAACAAAACACGGTTCATAAAATGTGAAAGAAAAATTATGCAGGCTATGCAACAATCAAAATGCACCCAATTCTTTTGCTTCACTTTCCGGTTTTTCTTACCTAACTAGGAGGAAATTTAACCATTCTCTTATGTATATTTCTGTTGGGTGCTTGTATACAATTCAATTTTAAGTAAAGAAACTTTCTGATAGCAGTTTAACCAAGAACACAAAAGAACTAAGTATACATCAAAGCAAAATGTCATTAATCTTTAGTAACCCTTCCCTGAACGAACAATTGAACCCGGATGACAGAACAAACAATTGAACCCATTATCTTTTATAAGGACTTGAAACACCACACGCGGTATGTGAATTGAAGGAAGATCGAAAATTAAGACCCACCACCTATAGATAAGGAAGGAACTTCACTAACTGGAATGAACAATTGACCCACAAAGTCAGAGTCGAAGAACTTGGAACATAGTCCATTCCACTGTAGATTTATTGGAGCAACGATCTCCGGTGCAGTGAGAGTCAGTCCATAAACAGTGAACAATTGACGCCAACGCCGCTGCCCAAACTCACCAATCTAACCTAGATTACATAAACAGCGTACTAATTAACAGAAACTGAAACCAAACCAATCCCGAAGTATTGGTTTGAGAAGACAAACGGACCCAGCCCAAAAATCAAAGTTCATAATGGCCCTAGAAGATAGATGCATTGGAAGAGAGAGAAGCATTGAGACGACAAAGTGTGCCTTCAAGATGCGCGAAGCTTACCTGGAGAGTGAGATAGATGTCCCGATTTAGAGCCGCGAAACGTAGCTGGAGCGAGGTCCCGGTTTTTGGCAGAAGCCGGAGAGAGACACACAGAAGCGGGAGAGAATACACAGTGAGAGAGAGATGAAGTGAGAAGACGCAAGAGGTTTGGGTTTGAAAGTCAGTGTCACACACGTCAACCAAGTCGATTTGAAAGCCACGGTGTGTTGTAGTTAGTTAAATGTTGATCCAAGGACTTAGATTTTTTCACTCTGAGGGCTGGAGGAGACAAAGAACTTGAACCCAAAGAGTTCTTGTTTATAAAGATTCCCAAGTCATTGAAAGTGTTACTTCGGAAAATTCTGAAACTGGCTTTTATTCTTCTGTATGGAGTTGAATGTTTTCTGAGATTCCCTGGATAGTTATCTGCTATGAGTTTCCATTAATGCACTGGAAGACATTACTATAAAACTGTTTCTGATCTCGTTATTTACTTCAAGCGCAGCCTCCATACTAGTTATTCTAAAGTCATTGAAAGTGTTACTTTTAGTTACGGTGTACCTCGGGTAAAGTACTCATGTATCATGACCAGATGTTCTAATGTTCCTTTGTCACTGTTATTTCAGGCTCCTGCTGAATTCCTGAAGCCACTCTTCCTTCAGTATGCTAAACTGGAGGAGGATCATGGTCTGGCCAAGCGAGCAATGAAGGTTTATGATCAAGCCACAAAAGCAGTCCCAGCCCAGGAAAAATTGAGCATGTATGAGATATACATTGCACGTGCTGCAGAGATATTTGGGGTTCCCAAGACGAGGGAAATTTATGAAATGGCTATAGATTCTGGTCTTCCAGATAAAGATTATAAAACTGTGTGCACTCGATATGCTGAACTGGAGAAGAGCCTCGGGGAGATAGACCGTGCACGAGCAATCTATAGGCATGCGTCTGGATCCGCAGATCCACGTTCTGATCCCGAATTTTGGAGCAAGTGGCATGAGTTTGAGGTTCAACATGGCAACGAGGACACTTTTAGGGAAATGCTTCGCATCAAGCGAAGCGTTGCTGCTGCCTCTAGCCAGGTAATTTTGCTTTCCTCCGCTCCCATATTTTCTGGTTCCGGTGATCATGTTAGTTGCCTAAGATGTAGCAGGGATAGATATTTACGACTTCCATTTTTTTTTTACGCGTCGGTGTCTAGTGTTGAATTTTGAGGAAACTAGGCTAAGGCCCGCTTTGGTATTAGCTAAAAATCTGAAAAATAGGCTGAAAAAATTCTGGATGAATTATCCAGCTGAATTAAAAATCAAAACCCGTTTGGTATGAGCCGAAACTGTATAATGTTAATACCATTTAAACAAAATTTAAAGAGCTGTATCGTCAATTTCATGAAAACACGCACTTTGAAATGAACTATGATCATGCCAGCGCCAAAAGCACATTAAAATTATATTTTTTTAGATTTTCAGCTGCATTATCCCCAATTTTGGAGATTCTACAAGTACACTGAGTGACTGAGATCATTTTAATCTGCAGATTTTCTGATTAAAGTTGTGCCGTAACAGATGAAACTAGATTAAAAGGACCGATTTTGATCAAAACATGCACTAAGCACATAAGATCATCTTGGAGTCTGGAAAAGTTCATTCATAATACGGGGAAAATAATAGCTTACTGGATAGGATAGTTTTAATCCACGGATAATTAATCTGAAAAACATTTTAGACAGAAACTAGGAACTACTTTTATAGGCTGTCTTACTCATCTAGTATCATCTACGTCTGCATTTTTTTTAATCATAATGTGATACTAACACTTGTTTTTCAGAGCCATTTCATTCTACCGGAATATCAGATGCAAAAGGAGAATGGCAACCCTGAACAAGCAATGGATGCCCTGAAAAAAGCTGGACTCCCAGAAGATGAGATGGCGGCTCTGGAGAGACACCTGGCACCAAATGATTCGTCAAAGAACGAAGCTGATAGGAAGATAGTTGGTTTTGTTAGTGCAGGAGTGGATGGAGGCACCAAAGTAACTGCTGCTGCAGCAACTAATGAAGATATCGAGTTGCCTGACGAATCAGACGATGACGAGGATGAGGATGCAGATAATGAAAAGACTGTCCAGATTAAGGATGTTCCTGACACAGTGTTTGGCGGTCTCATTAGGAAACGAGAAGAAGCTGGAGTGGATGATGGAATCGCTTCGAAAGAAAATGATGGGGAGGCGCCTCTGGGTGCACTAGAAAGAATCAAAAGGCAAAAGAGAGGTGGATAGAGCGAGTCTATTTATTCCATCTCAGGAACTGTTGTATGATTGAAGTCTTCTTCTTCATGTAGCAACTGTGTTAAATCTTTTGGTTTTGGGAGATGAGAATTTTTGCCAAGCGGAGACTGTAGTTCGTCATGTGTATATATACACTTGTAGCTTTTTTATTTGTTACTAACGAGCGGAGTTGCTTCCATGATATTGTAAGCCTTTTAGACTTTTTTAAGATAAATTCGGTGTTATTGTTACTGAGCAAGGGTTTACATATAGCTATTTTACTGGTAGATGATGATATTCAATGCTCCTTTGATATGTTTGCAATGGCTGGTGGCGACATCCTCAGTCTTGGCTACACAATACACATGGCTGTAATACACATGACCGGGCACTTGTTGGTCTATCGGTAGATAAGGTTATGTGATCGAGTACCTCAACATTACTGTTAAATTGTGCTGCCTCTTCGAGAGATCCATTTTTTGCACTAGTTTTTTTATTACAACTGGAACGGCGACCTTAAACCATTTTTTTATGACTTGGTGCGTCCTGGGTAAATCCTCACATTAGAGTAATACACTGAGAAAACCCCGCTCGGCATGCTTGTAAATGAGAAGACCAATAAATAATCCTCACATTAGTGTAATACACTGAGAAAACCCCGCTCGACATGCTTGTAAATGAGAAGACCAATAAATAACCCCTGAACTTCTAAGCAAACACTTAGAAACTTAAGAATACAGATTTATATTCCGAAAGCTAATCTTAAACTATTTCCTATAGTTGGATTCATCAAATGCCTTGTGTCTAGGCTCAACTCATCCTCTTGGAGCCTCTTCGCCCTTTTGAAGCCCCTGATATACAAATTCCTTATCTAAATATGCAAGGATAATGTTCACAAATTCTGTTACAATTGTCCATATGTAATTATGTATTTTAATCAAAGAAAACTTTATAATTGCAGAAATACAAGGAAGAGGAAGCTTAATTTACAAACCTAGTTACACTAGTTACAAATTGTTCCATCTACCGGATATTCACCAACAAACGAATGAAATTCATATTTCTCCATCTCCCAACAGCAACAAAGCCTAACTTTGAGCTTTCCAGAACCAAAAAAGCTTTTTTGCTTTCTAAAAGTCACAATCAGAACAAACACCCAAACAAATAAAACCAACACCACACAAAATCCCCTATTTTTTCAGATGTATACACACATTACCTACCAATCAAAAAAGTATAAAAGTCCTTTTTCCTACCTTCTTCTACTTATGACTTATAACCAGCTTATGCTTTATTTGACTTCTAGCGAGCCCGATGAACCATCTCCACATACTGGTTCAACGACTCTTGTCTCTGCAGCCTCATCTCATCGTTGAATTTCTTTATAAACGCTTCAACTCGCCGGTTCAACTCGTCCTGACTCGGCGACGCCTCTTTCCTCAGCTTCCCCGACGCCGCCGGCGACAGTGACTTCTCCGGCGTCTCGTAATTCGTCCGGTCCCTGAATGTCTCCGATTTCTTCATCTCTGAATACTGGTTCTCCGAAACTGAGCTGATCTGACGGCCGTGATTCTCCCACGTGTCCGACTTCTTCAGGTGCCGGTTCAATGGAATATGCCGGCCGTCGGTTATTGCTTTCCATGTGTTCTCTAACGTCTCGTTCTTCTTCGGTTTTGAAACCCTCAGTGCTCTCAATCCTGCAACACAAGTAGATCGAATTTACATTATTGTCCTTCAATTCATATGAAGGATTCGCAACAAGACGTGGCTAAATCAGACTAAATTTTAATCGAACTCCGGTTCAACAGATACCGCCTAACCACTGGCGTATAAATATAAAATTTACTTACAATAGCCGGTTATTATGCATACGAAGGAATCACAACAAGATAAGGCTAAATCAAGCTATTTCAATCTCTGTGTCACGAGGACGCTTCCAAAAATAGGTAACGGGCATAATTCAAATGTGAATTTCACAGATTCCGGCGACCGGAAAATTAAACCGTTATGGAGAGATCAATTTTACATTATTGTCCTTGGATGCATGTGAAGCAATCGCAACAAGACGAGGCTAAATCAGACTATTTCAATCTCTGCATCAAGAAGACGCTACCTAAAATTTGCAGCGGACATAATTCAAATGTGAATTTCGCATAATTTGGCGACTAGAAAATTAAACCGTCGATCGAGAGAGACCAAATTACACTATTGTCCTTGGATGCATGTGAAGGTATCACAACACGACGAGGCTAAATCGGACTATTTCAATCTCTTCGTCAAGAAGACGCTACCTAACATCGGCAACGGACATAATTCAAATGTGAATTTCACAGATTCCGGTGACCGGAGAATTAAACCGAGAGATTAATCGGTAAGAAGTCTGATGAAACTGAACTGCAAAGAGAAGTGGAAATTTAACAAACCTTCAGGACTGGCTTTCAGAGGTTTCCGGTGAGTGAATCTCGAGTTAGCAGAGAGTAAAGGCTTCTTCTCCGGTACGGAAACCGCCGTTTCCGTCACAATCTCCGGCGAATTCATCCTCTCCGGCGGCGTCCACGTAGACCGCGAGATCTGAAACTCTTCTTCTTCCTCTTCGACCTCCGCCTTCGGATAATCCATCACCACCGTCTTCACCTCCGTAACAACAATCTCTCCATCGTACGCAGCCGCCGGAGCCACCGCAACGAACTCCGCCAGATCCGGCGACGGAACAACCGGCGGCGGCGAAATCAACCGCTCCTGTTCCTCCGATTCGTTCACCTTGTGGTGGAAGCGTGACGTGGCGGCGATGGTGATGATGATTCCGTTGATGACGACGTAGAGATAAGGAGGTCTTAACCACGACGCTAAACTGGCCCAAATCTTGGGAATATCGTTGATTACAAAGGCTATAATCAATGGAACAGACACCTTCATCGCCATGGCAATCGAGACGACGCCGGCGGAAATTAAGAGGACCTTCAAGGAGATCATTAAGTTCCCGGTGACCGCCATTGTATAAGATTATCGGAAAACTTACCTCTCCGGCTAGATCTCACCGGTGGAATTCAGTTTTGTGAGCGTTTTGAGAGTGAAATGTGTGTGTAGTACGGATGATAAGTAGAGAGGGGGTTTGATGGTACAGTGAGGGGATATATATAGGTGGGGGACGGGGAGTGTGATGAAATGTTGACCGTTGGATTTGGTATGGAAGGTGAGCCTGATCAGCCAATGGTGGGATATACCTGGGTCCCACAATTTTGAATTAAACGGAAAAAAGTGATTAATTAGGGGTAAAATTAAAAGTGAACTACTTCTGTTATAGAAACTAGCCCTCTCTCTTGTTTCCTTAATCTTTTCTTTACCAAACTACAACTGAAAAAGGCTGCAAACTACCACTGTCTCTTCTCTTTCTTTCTAATTTGACTTTTATCACTATTCACATGTTACTTTACCCGGTGATTTGGATAGTAAAAAGGTGTAATATTTTGATAATTTTTTCATGGTGTTGTAAAGTACAAGTTGTTCCATAACACGGTGAAAAAACATCAAAAAATTGCATCGTTTAGTTATCGAAATTACCCGGTCAAAATCAGATACAAGTTAAAAAGTCAACATGGGAAGAAAGAGCAGGGACGGAGTGGTAAGTAAATGATACCACTCTGATTCTTTCTCTTCCCTATCATCTTAACTTTACCACTATTCACTGAGTCACTTTGACCCGGTGATTTGAATAACTAAATGATGCAAATTTTTAATAATTTTTTTCATGGTGTTGTAAAGTTATAGTAAAATTGTTCTCTAACTGATGCAAATTGTTGTAGTAAAGTTGTTCTCTAACATTGTGAAACAATTATCTAAGAATCATATCGTCTTGCGATCTAAATTACTATACGAGTCAGAAAAGTCAAATGACGAGGAAGAGAAGATAGTGATAAGACAATTATAGTACAACTTATGCTCAAAAATTACTCGTACAAGTAGAAAGACGGCAAGCTATGTAAAATGATAAGGCAACTCTTGTTTCACGCACTTAATCCCTACCAGTATACCCGCTTTCAGCAATAGATAATGCATTTTCTCTTAAGCGAGTCGTTAATATCTATTTCAAAAGGTTTTTAGGAGCTTCGTTATCTATTTAAAATTGATCGCGTCTGACGGAATGTAATTATTCATTGTCAGAAAACAAAATTCTTCTTTTATGACAAAACAGAAGATTTTTAATTGTAGGAAAGGTGTACTATGACTAAAGTATTTTTACAGAGCATTTTGGCTGTTGTCACATTGGTGGTGAAATCTCTCAAAGGAGCTGTAAAGCAAAGCCTTAATACAGCAATTAGTAGTATTAAATGAAAGGGGTCTAAGTTTCTAAAAAGTTGGAAATTTTGAAAACGGGAAAGTGGATGCAACGGTAATATAAAGAACCGTTAGAAGCGGGAGGGGTAGTTAAGTAATTAGAGGCAGATGAGGAGGCGCCAATTAAAAGTGGGGACGGATCAGTTGGATCGACCCACTCTCCACCGACCAGTGAGGCATTGGCCCTCCTTTTCCTTGTTCATTTTTTGTAAAAAAAAAAAAGTAGTAATATTAAATAGAAAAACAAATACTTGAATAGTGTGTGGTCATAGCACTATAGCAGTACGGTTATGACCCATGATAATTGTAGGCCGACAAAAATAATGCGGAAATATTTATTTATTTTATTGTTATTTTCCTCATTTTCCTTTATAATTTTCTAGTATTTATTTTCAGCCATCTGTTTTGAGTTTTGACCATCTGTTTTTTTCAAAATTTTCTTGTTTATTTTCAGCCTTCCGTTTATTTTCCTGACTATGATTCTTTTCTTTAAAAAGAAGGTGAAAAAACTATTTTTTATTTTTTCCTATTTTCCTTTTCAATTTTTTTGCTTCTAAATTTTCTTGTTAATTCAGCCACATGTCTTGAAGACTAGAATAATATGGTTATAATTCTTTTCCCCAAAAAATTCTTGCCATTTAATGAATTTCCACAAAAAAGTAAAAAGGTAATAGACTGCATAAAAAAAATCAAAAAAAAAATAACAAAATTAATATACAATTTTACCAAAACTACGCAAGTATGTAACCATAATAACATAGTCAACCTTTTATTTTGAGAAACTGTTTTTGTCGTCAACCGGGTCTAAACCCCGGACCTCATGCATGGATTTCCTACGCTCTACTATTTGAGCTATCACCCCAGCGGCACATATTCAACATGTTGGATGCGCTAATACAGAATGAATGAACTACTTGTGAGAGATTTGTTAATTTACTATTGTGAGTAGAACTTAATTGTAAACCAAGTAAACCATCTTAATCAACACTTAAATTTCTCGTACTTTTATCATTCTGAACCTAAACTAGGTCAAACATTTTTTCTAAGGAAAAAGTAGGTCTAACTTTTGACTAGAAGTCGGGTTTATCACATACCTAAATCATACCAATTAAGATAGATAGTACAAACAATTTAATCACACACGTCGACATGGTATGTAAGTAGTGATTCAATAACGTGTCATATGAGTCAACTTTTTGTGATTATTTAATTAACATTACCATAACCAATTCCTTTTTCGGATAAGTAAGTAGATTAACCTAATGACCACTAAAACAAAACAATAATGCATTTTCAACACAAAATGGTTGCATAGAACTTCATAACCACAGGACCTGACTAGCCAAGTCAAACTTGGATTGAAAACTGGATTGAAAATATGATCACTATGGGCTCTACTTAATTGAATATGGTGGATTTTTTTGAAGAAATAAAAATGGTGGAGTAGATAAACTAAATTAATATTAAGAAGAACGCCATTTTGGAAACAATATGATACTTATACTCACGGCGAGCTGGCGACTAAGGCTCATAGAAATCTTAATTTTTTGTCTAATAATGCATTTTCATTTACGAATAAAGAAGCAGTTGATAATTACTTATTAAAGCAATCTACGTTTGTTTGCGATTGAATCATGAACCTTATGAATGTGATTCTTAACGCGCTCAAGTACACCCCCGTTTGCATGTACAATAGGAAAACTTACCCTTGTCTTGTACGAATGTCAAAAGAAAGGACTCTGATAAAATTGTCGGTGTCAATATTAATCCGAAGCAATCACTTATTTTGGCAAGTCATTATTTCCTTTGTGATCCGGAGTTGAGGAATCTCTGGAAATCTTGGTCTTCACTTGTGATTGTGATGTTAAATATTGGTAATGGATAATTTCATCTTTTTACATGGTTGTTACAAAATGGATTGACCTACAAAATTAGAGAGATAAGGTAGCTACGGATGGCAAAGATTTGGATAATGGATGTGTGTTTAATTGAGAGGATTGGCAGTTGGTACTTTTTCCAACTCCTCACATAACCAACAATATCCATCTCTCTGCACTTTTGAGTATTCACTAGGTAATTACTTTAGCTTATTGAATAAGTAAAGAAGTGATGCTTAACGCGTTTTTGTTAGTACAGAGCAAGCCAGGTTTAGATTTGAAATACTGATGTTTGGGTTCGATTAAGTTACTTTCGACTAACAATTTGCGTATGTTTTGTTCAGTATATATTTATGTCTATTTATATAAAAAGATATGGAATAATCTAATAAAGGACATAGACTGATGAGAAGCAACACGTCGAGTATTTTCTTACTAGTAGAAGGACATACAAAGAGCAATGAATGAATAGATGGAGGTGATCACAACAAGATATGGTCGGTGGTGGTTTCTGCATGGGGGTTGGGTGGATTTACTGCTAAAAACGTTACTCCTAGCGTTTCTTTGACGCTATCTCTCCTACATTTGACTAGTACTACGAGTGTTTAATTACTTGCAAACATTTTGAGGTTGTCCGTATATTTCCCGGAGTAACTATCACCGTCCATTGCTTGGTTGAACGACACGTGTCATAAACGGCATGGCATGAGGGAGAAGATCGTCTTTTGTCAAACTCCCATTTTTATTTTATTTTTATGATATCCAAAAATCGATCTGTAACCGTTATTTATAAAAGTCGTTGGTGTTAGTTATTGCCGTTTGTCTCCTTTTATGACTACTATTTCCCCCATCCGTGTGGTAAGTTTCTTTCCAACTTCCTAGATTGTCTCCTAGTCCTCCGGCGATTTAATCGAGCTATTATTATTATTATTATTATTATTATTATTATTATTATTATTATTATTATTATTATTATTATTATTCTTATTATTATTATTATCCACTTGTTCCACTTGTATCTATTTTTATTTCTCCATTGGCTAGCTTAATTGTGAATGATTTGGTGTCTCATCTACTTTTATGCAGTTCATTCATATTGCAGGAAAAAATATAGAGATCTTCCTCAACAGTAACGTTAAGAGAGTGCAATAATAAGTCATTACAAATCCGATCCTAAAAAACTAATCACAGAGGAAAGAGGAAGACATAATGCTCGGTGGGTCAAAATTGATACCTTCAATGCGTAAATATATTTGAGTGCAATATATTAGGATATTGGAAAAATAGATATATCCAGATTGATCAGATTGAACGACTTCTGGTCTAGCTCAGTTTACACATAAGAGACTTCAGACTTGGCGATTGTGAAGTCATGCACATAAGTAAATCAACTGATGTTGCTGACATGACACTCACCAAAGACAACATTAATAGTGAGAGGTACGGTGTTTTGATTCAAAACGTCGAGAAGATCCATCCTCCTTCAGGGAGTAACTGCATGATTCGGAAACTATAAAGTAACTAAAATATTATGTGGAACCCTAGAAGATTCATCCTCCTTTAGGGTGTAACTGCATGATTCGGAAACTATAAAGCAACTAAAATATTATGCGGAATCCTATGAGAGAACATTAATTTGGCATTTACAGGTGCAACTGCATGATTCGGAAACTATGAAGCAACTAAAATATTATGCGGAATCCTTCAGGGTGTAACTGAGTCTTTTGGGTGAATGATTGCCTAAAGGTCTTGAGTTCGAATCTTGGACTATCTTAAGGGCCAGCTATTGGCCTTTTCAGCTGTGACTACAAGCTTGACAACAGATTTTTTCAGACTAGTTTACTTTTCTGGTGTGATTTGCATGCTATTGCTCTAAAGTTGGAGTTTGTCCGGTGTCGTGCAACTATCCCTACCCAATCGCACGAGTGAGAACGGTTTAAAAACCAATGCAGTTTTTGGGAACATGTTTCAACCCAAATGTTTCATATATACCAGCATGTGCTGTGGGTTTCAATTCATCGAATTCAAAAATATAAATACATGAACTCGGAAATACAACCCAGCAATCATTTTGAAAGCCCCAAAAGCAACTAAGCAAGTACATATACGTGAAATCTTTTTTATTGTATAAATGCATGTACAAATAAGAATGGCATCGGTCTCTGTAAAGATCTACAGCTCCTTTGAATAATGCTTCGAATAAATAAACTACTCTATCCCTTTTTTTTCTGAAAAATGTCGTAAAATTTCTTCACGGATTCTTAAAAGTTGCAGGAATCAATGTTTCGTAGTAGTATAATACACGCCTTGCATTAAGGATGAAAAATCATAGTCTCTTCCTGACGGAGCTTGTATTAATGCTGCTGCTGATTGCACCGGAACCTTCGAAGCTGTGCCCGCCATCCTGTTTATTGCTGTATGATGACCGAGAGCAGCTACTGGTACTCTACTATAAACGCTGCAGCAAATTCATGGGAGTGAAAGTGAGAACCTATTTCCTGTATTCGGGAAAATATGTAGCTTGTCCTAAGAAGAGACAACCCAGAAAAAACTTCCCCCCCCCCCCCCCCCCCCCCCCCCTAAGTGCCAAGTGACTATAACTCTCATACTATACCATATAGGCAAAGACCATTGAACTTCTCAGATAATCAGTTTCAGGTAGGCTTCTTAAAAAAATTTAGACAATTCTTGTAATGATAAGATAAACTTTAGACTGCATTGGAAGCGTTTTCTTATATTCAGATAACCCGACGTTAGCTACTCAGAACCGTGGCAGAGCCAGGTATTCGTGAAAGGCACAAGTAGAATACGGATGTTTAGAAGGGTGAGAAAGTTGTACATAAGGGGGGTTGTATGCATAAATATCAAAAGTAATGGCGATCAAATTACTAGTAAATGTCATATTTGTAGATTTTCCAAAGGGGACGAATGAAAAAGTATGGACACAACCGGGGCATTAACATGTATATTGTAGGGGTGCGGATGTTAAACAATCAAAACAGCCTTGTTTGGGTAAGGTGTTTCATTGTTTTTCTTCTAAATGGTGTTTGGCTAAGGTGTTTCATTGTTTTTTTCTAAAGGGTGTTTGGGATTTTGGCGAAACCGGTGCACCAGTACCCCAATCAGGCAACCACGGGATATATTTAATAAAAATTGTCGGACACATGGCAGCACGCGATTCCTCTGGTTATAACAAACCTGGGCAGTGGGCACCAATTACAACCAACCCGGGCACAGGACAAGTATTCCTTGGTGTTGATAACCCTAAAATCCAGATAATATAGAACAAAATAGCGCATTACCCAAACAGTCTCAATAGTAGCGGTACTAGTGAAGATTTTGAAAATTCGGGGCACGTGTCACCCCTGTCCCTATGTAGCTCCGCCCCTGACAAATAGAGCCATTTACTGCTACGAAGAGATTATTACTACCAATTTGTGACAGAGGTTTGCTTTCAGCACTCCCCAATTAAAGATTTGCAGAGGTCAGCTTTAACTACTAATACAAGTATCACACAATCTAAAGGATATAAATCTGCTAGCTATTGTTCTGGTCGATAGTTTCCTACCTCAGCATGTGTCCTGGTTTGAGTTAGTGAATTATGCTTAAAAGTTCAACGCGATGTCATAAAATGTACCTGGAAGCTGGGTAAGGAGTAGCAGCACCCCATGCCAGAAATGGAGGTTGCATGTTTCCTATATTCTGCGCAGGTCTTTGTAACTGAGCCATATGCATCGTATTTGCAGGCACGTAGTTCCCGTTGCTTGCTAGATCTTGAGAGGGTAAAAATGTTCCGTTGGTTCCACATTGATGCATGTTCCCGTAAAATGTCTGAGGAACTCCAGATGGTCTTGTTGCAGCAGCAGTGACAAAGGGTTGTTGTTGATTGTAAGGGATTGGAGACGCCGTACTAGGTTGAAGCAGTGGCTGAAACCAGGAACAATAACGATATTCAATTCTGAACCCCCACCATGCTTTGAGTAAGTTTATAGCAAGGGTGAGTTTGGTATGACTTATTTGTAACTTAAGTCACGTATAAGTTTATGTCAGAAAAGTATGTGAAGCATAAGAAAAAAGATCAGTGTGTTTGGTGAAAAAGTTTGTTCAGTAACAAAAGTCCAAGAAAAGCTTAAGAAACTCAAGTTTTCTACGACCTCCTTTTACACTATGGACTTATAACTCCATATAGGGTGAGTTAGGTATGACTTATAAGCAACTTATAAGTTGTGTTTGGTATTGACTTATACGTCAGAATTTTGGATTTGGACTTACAAGTCCATTGTGTAAAAAATTAGTGTCGAAAAAGTCGGGTTTTTGAAGCTTTTCTTAGACTTTTTCAGTTGATAAACTTTTTCATCAAACACACCAGTCTTTTTTCTTTTGTTTTTTTGTCAGACCTTTTTTTACATAAACTTATAAGTCTACTAAAGCTACAAATTAGCCATACCAATGACAACTTTTAATCCAAAATTGACTTATAAGCTGCTTATAAGTCATACCAAGCTCACCCAATAGTGGTGGTCCTCAGTCTTTCAGCTTTATACATACCTTATCAAAGAGATCCATAATGTTATTACTTGCAGCCTTTTCGGACATATCAGAAGCCGAGGGCGCCACCCACTGTAAACCTTCAAACAAGTCCTCAATTCCAGAGTCGTATTGGTTCTTGGTTTCAACTGAATCGGGTCGAGCACTGCCATCTGATGTTGATGTTTTCTCAATAGCTGCACATAACGAAAGGCTAGGACGCTAAGACAATAACATTTGTAGCAGAATCAAATAACCAGAAGTAAAAGTGGTGGCTGATACCACATAAGGGAACCGTACACTGAAGTCCAGTTGATGTGTAGGTGTTAGAAGCGGCTTTTAAGTCATTGTCGTTTGAACTGTCCATCGAGAGTAAGTTGAAAAGATCGGTAGCATAATCAACTCTAGGTGCTGATGAAACACTGGTAATTTCAACTTTCTGCTTCACTGGACATTCTGGAGCAGAAGTAACCTGTTTGCAAAATCCAAAATCAGATGCTTAAAATTAGATATTTTTCTTTGATGCACATGGTTCTTAATTCATGGTGTCCACCGGCCCAGCCCGCACGCAAAACCGGCCCAGCCCGCCCCCCTACGAAGTAGCCCGGCCGCGATACCGGTCCAGGTCGCATTTAGGCATTTAGCCCCCAGCAGTCCGGCCCGGCCCCCTCCCGGCCCTTTGATACCTTGATTCTTAATACGTGGGACCCACTATCCATAATGTGTGCTTCTTCTAAGCTATAAACAATAATAAATCTGTGAAACCCAACTCAAATAACCAACCTTGGATGTTGAACAGTTGCTGGTAACATCACTCCTCTGCTTTAGAATAGTTTCTGCTTCCCTTTGAACTTCTTGTTCCTTCATGACGGAAACAACCTATTCATAAGGTCAAATTCCATAAAAGTTGACAATGTTTCGGAATAATGGTACTGAAAATTATGTCAAAATTCATAAACCAGCATTTTCAGTATATGTGAATCGGTTTATACCTGATGGGAAGTTTTTGGAGACGCGTTATTTCTAGAAGCACATTCACTTCTCGTTGGGTTCGGAAGCTGACGCTCTTTCCTCTCTTCAGTAGATAGTTTAACACTATTCGAATATCTGGCGACACGGTTAAAACCAGACCCATGATTAAAGGCGGGAGCTTGATCTTCTCTTACACTTGTTGGACTCCGCGTTTTTCCATCTCTAGGAATCCATCTCTTATCCACGTATCTAATAGACCCACATTAGCAACAAAGATGGTGTTAGAACTTTTACGACCAGAATTCGAGAAACAAACGTTATAAAAATATTTTGGAAACCAAAAGACATCGTACTTTGCTCGAATGAAGTTCTCTATTCCAACTCTATCATATCTAGGAGGCAGCTCAGCTTCCCAATAGCTATTCGATCTCTCGTTTCCTGTAGCTGAAAGGAAGGACATTGCGGAATGAGAAATTCATTTCGGACCCCAAAATTTCTTAATCTTTTGAAATGATATGAAACTATTAGAAGCTCTCTAAAAGTGAGAACTTGAAAAGGGTGCTCACATTGAACAAGTGCAATCTGATCAGGAAGCCATGTATCCAGTGTGGCTGATCTCACCTGCAGCGAAATCAATACACGGCACAGTTGAGCAAGATGGAGAATGAAGCACAAAGATTTTGGATCTTTGTCAAAGCGAACTATTTCATTTAATCATATGATATGCACCTTTGATATGTGCACTCCAAGGCTTCTGTGGACACCCGAACACAGCATGCAAATGAAGATTCCCAGGTTCACACTAGCCCATCTTGGTGCTCTGTACCGAAACAAATCATAGGATAAGCATAAAACAATTTATGTCTACGAGTAAATTTTAAATGATTTATGGAAGTAATAGTAAGTGATTCTATATTTACTATTTAAATGCCTTGATGGTGTTTGTAAATTTAGTCAGTGACCATAGTGATCAAAGATACCTACTTGCTTTTGCAATCTGCACATTCTCTGTTCTCTGGTAACTTAAGCAGCTCTTCCAGTATCTGCAAATTAAAGCAATAACATCGTGATAAAGAACAGTAGTATTAACAGGAGTACAAATTAATTATAAGTCGAAACTAACAAGTTGATTTTGGATTATAAGTTGAAGTCAGTTTATAACTTGTGTTTGGTGTGCACCTATAAGCTGAAATTTTGGATCATAATGTAAAAAGGGTTGTTGAAAAAGTCTGGTTTTTTAAGCTTTTCTTGAACTTCTTTTATTGAAGAAACTTTTTAACCAAACACACCTATCTTTTCTCTTTTAGTTATTTGTCAGACTTCGACTTAAGCTACAAATAAGTCATACCAAACTCGGATCAAGTCACGCAGAGTACACTATTGTACTAGATAAGCCAAATAGAACTTTCTTACTGGTATGATCAGGCACATTTAATCTGTAATAAACATATTACAATTTCTGACTACGATTGAGTTTTATGATTTACGAAAAGACATTATCAAGCTTTTAATCCTTTCAACTCCTATGTATCCATTTATTCTATCCAAGATGCTTGACAAATCACGCTAATTTTTTTCTGTTTCCCTTCGGTTCAAGTCTTTGATTAAGAGAAAAACTCACCCTTTTCTACAAATTACTATTGAGAAGCCTCTTCAGTCCACCCAGAAGACGTATACTACATGTTACATCCTGACCTGGGTTCTAGGTAGCTACCCATTTGCACCATTTATATAACATAAACTATACCTTCATGGTCCCAAAAATACTAAAAATAGCTGCACATTAGGACAATGCATACGCTTTCAATTTCTACTATTGGCCAGATACTTTGGCAGTATGAAATTTTACAAATGCCGGATGTGAATTGTGATGGAAAGACATAATCCAATGGATCGTCAGGTGAGGTCAACCAGCTATGTGATATTAGAGCTCACCCAATATGTTCTTTTTACCATCCTGTTACTGAATATCATAAGCCAAAGACAAATGTGTCCCTTCAATAAGATTAGGTTGGTACTTGAATACAGGAAGAGCATGTAGAGGACATCAAATGGCATAATCAAAAGATGTCCTACAAGTAGGTAAACAACACAAAGGAAGAAGCTGCTTCAAGGAATCTAACTTGTAAGTTAACTCATTATATTATTTTATCTTAGACTGGATAGGGACTTCGCTTTTCATAGTCAAACCAGAGGAAAAGAAGTATCGGAATTTTAGCCTGTAAAGCTAAGTTGTAAGACAAAGTCTATAACATTTAAGTACTCAGTTACAGCTAACAATGCGGGGTCTTATGCCAGAGAGACATCAAAGCATTATAAGGACACCTTTGACAGCTATTTCGTGAACACTAACTTAACTGCTCAGACCAATTAGCAGGTACTAGAATGGTGTTTATTTAACCTAAAAAAGTGGGTGACCCAATCAGAACCAACTAATTGCTTTAGAATGATCTGGTTGGCATTATTTAGCAAGTAGGTAGACAATATCCGTAATGTAATCAATTGAGTTTAAGTTCGAGACACCCCCAAAAAAACAACTAAACAGCAGCAAAACAAAGTGTGAAGTAACAAACAAATCCATCTACCATTTGTCTTCTTCGACAACTCTACCAGGCTACTACAATCGTCTGATGAGGTCAAAGCAGCTTTTGAAAAGAACCCTAATTTCAAAACTCCAAACCAGCCTAATCATGCTTATAAAGTTCTGATCTTTTTTATAGCACACTCTTGAATTGATAATAGAAGCTAAATTATAATAACTTTTTTTTGAGAATCAAAACTTATAATAACTTGCCAACAGCTCAGAGAATCAGCTCTCAGGCCTCAGTGATCAAATCAATTTTTAGAGAAGTACCTAGATTTCAAAACTCCAAAAACCACTCACTTATGCCAGTAAAGTTCTGATTTTTGACATTCAAAATCTTAAATTCATAACAGAAATTGTCTCAAATTCTAATAACTTGCCAAGCAAAAGGGTTGTTAATAAACAGCTCAAAGAACCAGCTCTCAGGCCTCATTGAAAAAATCAAATATTAGAGAAGTATCAGATTTCAAAACTCCAAAAGCCACTCACTCATGCCAGTAAAGTTTTGATTTTTGATATTAAAAATCTTAAATTCATAAAAGAAATTATCTTAAATTCTAATAACTTGCCAAGCAAATGGATTGTTAATAGCTCAGGGCTCAGTGATCAAAATCAATTTTAGAGAAGTATCCAGATTTCAAAACTCCAAAAGCACTCGATTACGCCAGTAAAGTTCTGTTTTTTCACAGTAAAAATCTTAAACTGATAACAGAAATTTATCTTCTTGGAACGAACGATAAAAAGAAAGAATCAGCAAAGAGAAAAACAAAATATTTATGGGGAGAGAAACGAATTGAGAAAACAACTATGTGATTGGATTGAATTGAATAGCGAGAAACAGCATTAGACCCATCATTGAATTGGAGGTAAAGAAGAGACCTTTCGGTGCTTGGCATTGAGCTCCTTGGTAACGCCTGCCTTCTGATTCATGCTGCTAATCTCACAAACCCGAGAGAGAAAGATTGAATTTGAGGTTCGTTGGAGAGGGTGGATTCGTCTTCTGTGTATTTGAAAACTGTTCTTGTGCTCTGGCTTCTGTTTGGAGCTTGGAAGAATTATTAAGAAGCTATAAGCGACTTTTCTGTGCTGTGTGAGTCTTGCTGTTTTGGATCCTAGTACTATTTATTTATTTTAAATAAGGGTAAAAGACACTTTCACCCCCACTAGTTTGATTGAAGGACACTTTAACCCCCTAATGATAATGTCCTTTACAGAAATCTTACACTCAGATTGTGACACAAAGTTACGCCGGGCTCGGAAATTCTCGCTAAAAGTAGATTTTGGAACGAGTTGTCTCCCATGTTTTCGAGTGGTTCGTGTGCGAGTGTTGGCGGAGTAGATAGATAGATATATTCAGAACATAGTTCCAATCAACTGGGACATGTGAACACTATACGCCATAGAAGGTGTATTTGTCTCACATGTTATGCAAAAATATAAGGGTTATTCAAGGATATAATAGGTTTTTTTGAATGATATGTGGGGCAAATTTGTCTCCAAAACTATTTTCAGTGAGGTACTTCCGTCCCAGACTAAATGCTTCACAATCAAGAGTGTAAGACTGTAAGTTACCTGAAATTCGGCACACTAAAGGGATGAAAATGTCATTTTTTAAACTAAAAGGGGTGACAGTGTCTATTCAAAATAGAGGGGTGAAAGTGTCTATTATCCTTTAAATAAATGTAGCTTTTTGCTTGTTGACTTCTCTCACTGTGTATTTGGCTCATCTTGCTGGCGGCTATTTGGGAATCAATATATTTCCATATACACTTCATTTTCGTGCTTAATCTTAAAGAATAAACTCTGATCTCAATGTAGCTATTTCTTACTTCCTCTCTTTCTTCAATTCTTCTTTTGACACTATTAATCGGGTCACTTTGATCCGGTGATTTGATTAGCAATGCGATGTAAAAAAATTATAATTTTTCCATGGTGTTGTAGAGTAAACTCTACTCTACAAGACCATGAAAAATTTACCAAAATTTTGCATCGTTTTGCTATCCAAATTATCGGGTCAAAGTAATTAGATTACGGATAAAAAAAGTCAACTAAGAAGAAACAGAAGAAGTATATATGAAGTGAATCGCTACCTCTTTTTTGCGAGATTCTTGTTAGTTGGCATTTTGAGGGTCACTTTGACGTGATAAATTATGAATTCTTGTTGGCTTATTTACCTAAGCTGAGTACCAAAAAAAATACTCTCCTGTGATATCCAATCACTCATCATCCATTACTTCTAGGTGATCCATGATCGAGAAATTCTCTTGATGAATGGATGATGCTTGATTGGATGAAACTGGAAGCATTCTATGAAACAACGTAAAAATTGTTTTCTTTTAGGGGCATCAATAACTGTTTTATAAATACAAACAAGTACGAAGAAAATTTTATTGAATGACCTTTTACATTTGTGTATAGGTTAATGTTAGAAGTAAAATAGATAAGATCAAGGTTATATCCTTATTTGGTACGAGTTAGAACCTTGTCATGCTGTGTTTGCCTTTGGAGTTCGTTGAGAAGTAACAATAGTTCATATGTATGGCATGAGATCATATGAAATAACGAGGTTGCTAATATCATCAACATAGCAATTTATTTTAGTTGGTCGAAAGTTTTGCCCAAATTGATAGTTGCAATCTTCGTATTTAATATTTCTGTTAACGAGGACGAAAGCTTTTGCCCAAACATTCTATCAGATTTCAAAAGAATTTATACAATATCAGTGTGAAAGCATCTCAAACACCGTGTATTGTCCATAATACATCCAGGAATGAAGAAGCCTAAACATGAAATCTTGAAATGTACAAAGTCAGATATCAAGTAACTTCCAAATGTTTGAATTTGTTGGTTCCAACTCTCAGTTGTGACCAAAGATTGTGCAATATAATGGCAAATCTACAAAAAATGGTGAACACTAGTTGGTCATTAGCTAGTTGGATTCTTTTTCTTGAATTATATGATTGCATTGGGAACTTTTGAGGGTTTTCTTGGTTGTTAATAATAGCCCATGGCTAAATTCAACCTTGTTTGTTCAACATTATTGTTATGATGAAGTTTGACGGGGGCATATGTTTGATTCTTGTAGTTTTTATAATTTTGATACTGCTAAAATGATCACGAGAAATTTTAAAAGGATTGACGATTAGACAATTGATATTACATAAGTTGTTAGGTCGAAAGTCGTCAACAAATCCATTATGAAGCAATCATAGCTTATGATGAAATATGCCATTGGTTGTCTTAGTTATTTTAGTTGATTGGGACATATATCTTGTTTTTTTTTTTTGTTTTTTTTTTTTGGCGAAAAGTGAAACATAACATTTCATAAAGAGACTAGAATCCATACAAGATTAACCAAGGCAAGACCCAAAAGCTGAAAACAAAGCCTACACAAGGGAAACACCACCCGCCCAAAACAAAACATCTGCCTAGACAAAAGCAAAATGTGAGCCAAACCCCGGGCTCCCAGCTACACATACATAATAGAACAGCAACATAACTTCGATTCCAACTCGTAAATCTCACTGATGAACTGACTGATCCTTGGCCTCCATATGTCCTTCTTCTGCAAGCAGTTAAAAAGGAAAAGATTAGATAGAACAATTTGAATATGCTTGTGATCAGAAGTTGTAAGCCACTGCATTGCATCCAAGATGGCCTGAATAGTAGCAGCATGGCAGCTGAGGCTAGTTTGTCCCTCCATCTGCTTAATAATCCTAGTAGCAGAAGAGATGCTCCAACCAGCTGTTTTAAATTTCCTCGTTTTGCAGTATTTTGTCTGAATGAGAACTTTCCTTCTGCCACAAGGACCTCCCCAAATCTGCAGCTCAGAACTCAAACAATCTCTTGTAGAGTATGCAACAGAGGTGGACAATGAACTCAAAAGCTCATATAAATCAGTGGCACAAATTTTTGTTTTTAACAAAAGTTGAGAAGTAAGCCTTTTTGTTCTTGTAATGATTTCCTCCTGCTCAGGTAGAGCTGTGGTATTGAAAATCACCTGGTTTCTCAACTTCCAGGTTTCCCACAACACAGCTGTGATCCAAGCAATGAGACTCATGTTTTGACAAGATATGAGAGACCTAATGACATGCTTTGGAGAAAGGAAATGACTGAGATTTTTAGTATTTGGGTTATTTCTCCAAACAGTCCTGGTGATGGGGCAATCAAGGAAGATGTGAGAAGCAGATTCAGGTTGTGAGACACAGAAAGGACAAAGAGGGCTCAAATTTAACCCAAAAGAGTTAAGTCTCTCTCTGGTAGGCAATCTCTCAAGAATTGTTTGCCACAAGAAAAGCTGAATTTTATGTGGAAGCTTGATCTTCCAGAAATCTTTCCAAGGGAAAGCAAAATCAACATCAGCTGCTGGACTGTAATTTCTGGTGGCAAGATGCTCAACGAAAGATTGTTTAAGGAGGCCCTCATAGAAGAGATTACATTTAAGTTGAGAGGAAGAGCTAGGACCCCAGAAAATTTTGTCTTCGAATTGTTTATTGAGAAGGTCATAAGAAATAATTTTTTGAGCCAACCATTTGGGGAAGAGATTAAACACTTTAACCCTATGCCACCTTCTCTTGTTTGGTAGCATAAGATCAGACACCATCTTAGTTTGCTCCCCAATAGACCCATTATCATCCAGGTGCCATTTGAAGGATGCATGAGGAATGTCTTCCAACCACCTATATCCTTCCTCAGATCAACCCTGTTACCATTCCCCACCTCCCACATTAAGCCCTTGGTCACGTCTCTCTTCATCCTACAAATACTCCTCCATCCCCAAGAGGAAGACCCAGACATTGTTTTTCTTTGGATAAAAGGTTTTCTTTTACAATATCTGGAAAGAAGAAAGGCAGAAAAGGGAGAGGTAGGTTTAGAAATAATTTTCCAAGTTTGTTTAGCTAGGAGACTCTTGTTAAACAAACCCGGATCTTTAATCCCTAAACCCCCCTTGTGAAAAGGGAGACAAAGTTTGTACCACCCCACCCCATGCATGCCTCTAGAGTTTGCTTCCCCTTTCCAAAAGAAATTTGCTAGAATAATTTTAATTTTAGCAATAACAGAACTGGGAAAAAGGAAAACAGAGAAGGGGTAAACAAGCTGACCATTAAGAACAGATTTAATTTTGGTCAATCTGCCAGCTTTGTTTAATAATTTTCCTTTCCAAACAGCACAGCAATTTTCAAGTCTTTCAATGTAACTTTTGTAGAAATCATTTTCATTTTTCCCAACTGCTAACCTAAGTCCTAAATACTTATCCACGTCATTGTTGGAATTGACTCCCAGTTGGCTGTAAAGATGACCCTTAACCCTTTCATCACAGTTTGGACTGACTTTCAATGAGCTTTTATCAAAATTTAGCATTTGTCCAGATTGCATGCAGTAGTTGTTAAGTAAAGTCTTGAGAACAGAACCAGTGTCATGCTTAACTTTGAAAAATAACAAAGTGTCATCAGCAAACTGTAGATGGGTAAGGCTTAAACCATTATTAGAGTGCCTAATGCCTTCTAAAACACCGTTAGAGGCTGCATTATAAAGAGATGCAGACAAAGCCTCTGAACACAGAATGAACAGAAAGGGGGACAAAGGATCCCCCTGTCTGAGTCCACAACCAGGAGAGAAGAATTCAGAATGAGACCCATTAACAAGAACCGAGTAAGAGACCGTAGTTACACAGCTCATAACAAGGGAAATGAAATGGGAGGGGAAGCCAAATTTAAGAAGAACCTGATTGAGGAAATCCCAGTTGATCCTATCAAAGGCCTTAGACATGTCAAGTTTCAAACAACCATATGCAGGTTTATCATGAGATTTGGAATTGTTCATGAAGTGAACGCAATCATGTGCTAAACACACATTGTCCGCAATGTTTCTACCAGCCATGAAACCAGTTTGATTCCAAGAGATGATGTTGGGTAGAACTTTCTTTAACCTATTAGCTAAGGTCTTGGCTATAATTCTGTAAAGCACATTTGTTAAACTCAGAGGTCTGTAATCATTTACACTTTCGGGAGCACTAGATTTGGGTAACAAGAAAATCAATGTTTTATTTGTCTCTCTAAGCATAACCCCAGACTTAAGAAAAGAGAAGACCGCTTTGAAAATGAAGTCCTTAATGAGCTCCCAATTTTTCTGAAAGAAAATAGGGGGCATACCATCAAAACCTGGAGCTTTTAGAGGCCCCATACTAAAAACAGCTTCTTTAATCTCCTTTTTAGTAAAAGGAGCAGAGAGAGTCCATTGGTCATGCTCAGAAAGTTTCTTGTTAACGAAATCAAGAATGGGATAAGAAGGAGAAGAAGGAGAAGAGTTAGAAACTTGGAAAATGTTTTTGAAGTGATTTAGGAAGACCTGTTTAATGTGATCTTCATCAGAGAAGATAGTCCCATCATTTGATTTGATGTACCAAATGTGGTTTCTATTTCTCCTAGCTTTCGTGGAAGCCATAAAAAATTTAGTGTTTCTATCACCCAAAGCAAGCCATTTAGAGTGAGCTCTTTGAGCCCAGTAGATTTCCAAACACTCATTCAACCATTTAATTTTATCTTTGAGCAACACAAACCTAGAGACAGCTTCAGGCCTATACAGCTCATTTTGAATTTTGAGGAGCTCCTCTTTAGTTTTCAGAAGTTGATTCTGAAGAGAATCATTCCTTTTAGCCCAGAAGTTGAGAGTTTTAACAGTGATTTCCAAGAGCTTTTGACAACAGAAAAGAGGAGAACCATGTAGATTAAAAGACCAAATGAACTCAGTTAAGTTTTTACAGCCAACATGCTTAAGCCACCAAGCCTCATATTTGAAGGGTCTACGCCTATAACCGTGAGGAGCATTACAAGCGACTAACATTGGAGCATGATCAGACTCAGAAATTCCAAAGATTTTTAATTGAAGCATTTTTAAAAATGTTCAGCCAAGTTGGAGAGATCCAAGCTCTATCCAGTCTCACAAAAGTAGGAACAGAAGAGAATCTGTTGTTGGACCAGGTGAGCCACGGTCCAACATTTTGCAGTTCTAAAAGTCCCCACTTTTGCAAGAAGGACAAGAGAATAGGAGCTCCAGAATCAAGAGATCCGACCCCTTGCTTATCATGCATGAAGATAGCCTGGTTAAAATCTCCTAACAGCATAAGGGGAGCATCAATCTGACTAATACAACTATCAATTTCTACCCAAACATGCAATCTATTTGCTAAAACAGGAGCTCCATAAACACAACCAAGAAACCAAGTAGGTGAAAACACAGATTTAATTTCTGCAAAAATGAAGTTTGGAGATGCATGCAGAATATGAAGCTGAAAAGGGTCATTCCAACCTAACCAAAGGCCACCTGCACTACCAACTGAGTCAATTCCAAAAACGTGCGGAAAATTTAACTTTTTAAGCTTAAGACTTGCATTTTTAACAGAAGTTTTTGTTTCTGACAAGAACAAGATTTGTACAAAATGTTTTTTGGTCAGGTTAACACATTCACGAACTGTAGAGGCTTGACCAAGACCCCTACAGTTCCATGCAAGAACATTCATGGCGCTTGTGGAGGTTGTTTTGGGACAACCTTCCTAAACCCATTTGGATCAGGGGAAACTAAATTATAGGCATGCATGAGGCAGTTAGCAGAGTTCACAAGGAGCAGATCATTTATTTGAAAAGAAGGCTTATTTGACTGGAAGGAATTTAAGAGATGATAAGTACCAGGGGGATTGAGGAGATTTGCTGGGTGAGAATGACAGAGCTTCTTACCCCTCCTTTCAGTAGATTCGTCCACCATGCCCACCTCTTCACTGCTCCCTTTTCTCTTTCTTGGTGGTTCAACCCATGTAAGCTGTCCCAATGGAAACTTGTTGACATCAATCTTTCCTTCAAGGATCTCGGTGAAATCCATCTTCTGCACCTTCTCTCCACCCGATTCCAAGCCTGGTTCGATCTGCATAACTCCTTTCCCCTTAGATCCTTCCTCTTCCCCGTCCGCCATGGCTTCTTGAGGTAGCTCATTGATGTTGAAATCGAAATCCGGCGCATGCATTACAAAAGATGCAATCGGCGGAGATTGCAAGGGTCAATCCATTTCAGTAGCTAGGTTTAGGGTTAAGGCTGAAGAAGGACAGTTGTTTTGGTTTTTTGAAGAAGTTTGTTCATCACCGAGGAGACTGGTAACTGAATGGGAGTTTTGATAGGACTGAGAGAGATCCAAACCCCCCCCCCCTCTCGAGAACTGGCAGTATTTAAAGGCCCTTGTGGCTGTTCTCCTTCTTCCATTGGTACATGCACCAAAACAACGGGAATCGGAACGGTTGAAGGCGATGGTGGCTGCATCTGTACTGAGTCATGAACCTCAGTAAATGCATTGACCTCCATCGGAATCTGAGCCGCTTCAAGCCTTTCCTATTCAAAGTGTCCAGCTTCAATAGTGACTGAAGCGCCGAAACAGCTCCATTCAATGTATTCCATGTACGGGACTGAGATGGGTCATTTAATATTGGTGGCAGTGGGGACCGAGGCGACAAAGGGAGAACATGCATGTCATCTGTTGGAGAGAAAAACAACTCTGAACTGGAAGAAGAAGAAAGTGGGAAAGGTGTTTCTGTTTCTCTCTGATTACCAACAAAAGTTTGAGCCAGAGGAGGGAGAGAAAGGTCATCTGGGGATCTAACCAACACAGTAGTGGTACGGTTTGGGCCATAAAGCTTAAAAGCTCTCATCCAGGTGGTGAAAAGAGGATGATTTTCCTCGATTAAGAACAAAAGAGAGTTTGCAAAAGGGGAGTTTTGAAAACGGTCATGCAAGCTGTTAATGGTTTCCCACTCAGTGGATTGACAATCTTGAGATTTATGGCCAATTTTTCCACAAGCCATGCAAATCTTGAAGAGGCGCTCATATCTAAAATAGACCCAGTGATTATAGCCTTCAAGGGTTTCAATATAAGCCCCTGGTATGAGAGGTTGGTTAGTGTTGATTCGAACTTTGAATCGAAAAAAGTCCATGTTAATGACCCTATTATGGTTCCAATCCACCTCTAAGAGCTCTCCAGCAAGTCTGCCTAGACTTTCAGCAAGTTCAAACTGAAAATACTCCATGGGTACTCTGTGAACTTGAACCCACACCTCAATGAAGGGAAAAGCCACTTCAGAAATAACGGTGTTAGGCGAGCAATCTTTTACCACCAAAGCCTTACCTTGCACAGACAAGAGATGCTCATGCAAAATGGTGGCTTTGTCAAGAGGGTTAAGACAATGAAAGATGAAGACATCTTGTTTTTTGTCCACAACTACCAAGTCAAGAGTTTTCCAGTTAGAGCTCACAGAGTGTTGGAGTTCATAGACAGAGAGTTGCTTGTCATCAATAAATTTACCCAAGAGAGAGTTAGCCCACAGATCTCTAAGAGCCTGAGTGATAATAGGGTTGGTATGAAATATGGGTCCTCGACGAGGAAGAGGCCTGAAATCTGGGTCAGCAATGACCTCCATGGAAGATTCAGACGATGAACTGGACATTTAGAGGGAACAAGCACAGAAAGAGGAGAAGGAAGGGATGTAGAATGCGAAAGAGACAATAGGAAGCAAACAGAAGGAAGCAGAAAGAAGATGAACGGATATGAGTGAAGGCAAGAAAGAAGTGGATTACAATAAGAATTAAAAAGTGGATGTTTGTCCACTTACTGTAGCATGCAGCGATTCAAACGAGACATCAGAGGAAAGGGAAGAAAACGAGAACATGAAGCATGATGAGAAGCTAGCTAATTGGGCAGAGAAAGTGGTGAACCTAGAACTAGAGTTTGACAAAAGATTTAGTGGAGATACTACAAGGATCACAATGATTTATGTGTGTGGGAGAACCCAAAAAGTGATCATGCAGTTGATAAAACAAAACCACACTTTTGAAGGATGAAAAGAAATGACAATGTGATTGCAGAAGAACAAAGCAAGAGGAAGCTCAGGTTGAGCAGGTTTGAATCTCTAGAGAGAGAAACGGCATGTAATGCTTGGAATGATTGAGTTGGATTATCATTAATTCATGGATATGAACCATGCAAACAACCAATGCAATTTTATAAGTCGGATTAGAATCCTTAAGTTGAAATCAATGGATAAACCACCACGCCTTCTTGAAATGTTGGAAACTTGTGAAGATTCATATATTTGCTTTAAAACATGCTAATATATTAATAAAATTGTTGTATTTCATTGCATTGGCCCATATTCTTGACTAATTGTAAAATATTATTCAGTTCAGCGCTTTCCTTATTAAGAGGTTATTGGTTTAAGGGACGAACTCCTACAGACTTAGTACGACATGATTTACCACCAAAAGAAGCTTGAGTCGGCTTTGTGTATGATGATATTTCCATTCACACCTACATACGAGACATTCAGGCAATCTCTACTTATTATTACAATTATTTGACGCATACTGTGTCGGGGTTGGTCTATACTCTATATGCAGTCAGGAAGTGCAAACATTATGGAGGCCTTAAATGCACTCCATCAAGAGTGGCAACAACCGGGTCAAAGTACAGTCACAAATACTTGGTACAACTTATTTGCAACGGAAAGTGACTTGTGTAAGTTTATCAAAAAAAAGTCCCTGACCAAAAAGATGAAAAAACTATGAGTATTTTGTGTAAAATTGACAACTCCAAAAGTTCATAAAAAAGTTAGAAGACCCAACATTTTCTTTAAGTTCATTTTTATACTATGAACTTAGTCTAAATTGCATATGTGGTACCCATAGTTTTAATTACAGCATATGCGGTACCCATACTTTCAATTTGTTGCAACGGTGGTACCTTCCGTTAACTTTCCATCATATCTCGGATGAAAATATATAAAAATACTAATGTGCCCCTCATTTTCACTTCAATTTTTTATAAAATTGTAAGTTTAAATGTTACATAACTTTACTTTTTAAAATTTAATTATTTAGTTATAGAAAAAATAATCTCATATTTTTTCAAAACAAATTACATATTTTTACTAAAAAATACAAGTTATCTCGATTAGTATTCCGTTCTATGAAAAGAGTTATAGTATATTAATTAATTATTACTGTGACAAGTAAATAACTAAATATTATTAAGACTTTAGTAAACTTAGACTTGTGAGTAAAAATAATTAAAATTTTAACTATTTATGTGGCAACTAATTATTTTTTACATATACGTAATATGTGTGTGTGTGCAAATAAATAAATCAGTTAAATATTCTATATAAACTATTTACAAAATTGTGGGGTGAGAATTAGGTGTGCACCAGTCTTTTTACATACATCCAACATAAGGAAGGAAAGTTAACGGAGGGTACTGCCGTTCCAACAAATTGAAAGTATGAATACTGCGAATGCTGCAATTGAAACTATGAATACTAAACTCATACAAAAACTAAACTATGAGTACACCGATGCAATTTAGACATGAACTTATATGTCTGAACTAAAATTTCAACTTATAAGTCACATACCAAACACTAGTTATAAGTTTACCAAACTCCCTCATATGTCCGAGGTGTTGAGAGTCCGGGGGTTAAATGTAATAATCGTCTTCTACACTAATACAGAGACTACGAAGGCCACTCTCCTTCAACGACGATTGCTGCAACATTACAGCTCGCCGATTCATAGAGAAGAAAACACGGTGAGTTCTTCAAGCTTCTTCCTTTCCCATCTCTTTATGTTCAATCATCAATTACGATTCGTGGGTATTGTTCATCTAAATTTGATTTGCACGCATAGCTTCTGATGACAATCCTAGGGTTTTTTTTGAGAGTTTCATCGGATGCCCAATATTTTCCCCAATTTGTCCTCTCTCCTGATTGATTGAAGAACAAAATTGGGTCAGTTGCAGTTTGAATTCTGTGAAAGTTCTTGAATTGGAAGAAATGAAGAATCTTGATTGGTTGACATTGGTTGACTTTAGCTAATTGACTAATTTGGCAACCAAGAACCACAAACACTGTGATCTGGTAAACAAATTGGAATTCCTAAACAAGTCAGATTAGTGATTCCTAGAGATTAATCACTCATTTTCGGTTGATAAGAAGCTGGAGATTGGAGTCCTCTCTGTCGAATATAATGGAAACTGATTAGTGCCTACCATGGTAGTATCCGATCGGCCTCAAATCAGTATCAACTATAAATGAGGTTTCGACAATCCTTATTAAAAATAGAACTAGGGTTTTAATTTAGTATTTTGCGTTCTCTTATACTTTTGGGCCTTTCAAGACCAAAATTTTGATCTCCCAACTGCAAAATTCTGGCTAGCAAGCTTTAGTGATTCCTTGCAACTCCAAACGATGCCAGGGGATTAGTGATTCTTAGTTAGTTCTTGACAAGTTAAACCGCAATTTGGGGTAAATGCATAAATTACCTAGACTCCGAGTTCCCTAACTAAATAATCCCAATCCTGGGTTCTATGGATAATTGTGTTGTTAGGCACTGGAGAGTGGAGACCTCTGTTAATGTAAGTTTGATTTGGTTAAGGATATTTCGACATTCTTGGTCGATATTCCGATAACATAGTTGTTCTTTTCGCTTAATACGGAATTTTGCTGCAGCAGGCAAGGCTGATAAGATAAAGAAACAAAGAAGGGAGAGAGGAGATGTTAGGCAAGAGCAGTCACACTGGAGTTGTGAAACTCTTTGATTCTCACTGTCACTTACAAGACCCAAGAATCTTCAATATCGCGCCCAAGTTGATCAAAACAGCCGTTGATTCCGGGGTACTTCATTTCGCCGTCAACGGCACCACTGAGAAAGACTGGCACGTCGTGAAGCAGATGAGCGATACATACACTTCGATAGTCCCATCTTTTGGGCTTCATCCTTGGTTTATTTCTGAAAGGTCACCTGAGTGGCTGAACACCTTGAAGGAACTCTTTGCTGCTAATCCTTGTGCAGCAGTTGGAGAGATTGGTATAGACAGAGGGTCAAAAGGAAGGCAAGTTGATTTCAGCGATCAAGTCGATGTTTTCCAGATACAGCTCCAACTCGCGAAAGACTTGAGAAGACCAGCATCGGTCCATTGTGTTCGTGCTTTTGGTGATCTTCTTCAGATAATGAAACTTAACGGGCCATTCCCTGATGGGGTTATACTTCATTCGTATTTGGGTTCTGCTGAGATGGTTCCGGAGCTTTTCAAGCTTGGTGCTTATTTCTCCTTTTCTGGGTTTCTTATGTCTATGAAAGAGAGCAAAGCGAAGAGGATGCTGAAGGCAGTCCCCACGGAGAGGATCTTGCTGGAGACGGACGCGCCCGACGCGCTTCCGAAGGCGAGCAGGTCCGGTCCTCTTTTCGCGATCGGAGAAGAGGAGTGGGTCCCAGAGGGCACTGAGGCTTCAAGTTTGAATGATGATTCGGCGCAGCCTAAAGAGACGCTTAACCATCCGGCCAATATCCATGTCATACTTAAGTATGTTGCTTCTTTGCTGGAAATGAAGGAAGAAGAGCTTGCAGAAATAAGCTACAGGAACGCGGTGCGCTTGTTCTCTTACGAAGGTTCAAAAGTGAGGGCATTGCAGGGTTGAAGGTGACTCTTATTGTGGAGATATAGTTGAAACTTTGAAGCATGGGCTTCAAGTTGTAGCTTGTAATTTACCCGTTACAAAACTAATGTATTGGATCTAGTTTTTCGAGTATATCAAGTACGTAGACATGGATTATATGTTTTGGCAAGCGATTTTGCAGAACTGACTTTGTCATTTTGAATCCCGGCAATTGGCAACGATCCATCAGTGATTGACCGAACGCTGATGCGAAGAATCACTGTGGGAAACTACGGTGAAAGACTAATGTAGTGTATTGATGTTTGGTTAAAGTTGCCGAGAACCTGGGGTGGAAAAGTAAATGACATCAAATTTGACGGAAAGTGAATTGAAAATAAATTAATAATCTTTTCTTTTTCTTGTACGTGTGTTTAGTTGTTGAAGGAATATGACCCGCCACAATTATTGTTCAATAATTTTAAATTTTTCGGGAAATCTAAGAATTAATTATTGAATTTTAAAAAATTGTAAGGTTATAAGCCTGTAATGGAATGAATTGAAAAGTAACCTTTAGAACTTAGAAGGCAACTGCATTCCTGCTTCTCAAAAGTTACTGTGGGACAGTTATATCTGATTGTGAGGACAATCTGTGAATGTGAATATCAACTTCACAGTCAAGAAATAACCTTGTTATTGTCAAAAATATTATACTCGACAAAGCAAGTAATTATCGTACAACAGCAGAACATGTTTATTTCCTTAAATACTAGATCTATGCATCCAAATTTGCCATCTAATTTCATTCTGTCCTTGACATGCTTCTCCAAGCAATGAAGTGCGAGAGTACAGTAATTACGAACGCGGAGCAGGATTCACTCGTTCTTCTTGTTTTTGAGTTTGGCCTCCATGTCTCCGCTGTAAGGACTGACGTGATAGGCATACTGCTGAAGAACGGAGAAGACGACCATCTCCAAGCATACCAGAGCGTTCTGAATAGCTTCTTCAACGTGCTCCACATCTATCCAGAAATGATTTGCCTTGATTATGCCCACACCAGCAAGTATTTCCAGCACTATTCCCTGCATTTGTACAGCAAAAAGAAGATAAGCAACCATCATCTGTCAAAACACAAAGGGAAAATCAAATGGCATTCGAGAGCGACTAACATGCATTTCAGTTTCCTACAACTTCTCCTTCCATCAATTCAGTCAACCAGTTATGTTACACCAACACCACCAATGATAACTCAAGGATACAAGCTAAATACCCCCCCCCCCCCCCCCACCACACACACACACACACACTAGAAACCCGCCACCGCTAGAGTTTTGAAAAGAAGAGAAATCTCGTAGTCTTTGATGGCCTAAGATGCTCTTCAAATCCTAAAAGGCAGTGTCTGGATGAGGAATTTTCAAATTTTATGGATTTGAAAAGTGATGGGATTTTTGGTAGAATGGTCTTTGGTGGAAAAACTGGATTATAGATTGCGGTGAAATTCTTTTGATTTTTTCTAGAAATTCGGTTTAAAACCAATGTGTTTAGTGATGAATTTTAATCGGGAGAAATGTGTTTGGTGGTAGTTTTTTAAACTAAATGTTATTGATAAAATGACATATCTATCGTTGTGCACATAGGCCTCATTTGGGTAGCGGATAAGATACGGAGATATGGTTTAAGCTGGGATATGAGGTGGGATATGTATGCTGAGGGATAAGGCCGGCTATGATATGCTAGCTTACAGTGTTTGGATGGTATAGGATATGCGTATGGATATGATGCAGGATATGAATAACCATGTTTGGGTAGTCTTAGGATAAAACGAAAGATGTGTCAAAATGACTATAATACCATCACTGACTATGTATAAGAGTTCTTGTATTATAAATTGATGATGAAGTGTACGAATAGTTTGTTGATTAAAAATGTGAACTGTAACAAAAAGAATTAAGTTATATGAACTGAAGTAAGCAATGAGCCTTTTCCAAACTACTTGGAGCTGGCTACATGTATCAATCGTAGTTAAAGTTAGTTAAAGGAATCTTGCATTGCATACCACTCCGTCCCAGGTGCTTTGCACCATTTTGACTTTTTGACCCGTAATTGGGTCACTTTGACCCGGTGATTTGGATGGTAAAATGATGCAACTTTTTGCTAATTTTTTTTTATGGTCGTGTAGAATAAGAGTTACTCTACAACACTACAAAAAATTGTCTAAAAATTACAAAGTTTTGCTATCCTAATCACCGGGTCAAAGTGACCAGTGAATAGTGGTAAAAGTCCAAATGGTGCAAAAAAGTTGGGACGGAGTGGTATATGACCAACTTCACTCCAATTCTTTTATCACACTCTACAATGACACTCATAGTTGCAAAACCTAGGTTGGAGACAACTAAACTTATGGAAGAGACAACAAATCAACTCTACGAGTTGATGTGAAACTATGCAAGACAAACAAAACTATGTTGATACTTAAACAAGTTAAGGACCAAAAACACACATCAGGTAGTACGTGTTATTAATCAACAACAGTGAAAACACAAGTACAAGTAAAAGAGAAAGATGTTAAATGTGAGTATATTAAAATGCTTAATTAGAAGTCTATGTATGAGGATTTGAATATTATGATTTTATAGGGACACTTTGATAATTTTTTGAGATTGGTTGAGGGTATTATGGTCATTAATTGGACCCACTCATATCTCTTCAACCCCTTATCCGAGATGTATACCACCTACGGGGTGGTATAAGGTTGAAGGCAAAAAAATAGGGGAGGAATAATCGGAGGATATGATTTCCCACCTTATACCTTCACCCAATCAAGGTATAAGATATGGAGAGGATACCATGTCTTATCACGTCTCCTTATCCGCTACCCTGGTGGTGGGGGTGGGGGTGGGGTAGTCGGTGTGGTGGCTGTGGTGTTGATCGGCATGGTGTCGGTGGTCTGAGTGGTGGTGACGGCGGTGGTGCTCGAGGTAGAGGTTGCAGTATTGATAGGAGTGGTGGCAGTGGTTAGTCAGTAGGGGGCATTTCATACTACTAAGGATATTACTCAGAAAAAAGATATTATGACATGATGAGGTACAAAGATTGGCATTTCAAATGACAACTATTTTTTTGTCATCAAAAAGTCGGAATTACGAGAATAAGAATTCCAATTTTTGAATGACACGGAATTTACAAAATTCCAGCTTCACTCCCGTCCAAACAAGTAATTTGAAATGACGGGGTTTTAAAACCTAAGTTTAATAAAATTCCACATTTTCATACTGTATCCAAACACACAGTTAAAGTAAGCAATAGAATAACAAGTTTTACCTGCCAGAAGCAGAAGAAAACAATCCCTTTGATGCACATAAATTTTGCGAGTGGGTTATGTGGTTCCAGCTCCTTCGCAAAGGCGTGGTAGAAAATCACCAAGGAATACAGAGCTAGTGAAACTGAAATGTTCAGAATGATGGTGATCGTCCAGCTGACCCAACCGTTGTAGAGCCCTAAAACCTGTAAAGTTATCATCAAAATGGAGAAAATCGGACGGATCACAACGAACTGCCACGTCCAGTACTTGATGAGCTTCAGCGAACGGTGGTCCAGCCGCACCGTATGAGGCTGCATTTGGAAGAAACACGGTTAAGTATATGAATGAATCTATACGCATTGTAATGATCGTGATTTCATGAAAACATCTTCCAACCTGGAAAAGGGTCATTGGGAATGAATGGTGAATTTCCCGCCCTTTGATTTCATCGGGTACTATGTTTTTGCTGATGGATATGTTCAAGAAACTATACATCAGCGCCAAGAACTTAGCAATGACCTGAGAGAGAGATCATAACAAAGTTAGAATGCCAAAAATGACCCCTTCAGTGTGGGATTAGACCAAACAGGCACTCACCAAAGCTTCATAACATTCCTTTACAGATTCCAAGTACATGAAGAATGCTTTGCTCCCGCGGACATCCACCAAACCTACAAAAGATGTGATGGCATATATTGGAGCCATGAGTATGATGATGATTATGGCTTTTTGCTCTTTTGGGTTCTTCCAGTAGAAGAGATGCTGTGAAACGAGTTGCACCGTGAAATGCATTGTAAGCATTACACATGCTGCAGATCCTAGAAGCGTCATTTGTCCACGGTTCAAGGTAGATAGATCCATGTTTGCGAATTCCGAAGCCCTTACTTAACCCAACTCTGTGATAAGGTGTTTGGCGAATGTTAGCAACATGAATTCAGCAATATGATGAAGAAGACTTGGTGCTTGTAGAAGATTTTCTCAAGTAAAAGGAGAAGAAAAAAAACAACTCCATCTACTATGGCATACTAAGGGCCAGTTTGGGAATGCTTCTCCTGCCATCATAGCTGCTTTATGTGCTTTTGGTAAAAATATTTTTAATTTTATTTTTTCGTATAGTTTCTCTGTCTCACAGCATCTTTCAGCTTTTTAAGAACCTGCTTTTGATTAACTTATCTTCAACCGATTTCAACCTTGCAATTTTGAAAGATTTCAATGTTCATCTTCACGAAACTTATACATGTCATATGATGTTGACATTTTACTCTCTCAGAATAGGTTCACAGTTGATTTTACCAAACATGATATTTACTATATCGATTACACGTAATATTTACCAAACCACATTTCATCTAAAACTGCAGCAGCTTCCCCACAGTAATTCTCACACAATAGCTTCCAACACAGCCGCAGCATTACTGGCCCTAAAGCTCACTCTGACTAGCTGTTGTTTGCTTAAATCTCATATCACAAATGCGGGTTACAGTTTTGGTAAATTTCAAGTATTTCATCTAAACGAGTCTCTATTACCCAATACACGGCTAATTAGTTAGGAGTACTTTGGTTTTCAACAAACACAACAAGATCACCTCAGGGATATACTAATCAGGCCAATTTCAATGTTATGCAAGAACACCACAGATGCAATTAACCGGTGATCACTCTACCTACAATGTGCTAACAAACAGGTCAAAGTGGCATGTATCCCTTTCCAACAGCATAACTACTACTACAATCAATAAGCCTTCCTGTGAATCAAATTTAGCAAAAGTTGCTTTCTACATAAGAGATTATATTGTTACTTTCATCTAAATTCCTAATGACAAATGAAGCAACAACAAAACAACATGAACATGAACATGAACATCAGATCCAGAAACATAGGACAACATGGTAACACTGGTAACGAATATGGAATCAAACAATTGAGTAACAACCCAGAAAAAAAAAAGTTATGCTAAAATTGATCTAAATCTACAAACCCAGAATGCGTAAACAAACAAGATTCGCGATTTCTATGGATGCGACTGATAGAAGATCTGGGGTTATCAAGAAAGAAAAGAAAAGATGATAGTACCTTTTGAATGAATCAGAAGATCAACTGTGGAGTGCCAACCAACATAGTCCCCAGTCAATTCTTGTTCTCGTTCTTGATCAAATCATCAATGACGACGGAATGGGTCTCTGAGAAAACAATTATTGTTGTTCAATCTACTACGGAGGCGTGTTTGTCGTGGCACCAATAGAATAACGACACGGCGGATCAGATCCATCCTAAGAAGCCCGGGGGATCATGTCGGTAAAGTGGAAGACGAGTGATCGAATTTCGGTTTAAGGGCCTATTGTTCAGCCCCTCCATTTTGATTGAAGACCACCTTCACCCCTTCCAGTTTGAGAAATGACACTTTCATCCCTTCCGTGTGCCCAACTTCAGGCCCTTCTTGTGAAACCGTTAGTCTAGAGTTGAGTTTTTTTTTTTTTTTTTAAGTTATATATATATGTCAGATCATGAGACACAAAATTTGGTTGCACCCATCATGGGCTAGAAATGGCATCAAAAGAACGGAGTCTCAACCAAGAAAGCCTCATTCGTCAGTTCTTTTAGCCCAACACTAGCCACCATATGAGCAGCCTGGTTCGCCTCCCTTCTGATAGACTTCATTGGTCCCTTCGCTTCTATAGAGACATAGCTCTTGAGCTCCGAAAAGTACATGCCCTGTTTGGTGATTCTCAGTTGTGACTGCATCGTTGTTCATCTTCTGTGCCAATACCGAAGCTTCTACCTCGACTTCCAGACCTTCACTTGAGATAGTCCAATTGTACAGTAGATTTTTGCATGATATGCATGATATAAGGGGAAGATTTTCCTCTAAAATTATTTTCAGTTACAAACGCCACGGGCGTCACAAATAGGGGGTGTGAGGTACTTGACGTTCAGCATCCTAAAAGGGGAAGAGTGTCATTTTTCCGAACTAGAAAGTTCAGAAGTGTCTTTCAGTCAAACTAGAGGGGGTGAAAGTGTCTTTTACCAACACTTCGCAATTTGGATTCAAAGTTTCAGACCATGGAAAGCTTTTGCTACTGGAGGAATCCAAAAGTCATAACGACAAAACCCATCATCGGAACCCTCGTCGGAACAACCTCAACATGCTCAACGTTGTTCACGTTCCGGTAAGAACAATCACTCCACAGCACGTACATATGCAAAGTTCCCAAAAAAAGATATACTCTATTTTCAATGTTTTCATACTTGTATAACATTTTTTTTTATACTTCGGAATTGAAAAGTTCTAAGTTACAACAAAACTAACCAACTAAAGGAAACTACATAAACATTCCTATCCCCATTTTATCTTCCAGTATTAATCCTTTTGCAGCATCCGGAATATCATAGCAACTCTTCATTTGTTCATTTTGCTCACATCCCATATTTGCCATAGCATTGACAACTCCATTTGCATCTTTAGAAATATGAGAGAACTTGTCACGCATCCTATGCATGATATGAATGTCATCATTGATCTGTGTAGTCATAAATGTTGGTCCAGTTTTCTCACATTGGAAGATCAAAACTGCTTCAAGGCAGTCACTCTAAATGACTGTTCACTCCCAAATGTTGGTGTAAATCAAAGTGGCTCCTCTATAGATGGCCCATATTTCACTCTCTAGACTTGTGACCTGCTTGAGTCTTCCAAAAAAGCTAATTTTCCAATTCCCTTTGTCATCTCTTCCAACACCTCCAAATCCATCTTGGTCACTGCTGATTCTAGCACATCCATCCACATTGATTTTTATTGTGCCTGTCGGAGGGAAATGCCAATTAGACATAGGATTATGAAGATGAAATGAGAAAGGATTAGGAAGTTGAGAGAAAGCTCCCTGTATAAGCTTTGTTTGCTTCCATATCTTCTGCACACAATTTTATCAAGCAGAGGTCTAATTTTATTGACAATGCATTTAGAAAGCACTTTGTAAGAAGTGTTACAAAGACTAATGGGTCTAAAGTTTTTAAGACTCTCAGGAATGTCACATTTAGGAATGAGGCAAATAGTAGACATGTTAACTTCATCATTAAACTTTCCTTCACTGAAACTTTGCTCAATGAAGTTATGTAAATCATTCCCAACCTTGTTCCAATATTTCTTGTAAAAAAGAGTCTGAAACTCATCCCTACCTGGAGCTTTGTAAGCATTCATAGTCCAAACCACATCTCTCACCTCTTTCAAGGTAGGAGCAGTAACCAGGTTACTAAAGTCTTCATGATCAATTTTGGGACACAGAGTGTGATCCCAATCATGATTAGTATTGTAGTTATCAACCTCATTGCTAGTAAAGAGATCTTTAAACTACTTGGTCACATAATTCTGTATCTCAGACACACTATCAATCCACACCCCATCATCTTTTTTGAGAAGAATGATTTCTTTTTTCATACTTCTAATAATGGTTGATACATGAAAAAACTTAGTATTTCTATCACCATGGCAAATCCAATTACATCTTGATTTTTGAAACCAAAGGAGTTCTTCTTGTTGAAGAATAATATTGTATTTAGCAATAAGATCCTTTTCAAGAATAAACAGGTTGTGAGAATAGTTCAAACTTTGAGATTTCTGAATTCCTCCAATACATCCTAACAACCACCTTTTATTTTTGAAAATATTGCCAAAGTTCTTTTTGCACCAATCCACAATCTCAGCAGTCACAAGTCTAGTTTTAGAAAGAAGATCATTTCCACTTAAGTTATCCCAACACTCAGAAACAAAAGCATTAAATTCAGGGACAGTGGACCAAGCAGCTTCAAATTTAAATCTTTTAGGGAGTGAAGGAGAAAAGATCATACCATCAACATGAACCAGTAAAGGTGCATGGTCAGAGTAGGTTCTGGGGAGAGTTTGAACCACTGCATTGGGGTTCTGCATAATCCAGCTAGAGTTGCAAAGTGCATGGTCTAACCCCTCCATGGTGTTAGCAAGTCCCTGTCTGTTGTTGGTCCAAGTGAGTTTATGACCTTGCCCTCCCAAGTCCAGGAGCTTGCATCTATTCAAATTATCATTGATTTTTTTGATCCTACTAGCAGATGAGTTGGGGTGAAGCTCCTTCTTTCATTCACACTTCCAAAATCATTAAAATCCCCAGCTAAGACCCAGGGCTCATCATTGTCACCCATATACTCCTCCAAATTGTCCCATAATTGTTCTCTAACAGTGGGGTTAGGGTTACCATAAACTGCAGAAAGCATCCAGTTGCCATAATTTGTTCTATATACAGTTGCATTGATGACTTGTGCACTGATGCTATGTGTAACTACATTAACCTCCTCCGGGTTCCAGTGAACCCAAATCCCTCCCTTCCTCCCAACAGGGTCAGAAATAGACATTCCAGTGAACCCAAGGTCATTGAAAAAATTCCCCATAGACGACACATGGACCTTAGGTTCAATAACAATGGATATCTGGAACTTATGGAGTCTAAGAAGCTCAGTAAAAGTACCTTTGAAGTTGTTTTTGCCCGCTCCACGGACATTCCACGCCAAGATTTTTAACGACATAGAGGATTCTTCAGCAACCGGTGGCAGTACCTGGAAATACGGATCTAGCCTGCTCAGTATGGCCTGATCCCTCTCCGCAGACCTCAATCCCTTCATATTCAAGCGATGCCATCTCATTTCCTGTTCCTCTTTCCAATCTGCCCTTATCGAAAGTTTGGCTTCTTTCCTCCACCATATCGTTCCCATCACCAAGAATTCTTCCATCTCCGCATCCAACCTTTCGTTTAGTTCTTCGTCCGTCATTGTCTTGTAGTCCTCCCTCGGAATCTCCAAAGTCATGATGAAGATGAATTTGCTCGGAGCTTCCCAGATCTGTGTGATTTTGATTTTTCCCTTTCCCGTGGATCGCTCCCTTGCCGATTTTAGTAGTGAACTTTTTTGCTGCTGATTTGCGAATATTTTTCGGAACCTTATCTCCCGAATTTGCCAGAAAACTCACAAATTTGTGGCTAGTAACCACCCCTGATTCTTCGGCATTGTCTAATAAAGTCTCCACAGCTTTGCCCTGATGTGTCTCCATCGTCGATGTCTCCTCTTGTGTCAGCTTTGTGTCTTCCTCTCTGTCATCGTCGTATTTTTGTCTCCCAACCACCTCTCCTTTCTCTATTTCTCCTCCGTTAGGGTTTTCCTTATCATCCACAATCTCCATTTGGCCTCCGTTGCTGAACCTGGGTGGTTCAAAGGTCCGACCCGTAGGTTCATAATTGGCACCCATTTGGACTCTCGGGTCTTGACTTCTAATGTGGGCTTCCTCGTTGGGCTCGGCGAGCCTGCTAAATATATTATTGGACTGGCTCTGAGGTCCACCCAGTTTGGTATTATTTTTAGGGCCCGTTTCAGATCCCTTCTGCGTCTTGGGCTTTCTGGGTTTTCTGGGATTTTCCCATCTACTGACGGCGGCTGTCTTGTCGCCGTTCGGCCGTTGTATCCATCTCTCAACTGTAGAGATTCCGACCGTTGCATCTCTTCGTTCGCCGTTTGTTTCCCTTTCGCCTGAGTTCTTCCGGCGGCTTGTGTATCTCTCGTATTATCCATAGAAACTTCCCTTCTATGTCCAATTCTACCACAACTAAAGCAAATATTGTTCAAAAGTTCATATAAAACTGTGTAAGAGTACCTACCCACTGTGAATTCAGAGATCAAAGGTTGATTTAAATCCACATTGACACAGATTCTTGCATACTTCAGTCTCATCCCTGTTGCAGAAACGATGTCCACCTTGAGTGGTTCTCCAAACTCCTTAGCAATTTTCCTAAGAACTAGCTCAACATAGTACTCCGGTGGAAGCTGTGGAAGCCGAATCCAAACCGTCGTCATCCTCTGTTTTGCCTCCGACGGTTTAAAGTCCGCGTCCCACCTCATCACCGTAAGATAATGGAAGATAATGGTCCAGAATGATCCAAGGACCCCCTAATAGAACTTTCACATAATCTTGTTCCTCCTGGAACTCAACCAAAAAGAACTCGTCTGCATGTTCTTTGAATCTGCACTTGCCCATCAGGTTCCATATCTTCCTAGCTCTCTCTTCCAAGAACTTGAAGCTAACCGATCTACCCAGCAATGTCACTATGAGACTCCTTCTGAAAGGTATAGCTATCTTCTCTTTAAGTTTCTTAGAGATGAAGATGGTAGGATTGAGGGGATTGGCTCTGTTGATCTCTTTGACCCTTTCTCTTTCTTCTTTTTCATCTTCATATTCTTCCTGTTCATCAACAACTTCAAACAGCTTCTCCCTGCTTTTATCTCCAACCAGCACGTTTCTGAAATTCATCCTGCTGATGTCGCCTTCTTTTGATGAAGCTCCTTCCTCCATGTGTCCATCTCCTCCTGAGGTGTTGCAATCCATGGATTGGACTCCATCATTCACCAATAAATCAATCGTTTTCTTGCATAGATCTTCAGTCTCCTTCGATTTGTGTACACTTCTATCTAATTGATCTCTCTCTCTTCTTCGGTGATGTCAAGGTTTGAAGCCATAGCCTTGCACGGGAACCAAGTCAGAGAGGAAAGTTAGCACTTGATACTTCCTTGTATAACATACACACAAGAAAAGTAGCATTTATCTATGATCAGGGTCTATTCATAAAACAAGCTACACTGAGCTGTGAGAAGAATGAAATCATGGGTTATTGTTGTTTTTGTGATTTCTGTTCTTGGTGACTGTTTCTTGGAAAAAGGGGGTGCAACTACTGTTACATATGATGGGAAAGCAATTGTTATTTATGGGAAGAGGCGGATTCTGCAGTCGGGTTGGGTGCACTACCCTAGAGCCACACCTGAAGTGAGTGAGTTCATGATAATGTGTAGTTTTCGAGACATGAACTGCTAAACATTAATAATGCTGAATTTGTGTTTAATTTGATGAATTCTTCATTTGAAGACTTGATTCATGGCTGGTGTTGAATTCTTTAGGTATGGCCGGAACTTATTAGGAAGTGCAAAGAAGGGGGATTGGACGTGATCGAGACTTATGTGTTCTGGAATTATCACGAGCTGTCAAGGGAGAAGTAAGTGTCGATTTTCCCCATGTTCTCTATATAATGGTTGTTGCCTTTCTACCATTTTTTTGTAAAAAAAAAAGGCATCATTGGGTTTTTGAGCTATCATGGATTTGATCTTTCTCGACATGAACACCGAGCATTGTCTTACCCCCTCTGTTTTCCTCTTCCTTTCATTTCTGCGAAGGATGAACTATGGTGTGGCATTATTGGTTACAGGCTTACAACATGTGCACTGTGGTCTTCTTAAATCTCAACAATGAATCTATGAATAAAAACTATGAAGAAGCCCTCCATTCCTATTAAAAATGTCATCCAAGAGATGGGGATCTATCTGTTGAGGAAAAAGGTCTTGTAACCAGGTAGGAATGGAGGGGTTCTTTGAGGTGAAAAGAGTTTTGAAATGTTAACAAAAAACTTCCCCAATCTCTGAAGTAGTTGTTGCTACTGAGCCATCTAAGTTGTCAATTCTGTGAATATGATTTCTGTAAGGTGGTTCAAGATTTTTTCACAACAGGATTCATGCCTAATTCTGTCAACTCCACTTTCATTGTTCTTATCCCCAAGGCTACTGATGCTCACAAAGTTGGTCAATTTAGACCAATAAGCCTCTGTAACGCCATATACAAAGTCATATAAAAAATTATGTCCAAGAGAATTGCTCCCATCCTTCCTACTATCATTAGTCCTCAGCAAACTGGTTCTGTTACAGGTAGAACGATTCAAGAGAATGTCATTTTGCTTCATGAAGCCCTCCACACTCTTAAAAAGAAAAATGGGAAGCAAGGTCTAATGGCAATTAAAATAGACATGGAGAAGGCCTTTGACAAGATGGAATGGTCTCTTATTATACAAATCCTCACTTGGCTTGGATTCCCTCCCACTTTTGTCTCATGGTTCAAAGCTTGTATAAGTACTACATCCTTCTCTATTCTTATAAATGGAACCCATGTGGGAAACTTTGAAACTTCTTGTGGACTGAGGCAGGGGGATCCCCTATCCCCAATTTTATTTATTCTAGGAGCTGAAGTTCTTTCCAGAGTATTAAGCTTTGCAACAAATGATGGTTTGATCAAAGGGCTCAAGCTAGCAAAGAACTGTGATGCATTTGAGCATCTATTCTTTGCAGATGATTTAGTCTTTCTAGGAAGAGCAAATGTGCTAGAAGCTGAGAATTTCAAGCTCTGTCTCAAGCTTTATGAAGACTGCTCAGGACAAGTAGTTAATAAAGACAAATCTGCCATTTTCTTCAGCAAAAACACTCCTCTATCAGTCCAAAGAGATATTAGAAGTGTTCTGAATCTCAAGAAGGGTAACAAGAAAGCCATCTATCTTGGACTACCAATGTTCCTTTCCAAATCAAAAAACAGTGACTTCTAGAGAGTTTTGGAAAAGCTTAAAGTCAGAACAGCTGGTTGGAAAGCTAGGTATTTGTCATTTGCTGGCAGACATGTCATTATCTCTAGTGTCTTGAGTGCTGCTCCAGCACATCCTATGTCAGTCTTCCTTCTTCCTGACAACTTTAAGGAAAAGTTGGACTCTACATGTGCTGGTTTTTGGTGGGGTGATTCAGAAAGTGAAAAAAAAAACCACACTAAGAGTTGGAGTTATTTATGTACTCCAAAAAACCAAGGGGGTCTTGGGTTCAGAAGAATGAGACATCACAATACTGCTCTCCTCTCAAAACAAGCCTTGAATCTATGGACTCATAAAGACACTTTTTGGGTAAATCAACTTCTCAAGAAGTACTGCTCTCTAATTGACTTCAATAGAATTGAGGTAAAAAATTCCGACTCCTTTTTCTGGAAAGGAATTCTGAAAGTTAGAGATTTCATTGAACCTTTTGCTTATAAATCTGTAGGAGATGGCTCTTCAATTAATATTTGGTTGGACCCTTGGGTCCCAAATCTGGAAAGAGCTAAACCCAAACCCCCAGATGATCTGCACTTAGCTCCTAAGTTTGTCAATGAGCTAATTGATAGCCAAAGTCAAACTTGGAAAGAAGACCTACTTCATAGATGGTTTCAGGACCATGAAAAACAAGAAATTTTGAATATTAAAATCCCTATAAGACCTACCCCAGATGTCTGGTATTGGAGTCAAAGTTTGGATGGAAGTGTTTCAACCAAAGCTGCTTATCTCCAACAAGTGGCTTACTCAGATGTTCAGAATGATCAATTCAATATCTGGAAGTGGATCTGGACTGGTAAGCTTCATCCAAGATTAAAGTTAATATTGTGGAAGGTGGCAGCCAAAGCTCTCCCAATTAAGAGGTGGCATACTCAAGAAGATGAAGACCATATTTGCCTCTTATGTAACATGGAAGTTGAAAGCCAAAATCACCTTTTCTTCACTTGTCACTTTGCCAGGGCTTTATGATTCTTCTTTGGAGGTACTAGAACTGAAAATCTCAATCGCAGCACTTTGAGTGACTGGATTCAGCAGATCATTATCAAAGACCCTCATATTCAAAATGTTGGAGCAATTAATTCTCAGGATTTCAAATGCCTCATGGCTATTATTTTTGAGAGAATATGGCTTCTCAGAAATAGGGTCTTGTTAAAAAAACAAGTCCCTAATATTCACCTCATCATTGAAGAAATTTCCAGGCTTTGGTCAGAGCACTGTAATGCAAGCATACAGTTTCCAAACAAAAATTTGAAGAGCATGGATGAAACTCCATGGGTGCCTCCACCAGAAGGCAGATTAAAAATAAATTGTGATGCTGGATTCAGTAATGGTATGGCTACTGTTTCTTATGTGGTTAGAAAACATCTCTCAAAAATTATTGCTGCTGGTGCTTCACACTCCTTCTGTGACAATGTTATAGAAACAGAGTTTCTTGCGGTAGAAGAAGCCATCCTCGGAAGTCAGAAAGAGAAATGGACTAACCTCATCTTCGAAACTGATTCCCAGATTGTAGTCAACTGTCTCAAAAATCAAAGGTTGAGTCATTGGAAGTGGTCCCTGATAGCCTCAGCTTGTAGGAAAATTTTGACAGAATTCTCTAGCAGTATTACTTTTGTACCCAGATTTGCTAATCTCGCTGCTCACCTCACGGCTAAGTGGTTTCAAGCGAAAGGCATTTCTGCAAATTTTGTTTTTTCTGAACTTTCTAGTTACCTGGATTCTATCATTGGGACTAATCCCCCCATTGTAAATACTTTCCCTCCGTTTTAATATAAGTTCTTTCATCAAAAAAAAAAGAATAGAAACTATGAAGTAGGAAGTATTAGTAAAACTTGAAAGCCCGTGGGGGAAAATAAGCAAGCTTAGCTCACAATTTTGGATAATTTGGATTGTTATCTGTGGTCGTTCTTGCTAGACAGTCAGTCACTCCTTCTTCGATATGTGCCGTCGTGGTCTTCGATTTGCGCTGCCGTTGTCCTCTAGTTTTGATATCTATTTGCATGTATCTATTTGCAGAGAAAAGAAAGTTCGTGTACCTGATTGCTTCAACTGGAGAATGAATACCCTTATATTGTACAAAAAAAAATTTACGATATATGGATGAAAAGTTCATACTCCGGATGCAGTTTTGCCAAATTGAAATAATAGAAAAGTTATAAAACTTTCAACAAGTATTGGTTCCATACACAGACAAAACAAAACAAAACAAAACAAAACAAAACAAAACAAAAGGGTAAGGGAAAGGGTTTTGTGTATTTCTAGGCAAAGTTGAATAAGTCAAAGACAGCTGGAAAAAAAAATGACACGCCATTGCTGACATAGCAAAAGCAAAAAACAATGCATTGGCAATAAGAATAGGTCAACAAAGACATCCAATTAAACGTGACAAACTTCACCTCAAGCTGACCTGATGAGCCTGGCACTCGCACTGGCACAGAGGGGGCATAAGCAGAATATTCCGGGATACTCTTCTTCGAGGAGATCGACTTCAAATCATTTATGACTTCCAAGATACCATCTGTGAATGACATCCCGTACTCAATCTCCTACTTCATCTGCCATTTCCTGTGGTGGAAAAAAGATATCAGTTTTCAAATAATATTTTCAGATACAGTAATCACTAAATCAAAGCCTGAGTTTAGTAAACTTATAAAAAGACACAACAATCAAACAACAAATGGAAGATCTTGATAAATTGAGCAGGTTTGTGTAGTGTTCCCAAATCCACAACAAAAAAATCTTGCTAGCAAACTTATAAAAAAAATTTACTAGCAATGCCCTGCACAAGTCGACGAGTGCAGAGGCTGTGGGGTTTGTTCACTGAAACAGGGGCGGAAGAGCCGACTGCGGGTTTTGGTGAATACATTTTCATGAACCCAAATCAAACAATTAATCACCCACCAAGCAGATCGAAATCAACCAACAACACACATATTGACCAACTCAAAGTCACATATCGAAAAACTAGCAGCCATAGTTAATAAAAATTTGGCTTAAAAGTACGGGATTTGATTAATTCGAGTTATCTATATGTACGTGTATAGTTCGTATACTACTTATTCATCCGAAATTAAAAATACGAATGCATTTCTTACTATTTTAGCATTTATAATGAGCTATTTTTGTCCCACATTGGCATATTTTCATATTTTTCTCAAATATTTGAGAATAATTTGTAAAGCATGTACTAATTTGTTTACCACTTTAGATAATTGCACTATTTAGCAACACATTATTATGTAAAATAACATCAAACTATCAAACTATTTATGATGTAAACTTTTGTAGAAAAAAATTAATGCGTTATCGATAGGTTAAAGTATGCCATGGATCATCCCGCAGCCGTTAACGAGCCAAAGATAACCGTACATAATAGTAGAAATTCACATTACAAATCTTAAGAATTAATTATTCTAACAATATTTTCAGATACAGTAATCACCAAAACAAATCCCGAGTTTAGAAACTTATAAAAAGACACAACAATCAAACAACAAAAAGGAGTTTCTCTCCGCAGCGGTGCTACTGTTGGTCTCTCTCTCTCTCTCTCTCTTCCGAAGCAACGCAACCCAACCCTCCTCTCTTACTCTCTTCCGGCGGAGAAAAACCTCCCATCTCTCTCTGATGGCTCTCCCCCTTCACCCCGTCATCGAGTTTGACCGTGAGGTCAATGCCTTGGTGGCTAGACAGGCCGCCCTCTCCGTCGAGCTGCACCAGACTCAGGTTACCTTGGAGGCCAAGCAGGAGAGTGTTGCTGTTGCCGGTGTTGAGATGCAAGACCTTCTGGCTGCCCGTCACGCCTATATGGTGGAGCTCCGCGGGCAGTCGGAGCTCCGCGTCGACAACATGGCCGAGTTCAAGGTGGCAAGGCGCGTCCGCGCTCTCCCCTCGGCGAGGGTCAGGTGGACCACCCCGATGACAATCAATGTTGCTCGGGCTGAAAGGAAGGTGCAAGATCGGATTCGCTACAATCCGCTCGACTTCATCATTCAACCTTAGGTATGTTGGGTTTTGGGTTGGTGGGTGGGTGGGCGGGCGGGCATTTAGGTATTGATATAAGTTTCCTGGGTTAGGCATTGGTATAAGTTTTCTGGACACTGAGTATGTAATTATTTTATGTTTGGAAATTGTTTACTTTTTATGTTTCTAACATACTCCTATATCTTATCATTTGGTACTGCTTATCATCTATCTAATCTTTTTGGGTTCCCAAAAAAATCAAACAACAAAAGGAATATCTTAATAAATTGATTTGGTGATTACTGTATCTGAAAATATGCAAATTGATACTGTTTCTCCCGGTGTATGAAATGAAATTTACCAAGGGTACATATTTGCAACAAAAATGAAGTTTGGGTACTTCACTGCTTCACTTGAAAATATATGGAATGGCAAAATGGTATTTTTAAAATAAGTTGTACAATACATGGATAAAAAATTAACGGATGATATCTATTTGCAGAGAAAAAAAAGTTCGTGTACCTGATTGCTTCAATTGGAGAATGAATACTAAATCCATATATTGTACAAAAAAAATTGTACAACATATGGATGAAAAGTTCATACTCCGGATGCAGTTTTGACAAATTGAAATAAGAGAAAAGTTGTAAAACTTTAACAATTATTGGTTCCATACTAGGTTACCCAAATTCCCTATATTGGTAACGATTCCCGATCTAGATCGCCCGATCCCGTTCGGGGGTCGTTCGCGATCTAGATCGGTATTTCCGGCGAACTGAAAATTAAAGAGAGGGAGATGGAGAGCAGATACAGAGTACAGACATACCTAACACAGCGCCGCCGCTAGTTCGCTCTTTGAAGAGGACAACAACGCAGTGTCGCCGAGTAAGAAGCAAACGACGGTCCGAGAATCCAAGGAAGTAGAAGGAGTGACGACGCTCCGAGGGGAAGACGCAAACCCAAGGAAGGAGGAAGGAGAAGAAGCGTAACAGACTCTTGCAGATTTTACTGGAAGAACGTGGACTTTTTACCTTATTATTGGAGCAATTTTAGGATAAATGGGTATGTTACTCTTTTATTTTTTCTTTATTTTTTTATTCTTTTTTTTCAAACGTGGGTGGGACTAGTTAATTTCAAAGTCAGATTTGTATTTTATTTCAAAAAAAAAGTCAGCTTTGTATTTCAAACAAAAAAGTCAGACTTTAGAAAAATTGAGAATCTTTTTTTATTCCAATATTAATTATTTTATTTTTTAGATCATAAAAATTCTTTTCTAGTTGAGATAAATATCGTTTACCACATAAAAAATTAATTCAAAAACTGAAATTATAGTGAGCTTGAGATAAATTGAAAAATATCGTTGTTGTTGTTGTTATCTAGTTGAGATAAAATATCCGGTGACTCACAGGTAGATCTTCTAAATTTTTCCGGTTAATAGCAACGGCGAAGAATTTTAATTCAAAGTTATAACAGAACAACACTAGCATATAAAGTTAAGGCTGCAAGTCCACAATACAAATTCATAGTGTTTCAATTACGTGGTATCCTAATAAAATCAAAGTCATTCTTGGATCTAGGGTTTCTGGTCTTGGGCTGCTGCTACCGATCTGATCATCTTCCTCGACAGTTTGCTATCAGCTCAAGTCGTTAGCTCCATGGCCGCCGCACTGAAGCGTCTCGTCGGATCGAAGACTCCTCTTCTTAACCGATATGCTGGAAGCTCCTCTTCTTCCTTCATGCGATCTATGTCTTCTTCCCCAAGATTGAAGAAAGACAAAGTTTCGGCTGCACTCGGGTCCCAGAAGCCTCCAAATCCCGCGGAGGAGGTCTCCCGAACTTTCCCAAGAGAGCAAACTCAAGAGGACCAGGACATCCTGAAGGTGATGGCTGAGCGCAACACAGAGAATATGGAAGGCTATCTCCGTGCACACGAGGCCGTCTTGAAAAGCAAAATCAATGAGAAGGTGGCCTATTTTCTCAAGATAAAGAGGAATGAGATACATAGCAAGGCTATTCTCATCGAGGAGCTGGAGAATGGGGTCGCAAGCGACAAGCTGGTCTTTCTTCAGCATGTGGTGGGCGGAGTTGTTGCGGTGGGGGGCATTGCTGCCGCAATAGCGGGTTGGTATTCGTCGAAAGTGGCGCCGCAATAGCGGGTTGGTGTTCGCCAAAAGTAGTATGAGATTTCGTTAGTTGTCTGTCTGTTAACAATCTTTACTAAAACTCAGTTTCTTGGTGTGCCGATAGGTTTGACTGTTTGACGGTTATCATTAGAAGTACTAATTAATTAAAAAGACAATTTACCCTTACGGCCTTACCCATATTTTTAATTGAAGCTATTCAGTATATTGCAAATACGTACCCTTCTTTAACTCTCTCTCTCTCTCTGTGTGTCCATATATTAGACAAAAAATTACAAGAATACCATATGACACACTCTTAATTGAAACAATTAGGTATCCAAACTTTATTTTTCTTGCAAATAGGTACCCTTTGTTATCTTTCTCCTTCCACTTATTGGACGAAAAAATATAAAAAGACTATTTTATATAAGAAAATAATTAGAAAGATGATAAAAAATCATTGAATGAAACATATAACGAGATTGACAAATCGAGAGAAAGAGAGAATAGAGAGAGATATAACAAATGGAATGAGAGTTTGAGAGATGCGGGTTCTGTGGACAAAAACCGTGGTTTTATAAAATTTGGGGGAGGAAATGAAGGGCAAATGGTCTATAAAGTTTCTCCCGGTATATGAAATGAAATTTACCAAGGGTACATATTTGCAACGAAAATGAAGTTTGGGTACTTCACTGCTTCACTAGAAAATATATGTAATGGTAAACCGGTATTTTTAAAATAAGTTGTACAATACATGGATAAAATTTTAACGGATGATATCTATTTGCAGAGAAAAGTAAGTCCGTGTACCTGATTGCTTCAATTGGAGAATGAATACTAAATCCATATATTGTACGAAAAAAATTGTACAATAAATGGATGAAAAGTTCATACTCCGGATGCACTTTAGCCAAATTGAAATAAGAGACAAGTTATAAAACTTTCAACAAGTATTGGTTCCATACACTGAGATGTTGAGGACGTGGCGAGCAGAACACTCCGAGATAATGTTCAAAGAAATTAACTTCAAATCATTTGAGAGCTCAGAACATTCCGAGATACTATTCAAATAGATTGACTTCAAATCATTTGATATTTGCCAGATACGATTTGAGATTGACGTCCGGTGCTCTTTAATTTCTCCCGCGCCTCATACGCATTTTCATTTGCCACTACCTGTAGTGGACAAAAGATATTGGTTTACTCGAATTTAGTTATTGTTTTACACCCCATAAACAAAATCGAATATCTTGAAAGGAAGCTACTCTAGTTCATAACTAAGCGGTTGCATCACATAGCACGAGCATCATTGCATTTAACTGAGCTTGAGGGCATTTTATAAAAAAACAAAAGATTTCATTATTAAGAGCATATGCATTAATCAGCTTGACCGGCAAACCCAAAGAAGGGTTAACATCTCGTGTCAGATTCCTGCCATGTATTCATGTGTGTTGAATATTGTCCGCCCATTTCCTGTCACAATATTGTTTTTTGAGCTGCTTATACATGAAATAGTCAAGTAGTTCCCTCAGAAAATCGAACATTTACAGCTGCAATCACCAACATGGTATCAAATAATAATTTGTATTTGTATGTTTTGATTGTACAAAGAAAATGCAAGTAATGAAGGTGGTTGTAAAATAAATAAAATCAAATAATAATAGATAATGGGTGTGCTCGATACACTAAATAAACCGCATGAACTTTACAACCCAATTTACTCTAACATTCAAATTCCCAATGTAAGAATCACCTCCCTAAATAAGTACGTAAATAATTATAATAATGATAATAATAATAATAATAATAATAATAATAATAATAATAATAATAATAATAATAATAATAATAATAATAATAATAATAATAGTAATAGTAATAATTTACCATTTAGAAAGAAGAAATGAACATCATTTCATAAAGATGAATTTTGATTAGACACATAAACAAAACAATATTTTCTTACACATCACCGAAAGCAAAAACACTCACACTCTGAAAAGTTTTAGGGTTCTCCAGACGCGCCTTAAAGATTCGTTCGAGTCTCATTTTTCCAAGTTTCTACACAATTTATGCACGAGGATTAAATACCAAACTATATAGATTTTTGACTCCGAAGCGGTGACTCACAGGTACATCTTCTAATTTTTTTCCGGTTAATAACAACAGAGAAGAATTTTAATTCAAAGTTATAACAGAACAACATTAGCATATAAAGTTAAGGTTGCAAGTCCACAATACGAATTCATAGTGTTTCAATTACGTGGTATCATTTTCTATGAAATGACAACCAAACTTACAAAATATTTATATAGCAAAAAAGTCTAAGCTGCCGATTAGAATGCTTATCAATTTATTAAATTGCTGGACATACGATTACTAATAAGAATAAAATGCGAGTAAAAGAAAAACTAGTTTACACACCAAAGAGTAAATTCTCTTGTTCCATTATTGATGGTGAATAAAATTCCATACGATTGAGTTGACGAGACGTTAATTGTTAGAACATTTTATCCCAACTAGACTGTTTTATCAAAATCAAAAGGTAAAATTCCACTGGTGATACACATAGGTTGGATCTTGTGCGGATTTAGTACATGTACTTTCAATTGAAGCAATCAAGTACCCAAACTACATTTTCGTTGCAAATAAGTATCCTCCGTTTACTTTTCTATTTCCATCCATGTATTGGACGGGATTTAAAAAGAAAATTTACCCTTACGGCCTTACCCATATTTTTAATTGAAGCTATTCAGTACCTAAATTTTATTTTAATTGAAAATACGTATCCTTCGTTAACTCTCTCTCTCTCTCTGTATGTCCTTATATTGGACAAAAAATTACAAGAATACCATATGACACACTCTTAATTCTACACAATTTATGCACGAGGATTAAATACCAAACTATATTGATTTTTGACTCCAAAGCGGTGACTCACAGGTAGATCTTCTAATTTTTTTCGGTTAATAACAACAGTGAAGAATTTTAATTCAAAGTTATAACAGAACAACACTAGCATATAAAGTTAAGGCTGGAAATCCACAATACGAATTCATAGTGTTTCAATTACGTGGTATCCTTTTTTATGAAATGCCAACCAAACTTACAAAATATTTTCACAGCAAAAAAGTCCAAGCTGCCGATTAGAATGCTTATCAATTTAATTTTATTATATTGCTAGACATACAATTATTAATTAGAATAAAATGCGAGAAAGAGAGAATAGAGAGAGAGCTAACAAATGGAAGGAGAGTTTCAGAGATGCGGATTATGTGGACAAAATCGTGATTTTATGAAATCTAGGGGTGAAAATGAAGGGAAAATGGACAAATTGAGGATTTCGGTTCCATGGCTTGGTGTAGCTCACGACTTTCCAAACAAATTTTATTTTATTTAAAACAACTTCGTAGAACAGAAACATTTATCTGAGATGGAGTACAATATTCTAAACATAAATTACGGCGTTTATTGACTACTCTGATATGTCTAGTCCTCTAGCCTGCAGTAGATAAATTGTTACATTCCCCAGCGCTAAAAACCTGTAAGTTTTGAAATAGACAAATTCGACCATAGAAAAAGGGTAGTCAGTAAAAAGGGAGTAAGATACATATTACAGCACGTAAAATAATATTTGGTACACAATTATAAGTTAGAAGAGACAAGGAAAAAAATTTAAATAGTGCTAAAGTAAACAATGTTATCGATTGATCGTTACATTTAGTTGGGGGCATATGCACGAGCCACCATCATGATCGATGTAGACAGGGGGGTCACGATGAAATCACAAATGGTGCATCATATGATATATTAAGCCCTATTTCTCCCGAGCGTTATGGGTCTGTTCCATACGTCATTCCCCGCCATAAACGTAGCTAAAAGCTCTCAAGTGTCGACACCCTTATAGCGCAGTGATCCTCTCAAGCATATGTAGCTTTCTATATCTTTCACGATAAAACCCCAGTACTGCGGTATCTCGATGCGTCCTAGCCAACCGCGGGGGTGGTACTCTAACCTCTATCGGGTTAGTCCAAATTAACAAGAGGATCGCCGATAGCGCTTTCGGATGGAGCCAGAACACAAACAACCCCGTACATCGCCCAATTCAATTATAGGTAGCTTATTATTGGGTCAATTTGATAGTTTCTCAATGAGTTTTAAGAGAGTATTATTGAATCAAATTGCCAACGTGCGTGCATCAAATATTCAAAGGGATATTCAGATTTCGTAAAGAAAGTACATCGGTTGAATCGGAAAGTAAAACGCACATGTAGTACATTTTGATATGGAAATAACACTTCTAAATTTGGGGTGGATGGCACCCATAAATTCAGGGTGTTACATTACGTGCTTCTGGTTTTTCATCAAGTCAGTATCCCTAACACGGTAATTTTGGTCAAAGAGGTCGAGGTAGACCGTGTCGAAATAAACACTTTTGTTATGGCAGAAATGATTTTACTCAAAAGTGTGGTGGTCATGGTAACTTTAATAAAAGAGATCGTGGTTGTAACAATATTCATAGTTAAAGGGGGTGGTGCTCGCGGTAACCACCATGGTCAACAACCACCTATCACTTGCTAGGTATGTGGTAATGATTACCACAATGTTGTAGACTGTTGTCACCGCATGGCGTATTAGGGTGGAAAACTCTCTGAGAAATTAACTATTTTGAATACCATCATTCAATCCTCTGGTACTAGACATTTTTCTGGTTTTAGCAATGGGTATTCAAACACTTATGCTGCTCCAAACACCTGGTTGTCGGACACTGGTGCCACAAATCACTTAACTACTGATGTTAATAATCTATCTCTTGTCGAGTCTTACATTGGGTCTGATCAAGTAGCCACTGGAAATGGGTATTCGCTCTCTATTAGTCATTTTGGTACTGCTTTAATCTCTACCTCCTCTCATTCTTCCACTCTTTCCAGTGCTCTGTATATTCCTACACATGCTGCTAATTTACTCTAATGTGCACAAACTCTGGTTAACATAATTACAGATTTGTACTGATGCCTTGTCTTTCTTTGTATTTTCTAAGGCTTTTACTTGGTCGAAAAATATGTGATTCTTTATGAGATGCTCGTTTAGGGCATCACACTGATGAGATTTTAACGAAGAGTTTATCTGGTATTAATTACGTGACAATTGCCTCTCCCAGACCTTCAACCGATGCTCATCTGTTCCAGTTTTTTCTCAAGTGGTATGTTTGGGTTTTCACCCCAAGACTTTTTTATTATTACTTTGATGCAATCCTAGTGATCCACATGTATGTGGAGAAAAAACGGGTCTTGCCTCCCACACTAACTCTATCGGAACATGATTAGAGGTAGTGTTGATGAGGTGATTGGCCTGTGCCAAACCAAATCCGTCCAACCAGGCGAGGTTAGCTACTGCCCTGCCCCACCTCTCTTAGACCCGGGACAAAATTTCTTGGGTTGCTGGTCCAAGTAAATTTGTTCCCCGAAGCCGAGATCAAACAATTCATTGCCTGAAGGTGATACCCTGAAATCCGCATTTAGTGGAGTGTCACCAATATTGCGAACTTCTTTCACCGCAATCAAAGGAAGCGATGTCGTAACTCTCCGATCACACCTTAGGGGACCTCATAAGCATTCTCTAGACTCGAGAGAAGAATCCGTGCCAGATCTTCGTAAAAGTCAATTAGCCGTCACTGACTACCTTCTTGATCATCTTTAACAAGACAATCAATATGAAACTTAAAAATGAGCGAATCTGAGCATTCAGATTATCCTTCCAAATGAGAGCAAGCCCTACACTACGCCCAACGCAATCCAAACTAAGAGCGGCGTCGAACCCTATCTTACTTCTGATCTTCTCCATCTCGTAACTAGTCAGTCTGGTTTCATAAGGAAGACTAAATTGTCTCACTTACCTTCGATCAGGCTTTTGGGGCTGAGAGCACTACAGAGGTGCACCTGCATGTTCCAGCTTAAGAGATTCATTTTTGCATCTTAAATGTTATAATTGTACAATAATAATTTGTAAAAGAGTAAAGTTAAGAGCATCTCCCACAGTTGATATCAAATTTTACACCAAATCTTATATGTGGTGGAGAAAAATGGTTTGACCTCCCACATTTAACCCTCAAAAACTCCATTTAACCATTTTTGGTGAAAAAATAGCACTTTTGGCCTCCCACAGTTTTCAACAAATTTTACATCAAATAGCCATTTCACTATTTCATCAAATTTAGAGAATGGTATTTTAAGCCTCCCACAACAAATCATCAAATTTATCACCAAATCATGAATTTCATAACTATCAAAATAAAATAAAAAAAATTACTAAAACAATATTACACGGAATTGTAAAATGATTAAATAACACTTCAAAAAATCTAAAATTAACCAGTTTGATCTATTTGACCATGATTATCCCATAAGTGTGTAATGAGTCTTCTTCTTAGTTCGTTATGAGCTCGTTGGTTTATAATAATGCATTATTCATGTCGTCATTTTTGTGTATATTTTATTTTTTATCACTAAGATTAATTATATTAGTCGTTAAAAATATTTTTTTAACACTAATCAATTATCTGCACACACTTAATAGTTGAGGTAAGTCTTTCTATGAATTTGTTCCCACTTCAATCTTATTGGGGGGGGGGGGGGTAGTTGTAAGGATAGGTTTTCTTTCTAATTTTATATATTTGCATGCCATACTAAATGGAAATATGTAAAAGAAGATTACTGAAGTTCTTGAAGTTTGACATCAGTGTATTATGTTCGACCAAACCTGTTGCAACTGCATTAGTTATTTCATTTTATCATCCTGCAGCATGATGCTGGAAATATTATGTAACACACTATGGCTCAAAAGCATACCACTCCGTCCCAGCTCTTTCTACCCAAACTGACTTTTGCCACTATTCACTTGATCACTTTGACCCATTGATTTGAATAGCAAACCGATGCAATTTTTCGATAATTTTTTCATAGTGTTGTAGAGTAAAAATTTCTCTATAATACGGTGAAAAAAATATCAAAAAATCGTATTATTTTCCTATCCAAATCACCCGGTCAAAGTGACTCAGATATGAGTCAAAAAGTCAATTTGGGTAGAAAGAGCTGGGACGGAGTGGTATTATACAAAGTGAGAGAAGAAAAACGGATGACATATATACTGTAAAGACGAAATGCTACACTATTACATTAGAGCATATTTTTACCATGAAAGTAATGTGAAAACATGCTCTAAACACTAATTAAAAATTTGGACCGAATCCTATTTTTACCATCAAATTTGATGGTAAAAATAGGATTTGGTGATGTAGGATAGGATTTGAGGGTACTGTGGGAGATGCACTTTCACATTTCACAAAAGCTACACCAAATATAGGATTTGGTGATTTGGTGGTTTTTTGGTCAACGACTGTGGAAGGTCTACAAAAAATCACAATTTTTTTGATGATTTGGTGATTTTTTGTGGGAGGCCGAAAACACCAAATTTTATTATCAAATAGTATAGGATTTGGTGCACTGTAATAGATGCCTTAAGCTTCTTTTTGCAGTATAAAATTTACAGAAAAATCATATATTCCCAAATTAACCTATATTCCCAAATTAACCTTATCTTCAGAGAAATTACATATGGTCCCCCAAAGATGCTCTAATCTCGATTGCGGCCGTTATCTGGCTTACACACATATATATAGACGACACAGAAACCCTAGATGACGCTCTTTTACCCTTTGCTGTTCTTCTTCATCCTCCGCCGTCCCAGTTTCAGCAGCTTCTCATCTCTTCTGCAAAGGTACGCTCTTTCTCTCTTCGCCATCGAATCAATTGTTCTATGTGCTAATACGAGCTCCCTAAAAAAATTCAATCTTTGACGATTTCCTCCCAAAGTCCATGTTTTTTTCAATTGCTTCCACCCCTCTGATATGCCTTCCCAGATTTGCTTCATGTTTACGTATGTGGGTTCCAATCCGCAGATCCGATTTGGGTTTGGGGCTGATTGGGTTGGTGTTAGGGAATTAGGGCTTGATTTAGATTTATCGCCTGAAAGCTCCCATCTTTTTCTTGTTTTTTGGTCTATTATGTTTATTTGACATTAGTATATGTTCGCTAAATTTTGGGTTTGGGGCTGATTGGGTTGGTATTATGGAATTAGGGCTTGATTTAGATTTATCGCCTGAAAGCTCCCCACTTTTTTTTCTTGTTTTTTTGGTCTATTATGTTTATTCGACATTAGTATATGTTCGCCGAATCAATATCAATATATGGTGTTTGTCTTTGTTCTGTGAAGGTTAAGCGATCTTTCGGTTTCTTCAAATCCTAACGCGCAAGTATGGCTTCGAAGTTTTGGACTCAGGTATGTTGTTGATTATGTTCTTTTTTGGCCAGAGGGTTCTAATGTTTGGTAGTTGAAAATTGTGAGTTCATGAGCTAATTGAATTATGTTCATAAAAATAGGGAGGAAGCAGCTCTGAGGATGATGTGAGTGATTATGGTGAGGAGGAAGCCGAGGAGGGAGTCGGTGAAACGGTTGCCCCGACTACTGGTGGGAACAAATACCTTGATAAGGGTAATGCTATTGATAGCGATGACTCGGATGATAACAAGCGAGTTGTCAGATCGGCCAAAGACAAGCGTTTCGACGAGATGACTCTCACTGTTGATCAGATGAAGAATGCCATGAAGATTAATGACTGGGTCAGCCTCTCGGAGAGCTTTGACAAGATAAACAAGCAGCTTGAGAAGGTGATGCGGGTGATCGAAGCTGTGAAGGTTCCTACTTTGTACATCAAATCTCTTGTTATGTTAGAGGACTTCCTAAACCAGGCTCTGGCAAACAAAGAGGTGAAGAAGAAGATGAGTAGCAGCAATGCGAAAGCATTGAACTCCATGAAGCAAAAGCTGAAGAAGAACAACAAGCAGTATGAGGAGATGATTACTAAGTTCAGGGAGAGCCCTGAGGAAGAAGAGGTGAAGGAAGAAGTGGTAGAGTCTGACACAGAGACGGATTCGGGTTCAGAGGTTGAAGAGGACCCATCAAAGATTGCCATGGGGTCAGACGACGAGGATGACGATGAAGATGGTGCAGATGGAACAGCTGATGGTGGCGGGGTTTGGGAGAAAATGTTGAATAAGAAAGATAAGATCATGGACAAGCAATTCATGAAGGATCCAAGTGAGATAACATGGGACATAGTTAACAAAAAGTTCAAGGAAATTGTAGCTGCCCGTGGTAGGAAGGGAACCGGAAGGGTTGAGCTGGTAGAACAGCTCACTTTCCTCACCAAAGTAGCTAAGACACCTGCTCAGAAGCTTGAGATACTTTTCAGCGTTATATCAGCACAGTTTGATGTTAACATTAGCCTGAGTGGCCACATGCCAATCAATATATGGAAGAAGTGTGTCCAGAATATGCTTACAATCCTTGATATCTTGGTCCAGCATCCTAACATTGTCGTTGATGACTCCGTGGAGCCTGAAGAGGAGGAAACTAGGAAAGGATCAGATTTCACTGGGACAATTCGTATTTGGGGGAACTTGGTAGCCTTCCTGGAGAGGATAGATGTGGAGTTTTTCAAGAGCTTGCAGTGCATTGATCCGCATACCCGTGAATATGTTGAGAGGCTAAGGGACGAACCCTTGTTCGTGGTTCTCGCACAGAATGTTCAGGAATATCTAGAGAGGGTTGGCGATCACAAATCTGCTGCAAAGGCTGCACTTAAGCGGGTTGAACTAATATATTACAAGCCTCAAGAAGTGTACGATGCCATGAAGAAGTTGGCTGAGCAAGTAGAAGAGAGTGGAGAAACTGGGGCAGGAACTGACGAAAGCAAGGGTCCTCCTGCTTTTGTTGATACTCCTCAACTTGTATCTCGCAAACCCACTTTTCCAGAGAAAAGCAGGACACTGATGGATACTCTTGTCTCTCTTATATACACGTCTGGTGATGAGAGAACCAAAGCTCGAGCCATGCTATGTGACATTTTCCACCATGCTATACTTGATGAGTTTACGACCTCTCGTGACTTGTTGCTAATGAGTCACTTGCAGGATAGTGTTCAGCACATGGACATTTCAACTCAGATTCTTTTTAACAGGGCTATGGCACAGCTTGGTTTATGTGCGTTTAGGGCTGGACTAATTGCTGAAGGGCATGGATGTCTTTTTGAACTCTACTCGGGTGGCAGGGTGAAGGAACTACTCGCACAAGGTGTCTCCCAAAGTCGTTATCATGAAAAGACCCCTGAGCAGGTTTGCTTCTATTGTCTATGGTGTATTACATTTCTTCTGACCTATTTTAAATTCGAAGTCATGCTGTCCCTTTCAGCTTCGTTCCATTGTCACGCCCTAATTTTATAGCATGTGAAGGTATTTCTTGATTTTTGTTTATTTTGTTTTCTAATCCTTCACTTGAATATAGAGGGGGGTCTCTTCTTCTTTTATTTTGCTGCTTGAAGAACCGGACCTGTTATTATTTCAATTGTTTCATCCGAGAATTTGGCTTTTAAAATAAATAAATTAGTCAAGGAAGAATCTATTTTTTCAAATTACATCACCACCTGAATGAAATACTTTGATGATTGAACATGAAGAAGACCAAAAATATGCACAGGTTGATAGTGTTTCAAGTCAAGATGGTGTCTACTTTTGCCCATCTTATATTATTTCTCAGCATACATTATTGCCCGTCTTATCAAGTACTAGCTAGTACTTTATGATCCTCAAGAATGAATTTTTTATGATCCTCAAGAATAAAGTTTCTGTAGATTGCAGTTAATTGCTTTGTATGATGCTCAGTTTGCTAAAAGCATCTATTTTTTTGTTTCATGATCTCATGCACAGTCCATACTTACCAGTTACCAATTTCCATCAATAAAATTAGATTCGCCTGTAATCTTGCATATAGTAGGGTTTGGGGTTATGGGCATACTTGCTGCTGTGGAATTGAAAGAGTTACCTTTATGTGGTGTGTAGAGATATTCTTTGTAAATCGGAAACCTAGACACTTGTGTATTAGGTGTTCCTATTGGTGATTATGGAGCATACATTGCTCAGTTAAGGAAGCAGATATTTTGCAAGATGGTTTTGTTTGTTATTATAGACAATCTATAACTATTTTTCTGGCTCTTGGCTCTTGTGGGAGTGTTAGATGTATATTGACCCCCTAATAAATGTCTAACTCGTAACTTATCTTTCTAATAAATGCAAATATTTGTTGGTCTAGTTACCCTATGGATGTATTTTCTATGGACACTACAAGATTGTTTTGTCAATCCTAGTAATCACTTCTATTCAGTTGGTCTAGTTACCCGATAGATGCATGCAATGGATGAGGTATTCGAGCAATCTGTGAGATGTAGTTGACCAATTAACTTCTCAAGGGTGTATTTTTCGTAACAATGAACAGCTCAAAGGTGTATTTTTCCTTATTTTGCATGAATCAGTGCACATAGTTCGCATTTCTAACTAGCATTGGTTGAGTATGTCCGATTACCCCACATATTGGAAGCACTACTAATTCAGATTTTGATATTGCTTCAGAGTTGATATTCTGGAATTTCTTGCATTTGTGTCTCATTTTCCAAGTCTGTGACTCAATATTTGTTGTATTTTGTCAGGAACGGCTGGAAAGGAGAAGGCAGATGCCATACCATATGCATATCAACCTAGAACTTCTAGAAGCTGTCCATCTGATATGCGCCATGCTGTTGGAGGTTCCAAACATGGCAGCAAACAGCCACGATGCCAGGCGCAGAGTCATCAGCAAGACATTCCGGCGGTTGCTCGAGGTAAGTGATCGCCAGACCTTCACTGGTCCACCTGAAAATGTCAGAGACCATGTAATGGCCGCCACTAGATCCCTCATCAAGGGTGATTTCCAAGAGGCATTTGACATTCTCAAGTCCCTCGATGCTTGGAAGCTGGTGAGGAACAAAGACCAGGTTCTTGAAATGCTCAAAGCCAAGATCAAGGAAGAAGCCCTAAGGACCTATCTTTTCACCTACTCATCCGCATATGATTCTCTGAGCCTAGACCAGCTTGCAAAGATGTTTGATCTCTCTGATGCTCAGACACACAGCATTGTGAGCAAAATGATGATTGCTGAGGACCTCCATGCTAGTTGGGACCAACCAACGCGTTGTGTTGTGTTCCATGATGTTGAGCACTCCAGGTTGCAGGAATTGGCTTTCCAGCTGACGGAGAAGGTCTCAATCCTAGCAGAAAGCAATGAGAGGGCGGTGGAGGCAAGGCTTGGTGGTGGTGGGTTGGATGGTCTGCCGCCAAGGAGAAGGGATGGTCAGGACTATGCTGCTGCAGCTGGTGGTATGGGTGGCGGCGGAGGAAAATGGCAGGACTTGTCTTATACACAGGGAAGGCAAGGTGGCGGCGGCGGTGGCCGTGGTGGTTATGGTGGGCGGTCTTATGGTCAGAACCAAGGTGGTGGCGGTGGCGGTGGCTATGGAAGAGACAGAGGGGGTCAGTCACGTGGAGGATACAATCAGAGTACAAGGTATCAGGATACTGCTTATGGTGGGAGGACATCGTATCAAAGTGCTTCTGCAAGGGGATCTCACATGGATGGCGGCTCTCGCATGGTTAATCTCAACAGGACTGGTGCACGCGCGTATTGAGGAAGAGACTGAGACAAAGCGAGTTTCCTAATCCCTAGTTCTTTTACTCTATTGTTATCCGCATTTTCCGTTTGGGAGATTTTGACAAGTTGGGCAAGCTTAGAATTGTGTTTTTTTGTTGATTTTGACAAATTAATATTTGTCTGAAGTTCTGGAATGGAGCTTGAACTCCTCTTAAAATATCTTTATGGCAATATTGACAGCTTTTTTATTTGTTTGTGTTGTAATTCTTCTTCTAATGGCTGGCTCTTTGTGCAATCTTCTAGTGCATCAGTGTGCTTTGATGATATTGTTCTGGCAAGTCTTGGAATGTCTGTATGACTTTCATAGAGCTGATTTGATAATTTCAATCTTACACTGTGCGTTTACAATCTTGGTCATGCTAGGTTTCGATTCTTTTGTTCTTGCTTTGTCAAAAAACGGAGACGTCTACTACAAGAACGCAGGGAGCTTGTTGATGTTGTATTGATGTAGTAACTCTGGATGGAGATCTTATTTCCACCAAGATAGGTTTTGGGAAGGTGTTGAGAAGACGAGAGATGAAAGAATGAATGAAGAAACTATGAGATTTGAATATCGAACTCAATTGCATAAAATATAATATATATGTATGAAACTATGAGATTTGAATATCGAATTGCATAAAATATAATATATATGTATACACTCCCTCCGTCTCACCTAATTTTTGAATTTTTTTTGGGACGTCTGGTTATTTCTTGAAACTTTCCTACAATGGAAAGTTTCTACGCCCTAAAATACCATCTTACCCCTAATAAAAATACATAATCTCATCTCAATTGGACCTAATTAAATTGAATTAGCAAAGTAATTCAATTTCATTAGGCCCGAAACGGATTAGCTTCACTAATGGAACTCATTTGGCGCAACCCAGTGGCGGAGCTAAGAAATCAAGTCAGCTGAGGCAGGATTCGCGAAGTCAAAGTTAAAAGTCAAAGTCAACAGACAAAATGGTAAATTGGTAAAAAAAAAAAAAAAAATTGTTGACTGGGAGGAAATTGTATCCTTGAGTAATGGGATTTGCCTACTGTAGATAGTGCTTTCTGAGCTGACAGATCTTGGCCACGTGGCAATCATCTAGCACACCATATTGTGCTCCACACACACTGGATCACCAGCCGGCTGATCCATGTGGGGGCTGCGAGATAGGGCCCTCGCATACCACTGCACGGGACTTGTAGGGACTTAGTGGTTTGGAGGCTAGAGTAAGTCATGTCGCGTGCGAGCCAAGCCCGCGGGCGACCTTTAGTAACTGCTTTTGAGAGATTTATGGCACGAGCTCCATAAACCCGGTCAATCCGGTCAAACCCGGTCAACCCCCATAACGGTTCCGGTATTCACGCATAACGTGCTGTAACGGTCCCTATATACGCGGACGAACGTGCCGTTGTGGTTAAGCTAATTAAGCCGCCATTGATGGGCGCATTAACCACACTGCAACAGTCACATTCTCCGTTATATATAGGACGCTAACCTTTCCATACAAGGGAAGAACACACATCAGACATACGCGGAAGCTCTGCCAAACCCCTGTCTCTCTCTCAGACATTACTACTGCCTTACTCTCTCCCTACACACAACCCAACTCTTCCTGTGCCATTCCCGATCCCCTACTTACGGTGTACACAGAGTGCTCCCCGCCGGATTCTCTTGTGCACATTTTGGTGAACCCGACGTGAACTTACCATCTTAAAGCAACCATGTCTCAGGAGGATGATGTCAGTAACAGATAGCCTTCCACGGAGGCCGCCTCTGGAGAGGAGATTCACCGTACTCCTACAGCCCCCAGTGAAGCTCCGACGCTAGAAGCCTTGGATGCCACCATCCAAAGTCAGGCGAAGGCTCTCAAAGCTCAATCTGCGCAGCTAGAACGGATCATGGCTGTCTTGGGAACTCTTGCTCCAAACCCTGCACCAGCCACCACCGTCTCTCAGGGAGGAGGAGTATCCACCACTCAAGGATTGGGAGTGTCGACCACGCCACCCAACCCCAATCTGCAAACTCCACCGGCGACCACGCAGCTACCCTCAATTCAGGGGTCAACAGCTCAGATGTTGCCTCTCGCTGCTCATACTCCTCAGCCCCCGGCTCTGGTACCTAATCCGGCCTCACAGTATCCCTTGCCTCCCCCAACGGCAATCTAGGGTAACGTGAATTCGCAATACGTCCCTAGCCCTCCTGCGGCGTATGTGTCGCCTCCACCTGCGACAACTCCTCCTCCCGCTGCCGAGGGAAGTACTCCGGAGTGTATGACGTCACTCCAACGGCGCATAGATACCATTCTGGCTCACCAATCGTTCGCAGATACCATCATTCCGAAGCTCGACAACGATCCACCTATCCCACGAGAGATCTATCTCATGCCTAAACCTACTGGGTACAAGGCTCCTAAATGGGACGAGTTCGAGGACGTCAATGGGAACGCCCATGAGCATGTCATGCGTTTCATCGATGTGATGGGTCCGTATGGAGCTGATCCCAAACTGCTGATGCGCGAGTTCCCGAAATCCCTGGGGAACATGGCTTACAAGTGGTATAGGACGTTGGAAGCCGGATCCGTGAAGACTTGGGACGATATGGTCCAGAAGTTCTACACCAAGTTCTTCCAAATGGAGGAAAACGTGACGATGATTCATCTCTCGCGGATGTATCAGAAGCGCGAGGAGGACGGAATAACCTTCATCAAGAAGTTCAGGGCCAAGTCCTTGGAATGCAAAGACGTGATACTTGGAAGCAGACTCGTAGAGATATGCTTGCAGTGCATGCGAGACGAGTACAAAGGTATGCTTATTAACCTGCAAACGCCTACGTTTTCAAAGCTAATCGAATGCACGAAGAACATCGAGCCTATAGTGGAGAGGCAGAAAAAGAGAAACGCTCCTGAGCGATCCTCGGGCGGTACTACTTTCAAAATTGGGAGATTCAGCTACAAGAGGGGACGCGAAGCTGAAGTAAATACGGTCTCACCCCAAAAGCAGGCGAAGATTGTGAACTTTGATGCACCACCTCTGCCATGTTCGGTGGAAGAAGCAAGCGATCTCTGCAGGCAGTGGCGCAAGGATGGTGTCCTACCGCCGCTCGAGAGGGCACCCTCCAAGGAGATGGTGAGGGACCCGAAGTGGTGCGGATACCACGGCAAGGTCATGCATCCCACGACGGACTGCAAGAAGCTCAAAATTGTGTTTAGCCAAAAGATGAAGAATGGCGAACTGATTGTTAGCGACCAAAGGCAGGATGTGCGCAACAATCCACTCCCTGCCCATGCGGAGCAAGAATCGAAGGGAAGAGAAGTTGCTATGATCTCGATTGTGGATCTTGAAGAGGTCGCAGAAGATGGTCTACCCATCATTGCCGAGATCCAGGATGAGGACTACAACATTGACACGGAGGACGAACGCGCCGACCGGATGAAGGGGTCGCACGGGTTCAACAGGTTCTTTGACGAGATGAATTTCTCAGAAAAGTGCCGAACGGAAATGACAAAGGCCATCCTAAGGATAGCAGAAGACTACGAGGAGGATCTCGTAGTCTCCAATGGGAAAGTCATTAGGGCGTCTCGCTCTACAGAAAAGATTATAACCTTTTCCACCAGCGATAAGAAGACAGATGCAAGCCACCAGAGGCCTCTGTATGTGACGGCTATCATCAATGGCGTCGAGTTCAAAAGAGCGTTCGTCGACGGAGGAGCAGCAGTTAACGTTGTTTCGCTCCATACATTGAAGCTAGCAGGAATCCCAGAGTACAAGATTGTCAAGCGTCCATCCCCGTTGATGGGATTCGGAAGCGACTCCAGAATGACGATAGGATGGATCCGCCTGGGTATCCAGATCGGCAAAATCAAGTGCTCAGCGAAATTCTATGTCATAGATGCGAACTCTACGTATCACATGATCATAGGTCGAGCCTGGATTCATCGCTTTGATGCTGTCCCTTCAACAGCTCACCAAGTGATGAAAGCTATTTGGAATGACAGAATAGTCGAGATACCAGCTTCGACGAGTCCGTTCAACATGGATGAAGCTCATCTCAGTGAGGCGGTGTGGTTCACCGAGATGGCAGATGAGCAAACACCGGGACCATTCAACCCCACTCCTTTACCCCTATGGGAAGATATCAAAGATCAGTCACCTGCGGGAGTGATGGTGACAAGAGAGGATGCCAAGGAAAAGCCGCCCACGCAAGAAGAAGCGCCGCGGATTGCCTACCAGCAAAAGAACGTGTACACTCTGAAAAGAATAGCAAAGTATGACCCCGAAGGCAAGGAGATAGAGAGTTTCTACGCCGACGGGAAGAAATGCTATCGCATATGAAGGTGCGCGGGGGTGTCCTCACGCGGGCATGGGGATATCCCTGAGCAAATCAACCAAATCGAGCAGGTTGCGGAGACAGAAAGACCAATGCCGAGCACTCTAGAAGAGAAACTCAAAGAAGCACCCGAATGCATGGAAGACAAACCCAGACCGCAAATGCAGAAGCTGAAGGAGGTATTCCTAAGCCCGAGCGAAGAAAAGAAAAGGCCGGTCTTTCTAAGTGCGGACCTCACGAGCAAAGAGGAGGAAAGATTGCTACAACTCTTGACCGAGTACAAGGACGTATTCGCATGGGAGTACGACGAAATGCCGGGCCTCGACACGAGCATCACCATGCACCGGTTGGATGTGATACCGGGATCCAAGCCGGTAAAGCAGAGCACAAGAAGTTTTAGGCCCGAGCTCAACGTGAAGATAAAGCAGGAGATTGTCAAACTCTTGGATGCCAAATTCATAGAGCCAAATCACCATCCCACATGGCTGGCTAACATTGTGCATGTGGTAAAGAAGAATGGGCAGCTTCGCATTTGCGTGGATTTCCGGGATCTCAATCGTTTCTGCCCTAAGGACGATTTTCCACTTCCCAACATCGACTTTCCTATCGATTCGACCGCGGGTCATCGCATGTTCAGCTTCATGGACGGTTTCAGTGGGTACAATCAGATCAAGATGGACCCCGAATATGCACGGAAAACCGCATTCATCACCCCCGTGGGAGTATTCAACTATACGGTGATGCCTTTTGGACTCAAAAACGCAGGTGCGACCTATCAGTGGGCCATGATGGCTCTGTTCCATGACATGATGCACAAAGAAGTGGAATTCTACGTGGATGACCTGGTTGTTAAATTCAAGGAGGAGGAAGACCATCTGACGGATTTGCGGAAAGTGTTCAACAGATGCAGACGCTTTCAATTGAAGATGAACCCCATGAAGTGCGCATTTGGGGTAACATCAGGGAAATTCTTGGGATGCGTGGTACATCGTCAAGGAATTGAACCCGACCCTGCGAAAGTATCAGCCATCACTGGCGTGACTCCGCCGCACAACCAGAGTGCCTTGAAAACCTTCTTGGGAAAGCTATCCTATCTGCGAAGATTCATCCCAGCGATCGCTGAAATCACCTTCTGTTTCAGTGATCTTCTCAAGAAAGATGTTGTATACAACTGGACCACGGAACACGAAGCTGCGTTCGGAAAATTAAAAGAGCTGCTGACATCTTCAAAAGTAATGATAGCACCTCAGCTCGGATCACCACTCTTGTTGTATCTGAAGTCAACAAGGAGGTCTATAGGGGCTCTTCTCGCTCAGGAGTATGAGGGTCAGGAAAGGCCCATCTACTACATCTCCCGCATCGTGCAGCCAGCAGAATCAAGGTACACGGACATCGAGCGTCATTGCCTTGCTTTTTTCTTCGTAATAGAGAAGTTGAGACACTATTTTGCTTCGCACAAAGTAGTGGTGGTCACAAAGAACGATCCCATACGATATCTGCTAACTCACACTACTCATGGAGGAAGATTGGCAAAGTGGTATATGACCATTTCCCAATTTGACATCACATGCATTCGGTCGCGGGCGATCAAATCGCAGGCGGTAGCGGATTTGTTGGCGCAGTTCCCCGATAACAGTCATGAGCCCGTGATTGAAGAAGAATTGGAGGGACCTGAAATCTACGCAGTTGAGTTGCCTTACTGGACGCTTCATTTCGACGGCTCGTCCACAAGGAAAGGTGGAGGTATTGGGATAGTCTTGACCAAACCAGATGGGGAAGTCATACAGATGTCCGCAAAGCTTGACTTCGCAGTTACCAACAACGAAGCAGAGTATGAAGCTCTCATCGCAGGGCTCCGCGCGGCAAAGGCCTTGGAAGTAAGCAATTTGACAGTTATGGGGGACTCCAAGCTAATCGTCAAACAAGCCTCGGGTGAGTATGGTTTGAAGGAAATAAACTTATTGCCCTACACGACCCTGGTGCAGAGATTGGTGCAACAATTCTGCGACGTTAGGTACGAGCACAAACCTCGAGCGGACAACAGGCATGCTGATGCTTTAGCTACCCTGGGGTCCAAGGTCAGTGCAGACAAATGTCCCGCGAGGATCTTCATTGAAGTGCGAACGTCCTCGGCGTTGACAGAAGACGCGTGCGACGAAGAATGCATGGACGATGCAGACTGGAGAAAGTCAATCTTACGCTCCATCGCAGAAGGCACGAGCAGCGAGAACTGGGCATCCACAAAGGGCTATTGCATACATGAAAACACCCTTTATTACAAGGGCCCTGGCAGAATACTTATGCGATGCGTCTCCGAGCAAGAGGGACAACTACTATTAGAAAAGATTCACCGACATGCTTGCGGGGAAAGTGAGGTGTCAATCTATCGGAAAGCTCAGAGGTATGGCATTCATTGGCCGGACATGTCAACAGCCGCAGCATTGATTCAAGGAAAGTGCGAGAGCTGCGCACTGATCAAGGACTCTTTACTCATTGCTCTAACCGACGATGACGCGGATTGGAGGAAGCCCATCTTCGATTTTCTTACCCAGGGTACTGTACCCGAGTCGAGAAAAGAAGCCGAGAAACTAAAGAGGAAAGCATCCCGATATGTAGTGCAAGAAAATATGCTTTGGCGAAGGGGCCATGAAGGCAACCTGCTGCGATGCCTAGACAGCACAGAAGCACAAGAAGTGATGGACCTTTCTCATCAGGTGGAACACCAGGGGGGTGCGAAATTATGCAGACAACTCCTTTCAATTGGATATTTCTGGCCCACTATGGAGGCTGATTGCCGCACCAAAGTAAGACGCTGCCAGGAGTGTCAATTCAAGGGTAATCTAGTGCACGCCCCTGCCGTAGATTTACATGCATTGGGAACACCATGGCCGTTTCACACATGGGCTCTGGATATCATCGGTCCCATTCGACCGACCTCGCACGGGAATCACTTCATTCTCACCGCAACCGAATTGTTCACCAAGTGGGTAGAAGCGATACCACTGAAGACAGCAAATGCGTTAGCTGTGGTCCATTTCGTCCAAGAACGTATCATATGCAGGTTCGGAATTCCCAATACCATCCTTTCGGATAATGGCACTCCTTTTGTTAATCGCCAGGTGGCCGCAAAGCTAGCAGAATACAACATCAGGCAGATATGCTCCATTCCATACTATCTGAAAGGGAATGGGCAAGCAGAAGCCACCAACAAAACGCTGTTGAGGATTTTGAGCAAGATGGTCGCAGATGACCACAAGAAGTGGGCTGATTCTTTAAGCATAGCCCTGTGGGCTTATGGGACTTCTCCAAGGACACCCTCAGGGGTCTCACCGTTCCTTTTGTGCTACGGAGCTGAGGCTGTGGTACCAGCGGAAGTGAAGGTTAACTCCGCAAGGTTGGCTTTTCACGCGTTATATGAAAACCAACGCTATCATGACCTAGCCCTGCTAGAAGAAAAGCGGGAGCAAGCCAAAAGGACCAACAAGCGTTACCAAGAAAGGATTGCTCGTGCGTACAACAAAACAGTCCAACACGAGACTTCGCAGTTGGAGATTTGGTCTTACGCGCATCTGATCATTGCATGCGAGAGGCAGCTCATCCAAAATTCGCAGCCAATTGGGAAGGACCCTTTGAAGTCACGGAAGTCTTTGACAGTGGCTACTGTAGCATACGGAGGTTACATGGAACGACCTCAACCCCAAGCTCAGTCAATATGCGCTGGATCATGAAGTACTATCCTTAACTTCTCTTGTTATACGCGTTATATTACAACGTTTTGCTTTATGATCCGTATTGCCATGATTCGCATATCTTCTCTCCCATATGAGAGAATTGTAATCTCATCTCTCCCATACGAGAGTTTTATAATAAGAGACTTCTCCCAAATGAGAAGAACTTTATACTTCTAGCTGTCTTTATTGCTTCATTTAGTTCATTGTCATTGTTAGCAAAAGCCTATCCGCCGTGATAGCAGCCCATGCAAATGCGATCTTAACTGATCTGTTAAGCCTATCTATCACGATAGCAGCCTACGCAAATACGATCTTAATTGATCTTTTAAGCCTATCTGCCACGATAGCAGCCCACGCGAGAACGATTTTAAGTGATCTTTTAAGCCTATCTGTCACGATAGCAGCCTACGCAAATACGATCTTAATTGATCTTTTAAGCCTATCTGCCGCGATAGCAGCCCATGCGAGAACGATCTTAAGTGATCTTTTAAGCCTATCTGTCACGATAGCAGCCTACGCAAATATGATCTTAATTGATCTTTTAAGCCTATCTGCCGCGATAGCAGCCCATGCGAGAACGATCTTAAGTGATCTTTTAAGCCTATCTGTCACGATAGCAGCTCATGCGAAAATGATCTTAATTGATCTTTTAAGCCTATCTGCAATGATAGCAGCCTATGCAAGTATGATATCAACTGATCTTTTAAGCCTATCTGCAACGATAGCAGCCTATGCAAACATGATCTCAACTGATCTTCCAAAGCCTATCTGTCACGATAGCAGCACTATACAAATGCGATCTTAAAATGATGCTTAAGTCTATCTGTCATGATAACAACATTATGAAAAATGGTCTTAAGTGATCTACAAAAGTCTATCTGATGAGATAGCACCTGCACTTGAATCTAAAACAAAGCCTATCCGCCAAGGAAGCAAAGCTGCGCAAATACGATCTCGAACGATCTAGAAACATATCTGCGAATCTATCCGGCAGATAGCAAATCATACGCGACAATGCAAAAGTGTGTATACAGCACTACAGAAGGCGAAATTTGTCAATACACGTGCGAAATCGTAATTTGTTGTAACAAGACAGCAAATCATACAAAGTGATTTATCATTATGAGTCAAAATTACTTACAATTTATCTGTCTAGATAACAGCTTACAAGCGAAAAAGCTCAGCTCAAGCTAACTACGCAGCCAACATGGCTTACAAGTCATAGCAGCCTACAGGCGAAAGGAAATCCTTACTGTAAAAGGGTCGGTTTAAATCCTAACAGAAGCTATGCGGTACAAAGACTTGCGACCAAAGATCTGTAGCAAGTAGGGTGTTCCCGAGAGAAGAACAGCCCACAGCTCGCCCGCCATGCCTACAAGATCTATGCGACGCTATGTTCAGGATCTCAGGATCTGACAAGACCTCTGTCTGATCAAATACATGCCAGAGGAACCGCCTGTTCTGGCGTATGCGGATGTGAAGAACAGGGGAGCAGTCATTCCCCGGGCAATGGACTCCTTGTCCACGGAGACGAGCGCAATGGCTCGCCACCCCGAGTTCAAGAACGAGGAGGCAAGAAATTCTTCTCCGGGCATGCTGGAGGAGAATCCCGCCGTTCATTATGAGTCGGTAGCAAGGTCAGTACGGCGCTGCACCTTGCCGGGAGGCGGCCGGAAACATGACCTGCAAACAAATAGACGAAGAAAATTCTTCGAGCAAACATGAGGTATTATCTGCATCTTCTTTATGATAGTTATAAAGATCAATAAGCCTTATGAAGCGGATCTTGGAAACTATTTATATAGCACAAAGCGCAAACTCAGGTTTCACAACTTGAAGCTGCCGTGAATCAACGAAAAACAAGCGTTGAAGCCAGTAGTCGTAAGGACTCACGGCAAACCACATTGTGGGATGAACAACCCAAATAGCAAAAGGCAGGGTTTATATAGACCTTGTGGAGACTCTTCAGTTACCAATATGAGTAAGCAGAATTTGAAAAGAGGGTAAGGATCAATCACTTACGCCTTGAAAAGCGGTAACAATCAATTACCCTACTAAAGGCTACGACGATTCGGTTGCGTATCCTAATTAATGACGGATGGTCATGATTCGGATGGACTTACCAAGGAAGGCGTGCTTATCTAATGAGCAATTAGCGCGAAAAGCAAGGCAGAGTATCAATGGCTGACGTCATAAATTGATACGCACAGAGATATTCGAGCAAATCCCGGAAAGGGCAAAACGGGCAATTCAATTCTTTTTGAAAAAAAAAGGGGGAGAAACCCTAGCAGCATTACAGTAGTGTTTCAACTAACTACTTATTGGCTACTCTTGAAAAACAAGCCTTTGATCAAGGAGTCGTTAGGAGTAAACTGGCGGCTCAGATTTTCTACTTGCTCCACTTCTTGTTTCAATTGCTCGCATTTGGCGTTCATCTCATGAAAGAGCTTCACAACCTCTTCAACCTTTTGTATTTGTTGCTCTACCTTCTGCTGCTCAGCTGCGAGGTTTTGGTGGCCGCGTTTCAAGGTCACGGCCGCGCGAATCAGGGTGACTCTTTTGACAAGAAACCCAAAGCCCAGCTTGCCTTGAACTTTGGCGAGAAGGTTCTGGCACATACCAAAAAGCAATTCCGCACTTTGAGGAGAAATGGTCGCAGGTGTGGCCGCGGACAGATGCTCTAAAATCCAGATGGCTTCAGTCAGAAACAGCCTTCTATCAAAGGGGCCTATCTCCAGAGACCTCATAAACGATTGGGGATAGGAGAGACGCATGCGAACTAGCCAGTCCACATCGGCTTGTTTCAACCCTAAAGCAATGTTAGAGTCAAGATTAGACTGACAAACTCGCAAGCAAAGAATGCAAGATGCGAACAGTAAACCACGACATACCGGTTCCTTCAAGGATCTGGCGCAAAGAAGGAATGCGCATCGCCGGGGCAGCTGAAGACTGTCCTCGCTCCATCGCCCTTCTATCGGGTGCGAGCTCTAACTCCTCATAGTTAGGGGGAAGAGTATAAGCCACACCAGGTGCGATTGCATCCCCGACCTGCGAACCCCAAAAGTTCCACGCAGGAAGAGGCGCGCAGGCTCAGTCATTGCCGGAGGCATGGCGGCAGCAGAAGTGGCAGCGTGATGAGGGATACCTTCAGGTGCGATAACATCAGCAGCGTTCGTTCCTATTTCTTCAGCACCAGCATGGGCATCTTCCTCCATCAATACAGTGTCAGCTTCGGCATCATCGGAGAGCTCAATGACGTCCTCGAGGGGCTCTCCTTCATATTCAGCAGCTGTGACAGGCTTCTCGGTATGAGAGCTCGGCACCGGGACATAGGATGCAGAAGGTTGACTCCTTTGCTCCAACACGGCTTCATCAGCATTACCTGCGATACAAAATACGATGGTGTGAGGTAACTTGTATCGTATATCATTTTATTATCTTTGGTAAGCTAAGAGCGAGCACCTCCACGCGAAGTTGGGATCGCAGCGTCCTCGTCATATGCTAAGGACGTGGAGCCTTGCCCTGTTAATGTATCTTCGTTAAGCATGTCCTTAAGGTGAGCATGACCTGGGGGCGCGGAGAAACCAGCCATGATTATGTTTGGGTTGCTAAGCCAATTTCACACATATTGCTCAAATAATTACCTGAGGGTTCACCACACTTGCCTACTAGCCAACGGCGAATGTCAGCTTTTGACACACCGTGTTTTAGCGCACCGACAATTACATCTCGGTAAGTTACTGCGAGATTAAAAATCTCACCTTCGTTACCGCCTGCGATTTCTTCGAAGTCTGCTTGGGCTTGCTCTAGAGCTGCTGCGTCTTCTTCTGGAGCCGCATCCTCCTCTTCGCCTTGAGGAGCCACCTCTTCGGGAAGCGCATCTTCCTCATCAGTTGGACGCACTAGGCCGTCGACGTGTTGTTCTTCTAAGCTCCTCTGCTTCACGCGCTCGAGCTCCTCATCTTCTCGCTTTCTTCTTCTTTCAGCAGCCTCCGCAGCTGTTCTCCTGGACTCGGCAAGAATGTCCTCGCTTATGGCTTCATCAGAAACGCCAGCATGGGAACCTTTCTTCTGCTTCTTGGCCAAGAGGCCACCGATGGTCTCGTCATCATCATCATCTGCTAAAGAAATAACTCGTTCAAACAAAGATTGCATAAGAGTTACGGTAATGGGAAGAGAAGTACGTTTGAGATACCTCCTGAGTCTTCCTCTTGTATCTCATCTCTTTCCCTGTCGCCGACATCTTCAATTCTTTCTTCTTCCTCATCTTCTTCTCTTGTTTCTCTTCTCTCCTCTTCTTCCTCCTGGCCGAACGGAACAAAGGTCTCCACTGCGAGCTCCTTTCGCGCTTTACTGGTCATGCGACCTTTACCTTTATCCCTGGCAGAGAGAGACCTCGCAGGAGGGGAAGTTGGAGCGCTCCTAGGGGAAGAAATTGTAATTCCCCTTTGCCTGGGCCTCTTCGCTCTTGGGGCAGCAGTCGCTGGAGGAGACGGATCATCCCTAGGGGGAGACAAGACTGGAGTGTTGTCTATCAGCGAATCAGCAAAAGCATTCATGATCTCACGAATCCTGGTCTCGACCGCGGGATCCATTTTCGATGCCAGCCGAAACGGTTGTCCTTGCCTTCTTGCAGTAACAATGGTGGTAACCAGCGATTTGGAACGCTCACCAGATGCAAACCTTCACACATGGCACTGCAGCAGGAAACGTAGTTTGAAGCTTTCAATATGTTGAAGAAAAGAAGCTTAGCGCATGCAAGAGAAGTTGCCTACCTTAGCAAAAGTTTCGCTATATCTGATGACATGCGAATCGCCTTTCCTAACTGCAGCAATCTTTTCATCTAGAATGATGGAGGGACACAGATGATTCTCGCGATCCAGCAATGAATACCAACCATATTCGGATTCGTCCAGGCTACAATTGGGACGAAAAGGTAAAGAATTCCTCTTGATCACAGGAGCTCTACTTGGCTGAGGGACTGACTGCGTCTCAAACCTCGTATGCTGGGCATTCCAGTAAGCGAGCCAGTTTCTGGAACAGCCGCCTTCACGGTTACGTGCAGGCTGCTCGAAGGGAAGATTGCTCATCAAGATTGTTTTACATTCCTTAGACAATAAACGCTTATAGCAGCCTCTGATGATAGACTGCGGCCAGATTGATGGTGCCACTGCATCAAAGCCGAACTGGGGAGACACGCGAGTGTAGGAAGCGAACCTCTCAGGCACTAGCAAAAGAATTCACGATAGCGCTCGTGGAAATGCTCTCCACCTTCGAAAAGGAGCTCTTCTGAGAAAGCAACAGCCTTGGAGGGATACAGTTTTGGAAACCATCGCACGTTCTCAATGCGCATGGCATAGGGCCTAGCTATGAACTCTTCCCGATTGTCGCATATCAGGCTCCAAATGCACTTGGGGTAGTTAGTTCCAAACCACCTCGCAGCCCTGCCACTGTTACGTTCCTTTTCCGTACCTGGGGGACACCATTTGCTGGGATTGGAAGCGACTGGGGCATAAGAGGGCCATCGCTCGAAGACCCACATTGTCAAGAAAGCAATGTTAATGTAAGTCAGTACGTCGAGGCGGCCACGCGATTCCTTCATCGCCACAACCAGCTGATCCAACCTGTAGTACAGTGTGCCCAAGACCAAGGGTCCGAGTGCGACCTTCTGACCAAGGGCCAACTTCACAGCAAGAGGCAGAACGTGATAAAAGACCCCATCATGCGGGTGACCATCGATTAAGTACCTCGACAACCAGGCACAGAGGAAGGCGCACAGGTTCAAGTGATAACCCTTTCCATTCACATAGTTCTTAGCCTTCGGGTTTCGACTCAGAAGCTTCTTGGTGATACTGCTGTTCGCATAGTCGCGGAAAAAGTACTGGACCCACTTGTTCAACGTATTCTTCGCAGATGTGTCAACCAACTGCCAGTCAGGAAGGACTTCTGTAGGAGTCCACCGGGTGGAAATTTTCTTCACCTCTGATAAGCACTCCTCCATCTGCGTGTACAGAGCGATCTCCGCATCCGTTCTCAAAGGACTCAAAGGATCGACCTCGCCCACGGGAGACAAATCATACAGCATGTGCACATCTTCGAGCGTGGGAGCAGCCTCGAACTCAGCAAAATGGAACGTGTGAGTCGCAGACGAGTAACGGGAAAGAAGGTTTAGAAGCATGGACTGGTCCAGCTTCACGGCAGCACCCTTCATAGCACGAACTGCGAAGTATATTCCGGCATCGTTCAAAGTCACGGCATGATTGGTCAACACATGGTCAATCCACTCATCCATGAAGTCCATTTTCTGAACAAATGCTTGGGTGGAAATCGCAGTATACGGGAAGTACCCATTTTCGACTCCCAATCGAACGACATCTTCGGAATCGATCAATTCGAGCAACGCCGAGTTAACTGGAGGGGTTAGCGTTTGTAATGCTTCACCGGAGACAGCGATTGGTAATTTCTTCGCCTTAACCCTAGCATGGTAGAAGTCTTTGCCACCCAGATAGGGGGCTTTTCGCCATAGAGCCCGCGGAAGATCAAGTATTTCTTCGTCCTCCTTAGTGGGTCTAGTTCCTTTTGTCTTTGCCATTCCTGCAGAAAAGCAAGAAAAAAGGGGGAGAAATATGCACACTACTTCAGTTTGAAATTCGAGATTCAGGATCTATTGGAAGAAAGATGAACAGTCTAGTACCAATCTCCGAAATTAGAGATTGGAATCGTTAGCGTTATCAGGGATTTCAAAAACCCTACATTCAAGGTCCTTATCATCAGGGGATTAAATCGAAATCGGATTCAAAGATTGTGAGCTTCTTCATAAGTTTTCAGTGGATAATATGTCGTGGGTTTGCAGATTCAACGCAGTTCAAAGCATATAACAGTATATCAAACGCAATTGAACAAGGCCAACCTTGTTTTGGTAAAGCTTGCTTGGATGTGCACAATTGAAGAAGACGATTGACAAGAGAGAACTGGTGATTGATTATCTGAATCTGCTCTTGAAGGCTTCCAGGTATCATTCACTTTAAGAGCAAGAAGTGATGCTTTGCAACAATGGAGAGTACAGAGTATTTATCCAAAAACAATGAAGGGTTGCGTCCTTTCAGTAGTCGAATCGCAACCGTCACCGTCGAATCGCGCAATCACAGGACAAGCTGACGTCACGCCTAAAACCCTAAAGGCCAGACGACACGACTCTAGGGGTTTTAGGTCATAATGGCACGCATGGGGGCTGAATCTACATACATTTGAATTGGTGCGTGGCGGCGACGCGTACGTTGGTTCCTGCGCATGGAAGCCTATCCGGCTATGAGTCTTCATGCGCAGAAAGGGGGCTAATGTAGATAGTGCTTTCTGAGCTGACAGATCTTGTCCACGTGGCAATCATCTAGCACACCATATTGTGCTCCACACACACTGGATCACCAGCCGCGCTGATCCATGTGGGGGCTGCGAGACAGGGCCCTCGCATACCACTGCACGGAACTTGTAGGGACTTAGTCGTTTGGAGGCTAGAGTAAGTCCTGTCACGTGCGAGCCAAGCCCGCGCGCGACCTTTAGTAACTGCTTTTGAGAGATTTATGGCACGAGCTCCATAAACCCGGTCAATCCGGTCAAACCCGGTCAACCCCCATAACGGTTCCGGTATTCGTGCATAACGTGCTGTAACGGTCCCTATATACGCGGACGAACGTGCCGTTGTGGTTAAGCTAGTTAAGCCGCCATTGATGGGCGCATTAACCACACTGCAACGGTCACATTCTCCGTTATATATAGGACGCTAACCTTTCCATACAAGGGAAGATCACACATCAGACATACGCGGAAGCTCTGCCAAACCCCTGTCTCTCTCTCAGACATTACTACTGCCTTACTCTCTCCCTACACACAACCCAACTCTTCCTGTGCCATTCCCGATCCCCTACTTACGGTGTACACAGAGTGCTCCCCGCCGGATTCTCTTGTGCACACCTACTAAAACAATTAACCACTTGGACAAGTAGGCAAATTGAAATTTTAAGTAGGGGGGCAAAATTCCGGTCTCGATCCTGTCACAGGTTTGTCTCTCCAATGGGATTTGTCTGCATACACATTGTTTCGTACTCCAAACCTACTTAAGCGGAACTAAGTTGCTTATCCTTACACCAAATTTCATTGATGATATCTGATTATATTCGTTGATAGTAAGTGCTTGTTTGGTATCGAAGATTTTAATCCAATTGGATTAAAATCGACCGCTCTTCAACAATCCTGTTTGTTATGCTTGCAGATTTTAATCTGATAATCTGCAGATTAAAATAATCTGTGTGCAATTGTAGAATCTCCAAAACTGGGGATTATGCAGCTTAAAATCTCTAAAAAATTAAATTCAATATTTTTTTACATTAGTATGATCGCAGTTTATTTATAAATAGGTTTATTCAATTATTTGAATTTGGAGCTCTTTAAATTTTGTTAAATGGATCAAGTTAGTAATCTATAATTTCAGCTCGTACCAAACAGATTGTGATTCTCATTTAAGTTGGATTTTTTTTTCAGATTATTTTCGGCTGATTATTGAGATTTTCAGCTGATACCAAACAGGCCCTAAGAATTAACATATAACCTCAGGGTGCATATAGAAATTTTGACTTTCTCTAAACCCACTGTCCGCTTAAATTAAAGATTCACAACCGAGTGACAGTGAGTCGTGTGGGAGTTCTCCAGCACATACCCATTTCCGATCATCGCCGGCGAATTCACCTGCAACAACAAAAATGAAAGCAGTAGTGATCACCACTCCGGGAGGTCCAGAAGTGTTGCAGTTACAAGAAGTCGAAGACCCACAAATCGGAGACGACCAAGTCCTGATCAAAGTCGCCGCCACTGCTCTCAACAGAGCCGATACAATCCAACGAAAAGGATCGCACCCGCCGTCCAAAGGGGCTAGCCCCTACCCAGGCCTCGAGTGCTCCGGCACCGTCGAAGCCGTCGGAAGAAACGTCGCTCGCTGGAAAGTCGGCGATCAGGTCAAATTCACGCCTCAAAACCCTAATTTCTCAGTCGGTTTAATTGGGTTCTCTCTATTAACTGTTTCGTGTAGTACTACTACTTCCGTTTCGTCTGTTTCGTCTGTTTCCCGTAACTGAGTCACTGTGACTAGGTGATTTGGGTACCAAAACGATGTAATTTTTTAACAATTTTTTCATGGTATTTTAGAATAAACTTTCCTCTATAACACCATGCAAAGATTAACAAATTCTTGTATCGTTTTGCTAATCAAATCAACGGATGAAAGTAACCCAGTGAGTGAATAGTGACAAAAAGTGAAGTAGGCTGAAACAGGCGAAACAGATGGTGAAGTAGGCTGAAGTAGTACTGGATTGAGGGACAAAAGGGATTTCGAAGTTAGGGTTTGGAACCTGCATTTTCAAATGGACTCAATGCTTCACAGTGATTGGAGTTGTAGTACCACTCTGTCCCACCTCTTTTGCACTATTTGGACTTTTATCACTATTCCCTGAGTCGCTTTGACTCGATGATTTGGGCAGCAAAACTTTATAATTTTTAAATATTTTTTTCATAGTGTTGTAGAGTAACTCTTATTCTACAAGACCACAAATAAATTATCGAAAAAGTCAAATGGTGCATTTCAGGTGGGACGGAGTGGTAATTGAAATGAAGTTTAGGCTCTGTTTGGTTCGCAGTAAAATGTTTTACAAGGGAAAATATTTTACGCCTAAAATGTTTTGTGTGAAAAAGTTTTCCCTGCAATTATTTTCTCGTGTTTGGTTGACTATTGCCAAAACAGTGGGCCGTGATGGAAATGACAGTGATGGGTGGCGGTGAAGGTGGGTGGTGGTGGTGTTGGAGGTGTTAGTATGAGTTGTTGTGATCCTTCACTCTCTAGAAAATGGCTTACGGATTTGAAATGTGTAAATCATTTTACATCATTTAAGGGAAAACATTTTAGTTCCAACCAAACAGCACCAAAACACTTCCATCAAAAAAAAAAAAAAACACCAAAACAACAAAACAAGGGAAAACATTTTACACGAAAATGTTTTACCACCAACCAAACGGAGCCTTAAGCTTCTTTATCAGTACTATTGTAGAGCTGAGGAGGCTACTGTAGCTTTCTTGTCTAAATCTTGTACCGGACCCTGAGACCAGAAAGGGAAGAAACTATGGGATGGGAGGAATTACACCAACTAGTAGTAATTTTCTCACAACTAGGGTTGAGTAGACTGATCTAACTATAATTGAGGTGAGAAAAGATCCATAATCATCCATGATTCAACCTGCCATCAGTCATCCTCTCAAAAGACAATTTGAGGTTTGATGAGAGGTTCATTTAGCCAGTAAAGACCTTGAGCTTGCTGAGCATATGATAGAGTTTGAGCTACCAAAAACTTGTTTAGGTATGAGCCACAGTTACTGCTTGTTAGGATAACGTGTCTGGGCATTGCTGACTTTGAGGTTTTGCTTCTGCTGTTGTGCTAATTTTGCTGTCTATCAAGCCTTCCTGTCCTTTTTGGTTCTAAGATTTTGACTGTGCTGTGTGGTGATGGTTTGCAGGTTTGTGCTCTTCTTGGTGGTGGAGGATATGCTGAAAAGGTAGCTGTACCATCTGGACAAGTCCTTCCTGTTCCGGATGGCATTTCTCTTAAAGATGCTGCCAGTTTTCCGGAGGTAGCATGCACTGTTTGGTCAACGGTCTTTATGACGAGCAAGCTGTCTGCAGGAGAAACATTTCTGGTAAGTTGTGATTTTTCTTCATTTCCTTGGAGGTTGTTTCTGGCATTTCTGAATATTCCAAGCCACTGTTCCTGTAGCATGGTGCTTCCGAGGTTTGACTTTGGAGATGGATTCTTTTTTAGGTCGGATAGGATACACCATGCCACAATCAGATAGAACTAGATGTTGCACAGATCGGAGACAAAATGAGAGAGAATCATTGATTTTTCGTGTGTATTGTAGGCAATCTAGATGTTGCACGAATGGAAGACAAATTGAGAGAGTTTAACAAAAAATGAAGACAAAATGGGATCATGTGTATCGTAGGCTGTAGGGTGCTCCAGTTCGGAGAAGTAATATGGTCCAGATCGACCGTGGTTCCAAGATGAACATGGGAAGAGACAATGGCTGAATTTGGTACGACTTATAAGCAGCTTATAGGTCAGTTTTGGGTTATAAGTTGAAGTCAGTTTATAAGTCGTGTCGTTATGGACTTATAAGTCGATGATTTCAATTCGGACTTAAAAGTTCCTAGTGTAAAAATGGGTTGTTGAAAAAGTTGGGTTTCTTAAAGATTTTTTTGGACTTTTTCGTTGCACAAATTTTTATTCACCAAAAGACATCCATCTTTTTTACAGCTTTTACCAGTAAGCACCGTTGCAGTTTCAACAAATTTACACGTAGCTACATGCAGTATGCGTTTTGCCACTTATCATCTCTGCACTTTATTTTTTTTCGACATCGCGCACCAAAACACTAACGGACGTTAATGATTGCTGTTAACCTTATTTAAATGAGGTCAAGATAGTATTTTCTTTCTTTCTCTTTTTCTTTGTTTATCTTCTTCATCTCCTTCTTTGCCCCATATTCTCCACCACCAGCAGACCACACCGCCCCCAAAATCATCACAGCCACTACTACCACAGCCACCAATACATGGGCCTTCAGTTGCTTTACAAGTCACTACACCGAAAGAACAAGCAGCAACTTCAAGTGTTGAAACCGTTGCCATCGAACCCACTCATCTCCACCCTTCACCACCAGACCACACCTCCACAAACCCACCCACAAGCCCACGTACCCACGCATCACCGCCTATCTCCTCTCCGACCATCGTCTCCTTCCTCCGTCGGGCAAGAACAGACCGGAGCCTCCATGGATGTAACGAGGAAGCTTCGGCGAAGCCCACAGACAACTCAAATCACCACCAAATCGAGTTAGACCCGTCCTAAAACGCTCCCCAGGCCACGCTCTACCTAGCCATGCCATCAATTCGTCCCAACAACAAATTGAGAAGTAAGCCCCAATTCCTAGGGGTCTTGAAACGAGAAGAAAAAGGGAAGGGGAGAAGAAGAAGACGGAGAAGAAGAAAGAGAAAAGAAAAAAAGAAAAAATATTTTAAAAAATGGGAAAAGACCATACTGTCCCCTTTAAAGCTTGAAAAGACTAAAATGAGACTTAATTAACTAACGGAAGTTAACGGTGTTAAGTCAATTGAACCTAAATGTCGAAAAAATCCAAAGTGCAGAGATGATAAGTGGTAAAATGCCTACTGCATGTAGCTAAGTGTAAATTTGTTGAAACAGTAAGGGGGTTTAGTGGTAAAAGTTCTCTTTTTTATACTGCTTTTTTGACACAGACTTTTTGGACATAAACTTATAAGCTGAGTTAAGCTACAAATAAGTCATACCAAATTCACCCAATAAGACAAGAGTTAGGCAGATTAAACCTACTCGAGCAAACGACTTTGGCTGATGCAACTGGAGGAGCTTGATCCATGTAGCATCCCCAGTTTCGGAAAGGCCTGTTGCAAGCTACTTATTAAATGTACCCCTTACTTTGGGGGTTTACACTATTATTTCGTCATCTAAGGTTGGCATAATTTTTGTCGATGTAGAATCATGTTTAGCCTACAAGGCGATAGACATGGTTGTGAGGATCGCGATCCGGATCGTAGGATCCTACGATCCTGAGGGCGAGTGACGTGCAGGGTCGGCTAGAATATCGTTTTCTGATAGGATCGGGTGGGATCGCGATTCTACGATCCTACCTTATTCTTTTTTTTATTATTATTATTTTTTATTTTTATTTTTTATTTTAACTTCTCATGGCTTCCTTGTGCCCAAAAATGTTTATTGAAGTCTAATTTCGTACACCTGATTTTGAAAGTTCAAAGATTCAACATCATATGCAAGGGCAGAGATTGTGGTGAAAATTCGCAAGAAGATTGATGTCCTAAATGATCCAAATAATATGTCTCTATGGTATATTAGGTCTTGAGCTTGTTAACTTTTTTATGACAGTAAGAACCTGCAAATAAGTCATTTAAGTAGTCACAATATCAATACAAAAATAGAAATTACTCTTTTGGTAGGATCCTACGATCCTGGATCCTGTAGACCACTCCACGATCCTACATAGGTTTTAGCCTCTAACACAATAACACTACTTAAAATAATGCCTCCAGTGTGACCTACCAGAAACTAACCATGGAACCTTCCTTCTTGAGTGGGGCGTGGAAGACTTGGTGTCTGGTGATGTTCCACCTAGAAGCCTTTAAAATGTTGCAGCGTCTACTTCAACCCCATCAAATAACTTATCGAACTCTCCTGTGCAGTTGTTTATCCATTGCACGCACCCTAAGGGTAGCGGGGGCTGGTTTCCCTCACCATGAAAAAGAATGTTATATCGATTGAAGTTACTAACTTAAAGAGACTTCATACAGGTACATGGTGGATCTAGCGGAATCGGTACATTTGCTATCCAAATAGCCAAATACATAGGAGCCAAAGTGTTCGTCACAGCAGGTTTAGTAGCAATTCTGATCTTGTGAGCAATTAAAGAACAACATTGTTTGAGATTGTATCTAATTGAGAGCTTTGATGAGTAGGAAGTGATGAAAAATTAGCTGCCTGCAAAGATCTTGGAGCTGACGTGGGCATCAATTACAAGACTGAAGATTTTGTTACTCGCATTAAGGAAGAGACACAAGGGAAAGGTATATTCTCTTACACAGCATTGATGATCAGCTTGTTTGATGTTACTTTGACTCACAATTTTAGTTCGAAGCATCTGCTTCTTTTTTATGGTACGTAAGAGAAGAAGTATAAACTACATCATCAGTCTAACTTTAGACACCTCCATTCTATCATTTTCCATCCAACCCTTGCACCAATCTGGAGCAGTTGAATAGAAGCAATTTCCGTTTTGCTGTAGGTCACAATTCTCTGCCAAACAATCTGCCACGTAATTTCCTTCCCTCCAAATCAGTTGAATTGAACTGCTCGTCTCATCCAGAATTTTTCTGATAACAGAAATCAAAAAAGGCAAAGAATCATCCCCTTGCTGCAGAATCACATACAAGAATTGCATTTGAACCCCCTGTGCTTTTCAACATTTGCAACTCTTCCAAAAATAAATTACCCATAGTTATCCATTTAACTCAGAAGTTGGAGTAATAGCTTTAGTAGAACCCCAAACCCAAGATCCCATTGAATTTCTACTTACAACAGCAACAATTAGAAATTTCCCATTCCTACTCAGCACAATCCACATTAATCTTGATTTGGGGGAACACGGGTTACTGCCAAGAGATAACAATTGGTCTTTTATGATGCCATAGCCAAATTGTAGTAGCAGCAGTCAAAAATATGATCCCATGGTTCCTCTCCCCCGCCCCAGTCACTACACTGCAGATTCAAATCAATCCAGTCTTCAAGATCTGACTGAAAGAACTGATTCTAGTACTCTTCTTTCACTAATTTCTTCCAAATTTCAGAGGTCCAGGGGCAATCCCAAATGGCAATGGCATGCAAAGAGGACTCACACACATGATTGCAAAAGAAACACAATGAGTTATCAATAATACCTCTAATAGCCTTTAGTGCTGTGTACAAAGCCTGTCTTGCTTCAGCAACTGCAAGAAAAACTTCCATCTTGGGGGCCCTTGACTTTCCAAATATTGTCCGAAGACTTTGACCGTACTGATTGGGAAACCTCTTTTCTTAACTCTTTGTAAGCTGAAGCAACATTGAATTGACCTGAGCTAGTGGCCATCCAAGTTATTGAATTCTCCATCTCTGAGTTTGGTTGGAGATTAACCCTCTGCAGCAGCTCCAGAACTGTTTCTGGTGGTAATAACTGTTGCAGCTCATCCAGCTTCCATCCATTACCATCATCCTAGTAATAAACAACATCGCAGAAATTGCAACATCAATGAGCTTATACTTTTCCAACCATTGATCAACTCAAAAAAGAGTAGTCCTGCCTGAAATCACATTCTTACCCATCCCTGCATCAATCTCCTGGATGGCTACAAAAATACTTCTCCATACTTCAGAGTGGTATGCTTTAGGCTTCTTCCCTTCATATTTGTTCCTAAGCAACTGGGAACAATCTGAGCTGTCACCATTAATCACCCTCCACCCAATTTTTTCCCAAAAGAGCAGTGTTAAAAGCTGCAAATTCCCCCCCCCCCCCCCCCCCACACACACACACACACACACACACATTCCTTGGAAGCTGCACTTTGGTCCATCTATTAAGAGGTAATTTGGCCTTTTCTAAGGAGCAACCCATAAATATTTGACAGGCTCTATCAATATCATTTAGAGTACTCTTAGGTAATTTTGCTGGCTGCATTGCATAGCAAGGGAGAGCTTGGAGCACAGATTGTATAAGAATAGCTCTTCCTGCCAGAGATAGTTGATTTCTTTCCATCCGGTAAGTCTTTTTATAACTTTATCAACCAGAAAATGAAATGATAGGTCTTTGCGTTGCTCCTATGATGTATAATTGGCATGCCAAAATGCATACCTAAATCTACAGTAAGACCAATGCCAGTAATTTGACTGAGAAGCTTTGCAACTATAGCACTCACAGAGTTAGAAACATATAGTTTGGACTTGTTGAAGTTCACACTTTGGCCAGATTCTTCACAGAACTCACTGATGATCCTCTGCATCACCTTCACTTGTTTGACAGTTGCTTCGCCAAACAGTATTAGGTCATCCGCAAATAAAGCATGAGTAATAGGTGGACCTCCTCTAGAACATTTGATCCCTTTCCATTTATTTAGATCCACTGCCAACTACTACCTCCGTTTCTTCTCTATCACACCAGTTTGCTTTATCTGGGTCACTTTGACCCGGTGATTTGGGTAGCAAAACGATGCAATTTTTTGAAAATCTTTTCATGGTGTTGTAGAGTAAAAGTTGCTCCATAACAAGGTGACAAATTTATCAAAAATCGCATCGTTTTGCTATCCAAACACCCGGTCAAAGTGACCCAGATACAAGTCAAAAAGTCAAATCGGTGTGATAAAGAAGAAACGGAGGTAGTACATTTTTTGAGCAAGTAATTCCTTTATCTCAATCCTCTTTGGGAGAAAAGCTCTCAAGTTGCTCTCCCATTCCACAAGACCCTAAAATCTTGTGGTAGTCACAGAAGCCATAATCAGAGAAATCCAATTATTAAGAAGTCCTATCTGCAGCTGCGCAACTTTAAGAAATCGCCAACAGACTCTATCATAGGCCTTTGCAAGATCAATCTTCATTATTAATCCTCCCATTTTGCTTTTCATGATCTTCAAAGTATGCATGACTTCTTGGACCAACAATATGTTGTCACTAGCATCTCTCTCAGGGAGAAAGCTATATTGGTTTGGATGGATTAGTTTCTGCAAAACGGGTCGAAGCCTCATTGTCAGCAACTTTGTGATGATCTTCAAAGTCACATTACAGAGGCTGATTCGCCTGAGATCACTGTAAGATTGTGGGCACTCCACCTTAGGTATCAGAACCAGTCATGTCTAATTAATGCCCTCTGGAATGGTACCTGTTGACAAAGGGAGTCTTACCATATCAATAATAGTAGGCTTCACTGTGCTCCAAAATTGTTGATAGAAATTAGCAGGTAGCCCATCCAAGCCAAGAACTTTAAAGCTCCCAATACTCGACTTTACTGTGAACTTCATTTTCTCTAATCTCCATATTCAGCAGAGAGCCCTCACTTTCAGTATTTCTTCATCCGGTCTAAAGAAAAGAATCCAAAAGAGTATCAGAGCCAAAATATAATTCTTTGAATGACAAGTCAAAGGCTCCTTGAGAACTTGAGGATTATCACACCACTCACCATCATTTAGTTTGAGCATGACAATCCTGTTCTTCCTTCTTCTTACTAGAGTAGTAAGGTGGAAGTACTTAGAATTGACATTGCAGCTCCTCTTCCAGATTCTCAAGAATGTACTCTCTTTTGGCTAAATTTGATCTGAATGCCATGCAGTCTTGCAAGTAGATGTCTCTTCCTCTTGAATATGTTAATTCTCTTAATTAAACCAGAAATTACCTGATTAGTTTTAGCCAAAACCTCAACTTCTACCAAATCTGCTTTCCCAGAAAAGCCAAATTCCTCCTGAGAAGCCTTGAGCCTCCACCACATTGTCTAATCAAAAGCTCTGCAGATAACAGGAGCAAAAGCACTGTCAGCCCTTGGAGGTTTTCTGCGCCCCCCCCCCCCCCCCCCCCCCCAAATGGTGTTCTCATCAGCAACTGCATCCTGCTGCAGATTAATTAGGATCAACATTCTGGTTTGGAGGGGAAGGGAGTACCTCATTTCACGTTATTGTGAGATTTGGCCGAGGCCATCCCTGCCCTACCATGAGTTCCACTTCGTCCAACCATAGTGTTGTTCGTCTGATTACTGGGTCCATTATTCACCGCACCCTGCACCGGAAAGCTCAAAGAAGGAAGTTGGTTCCCATCCAGGATGCTGAAAGGCATGCGAGGACTAGGGTTCCCCTGCGAAGAGCCAAAATGGAATGGAGAGGACGAACTCGCAGCCTGCTTCCCCTTAGCACAATTATTCTTCTCCTTGCCACGTGGCACACTTGGATTGGCTGTGACACCCGCAAATCCCGGATTAATGAAAGATCCGGTGCGTGCAGGAGCATCCATTCCATTCCACTATAGAGAGCACACATTTCTAGTTAGAGAAAGTTTCATTCAACTTTTTGACCATGTGAACCATAAAACATTGATGTTTGAAATAAGCATCTGCATTCTTCATTAAAGCTAAAAGCATCTGTTTCTTCTCGGCACTTATATAAAACTAAACCTTGTGACCTCCAAAACAGGTGTTGATGTAATACTTGATAATGTTGGAGGATCGTACTTCCAGCGAAATCTTGACAGCCTAAACATTGATGGGAGACTTTTCATCATCGGTTTTATGGGTGGAATAAAAACAGAAGCAAACCTTGGTGTTTTGCTTCAAAAGCGCCTCACTGTGCAAGGTGTGTGCTTATGCCATCATCTTCTTATATTTGAAGTCATCACTGCAACATTTCATTGTCTTTCTAAATATTTGAAGAAATGAACTTTATTTGATGAAATTTTGTTTGAAAACGTGATTGTGTGTGTGCAGCTGCTGGGCTACGAAACAGAAGCCTGGAAAACAAAGCGGCGATTGTAAGTGAAGTGGAGAAGATAGTTTGGCCAGCTATTGCTGCGGGAAAGGTGAAACCAGTAGTGCACTCGTATTATCCGCTTGCTCAGGTAGTTGAAGCTCACAAGCTTATGGAAAGCAGCAGTCATGTCGGAAAGATCATCCTTTTGCCATAGTGATCGCGATGATTTCAGAATCATGAAGCACACATGCACCTCTTGCAGTTTTCATTCTCTTCCTTTTGTTTGAATGTATGCAACTATATGAATGCTGTTATAGTCAAATATCCTGTATAAGAGTGTTGTGAACTAGTATGTATCCTCATTAGCATATTTGTATGAATGATTTCACTCCCCATACTAAGATTTATGCCTTGGCTCGGAACCTCTTTGAAATATTAGTAGCATTTCAAGCAGATGCAAGTTCCATGGACATGTGATAGGCAGGTGAAGCAGCTTTTGCAAGAAATTCTAGGCCTAAAGCAACTCTGGGTTAGGATGGTAACAGGTCGGTTTTGGATCGGATCAACCTACTCCGATATCCATGTCCCATCAGAAGGGGAGATCTATAAGCTATCCAGATGCAGTTAGATCTTAATCGAGTTAGGATTGAGTCTTACCTACCATATCGATATTCGATTCAAAGATCCGCCACGTACAAATCGGATCAGATTCAGGTCAGACTCCCTAAAGAACATTTGTTTTTCAAAATAGGATTTCGATTCACATCAATAGAACCTCCACAGCTTCCAATTCACAAATTGAAATATAAAGTCAGGTAAGTTTTTAATACACCACTTCATCCAGAAGTTCAATCAAAATTAATGCACAAGAAAATTATCCACAATGGATTGCTCGGGTCAAGTGATTTTTGTAAGGCAAGGGTTAGTAGCACTATGGACAAAAATGAGTTTGTAAGTTTTTTGAGGAAGAAATGAGTTTGTAATTTCGTACACTAGTATGTAATTATAAAAATCCGTTATTACATATAACTGTTGGGGGAACTTTTGTAAAATATCAAGTAGTCGGAACGGATCGTTACGACAGGAAGGCCCATCCGCGACGAAAGCCTCTCTCGAGAGCTAAAAGCATCTGCTCCATGGACATGTGATAGGGGAAGTGAAGCGGCTTTTGCAAAAAAATCTAGGCTTCAATCAACTATGGGTTCAACAAAATACACATGTCATGCGCTACAAAACCTTAAGAAACAACTTCTTAGATCATGAAATCTCCATAAGGTGAAACACAATAGAACGATCATCCACTGTCACGAATCTATAAATTTAGTAAAAACCCAGCTGATAGTTTTGACTCAATTGGACAACTGCAACCAGCTGGGAACAGACAAAAATATGATGCGTATGGTTAGCCGCAACAAAATATATTAGTTTGCCTATGGCTAAGCTTCTAACGAATTACTAGGTTATCATGATGGGGCACCAAGATAAGAAGCAAGGCGCAAAATGTCACTGAACACTCCACCAGCTGTGACTTCAGCCCCAGCACCTGGTCCACGAACAATCAAAGGCTGCTGGTTGTACCTCTCGGTGGTGAAGGCTATGATGTTATCCGAACCTGAAAGCTGCGCGAATGGGTGGTCCTTTTTGTATCTTCCCAATTCCACAACCCCTTTTTGATTGACCACATCCACCACCCCGACATATCTCAAGACCTACAGTAAAATTTCAGTTATTAAATATGCAAATAATTGAAAATAAAATGAAAGATTCAGCAAATTGTTGACTGTCCAAGGTGTTTTGTTAATCGAAACTGATAGTTAATATTTTCATGTCATCCAAGAATTTTGAAATTGACACATCTCGGTTGGACATCCTTGAGGTCTTCTAAACTTTGCCTAAGAAGCACTTCTCAAATACTTCAGATCAGCTAAAGAGATTGATTCCTTTCTCTTTAAATAAAATAAATGATTGACGTTTGCTTGCATTAACGATGATAATCAGACAGCCTTGAGGTCTTCATAAGCTTCGAAACCAGGCTCAATTACTTTGGATCATCTAAAGAGATCGGTTTGCTAATGTTTGCTTGCTTTCCAATACTAACTAAATAAACTTCGTGGTGGAACAATTCAAAGGCTAAAGATGAACATGATTAAAGGGCATCCAATAATCTCGTCCAGTCTATTCTCTAAGGTTCGTACTTTCTTGGGTTTTACCTGCAGTAATTAATATAACTACAATATACGATATATCACTGACTCCTATCTAGTAAATAAATGTTTTCAAGCTAGCTTAAGAAAAGGAGGTTCACACCTTCGTTTACCTATTCATGATTGGTTCAAAGAAGAGGAGCAAGGATTTAACACCACCAGAACAGTAAAAGGATGTCCTGTGTTCATATAAGAGGTCGTGTGTATCGAGAAAAGGACAAAGCTTACTTTATGAACCGGGAGTTAACAAGTTTGAATTCTTCCCCACACAACCAAAATTATTCCTATTTTATGGTAACAGAAGCTATTAGGTTGTTTCTATTGAGGATAATGCATCTCGAAGATTTACCAAAAAAAAATATTATCTCTCAAATTTGGTCATATGATACTGATTCGCAGAAAACGCAAATTAATTCCGTAAAGAGGAGTCATCATAAGAACCAGATTATCAAGTACCCACAACTAGAAGGTAACATACTCTGCCTAATGACTCGCCACAGACCTTAGAATAAGAAACACAGGCATGACATGTAAGCAAGAGATTGCAGAATAACTCTTGTAAACCCATTTAAGCAGACAGATCCAATTGATACTCACCTCGCCCGCATCCTCTGCATCTTGACGTCTCTTAGCCATGTCCGAATCATAGTTTGGCAGTTGCTTGAGAAATTCCTCAGCTGATGCGGTACTCTGTAACAAAATAAGAATAATGTTTAACCCAAGAAGACTATTTTCCAACAAACTACTACACTTTGGCTAGCAAGTTAGCAACACGCATCTTACCCTTAATGGTTCAGGGACCAGACTTTGAATAGGGATATCTGAAAGTTCCAGCTTTAAGCCAGATTCCCTAGCAAGAATAATCACCTGAGACATGAAAACAACTCATTAGTATGAGCATAACTGACATAGTCTACCATACCATCATTGAACTAGGATACTTAGAGTAACCAAATAGAGCTCTCACAAGTCGAAGTTTTGAACTTCGGACACAGGCATTCGCCAACAATAGCGCCCATTACCTTTCTAGCCACATCTGTTCCAGATAAATCATCCCTTGGATCTGGCTCGGTATAACCTGCCTCTTTCGCTTCTCCCACCACCTCGCTAAAAGCACGAGAGCCTATGAAGTTGTTGAAAATGTAGCTTAGAGTCCCACTGCATTAGCATGTCTCAGTAAGAAAAGTGGATAGAAAAATGTGTTCCAGTAACAGAGAAAGTTGAATTTTACAGCTACACTGATCAATTCATTTTAGCAACTATTAATGGAAACTTGAAGGACTAACCTGAAGACGCCTTCGATCCGTAATATTTTGTCCCCAGTTTCAAGGAGACCCTGTAAAGTTTTAATGATAGGCAGCCCAGCCCCCACGGTAGCCTCATAGAAGTAGTGTGTATAGGATAATCGCTGAAGAGCTCGCAACCTCAGATACTGTGATTTAGAGCAGCATTGTTAGCAGATGATAAGTATTATTTGGTACTTATAGATGTTCTAACTTCCAAGTACATGGCATTTCCATGAGTACGATTATAATCTGCGACTATGATGTTACCTGATCAAGCGGCCCTGAATTTGCTTTCTTATTTGGGGTAACTACATGAATTCCTCTCCGCAACCAGTCATAATAATGGCTTGCAATATTAGAGTCTGCCGTGCAATCTACCAACACAGTATTTGGAATAAAATGATTTCCATGCACGTTTTGAACAAATTTCTCCAGGTCAGCTACTTCTCCTTCTGCCTTTAGAAGTTTCCTCCATTGGGATAAGTCGATGCCCCTGTACCCATAGACAAAAACAGTTATGAGAAGCATTACTCTTGCGGTATATTTCTCTTCCTTTTTCTTTGATTATGAAACCAAAAAGCAGGGGTTTAGCTCATCCATTCTTTTGTTTCAAGTAAACTAGGGCCATATTTGATTTTCAGACAGCTTGTGTGGGATATGATACTGTAACTAAGCTAGTCCCTTGTTTGGTCAAGAAAAAACATGGGATCGGATTAGAGTGGACCCCACAAACTCTTCACTCACAATCATTCTAACGCTGGCTTATCCAATACCTTCTACCCCCAGGTATTGATAAGGACGATGCTCAGTTAGCCAAGAGTTCCCACAATGCCCTCACTCTCTCTTCATCTCGGTTCTCTTCTCTCTCCCCTAGGCTGAAGTATTCTTTACTCTTTGCAACTCTTCTCATCAATTTACTATATGCTCTCACAAATTCAGTCTCAAAGCTGAATTTCTTTTCTGGGTGGTGCTTTATGGTTGATCGGTTGCGATAAAGGTAGAGAAGGTTTAGTCCAGGTTGTTCACTGCTTGAGAACTGGAGTATTGGGTTTTCCTCTTGTTGCAGAGGATGGCCAATTCCTTATGGGTGTTGTAAGCAGCTTTTCAGGTGAAGATGGTGGGTTGTACAATTTTTGGACGGCCAATTTGAGATGGAGTTAGTTTGGGAAAACTGATGGTTAGATGTTGTTTAGATATGAAAGGGTAATGAGGTTATTTGGTGTCTAATACTTACCCAAATCCTATCATCGAACAAACACCATTCTTGGGGCCCAAAAATCACTATTAGTCACAGTACAAATTTATCCTGTCACTCCATATCCCCCACATTTAAGCCAAAAAACAAACAAGTCCTAGCTGATTTGTAACCATGTTGGAAGTCAAAACAGTAAGCAAAACTGGAAATTCTAAAATGTAAAAAATAGTCATCTCATCAGAAACAAAAGCCAGACTAAGCTATTACCTTCATAAACATCTCATAGATCCTTTTCCGGCTTTACTTTCACATAACGGATTTTTTTTTTTTTTTGAAAAACACATAATGGAATTTGATTCAATGGTTCACCAAGAAAACATTTCATGACATGATTATTTAAGAATTTAACTTACGCATCACTTAAAAGCATTCCCTTTGAGCCAGCAATTCCCATAACGCGCAAGTCAATATTAAACTTTTCCTTGAGGACAGCAGCCTGACAAAGAAAAGCAAGTATGAGGTACAGCCAAAGATGTGTAAGCTATTAAGCTGACATTCAAAACCAACACTGGAGCTTTCCAGAAGAAAATTCTCGCTTACAATCACAAAACATGCAGAAAATAACCGTCGTCAGAATAAGCTGCCTATAACATACACTTGCCAATAGAATTGTTCAAACTTCAACCGCGTCATTCAAGTCATAGACACGTTTAGCTCGTGATAAATGGAACCTAAATACTAACATTATTTTATCCTCGAGAACAGCTTGTGTCTTTGAGGATTCAAGATAAAGAAACAAAAGTGTTACGTAAAGGTCCGGAACTTGGAATGGAACAATTAGGAAAATGAGAAGAAAGCATGAATAGAAATGTCTAAATATTCGGTTAGTACAGGCTACATGCACAGAACCAATCTTGAAAGAGCTAAAGGGTGTTGTAGTGTTAATCATACGGTTCCATGGGCACCCATACAATACAAACAAATCAGTAATATTAGTAATAATGAGATTTGACCAATGACGGATACGTGAGCTACTTGCATCGAATTACGATCAAGTGTGACAAATAATGAATGAGCTAATTAAAAACATAATAAATCTGAGATAAGAATATAAACTGGATGACAATTAAGTAATCTAAACCTGATCCTTGAGCTGGTCAAGCAAGGTGCCGCCAATTAATCCTGGTCCAACAATACCCATGGCTATTGTGGTTTTGGATAGATAAAATCTTGAGTGGACAGCTCTCAGAGCCTTCACACAATCTTCTCGCTTAATCACTACAGTAATATTATACTCTGAGCAACCTTGAGCTATAGCACGGACATTAATATTAGCCTGCAGCACAGATGCAATTCATAAACCCGCCGCAGATAAGGAACATATATCAAAAGAAAAGGGTTCTTGGGTTCCACAACACATAGTAACAAAAATATCAGATTCAGATTTAGCAATAAAACTATGGCAATAGTCTTAGCCATCAATAATCTGATTAGCAAGAAACGGTACAAAGTAAATGTTCAGAAATACAAAAATTACTCATTGCAATCTACATATGCCTTATAGTTTAAGTTCTCATGCACTAAGTCTGGAATGCATTGAGCCGCTGCCATGAGCCCAGAAAATGAAAATTCGGCAGAGGATATTGCAAATAAGCATAGTTTTACCGACCTTTGCGAGTGCATTGAAAAGTGTAGCACTAACTCCAGGTGTACTTGCCATTTTCTGGCCTACTGCTGCCAAAATGCTACAGTTAGGGATGACTGCGACCTGAAAAGATCAGCCGTTATTAAGAAAGGAAATGAACAAAAATGCTACCGAATGGAATGGAATGGAATGGAATGACGGCCCCACAGATTTAAATTCTAGGAAAACTAGTCAGCAGGTAAACTAAAAAACACTAGGTCAAACATTTAGATGAATAAGCTTGAAACTTAGTCCATGGTTATAGAAAAGTTAAAGCTAAATGTTCCCACACAACTCAAATTAACATATAATTTTCAATTTTGTCAGCCACTTCTCAGTTCGGTTACTTTTGCCAGAAAACTTACATTCATTGCATTTAAAGACTGCATCCCAGTGAAGTAGTCTGAGCAATAACAGTATAGTACAATTTGAGATAATTCAGTTATATCACTCTCTTCCTATCCCTCTTCATCAGGATCCCCCTAACAGGTCCAGTGGCAGAACCAAAATTTCGACACTGGGGTGGCACAATTTCTATAATCAAACTCTCATGGGTGCACTTTTATAATATATGCATGGAAAAAATGAATTATAATTCAAAAAGTGGGGTGAAATGTAGTTTCTGAAAACATTAGGGGTGCACGTGCCACCCCATGCCTCTGCCACTGAACAGGTCAACAGTTCTCTTTGCTTCTTCTCCAACGTCTCCAACATGTTACTTTCCCATTATACATTGTTTTAATTCACTCGAATTATCTAACATGCGATGTAAGATTCATTTTATCTCTCTTGAGATTTCCAGTTCTGAGTTCATGCAGTAACAGTGTATAGATCATTCAAGTATATTCTGTAAATGTTCCAAATTCATTGGGCCAGTGGGCACAGGAAAGTGCTGTATTCACAAATTTATGCATTAAACAATTAAGTAAAACTCCTGATACGAAAGGATAAACATATCAGTTCCTCGGAGAGAAATCTAAGCTACAACACCTGGGAAAGGCGCCCAGCGTCAAGAGCTTGACGAAATCTAGACTGCAAAGCCTCAGCAACGGCTTTTACTTCCTTCTCAGGGACAGCAAAGCACACAGAGTGCTCACTGCTAGCCTACATTAGTTTCAAGAAATCAATACTGAAAATTTTATAATAAGGGCCAATTATCATAGAGATTAGATATAAAGATAGATACCTGGGATATCATAATAACATTGGCTCCTACATCCTTTACTGCACTAAAGATAGCACTAGCTGTACCAGGAACACCAGCCATTCCGGTTCTGCAAAAGGATAGAGCAAAGTAAGCTCCAACGGGAAAAGATCTAGAAAAGGACAAAGCAACAAAATGATGAATAAGCTCACCCCTCAACATTGACAAGGGCCAAATTGTCTATCGTTGCGAATCCTTTTACAAGTGATTCTTTTCTTTCTCCATCTTCAAACTCATCCACAGGGGGTCTGCAGATCATTGTCCCAGGTGCCGAGAGATTGAATATGTTTCTTATAACAATTGGGATATCATATTGCATTACAGGAATTATTGTTCTAGGATGCAAGACGTTTGCCCCAAAATAAGACTGCATTGGCATAACATAATGTCGTCAATATCTGAAATATTATTTATAATTAATATCACAAAAACAAAAGGAGGTTCGCTTTTACCATTTCCCAAGCCTCTTGATAAGATAGTTTTTCCAGTACCACAGCCTCGCTAACTGTAGAAAAACAGGCACTTAGCAACTAAACTAACCAACTACATTTGTTATCAAATCCAGCCTAGAAAGTTACATAAGTGAAGATATATAATATTAAGTCATGCACACCATTAAGATTTCCAACAAACAAACAGAATGTTAATAGTAGAAAATAATATGATACAAACCTTTTCTAGGATCAGCACTGTAAACACCGTCAACATCTGTCCAAATTGTGACTCGACGTGCCCGGAACAAAGCACCCATTATAGCTGCAGAGAAGTCACTTCCATCTCTTTTCAAAGTTGTTGGAATATTTTGAGGAGTGCTAGCTATAAAACCAGTTGCGATTATTATCTTTGATGGATTTTGCGAAAACCATTTCTTCAATCTCTTTTCAGATTCTGAGTAATCTGGATCAACTTGATTATAACCAGAAGGGTTTACAATAAGGACCTCCCTTGCATCCATCCAGTTGCAGTCTTTTCCGCTCTGCAGAAAATATAAGGAAAGGATACAAGCTTACCTAGTTAGCTCAGTCCAAATTACAATAACCCCCCCTCCTTTTTTTTCCAAACATGATATCAATCAAGGTACCACCTTTCTGACGCGGGCTGCTAACATCTGAGCAGACCATAACTCTCCATGTCCAACAACAAAGTCTGTAAAAGATTCTGTAGCGTGACCAGCTGCAGGACATCAAACAGGCAATTAAACTCCTAGAATCAATATTTATGAACGTAAACAAAGTAATGAGGCACAAACAACGTATAATAATAACCTTTAAATGAAAAGTTTAGAAGGAGAAAGACAAGACAAAGCAATTAAAAAGCACATTCCAATTTATGAAACAATTTCGCAACTTATGCATCACGAAAATTGTCAGAAAGATGTACAAGTTCGAGGGGATTTTTAACTACCCTAAGTTGATTCTCTTTAAACGCATTCAGGAGCTTAGTAGTTCAACAACAAAAAAGAGACTATTAGCATAACAGATGTAGCAACAACAGTTGGAAACTATCAAAATCACCTCTTTCATTTACAAAAGGTAGCAAAAACACGCGACTGCCTAATCACTATGCAAGTCACATCCTCCGCACACTAAATAGAACAAGGATGAGGCACGGGCAACAAACTATAACCACTAACTCAGTTGCAAAATTTATTCATAACTTTAACCTCTATAAGATGCAATGCAATGTGTTATAATAGATGGAGAATGTCACATGACTAATGATTTTTATAGTTAATTCTGTATCACAACCAATGGTCAATGAAACATTTGACATCCAAGAGATATTGTTGGAAGTCGTCCAAAATTTAGTCAGATTTTGATTGTAGATTCATCTTTGGGATGAAAAATACAAAACAAAGAGCGGAAAAGTAGAAATGTGGAAGGGGTTAAGAAGAGACTGAGCCTTCATCACAGAAAATGTGGAGCAACTTCGGGATGCCAACACCAATCTCCCATGTAATAAGAAACATAAGAGAGAAGTATTATGAAGGAAAAAAGTATTCAATCATGACAATGAGAGAACTCCTTGTATGGGCTAATGGCATGAAACATTTCCATACATGTGAGCAAATGTGTAATTGTTTTACCAATCATTCAAACAGTATTGTACCACTGTTGGAGCTGAATGACTGCCTGTTTAGATAAGAAATTAACGAAATGATTCAGTAATACCTAGATAATTTGTGTGAAGCATTATGTAAGATTTCTCATGTCATCATGCAAACGTGATAAGAAATTCATAAAATTGGCTAAATATAAAATTGTGGTAATCATGCAATCATCAGGACATCTATGTCCCACTTGTGGAGTATACCAAATATTATAAACTACTCCATATTCGTGACCAGACAACAGAGAAAATAAAAGATATGATGATAGTGATACCTATATAAATTGCACGAAGCATTGCTTTAAGATTTGTGATGTCATCATGCAACCGTGCTAAGAAACTAGCAAGCTCTCTTCCCTCAAGCAAATCAGTCGCTGTGGACTTGTGCTTCTCAAAAACAGCATCTAGTGCAGCTACATAAGAATCATCACGTGATTGTGCCTTGTTGATAAGATCATACATCATGTCGGTCACTTTTGACATTGCAGAAACAACAACCAATGTCCGTTCCGAGTCTTCATTTACAACTACCTCCGCAACATTCTGAATTCTTTGAGAGCTTCCGACGCAAGTGCCACCAAATTTATGAACAGACCAAGTGCCACCCTTAGGAAGGTGGTCATTCTCAGAAAATGTTTCTCTCACAACATCTGCGAATATACCAGATTGGGCATGTAAATAGACAACTCCATCAACTATTATAAGATAAACTCAATTCTGAAATGAACTTTTAAAGCAACTGCTTCCACAAAATATGCAAACCTGCAAGTGAAGCAGAAATGTTGGAAGTCGACAAATTCCTTCTACTCCGTTGACGGATAGAATTTGCTCTGTAACAAGACAGTAGAAACAACCTCAGCAGTTAACAAAAGATTGAGATAACATCTACCGTTAATTGCAATTTCCATGGTGCCACTATAAAGTTCATAAAATGTCATATTGGTGGTGTTCTTTAACAAATTATTCGAAGTAGATTTTAAGTTCGACGTGAACGTGAAAGTAAATGATTCTCAACCTTCAAAGAGTCAAATGCCCTAACTCTTTAGGATCTCTAATAAGACCATGGGCCGACTAATTGGGTGTTTAGCATCCCAAGACTATAATCACACTGGGATACAATTATGCGTTCCCAATTCATTTAAAAACATGGTGCTTAAGTAGAATTCAAGGCAACAGAAAAATCTCAAATCTGCAGCTTAAAATCTCACGAATACACTTCTGAAGCATTTCCAGCAGAGCGTGATGCCTGTTAATTCATAAATGAGTGCTGGAAAACTGAAAAAAATTACCGAGTTTACCTCTTTTTCTTCACCGTTTATGTGGAGTTATTTGATTGGTGTATTATTTTGGAAATATATCAAATTAAATTATAATCAGCAATCATATCTCGACACATAGGAGGTGAAATTGAAGGGTGAAGCATAGCGGCCCTCGTTTTGGAGTTTCAGTTCAGCTAGCTTCTTTTGGGTTTAATTTCATACATTTTCAGCAGATACGAAACAAGCTATAGAACCAACTGAGCAGATTTAAAGAATTTGATAGCGTAAAAGCTACAGTGGATAATGCAGCTATGGTGTTCGACAAAATGCATGTCCAGGCAAGCACAAAATTGATCTGATTTTTCTACAAGCAATGTTCACAATCCACCTACGAAGTACTGATTACAAGCTTAAGATGCCACAAACGAACAGAATTCACTTACAAAACAGCAAAGTCATTACAGAAATGTAGTTATGTGAGAGAGGAAAAGAGGGAGGGATTAGTTACTTGGGAGTAGAAGAAGATCGTGATAGAGAGACGAACGGAGGAGAGCATATCTTCTTCGGATCGGCGGTCTCCGGCGAGAGAAAGTATCGCGCCGGAGCGGAGGTTTGCGCCGCGAACGTCATTGGCGGCTGGGGGCGGAGAGAGGAGGGAGGGGTGTTTTGTGTGTTTTCTGTGCTGACGAGTGACGACCCTCCGGCGCACTTGTTAGGCAAAAAGAATATCCAGCTTTTTGGCACTGTTTGGGGAGAAGAAATATTAATACTGGATTAAATTAGTTAGTATCAGTATTAATTTCTTTTTGTCAAGATTAGGTATTTAATTTAGGCCCCTCAATTCTTTTTCGGGGAAAATTTGGGTTCAAATTTTTGAATTGTAATTTGTTAAACAAATAAAATGGCATTTTCTTGAGAAAAAACATTTGAATGGTTTCATCAAATTATTTTAATGACAGATCATACCGCATTATAGAAATTGTGAGAGACAGTATTTTTCACCTTAAAAAATTACATTGATAGTAAAATTGTGTATCGGAAAAATTTAATGAAGTTGAAATGATTACTTGAAAAGCACAAGGCGAAGAACAATAAAGTTCTTCTCAAAAAAAGAGAACAATAAAGTTTATTCTACTAAAAATAGCAATATGTTATTAGAAAATATGATGGAATATGGGCGAATAAAGAAACAATTTGAGAAAATATTGAAGATATTATAAGTACATTTCCACTAAAAGAGTATGAACTGTATAATACATAAAGGTATCAAGCGGTAAGTTAATAAAATAATATTCTTTTATCGTATAATGTGATCAACTGAGTTAGGCTATTGTTAGTCAACAAAATATAGTGCTTCATACATACCACTCTGTCCCAGCTCTTTCTTCCCAATTTGACTTTTGTCACTATTCACTGGGTCACTTTGACCCGGTGATTTGAATAATAAACCGATGTAATTTTTTTATATTTTTTTCATGGTGCTGTAGAGTAAAAGTTCCTCTATAATATGGTGAAAAAATTATCAAAAAATCGTATTATTTTGCTATCCAAATCACCCGGTCAAAATGACCCAGATACGAGTCAAAAAAGTCAGATGGGAAGAAAGAGCTGGGACGGAGTGGTAACATTGAAGATATGGGCTAACTGGAAGCAATACATTGTTCACATGTAGTTTGTCTAGTGTATGACATGGACACTTTGCACATGAGAAACTGATGCAATTTAATAACTAAGTCTATAAAGAAACTTGGCCCATTCAGCAAAGTCATGAACTAAAGTATCGTCTTCTGTTACCGTAAAGGTAACGGAGTTGACGATTTTGTGAAAATCGACAAAACTTGACCACGTAGCTGAGCCTACGGCACTTTTAGGGTTTGACCAAACGAAGATATTATTTCTCAATTCATCTGGTAAAAAGAAACTGAACCAGAACCAGCTATAAATACTAATTGACTAAAGACTAATTAACCTAGCACTCCTCTAACAATAAACTAATTATGCTAGAACCCCAAAACAATTAAAACACTTCCTAACACTTTAATAATAAAAACAACTGATAAATAAATAAGCTGCTACTTTGTGACGTAGTCCTTGAGATAGGCCGGTGCGACTCGTTCGCGTGTCCCCCGTCTCGGTCCCGTGCCCGTGTCAGGATACGTACCCGTATCAACTCCCCCCTGGTTGAGTATCGCCTTGTCCTCAAGGCGAAAGAAAGAACGATGGCAATCCAATGCTGCTGCTGTCAGTCCCTGTAAAACCACACGCTTGTCGTTGTGCTGGAATGCTAATGTCTTCTTGGAGTAATCGGTGATCACATCGCCCAAGTGTTGGAGCCAAAGCATGCCCAAAACACCTGTGAACCGTGGAACTCCAAGACGTACAATTCAACTGAAAATGAAGACCCCTGCATAACAAGCTCAACCTGTCCACACGTGGTGTCGCAATACAAGAACTCCCCATTGCCCACCCGAACCATGAACGGCGATGTCGGCTGGACCGGTAACTTCAGCTGTTTGACCAAATTGGGGTGGATGAAATTCTTCGCCGAGCCGTCGTCAATGAGAACAGAAAGAGGCGTACCGTGAATCGTACCCACGAGACGCAGAGCACTGATCTGATCAAAACTAACCATACTGTAGAGACCAGAAACGTCATCCTCCACAAATAAATTATCAGTTGGCGGTGTCCCCTGAATACCTGCCTCCATCTGACGGAACTGGCCCGCGCACTTATGTCCACTTACAAACTTTTCACCGCAACGAAAACATAGACCCTTGTTCATTCTGTCCTGGCGTTCAGCTGGCGTAAGACGAGGCGCTGTGGATGGAGACGGAGCTGGGGAAACTGTAGGCGTAACCGACGGAACCACAGTGATGGCCTGGGCTGGCGCAGGAGAGCGAATGGCTTCAAGCTCACGAGCAAGCGAAAAGGCCTCCGTGAGCGAACTGGGCTGGCGTAGACCCAATTCACGGCCCAACGGATCCTTCAAACCCGAAGAGAACAAGGAGATCAACTGATCGTCAGAGGTGGGCCCAATCTTGTTTAACAGCTTCTCAAACTCTGACTGATAGGCAAGTATTGTCGTCTGCTGTCGCAATTTGGCCAATTGCCCAAAATAGTCATGATAAAAGTTCGAATCAAAGCGAACCTGTACTTCCTGCAAAAACGCAGTCCAGCTAGCAAACCCGTAATTGTTACGGCGATAGCAAAACCACTCAGCGGCTTCACCTTCTAACAGTACACCAACTAATCGAAGCCGTTCAACTGGCCGAATATGATAATACGTATAATATTCTTGAACTTTAAATATCCATGTATGCGGGTCAATACCTGAAAAACGTGGAGCCTCCATTCGTAACTTCGGACCGTGTCTGTCCGGGTCCAGTGTAGTGCGACGGTCATGGCGATTGGCCGGATGTGGCTGAAAATAATCAACTTCCTCATCATCAAACAGTGCCTCATCAACCCACTGGTCCGCGTCATAATTCACTCTTTGACGACACATGGCCGGTAACGGATGCGCAACAGCCCCATATGGTCGGCGTGTGGCGGGTTGTGGCGGCCAACCGACATCGTCGGCGTCGTCGAAAACAGCGTGCCGGGGTCGTGGCTGGAAGGCTATAGTTGATGCGGGTAATATTGTGGCTTGAAACTGTTGAGTCTGGGCGTTGGACCCAGGTGGGCTTGGGTGGCCCATTCGGGTCGGGTGGGTGCGTGAATACAGGTTAGTACCTGTTCTGGGTAGTGGGTGAAAATCATCTTCATAGTCATCTTCCTCTCAAGTAGGCGGTAGCGTAGCAGGGTTCTTGTAACCGGTGTTGGGGCCTCGTGTTTGTCGCGGCATGAGGTAGGTGAGAGGGCCGGTGGTCGGATCTGGAGGCCTCAAGCCGGTGTTCCTGGCGGTTGGGTTCAATCGGAGGCGGTCCGCAGTGGTTCCAGTAGCGGCGTTCCGGGTGTCGTCGAGCCGAGGATCGGGGCGACGAAAGCCTTCTGGTTGTTGGCGGCGAGGGTGTGCCGATTCATCGTGCAGAGGAGGGGATGGGTTCCGTGGCCGGTAAAGCGACCCACGCGGATGTGGGTGACCTGATCGGGTCTGGTGTGTTTGGTCGGCGACGGGAACAACCCCATGGGCGTCGAGTTGGTGGCCGGAGAACTTGGGCTGACCGTCCTGGTCTCCGATCTGGCGGATGGTGGCCTGGTTGGGCGCCGCTTCGTGCTCCTCTTCGATGGCGCTGTTTCTTGGGCTTGCCGCCGGGCTGGGGGATCGCGAGGCACGATCCTCCAATTGCGAGATACGCTGTCCCAAACCCGTTTCCAGATTCGTGATGCGCGTACCCATTCCGTCAATTCTTGATGTTAACTCTGTAACTGCTGTCGCCAAGTGCTGAATCTGTTCCGTCAGTTTGGCTATGTCGTCTTCCTTGGTGGCGGCCATGGAGGACGTGAGAACTTCACCGGCAAGAACGGTGAGATAAATGAAGGCACCAATTTGTTACCGTAAAGGTAACGGAGTTGACGATTTTGTGAAAATCGACAAAACTTGACCACGTAGCTGAGCCTACGGCACTTTTAGGGTTTGACCAAACGAAGATATTATTTCTCAATTCATCTGATAAAAAGAAACTGAACCAGAACCATATATAAATACTGATTGACTAAAGACTAATTAACCTAGCACTCCTCTAACAATAAACTAATTATGCTAGAACCCCAAAACAATTAAAATACTTCCTAACACTTTAATAATAAAAACAACTGATAAATAAATAAGCTGCTACTTTGTGACGTAGTCCTTGAGATAAGCCGGTGCGACTCGTTCGCGTGTCCCCCGTCTCGGTCCCGTGCCCGTGTCAGGATACGTACCCGTATCATCTTCTCTACATATGTGTTGCAACTGCGCATAGCAATAAGTTATCATTGGTATCCATGTGACTTTCCCATTTCGAAGAACCAGCAGGTGAAGCGGCGCCTCTTGCTTTTCTCTCCCTCCATATGTGCTTCACCGCCATTACGGTGACGAAGCAATCTGATTCCACGTAAATTGAGTTGATATGGAGAGACCTTGCGAGCTTTAGAACTTGAGTGATGGACTTTGATCTCCATAAAGAACACCGTTACCGATGAGAGAAGAGGACGGTTGCTTTGGAGATAAAGTTTCCGTGGCGGTTCTCTGAGACCACCGCCACTTACGGCGAGTTTTCCATTAGTAGAGAAGGCGGCGGCGATGTTGATCATGATAACTTCAGGTGGTGCATTGGTTCACTTCTTTCAGTCAAATTTCGTGAGGTAGTCAGCTAAGTAAGTTCGATTGAGTTCCACGTTTTCTCTTGAATTTCTCTTTAGCCCCTCCTCATCAATTTGTCTATCTGTGTCGAAATTGTCCAAAACGTCACACTCCACTGTTTGCAATCTTATATTAGGAGGTAAGAGAAAATATATTTGATCCAAGATTAGAGGGTCTGAAGTCTTGAATCTAGAATCTTATATCCTTTGCTAAAAAAAAAAGAATCTTATATCCCAAAGCTTCCTTCCTTCGTGTTGACAGCCAGCACACACGCACTATATATATATATATATATATATATATATATATATATATATATATATAATCATTAAAAAATGTAATAAAATTGTAAAATAATAAAGATAGTAATAAAATTAAATTAGCTACTAGTATTCAATTTATGTATTTATTTTTCCTGGCACCCATAGTTCTTCCAATTTTTCATTTTCGCCCACCGTTGCTCCTTTCACATTACTGTACTAACCTCCCACCCGCCTTTGGTAGTTTGGTAGAGAAAGTCAACCACGCCGTTGAATCATATTGGCTCTACCTTCAACTGGTATCATTCCATTGCAGATGTTATAAATCATCTCCCAACTCCACTCCACATTCCATTGCAGACTTAGCCCTGAAATCAAAGATTAGGGTTTCATTCCCAGCTTCATCGACCATCAATTTCTGCTCACCTATAGGTTCTACCCACTAACTCAACCTACCTACATTTATGTCTGTGATTACATTTCTTTGATGTTGTTATATGACTGGCAGGTATGTTAGGGTTTGATATCTCCTGGATTGGAAGGGTGGTTCTTGTTCTGCAGCTGATTCCAGGGATTGTGGGTTGGGGAAAAGAGGGTCATTATGCTGTCTGCAAGATTGCTGAGGTAATAAAGTTGCAATCTTTTCAACAAACTTGAGCAAAGTTATTTGTTTCATCTGCTTATCTGATTTCAAAGCATCTCTATTCCCTGGGACTGGTAACTTAGGGCATCTCCAACAATGGCTCAAATAGTCAAATGTGGTTTCTGGAACAATTTTGGGAAAAATCTGAACAAGTAACTGAATATGAAAACCAAAATAGTGACAAAAATAGAAATTACCCTATTTTTGTTCCTCATTGCTAGAGCACTTAGCGGAAAAGCAGACCTCAACCTGGAACAAATATAGTCGGTTGGATATGGTCTTGAAACTTTATTTCTTTTACTTAATACTTGCACATATATAGTCCTTTTAGCTTTATACTTGGGAGTATGACTGTATACCTTGCGTATTGGGCGTATAATATGAATTAGGATGTTGCATGTTGAGTGGCAAACTGTTTTTTTTTTCTCTGTAATTTAAGGCATTAAAGCAGTGGAAGGTATTTTTGTAAGCAGAACCAGGTTGTATAAATTTACATGTTCATGGACGAAGCTGTTTTTTTTCTTCTTCCCATATATATATATATATGTATATACCTACATATATGTATATAATTATATATATATATATATGTATATACCTACATATATGTATATAATTATATATATATATATACACGTGTGTGTATATATATACATGTATACGTGAAGAACTCTTTTGGGTTGGTTAGCCTAGGAAATGTGTAATCATAACCTCGTCTAAAATATTGATGCGAGATTTGTTGGGTGCTTTTAGGGATATCTTTCGGAAGATGCTTCAGCGGCGGTGAAAGCGTTGCTCCCTGAAATTGCAGAGGGTGATCTTGCTAATGTTTGCTCTTGGCCTGATCAGATCCGGTTCCATTACCACTGGAGTGGACCTTTACACTATATTGATACTCCTGATTTCAGGTGTAACTACAACTACAGCCGTAAGTTCGTCTTGCTCTTTAGCTTACAGTGCCCACACCTACTGATGCAGTTTATTTTGTAAAAAGTGTTAAATTTGTTGTGATGTTACTTCTTACACTGTTACACATGTTTCTCTTGCAAGAACCGATATATCTTTCAGCCTAATCTACACGCCTGTCTACTGAACACAAGTCGTGGACACATAAATGAGGTTTGCTTATATGCTGACAATGTATGATGGTGGCAAGTGGTAACCATGGATACATCAAATGTACTCTTTCAAATACCTCTGCTTGCAACATCAATTACTGGCATGTCAAATGTGGGAGTATTTTTCGATTTAAAAGAATTCATTATGAAGTTTCAAACATGTTGCAAGCATTACCCATTTTGGGTTAAGTTTTCAATTCGGTACAGTTGAAGTGCATTGTGCCAAATGCAATTTGAGCACCTACCGTCTACTTGATCCCTGTCACCAGCATTCACTGGTTGGCGGACCTTTTAGATGGGGTGCAAATATGGGAATTTCATGTGCTACTTGATAGGTGGAGTTGAGTTTTATAATTACCAGTTCATAATGCCGTCCTCTAACTAGACATTTTTTTTTCATGTCACATAGGCGATTGCCATGACTCTGCTGGACGTCAGAATAGGTGTGTCAGCGGAGCAATATACAACTACACGACACAACTCTTGTCTTATAAAGCCAGCAATCAAGAAACTAACTGTAAGCCCCGTTAGTTTTTGTTGTTGTTTTGTTTTGGTTGAACTCCGGCAACTCATTCCTCTTACCATTACAGACAATTTGACGGAGGCACTTATGTTCCTATCTCATTTTATTGGAGACATCCACCAGGTTCGCTCTCCTTGCGGACCCTACTACTACTTATAACCCTGATTAGTCGAAGTCCAATGCATAAAGGCTACTGAAATCCCAGATGCATCCATGATATATCTTCTCTTGTACTCTGAAAAATTGGTACTCCTTATCATGTGTATGCTGGGTGTTTAATGAGATCCCGTTCTCGTCTTCAAAAAGTTTGACAACCCAAAAATCTTGACTTCTGCATCTTTTCTCGCATATAATTGTCGTCTACCTTCCACTTCACAAGTCAGTTGACACCACATCATCATAGCATATACTCACTCTGGACTATGGCTCTATGGCATTCAGGGACGGACCCAGGAATATTTTGTAGGGGGGGCAATGTATAAATCGTCTCAATATTGGAGGGGGCCAGCAGTAGAAAAATGTGATGTATGGAATAATTTCTCACTACATGACTACTGCAAGACCAAAAGTTAGGGGGGGGGGGGCATGGCCCATGCTACAATGCATGTGGTTCCGTCCTTGATGGCATTCACCTTGCAACTTGAGTTCATTGTATACCAGTATTAGGGACTTGTACATACTAATTGCAGTGAAGTGCCTGTGAATTGTCTGAGATGAAACAGTTCTCAGTTTGATCCCTTTTGGTGGAATCTAATGATGTAATTGATGCAACAAAACTAATTTCAGTCTAATCAAATAGCTGGAAAGACCTAACTCTTAACTTCTTTTTGATGACAGCCTCTGCACGTTGGTTTCACGGAAGATGAAGGTGGGAACACTATCGTAATCCGTTGGTATAAGAGGAAGACTAATTTACACCATGTAAGTATTAACTGTGGTCGTCACTTGTCTTCTAAGTTTATATATGGTATTATTTCTTTGAAAGTTACATTTAGTAGGACTGCGAGCAAATGTAAATTGAGGGATATAAAGATTAAGTCCTATAACCAATGTTAAGAATAACATGTCCACTGTTGACAATTGCGTAAATTCCGTAAATTAATCAAGGCATGCGATGATGAATATGAATGACATCACATAGGTTTGCTTTAGTTATGTTTGTTTTTTTCTTTTTCTTGAACGAATCAGTCTGGTGATATCAACTGTTCTGTCTATTACAGGTATGGGATAATATGATCATTGAATCCGCTTTGAAGACATTTTATAGCCATGATCTTGCAACCATGATCGAAGCTATTCAGACGAATATCACGGTAAGTCTCTTTTATCATTCTCCTGATTATCGCGGATATGGGAACTTCCACTATGACCAAATTATTCTATATAAAAACTGATTTAACCCTGAACTTGTTATGGCCTTGTTACTATGAATACAAGTAGAGCGATTGCATCCACTTAATTTCATTATCATGTTTTTCATAGCTGGTTTTTAAGCTTTGTGAATTTTGAATTTGACCTCCAAGAAGCATTTTTCCACGATTAAACATGATTCTTTCAAGCCATCGTAGATTCTATGAGGTATGTTCATGCAAGAGCCCTGCCAAGGTCTGGTATTAAGAGTTCTATTTTCTTTTTCCTTACAGGGTGGTTGGTCAGATGACGTCTCATTGTGGGGAACCTGCAAACGTAATCAGACAGCTTGTCCGGATCCGTAAGCACACCTTCCTCCAGATATATTGAACACTTCTTACTCTTTGTGGTTTACAAGGCGTAATTACAAGTTGTTCTAAGTCAGTATAAACCATTTACATTTCTAACACTTGAAGTACTATGGTATCACTTTTTATCATCGAACATGTGTTCTCTAGCTAACCCAAATGAGAACTATAACCACCAGAATGGGTATCTTTGAATGAAAATGGAACTGGAAAACTAAATGAACGAATGCTTCTTCACTCGTAACATGTTTTTACGTTGCAGGTATGCTTCTGAAAGCATTGATTTGGCTTGCAAATATGCCTATAGAAATGCAACACCAGGAACCACTCTTGGAGGTATGTCATTTAGTTTTACATATAATTCTTTCCACTCAAATAAACGCATGAATCTTTTAAAGTTTACGCATTTACCTATACTCATGCAAGTGTCTTCTAAATTATACTTGGTGAGTCTCAGTGATGTATTTGTTTTGTTGATCGTGTCAATCACTTTAGGAGACAATGAGCTTAATCAAACAGATTAATTATACATTTGCGTACTTGATACTTTGAAGTTTGAATAATCTGCAGTTAAAGGTTGAATGATTAAGACTAATTTAAAGAATATTTACCCACGCGAAATCTAACTCAATTGCTCCCCGTTGCATAAGTATTGTATATATGTGCTTGTAGGAAGTCGGGACTTTGAAACATAAAACATCCTTAAATAAGTCGAGCTAGCAAAAACAATTGATTGGATGTCACTTGAAAATACTAGAGAACCTAGATAAGAAAGGCAAAACTAAAACGAACAATTACCTTCTCTCCAAAACTGAGAGAGAATTCAGTAATTTCATTTATTTTCATTTCATAGTGAAGGAGATCGAGCCAATCGTTAATATGTAACTGGTACCACCCTTAAGAAGGCAATATAACAGGAACCACGATCTTTGTTTCTTCCACCGCGATGCAGAAATCTTTCAGAAAAACCCTAGTGAGCTGATGCACACCAACCATAAAGATGATGAACTTCTTCAGAGAATCCAACATTGCCATCTTCGATTTTCTTCTTTTTTAGATTACACGTTTACTCTGCAGACTGCAGAGAAAAGTCTGGAAGAGGGTTCAATTTATACACAGAACCCACCAGGAAGTGCATGAACATTTCAATTTTCAAAATATTTTCACTTTAAAGAAAACTTACCATATTTGATTATTACATGACATGCAAGTTATACTTTTCACTCTTTCCATATTTATTAGACACAGATACGTGCATTGATGTCCATATCTTTTGAAATGTTTCCATAAATAGTTTCCTCGCTCGTGTGTTACTAGCAGAAGAATTTGAATTGCACTTCATACTAGAGGCATCGATATGAATATTGATACAGTAAAATTCTATACTAGCCGTACCTGTTCTAGTGCGTATTTCAAGGATTAATGATTTTGTGCCGATTTTATCCTTCTAGAGACATTCTTATCAAACCTTCTTCTGTTTTTAAATTTTTATCTGAATTTGGAGGAAGTTTAAGATAACCTAACCTGTCCCCCCCCCAGTTTTAAAAAACTCCATTAAAACCCCAATTTTTTAATATTTTGACAGTGTCGTCCTTTCATTGACTGTACAAATGCCCCGGTTTATTCCAAACTCTTGCACTAGTGTTAGTGCATTGAGTTTACATTGAATTTTGCTGCGGCCGTTCCTAATTCCTAGTTCCACCACTGCCTCCTAATTCCTAGTTCCACCACTGCCAATAAGGTTCATGGTTGTGATAGGGACTTTCATTACATGTATGTAGATGTTTTTTTTTTTGGGTAACTATGTTTGTAGATTTATATGCATCATAAAGTTTTTTGCATCCCTCTGATTACCGATCGTCATTACCTTCTTTGTTGTCGCAGATGATTATTTCCTCTCCCGACTGCCTGTGGTGGAGAAGAGGCTCGCTCAAGGCGGAGTCCGCTTGGCTGCCACCCTGAACCGGATATTTGAGCCGAAGACATCACTTGACAAAAGAATCAAAACAACAGAGGATCAACACATGTCAGCAGCTTCATAGAAACTGGAGATCAAAGGTGGATACAGTAAAAATCCAAATAATTTCACACAAATTTGGACTTCTCGCTTTACCATCCACCATCCTGCAAAACACGAGGTGAAACTCCAAGTTAGTAGAGATATTAAGAATAAGATTTAGAGCCTATTTAGTACCTGCTTCGAAACAGGACAAAAACGGCTACAAAAACACTAATACGGTTGTCTAAATGTGCAAAAACATGGGTTTCAGACGTGCGGGCCCAGCCCAACCATAAGGCAAATGGGTAGCCTGCATCGGCGTGGTGGGCCCCAACTTTTGTATATGTACAACCAATTAGATATTATTGGGTTAGTTGCATTTTACCCCCTTTCGGTTAGGGGTTTGTGTGATAGACTTCCTCAGGATTCCTAATGTTGCAATATACCGTCATGTTGTTAAATTTTTGTGTGGTTCGTTAAAACTAACCGGAATCCGTTAAAATCTGACTTTAAATGACAACTTTACCCTCAGGATTTAGAATTCAAAGTATAGTAAAAATAAAAAACAAAACAAGAGTGAGAAAACAGATCTAGAGGAAAGGAGGAGGAGGCCGCTATGCTCGCACTCCATTTGTTAAAAGAAGAAGAAGAAGAAAGCTTGAAAAGGAGAGAGATGGTTGGGACAAGAGTGAGATGTAGCAGAATTGGAGAGAGTGAGAAAATGATTGGATTATGCAATATATGGAGGGTATTGAGGTTGTTTTACCCTAGTTAACAGAAAATTACCCCCATATCGCACAAAGATGATATTAGTGTTAAGTGTGAAGACTGTTTTGTAACCTAGTCTAAATTAGAGGGGCTTACAAGCAATTCATGTATTACTATCTCTATATAAATATTAACCTAGCTCTAGGGTTAGGGTATCACATCACATCACAGAGAGAGGCTGAGAGATCTTTTGTACTTTTCATTCGTTCATCATAGTGAAGTGGGTGTGGACCGTGGATGTAGCCAATTTGGTGAACCACGTAAATCGTCGTGTTCTTGTTCGTGTGATTTCGTTTTGCTTTTCGTTGCGTTGTTATATCGCTCCGAGTCGATCCTAACAACTGGTATCAGAGCCACGTCGAAACGATGCAGAGAATCAAAGTTTTTTTTTTTTTTTTTTTTTTTGCGATCGGAGCAAAATAGCGTCACTGTGGTTGATTCGCAAGAAGGGAGTCTCTATTTTTTCTTTTACGGCGAAAAGGGTTTGTTCGTAACCGACTGGTGTGCGCCGCTTGCGGCTGGAGGAAGCACACAACTTGCTTGAGTAGGCAGAAGACAACAAGGTTTTTTTTCTACCAACTGCTATTAATAATTGCTTGATTCATTATTTTAGTTGGTACTTTGTTCTTTTGTTACTCCAACCAAGGCCACGTGAGGAAGCACAACACCCAGGGTGTGTGGGGCTGCCTAAAAGGTTGCTGCATAGGTGAAGCAATCTGGTGCTTCGCGGGTATCGCAGCTCAGGGTCTCGATCACGCGCGTGTTTGGTCTAAATTTGTTTTAGACGTATCTCAGCGCCCAGGAATCCGATTGACTTGAAATAGGAGTCAAACTTGGGGTTTTTGGACGTTCCGGATCTGTTGGTCAGATCAGTATTTTGAGATTCTGCACGGTTTGAGTGGGAGTGATGGCGGACGACGGAAGATTCAAGATTGAGAAATTCGACGGGACGAATTTCAGCCTATGGAAGATGCAGATAGAAGACTATTTGTATCAGAAGGACTTGTACTTGCCGTTGGACGGAGTTGAGAAGAAACCAAGCGAAATTAAAGACGAACAGTGGAAGATTTTGGACAGAAAAGCTCTAGGACTTGTGAGATTGAGTCTCGCATCGTCAGTTCTGTTCAATGTGTCGAAAGAAATGACGACGAAGGGTTTGATGGATGCTCTCTCACAAATGTATGAGAAACCTTCAGCAGCGAACAAGGTGTTTCTCATGCAGAAGCTCTTTGACATGAGGATGACTGAGAGTGGTAATGTTTCCCAGTACCTGAACGAGTTGAACATCGTCATAAGCCAGTTGGAATCCGTCGGGATTACATGCTTTGATGATGAGATAAAGGCACTGTTGGTTCTGTCCGGGTTACCCAAGAGTTGGGGTGGCGTAGTGACTGCTGTGAGCAATTCTGCTGGAAAAGACAAGCTAGGGTACGACAACGTGGTGAGCACGGTACTCGGTGAAGAGATGCGCAGGAATAGCAGTGGATCTAGCAAATCCTCTGATGGTGCGTTGTATGTCGAGCAGAGAGGGAGATCAGCAGACAGGAAGAACGGAAACAAGGGTCGAGGTCGATCTAAGTCAAAGTCAAAGTGGAAGAAAAAGGACATTAAGGACATCGAGTGCTACAACTGCGGTGAAAGCGGACATTTTGCAAGGGAGTGCAAGAATCCGAGCAAGAAGAAGTCAGACAACCACAAAGGTAATGATTCTATTAATATTTCTGAAAGTGATCCTGAAACATTAATATTATCTGTATCCTCAAAGGAGGATGTGTGGGTGGTCGATTCTGGTGCTTCGTTCCATGCGACAGGTAGAAAGGATATTCTTCATAATTACGTGCAGGGTGATTTCGGGAAGGTGTATCTCGGAGACGATGAGGCATGTAAGATTGTTGGGAAGGGAGAAATCCAATTGAACTTGGATAATGGAACAGCTTTGCAGTTGACTGATGTCAGACATGTTCCGATGTTGAAGAGGAATCTTATCTCGGTAGGCCAGCTTGCAGCATCAGGTTGCAAAACTACTTTTGGAGTTGATTCCTGGAAAGTAACAAGAGGATCTATGGTGATCGCTCACGGTAAGAAGGAGGGTACTTTGTATGTGACTTCAGGAACGGACAGTACCATAGCTGTCGCGTCTTCTGATATTGGCGCAAGTACCTAGCACCACAGGCTAGGACACATGAGTGAGAAGGGCATGCAGATAATGCTCAAAACAGGCAAGCTCAAGGGTTTGAAGGAACTTGATTTGGAGTTTTGCGAGGATTGTGTCTACGGGAAGCAGAAGAGATTCAGCTTCACCAAAGTTAGCCGCGGTAGAAAGCTCAACAGGTTGGAGTTAGTGCATACAGATGTATGGGGTCCAGCGAATGTAGCTTCTAATGGAGGTGCGTCTTACTTTGTTACTTTTATTGATGATGCCACTAGAAAACTATGGGTTTACTTCTTGAAGCACAAATCAGATGTGTTTGATGTGTTTAAGAAGTGGAAGGCTACTGTTGAGAATGAGACAGGTCGGAAACTTAAGTGTTTGAGATCTGACAATGGTGGCGAGTATTGCAGCAATGAGTTTGAGGAGTTCTGCGCAGATAACGGCATCAAGAGACAGAAGACAGTTCCAAACAAGCCTAGACGGAATGGAGTTGCAGAGCGCATGAATAGAACACTCACAGAGCGTGCAAGGTGCATGACGATACACGCTGGATTGCCTAAGTCATTTTGGGCTGAGGCAGTGAACACAGCTGCATACTTAATCAACAGAGGTCCATCGACAGCACTAGATTTTGGATTGCCTGAGGAAGCTTGGACAGGAAAACAGGTATGTTTGTCGCATTTGAGAACATTTGGATGTACCGCTTATGTTCATGTTGATGCAGAACAGAGGTCCAAGTTAGATCCTAAGTCGAAGAAGTGCGTGTTTATCGGATATGGCATTAACAGTTTTGGCTATCGATTTTGGGATTTCGATAAGCACAAAGTTGTTAGAAGCATGGATGTGGTATTTAACGAGTCAGTTATGTACAAGGATTGGAAACAGGGACAGGTTTCAGATGAGAAGGAAACGGTAGAGCTTGAGATTGGAGATGTCCAGCCACAAGTTGAAGCCCCTGCTCCAGTACAAAGCTCAGAAGTTGAAGCGGTCGCTCCAACACGAAGAGTTTCAGGAAGGTCGACTAAAGGTAAGACTCCAACTCGTTATTTATCATCACTGTCATATCTTTTGCTCACAGATAGTGGTGAACCCGAGAGCTTCGAGGAAGCTGTTCAGAGTGAAGCCAGAGTCAAGTGGGAGCATGCAATGAATGATGAGATGCAGTCTCTCTACTCCAATAAGACATGGGATCTTGTGGAGTTGCCCCGAGGGAAGAAGGCTTTGCACAACAAGTGGGTTTACAGACTTAAGGAGGAGCATGATGGATCAAAGAGGTAGAAGGCTAGACTGGTGGTGAAAGGATTTCAGCAGAAAGCAGGCGTAGACTTCACTGAAATCTTCTCTCCAGTTGTGAAGATTTCCACCATCCGCACGGTACTTAGCATTGTGGCAGTTGAAGATTTGCACCTTGAGCAGTTAGATGTCAAGACAGCCTTTCTACACGGGGATTTAGAAGAAGACATCTACATGGTACAGCCACAAGGGTACAAAGCAGCAGGTAAAGAGAATATGGTGTGCAAACTAAGGAAGAGTTTGTATGGCTTGAAGCAGGCACCGAGGCAGTGGTACAAGAAGTTTGATAACTTCATGTCTAGGCAAGGATACAAGAAGTGTCAAGGGGATCACTGTTGCTACTTCAAGAGGTTCAAGAATTCTTACACTATTCTCTTGTTATATGTGGATGATATGCTTGTTGCAGGATCAAGCATGGGGGAAATTCAGAAGCTGAAAGAGAGCTTATCTAAAGAGTTCTCAATGAAGGATTTGGGACCTGCAAAGCAAATCCTTGGCATGAGAATCAACAGGGATAGAATTGGCAAGAAGCTAGTTTTGTCACAAGCTGATTATGTTCAGAAAGTCTTGAAGAGGTTTAACATGCATGATGCTAAACCAGTGAGTACTCCGTTGGCGAGTCACTTCAAACTTTCGAAAGACCAGAGGCCAGCTACAGATGAGGAGAAGGACTACATGGCTAAAGTTCCTTATGCATCTGCTGTGGGAAGCTTGATGTATGCTATGGTGTGCACACGTCCAGATATTGCCCAAGCAGTGGGAGTTGTTAGCAGATTCATGAGAAATCCCGGTAAGGAGCATTGGAGAGCTGTTAAGTGGATTTTCAGGTATCTGAGAGGTACACAGGATGTAGCTTTGTGCTATGGAGGGTCAGAGATCGGTTTGAAAGGGTATGTTGATTCGGACATGGCTGGTGATGTGGACAGAAGAAAGAGCACTACAGGCTATGTGTTTACACTTGGAAGTGGAGCAGTCAGTTGGGTTTCGAGGTTGCAGAAAATTGTTGCCCTATCTACTACTGAAGCCGAATATGTAGCAGCTACGGAAGCGTGCAAAGAGATGGTTTGGCTACAGAGTTTCTTGAGGGAACTTGGGAAGAAGCAGAGGAGTTGTAAGCTGTATAGTGACAGTCAGAGTGCAATTCATCTTGCGAAGAATTCCACTTTTCATGCAAGGACGAAACACATTGACATCAGATATCACTTCATTCGTTCATTATTGGAGAAAGACGTGATCAAGTTGGAGAAGATTCACACGAGCCAGAATCCTGCGGATATGTTTACCAAGGTTGTGACCTTGGAGAAGCTTAGAACCTGCTCGGCTTCGGTTGGCCTAGTTGCATGATGAGGGGCCAAGTCCACACTCATGGAGGATGTTGAATTGAAGGTGGAAGTACACTCAGAGTTCATCAGTCTTCAAGTGGGAGATTGTTAAGTGTGAAGACTGTTTTGTAACCTAGTCTAAATTAGAGGGGCTTACAAGCAATTCATGTATTACTATCTCTATATAAATATTAACCTAGCTCTAGGGTTAGGGTATCACATCACATCACAGAGAGAGGCTGAGAGATCTTTTGTACTTTTCATTCGTTCATCATAGTGAAGTGGGTGTGGACCGTGGATGTAGCCAATTTGGTGAACCACGTAAATCGTCGTGTTCTTGTTCGTGTGATTTCGTTTTGCTTTTCGTTGCGTTGTTATATCGCTCCGAGTCGATCCTAACAACTAGAGGGAGGGATAACATTTAGAACCCCAAGAGGTCTTCCGCACAAGCTCCTCCCAGTCCCACCACCACATGGGATAAAATGCAATTAATCATATTTTTAATAGAGTATTTTCAGTAACAAGTAAAGAGTCCAAATAAGTTTATGGCCAGTCCAGCAAACTGTGTGTTGAGTAAAAACATTGTTCTTAGTTATGAATTTGAATTTGTTTGTGTTAACAGTTGACACTAGCCATAGATAGATCATCAACAGTTCAAAACCATCAAATTTGACATTCAATTCTTTGAACTGCAGTTCTCATCGCGGGATATAAGCAAATAGTGACAAAAAGCAAAGTAAGCTCAAAGCGAAGAAAGAGAGGTAGTACTACACACTAACTTCTACTATTCCACTGTACATGGGGTGAAATTAACCAGGCTGATTTCTTTCTCTAAACAACCTAAGACCTGGATTCTTGAACCGTAGTTCTCATCGCCGGGTAGAAAATGAGCGAGCACTGAAAGAGACAAGTGACACCAAAGAGTGAGCCAAGCCCAGAACAACGGCAACCTTCACTTGCCCTCGTCTAGGGATCGAACGGCCGTAAGACAACCTCCTCGACATGCCACCGTATGCACCGTTGATCGTAGTCACTCTCCTCGAACTCGCCATTTCTTCTTCTTCTCCTTCTTCTTCTTCTGGTATGAGTGATAAGAGCAGAGAGGCCAGTAACTGTCTAACTGATCTTGGTCTGTTCGTTGAGGATTAATGGGCAGTAAGCAGTTGGTATATATAGAGGTCTCTGGACAAGAATGCCCCTATCTGTTGGAAGTAATTGCAATTTGGGAAAAGTGATTAAAGAAAGGATTTGACGATCTTGACCTTCTTTTTGTCTTTTTCATACCACAAGTAGGACCGAGCCAAAGAGGGGTTCACACATGCATGACTAACATGGTGTGACCTTGACCCATACTTTGTGGTCGTGCGACTGATCAAACCAGTCCTGCATCAAATTCAAACCCTTCACTATATGTTTCCGGACCCGATTGACTTGGAATTATCAGTGATTCATGTGACAAACAATGAATTTGGCTCCGAACTAATTTCAAATTTATCAGTTGACAGTTAGGACACTCTGATTATTTAACATATTTCTGACTATCCTCAAAATAAGAGAGGTTATGATTGAACATTTCCTTTTTCATTTACATCACGTGCTTGTTTGTACTAGTAAGTGATTAAAGAATCGATTTTAGATCAGTGACAGTGACTCGAGCATCTGTTCCCTATCAAACCGGACAACCATAATTGGAGGCGGCTGCAAAGCGAGTGCGTGGAGCCGTGGGCCTTCTATTTATCTTTTCCACTTTCTGGGTTCATTGAATCAAATTGGGACGGCTATATCTTTTACTACTACTAGTACTAATTAATTAATTAATCAATGGGCTTATCTTTAATAGTACTAGTGTTATATACTAAGTGTTGTTTAGTACTTTCCTTAAAAATACTCTATAATCTTGGTGGATGTGAACTAGTGATGATGTTGATGACTACGACTTGTATTTGAAAGATGATCTGAATTTGTACTGTGGCAGTTGAAATTTCCAACTTGATTCAATACACAAATTATTTATTGGCCATTTCCGAGTTGATGTAGATCTTCTAAAATCTATTTTAGGCAGGGTACGAAATCTTTACACTGTTTATTCATATAATTTTTTTATTGCGAAAATCTATCGACACTACTGTTTAAGTGCATTAGTGCAATAACATGAAAATCTCACTAAAGAGGTCAATCAATTTGTGTAAATATACAATTAAATTCTCTCAAATTCGGACTCAAGACCTCGAGAAACACTAAAATATTACACGGAAGCTCGACCAAAGCTAACTACACCCCAGGCTGTTGTGCTGTAAACCCCAAGAGTCATTACCACCTATTTACGGGTTCAATTTGCTGGTGGACGATTAATTTCGTAGGTGAATATAGCTGAATTGGACTATCAATCAGGAGCTTTGATATTGTTGGAAGGCAACATTGTGTCTTTGAGCATTGGTTCTATTAACATGCAAGGGTATTTGACTAAAAGATATCTCAAAGATACAAGTTTTGTCAAATGCACGCAACTTACCGCTATGTTTTATCTCTCCCCGTTTTAGGAGTCAGATTGACTTACTAATTTACGAAAAATTGATACGCTTTTTTCATATAGTGTAGTGTTAAAAAAATGTACAATCTTATAAAAAAACTAATACATTTTCATATCATACCGTTAATTAAATTAGTCGGTCAATCTGATCCCTAAAGTCAAATGGAGAGAAATGGAAGAAATATAGTGGTATCAATTATCCAGTTCTTTTATTTTATTTTGATAACCTGCTCACTCAACTTATATCGAGTTATAGGTTTTCAGTTATCACTAGGACTGTGGTATCTGTTCGCGAAGGTTGCTATTAAAAGTTTTTGAATCGTGTTTGGGGATTTTGAGATTAGTAATAGAATCAAACACAGACCATAACCTTGTTACTGTTAGAGTACGCACGCGGAAGCACGATGCCCAGTTGTTGGGGACCAAGAAGGGTGATGAGACGAAGGAGAAGATGAAGAACAACACAACGATATAACGTGGTTCACTAGTTTTTTAGGCTAGCTACATCCACGGCCCAAACGAAACCAATTTATTGATGAGAGAGCCAATTACAATCCAAGACACACCACACATGTCAATAGAAGAGTCCTACACCCATATATAGGCCTAAACTAGTGACTTGTGCCCAAAGCAACGTCCAAACGTTGCCAAAACGAACAAGGAAACAATTCCAAAACGAATAAGGAAATAATTCCAAAACTAAAAAGGAAACAATCCTTAGCCACCTTGGACCAAGTCAATTTTCTATGCTAGGTTTGAATTACCAAAACCTAACAAATCTCCACCTTGATTCAAACACCCTAGCAACCAATCCAATGCTCCTCATCAATCCAATTGTGGATGCGCCTCCCAATCAAGAACGCCTCCACCCAATTCACCAAATCGTTTCTCCGATTGCCATCCGTCTTTTTCAACGAACACGCCAATTGTAGATGCACCTCCAACAATCAAATTTGAAGTGCTCCACCCTAATCGAAACGATCAACCAATCAACCGATATGATGTATTCCCAAATTTGCGGTATTGGAACACATCAACTATGCGCCACAACAAGCGCGTCTTTGCGTCTTAACAAACGCATAGACTTGTGTGTCTCAATCAACACACCCTAATGCACCATGACACAATGCATCTCCCCAATCGTCACGCCAATGACACTTCGTGACAAAAGTGCCTATCAAACAAGTCATGCAAATTGCGTTGCCAAAGTACCGCACCAAGACGCCAATCAAGACACGCCCAATAACGTGCCAACAATCAATGCGTGCACAATAACACGCCGCCAATCAGTACATGCCCAATAACATGTAACCAACCAATCCGCGCTCAATAACGCGTCACCAATCAATCACGTGCCAACAAGACACGTCAATTGCTCCATGCCACGAGCCAATTCCGCCGGTTGATCCGAGCCGTCTCCACCTTGACTTGAATCCTCCTAGCGGCCCGAACAAGATCGCTCCATGTCGATGCACCAACTCTTACAAGTTCTTGCAACGGATGAGCCCAATTTAGATCCACACGCCCAATGCTCCATGTTGGGAGCCCGATTGCGCCGGAACGCCAATAGCACGTGAACCTCCAAATTCGCGCTAGAATGCGCGCCCGATGCTCCGTGGCAAAGAACCCGATAGCTCCCACAATAAGGAACCCGATTGTTCCCCCAATGAGAAACCCGATAGCTCCCACAACAAGGAACTCAATAGTTCCCCCAATAAGGAACTTGGTGGTGGGTGTGTCAACAATATTCTCATCAACACGATAGATCTTCATCCCGAACGATTTTGCCATCACTCATCACCAACAAACCCAAACCCAACAAACTTGGCTCTGATACCACTTGTTAGAGTACGCACGCGGAAGCACGATGCCCAGTTGTTGGGGACCAAGAAGGGTGATGAGACGAAGGAGAAGATGAAGAACAACACAACGATATAACGTGGTTCACTAGTTTTTGAGGCTAGCTACATCCACGGACCAAACGAAACCAATTTATTGATGAGAGAGCCAATTACAATCCAAGACACACCACACATGTCAATAGAAGAGTCCTACACCCATATATAGGCCTAAACTAGTGACTTGTGCCCAAAGCAACGTCCAAACGTTGCCAAAACGAACAAGGAAACAATTCCAAAACGAATAAGGAAATAATTCCAAAACTAACAAGGAAACAATCCTTAGCCACCTTGGACCAAGTCAATTTTCTATGCTAGGTTTGAATTACCAAAACCTAACAGTTACTTTCTATACAACACTAGTGATAAAGTAACGAGTCAATAATAGAAGTTGAAATATTTTTTCTCAGCCAGCACTCTTTTCAAATGTCCCATTGAACCAACACATGTAGAATTGGAGAAAACTACCAGTAGACTTGATAAAAAAGCCTGATTCATAATCAAACCTCAAAGCTCAAACTACCATATTTACATCAACTAATCTCTCTCTGAGGAAAATCATCAAAAAGTTGTTGATCATTCGAATCAGCGGCTCAATTGCAATGACTGGTGGTTGATCTTGGAGGAGGAAGAAGAAGAGAAAATGGAAGCCAAAGAGGTGGCAACACCAGAAACAATCGCAGCCTTCACTTGTCCTCTCCTTGGGATCGGACGGCCATAAGACATCCTCCTCGATGAATCCCCACCGTTGATCATCATCCTCATCTCTGTTCTTGCACCTGCCATAGATGTAGTTGTTACAAAGCTAGAGAAGAAGATGGCTTTCAGTGGTTTTGTTTATGTGAGCAAAGAGAGAGGCCTTGAAGTGAATGGTGAGGACTGGGTGGTTTCTGAAGTCCATATAAATAGTTTTAGAGTACTGAAATGCCCTTGGTTTTGAAATAAATTACGAATGTGCCACTGTTAGTGGAGGAGTACTAAATAAATCAGGTGCTTAAGTACTTTGACAGATTGACCTTCTTGGACTAGGTGCGTTCACACTTCTTTTTTGCCATATTTTAATTATTTTCTTAAATGTATTCTAGGAGAAGATTGAATTTCATAAATAATAATTAAAAATGGAATATTCGGAAAGAAAAGTTGCATTCACATTTGAGAAACAAAACTACTTTAATTTTGATTCTTTATTGTATAACACTTTTTTTTCTTTATCATTCGCATCTTCCAGTTTCAATTATTATCAATTGGAATAATTAGCGTGATGGAGGTCTATCTTGACACCGTGTAACCCGGACACCGTTTTTCCAAAAATCGCTCTGCCCTCTCTCCTGTTATCCTGGTTTTTCGGTTTTTAAATTCACCACCTCTCTTGGCAGTTTCCTTCTTCCGAAGGAGATTGCATGCCCCTATTTTCAAGGAATTCTTCTAATCATTGAATTTTAAATAAAATTTGCTGGAAAAATTTTCGGTTACTGACAGTTACTGTCAGTTACCATCATCCATCATCCATTTTATTCTCTTCAATTTATCCAGTTTTATTCTCGAATCAACATTCATTCATCTATCTTCTCACTATCATGTCGACTAACCAATCAATAGATGTGGCAAACTTGGACCTTTCTCATCTCCTTGATCATTTACAACTTACTGATCATGAGAAAGCACCAGCAAAATTGTCTACAGAAGCAATGGTTGAGGCAAAACAAGTCTGCAAGAAGAGTATTTTTGGCAAAATCTTTTCGGCTAAAAATATCAACTTGGGAATACTTCAGATGCAGATGTCCAAAGCTTGGAGGGATCCGCCTGGTATGATAGTTACTCCCAAAGGTGACTATATTTACCAATTTACTTTTGAAACAGAAGAAACGGTTAACATGGTATACAATTCGCAACCGTGGTTTTTGTATGGGGATCTCATTATCATGAGAAAATGGGATTCTTGGATAGAGGATATCTCAGATTTAGACTTTTCTGAGACTACTCTCAAGGTTCATGTTTGGGGTCTACCAGGGAAGTGTCAAACAGAAAAAATAGGGAAGGAAATTGGCCACAGTCTAGGCACGGTGGAGGACTGTGTTGTGCCAACGAGAGGAATTTTGGCAGGGAAAACAATCAAGTTGGATTTGGTGCTTGAAGTCCAAAACCCTCTTCCTAGGGCTAAGTTTGTAACGATTGAAAAAGGAAAAGAAGTATGGGTTTGGCTTCGTTACGAGAGACTTCCCAATGTCTGTTCATTTTGTGGGCGTCTGGGCCACGAAGTGAAATACTGCTCCTATGCAAAAAAGGAGAAGTTCACAGCGGATTCTGCTCCGCTTCGATATGGACAATGGCTAACCAATAAAGCAATGATCAACTATGTCATGGGTTTAACCACGGATATTTCTCATGCGTTTGGACCCTCGGCTACTTCGACGAATGCAAGCCAGGTTGTAGAGGCTCAGCAACATGGTCAAGGATACACGGGTGGTTCTTTTGATGAGGATGACGATGAAGAGATAGGAATGACAGCAGAGGAAAGGAAATTTAAAGAGAAACAGCAAAGGAAGGACTCTAGAAGAGAGATGTTGATGGAATTGAATTCTGCGGACAGAGGTGAAGATGAGGAAGCAGATATACTTGAAGAAACAAGACTTATCCGGAAAAAACATGGGCTGCCTTATCCTCGTGGGGAGTCTTCGTCCCCAGCTTTAGAGATCTCGTCGTCTCTAAAAAGAAAAACAGACTCTTCGCTAGACCCCGACAAACAAACTTCTGCTCCGATGCTATTTGAAGGAGAAGAAGCAGAAAATCAAGAAGGATTTCTTAAAAAACAGAAGTCTGATGGGGAATTTTCGGGCTCAGAAACTTCATCGAGTGATCGAGACTTATCTCTCACTCACAACTCGGCTGAGGTCGGTGAGAACCGATCCAGCCGACATCAATGAGAATCATAAGTTGGAACGTTCAAGGTTTGGGAAAGACTTGCACGTTCCATTCTTTGCTTTCCCTCTGCAGAAGCAATAAACCGGATGTCTTATTTTTACTTGAAACTAAACAAACTTTGAAGCAGTCTGATGCAAGTAAGGTGAAATTGGGTTTTGCTAATGGAATTTCTGTTCCAAGAGAAGGATTATCAGGAGGATTATCCCTCTACTGGAAAGGGGATGTGGATTTAAGAGTTCTTAAGATCGATCGATACCACATCCATAGCTACATTAGACCCCCCGATAATTCTGATAATGGTTTCTTTGCGACTTTCTTTTACGGAGATCCAAATACAGCCTATCGGGAATATTCATGGACAGTTTTGCGAAGACTAAATCCAGGTATGGGACTTCCTTGGTTGGTGATTGGCGATTTTAACGAAATCCTTTCGCAAAAAGAAAAGAAAGGACGGCGTCTTAGAAGTTGGAATCAAATAAACAATTTTAGAGAAGCCCTTTCTGATTGTAACCTTCGTGATATGGTATTCAAGGGTTATGAATTTACCTGGAATAATAGGAGGTACGGCAGAGATTTTGTAGCCGAAAGAATTGACAGAGCTGTTTGGTCTCACGAACTGGAGCGTATGTTCACAAACTCACTGCTGGAAAACTTTCTGACGGTTGGATCGGACCATCTACCAATCATTCTAAATCTCTCTTCCATGGAGGCTGTGAATCTCCAAAATAGGCGCTTCCACTTCTCTGCTCCTTGGGCAAAATCGCAGCAGTGCCGTGATATTGTAAATCAGGTATGGCAAGCAAATCCTACGTCTACTTTATGTACCTTACATGATTTACATCATAAATTACATGACATTACTTTACAAATCAAAACCTGGGGTAGAAAAGATTTTCGCGAAAAAAATAAGTTAAAACGTGATCTTCATCAAACTCTTAACTGTCTGCATAATTTGCCTTCCACGGATTCCAATCTGCAAAAAATTCAGAATACTATTACTGAGATTAACAAGTTAAATGCTGATGAAGAATTAAAATGGAGACAACAATCTAGAGCTATTTGGTTAAAAGAAGGGGATAAAAATACTGCCTTTTTTCACAAAATTGCTTCGGATAGGAAAAGGAAAAATCACATATCTTTTATTGAAAATGATATGGGCACTAGAATCACTGACCCTGCTCAAATTGGAACTTTATTTGTTAATTATTTTAAAAGTTTATTTTCTAGTGATGTTAATCCTTTCCATCAAGTTGTGGATTCCATTCCTACTAAAGTTCCTACTCATATGCATGATCAACTAAATCTTCCTTTTACTCGTGATGATATCATTACTGCTCTAGATGAAATGCCTGATCTTAAAGCACCAGGACCAGATGGACTTCCAACTCTCTTCTATAAAACTTATTGGTCTGATCTTGGGGAGGATATCATAAATTGCTGTTTAAATTTTCTTAATAATGGAAATGATATCTCCAAATTAAATGAAACTTGTATTGCTTTGATTCCTAAGAAGAAAAATGCTAAAAAAGTTGGTGATTTCCGTCCTATAAGTCTTTGCAATGTATCTTACAAAATCATTTCAAAAACTATTGCAAACCGTCTAAGAGCTTTTTTACCGCTTATAATTGATGATTCCCAATCTGCATTTATTAAGAGTCGTTTAATTTCTGATAATGCTATCATTGCTTTGGAAACTCTTCATACTATGCATCATCAAAAAAGTCAAACTGGTTCTTTTTCTTTAAAATTAGATATGGCTAAAGCTTATGATAGGATTGAATGGGGTTTTCTTTTTACGAACCTGCAAAAAATTGGCTTTCCTTCCCGTTTGATTGATAGAATTATGGACTGTGTTACTACTGTAAGCTTTACTGTGTTAATTAATGGCCAAAGAACTCCTACTTTTTATCCTAACCGTGGACTTAGACAAGGAGATCCTCTAAGCCCCTACCTTTTTGTTCTTTGCACCGAGGGTCTCTCTAATCTTTTGAATCATAATGTTTCTCAAAATTACCTTAAGGGTGTTAAGGCTAGTCGTCACAGCCCTAGTATTTCTCATTTACTTTTTGCAGACGATTGTATTTTATTTGGAAAAGCTACGGTCCAGAATGCCATTACTTTAAACTCTGTGCTTTATCAATACTGCCAAGCTTCTGGTCAACTTATAAATAAAGACAAATCTTCTTTGGTTTTCAGTCCTAAAGTTAATATTCAGAACCAAATTGATATTTCTCAGGTTTTTCAAATTCCAATTGCCCAAAATCATGACAAGTACCTGGGGTTTCCTATCATTCTTGGTAGAAATAATAGTAATTGTTATGCTAATTTAAAACAAAAAATTTGGAACAAAACAAAAGATTGGAAAAGTAAATTTCTTTCGTTTGGAGGTAAGGAAGTGTTGTTGAAGTCTGTGGTGCAAGCTATTCCTACTTACATTATGTCCATGTATTTACTTCCTACTTCTTTTTGTGATGACATTCAAAAAATCATGTCTAGGTTTTGGTGGTCATCTAACAATGACTCTTCTGGTATTATTTGGAAAAAATGGGATAAAATGTGTATCCCAAAACAAAATGGGGGTATGGGATTTAGAAACCTTCATGCTTTTAATCTTTCCCTTTTATCAAAACAAGTTTGGCGTATTTGGGAGAATCCTAATTCTTTGTTAACAAAAGTGTTAAAGGGTAAGTACTTTCACCACTCTAATGTTTTAAATGCTTACCCTAGTACTAGTTCTTCTACTGTTTGGAAAGGCTTGACCCATGCTAGAGATGTTGTTTTCAAAGGTTTTCGTCAAGGTATTGGTAATGGCATAAATACTTTTGTTTACAAAACTAGATGGATTCCCATTGGCTATGGTAGAACTTCTTTCAGCCAAAAGACCCTTCCTGAAAATACTACTGTTAATGATTTATTACTTCCAAATGGGAATTGGAATAAACATGTTATTGAGTCAAATTTTAATTCTGAAGAAGTTGATGCTATTCTCAGTTTGCCCAGAATCCATACTCAGGTTAGTGATTATCTTGTTTGGACTCAAACAAAGGATGGTTTTTACAATGTTAAGACTGGCTATCATGTTGCGTTCAATCTTACAAATCAAAATTTGATTTCCAATGTCACTTCTGCCAGTTCAAACATTCCTACTACAAAAAATATGATCTGGAATTTAAGTGTTCCAAATAAAATAAAAATCTTTCTCTGGCGTCTGACAAACAATATTATTCCTACTAAATCAAATCTTGCAAAAAAGGGAATTTCCTTACCTCTTCACTGTGTTTTCTGTAATCACCATTCAGAAGACTCTACTCATCTTTTCTTCAATTGCAAATGGTCAAGGAAATTATGGGAATCAAGTCTTTGGCCTTTCAAAATTTCTCCCAAAGATTTGCCTTTCCCACTGTGTATTTTGGACATCTTTAAAAATCTTCAAGTCGACCAAAGAAATCTGTTTGCCCATGGTATTTGGGAGATTTGGAATACTCGCAACAAAAAAGTTTTTGAATCAGCCTCTATTTCTCAGATTTCAACAATAAACAAGGCTGTAGCTAATAATATAGAATTTATTGAATCGACTTACACTTGCGGTGTTTCTCTCAGTGCAGATGTAGATCTGGAAGTTCAAAGATGGAAGCCGCCGCCGCCGGGGATTCTGAAGTGCAACATAGATGCTGCATGTTGCCCTTCCTCCAAATCAGCCACTGGTTCGGCGATTATCAGAAACCATATGGGTCATTTTGTCAGAGCTTGGACTTTTCCGATTCAATTCAACAAAAGTTCGACAATTTTAGAAGCAGAAACTTTGAAGGAAGTCCTCTCTCTAATGGACGACTATGGCTTTTCTTCATCTATCATCATCGAGACGGACTCACAGTCTCTCAGAAACTCAGTCAATCGAATGCTCAAGAAGATGAACGAACCAAACTCGATCTGGAATTCTTCATCTGGTTCCGAAGAGTTCCAACTGATGAGAGAAATTTCGAGAAGACTAAAGATCAGGAAAGTGGACTGTGTCCACTGGGTTCCCCGAAATATTAATGCAGTAGCTGATATGTTTTGTTTGTATGGTTTGGGCACACCAAATGTACTAACTTGGTGTGTACAATGTCCCATGTTTGTGTGTAATGAATATTTGGCGGATATTGCCTAAGTTTAATATATTACCACATTTCAAAAAAAAAAAAAAAAAAAAAATTGGAATAATTAGCCAAAATAATCTAAATTTAGATGGAGTGACATCAAGGCATTCGTCAAAGGAATGCAATATCTTAAGGGTCTGATCGAACTTCGACGTGATCGCAAAGAAAAGTTTCCATCAACAAACAATGCATATGAGTTGGGTCTAAATACCTATCAATTAGGGTAATCTTCAGTCACGATATAAATTCATTTGCCCTAGTCTTGTATTAGGCTCACACGACCTATTTAGATGTCATAAGCAGAAGAGTTGAACGTAACGACATAATTTCATGAGTTGAACTTTAGCTACAATTTAAAATGACTATACGACTCAAGCTAATACCAAAAAGTTATTAGCAAGGTTAAGGGTGGGGGACATTATAATGGAATGACACCCGGATAGAAAAATAAAAAATACAACTTGCAAATTTCGGAATTTTCGAAATTAATAAATAAATGAAAGGGGTATGAGTGGAGGGTTGTTAATTACAAACACACAATAATCACATGGGTGATTTACATTTTATATTAACAAAGTTGTGAGAATTACTAAGAAATAATTAGCTGAAGACAATTATGGCAGGGGGTCATGTGGGCTGTTTGTGGTTCTTATCACTCCAACTCATTCCACTGGTTCAGTATCTCCGAACCTTTACCCTACAACATAAGTTAGTGTTGGATATTTTGCATGAAAAAATCTAATTGAGAAAGATAAAGTTATTAAATAGCAACAATCTCTTCTTAAACACTTTGTATAGCATTATTGTGATGTACTAGTATGAAACCATCAAATTCTTCCCTCTAAAAAGTAACAAAAATCCCCCCATCAAATCCAGCCAAAAGGTTCATATAATGGGATTTGATTTTTCTTTTCTTTTTTGAGATGTTTCTTTATTCTTTAATACATGCGCGCCTCCACTTGAGATATATTAATATTATAAGATTAAGTGATAATTTTGGATCCGAGTTGTTTAATCAATAACTACAAGAGAATATTCGTAGCACGAACCTAGACCTTCTTAGCATTCAACGAATCAGATCCGCGACTGCAGATGCAGCATGCTGGAGATGATTCAAATCATTTTAAAAAATGTCTTTACAGTCTTCTACATTTGTTAAAGTACAAATAAGTGTTGCACGTATATATCTCTATTTCATTTGTTTAATTTCTAATAGGATTTTGTTTATAAATCCATAACTAATACTAACATTTTACCTAGTTAGGGCATCTTCAACCCATCAAGAGAGGACGAAGGGAAGGGGTGGGGATTCGAATGAGACCATTTAAGTGGAGTGCACGGATCGAATCGGTCCAATTGAGATTGAAATAAATTCGATTTGCGATTTATGGATTAAAAAACAAATCTTATAAGACTAGTTGAGATTTCTTAAGTACATGCGATGTCCACTTGAGATATATTGGTATTATAAGATAAGCGATAAACTTGAATCAGGGGTACTTGATTTTCTTTTTTGAGAAGAAACTCTTGTATTAGAGCTAAATGTGCTTGTAGAAGACTGGTTTATTACAAGTGATGGCCCGGCCCACTTGGGTGGGCGATTATGCCAAATACCCACTCAGTTGGCCCAGCCCACTCCGTTACAGATCACACCGGTTCGCCGATTGTCGCGGGTCGAGGGATGGTTTATGCACCGTGTATAGGGGGAAGGGGGAACTCCCCTAAACAACCCCTCCACAGAGAAGCTAATTAATCAATTTTTGTGTTCTTTTTCAGAGTAAAAGCATGTATTAAGCGGGACTACATATTTTTCTTTTGTCAAAAAAAAGGGGACTAAAGACCCAAGTCCTTACAAAGGAAAGTAGAAACCCAACTGGGCTCATAACTGGGCCATACAAAATCTGAGTTGTTAAGTAAGACCCATTTGGCCATTTCATGTCCCACTTAGTGGTGTGACAGTTATAGCATAGCAATTCTGAGGAATGTCATGGATAAGGCGACAAATTCCCTCCATACCAACCGACGGAGATGTTATCTTCCCCACCACATGCACTTCGTAATCTCCGTCGATTGACTTCTCCGACCACCATTTTTGCGTCCATCGAAACATGAACCTTCTCAATATTGTGTTGAATCACCATCTTCAACCCCTCCCGCAATGCCAAAAGACTCTGTCTCAAGAGGATAAGAGTCGAAAGCTACTTCACGTGCAAATCACTATCACGAACAACACCACCGATAGCTTCCTTGCGTCGATCGGAGTTTCAAATCAACTCCATCTATGATAATTTTTATTGAATTTCAGGGGGAGTATTGGATTTATCTTATGATTCTAGGGTCTAATTGTAATAAGGAGAAGAGGAGTGGTACTTAATTATAAGAATAAGAGGTCATATAAAAGTGCTATAGTGTACTTAATTATAATTAGATAACTCATAGATTGACAAAATAGAGTAAAACTAAATAACATAGTAATATGGTATTGCTGGCCTAGGTGTGAGAGGCATGTTATGTAGAACATTGTTCTACAATGTTGATCCTCCCAACGTGAGGGTGCTACCGGTATGTTACGAAGTAGGATTCGACCCGCACTCGAACCATCTCCTACAAGCGTCACACCGGTTGTAGGACTTGTGAACCGTCACGAACCGTAGTTGCCCCAAATACAATATATAATATAATGTAAAAATGCTTACACGATATATGTGTACACTCACTTTTATATGACTTATTATTCTCTCCATTCATCTCCCACACATATATATAGATCTTCATAGTAACAAGTAACTCCCCAGTATTAATACTAGAATTATGATAATCATAAACACCTCCCATAATTCTCCATTACACCAAATATTTGGTGTTAAATACTTAAATAATGCGGGAGTTAAAATATGTAATGAAACCCTCTTAACTAAAAATGTTAAAATATAATGATAAATTATGATTATTACTAAAGTTTTGGAATTTTAGTAGAAGTTCCTTTTAGTCCCCCACAAAATTTTAAAACTTTAAAATTACCACAAACTCCTATAGAGATTAAATTAATAACATATAATATATGTATATAAAAGAATAATGGGCAACTTTCATACTATACAATAGGTGAGGTGTCTTCCGACTTGAACCTCATTTAGTGATGCTCACCCGAAAGGATCATAGTGGACTAAGCCTTGAACTAGACCCTGTGAGCCTGAGTTCAACTGAAACACACACAGTACCGGAATTCGACATAGTCCCGTGTTAGTGCATTACGGCCATGCACTCGAATCAAATCATGAGAGCCTCTAGGGAAATAGCCAAATTCATAGCCCCGGCCTCAAGGCGACTCTCACTTAGGTGATTCCTACAAGGGTATGTGTTACACATACCTTGCGACAAATTACTTGTCTTGGATCCATTAAGGTTTAAAATTCATCCTTACCGTCATAATATTTTCATCACAGCACTACGCCATAGGGATGGGAGGAGAGTCGTGGACTTCTCCTAAAAGTGCTGAAACTCTCCGTCACTCGTTGTGGATTGTTTCTACCCATTGAATCTCCTTTATGGAATCTCCAGTCACAGAGATTGTGTTACCTCTAGCGGTGACAATCTTTTGGACTAAGCTCATTCCCCTCGACATACCTAGGACTTCACTCTTAGATTTATTAGACCTTAAGTGATCATTTAAATAAATCCAAACCATATGGTATTGTTTTGTTTCAATTTTCCAGTGATAGAATCCATCAGGAGCTTTTCAAACCCCATCCCAATATTTAGGGACTATGGAACAATTACATAGGTCTTTTTATTTGTAATCTTGTTGTGTATCACTTCGTTGCATCCCCTTTCACATTGCTCCATCAACGTTATGTCATATATGCGGTGCACACCAAATTAAATCTGCGAAACACAACATTTGCACTAGATGCAAAATTAGTAATTTAATGGGTACGACAACATCACTATTCAAAATCACGTAACTAAGATAAGGATTCACATGTCTCATTTATAACCCTCACATTATCTCACATTCATTAAGACACTTAATTGTACTTAATGTAAATTAATAGACAATAAGGGATGACTATGTAATTCATAAAAGGATAGCATGTTACATCTCCATAACATTGCTATTCGTTAAGTCAATCGTTTCTACGATTATGATCAACATTTTTCATACGCAACCCCCGCATTTTTCCTTATACATGGAGTCGCATAAATTCACTTAATATAAAATTAAACGAGTCAATGAGAATGAAGATACCAATGACAATATAAATTTTAAGACATAGTAACAATCTTTTACTTTTGATAAAAAAATATTTTACTTGACGCCATATTATTTCCATAATCGGTGACCATATGTTACAATATCACAATAAACCCACATTTAATTCACCAGGATATTATATTCTATGTTTTTCCGCGTGTAACCACAACATAACAAAATTTCACAACAAAACAAATATTTTTTAATGTAGTTGATGTAATGATAATAAATAAATAAACATGCCCGTACTATACTTTGAAACATATTCACCCTCAATGATTCATATCTAACTTGTGATTATGACGAACCATTTACTAAATTTCAATTTTATGTCAACTCACAATTTCTTTTTTTCTCACTCATAAAAGTTATATTATAACTTTTCATGAAATTAATTATACCACAAAATAATCTATATTAACGACTAATCATGATTTTGCCAATAATTATTAAAAATCAACAATTTGCGCATGAATTATAAAATTGGTTACCAAAACTAGAAACTCTAATGAATAAACAAATATAGAGTGATAGTTTAAGAAATCGAGCCTGTCAATTCTCGTTCGCGTAGTTGTCCCCTTTTCTTTGCTTAGACTATCACCATTGACATATGATCAATAAAGAATTCATGAACGCAATAAGAAACCCATACACAAAAGAAGAATATGAATTGCCGGTGCTGCATAAGATACTAGACCACCAAATAGACTCTCCATCTTCAATAGAATATATGTGCTCCTTTCCAATAATTGAAATGAAGAAATAGAAGAATTGTCTTCCGATATCAATCACTCCTGAAGATAATTAGTGGAAGATGGAAAACCATAGAAACATTTTTCATCATTAAAATGTAACTAATGAAGACCCAAAATATTCATGCGAACTCCAAACTATCAGATCTGGTTTTCTTGAGATGAAAGAGTACCCATTGAGAGCGATACGTCTTGGAGACAATACTAGGAGTGTCAATAATATTTCTGATGTCCTTTAATGAGAATAAAAACTTTCCATTGGTACGAAGCAATACAAATCTCTGCATATAATACCTTGTGTCATGTATTCTTGGAAAGACAACGAGATATTAGTCTAATATCTATCATCTAGTAAATCAATGTAATAATGCTTATCATTAGACAATGAAATATAACATTAATGATGAAAATAAGTTGCAAAATTTTGTTTAAGCATTTAATATAAATAATATGAAGAATAGAATTGTAACTGACATGCTAATTAAAATTTCTTATTTTCCATACCATCATAGAGAAAATGATATTTTTATAAAACATGATAAAACAATAGTTAAAATAAAACTATAAGATAAATGTCCCTACAACCCCATGAAATTTCATCATACCTTTCTGACTCTCAACAAGAATGACCTAGTTGGCACCATATTAACAACAAAATATATTTGTTCCATACTATAGAAACAATGTGAGATTATGCTACTCATTATGCAATTAAAAACATAGTAGATTCACCGATATGTAACCTTGAAAACTATAAAAAAAAACATATTAATAAATTTCCACCACATGAAAGTTTTATCCATGAAGGAGAGAAACGACTGAACTATACGTGAGAGAATTGTTATCTAAATATAGCATAACCGAATCGATGAGGGAACAAATGTATTCCAATAGTAGTTCAATAAATTAAATTTTTTCACATAACCTATTATATGAAGAATGGGCATAATGTAAATAAGAAATCTCCTAATAGGTCCTTCAAGAATTCACATAAAGAATTAAAATGATCTAACATGCATCTTCTCATATTTTAAGAAAACTACGTTATAGATTGTTAGTCTATTGCGACGAAAATACACACACAAGTAAAGATTAGCGTTATCAACAAATAATTAAATAACTCATAAATTGACAAAATAGAGTAAAACTAGATGACATAATAATATGGTATTGATGGCCTAAGTGTGAGAGGCGTGTTATGTAGGATATTGTCCTACAACGTAGATCCTCCCAACGTGAGGGTGCTACCGGTATGTTACGAAGTAGGATTCAATCCACACTCGAGCCAGCTCCTACAAGCGTCACGCCGGTTGTAGGACTTGTGAACCGTCAAGAACCATAGTTGCCCCAAATACAACATATAATATTATGTAAAAAATACTTACAAGATATATGCGTACACTCTGCCACTTTTATATGACCTCTTATTCTCTCCATTCATCTCCCACGCATATATATAGATCTCCACAGTAACAAGTAACTCCCTAGTATTAATACTAGAATTATGATCATCATAAACACCTCCCATAATTCTCCATTACACCAAATATTTAGTGTTAAATACACAAATAATGCGGGAGTTACGAATAGGTAATGAAAACCTCTTCATTTAAAATATTAAAATATATTAACAAATTATGATTATTATTAAAGTTTTGAAATTTTAGTAAAAGATCCTTTCAGACACCTAATGAAGATGGGTTTGGCGTAAATCTCATTCGATATTTGATTGGCGGATAGGATAGCATGCTAACAATCACGTCAAGCTTCTTGTTGAGATCGAGCATATCTACTTGCAGATTTTCGATGCTTTTCCCATGCTTATGCAAATAGTACTTTGCTTGTTGAGTTTATCGTCGTGCTTGATGTTTTTTCTTGTCATGGTGATATATGATTAGTGGGCTCTGATTCCAAATCATTGAGCCCTACTGGAGTCAAGTGTAAATGTGACATCCCGCATGTTTAAACTCAATTACGCACTAATTATATTCGGTTTATGACCATCATAATATAACTTTTGGGCTAATTAAGTTGGACGGTGGGCATTTCATATTAGTCACATATAGTTTTAATATTGACAATTTCCTATTTGTTTTGAAGTGCGAGTTTTAGGAAAGTAGTACGAAGTGCGATTTTGGGTATGAATGGTATATTCATCTTGCATGTACACCTAGTGTATTGGGGGAAGTAAACCCATGATTACCTATTATTAATCATGCTAGTAACCCTTCATGACTACTTGCCCGGGTCACAATAGACGTGTCTTCATTTTTCTCTTCCCAAGCTATCTTGTTCATTGAACCAAAACTTTCTAGTGCATTCCCGGATTTGAGAGAGGGAGCTACAAAAGCATGGCCAAAACTTGGTATTTTGCCATTCTATGGGTGTTAAATTTGTGGGAGTTGGATACCTATCAACCATAATGTTGCTCATCATATTAAATCCTTTGAAGCTAGTTAAGTGCGATGTGACGACCCGTCACACTTTTAAATATAAAAATATTGATTTACGATAAAAACACGCCGAAATATCAACCACTCTGACACTTTCAGACATCCAAAACTCAACAACCAGGACACAGAGTCCTCCAGAACAACATTTTTATCAATTTTCTGAAAATTGTTACGTGACTCAAATTCGTCAAAAAATGACATAATATCTCGACAAGACAATAGTTTACAATAAACCGCTAAAAATAACTAAAAATAACTATTCGAGCTAGACAGTCCACTTTTTAGCAATTAACATCGCAATCTAGTCCATTCCTTAACAACCTGTAAAACAGAGGGGTGAGCCAAAATAGCCCAACAGGTACCGCCTAACCACTGGCGTAGAAATCTAAAATCTACTTAACACAACAACCAGTTATTACACAACAATATGCGGCACCAAATAGTCAAACAACGTGATTTATCAATCACCAGTTAATCAACATACAACTACAAAGCTGTAACACCAACAGTATAAACAGGTATAGACTGTAACTGCAGGAAACTTAGAGATTAGATTTCCCCTACCTTAAATAACTTCAGTCAATGCCAAGAACGCTTGCGCAGATTCTTTTGATCAAGAAACAGAAAACCCAACTCAATGAAAAATGTTTCTAAATTCGGCTCACTCAAAAATATGTATGTCCAACTCCCTCTCTCATCATCTCCAGTCGTGGTTAGCTACTAATAAATCAATTAAAAGGAAAACATGATATGGTCAAGATTGATTCCCTCCAGAAAGTGTCAAGATTTAACACTTCAAAAAGAACAAATAGCTAAAAATAAAAACATTACTACTCTCCTTCACCTTGCTCCCCAATCCACCACGCATCCTCTTCCTCTTGTGTCTTCTAAAAACAAACAGCTCTCCAACTCTACTCTCTGTTTTTCTCCCCGTTTCTAGTCAGCCCAAACCAAAAGAAAATAAGTTACTTCATCATTTTTTTTCATTTTTGTTTCTCATTCCCTAAAGCATGACAAAGATTGGTACTAAACTCAACCATGAAGGAACTATGACTAACCACGTATACACAACATGCAATAGTGGATGAGATCAGTACTCGTTACATATTAATTTTTATAAAGTACAACATAGACACTAATCTTAGGATGTTAACAAAATAAATACTATGTAATCCTCACACAAATTCCTTAGGCACATCCAACTAGCTTTATGAAGCTCTAAATGACATATAGTCACTACTGCATGCATTTATAAACAATTGGTCACATTTGATTGTGTTTGCATGACCAAAATAATCATCATACATATAAGCACTTAATAGCCTCATTATGTAATGATTAATGTTTGGGGTCTCACGTGCGCCATCTTTTGTCGTGTTATTGTGCCTAGTTTGAGTATATTAGTGCACTCCTTGCAAGCAAGTGTGGTATGACCAATGTACCCAATCTCTTGTACATTTTTAAATCTTCTCAACTCAGCCCATCCTCAACATTTTTCCACATTTTCTCTCAGAGTCACTAGAAGTTCTCTTCTCTTCCAAAAGAACTTTAGCCCGTTTTTGTGTTGCGACCTTCACAAAAAACTATCAACACATCATCTTCTAGCCTTCAAAGCGTGGAAAATTCATGTCCAAGCTAGATACAACCTTGGTGGGGAGTTCTTCCTTCATCCTACCCTAAGGATTGAAGCTTACATGCACTCATTTGCTCATTGTTCTTGATCTTTGAGGTAAATCCTTGATCTTTGTATATTCTTGGTTATGTTGTCTTTGCCATGATAAATCATCTGGAAATGCACTTGCATGTGTTTTTTTTTTTTTTGCATCTTCTTTTGGATTCATGGGTTCATCCTCATGGAGGAGGGTTCAGAAGAATGTTTGTGTCTCAGAAAATGAGAGTTGTTCTTGATCTCTCTATTTCATACTTCTCATCTATTCAAACCATGTGTTTTTGCTCATTCATGAAGCCTATGTGCTGTATTTAGATTTGCATATGTCTATTTCATATCTTCGTGACCTTCAATGAAGTACTTTCACATACTTACTTGAGGAACTTTTGATTCAAAACAAGTGGCTCGTGTTGATACACTTTTTTTCGTCAGATTATGTGACCTGAATTTGAGAGGTCACATCTCACTCATAAAAACTTGTATGCTGCTCTACCTTCTATCGTGTCGAATCCCTATGTGTCTACTTTCATCTCCAGCTGGTTTCATGCCCAATTTCTTTATACATTTTTTGTAATGTGAATTCTTGTAAACTGTGTCTGGGCTAGAACTGGGTTTGGGCAGATTCTGTCACCTAACTTTGTGAGGTCATTACTCTCTCATACGAGCTTGTATTTTTCCATATCTTATAAGATTCGAACCTCTATGTGCTAAGTTTTATTTCCGGTGGGATTCATGCCAAAATATGTTTTATATCATTCAAAATTATAGTTTTCGTAAAATGTGTCAAATCTAGAAAGTTCATCTCTCGTCCAGTGGCATGTGCTACTTTAGAGAACATCATTCTCTCGCCCATTCGTCTTAGAGGGTCTTTATAATCATGAGATGAGAATTTTTAGAACCTTATTCTTTCCTTATAGTCACTATAGTGCACTTGTCTTAATGTTGTCTTGTTCTTATTATTTATAGAGCCTCCTTGTTAGAGTTGCACTTGGACTCCCGTATTGTTTGCTAGTAAGGATTTTATAAGGTAGGACTCGCGGTGAGTACTTATCCAAACCTGTGGTAGTGCTGTTTTCATATATTAACTGTTTATGGGCTATGAGGTGGATATTGTGAAACTTGTGAATGGTGGGATGTGTTCTTAATAACTACTTGGTGATTTTGTATCTTTTGATTAGAGATATAACCCATGTTTTTAAATCATGTTTATAAATGATATCTGCTAAACTGAAAGTCCATGTTATGTTTTTATAAATGTTTGGCCGAGATGGTTGCCTAAATGACACCATTGGACAGTATCCTAACGGTGGGGGACGATACACCGGTGCAGTACCATAATGGTTGGGGGATATACACCTGACAGTAGACCGGAGGTCGATACCCTGTCCCAGAGATGTAATATGGGATGAGCCGTTAACACGTGCGTTGTCATGACTTGTCGACTATGTTTTGTCCGAGGTAGCGATTCTACGCGGACTCGTCATATTGATGGATATGTGTCACAAATGAAATTTTAATGGCCAAAGTACTTGAATGAAACGAGTCAAGGGATCAAGGTAGTGTTGTGGGAGGGGTTGGGGACCCAAGTGTTTTGAAGTAAATGCTTTACTTGTTTACTTACTTGAATGCTTACTTAAATTATGTTATTTATATTATTCTATATCTATGTATGAACTGTGAATCAAGCATATTTGGAACAGTTGACCATGACATTTGGAACTTGTATATATATTCTATAGGTTAATTGACACTAAACCTACCCGCAAGATGCATTTTGGGAGACAAAACCCCCCGCACTTTCAATTTCCCACCACAACCCCTGCAACATACATAAGTGGGGCACATAACCCCAAATTGTTAACGGTGTTAAAAACATAAAGGAAAATTAGTCACGTGATACTCACGTGAGGGACTATATTGTCCAAACATACATTAGAAGTGATTAAAGCACACATTGATTAAAACACTCGTGTAATTGGCATCAGTCGGTTTTATAATAAAATTGTTGGAATAAAAAACCGAAAGGGGCTGGGGTTTCTTCTACCACGTTTGCAATTTTCGATTTGAGTATCAAAGCGGAAGCGCAGACTGGGAAACCTGTGAAAAGGAGAAGGCACAGACTTCGCAATTGAGATGCATAGGCGAAGTGGATTCGGTCCAAGTTCAAGCTCGAATCCATGCGGCGATCCTCTGGGTGGCAATCGTTCAGAATAAACGGCAGAAGATCGCTCTTGAAATCAAGCCAGGAATAGTACGGTTGAGTTCTCGTCTTTGACTCGAATAATGAAGAGGGGTTTCTGTGATATCGTGATTCTGTGTTCCTCAACAAGTCCCCGCTTCTTATAGGAATAATTTTGGGGGACTGATGCTTAGGCCCGAATCGATTTTTGATTAAGGAAGTCCCACGTGTAGATTTTTTCAGGGTATATAACAGTACCAGAAGACTACAAAATGAAGGTTGTAGCCTTGTGGATCCTTTGGTTTTTTCAATTAGAACAGGGATTTTGCTAAAGTGTCTCTGGTTCTACTTTTGGTTAATAGACATGGTTGTGTTTTTGGTTTAGGGTGTTTTTGATCGTGTATCGGTGGTTTTAGTTGAGTAATGTAATCAAGAATCATGTGAAATATCCACAGCCGTCACTACCCTACAGCAAAATCAATCAACCAACGATTGTCAGAACACGAATAGTTCGGGATTGCGTAATGTAATCAAGAATCAAGAACATCAACAAATAAACACACAGAGCTACTTACAGGTGCCCAGCTAGAGTATCCGTAGAATCGTCTACGCGGGTTATCTGGTAAGCCGACTTTAATTCAGCCACAACTCCACCTCGGCATAATATAGAAGCCATTTCTTCTCCTGGTCTGGCAGAAACCCTCGACAATCTCTGAGAATCAGTCAATCAATTTGCCAACCCCTGGGTCAATCTCTCGCCCAACTCTACTTCGACGATCTCCAGAAGTCTATGTCTCCTTTCTTTTCTGGCAACCCACAAAGCCGTGACCACCACCATCCATGGCTGCCTTAAGTGGATGTCCATCGAAGAAGAGGAAGAGAACATTTATTAATGGAAGAAGGAGATGTGACACTTAAAATACAGATTTACCCTCATTTTAATGTGTGTTTGGACAATATAGCCCCTCACATTCCGTTAAATTTTTAACACCATTAACAATTTGGGGTTATGTGTCCCACTTATGTATCTTGCAGGGGGTTGTGGTGGGGAATTGAAAGTGCGTGGGGTTTTGTTTCCCAAAATACATCTTGCAAGTAGGTTTAGTGTCAATTACCCTATTGTATATTTCCAAACCTAACATGGGTAAGTACGTGCTCACCAAACTTCGCGGTCTGGCCGATTTTTAAATGACTGCTCTTTAAGGTTCCAAGGAGGGGACTGAGCCAAGTAACCAAGCCGCTTAATTGCTTTTACCATATCATGTTGCGGGTTATTACATGTTTTTGTGTTGAAGATGTCTAAGGCTCTATTGTCTTATGCATGTATGTATGTATATATATATATATATATGGTAGTACTTAGTCTATTTCTTATGGGTAACTCTTGAAGCGCTATCTGCACTTGTTAGAGACCGTGTATGGTCATGTTTTGGTAGCGGGAATGTGTAACCCCGTGAGGGGTCTCGTAGCTTGTTAATTGAACTTTTGGAGCTGTATTGTGGCCCTTTGTGAATGGTTTATGTGTAACCGTGACTATACCATAAAAGACTTGACTCTGAGATCGATGAGTACCATAGAGGATGGATGAAAGTTTTGCTTATGAAATTTTCAAACTATATTTTCCTTATACAAGATGAGTTTTGAAAACAATCTTTTTTTTTAAATAAGACCCCTTTTCACAAGCTTCCGCAAGATTTTTCGATTAACCCTTAAACTTTCAAATAATTTCACTTTTTGTCCTCATGGTACGAGTTAGCCTTGGTAGCGTGTGATGCCTCGTTCCCGTTAAATTATGATACTAATCGGGGTCGCGAGAGCGGGGTGCCACAGTAAAATAGAGGAAAACCTAGAAATCTTCGAGAGGACCAAACCTCCGATGAAAAACTTTTATTGATAATTGTTAAGAATCCCTAACATACAACACTTAACCAATATACATAATTCATGAACAGAAAAGAATATAAAACAAATTAAAATGTTGCCGTTTATTCTCTCATGCAATTAGAGCACTAATGGATTTATGAACCAGATCATTGAAAGAAGGGAAAATAACATATTAGGCTGCATTGCAATCACATTAGACACAAAGGATCTAATTGTTGAGGTGATCAATTCATGTTTTAATTTATGTGGAATCAATTCTTGTCATCGTTCCCTAATCCACGCAGAAAAGATTGGGACCCTTCAGGGGTTGGTACGTAGTCCACATTTAATTACAACGACGCTTTAATCCTTGCAAATAGGAGCTTGGAAACAGTGCTAGCAGATCAATAAGTGAAAATAACCGATCCACACTCAAATTTTCTAGGTAAGAGTAATGACTTGATTGGTCTCAAATGCATCCTGTTAGACTGTATACTTGGGTGGTGCTGAAAATGACAAGTGCGCACTTGATATCCAATGTTTGCATGAATAAATGTTGGCTGGTGATTTCACACCTGAAAAATGCTCCCGTATAGCCAATCACATCTCACTCCTAACAATTGATGACATTCTTTGCAACTGCGAAATTGTTGAACAGAAATATGATTTTCATGAAACTATGGAAGATAAAAGATAACACCGGGTTCCTTTTTTAGAATGAAACCTAGGGTCTTTTGAGCCTCCCTCAATCGCGATTCCCATCTTGCGCGAGAGTAGGGTAGATCCATTCAAACAACAAGATGGATGATAATATTGTGGAACTCGCGAGCCAGTGGAATAGGAGGTCGGATCTCGCACGCCTTGTTGACTTCGTAAATGTAGTGAACGAAAGTTTTGGGGACAGTGAAACGCCTGGACGAGACTACAATGTGTGATTGACCTACACTCATTTATTAAGATTCGCCATCCTGGTTATTAGATGGAAGCCAAAAAGTGATTTCAGGATGATGTTGGAGATGAAGAACGGCGTATTGCAGAGAATGTATGCCTCTAGTGTGGGACGTGGACTTTATTATCCTCCTATTTTGTGACTTCACCAGCACCGTGGATACATTGTCGCAAAGGAGCTCAAGAATAAGCACAATTTCAACAGTAAGTTGTACTTCACTAGGTATTGGTTGGGTGATTTAAATTTAACTAAGGCCGCAATCGATGGAAACTTCCAACTGAAAATTGATGATAGTGTTACTGAAATGACCTTCGGTATTTTCAAGCCTCAACAACCCCAGGTTAGTTCTGTCGCACTTAATTATTCGTCAGTGTTTTATATGACATTGTAAAATGAAAACAAGGTCTATGTTGAGATGAGAGTGGGCCATCTTTTCCACTATTCGTCTGCCATCTCCATGAAGCTCTCCCAACAGTAAGCGAATATCTTTCAAAAGTTATATGCAAGCTATGATAAGATAAAATATATACGCAAATTATATGCTGGTCAGGACCACATACATTGCCTTCGTTGTTAAATTATGCACATTCCACACCTCTTCCCGATAAATTTTAAGAGACCAAGAGTATAGCGTACTGCTACCGATGCTAACAAGGGTTTGATCTTTTTTCTACGGAGGATTTAGCCTTTATAAGTGACTACTTTTTCTTTCTTTCACAAGCTTATCAAATTTATCTTTTGAGGGCACTTTACTTATAGCTAGTTGTAGAACATTTTAAAATTACATAGTGACTACATAATCATATTTGAGAGTGTTAGGGAACTTTGCCTTATCGTAATTAAGATATTATTTAGCTTTAACTTGTCTATAATATTAAAGTCGGTTAGTCGATTGGGTACTCTAAAAAGATGAACTTGAACAAAATATCATCTCATTAATTTTGTGAATCAACAAGTTTGCTTTTTAAAAATATTCCAACCTTGTAAAAAGAAAGGGTAGAGGCTAGAGGGAGTGGTTAGAGATAAGGGCTTATAGCTAAACTAATGATTATGTAAATTTTGCCGATTTTAAACTATGCATAGCATGATTTTGTAGTACCGCAATAGTGTAATGCATTATAGTTATAGAATATATTTTTTATTAATATAAAAAAGGAAGAGAGATAGACACATAAAAGTTGCATGCCTACTTTGAAGCTAGTTAGTAATGGAGAGGGAGATGCATGTCTGCAAAATGCATGTGCACATGCATCGTCTATTGGAGTTCCATTTTTAACAATCTTCTTTATAAATTTCATAATATAAGAATTTTCATAAGTTATTGGAGATGCTCTGCCACTAGATTCACACATGTGAAAGGGGTAAGGAAATTGACATCTTTCATGCACTAGTCGAATTTCTTTCAACTTATCTTTTTACCTCACATTCTATGTGCAACTTTCACACTGGAAAAATAACAATATTAATATACATTATTGTGCCAGTGTTCAAGTTTAAAATACTGTTTCTTCTCTTTCACCCAAATTTGGTTTTTCCAACCGTATCTGAGCCACTTTGTGCTAGTGATTTGGATATCAAAATGATGCAATTTTTGATAGTCTTTTCATGGTACTGTAGAGTAAAATACCATGAAAATTCTATAAAAAATTAGCATCATTTTTCTATCCAAATTACTGGGGTAAAGTGAGTTGAAAGTCAAATCGGAGATTAGGGAGAGAAACAAAGTGGTAGTATAAGAACTACTGACTAGACCTTGCCATCTAGCTTAAGGGAAAAGCACTCTGGAACAGGTCAACTTTCTATAACTAGGAAATGAGAAAAATGATAAAACCGCTTTCTCTTACATATAAGCCATTTATCCTACTATTAAATCTTATGAGAAGATGAAACTAGCCCACCCGGAACATCTCACCTCAGTGGCGGAGCCAGGATTTTGATTAAGGGGGGGGGGGGGGCACAAAAAAATTGAAAGAAGAGGGTATAGATTTTTAATGAATAAAAAATTATGCTAGTTTAATAAATACCATGGTCATTTGTGTATTTATAAAAAATTAAGAGAGTAATTGTGTATATAAAATAGATGGTGCTATTTTTCTCAAAAAAATCATGCTTGTGCCAAGATTCGAACTTAGGAACCTTGTTTTGCAAACTACGGGACTAACCACTGGAACAAGGTAAGAATTGCAATGAAATTAGGGTAATTCTATATTTACAAAACGCGGTGCTTTCTTTGTCCAAAAATAACATGCTTGTGCCAAGAATCGAACTCAAGACTCATGTTTTGCAAACAAAATCGCTAACCGCTGGACCAAGTTACCGATTGTGTTCTCATTGGGGGGTGGGGGGGGTACACGCATATATTTTATACTTGCACAACTAAAAAATTATTAAAAATGTAGGGGTACCCTAATGTTTAGGGGCGGGGGGGCACGTGCTGCCACCCCCCCCCCCCCCCCCGCCCCCCCCCCCCCCCCTACATGGCTCCGCCCCTGTCTCACCTTATTTTTTGGATGTCTCAAGTAAATAGATATTTAATCTGGAAAAGCAGATCACCCATTGATATTCTGAGAAACTGAGGCTTCTATTTAGTAAATTATGTATACATTTTAGTGTGTGTTCTCGGCCATTGACCCTGCGGCTCGACACAGGTTTATAGTAACCAGTTTTTGAACTTTTGCAAATATGGACGTGGGAGTGTAACCAGAAAAAACATTTGACGTGGCAGGCATTTCTTGGGCCGATTAACATAATCTTGGTTAAAATATGGTTCTGGTTGGGGACTTTTAGCTCTGATAAAGATGGATGGGCTTGAACCAGAGGGCTCTATTTGGGCCTTGGTGGTCGGTCTCACGTGAGTGGATTAAATCAACAAAGCCATATCATTTCCCTAAGCGAACAACACGTGAGTGGCCTTTACATGATGAACTTAAAATTCAAAAAAATATATAATTTGTCTATCATCTATTACTTGAATTTGTTTTCTGCATTGACAAACTTATGTGGATTATCTTTAGAGAGATCAATTAATTGTATTTATTTCCCTAAAAAAATTGTATTTGTTTAATCTTTATTTTATCCTTTTTAATAGTTTGAATATATAAAACAAAATGTACATAATCAATGGTGCATTTAAAAAAATCCAACAAGAAGACCCAAAAAATAATAAAATAAGAAAATTAAAAGTTACCAATTCATTGACATGAAGAACATGAATACGCTTGGTGTACAATTGGCTAGAGATATCAGTCAAGCCTATAAATAGCAATTGGTAGAAAGTGAAACTCTAAACTAAAAAAAAATGACAAGATTGAGTGATATAGTTTGTGAAAATTAACATAAATCTCGAGTTGTCCAAAACTAAATGTTGTTGGTGTAGACAAATATATATTGAGTCATCGAACATAATAACCTTCAAGATGGGTCCGGTCCGGTTTTAAAACTATGGTTTCAACAATCAAGATATATAGCAAATCGTGAACCAAAAATGGTCCTAACTAGGTTTAGGCAAACAAAGAGCTAGTACAACTCTGCCATTGTGAATAATCGGAACCACTAATTTGTCGCAATGTTATTTTGCTGACTCTTAATTTATAGCAATGGACTCGAGGGTTTCTTTTAAAATTTTCCCGCTTAGATTCATTCCTCTGTCTTCTCTGTTAATTGTGACGAAATCTCGAGATTTCTTATGTTCTCTCTCTACAAACAAGTTTCTTCCTCTCTCACCCTCTCATGGATTAGTGTTTCCCTCTCGTTTGGATTTTCATCTTCACCTCCATTGAATGTTCGAAGCTCCATTTTATGTTGTTTCGATGAAATCATTGTTTTCAATCTCCACGAGTCTGTCTCGATCTATCGTTAGAGATGGCTTCTTTTTGGTATCTTAGTTGTGATATATTGAGTGATATCTTGGGTGGGTTGGACCCTGAGTCGATTCGTAATGTTAGGGTTACTGAGATTTGTATCGGTGCTCTGATTGGTGTTATGAACTTTTCTGATTGTGTTAGACCCTTAATACGGATTGAGAATATTCCGGGTGAGGTGTTAGACAATTTATATAGTTGTAGACGTCTACATTCATATTTCCCAATATTTCAAAATTTTGCTTCCTTTGTCATAGAACCACAAACCTGTACCTTGGGAGTGTTTGAAGATTTTAGGGGTACGGAGGAAGTACAATGCCATCATACTTATTGTGGTTAAGAGCTTGGATAGCATAGCAAGAAGTGAAATTGACTTGTTCTACTTCTTGCGAATAGAATCTTGGAAATTGTTCAAAGCAAGAAGTGAAATTGACATATTTCATTTCAATTTTTGCTATAAAAGGTCAATGCATCATCCTTAATTGTATATTTGGGAGTGTTGACGTTGATAAATTTTGCACCTGATATCCAAGATGTGTCCACTGCTACAGATACTAATGTTCTATGAGGGGTTTGATCTTTAACCTTAAAAGTGTCTCATTTTCCTTCTTCACAAACTTACCAAAACTTACCATATCTTTTAGGGGCTTATAACCAATTGTAGAATATTTTAAACCGTAACTACAAACTCATACTGGAGAGTTTTTGAGAACTTTGCATTATCAGGAACTTAAATATTATTTAGCTTGTCTATAATATTCTAGTCGGTTATTTGGTTGGGTATTCAGAGACCATAAAGTGGAACGGAATATCTTCTCTTCACGTGAAAATATAAGCTTGCTTTTCAAATATATTATAACCTTTTTAGAAGGCAAAGATCAGTGCTTAAATCAAATATGTGAAAGGGATAGGGAAACTGACATATTTCATCCCCGTGTCAATTTCTTTCTTCATATCCTTTTAGTTTTTACCAAACATAAAGGTAGTTTTCATTTTCTTATTATTCTTTTTTTTTTACAAGTAAAGCCTAAGTACATTTTAACGCACAAATTTCACAAGAAAAATAGTACTATTAACGTATGCTACTTTAAAAGTGTTCAAATGCACGAGCTTTGATGGATGGCTTTCCAAGTAGGGTTTTATCAAAGTTAATGATCGAGTGTGAGTGGTATAATTCTCACCATTTGCTTATTCTAGGAAAATACACATAAATAGTTACCACGTGTGGTGACCCGTTAGAAACTTATGTTTCTTTCATCGTGTACTTGATTTGGAAATCTTCTTGTCACATAGTGAAAGAAGTTCTAACTCCTAAATTCAATAACGATTGTTATGAACTTATAAAGTTTTATATTCATACGTGCCTCTATAAGAAGGTTTAGATAACCGTTATGTGCCAGTCCAAGAGTTCTGAAGTTGCCATTATGTTTGAACATTCAATGAGTTTCGAAGCACTCGTGGAAATTCAAGAGTTTTCAAGCACTCGCGGATGTGCAATTTAGTATTGCGCAAATTAGGAGTTTCATAGTTTTTGTTTATTAAATAACAGTATAAATATGACAACACAAACTTCATGAATATTGGTAAATTGAATCAAGAGATTACAAAGAATAGGATCTCATTAGGCAAACAGTATGAAAGATTGTAAGGTACCTTATTTATTAAAATATATCATTATACGTAATGATAATAGTCGACACTATAAACAAAGAATGAGCAATTAGTTGATATTTTGGGAAGGACTTTGTAAACTACCATCCAAGTTGAGTTGGGGTAGAAATTTTCGTATATTTACAAGAATTTTGTAAATATTAGTGGGTGATGTTGCCCTTCGTAAAGCATGAAAAAGAGTTATATGTATAATTGTGGGGGTGTCCCACAATGTGAAACATATTCATGATCAAAATGAATGGTATGATACATGCTAAGATTGTGAAGTAATTCAATAGTCGCAATCATCGACTAAAATGCATATACAATGATATGTCAATTACAAATTGACACATGTCAAGCAAACAATAAATCTTGTTGAAACTACTATATAGTATAATAACGGATTGATATCAATGTAAAAAAAATTATTGTAAAACATGCATTACTTAGTTCATGAATTATGAGTTTGTACTTGTGTTTGCAAATATTCTGGACCAATCGTTATGAATGTGTACTATCAAAAACCTTCAAGGAAAGCTTAGTCCCTTTACCAAGATCTCGAAGAGGATTACTAGAAAAGATCAATTTGATCTATGACTTCTGATCCACAAGTGTGTGTGTGTATGTATGTATGTATGTATGTATGTATGTATGTATGTATGTATGTATGTATGTATGTATGTATGTATGTATGTATGTATGTATGTATAAGCGTAATTCATATAGTAATTTTGTTGGAAACCTTCAAAGCAGATGTGCATTGCGATGTCTACTATAAAAGCGTAATTCATAGAGTTAGATAAGGCATGAGAAGAAGCAGAAAAACTTCGTTAATTTCCTCAAAGATATTCCAACATGACCGAAATTTGTTCATCATGTCTGCATTTATTTTAATAGGAAAAGTACAAGGTAATATGTATAATGGTAAGTCTAGACTTATTCGTCGGAGACATAATATCATTAGGCAACTTCTATCACGAAGACTAAGGTCGATCATTATGAAGAGTCAAAAGAAAAATAGATCCGTTGACTAAAGGTTTATCGAGAGAATGAGTTGCAACTTCGTCAAGGGGAATCAGGCTAATGCCAATCTCGTACAGAGTTGCACGACAGAGGAAAATCCAACCTAGGTGACTGGAGGTCCCAAGAACTAGGTTCAAAAAGGAGAACCTAACTATTTATGCAAATACCAAAATCACTCACAAAGGAAACTATGTTTCCATCCCATTCATAGGACGACGAGTGGTAGGACCAGGCTAAGCTTTGCTTTTAATGAGACCACATGTTAATATGAGTATGGATAGATACCCTTAAAGCCTCACCTATGTAAGCATGAATTGGGGTCGGTTCTAGGAGGATGACAAAGCATACTCCTCTTAGACTACTCATGAAACCAGAGAATAGTGTCTCAAGGACAAAATGAGCACAACCATGAGAACATACTATGCTCAGGTATTAATTGCGTGGTTACTATCGACTAGGTATACATCACGGTAAAGCAGCTCAAAGCACTCTAAACACTGTCTAGCCACTATAACGTATAGTATCTAACTAAGAGAAAAGTTTAAGGCCTATGGCTAATTTTCTTTAGGCAATTAATTACCAACAAAGAGAATTAGATTCACCATACTGATTGACTTTTTGACTTCAACGCTGATTTGTCATTCATGTTGGGGATTGTTGGAAAAATGGGTTATTTGACGATGACTTTGAACCCGATTTAACAAGAGCTCGCTTGTTAGCTCGATCTAACACACGCGGGTTCTTAAAACTATGATAGTTACATGTTGATTAAAGACTTCACTCGTGAAAAAACTGTCACTTGATGAATGAGATTTAAGCAGTTGAGGTTGGGGGTTTCACGAAAGTCCCACGTCGATGAAAAGAGAGAAATTGGAGTGTTTTGTAATACCCCGTATTTTAATTAGGGGTTATTCGTTTATTTTGAAAAAATATTTGACGATTTAACGAAATTAATATTTCAAACTTATTCTTGACTTAATTTTAGTTTCTAAAGTATAAGGGTATTATGTGGCATTTATGATTATCTAGTATTCCGTATTGGGGCTATTTTGTAATTTATAAAAGTTTGGATATCTTTTAGTACTTGCTATTTTTACTATCAAAAGTGAAAATAAGATAATTGTGTTTATATTCATTAGTTAGTATCGCATTTCGAAAATACCCCTCTTGTACGTGTAATCTTGTACTTACCATCAATTTTCAATATTCGCATCTCAACCCTCATTTTATTTATACTTCAATTTCTACCCCAATAATTTGTTGAAAGAATTTTAGTCTCTCATAAGCCCCTCCCCACCACTACCAAATTCAACACTAATAAAAAAATACTCCTACCTCTTCCTATGGAGCTATACCCACACATATAGTCACATGTGCATATAATATGAAACCCCCCACACACACTACCACTACCACATCATTTCATCACTCCTTCCACCCTCAAGTATCTCTCTCACTCCTAAATTTCGTCCAAAACAATGAGGGCATCATAAACATCACCCTCTTCCTCAAAAACCCACTTCTCTCATCTCTCTCTTGCTTCCATTGAAGGAGCTTCAAGTCTAGGGATAAATCAAGCACTCCAAGACTCTCTAAAACTACAAAATCTCTCTAAGGGCTGGTAGTAAGTGTTCTTTCCTTTCTATTCTCCTTCATAGTTTGTGAAAATAGTGTTAGAAGCATGTCTTGTTGGAAATTTCTTGAATTGATGATGCATGTGTGCCTAGAGCATGAAATTGGGACTTTGGACTTGTGTTTTATCTAATTATCCACTTGATTCCTCAAATTTCTTGTTTGATTTCTTTTTATATGTTTAAATGGCTGTGTTTGAGCATAGGAACATGTTTCTCAAGTTGCATGTATCATAGAAATGATTTGATCAAGATTTGGAGGTTTTAGGGAAACATGCATGTTGATACAATCTGTGTAGTGTGTGAAAAACGTGATATTTCTTATACTTTGGTCTCTTTAAAAATTTCAAAACTTACATTTTATGAAACTAGACTCAGATGGGGTCACTTTGAGAAAAAAAATCATCTTCATAGCATTCTTGAATAATGAGTAATGGTCATTTGAACTTGCATGTTTTCTGGAACTCTGTTTCTGAACCAATCTTGCCATTTTCACTAAATATCTAATTTTCAGTAACTTTTGGCACCCCTTCTTTTTTGTGGTTTAACAAGACACATATATGATTAGTTCTGGAGAAGATGAGCATCATTGCCATTCTCCAAGTGGTAGAAATCACCTTTTAAAGTTGAGATTTACTTTTAGACTTGTATCTGCACAACACTCATTGTTTATTTCATATCTTTATTTATATAATAGCTATTAATACGATTCTTGATGTTTCAGAAACTAGACACATTTTTCTACCTTATGATAGAGTTTCATAATTTTTAAAATGATTTTGGTATGGTAAATATGGCTCCAAAGTCACAGCTACAATTCCGTCCAGAATTGTAGTTTCACATTTTTTTTGAAAACTTTACTTTTTGAATTTCTAAGGGTCTTTTTGGACTTATTTTGATATGTGAGCATCATTTTATATTCATAAGTGGCATTTAGAATCATGTGCATATAGAACACGTATTCGACACGTGAGTACACCACTTGAAAACGGGTTTTATGGGGATACTTAAGGATGGACCAAGTCTTATGACCTAGCAAACACCCATCTAGGATTATGACATTATTTATTTAGAAGTAACATCTTTGTGACTAGGATTTAAATTGTAGGGGAAGGATTCGTGGACGAAGGCTTCGTCGACGCCCCTTCGTACTAACTGCTGAGGCGACTTCAGGTGAGTTTACGTGCTTAGCTTTGTGTTCCTAGCTTCTTTCGTGTGGAAAGTTGATTTTATAAATTGTCTCAAAATGTGTTTGTGATTCACATATTTTACTTGAGTTTGTTTACTTTTTGGAATGGTTGTTTTGAAACTATCACACGATAAATAATAAATCGTTAATAACGTGAAGTGGAAGAATTCGCATGTACCGGAACCAGTTATGTTACTTATCACCGGTTTTGATCCCTTGGGTTTTATACCCTAAAATGCGGGACTCCGTGTGCCCCCGACTCCTTTAGCCGTAGGCTGGAGTACTGCTTTCTAGATACCACTCCTTTGATTGACGCTCTTAGGAGGGTGTTGTAACACTTAAGGTCTAGAATGTCTGATGTGGTCATGATGGCTAGCGGGACGCGGAACGCGATCCACAACGCTTGGTAGAGAGGTTTGGGTTCTTGAACCCCCTATACACCAGTACAATCTTTTACTTTGTTTTGGTCTACCCGGGTTATAGTGCGACACATTGAACTTCTTTACCCCAATGTTGGAAAAGTAAGACGGGTTGGAATTTAAATAAGTGTTTTAACTCTTGCGACATTCATAATTGGTTATCGCCGTTGCAAACTCTTATATTGTTTTACTTATACTCTGTTACTGTTATTTTATATAACTCGTGATTCAGCAACATATCTCGTACTTCCTGTTTTTACATGCTAAGATGTATCTCACTCAGTATTTTTGCTGATTTTCGAAACTGCGGTTCTTGTTTTCCTTCCCACCGCAGGTCTAGGAGCTGAGTATTTTGGAATAGAAGGACGCGAGACTCACTTAGACTATGAACGCCACCAGTAGTTGATATAGAAATGTTAGTTAACTTTTGTGTAATAGTAATCAGCTAGTGTGTAAGACTTAAAGTTTCATGTAGTTGTTTAATAATATAAGTATGTGTTGTGGATTATATGGTTTTTGATCTCCGCCAATTCTATTAAGCATCGCCCTCCGGGTCTCGTCCCGAGCCGGATAAAGGGGGTTGTTGCATGTTTAATTGCTCAAAGCTTTGAGTCTAAGGGCACGCCCTTTGGGCATGGCAATTTTGTTAAGGGGGGAGGACCTAGTTATGGCCTGAGCCACCACACATGCGGGTGCGGCGCCGCCGTCCGTCCGCCCTGCCGAATCGGGCCGGGACGTGGCGTGGTTTTGATTGGTTGTTGAGTTTTAGTCTAGCCTAATTCTATTTGGGCCAGAAGCTAACCTTTTGGAGCCATCGAACAGTTGCAACCGTACAGTTCAAACAAATAGTTGCAACCGCTCAGTTTGAATTCGAACAGTTGTGTCCCTTCAAATAACATATTTTCACTGTCTATAAAATGTTAACCCTCTTCTCTGAAATCTATTTTGAAATAACTGCTTACTATCAATCTCTCTCCAACAAAATTCTCCATCGCTGGTATTGTTCACTGTGTATTGTACACTGATGCATCGTCTATAGTACAAGAATGACTTATATCATGGGGGAGCAATTCACCTTTGTAAAATCCATGAAATCAGACGCACCAACTACGAGGGCGAATACTGCTTTACGGATATCGTCTTTGTACGAGATTGTCCTTCAAGTCGTATCAATTTTTCAATTGACCTTTCATTAGTACATTTATGTTATTATTAGTTTTATTAATTTCACTTTCTTTTTTCTTCTTATTGATACAAATATGAGTTAATTTTTAACAACTCCAACTGTTCAGGGTATCTTTTAGACCAGTGATTGTTCTAAAATTTTAATCTATAACTGAAAACGTCTAAGACAGTTTAAGTTGAAGTTTTAACTGATCATGTATTTATAGTCAAACATTAGAGTGTAGCGTAATCCGTTCTCTTTCGTCTCCCCAAACATTCCCATATTGGCGCTGATTGTACGCAAACGTAAATCGTTGTTCAAATAATTATTCAGAGTTTCTAAAGCCACTGTAGCCAATACTCCGAAACTCATTGCACACGAATAAGAAAAACATGTTTCACCATAAAAAAATCCCTGTTCTATAATTGAAGGCCGCTATGCTTCACTTTTTTTTTGTCACCCTTCAGTTTTACCTCTTATGTGTCAAGATATGATTGCTGATAATAATTAAGTTTGATATATTCTAAAATCATACACCAATCAAAGAAATCCACATAAGCGATGAAATTCAATGGTGAAGAAAAAGCGGCGACATTTAGTATTTCTCTTCTATAAATTCATTTTGGACAATTGAACCTTCTCAAATTTCTGTTTCACTTATTTGATAGTATTTTTTTGAGAAAAATATCTGATATGTTGTCCGAATTAAGACAATAAAAAATATTAATAAGAATTATTAGTATTATATTAAATTAACTTATATCCACTTTACATAATGTTGGTTCTCTGTAGTCCAACTAATTTCCAATCATGGAGAGAGTGTATTCGACCGATTACCGATAGAGGATGGTTCTCCATTTAATTTGATTCATCCTTCATCAATAGACGTGTTTGAGCGAGACATATTCCTATTTTATGAAATATGATATTTACTTGAATATTGAAATAAAAAAAGAGAATAAATATAAATTTTCATCTCAAATATATATTAAAAACATCAAATTATAAAATCTGAGATCCTCAGTCCCCAAAATGGGCCAGTGCTTAAAAAATCGAAGAGAAGAAAAGAGAAAACCAAAAAACTTAAACTAAACAAGGCAATTAATGTATATCTAAAAAACAAGGTAATTACTAACATTAAGCAAGAAATGGGAACCAAATATTGCCTAACCCTCTTGCACTTGTTCTCATATTTGCTCCAACTACCACTTTCAAGAGTTTTGAGCAAATGGGTGCTATTACAGTAGTAGAGAATTTAAAGTCCCTGCATAAAAACTATTTGCCGAAGTTGGTCGAATTACCACAGAGGCTCCGGAACTCTCGGAGGTAACCCTAGGCGATGGAAAAACCGGCGGCCGCTTTCGAGCCCCTCCGGTACACGGAGAAGGAGACGGCGATCATTGATTTCGAGGATGAGTTCTGTGATGAGGCAGAGAAAGGCTTCGAGTTCTGCCTAATCGCAAGGTTTCTAACGGGAGGAGAGATAAACCCTAGACCTATGAAAGCTTTCTTCAGACGAGTTTGGAATAAGGGTGACCAGGTGAACTTTTTGCATGTAGGTAGGAATACCTTCCTTCTCAAGTTCCCTAACAAAGCACTGCTAGATCGAATCTGTTCAGGAGGGCCATGGGTTTTTGATGGTGCGATGATGATGATCAAACCATGGGCGCTCGGGGATGAGATTGATAGTCCAAAGTTTGAAACTATGGATGTTTGGGTTCAGATCCATAACCTCCCGATCCACCTGACCACGGAGGCGGCAGGAAAGAAAGCTGTGGGAAACTTGGGTCTGGTCATAGACTCAGATCACCGCATTGATAGTGATGACCTAGAGAATTTTGTAAGAGTGCGGGTTCAGATGCCAATTTTTGAAGCCCTTCCAAGAGGTGTCCACGTAAACATCAAGAAGGAGAGGATCTGGTTGGACTTCAAATACGAGAGAATCCCATCAATATGTAAGTGGTGCGGGTTCTTGGATCACCATAGCAAGAACTGTAATATGGTGGAGGAGATTGGAAATCAGGGCTTGGAGGCAGGGTATGGCGAGTGGATGCTCTATCACCCACCGAAGAAGGGCCGGGCTCAGTCCATGAGACGACCTACGGGAGGAAAGAATCCAACAGCACAAGAGAGCACCGATAAGAACCCGGGCGCTGATGGTCCCTTTGACCTAAACAAAGACGTCGAAGATCTGGAGGTGGAGACGGGAGTGGGGGACAGAAACAGTGATACGGTGATGGAAGGAGGGGTAGAACCACCCAGCAGCAAAGCACATGGGACTAGGGAGGGTCCAAACGAGTCAACGACCTCGGTCCAGCCGGAGGATATCCGACAGGACTACCAGGCGAATAGTGAAGAGGGGGCCCAAGAACCGACGGCTACTGGTCAGTTCACGAAGGAGGGCAATGTGGAGAGGGAGAAAGGCAGGGATGGCGGTAGACCTGCATCACCAAAGAGAAAGGTTGCACCTGAGATGAGCCCGACAACGATGCAAGTACAAGAAAAAGTCAACAGGAACAAGCAACTGGAGATGGAGAAGAGGTATCTGGGAGCCATAAGGGGTGGTAAGGAGGGAGAAGGGAAGAGTAACGATGGAGAAGCGAAGGCCTTGAACGCCTCAAAGACTCTAGCTACAAGATTGGCGGCGGCTGCTAAGCAGCCCCGCCAGACATTATGAATCTACTCAGTTGGAACGTGCGGGGGCTTGGGAACCCCTGCACGGTCCTATCGCTTCACGACCTAGTGAAGCGACAAGGCCCCGACTTGGTTTTCCTGATGGAAACCAAAGTAGACAGGTATGCAATGGAGAAGATTGGAAAAAAGATAGGGTATGCAATGGGTCATTTTGTGGATCCAGTGGGGACAAAAGGGGGGCTCGGACTATTGTGGAGACCATTACTGTCGGTGACAGTAAGGTTTTCCACGATTCATCATATCGACGCAAGTATTGAGGAAGCTGATGGAAGGGTGTGGAATTTTACGGGGTTCTACGGCAGTCCTAAGAAGGAGGATAGGAAGTACTCCTGGGAGCTGTTAAGAAGAGTTGCGCCGGGTCCGGTGAGTAAATGGCTAGTTATTGGTGATTTTAACGCCATCACATCGGAGGAAGAGAAGGATGGGGGAAGGCCAGTGACGTATAGCCAGGTTGCGGATTTCAAGGAAGTCATAAATGATCTAGAACTCCAAGATCTGGGTTCGAGTGGAGGAAACTTCACATGGACAAATAACAGAGTAGATGATAATGTCCGCGAGAGGCTGGACAGAGCTGTGGCTACGCCAAGATGGCGGGACGACCATAGTGGGACTCGGGTTACTAGCCTTGTGTGGCCTAATTCGGACCATCATCCGATCCTAGTGCAATGGGGTCAAAGAAGAGCTATCAATCGAAGCCGACGGTTTCAGTACGAGACCATGTGGCAGGGACACGAGGGCTTTGAGGGATTCGTCCAAGACTGCTGAGACAGAACAAGGGGCTTTGCCCTCCAAAACAGGCTCAAATCGTTAGGGGAGGAATGTAAAATATGGGACAAAAGGGTTTTTGGGTCCGTCAAGAGAGAGACCGAAAGATGCAGAAGGGGGCTGGAAGAGATAGAGAGGCAGCAAATCATGACGTGGACTTTACAGAGGAAAAGACAATTAGAGAAGGAGTATAATTGCCTACTACAAACGGAAGAGATTATGTGGAAACAAAGAGCTAGGGTTGATTGGCTCAAGTATGGAGATAGAAACACAAGCTTCTTCCACCAAAGAGCAACGATCCAGAGGTCAAAAAATACAATGGAGGGTATTGAAAACGATGAAGGGGACTGGATCACGGAAGAGGAGGGCATCACACGGGTCCTGGAAGAACACTTCAAGGAAATCTTTACCTCGGATAACCCCTCATATGGGGACCTGAGGACGGCGTTGAATGACGTGGACAGAAGTATTAGTCAGCTGGAAAGAGATCAGCTCGAATCGCCTTACACAGCTGAAGAGGTCCGGGTGGCTCTGTTCTCGATGAAGCCGGATAAAGCACCCGGACAGGATGGTTTTAATGCTGGATTTTTTCAGCGCTTCTGGGGCACTGTAGGTGAAGGGGTGACGACCACTTGCCTTGGAGTACTAAATCTGGGCTGGAGCTTGGAAGAGTATAACAAGACCCTAATAGCGCTGATCCCGAAGATAAAACAACCAAGGAAACCAGGTGATTTTCGTCCTATTAGTCTATGTACGACTACTTACAAAATTGTTGCAAAAGCTGTTGCGAACCGGTTGAAGTTAATTTTACCAAATATTATTAGCGAAACCCAGAGTGCCTTTGTTCCAGGGCGCTTAATTTCGGATAATATTTTAACAGCTTTTGAAGTTATTCACTCCTTAAAGACGCGGAAGAAGGGCAAAAAGGGTTTCCTAGCGCTTAAGGTGGATATGAGTAAGGCGTACGACAGGGTGGAATGGCAGTTCATGAGAGATACGCTCTCGGAATTGGGCTTTGGTCCTAAGTTTATTGCACAAATAATGAACTGTATTACCACTGTCCAATTCTCTTTTGTTAGGAATGGGACTGTGGTTGGGAGTGTTGTCCCAGAGAGGGGCCTAAGACAGGGGTGCCCGCTCTCCCCCTACTTATTTCTCATTTGTAGTGAGGTACTCTCAAGGTCGGTGTCGGCCGCGGTTGGGAGGGGTGACCTCACAGTAGTCACAGCCTCGAGGCGGGGACCTACGGTCTCCCATTTGTTTTTCGCTGACGACAGTTCGTTTTTCCTACAGGCTAATACAGAGAATATAGCTACACTACTACAGATTCTACAAATATACAGCGCATGATCGGGACAAAAGTTAAACATGGAAAAATCTGCTATAGTCTTCTCGGCAAACGTCACAGCCACTGCAAAGAAGGAGGTGCTCGACCAGTGTGGTATGGTGGAAGGTGCAAAGTATGATAGATACCTGGGTCTCCCAACAACAATGGGTAGAAACAAGTCAATCTCTTTTAACAACTTGCTGGAAAAATTAAATAACGTCTTGAAAGGATGGAAGGAACGAACTCTTACCCAAGGGGGAAAGGAAGTTCTTATCAGAGCAATAGCGGAAGCCATTCCCACATACGCAATGTCGTGTTTTCTGCTACCAGACGGTATCTGCGAAAAGATGGAGAAAATCATAAGACAATTCTGGTGGAGTAGTACAGGCAAAGACAGAGGAGTGGCGTGGATAGCGTGGGATAAGATTCAGAAAAACAAGAAGGAAGGAGGCTTAGCTTTCAGAGATCTCAAGACTTTCAACAGAGCGCTGCTTGCCAAGCAGGGATGGCGGATCATCAATCAACCCAGTTCCCTGTTAGCCCGAGTTCTCAAGGCAAAGTATTTTGCGAATGACTCTTTTCTACAGGCAAAACTAGGGACGGGCCCTTCCTTTGCGTGGCGCAGTGTTCTAGAGGGCAGGAAGCTACTGGAGAATGGACTGCGGTGGAAGATTGGAGATGGGCAGTCAGTTATGTTGCATGACAAGTGGATTCCCAGAAGAGCAAATTTCTCGCTGATAACCAAGACGCCTGAAACGGAACAAACAAAGGTTAGTGAACTAATAAAGCATAATAAGCAAGAGTGGGATGAAGAGAAGATGAAACTGGTAATGAAACCGTGGGATCTAAACGATGCTTTGGGCATCCAACTCCCAAGGAAGAAGAAACCAGATAGACTTGTGTGGCATTTTGAGGAAAATGGAGTATACAGTGTAAGATCTGGGTATAAAATGACGAGAGAAATAAATCATACCGCACAGTTAGGCCCTTCGGAGAAGCGAGAGGATCCGATTGCCAAAGTATGGAAGCTGCGGGTACCATCCAAGGTAAAACACTTTGTTTGGAGGCTGAGTCATGACAGCCTAGCTACGACCAAGAATCTGCAAAAGAGAGGGGTGGATGTCAGAAGAAATTGCCCTCTATGCAACAAATCGGAGGATTCAAGTAAACATCTATTCAAAGAGTGCAAAAAAACAAGGAGGGTCTGGGATGAGATCTTTGGTCTGGATTATGCAAATTCGTGGACAGAGGGGAAAATCACAGAATGGGTCCAAAACCAATTTGCGAAAAATAACCAAGAACACCAGACTCTTTTCAGTTTGACTCTATGGAACATCTGGTTACTCCGCAACAAAGTAATATTTCAAGGACATGCACCAAACATCGAAGATCTACCAGCTGATATTTTACAGAGATTCGAAGAATTGGAGTCAGTCTACAAAGCAGATCGGGAAATACCTGAGATGGGGAAGATTAAAGAAGCCAAATGGTCTCCACCGTCGGAAGGGCTGGTAAAGATCAACTTCGACGGTTCGTGGATGCAAACAACGAAGGAAGCTTACGGGGGTTTTGTCATCAGAAATGGGAGAGGAGAACTCCTCTACGCAGGGGCGGAAGTTCTTGACAGATGTGAGAGTGCGAAGGAAGCTGAATTGAGGGCTGCTCGACTAGGGCTGGAGGCTGCAACCCAGAAAGGGTTCCGGCGTGCTATCCTCGAAGGCGACGCGAGCTCAGTCGTAAGGAGCATCTACAGAGCTTACAAAGGGGAGAGATGGCTGGATCTTTCAAATGTGGGAGACGAACTGGAGGAGATGGAGAGTATTTTGCGAGAAATGGAAGAGATAAGAACAAACTCGGTCCCGAGGAGAGCTAATGCTACTGCTGACCGCGTGGCACGGTTTGCACGAGACACGAAGAGCACGCAACGTTGGGACACGACACCGAGTTGGCTCATCAGCTTTCTAGAAGATGACGTTTCGATTGATGTGCATTAGTTAGTGCGTTTTTTTTATGTCGTTTATTCCTCAAAAAAAAAAAAAAAGTCCCTGCATGATGTCTCGGGTTCGAACATATACAATGTAATTCAAAAAAAAAAAAAAAGAGGAGCTTTTGCAAAAATGGACATAGGAGACATCTCTTGGGCCGATTAACATCATCTTGGTCAAAATATGGTTCTGGTCGGGAACTTTCTATTTTTTTTTTTTTTTTTTTTTTTACCAGAGGTTGGAAACTTCTAGCCCTGATAAAGATGGATGGGCTTGAACTAGTGGGTTCCATTTGGGCCTTTGTGGTCGGTCTCACGCTAGTGGATTGAATCAACAAAGACCATATAAAAAGCACAATGCAGTCGATCCATTGATACTTTTAAGCAAAAAATATGTGGTGCTTGGCATAATTCGTTAACGTAAAATGTCACAATACAATGGTTGATATAGTTAGGAACAAATCAACACTAAACCTGACTCGTAGAGGCTGGCCTAGTGGGTGAAATTTGAGAAATAAGGATCTATTCTCCTTAAGATCTGAAGATCAAATTACAAACGCAGTTATCCTTGTAGATTGAATGAATTGAGTAAGTAGGTTAAACAAATTCAGCATTATACTACATTAAATTTTGGACAGAATTTTAGACATAATTTCTATTTATAGTGATTTTAATTATGTGTCAAAGTTTCCTAAGAGTTTAATAATTTCTATAGTAAGGATTAATTTTACTACATTTAGAAATTATGTCTATGTTTATGTATAAAATTCTGTTCATTAGCATTACTCATTTATATAATGTTTGTATTAGTCAAGCTAATTCCCAATCATGGAGAGAGTATACTTGTTAGAGTCAGACAAAAGAGGATGTTTCTCAATTATTATTTGGTTTATTCATCAATGGACGTGTTTGAGTGAGACATATTCCTAATTTCTGAAATATAATATTTAGTTGAATATTAAAATTAAGAGAGCATAAATATATGTTTTCATCTGAAATACATATTAAAACATTTAAAAACAGAGATGCTAAGTCCCTAAAAAAGACCAGTGTTAGAGTCTAAGGGCTAGTTTGGGAATGATGTAGCGGGGTTAGAAGTTGTTGTGAAAAAATATTATGAGAAAGCTGCTGTGAATTCCAGATAAAATGTTGTTTGATAAATATTACGTAAATGCTGTTTTGAAAATTGATATAGTAATTTTGTATTTGGTGAAATCAACAGCGAACCTGCTGTGAGCGCATAAAATGACAAAAATATATGACACATGTCATTTCCGTAAAGATAACAATTGGTATTTAAAAAAATTATAAGGTTAAAATCTGTTGTAGATAAATTAATCAAAAGCACTTTCTGGAAAAACATTTCCCCTTTTGCTTCCTCAAAACTGTTGTTGGACAACAAAAATTGTCCGAAGAATAAGAAATTTTAATTTTACCTAACGCACTAAAACTGCTTCTGCTGTCAGAAAGCAACTATGCTGGCAGCAGAAGCATTCCCAAACTGACTCTAAATATGTTTGTTGTCTACTGGGTTCAAACTAAGGGCTAGTTTGGGAATGCTGTGGCGGTGCTTGAAAGCTGCTGTGTGAAAACACTGTGAAAAAGCTGCTGTGAATTTTTGATAAAATGTTGTTTGGTAAATATTACGTAAAAGCTGATGTGACATATTGATATAGTAATTTTGTGTTTGGTAAAATCAACTGTGAAATTGTTGTGAGAGAGTAAAATGACAAAAATATATGACACGTGTTATTTCCGTGAAGATAACTATTGATATTTTAAAAAAATTGTAAGGCTAAAATCGGTTGTAGATAAATTAATCAAAATCACTTTTTGGAAAAACATCTCCCCCTTGCTTCCTTGTGGGACAACAGAAACTGTCCGGAAAAGCAGAAATTTTATTTTTACCAAACACACTAAAACTGCTTCTCATGTCGGTAAGCAGTTGTGTTGAAGCAGTTGTGTTGGCAGCAGAAACATTCCCAAACTCACCCTAAGGACCTAATGCAAGGGTTTTTGAACGTTTTACCACTTGAGTTAACAGCCGGTGTCTAAAAAATTTCAAAAGAGGAAAAGAGAAAAAGCCACAAAACTTAAACTAAACAAGGTAATTAATTTATATTAAAAAAAATAATTTATATTAAAAAAACAAGGTAATTAATTAACAATAAGCAAGAAATGGGAACCAATTATTGCCTCACCCTCTTGCAATTGTACTCATCTTTGTTCCAACAACCAAACCCAGATTCTTGTCTTTGTTGAGCTAGGTCACCACCACCACACCACCATCATCAAAGATCTTCACTCTCTGGTCAATTCCTGCTCAAATCAATGCAAACCCATTAGACAGAAACACAAATAGAACATCAAAAACCCAATCTTTTCCCTTTTTATAATGCCCTCGTTTTCTGCAACATTCGTTTCAAGAATCCCACATGGTCGGCTCCTTCAAACCAGAGTCACCAACAACAACAACATTAATAGCTTCGCTTCCAACCATGTAGGAGGATACAATAAACCTAGAAACCCATCAAAATCAAATCTTTGTGTGTCTAACTGTAATTTAGCCCATCACTCTTCAATAACAATGGAGGGTCAAGAAAAATTTGTGTCTTTTGGATCCTCTGACACAGAAAAGTATTCCAAGGAATTGGAAGTTGCTGTGAGAGCTGTGCAGATGGCTTGTTTGCTCTGCCAGAGAGTGCAGGAGAGCTTGGTTTCAAGCACCATGGATGATGAACATGTCAAGTCCAAGGATGACAAGTCTCCTGTCACAATTGCTGGTAATTTCATTGCTTGTTCCTTGTTTTTTTACACATTTCTTGATTTGGGTTGTTGTTGATTGTTGGTTTTGTTTGATATTCTTGGTGGCTTTTATTTGTGGGATCTGTTGAATTGGTTTACCTAACTTGGATTTGGGTGAAAAATGGCCCAAGGGTTGAAAAAATGGAGTGACTCTAATGATAACTTTATTGTTTTTTGTAAGAACTAGTTACTCAATTTGCTTCAGCACAATTAAATACTTGAATTGAGGGTGAGAAGGAGTAATGGGGTTTAATTTGTCAGTCTATCAAACAAAATCTGTAAAAGAGATTGTGGGGGTAAGTTGTTATATGAGAGGCAGAATTTAAAACCTTGTACCATTTTCCCCGGGAAATAGAGGAACAAACAATTGATGACATTTCTCATTTAGAGCAGTTCTGATGTAAGGTAATCACTTGATTATCGAACAACATCAAAAATCAAAATAAAAAGCTCCAAGTGTATTTTAGGCATAGCTTAGCAAGCTAATTTGTTTGTCTTTTAGCTTCATAGTGTAGGAATGTTGGGGGTATTAGGTATTAGACCAAATAAACATGAGGAAACGAAAGGTATATCCAGGTTATGTACTTATGTCAAATCCATCAGGGAATAGTATTTCGAATGAGCTTAAGCTGTCGAAGCGGGTTTAAACTTTTCACTTTACCCATTTCAATCCTCCCTCATAACCCATATCTGTATTTCAGTTATTGGGCGTTGTAGAAGTAATACATATATTACGGGGAAAGGCTGGGTTTCAGCCTTAAAAAAATATGAAATGGAAGGTTAAGGAGAGTAGTTAACCGTGCCAAATTGATTTAGGGCTGTGCAGAGACAAAGAAGTCCAAAAGTGAGGTTAGAAGTGTTTTGCTGAGGTGAATTTGGACTTTAGTGGCAAACAAAAAATGGAAAGCTTAAATGTTTTAAGGACAAGAAATTATCAAGAGTAGAGCATTAACTTCTTTGCGGGATATATATGTGAACATATTCATAGACCACGCACACAGTCATCGCACACATCAAAGGCTACATTATAAGTAAAACGTGAGTTTTTTTTTCTTTGAGAGATTGTTTTTTCGGGTTTGAACCCGGGACCTCATGCAGAGGCTTCCAACGCTCTACCAATTGAGCTACCACCCTAGCTGCAGTAAAATGTGAGTTTAGATAAATTTATCATCGTATAGAGTAAAAATAACTAAGAAATGTACAGAGAAGTCATTGATCGTCAATTATGAAGGATGGTACTCAAAATGGAAGAAAATCTTTATTCCACAGGCAGACATGATTTAATGAATGAAAATTATGATTGAAAACTGTTTCGTTGTTAGGATATCCATGTTACACTTTCCTTAGCGGACTATAGGGGTACACCTAGACTTTAGAAAGCTGCATTTTATTTCCTAGGAAGCAAGTAGAAGCTAAAGTGACTTTTTCCTTACCTCTATCTCACAGTATATAGTCGCAACTGATAGAGTAAGCACCTAACTGTACTTTAAATGTTCCAAGCACCACTATAAGGAAGGCCATGATCCTAACTTCATTAATTAACCTGAAAATGGGGGTACATACCATGGAGGATCCACCGCTTTTACCTGCCGATTTTGCGTTTGCATTTCCACCTATTATGATTCTTCACCCCCATTGATGTTTCTTCTTTTTGGGTATAAACTAGCTGGGAAAATTATTGCAAGGACGTTGTTTTTACCACCCCCTTCATCTTGTCATAGTTAAAAACCAGCATGTTTCAATAATCTTGGAAGTCGACGTTCAGCATTTTCTAGAGCTCCAATGTTCTGAAAGTTATGTGATGATTTGATGATAGAGTATTTTCATCGCTCCACCATGATGGTCATGAGGCTGAAGCATATGATCTATATTCCCTCATATATTGAACACAACATTGTGCAGATATATTGAGCATTTGCCACCTTTATGTCTTATTCATTGATTATTCTGAAACATTGGCTTGATTCAGTTCCATTGTGCATTACACTGGATCATATGTTCTTTTTGATGAAATGTTCCTTTTCGTCCACATTACATGCATTCTGCAATTTTTAGAGGTTTGCAGATCAATGTATCCTTCAGTTCTGGTTTAACCCCTATTACTATTTACTACTTACTCATTGTCTCCGGATATACAGATTGGAGTGTCCAAGCAACTGTGAGCTGGATATTGGCAGAGTCCTTTGGCGGTGAAAATGTATCCGTTATTGCTGAAGAAGATGTTCAAGCACTCTCCAAAGCTGATGCTTCAGGTCTTCTAGATGCTGTGGTTAATACAGTGAATGAATGTTTAGTTGAAGCACCCAAGTTTGGACTCCGAACTCCATTAGCAGCCCTTGGAAGTTCACAGGTGCTTGAAGCAATTAGCCGCTGCAATTCAACAGGCGGGCCTATTGGACGGTTTTGGGTGCTGGATCCGGTCGATGGAACATTGGGATTCGTGCGTGGAGATCAATATGCTATTGCTCTGGCATTAGTAGAAGATGGTGAAGTTGTGCTTGGGGTCCTTGGGTGCCCTAATTATCCGATGAACAAAGAACTGCTAAGTTATCAGAATGGCTACCGTAGAATCATATCTGAATTGAGTCCTCCAACTTCTGAATCATTGGATAAAGGTTGTGTGTTTTATGCTAAAAAAGATAGTCGAAAGGCTTGGATGCAGCCATTAGTCCGGGGAGATAAGAAGTTTGTGTGGCCAAACTTTGCAAGACAAATACGAGTCTCGTCCATTGATAATCCAGCATTAGCTACCTTTTGTGAACCGGTTGAGAAGGCAAACTCAAGCCACTCTTTTGCAGCAGGTTTAGCTCAGAGTGTTGGCCTCAGGTGAATGTTTTACTTAATTTCGCTCTCCTTTTTTTCTTGCATTGTTTGCTACGCATTTGGTAATTTTTGCAGATTAGATATCATATCTAGCTTTTTCACCTACTGAAATAAACAGAAAGATATTTTTTCTCAATTACGATTTGACCATGATGTTCTGGAGTATAAATTGCCTTGTAATGAACTTGTGATTTTGAAAGTCATCTCTGTTACCTAGTATTCTTCCCATCAGGCTAAGTTTTCCTTAATGTTCTAATATTCTTTCACTATAGTCGTACTCATACCCCACACAGCCGAATACTACCAAGTAGGGTTGGTCATCGGCCAGTGGCCCGACCAATCCGATCCAGGATTTTAGGATTTGGGTTTGACCAATTTCAGCCCGCCTTTGGGTTGGGCTCATTATTTGAGCCCGGCCAAAATATGGGTTGGGTTTGGATTTCGTAGTTTTGGCCCAACCCCAGCCTGAACCATTTACTTACACTTGCTATATGAACATATATACACGTATATACATATATAACAAAACACATACTACAACGTGTTTAAATGTTATATTAATTTGTTGAAGTAAAAAGTATTGCTAACAAATGGTTAAATACTTAAATGTGCAAATGCATGATCGATTTCAATCATATTTCATATTTGTATTTTTTAAACATAGTATTAATTATAATTTTAAATTATTTTAAATAAATAATTAAATCATTTTGGCCCGCGGGTTGGATTCGGGTTTGGAGTTTTTTATAATGGGTTGGGCTTGGGTTCGGTTGTTGGCCAGATCGATGGGTCGGATTGGGCCTGGGTTCACCTTTTTAATTTTTTGGCCCGGTTCGACCCGACCCATGGCCAGCCTTACTGCCAAGCAGGGCCGGCCCTAGACTTTCATGGGCCCTAGGCGATACTTGAAAGTGAGACCCCTTTTACATAGGTATAATTGTGAATTAAAAAAAAAAAAAAAAAAAAAAAACTACTACTCGGTGGTTGTAGGGAGGCATATACTCCGCATTTTACTAATAGTTCGGGTTTTTGACCTGTAGGGGACATAAAACCTTACCCACTACTCCTGAAAAAATATTACGGGGCCCCTTGAAATTGGGGGCCCTAGGCGAACACCTAATCCGGCTAGTGGATGGGCCGGCCCTGCTGCCAAGTACGCTGCAGTTTACAAACAGAGATACTAGGTAATGGACTTGTGATATTGAGTTTCATCTTTGTTACCTAGTATTCGTTCTATCAGGATAAGAGCCTGTTTGGTATCCGTTTATAAAAACAGGAAAAACAGTGAAAAAATTCATGCTGAAAAAACGCATTTAAAAATAGAATAAAAAACAGTTTGGTATGTGCTGAAAACGAGTGTTTAAAATCAAAAGAACAATTGGCAACATTGCTAAATTTCAATGTTAATTTACTCGAATTTTATTTTTACATAATTAACGACATGCATTTGTTACTTTATGCATCCAAAAAGCTTAATTTTTTTTAACCACTGAAAGTATGAAAAAGACACCAAAAAAACACCTAAGTTGATGTTTCTTCAGAACAGTTGTTTTCAGCCTGTTTTTGTTTTTAAACATGCATGAAAACTGCACTGCCAAACGTGTTTCTCGGAAAACAGTTAAAAACATGGATACCAGATACCAGACATGCACTAGGTTTTCCTTAATGTTTTAATATTCTTTCACTATAGTCGCACTCATACCCCATACAGCCGAATACTACCAAGTACACTACACTACTACAGATTACAAATTATAATTTCTGTTCAATATCGTACAGATGATGTTGGACCACCTGGATAATAAAGAGTGAGAGTTCCATAGTTGCTTTATTTAATGTCACAACTCTATAAGTTGATCATCAACCTTTAGGCTTTGTTTGACTCACGTATCAACATCATGGGGATAAGAGATATAGTTGGATATGATTGTACTGGGATAAGGCAGGATAAGTGATTTTGGGGGTATTTTAGTGTTTTTTGCACTTCCACTCTATCACCACACATTCTTATCTGTCTTAAACCACGTAGGGGGTGGTATAAGCTTGCAGGGACATTTGAGGGTGGGGGAATAAGGGAGTATAACTTATACCCGTTGCTTACACCGAATACAAACAAGGGATAAGATACAATGGGTATAAAGTTATCCTTATCCCCCCTCCTTATACCTTTACCCAAACAAGGCCTTGAAGTAGTACGGCGACTGAATATACATGCATTCATTTGAAAGTAAAGGGACATGCTTGCATATTGTAATTTGCCGGTGTAGAAAGCTGAACATCATGTTTCAACTGCAGGAACCAACCATTGCGTGTGTATAGTATGGTGAAATATGCTGCCATAGCGCGGGGGCACGCCGAGGTATTCATGAAATTTGCTAGGGCAGGCTATAAGGAGAAGATTTGGGATCATGCAGCCGGCGTTGTTATCATCCAAGAGGCAGGCGGTGTGGTATCCGATGCTGGAGGACGTCCCTTGGACTTCTCAAAAGGCACTTATTTAGAAGGCCTTGACCGAGGTGTGATTGCTTGTAGTGGAGCTGAACTACATGAGAAGATCATTAGAGCTGTAGATGCTAGCTGGAACTCTTCTAGCCTATGATGGTGGTGCACTCTTTTCCCTCAAACACGGCAACCAGCTTTTACATGGTAAATGCTGCTAGCTAATTTTTGTATCTATTTTTTATAGTTAGCGTATATCCTATAATCCAGAATTGCTTTAAATGTGAAGTAGTATTTATTTTTTGTTCATTCTGAATGACAGTTTGCTTAATTATGCAATAAGATGGAGTAGTTCTTCCCTTTGTTTACAGTGTCTTGCATAATGAACGGACCCTATCCTTTCATACATCTTAATGGCAAATTGGCACGTTCCGTTTTCCAGACTATCCAGAGATTAGATTTTTTGGGTAAGATTGGATTGGATTAGCTGAAGTATAATTAATAATGTGTTTGGTTTTGTGCACTATTAACTAGCATTAAGATACAAATAATTCAATCCAGCTAATACCCCCATGTGAGAGGAGGCTAATTTAGGGTATTAAACACCATCTTTTCACTATTTAGTATCGGTATTGAAATTAGTCCAGAACAACCAAACACAGTATTAACTAATACCTTGACTATATTTAGTCCAATCCCAGCTAATACCTGTAATCCTAGAAAAGCAAACACACCCTAAAGGAAAATAGTGCTATATGTCTTGTACATAGAACATACCATCTCTATATGCTCAGAACTAGCCTATCTTATTAAAAACAGATAACCATTTATTCCTACATTTGAATTGCGCGGTTGGTGTACTTGTAGGAACTCGTAGATTTTGCCTTGTAACCAATTTTTATAACCTTCTCCTAAGGAACTATCTGGTCTCTCGAGTGCTTCTGCATTGCAAGGGTTCAATTCTTAGAATACTTGATTCCTATGTGTTATTTTCATGCTCACGTGGAATACGTGTAACGCCACATTGTGTAAGAAGAAACCCAACTGCGAGCTCCCTTGAGTTTGCTAGAAGCCAACTTTTCTAGCTCAATAGATTTGTGTTCATATGCATCTTTTTAGGTTATGTCAGTATTAACTAGAAAAAGTGTACCTGGATATGGGTTCAATAAGAGGCTATTCTAAAAAGCATTATTTTGGTAAGAACACGGCACACAACTGGTTTTATTTTCAGTGAATACCAAACGCCTAGTGTTGTCGAATATTGATTTTCCTTTTCTTGCTAAAAGATTAATCTTTGGACATTCTAGTTTGACACGTGAAGATGCCTCCTTCAAAGGGATATACCACAAAGCATTGCTTTTAGGAATATACTGTAGTCTTCTTGATGGAATAAGCATACATGTATTCTTGCCATTAGTTTGGGCCTTTGGGGACCAAGGTATCTCCAATACGAATATGATTTTCTCAACATGTGGTTGAGATGAAAACAGAAGTCTCTCTCTCTGTGTTCATTTCAACACATGTTGATATAAGATTCGATATCTATGTACGCGAACATACCCAATATCTGTATTACACTTTGCAAAGCTTATCTGCATACTAGTACACAGTAGCAAGGTGGTCTATTGGATTGTGATGACAGTGATGGGAGACTCATTAGTTTAGCTTATCTCCAAGTTGAAATTGAAATTGGAGGAAAAAATTGAAATGTCAAATATAGGTCGGCCTTCTCCACCTTTTATAATGCATGTGAAGTTCTTGAGTGATTTCTGTCTATCCATTAACTTCTTCAGTGGGCTAGTTGGATGCTTGTGATGGGGACAGAGGCTAGCCATAATAGTGATTGCTTCTTTGACAAATTCTATAGCCAAAACATTTTTTTTGTTGAATTTCTTTCCCCAAGCTCATTAAATTTCTCTATAACCTGGAATCTGCAGACAAGGACATTGATTAGCTTCTGCTGTACCAAGAAAAAACACAAAGAAAAGAAAGAGGTGGTTGGCAAATACCAGCAAACTTGGCATAGTTAGTGGTTGTTAATATTAGAGGGAAATCATAATTGCATACTGAGTAGCATTCTTTGATAGTTCTTTCATCATAGGATTCAGCTTTTCATGAAGTGGTAGTACTTTTGTGTTGTCTTATGGAGTAATGATTTATAAGCATTAGTTAAAAGGGAAAAAGACACTTTCACCCGGTTTGATGCAAAGAAAATTTGACCCCTTCCTGTTTGGAAAATGACACTTTCACCCCTTTTGTGTTCCAAATTTCAGGCCACTTGCACCTCCTAATGTGTCATATCGTACTCTAACAGAGCAGATTTCTCCTCGAAACTACTATGGTGGTGAGCAGTCGCCCCCAGACTAATGATGTCACAATTAAGGAGTAGAAATATCCTGAAATTTGACAGACAAAAGAGGTGAAAGTGTCATTTCCATTTTCCCAAACTAGAAGGGGGTGAAAGTGTCTTTGCATCAAATTTGGGGGAGTGAAAGTGTCTTTTACCCTTCGTAAAAACCTCATTCCTATCTTTTTGCACAAATTGTTCTAGCAATTGTGGTCAGTGACAGAGTCGGGAGAAATGGTCAGGTCACCAATTTTTAAGGTAATTTTAATTGGGGCTAGTGAAAAATTTTAGGCACCGTCGGAGCATTTATGTATTTTTTATAAGAGCGTTGTTATCACAAAGTTATAATTGTAGGAGTACTGGTGGAGTTTTGAAAAACTTCAGGGGAGGCAATTTTCAATCTACCACCCCTTACCTCTACATACCTCCTCCCTTAGATTTTGGGGTTCGACTCAATTTCAGCGCACCTTATGGTGCCCCTTTGCCGCTTTGGGCTACTCTTTTGGTGTCAGTGAGTTTCTACCTTCTAGTATTTTACTTGAAGTGTCGGACACGCGTGTTTGATATCTGAAAAAGACTACCTTAGTACATAGTACAATGCTATTCATGTGTGTATGTATTGTTGACTAATTGGTACAAGTGTCATAAATGTGTAATTATGGTACCCAACCTACTCTAGACACCCCTCATGAAGTGGAGCTCCCCCCTCTAACTTCCATCCACCTCTCCTTCTCTCTTAGTGCTTTCCTTTTCATCCCAACACCAGATAAATATTCTCTTTGACACACTTCCTCTTCACCTCATCACACAAATCATCTCCCCAAAAGATCTCACCATGAAAGCTTTAACCATCCTTCTGATAGCTTTTCTTGTAACCACCTCCTTTGCCACCAGAACTGAACCAACTACCCCCAAAGAAAAGGTCCACCACAACAGCCAGACCAAGGGTGGTGGTAGCAATGTCGGCGGCGGCGGCGGCGGCGATGCAGGTGGTGGGTTTTTTCCACCAGGAGTCGGATTCAACATACCCGGGTTTGGAAACGGTTGGAGTGGCGGCTATGGAGCAGGGTATGGAGGCCCGAGTGGAGGGTACTCCAAAGGTGGTATCATAAGGCCTAGTGTTGTCTGCTCAGAGAAGGGTCCTTGCTACAACAAGAAGCTGATCTGCCCCGCTAAGTGTTTCAAGTCTTTCAGCAAGTCCGGCAAGAACTACGGCTCTGGCGGCGGCGGTGGTGGCTGCACCATGGACTGCAAGAAGAACTGTGTTGCTTACTGCTAAAGATCTGAGTATAAGGCAGGAGGAGTTACTGCAGTGGTTTTCTAGTTTTCTACCACTCTGTGTTACTACTACAGTATGCATATTTCTTATGTTTTATGTGAGTATCCCATGTACTATATACTACTAGTATACTAAGTTTTTGGTTAGTAATGGGTTTAATGCAACTTTTAGTTGTGTGGTATTAATGGTATTTTGGTCTTATATGATGGTAATAATAATAATATAATAATAATTATATAGATTATGATGTTCTATAATTTTGTGTGTTAACAAGAAATGACTTAAAAAATCGATTCAGGCCATCTCCAATGGTGAGGGCTCCCGGAACCCTAAATAGTTGAATTCAACTAGACCTTGAATACAGTGAAAACACTTCTAAACCACATTAATCGAGTCTAGAGTTCCCTTGCACACAATCACTGTGGATTGTCTTATAAGTTCAAAAGCTTACACTGAACTTATACTTGTACCGTAGCTCTAGGATGAAGCATGAACTTAGGTGTGTCAACGGAAAGCAAAAAATTAAGAATGTAAGACGTGGAAACAATTTCCCTCACAAATGAGACATATTTGTCCTCCTGGTAAATATGGATTCACCGGAACAAGGCAGTGTTCAACACCAAGATGTCATAGGTCATATGGAAGCATCGCTTGCCGACCGTACAAACATCCCAAAACATCAGGGCAAACCCATCCAAAATCACGATTAAATTAGACAACCGTCACTTTCCAAGTAAATGCAGCATGGAAAAATAGCAAAGATCACAGCGGCAAGACGGTTACATGAAGACTACCCAAGAATTAGTTGTTGCACCTCTTTCAAAGCACCACCAGCACTAGCCACAAAAATAAGAGGGATTCTCGAATTGCTAAACTGGCTACGTTCAAATGGTTACTGCAACTTAAAATATCCAGACATGTAGCCTCAACTCAGTCCAAATCCTCACAGTCGGGCAAGCGACATCATAGAGATGTGTACTCACTGTAATGACGTCAAAAGAAACATTGTGTCGGGGGTTCATAATGTAGCCCGCAAACTCTTCGTACAAAGTTTACATTAAATGACTCAAGTGCCTATTCAAAGGATTTCGGCATTCAAATATGAGCCATTGCCAGATCTGAGCTATGTTCAGTGTACCTTGCTGGACCTGAAAGATGAGGAGAGCAACAGCAGAGAAGCCAAGGTCGGTTTGCCATCCCAGACTTCGAGTGCCAGATTCAGCTCAACAGATAACTAAAACGGCAAAATATATTCATCTAGAATACTATGTGAAAGCATGACAAAATCTCAAAAACTCCCCAGTATACTCTCTACGAAGCAAGTGACGCATCAAACAGCAAATCTACAAATCAACATAACACGCGCCTCTATATCATTTCCAACTTTTAAAAAGCTAAACCTAGGAGTACTCTGTTAACAGCCTACGAAATATGTAGTAATCAACAAATCGGATCACACAGGACAACCACATATAATTCCTCGCAACATCCCTCTTCTTTCTGTATACAACGATCACAAACAATCTCTGCTTTTGTCGCTTCAATGGTGTAGAAATTCATCAGAATGCTGCTCTAGCTGCTCCTCTTGCAGCCTCGCGCTTCATTTCAGCTGCTTTTCCACTGCCTCGGAAATACATGTATACTTGCTGCATATCACAAAGAATGGAAACAAAAACAAAATCAAAGACAAGTTTGACAATTGACCATAAACAGATATTGCTGAAAATTATTTTCTGAAAATGCAAATTTAGGTCTGAATTCTGTTTTGCTAATCTTTTATTTAGCTATGCAAACCCAGGCTGAAACAACTTGAGGTCTTGTATATCTCGTGCTTTTGAATTCGAAAGGATCTTACCTGAATAACCCAGATGCTGAGCACTGATTCAAGACAGAATAACCCAAACCCAATGAAGTAGAACACCTGAGAAGAACGACTCATTGGTATATAACAACTTTAAAGGGGCAATTTTGCAAAGAAAGGCCAGAACAAAAACGTAGCTGCAGGAGGAAGCTTACCCCGACAAGGGCATGTTTGCCAATGACATCTATAGCAGGCAGGATACCACTGTTCCAAACAAAGCATAAAAGCAAGATCATTAGCAGTTCATCCTGTACGATATTACTCCTACATTCACTCCTACAATCATAATTACTTCCAACCAAACGGAGCAACGGACCAGATTTTGTTACATTTCACAAAGAATGTCTTTAATGCGTGAATTAGAAAAGATGAAAAGATAGAGCAAACTTACGTGAGAGATTTCCCTTTGAAAACCACAGGAGGGGCTACCGCAGCAAAAACGCAGAAACCGATATGAAGCTGTATGTAATGGCAAGACATGAGTTGGATACAAGAAAAAGTTAATAGACATGACAGATAAAAACCAAATACAAGCAGCATACCACATAGAAGAGGAAGAACCAGCCAAACTTCACGGCACTTTCAGTCCTGCAAGAAATTTGTGTAAAAAAAGACGGAATATTGCATGCTATGATGTATTAGTAGTAGGTAACAAGAGGACAACTGCAATGGAAATCCATAAAACTAAAGTTCCACAGTAGTGACAACAACGCCTAACGAAATGAATTCAATATCTTTTATGATATGTCCTCTTATTAAAAAGGCTTCTAGTGTGTCAAACTAAGGCTGAATATTCGGCCATGCTACTTTACAGATCTCCAAAAAGACCAGCAACATTCAGATGTGATAATTCTACCATACGAAGTTAACTACCTCATTACGTCATTAAATAACATAAAAACAGTACCTGCATGCACGGTAGAGAGGGCGATACCATAACAGGTACCCTAGTGGAACCCCAGATACAAAGTATATGATTGCAAGGAACCAGATCTTTACATCTATAATAATTGAAGAACTTTGTTACATATCCATACAGATCTTGAGGTAATGGAAAAAAGATGAGAAAACGGATCAAACATACAATATACTAACCTCCCAATTTTATCCAAGCTGCAGTAACAGCAACTATATTCCATAGAAGACACAGTACCAATCCTGCAACATCAGCATTTATACAGTTAATTAACATTTAGAAGACCTGGAGCAAAATAAGAAAGCTGGTCGGGGCAGGGGAAGGAGATGTGGCATTTGGGAGGCTGACAATTGTAACATTTCCATCAGTATAGGCATATTGTCTTCAGAAGAAAAGGTATGAGCGACAAAAGAATGTCAAGCTATTGTTGCCAGTATTGTTTACCAGGTTCATCTTTCCGCGGGAAAATGCAAGAAAGTTTCGCCAGAGAACATGCAAGAAAAGGCCAAAGCTTGCACGAAAATAATTTCAATGGAAATAGTTTACTTACCCAAAAATGTTGAAAACGCAACATATTGGAGTTTCTGGAGGTGAATCGGTATTTCATTAGCAATATCATGGTGGATGATTGGGAAGAAAGGGGGCCAGTTTTTCGCCTCAATAACAATCCCAGCTGCATAGCAAAAGAAATAACACAATTTGTAAGCTGGCAAATAAAACTGAACGGGTTTATTAGAATGTCCATATGATTGCACAAATACTACCCACTTCCATATTTTAATGTAATACAAATTCAGCAAATACTTGAGAGAGAATGAAAATCACCTCGTGCAGCTGCCTCCTCTTTCCTTTTCAGTTCCTGCAATAGTTAACAAAAGTTTAAAAGAAAACATTCAGTTTGTAAATAAGACAACTGCTGATAAATAAAGCTTATTCTTGACACAAGCCCTAATTCAATTACTCTCTTCAATAATTCTGGAGTACCACTTGACAACATATATATAGAAGAAATTGGATAAAAAAAAAAACGTAGAAAATATCTTGTTCATGAGTTCACAACATTCTTTGCTACAGTCTCGCAAACTTTTTGCAGTCCCATGCTACACATAGTAAACATACAAAATAAGGCACATCCAAATCATCAAACAGAAAAAATAAAAATCATAACATATGATGATACAACTAACAGTCAATTTCCTTCAGGCATCACAGCCAAAGCTGAAAAAAAAAAAAAAAAAAAAAACACCGAACTTGTGCATTTCTGACCAAGGTGTACCCAGGTTCGAGCTGGTTTTTAATCAAGAAATTGATTTCTAGCTAATTACTTCATGCAATGTACCAAACAACTCCTCTATAGCCATACAGTAGATCAGTAGTCGCCAACCTATGGAGCCTGACCAAATATACTAAGTGAAGTTTTCAAGCTGTCATTTGCACTGGTGACCAAGGTATTTGAGGTCTTATCCTTGACAGACATCAAGAAGAACATCTAGGACCCTTGTATCGTCCCTTACAGTTGTTTTTAATCATTAGAAAGGTTCTCCCTAACTTCCATATTCAAACTTTAGAATGGTCATCAGAAGAAATTACGAGAATAAGATTTTACCTTCACTCTCATTCAGCCATTTCTCTTTCTCCTTGTTTACCGCAAACCATGTTTAGCAATGTCCTTGCAGTCTCAGCTGTTTATTTTTTTTGGGTCCAATATGCTTGAGCTCTAGAGTTAGCTGAACTTACTCGCCCCTTATACATGATATGTTTTCTGGAACCCTATAGAATGCCATTGTGGCCCTCAAGTAATCAATGCCCTTCACTCGTGGCCCTTGTTCATTAAAGGAGCCACATGAGTGGCTTTTTACTAGAAAGTAGAAAGTGAGCCTTGCTTTCGTGAAGGGGTTGTAAGTAGATTGTTCTCAGCATTGTCTTCTCTGAGATGTTCAATCTTCAGAGAGTCAGCTGGAACATAATGATAAATGGGGTGCACTGTTTGGACAGGAGCATTCGAATAGCTTGCCTTGTAGGTGGGCAAGTGTATTAGTGAAATCAGATGAGGGCATGCATCATAGAACATAAGTGGTCATCATAAAATAAGTTTCAGAAGACAAAACTGAACTTAATACATGCGGCTCCATTGATCAGTCATCAAATAGGTGTAAATTTAACTTATGTCTTTACATTAAGGTGGAGTACATGACAACATCCATTATTTTTGCTCACCATATGGGAGAGGTTTGATGGAATCTGAGCTGTTTATCTAAAAGATTCTTACAATTAACTAATTCGCACTTAAGTTATGTTCAACCGGTGACAACATGTCAGCATTCAGGTTGCAGGAGTTCACTAAAAAACGGTTCCATTGAAGTTATAATGAACAGCTTTCTAAATTAGCAGTATAAGATCATTACCTGTTCTCTTTTTCTCAACTCAGCCTCCTTAGCTTGAAGCTCTCTTTCTTTCTTTTTCAAATCCTGAAGATACATTTTCACATCAATAAAGCATTTAAGAAAGCAACTGAACAAGTGAAAGCATAGACCCGGCTCAAAATTTCTACCTACCCCTGTATTATCGAGAGGAATATCAATTGAGGCGCCACGATCATAGCTGAAGTCTGCAGGTTCAGGAGGGAGAGGGGAAAGTCTTGAGTTTGTTGGATTCTGAGAGTGACAAAGGAAAGAGATATATAAGAGAACCTACCAAGAAAGAAAGATCATGCAGGACTAACAAACCAAATCAGTCGGAGTTTAACATGAAAGGGATATCCAAGAAGGATCACGGAATATGTATAAAGATGTATTAAAATAACATTGCAACAGCAACAAGCAGCTTAACCAAGAGGTCGAAGACATTAACATATTTGTACTACATGCACGGATGTCCAGAATATTGTAATACAAACAACAAAAATAAAAACAGAAATGAAACAAATGTGTATTTAGAGATAAATGAATGTTAGCTTACTGTCGTATAAAATGCACCCCCACCATAGTTGGACTGTCCAGACGCTTTACCCCTGGCTGCTTGATCCTGGATAAAATGATATTGACCAAGGGAGTTGAAATATAGTATTAGGTGGCAGTGAGACGATATAAAATGTAAATTCAATGAATATATCCTCAAGTGAGCCAATATACTCATGAATGTTAAGAGTAGTCAATGTCATAAGATGTATAGCCGAAGAGAAAGACGTGGCCCTTATTCCCCCAAACAAAAACTTGATTTGTAGATTTCTTGTAGGTAAAAATATTGTCCACAAACAATTTTTACACACACCATATTCTCAATGTCCCTAAATTCTCAAGTTAGAACCAAACCAGTGCCAAGATGGAAAGAGTAGAGTTAAAGATAACAGGAAGGATGGCTTTGCAGTCAACAACATGATGGATTTGCAAGGAAAAGTGGTTAATTCCAGTTGAAGGGGTAAAGAAATAGAGAAAGAGAGCTCAGACAATTGGCAGAGATGCAATACGGATGAGTTCTTAACTAAAACTATCATGTTCTTGCTCAACCAACTGCACGAGCCGATTCCAAGCTTCATTAAAGTTAAGATGAATAAAAAATTGAATGTAGATGACTATCCGAAAGAGAATTTAAGAAAATCTTACTCATGAATACTATAATTTCAAGAAGTACATACGAAAATTATAAGTGTTGACTTCTAAAAATAACAAAACCATGTTGTAGCGGCTTGCTACTACACAACATCTCTTCGCATATTTTATGTATGTCTAATCAATATAATCAAATTGATTGGTGTCTCTGCCAAGAAACAGTTGATGGGATCATTATAGCCATTCAAATCGTTAACTTCCAGTCTCAGCTGTACAACTGTCTCCAGACATTTCCTCTCTACTCCGATTACGAAATCTGTCAATACTATTCTGCAAATAAGGAAAATTTGTTCTTTTGATAAAGTCTGTGGTAAGGGTACATAGATTGGTTCATGAGGTCTTGAGTTCAAGCCTTCTAAGCCTCATCCTTCTTAGATGTAGAAATATGTAATTGATATTCGTGTATTCATAAAAAAAACAAAAATAATGATCTTAAAGGTCTAAAGAAACATTATTGATAATTAAGGAAATTTTAAATTGATAATTAAGAAAATTTCAAAAGTTTAGATAAATATCTTCACCAGTTTAAGGAAATGAGTTAAGATCATTTTTCCACGGAAAATTACATTTGGGTAACGTATAAGTGAATGGAGATAGGATCTATATATAGTCCAATTCGAAATATATTAGATAATTGAACCATGTACTCAGATAAAGACGATAAAGCAGAGCTAACTTTTACATTTAGGTGTCAAAGAACCTAAACTCCTGAACTATAAGACTGTAACAGTATCTTGGTGCAATATAAACTCCGCAATAACTGGAAGCAATTTAGAAAATATCAACAATCTTCAGCGCTTCATTAGTATCGGTTGAAGGCAAAAAATAATGGTGAGATGTGTTGTTTCCTGCCAGGTGGCACGTGTAGCAGATATTGAACACTCTAAGCAACCTTAGGCTTCTCATCTATGAGCAGATAACTGATTAAGCACAAGCTTTTTATTGCTCCCGTACTGGTGAGTGGTGACTTAGAGCATCAAACGAAAATCCACAAAGGTTGTGTGGGGAATTCAACAAAACTTTCATAGTTGAGATCAATCCAACCATTCAACATACTAAACCTGCACTTTAGGAAAGCAACAATAAACTAACAGAAAGGAACATTTCTTAGATGTTTTAGCAAACAATTCTACTCCTTGATTGGCGGCATTCTCGCCTCAAATATGCTGCAATCAAAAAAAAAAATCCATATCTGCCTAATACAATTCGAGTATCCTTATCGACATATCTCACAGACTGTCTTCAGCTAGACATTTACCACTAGCAAAGCTGACTTCATTTCCAACAAAACTTGTTAGCAACAAGCAGCAATTCAATGTCATCACTAATAATTCGACTATCAAACCCAATACACCTACAAAGCTTATATCACATAAATTTTCACACAGAAACGCGCAGAGAACAATATTGCCAGCGATAATCGCACATAATCAAAACTCAGCCTCAAACAGCAACACAACTCACAGAGATCTGATTCTCCGACGAACATAGCACTCGCAAAGCAAGGTTTTACTACTAAATCCTACTCCAATCAGGTCGTCAAGCGAAATTAACAAACCCTAACCGGAGAAAAAAGCAGCAAACTCCGAAATCGTCGACGAAAATTGACAGCGGTCACTCAAAATTGACAACGGTGGACTACGAACTCAACGACGAACTTCACACACAGAAACACAGATAAGAAGCGAAGATTGAGTAGGAATTGAACTTACAGCAGCGAAGGGGTTAACTTCCGGTTCTGGTTCTTCGAAGGGATTGTGATCGTAACGGCCGGCCATGGCGGTGCCTTCGTCGGAGAAGTTTCGGAGATCTGAAAGTACAGAGGGAAAACTTAGGGGAGAAGCAAATTCGAAAGCAGAGACGATGAATTTCTAGAGAGAGAGAGAGAGAGTGAAATTTTTGCCTCTCCGGTCTATGAGTATGAGCTTTGGCAGAGACGACGACTTGTTGTTTGGAAACATCTCTGAAATTGAACGAAACGAAAACGACATGAATTATGATGAAATGACATTTTCACCCCCTTCGGGTTTTACACAAAGACAATTTCACCCTTTCTGGTTACATCACAGCACACGTCAGAAATATATAAGCAATTTACTTTCTTTTGCCCGTCACTCATTCTCTTTCTTTGTGATGTGTCCTCTGTTGTATAGTTAGAGCAAAGTCACATCATTTGTTTTAGAGCAAACAAAAAATTCTCTAAGAAATCACACTTTCACCTCTTGTGTTTGTCAAACTTCAAGACACCTATAGACTCTAGCAGGCTTGGCAATTCGGGTCAACCCGTCGGGTTGCGGGTTGGGCAGAACCGAGTCGAATCATAAATGAGTTGACCAGTCCTTGACCCGTTTATTCCCGTGTCATTTTCGTGTCGCCCCATTTTGACCTGTTGCGGGTTCGTGTCATCTCAAACACACTAACTTCATGTTGGTTCGTATCATGTCGTCGTGCTAACCCGATTATTGTTAGGATCATGTCTATGGATTTTTGAGAGAAAGGATAATGGTAAAAAAATAGGGTTATGGTTGTGTTGGGCAGATTGAGACAGACTGTTTTTGTTGTTGTGCGGGTTGACACTAACTCGACCAGTCTATGTCTGTGTCACTTTTGGAGTAAAACAATTTTGACATTTGGCGGATTTGTGTCGACCCAAACACACTAATTTGTGTGCGGCAAGTCGGATTGACAGTACTTGTCTGATTAAGGCTCCTTTATGTATATAAATAATACAAATTATATATAAAATCTATTTTTGTATTTTTTGAGATTACAGTGGTGTCTTGACCAGCTTGTACGCATCTCGACTAAATGTACGGGACCTCAAGAATTATTGATCGTTGTGTGGGTTGAACAAGAGTCCTCAAGGGTAGGAAACCCTTAATTTCCAAGCAGTCACATGCCTCCACCACTAGGCTAGTCCCAATATATTTCAAAGGTATGAGGGGATTCATGTCCTATTGGGTTGCCGTTTTTACACAATTTCGTCTTCTTCTTCTTCGTTTTTTTTTTTTTTTTTTGTTTGTAAATACCAATTTACATCACTTGTCAAAAATGCTCTACACACCTGATTGTGTCATTTTATACTGTAAGAGGTCAAATTTGTCCTAGAAGCTACTGTCATTTACCATGAAAAGTATATAAACCTTAGCAACAGCAAACATTGTTCAATCTCTAATCCCATAACAAATCAAGTAACACGTACCAAGTAACAAAACTTAGTCTGACATTATCCTAGGTAACGAAAGTGCAGCACTGAGTCTCATCTCATCATTAAGAGCTTGTTTGGTATCCGTTTAAAAACAGAAAAAATAGCTAAAATAAACATGTTTAAAAACAGTTTGAAAAACTGTTTGGTATGTACTGAAAAACAGTGTTTAAAAACAAAAACACGTTTGGAAGTGTTATTAGTTCTTAGTGATAATTTACTACATTGTCCTCATAGAAATAAATATTCACAAACTTAAATTAGTCTATTTGTATACGATTTCTAGCAATCTCCATAGTAATTCATTAAAAAAAATAAATCACATAACATGTTACATTTTAAAGTATGAATGACATCATCAATTTTCCATTTTCTCCAACATCTTGTTTAGCACGCCCCCGCATTTTACAATGGACAAGAAATTAACAGAGTGTAAGACAAAGAAAGTATTAACAAGCAAAGCAAAAGTCTGAATATACCGAGTGTGGTGCATAACTGCATATATGCACAACCAATAACATTTCAAGTGACATAGCAAAAGACATGATCAACACTCAAGCAATACAAAAACAGTACATGTGAAAAGTCCATGAAGAAAATTTGAAACATGAACAAAGAGAGATATTAATCGTGAGAAGAGTTGGTATTTGTTTATTGTAGTGGAGGATAGAAAGGTCTTTAACATCATCTGACCCAATAATCACTTAGAAAAACACCAAGTTTTGTGTTTTAAAAAACAGGGTGTTTTTTTCACTATTCCTAATTTTAAACAAGCACTCAAAATACTCTCCCAAATGTGTTTTTAAAAAACAAGGTGATTTTAATCAACACTGATGCCAAACATGCACTAAGCCTAGAGCAAAGTAGAAACAAGACATCACCCCATTCCCACACGAAGAGCGCTGGTCTGTACACGTGTCATGGAATTTGGCACCATGAATGAGTCAAAGTGGGTGAAAGTTTCCTTCACCCCATCAACTACTTGGTCTGTTTCTTCTCTTTCTTCCAGTTTTGACTTTTTTATCCGTAGGCATGTCACTTTGACGCGATGATTTAGATATCAAAACGATTCAATTTTTCGGTAATTTTTCATGGTGTCGTAGAGTAAAGTTTACTGTACAACACAATGAAAGTTTACTAAAAAATTACATCGTATTGCTAATCAAATTATCGGGTCAAAGTGGTCTGATGAATAGTCGCAAAACTCAAAAGTGGAAGAAAGAGAAAGTACCTACAACAATGTTTGAGGTCAAATGAACATCCGCAGCCCAAAGTACTAGGTAGGTTGCAATCGCAAGGAGCCTTGATTGTTCAATTGGTCCCAATTCTATCATGTAGTATCAATCATTCAATAAAACTAAGAACTCAGCTGCACATACCACTATGTCTCACCTCTTCCTCTCCATCTTGACTTTTTCACTCGTATCCTGACTATGACCGGGTGATTTTGATAGTAAAATGATGTGATTTTTTGATAATTTTTCTGTCGTGTTGTAGAGCAATTTTTACTCTACAACACCATGAAAAAGTTATTCAAAATTTGCATCATTTTACTATCTAAATCACCGAGTCAAAGGGACCCAATTAATAGCGATAAAAGACGAGATGAGGAGGAAGAGATGAGACAGAGTGATACTTCTAGTGGTACCCCACACGACGTACAATAATAGTATACAATTTGACCCTTCACGGCTAGTTAAAGTCTCTGCATTCTAACTTGCCGTTTTGTCAATGTCAGTTGTCAATGGAGCTAATTTGATCTACTCTTGTAGTTGTGGTAGTGAAGAATCAAACAGATAGTCCAAGACAAGAATGACAACTCTTTTATCCCAGAAGAAACCAGCCAACCACTTTAATATACACCAACTAAAGTACAGGTCGAAGAGAGATCTCAGCAAGAAATAATACAAGTGTTGTTGCTAAACACTTCATCTTCTGGATTCTTGTACGAAATCTGCTCACAAGAAGCCAGCGTTGGAGTCCAACAGCACCACAATTAACATATCTCCCACATAGACTCTTCCACAATCTAACAGACTAAGACAAAACGACGAATAAATACATCTAATCTCTACGTTTACTCTTCCGTATACTGACACTGCCACGACGATGGACAAGTCCTACCAAAATAGCATTGGAGGTGGTGGCGTGCATTCTCTAGATGGAAGCATTCACAAAGCGTGGAAGAGATGGGCAAAATTGACTTGCAGAACAATGAAACAATTACCAAAACCAACTGTACGTGTGAGGTCCGAGGGTAGCTTTTACTAAAAAGAAGCCGGACTATTATAATATAGATTTACGTTTTCTTCTCATTTGCGTATTCTCTCGTTATCCTGTAGGTTGCGTCTTTGCTTTCTTATGAAGGGATCGAGCCACCGACTCCTCCTAAACGGATCAACCCAGGTGCTGTCCTCTTTCACTGCTTTTTCCCACCGCTGTTTAAACTTTAGAAGCTCTGACGTCGACTGCCTTCTTATCTGCACAAGTCCCAAATCCCAAAAATTAAAATTAGAAATTTGCCCCCTATATCATGCAAAAAGGCTATTCTACTCTTGGGTAACCCCAACGTTTTTCATAATATTGGGCAAATTTGTCTCAAAAACTATTTTAGTGACACACCCCAACTCCACACTAAGGGTGTCATGATATGGGATGTAAGATGAAAGTGTCCTTTTCCAAACTGGAAGGGGTGAAAGTGTCCTTCGATCAAAATACTAGAGGTGGTGAAGGTGTCTTTTCTTAGAACAATTTATCGCTTCTCATCAAGATCTAGAACGATGGAGCTACAGTCACGGTCGCTAGTGACTAAAAGCTTGTTTAGTAACTTAAAAGGGATCACAGGTAAGAGATAAAATGCATAATCATCCATTCATCCTATTTATCACTCTACAAAATCGTTCTATTGTTTCAGTTATTGTAATTCAATAGCATATACTCAAAATGAAAAATAGACTATAAGGTATATATCTCACCTCAACTCGCATATCAACGCCATTTTTCTGAGGAAACAACAAGAGAGGACTGAGTTAGAAATTTATATCTATATTCCATTGCTTTACGCTTTGCATCAACAACAAAGGTAACTGTACGATGAAAGATTGCAAATGCAAAAAGGAAGCATCATACCTTGATTGATTCGTCATTTTTTGTACGCTGGACACAAGATATAGATAGCATTAGACAATGAGCCTTTGAATTTAGAATATGACAAACTAGAAATAATGAGAGTACACAGTGGCTTCAAAGAGCCACACAATACAATCATTTAGGAAATTTCGGGACATGTCATGTTAACTTCAGATGTAAAAATAAAAAACAATTAATAAATACAAACCCTTTTTGCAGACGCTCCTCCAAGAGTTGGTATTCCTTGATGGACAATGTATTCACTATCAACTATTCCAACCTTCTTTGATCTTTCACCCTGTAATAGTTGGAACAAATCAATGTGCCTTAGCTAGAGAAAGTATAAGAAAGAAAACTACTCGACAAGCTTAGAACAAATCAACTAACACGATCGAAGAATTAGATCCTGTCTTCTAATATACCGTAACATTTATGTCTACACATGCATACAAATTTGTGGGCTCTAAGAATTTAAGTAGATAAACGCATCAGTAAATGACTGGGTATAGAAAATTACTTAAATGCACGGACATGAATTACAAAAAACATGCAGCTAACACCTTGAAGCAGAGACCGAACCAAGTCATGATGCCTAACCCAGAACCTTCAAAGCATACTTGAAGAAGGATAGAGCGTACAGGTAGAAAATGGGAGTTGGAATGGTTCTAACAGTTGGTGGCCTCATGTTATAACATGACATTGCATGGATGAAGGATAGAAAATAAAGAGTAAAGGGAAATACAATAGTAAACCTCACCTGTGCACAATACCCAAGTTTCATATCCATTCCCCATCCATGAACAAGATCATTCTGAAAAATAAAATAACACACCTACATAAGTAATGCTTTTCATCTGAAGTAAAAGGACTTGCTAAACCCGAAGATAAGTTATCTATACTTTATGAAACAAGCACAATATTACTTTACCTGAATAAGATGCCAAGCACAATGCCAAGCAGCTCTTGAAAACACAGGAGCCATACCTTCAACAAATCTGCAAATAAATAAGTGCAGTACTCATTTAACCGGACACAAGACTCAAATATCAATTCATGGTCAAACATCAAAATACTCTTCTAGAAATTGCATACTCATCCAACTAAAAGACCAAAATCTTCCACAGTCAAGGTACTACTGATTTTACTGGCTTAAATGACAAAATGGATGGAGGTTGATGCTCCAAAGGACAATCAACCGTGCAGGCCATCTTAATCTAAAAAGTTTAATTAGAGAAATCAAAGTGACAAATTCAAGAAATTATATTACTTTCTTGCTTACCCCGTGCATGGTGGCCCCTCACTGTCTTCTGTACATTTCGTACTACCTCTGGCATCCCAAACTCTTCTGTAATAGAAGAAGTATGATGGCATTAATACTATATCAATTAACAGATAGTTTCACATTGAATAGACAATAGTCATCCCTCTCACCTATGCAGCCTATTTGTTCGTAACCGTATTGTAATTCTGTGATGAATACCGGTTGAATTAGGGTCCAAAGCTGGCTGAGATATCTCCAATCCCTCTGATTTCACGATCTTCAAGTATCTGCAATGAAAATGGCGTTCTGTTAACAGAAGCAACAAAGGGATAGAGTTCACACAAAACCTACATTCTGATCTAGACAAACAATGGAAAACTTTGGTGCAGCAAATGATGAGTTCAAGAGATGACTGGGCAGTAAAATCTTGGATGCTTATACCATGAAAACATACTTCATCAGCTCTACAATGCTAAGCAGGTCAATGTTTCACATATGTACGACTAGCCTTTTGATTGGCACTCAGCTATTCTACAGATTCATAGCCGGGAGTCATTCGTTGCATTAGTCGTCTTAGGGAAACTGATGATAGCTGGCTCAGGTAATTACTTCAGAAGCGACAAAGAGTTATTCTGGGAGACTAACTTCATAAAACCAAGGAGAGGTTCCAAAGTTTTCTGAATACGAATAACAGTACAAGGGGTCAAGGCTAAAGGTTGATGACAAAGGCTCATTGAAAGAAAATGCAATAACTGTACCTTCCTGGATGAAAATTCTCCACACCCAAATCTTCATCCCAGAGAAATATGTAGTCATATAAAGACACAACAGCAGGATGCAGAAAGCGTTTCGCAAACCACCTGCATTAGGAAAAAAATTAATATCACATGATACAACAACTCTAATTGCATGACTAAAAAAGAGTCTCATAGTATCTTCCCGCTTCATATTACATTGATAACACAAATGTCAACCAATCAAAAGAAAAACAAGCTAGCTGTCCAATCAGCATTTGAGAAAGAACCGATTGTGAGAACAAGGAATTCATGATCGGTTCGTTTGGATGCACTTGGATTTGAGCCCGGATTTGGAATTGGGGGAATTTGTTGCCAAATCCACCGTTTGGATGTTAACAACGAGGGCGAATTTGATTTGGCCCAAATTCACCCGAAATTTCGCCTTCATTAAACTGAGTATTTCAATTCCCATCAAACACCCAGTCATTTCAATTCCGCGAGCGAAGAAAAGTCGCAAATGTCACCGTCTTCGCTGAGCACGAGCCCAGGTGCGCCACTCTCTATCTCTCTATGATGACTCTCACGAGGAGACGACGAACACCTTCAGCTCTACGCCGGAGACCGGCCAGCCTCACCTCGCCGCCACCCTCGAGAGTTCCGGGAAGGCTTCCGGTGAGAGCTCTGGTAGAAAAAAAGGGTCGGAAAAATGGGTTTTATGTGATTGAAGAGGAGGGTCTTCTTGATGGTGATGATTCAGAAAGGTCATCGTCAAGGTCGAAGAAAGATATATTACTTGTAGATCTGTCTTTGATTTGAGAGGGGGGAGAGAAATATGAGATGGGCGAGAGAGGGTTGGAGGATGAACTTGGTATGTTTGCTGGGGGTTAAAGATAGAGAAGAGGATAGGTTACTGTGTATTCACATTTTTTTTTTTTTGGGAAAAAATTCACAATTTAACACTTCAGTTACTGTACAGTGTTTGGATGGATTTTTGTAGAAAAAGTTGATTGCTACTACCTTCTTTTATTCTCTATCACACAGTTTTGACTTTTGTCATTATTTACTGGGTCACTTTGACCCGGTAATTTGTGTAGCAAAACGATGCATTTTTTTGATATTTTTTTCATGGTGTTATAGAGTAGAAATTGCTCTATAACAGGGTGAAAAAATTATCAAAAAATCGCATCGTTTTGCTACACAAATCACCGGGTCAAAGTGACCCAGTAAATAGTGACAAAAGTCAAACCGGAGTGATAGAAAATAAACGGAGGGAGTACATATTTTGGAACTGGGTAGGCAAAGAAGAGTACAAGACAGATTCAAAATTCAAATGTTTCTTTGAGTTTGATATCCAAACAAAAGATTTCAAATTTAAGATTTCAAAGTCCAGGTATTAATACAATCCAAACAATGGAATTGATATCCATAGATATTTCAAATTCTAGAATTTGAAATTTTTGAATTTGAAATCCAAATTCAAATCCAAATCTAGGTATCCAAACGCAACCGATAAGAATTGGACCATCCAGTCCAAGAATTATGATGGTTGAAGAAAATATGACTTGTTGTTATATGAATAATCTTTAACATAAATAAAAACACAGTTGAACTAATGACGAGACAGGGTTATTTCAAAAAAAAAAAATGACGAGACAGGGTAAAAATCTTACCACTTTGTTTGATTATGCGCAACAATATGTGTAGCTTTTTTACTCCATGGAAGATCCCACCATCCATCCACATTGCCATCATAATGAAACAATGTAATAGTAAAATTCTCTGCAAGAAACTGAAATCGAATAAATTAGGCAAATAATATCCATATTTTTAAAACGTTTGGTGTACTTTGGCGAATTGACTTGCAAGCATCAGCCATTTGTACCATACCTTCCGAACTATTTTATCGACATTACGCTTTTGTTTAATACCAACTGGTAGAGCTAGCAAGTTGTGGGAGCCTGAGACATCAACCTGAAATATAGTAAAACCAGCGCTTAAATTATGAAGAGTACTGATCATCTGCATAACTAGTTGATATGCACAGATATACTAACATCAAATACTTTTTCTCAAATCTCTGGAGTCGGATTAGTGAATGGATTTATTCCCCTTGTTTCTTTTTAATGTCACATTTTTGTTCTGAAGTTCAAATAAATTAGGACCAACAACGTCGCAAAGTATAGAAGTTTGCTTGGCCTCCATTTACTCCGAATGTTAGTCATATCATTTAATCTAGGACTGCATTAAGTGTAACCCATAACATAAGTAACTAACCACCTCAAACAATCTTTCTTCCTCAATTCATATTACCAGTTTTGCTCATTTTGCTCAAAATATTGCTCCTGTGCCAGTTTTTCTCCACTGTTGGAGCGGAGCTGTGTTTTTGGTCTTTTGGAGCAAATTTTGGTTCAAAAGATGATTTGCTCCATCTCCTGGAGATGCTCTATGTTCTCGCTGACTTGTTCACTCATCATAACCATGCTACCACTGCTTTTTTCATAATAAACTTCTCCCTCTCTGGGCTTGGCCTCTCTGACTGTCTCTCTTTCCTCTCAATTGATCTGGAAATTGGCCTGACAATTGATTTGGGGTTTCAATTTAGCATTCCGATTTGGGATCAATGTCTGCTACTCTCTTGAGTAGATTTGAATTTGTAGTGTGGCCTGACAATTGATTTGGGGTTTCAATTTAGCATTCCGATTTGGGATCAATGTCTGCTACTCTCTTGAGTAGATTTGAATTTTGTAGTGTGGCGGCGACTGTGCCGAGTTTGTAATGGTTGGTGTGTGGTTTGGTGAAGGTTGTGATGATATGATATCTGGGAAATGGTCGCCGGTTTCTGTGTTAGTTGGCGGTAGTGGTGGTGCTGGTAGTGGTAATGGCGGCGGTGGTGTCATAAGTGTTTACTGAGCGAATCACTTTGCCGCTCAACGACCAATAACTAACGGAAAAGTTTACTGGAAGTAGTCAATATGTAATGGACCCTAAACGGAATTTCACAGACACTAGTGACGCACACGAAGAATGAACACTGATTGACGAGCATAACACAATTGGGTATTTACCTTTGACTTTGACCTGCTTGTAGACCATAGAGGTTTTAACTCCAAATCTGATCCAGCTTGAATAATCCCTCGAGGTAAACTATTCAAACTATCAGAATCCACACCCATATCCTATAAATGTCAACGGAAGCTCGCTCAGGCATACTATATATACATGCAACAATAACGTACCAACCATGAAAGAATAAATCCTATACTTTTAAATAAAGCATTTAGAATGAGAGATTACCTTAGAACTAAAGAAAGGATTGAACTTCTCATCTATCTGATGGGGAAAAGAAGATAGATTAGTGAATATTACAACTGGGACAACCATGAAAGGGGAAATTCTCCAACCACAGAAGTATTTCCTAGTACTGAAAACGGGATAGTAGCAAATTATACCACTAAAAGAATTTGAAGTAACTTGCAAGGTTTTGTATGTAAGAAAGTTTTGGCACCAAATGGTATCAGAAAAACAATGAATAAACCCACGTATAAGATAGCGAGTTAGCTGTCTTTTTCTTCCTCAACAAGAAACTAGCAAACTACGTTATCCAACGATAGATTCATCGGTTACCATTTTTTTTAATACGAAAGCAATAACTAATATGGCATACCTCCGTCTGCCGGTATTGATAATTTGTGGTTCTATATACTATGAACAGCATAACTGTACAGACGATTCCCATTAGCGATTTCATTTTGACACTGCTTCCTCCCTGCACGCGATGATCATATCAAAACGAAATAAGCTGTTAATGACATATTTCAAACTCAAATGTAACTTCAATGCGAAATCGGGTTCAAACCGAAACACACCCCATCAACCGATAACTGTCTTTTCTTCAGCAACGATTTCCATGACTTGATACCCTTCATGGGAAGAGAAGGGTTGCGTATATTCTCATAACAATCTGCAAATCAAGTGATACGAAGACACATTCAGCAACCAGAAGGTAATTATAGACTAACAGTACAAATTGGAGAGAGTTGTTATCTTAGACCCTGTTTGGTATCAGCTGAGTGAAAAATCCAGCTGAACTGAATATCCAAATCCGTTTGGCATGAGCTGAAATTATAGATAACTAATTTGATCCATTTGAAAAAATTTAAAGAGATATATAGACAATTACTTGAATACACCCACTTATAAATGAACTACGATCATGCTAATGTTAAAAACACGTTTAAATTATTATTCTTTTCGAGATTTTCAGCCGCATAATCCCCAATTGTGGAGATTCTACAATTGCACTAAGATTATTTTAATCTGCAGCTTTTCAACTTAAAATTTTGTATCATAACAAACGGAATTAACGGGTTACCAAACACGCACTTAATCACTTAATCTGTTTTTATGTTTGTCGGTGCAATTCCCAAAAACATGTTCTAAAACACCAAATTGAACACGGCAACAGAAAAATAAAAAATGTTACTTTACCAAATCAAAATCCAATTTCCGAAGTTCAACATTTGATTGAACTCTCGACCTAATGATACAATCAACCAAAGTCCGATCTAAGAACTAAAAAAAAATGGCTTATTTTCACTACAATCTCTGAAAAACTTAAACCTAGAAGAACTAAATGAGGACTAAAAAGTAAAACGCCGTCGGAGAGAGTGAAAATTCAACAGTACTGTCCTATACGGCGCCGTTTCGGCCTCCGGCGACGGAAACAGGTCTAGAGAATGAGAATAGAACCACGAACCTCTGCGATTCGGAGAGGCAGGTTCAGCTGCGGCGGAGCTCCGGCGACCGGAGGCGGAGTGCGGCGAGTTGAGAGTGGTGAGTCCGCGATCTTCGGGGAGTGATTTCACTGAGAGAGAGTGAGAGAGAGAGAGAGAGAGAGAGAGAGAGAGAGAGAGAGATTGAGAGAGATACAGAGAGAGAGAGAGATAGAGATGGAGACTAACAGTGATAAGTTTTATATAGTGAGGGAGAGAGAGATGTTTGACGGTGCAATCCCACGCTTTGCAATTTACTATAGTGGTAGACTGGTAGTAGTGTTTTTGTGTTCTTCTAATTCAATTGTTACTACACTAACATCCACAAAATTAGTTGGATTATTATTACTAGAGATAAATTCCATGAATTACCAAAAGATAGGAGATACTGCGTTTTGAAAAAAAGATGTTGATAACAAAGTGAATCAAATTTACCTAATGTAGTCTTATCTTCATTTTTGAATTTCACAAACTAGAAGATTGTGATGATGCCAAATTAACAATGTTTCAAATTTTTAGATTTATGTGAGAAATGAGTGGAAAATAAGTCAGATAACAGTGAGTTCTATAGTATTTCTCTACTAAAAGTTGGATTAGCTCCATGACATGTTAGCTGGTGTTTTAGAAGTCATGGTTTTACAAATATCTATTTTATTCAATTAAATTGAAAATTAATTAGATTGGTCTGATGTGAAAATATGTAGGATTTTGGGTGTTTAGAACGGGAATCAATTGACTGTGATATCTCTAAGTCGTGGGATCACTCTCAGATTTAAGTATTTCGGCGGTGTGCACGAAATTTCTAATCGGATAAAACAAAGACTGTAGCAAGAACGAATATGGTGTTTGCTATGGAATCCGAACTCATAGGTTCTTTCCGTTTTTCTGAATTCGACCAAAACTTACAATTAAAGAGGGAGAAGACGGTTAATCTGACGGTTACAACCGCCAGATTTCAGTCCGTTTTCCAACGGAAAATTAATTCCGAGACGCTTTTTGTTAAGCAATAAAACGTCCGAATTGCCCCTTGGACCTCACCAAAACATTATAGAGAAATTATGTCTTGGTTTAGAAGTACTATTATTTCAGTCCGATTTCAGAACACCGCCAGGGGCATTGCCCCTTGGACTCCACCGGGGGCGCTGCCCCCGGACCCCGTCAGGGGCTCCGGCCCCCAACCCCCGCAGTCGTCCGCGAGTTCGTTGTCCAAGATATTAGCATAGTTGTGTGCACGCGTGTACTCCACACCTCCTAACGTGTGCAACGTATATGCCAATGTCTATTTTGGTCGTAAATAAATCCGATTACACAGATGACCATGACACTAAAATCACCAACAAAATATAGCGAGACATGTTTGGAAAGATGTACGAGTCGTCATGTACATGTAGAGTAGTATGCTTATTTGATGCAGGAGAATATGATTTCGGGATAAACTAGAGGGAAAAAAGTAGTACACAAAATAAAGTCTTTTACAAGAATATAATATTAGAACTTATAATATATCACTAATGTCGGTATTATTTCAAAGATAAAGAAATGAAAATAAAATCTCCAATTAGTCTTCCTCAATTGTAGTGTAAATAATGCAAATGAGTGCTAGCTCACTGGTGGTGAATTTGAAGTTTCATCATGAAGCCCTGGGTTTGAACCCGCCTCAGAATAATTGTACGTGTGAATTGTTGAGAGTGATAAAATCAAGGTAATTTTACTAGTAATATCTTTTTTACATCATAACGATATTAATTTGATTGATATTTATTCAAACTTTGTGATTACTTTGTGATTGGGAAATATATAATTACGAAGATTGTGACATATAGCCAAAAAGTTTCTTGTGGATACTTTCCACCAACAAAAACTTGTGATCTCATGGTATTTCACGCAATCTCTTGAGGCAAAAATACCAATTAGTAAGTCACACATGACAACATTGCACATGCAGAAGTGATATTGATAGGAAACATAGTTAAAATCCACAACTTACTCAACCATAAATAGAATAAAGCACTTATTGCTAACTAAACCTACACGCACATTAACTCCTACAAGGAAACACTTTAACGGCTGTGAGGGTGACTTAAGTAATAAGGTATACCATTTTATTGGTGTAAAAAATAAGCTACATTATAATGGCATTCCTTGTATAACATGTAGAAACAAGCATCTTGTTGCCTATTACAAGTAGGAGTAAGATTCAATAATTTCAATCAATAGTTGAAGTTTTTTATTTTATTTTATTTTTGAGAATTTACACGTTTATCTCGGATTTGAACCCAGGACCTCATGCATAGATATTAAAGGCTCTACCACTGAGCTGGCATCTATTTGCGAATCTGTAGTTGAAGGTGTTAATTACTTGTCCTGCACTGGCTCGGTGGTGAGGGCTTTGCAACATCCCACTAATCCCAGGGTACTTGGATTGATGTAGTTTCCTCCTTCTACTACACCACGCAATTGATTTCGAACCATGTGGGTTTTGATTCTTTCGATCTAACCGATGCTTCTCTCTTCTCCGACTTCATATCAGTGTATGTCATATCCGATTTGAGAGCATATTAATTTTTTCTCTCACCAAATCTGTGATGTCTTCGACGTGATCAATATGCCCGCCTGATCCTGCTCATGTATTTCTATGCGCATCAATGATATCTTCTTCCCAAAAGTTATATCCCATTATTTGTTGTCTGCATCTATGAAATTTGCAACATAGAAAAGTCACATGTTAATAATTAGGTGTATAACCTTGAATGAATCTCGTCTAGTAACCAATGATCAGTATAAATGTTGAGCTTGTGTTCGTTCCCTAATTCCTATTTGTTGCCTTTGTCAATTGCGTTATTTGCTCGGATAATTACTTTCATCGCATAAGAATCTATACTGCTTGTTGTGGCACATAATAGACCTGTATGTTGACATTAATTTGCACGAAAAACTTTTGTTAAATGGCTTTTTGGATTTTTAACAACCTCTAGTATCGCTTAGCTAAGAAAGCTACGTTAAAGTTATGTAAAGCGCATAATCCCAACGCACATTTTTTTTTTATATTTTTTCAATTTTTTCCAGGAAATCCAGAACATTGATTTTTATCTTTATTGTTTTCAACCAAAACCTACATATCATTGTCTCTATTGTTTTACATAATGAATTAGTAGTAAAAACAACAACCCGTAGTATAGTCTGGTGCAACCTGTGCCACAAGCCAGCGACTTTTATCAACACCTCATTTCCTGCAAAAGATATGAGTTTCTCTTCCCACCCTTTTAGCTTGTGTAACGGTTTAGCCAGCCGACATCGTTTATTTTTCTTAAATATCGAATATACCGCGTTCAAGGAAAAGAAAAAAAATATATAAGTGTGAATACAAACACATTCTCTATTTTCTCAATATTTAAGGGCATATCCGTATCCCGTGAAAATTGAGGAATTTAACTCTTACACCATAATATTAATGAATATACACAATGTCTGTTTAAATATTTTCGTTATGTGTAGGAAAATTCTAAGGAGAGACAATTGATAGATATTGATGACACATTGTTTCAGGAACCTTAGTTTTCATTAATTTTCAGATTTTCCCATATACTCATGTTGCTATCACTCTGGGACCCTGTTTTACTGCGAAGTGAAAGCTGCAATTAACTTAAACAAATGCTTAGCGTCGGTATAGTAATAACAGGACCACCAATAGCGTTCCAATAATGGAGTATAATATAATCTTAGCGTCGGTATCAACTAGGAGTACAACATTTGTCTTTCATTATCAATCATGTTTGATTTCTAGTGATCATTTTGACTTAGATAACTTAGATAATTTGATGAACTAACTATTCAAAAATGTATTAATCTTTTCGTTTTGTTATATAGTGGAGACAACTCTATAGTTTATGAAAAGATTTAACGAAATTTATCCTATCATTTTAGTAATCAAATAATGTATTTGAAATGATATCTAAATACCAAACACGATTTAATAATTTCAGACTTGAAAGTAACATTTTCCTCTAGTGTGACACAGTTGGGAATGTGGGCTCTCATCAGCGGTCAACATATTTAATTTATTTGTTAGTTAATTAAACTTTATTAGAGAGCCACCTGCATCGATTCATCCATTGACTCTCTCTCACTCACTCATTTGGTCAATTAATTATGTGGTTTACATAAATAGAACCGGGGAAGGTGTGAGTGGTTCTCCGTGTCATAAAATTATGTATTGTCGGAGTTCTAATGATAGTTTAATAAACAAGATGTTATACATTAAGAGAGCTAAACATATTTTTTGTGACATTTAGATTTGTGTGATGAAAGACTTGTACTTTGTGTCGTGTCAATAACTGAATCTCGAAACTTTTCTTTGACCTAGGTTCATTCTTGTAGTACAATTTAATTATAATACACAAGGAGACATGCTATGTAAAAAAAAACCAATTCTCTAGTGCATCCTTATAAGAGTTTTGCGACCTATCTTTAACTTTTATACTTTTTTGCCAACATCAGCAAAATTATGTTACACTGCCACGAGCTGTTAACTCTAGATTTAGTACGTAGCGAGGAGTTACAAATTTTATCAGTTGAGCTGTGAACCTGATAAAATATTGTAGCTGATTACAAATCATTACATATTTTTCAAACAAATACTTCATTAGTTTCTTCTTGGACTTTTATATTACACCATCCCCTACAAGATTGACCAAATCCAGATTAGGAAGTTATGCTATTTCTCTACTCATTAAGCTGTTCTACTACGTGGTTGAAATGTCTTTCTCACCAAATCCCTAATCAGCCCTATGAGTTGCCATCTCAACAACTCTTGTTTGAGTAGTCAAGCCCTCAATGACAACAAACTTGTTGAACTTAAAACACAATACAATGTCCACATAGAGAGACCCGATTTAAAGTTAGGTTGTTAGCTAGAAAAACCAACAACCCCCACAACAAAAACACTACAATTGAGCACGAGTGTTGCTTAGAAGATAGGTCTATCTACTTTTGCAGTTGTTAGCAAAATGTCCAATGACACCCGCTTGAGCAATCCATAGGTTTTCTAAATGAAATGTAGATTGACTTTTGCGAATGTCCCAGCATAAATGGAGCTTCTACTTGTTGGAAGAAATTGGGTTTCGACCGACTATAAGGGTGAGTTTGGGAATGCTTCTGCTACCAGCACAGCTGCTTTCCGACAGCAGAAGCAGTTTTAGTGTGTTTGGTAAAGATAAAATTTCTGCTTTTCCGGACAATTTCTGCTGTCCCACAGCAGTTTTCAGGAAGCAAGGGAGGAGATGCTTTTCCAGAAAGTGCTTTTGCTTAATTTATCTACAACCGATTTTAACCTTATAATTTTTTTAAATATCAATATTTATCTTTCCGGAAATGACAGGTGTCATACATTTTTGTCATTTTACCCTCTCACAGCAACTTCACAGTTGATTTTACCATATACAAAATTACTATATCAATATTTCACAGCAGCTTATACGTAATATTTACCAAACAACATTTTATCAAGAATTCACAGAAACTTTCTACAGTGTTTTCACACAGCAGCTTTCTTCCACCGCCACAGCATTCCCAAACTAGCCCTAAGTCCGGTTTAAGAGAGTTCACTTCGAAGTTCATAACACAAAACTCACTTTCGGAAACTACGCATGTTTGTGAACTTTTTCATACCTCACCCGTCAAGAATAATTAAGGAATTAATGGTCAAATAAAGTGCTCAAATGAGTTGTCGTTGAATGTGTTTTTTACCGCATCACTTTTGAGAATGACGCTTGGGTAATATATTATCTCAAGTTTTTGAACAGCTAATTACGCTAATCATGACCAACTATCATCTCTACATGTGTAAATCACAGTCTCGCTTCTCATTTTCGTTCACAACAAGAACATATCAATCCTCCTCTAAGCGTAGTCCTAATTCGGCGTTATCACTTTAAAATGACTGCCTTTGAAAATCTCACTCCGTAGATTTTTCACTATAGCTTCATTTCTGGGGTTTATTTTCTGTACAAGTCTTTTAGTTATAGAAATAGTTCAAGCCTCCTCTAGCCTAGGAGTAAGATAAATTTTTTCTTCTTATTTTGTGAAAAATGAAAGAGTATAAGAAGACCCCTCAAGATAAGCTAGTTAGTTAACTATGACGCTAATTAGGTCACTTTTTGGATAATGGTGTTTGGCAGCCCCAAAGTTAATTATTTTGCCTGCTTCTTGAAACTCTAGCTAGCCTAGCCAAGTGAGAAAACTTTTGTCCTTGTCCCCAAACAGACCATTACGTGTACTTTGGGACCAATGGAGTGTATGAACTTTCCAATACTTATTTGCGGGGAATGAGGAGAACTCCACACAAGTTTTGGATTTTGAGTGACGAAATAAAAAGTTCTTGTAAATGACATGCATTTGTAGTATTTGTTCAAAATGTGCAATTTTCGTAGTTATGAAAAGTTAAAATATAGATGTGCTGATTAATTGTTGGAGCTTGATATTTTACAAAATTCTGCATAATTTACTGACATAGCATTTTGCATGGCTTATTAGATGTGCTCAACATTTGATCAGCGCCGTGGTGAGAGCTAACAAAAACATGTTCAATCAGAAAAATGCCGAAAACTACTGAATTTGAATAGAACTCAGTTAAACATATGTACAATTGTGATGACTCTGGACCACCACCTCAGAACCAGTCTACGAACACTTCGTCGCATAAAACAAAGCCCAGAAGTCCAGAACTATTTCTTATCAAAAGAGTTCCCAATTTCACATTCATCTAATAAACTCTTTCAGCTACTTTTATCCTGGGCTTCATCCCTAACCCTAAGCTGGTCTCAGTTTTACAAAGACACATTACACAAAACTCCCTTCCTAGCTACAAGCATCTAACATTCCATATACATCAAGAAACCAGTTTCCCAGAAAATGAACAATTAGCAACAACATCCGACAATTTTCTCATCTCCGTCGAATCCTCTTCCTTTCCTTCACCGGCTCCTTGACCAACTGCTTACCGGCCCGGCCCGTCTTTCCTGCTTTCCTTTCCTTCATCAGGGATTCTACAGAAGCTCCAGAACCAGTATTATTAGGCTGCTTGCTAGAAACAACCCCAGAAGCAACACTATCCGGACTTATTGGCTTCTTAAAAGCTTCTAGAGTTCCAAATATGGGGCTTCCACTGTTGGGAGGTCTGGATGGTAATTTACGGTTATAAGGGCGAACACTCCTCGGCTTCACAGGGCGGTTGGAGATGGAAGATGGCGGGAAAATGGGAGATGTCGCCTTGGGAGTGGTGGAGTGGTCACGGCAATGCTGGTGGTAGGCTTTGGTGACCATGTCTCTGACTAAAACTGCAGTCTTATACTCGTGCGTTCTTTTGGAGTAGAACACAATGGCATTGTTGGCAAGCAAGAGTAGGTCCCGGAAGAGTTCTTTGGCTGATGCGATGGAGCAGCTGCCAATTCTTGCGCGTATGGTGTCCAGATCCATGTGGCGCCTGACAGTTTTTCTGTATCTAGCTCTCTTCTGTTTCAAGAAGATTTATTATTTTGAATTAGTTCCTCACAAATGCACTATGAACAAATTAGACCTACATCACGAAACCTAGAAGACGTCAAGAGAAAAAAGATACACAAATGATATAATACCCAATGGTTATCTTACATAACCATAAGTCCATAGCAAAGATAGGTGTCAAAGGGCCGGTCTGGGCTTGGCATGAGTGCCTGGTTGGTGGGGACCGGGCTTGGAGCAGGGCTGGGAGGGGAGGGGGCCGGGCTGTTGGGGGAGCAAAGTGACCAGACCGGTTAGGGGCTAAAAGTCCTTGGGTTCAATCCGGAGGGGTCGAGAGGGGGCTGGGTCGGTGCCGATTAAAAGGTCAAATTAATTTAAAAAATAGCTAATTGGGGGAGGGGGGGGGGGGGGGGGGACTAATGCGGAGGGGGCTTCTTAGTGAGGGGACCGGGCCAGGCTACCTTGGGGTTACGCGCAACCCGGACCGGTTTTGGGGCCGGGTTGGTGTTCTGGGGGGCGGGCTAGGCCGGTTTTGCCCGCGGCCCGACCTTTTTGACACAATGAACAGAGATGCAATAAACTCCAATATTCCATGGATATGCTTTAGTTAAAAAAAGGCCCATTACTACCCCAAGAGGTTGGCCTAGGGGGTGAGGCTTGGAATTTAAGGGTCAGTTCCTCTCAGGTCTCAGGTTCGAATCCCACAAAAGCTAATAATCGTTGGGGCCACTGGGGATTGACATGTCTATCTGCAGGAAACTGTAGGCATACCACAGGGCACTGTGGATTACTCGAGGTGCGTGCAAGGTCGCCCGGACACCACGGTCAACAAAAAAAAAGAAAAAAGGCCCATTATTGAAATGACTGTGAAGAGGCTAGTTCCGAGCAGCAATCTGGAAACACCAAAAATTAACGGGAATTCATGTATGATGTATCATGTGTATTAGTACTAGCAGTGGAGGCATGCACATTACCTGTGCAAGTCATGCCAAGCAAATTACAAAGAAATGATATATTATTTGACACTACTGACAGAATTTAATATTCAAATACAGTATTAAGTGTATAACTATACAATTTAAAAGCGGTAACAGAAAAATGAGGACATACGAAAAAGCGACAAGGTTTGTGAGTCGTCACTCGTGACTCGTGCGACATACTCCCTCACCGAGTAGGTGGCACTTTAAAGGTCAACTGGTTTAGGATATTGTTTCTCGGTTTCTACCTTTTAAGTTTTAACCAACGTGGTTCCTGTTTCTGTAGCTATTGCACATATCTGAATGCTGGAAAAATATTGAAGGAGATCACTTGTGGTATAGCCTCAAATAAGTGTAACTAATTATAATGAAGAAGATAAACACTACTAGAATTTAGGACTTGGATTTGCATGCAAGTCCTGATCTTGCTATTTCCCCATATTATTGTAAGTTGAAGATCATTATTGGAGATTCTCTGAACATGTTTTAGTTCGAGAAAAGCATCACTAGTTTCACATCCTAGTTTCAAAAGACATCCAGTGTTCATGTTCATATCCATGCTGTCACTCAGAACATTTATCCTTATTGACTACTGTGATTTAGTTGGAAGGATATCTAAAGAATGATCTTCAACGAAAAAAGGACACAAGTATTTTTATTACCTGGCTATCTAGCCGATGTCGAAAAACTGAAGCATTCTCGTCTGCAGTTATGGAACAGAAAATCTCCATCAAATCATTCCCAGCAGCTGAATAACCTCTATCGTGGTTGCTTATGCTAGATGATTTGACAGTTGGAGTACAGTAACTCATTGAATTCTCCTTACAGTTGGAGGTAGTTGCAATATCAGCAGACCCCAAATTCTCACCCACTTCAATGCTCCACTCCTTGCATTTCCTAGAACAATCCTTCCTCTTTCTATTTCCCCTTTTCTTTCGTAGAGTCTCTCCATCATCATTACTAGTGTGGGTGGTCTCCTCCAGTCTCTTGATTCTAGAAAATTTCTCAGGTTCAGAGTTTTCAGAAATTTCAGGCTTCCTATCCATCTCTGCAGCTGATGCTGTAATGTGGCATCTGGGCGACCAGTTTGTCCTGATATCATGCGTGAAACTGCCAGCAGATAATTCATCTTTGGGCGTATCTTTCCCAGAAGATTCAACCCTCTCCAACTTTATTACAGGTCTAGGTGCATCAGTAAAGCTGCACCCATTGCTGCTATCTCCTGTTGCAGCTTTGAGACTTTCAAGTTTTGACTCAAGACACCTGAAATCACAAGAAGTGATAAGCAGCAAAATCATTGAACGAATTTATGAAGTATAACAAAAACATGCATTAGACCGTCGGGACTGCAGAAAATCACAAGGTAGACAAAACAAAAGCACTATACCTTACATGTTAAGGGACCTGGTTAATTTCTGAGGACACCTATCCCAATAATTTATGGCCATTCGTGCACCTTGGTAGTTAAGACACGTTATATTTCATTTGAAAACTACCTACATGCGGAGTTGGGCACGACTTTGGATTTGTGAGACGAGGGGGCTTAAAATCATACGAGTACTAAGTTTTTTATTGGCAAACAGAGGCTTTTCTGGAGTTCAAGTGATCAAAATGTGCACACAAGTCACAAGGCTTTGTTTTGAAATTAGAAGACATTCGATAAACATGTTCACAGAATAGGAGGAGGCAACTTGGAAATTAAACCATATTTGAAACTCATTTGAATCTGATATGGTAAGTAGCATATGAAAACTTCACAGAAATACAGACCCAATCGAGTCTTCGGACTTCTCCAATTCGCGCCTCAAGTCTGCCACTCGTCTTTTTCGTAGCTCTTCAAACCAAGCTCTGCAAAGAAAGAGATTTATGATCTAGTGAACCATCCACTAACATGGAAGATTTGACGGTAAATATTGTAATCCATCATATTTACAATTTACTACAGAACTCATTTTTGAAAAGACCTACATTGTGACATGAAAAACTATTGAAAAGCAAGGAAAGAGTGAAATTGTGGTAAATATGAACCTTCTTTTGCAGGCGCCTCCTTAGAATTGATACAAATATTACAAAGAGTGGTGTCATATCTAGTTACATGCCAATATTCAGAGAGGATGACTAACACTAAATAGAAATATGGAGAACTAGTGTAAGGATCTCTGGTGTAGGAAGAAACAATATTAAATCTTCTCCGTGTTTTGATAAAGAACAAATCACGCTAAATCTATATAATTTTACTAAAGCAAATTCAATACAATTTAGTTTCTTATGTTGAACTAGTGGTAATACACATGAAATGCACTTGATGAAAAATTAACTGGCATTTCTCTGCTTATGAAATAAATATGGCTTATGAGTAAAGATGGTGATCGCTAATAAACAGATCAAACAATATGTTGGATACGTCAAACTTCTTAGAAGTTGTACCAAAGATATAAAATAGACATTGAAATTCCACAAGTATAATACACATATAGCACAATAAGAACACAAAAGTGTGTTTGGGAAGCTATGAGGGACTAGTAGCTGCCTCTTGTTCTTAGCATATCCAGCGTCAACAGAATGAAAATGGTAAATAAGCCACGATTCTAGTGGTACTATGTGTATTGAATGAACGACCCTAGTGTATTCGGTAGCTATGATTGCCAAACATACTGTAACAAAAGGTATATCTAGGTATAGGCTTGCACTTGTAACCTTCATCTTCCGTTACACAAACTATGAAGTCACTTAAAGGAAGTAGTAGCATTATTTACCTGCATCCAGAATAACGCTGTCGTAAGTCTTCAAATCTGGTTTTACATGCCTGCAACAGAGAAGTAACTCTTGTCAATTTCAATGCCAAACATAATGTGTAGATATCTAGCCAGCTATTTATAGCGTACGAATCAGCTATACTTGAATAGTCCAATTAATGCACCCAACTAACCTAGGATAACAGACAGCTGCGTAACAGAAATATGAACTAGTAAGCTCTTCAGGAAAAAGAAGACTGAACCCCAAGGGGTTGGCTCTAAGTTACCTGGAATGCGGATCGTTCCGGGTCGTGGAACGGGAACGCGATACCCTAGAGAATTTGGTACGACAGGGGTAGGCTTCTTTAGATACCTTGATAGGAGTTTTACCATTTTTCGCAAATTATATAGTACTACAGGGGTAGGCTTCAATATATGCAATATTTCAAGTCAAAATTTTAAAATGTATGTATCTTAGACTCTTAGTATTTAAATTTAGTTTCCCATTTTATATACATACTTGAGGTGAAAAGGGTGACAATTTTCAGAATGCCGAATTTAGTGATCTGGATCGCCAGTGTTCCATGTTTTGGAACGTGTGATCCAATTCGCGATTGCTGGGGTACAAATGAACTGTGGAAACTCTGGGTTGAACAAGTGGTGAAGACTAGGGGCACAAGGTTTCGATTATGTACTTTCACTAAGTTAGACATTGAAAAACCAGAAAAGGCCATGGGAATTTAGAAAATGTCAACAGGAACAAACCAAGGGAAGTGCTTGGTTGTTGTACACGCTTACTTTACAGTACATAAAAGACACAAGATGCAAGAGTCCACTGCTAGTAAAAACCACCCTTAATACAAAACCTTAAATTACGCCTCCAGATTCTTACAGCAATCATAAGCTTATGCAGTATATAAGTCTGAACAACAAAGTTAAGAATGAGCGATCTATTTTCGAATACAGTGAAAATTCTTACAGAAATAATAGTGACGGGACACAACTTCTTTGTAAAGTAAAATGAATGTCTGTAACCCTTATAAACAAAGCCTAATCACTTTTCAAAGCTATTAGTCAGGACAGAGCATGGAAATGTGTCTTGGAAGTTTACTGAGGTAGCATTCTTCAAAAAGGGCACAGAATTTGTTAGATATTATTCACATTCACCATGAGCAAAATCTCTTGGGCCAAGTCAAGAGAAAAAGAGCTCGTCTTATCCTACACTTTCTAGAACCTTCTACAAACATGATTTCAACTCAGAAAGAGACCACATCTTCATGAACTTACATAAAAGTCAAAGTTCCAATAGCACTGCAGTTATTGAGCATATACGATCTCATAATAATAGAAGATTGGATCGGTACGACCCAAGTAATTTATAGCTCGAAGAGTTGCAAAATTTTATCTAACGTCTCTTTTCAGGACTATTACATCCTCGGATACCCTCAATATCTCATCAGACTACCATCTTCTGTTCTACAGTCACCTAATTAGGCAACACCAAGTACCCGAATGAAGTTGTTAATTTCATCAGACGACATCCAAGGTGAAAATTTGAGTGCAATAAACATCCCAAAAATAATGTACAATACCTAAAAGATTAGTCCAATTCTCATAACCGATCTCAGTTTTGAGGAGCTTGATGCTGTTTAATTATAAATTTTATAACAGTCAAAAAGTAACTAATTGAATAAACATGTATCGAAATTCATGCAGAATGCATGTAAGCAATAATCAACATGAGATTGTGCTAAACCAAAATCAAATCTTCATTTAGAAAATGCCAAAACAACCAGAATCAACATGAAATGTTGGTGTAACCAAACCCAGTTGTAACAGAATGCTGATCAACTCACTGGAGAATAAAAAAATTATGTCATATCAAATTGTCTTCAACCATTGTCACATTAATCTTTTTCGTATTTCTTTACCGACCCTGACTCATCAATTAAACAACTCCTTCTTACAATCAGTGGAACCTACAGAGGTACAATGTACACGATCATACACAGTTTCAGAATGCCTTATTTGGCACGTTTGGTTTTCGACTAGCTGGACCGGACTGGATTAAATTTTCCGGATAGAATTGGATTCGATTAGCTGTACTATAATTAATAATGTGTTTGCTTTTGCGCAGCATAAATTCAGCATTAAGGTACAAATAGTCTAATCCAAGCTAATACCCTCATGTGAGAGGGGACTAATTTGGGGGTATTAAAGACTATCTTTTCACTATTTAGTAGCAGTAACACAATATTGCTAATCCTAGGAAACCAAACGTATTAAGGACTGCCTGCATCAACAATCCGAACATTTCATCTCAGGAGCACTCATATAGCATATACAAGCCTACATAGTCCCATTTTTTTATCAATATTTTGCGAATGTTCCAAAATGCAAACTGGGTATTCAGCATTCTACATTCGAACTCTTTTTCTTTTATCGGTTTGTGAAGGCAACATTGCAAAGAACCTGACAGATTAGGATACAAGTTAATCCAATCAGGTGCATAAATGCACTCGTATAGCCTATACAAGTCTACACAGTCCCATTTTTTTATCAATATTCTGCGAATGTTTCAAAATGCAAATTGGGTATTCAGACTTCAAACTCATTTTTTTTTCCTCTTTTCAGTTTCTTAAGGCCACATTGCAAAGAACCAGACAGTTTAGGGATACAAGTTAATTAATCCAATCATCAAGTGCATAAATGCAGCAAACATGTCAAACCATCTTTATTTAATCACACCTATATCTCTACATATGATAAGAGTACCCTAATTTATTTCCCAAAAATTATTCTATTTAGCATGACCCCACAGAATCAAAAACAGCATAATGACATGATTTACAATAATTAATCACTCCCTAATCAAATCAAATCAAACCAAACCCATCCAAAATCAACCAAACATGATTAATCATGAATAAGATACAAAAATGCACAATTTCACATAAAGAAATGGAATAAATTAATTGACCTAACCTGAGGTGTGAAGCTAAAGGGGTGGAGAGTTCGGGCTTGGAGCTCGGAAGCGACGGCGTTCCATGCCTGAGTGCCGTGCCGGAGAACAGCGCCGCCGAGGATCAGGTCTTCCCACGTCCCCCACCGCTCGGTTTCCACCACCATCGTCGTCGTCTTCGGCGGCGAGTAATTGACTAACTAACCCTTCCTTTACGCTATGGGCTCATTTTAGCGGAGAAGAGAGAAAAAACACCTGTTCGGCCTCGGAGGAGACAAACAAACCCACTAATTTACAAGAAAACCAGGGATGGGGATTTGAAAAAATTGATGGTATTGGAGAGAGATAAGGGGTGGTTTTGGCCTTTTGGGTGTTTGCTTGTTTTTTCTCCGGAAATAAAATAAAATAAAATATAGGTTGAGAACTTTTTTTTTGTTCTCCAAATATAAGAAAGCGACAACACAGACTGTGGTGGGTCGAATGCGTGAGAAAAGGGGTTGACGGATTCTGAGATAGGACTGCTATTCGAATTCGAAAATCATGCATAAAATAGTAGTAATTAAATGGGGTGAGTGATGAGACGATAGAGAAGAAGAGAAGACGAACAGATAGGGGAGTGTCGGAGAATATTTTTTGGGGGGTTTGTTTGTTTTATCCTGAAAAATCTCTCTCCGTAAAAATGAGTTTATCTCCTTTCTTTAGGCATTGGTTGTGTAAGATATAATACATGGTGTCTATGAGTCGGACTCGACCGGGCCTGGCCGGGTTAGGCCATCCTCAGCAAGAGGGTATCGTGGAGAACCATTATTCTCATTTGACCCTCACCTAACTTCTTAAATGTTACAGAACTGACATGTTGCACCCAGTAAGAAAAATTCTTCCGGAAGTCCTGTACTTAAGTCACCTAAAACCTCTCGAAGGGATATCGCTCCCGCTCTCAAAGCTCGCTCTGGCGCTTTCGAGACCAAACCTCGCTCTAAAAGCGTTCCAGAAAATAGAGAGCTCGCTTTCGTACGCGAATTACTTTTTAAAGCCAATTTACCATTAGTTTGGACTATACTTGATGATTAATCTCAACTTATTATGTGCCAGTTTGATAATTTAACTATTTAAATATTATTCTTCCTTATTGAAGCAACCAATTTGACAAATGAATACTGATAACCCCTTTAATAAAAATATATTCTCATATGTAAAATCACATTATCATATGTAAATATTAGTTTTCTTCATAAAATTATAGTAAATAAATATTATATATAGACGCTCTCGTGACGCTCTCAAATGCAATCCTTCTGAAATTAGACGTTTTCCCGCTCCCGCTCCAATTCGCGCTCCCGCTCTGGGTGACTTAGGTCCTGTACTACTATTTTATTATTACAAAACATTTCATATACTTATTTAATAAGAATTGTTTATTTATTTATTATATCTAGTTAATGTAAATACATTAAAAAATAATGTGACCTCTTATAATTAAAAGTTAACCTAATTATCTTAATAAGCATATCAATCGAAATTTCCCTTCGAATCAACCGAAACCCGTATTATTTGTGGGTTAGGGTTTCGATCGAAGATGGTATGGTGGACTATGATTCAGCCAGTGAATGGGTTGCTGACTCCGAAGACGACGACGAGTCTGAGTTCTTTCCCAATGTCGTTGACTTTGATGAGAAAGTCCCCCCCCCCCCCCGATCCGGTCAATTTCGACGAGACAGAACCTCCCGACGACTTAGATCCGAAAGATATGCCCTCTCTCCGTCGTCTTTGGAGCATCAACTAATTACGACGATTGTTGATGAGTTTCTGGGTATCTACTGTCCCTCATGGAAGAGACTAAAACTGGATGGGAGGTTCAGTTATCTATCTGTCTCTCTCTGTTTTTGCATCTGTGATAGTATGTCATATCTGATATCTCTGTGGAATCTGTTATCTTTGTGGAATCTGTGATCTTTCTGGAATATGATATCTCTCTGGAATCTCTTATCTTTCTGAAATCTGGAATCTGTGATCAACATGGAATTTGTGATCTTTGATATGTGTGATATGTGATAACATACTTAATGGTGGTTATGTGTGATTATCTGTGGTTATGTGTGACTTGGAATCTCTGGAATATGTTAATAGTTGGATCTGTGATATTAGTGATATTGATTATTGAGAGTTGGATCTGTGATCATGTTTGTGTGCATTTGTATCAACTACTCAATGATGTGAAAACTAAGGGTAGTTGATTCACATATTCATAGCAATGCAATGCTTATTTGCAACTTGTAGCACACATAAGCATTATGTGAAGGCTCTTATTTGCACACTAGCACACCAAAACAATCTGTGAAGTTGCATTGCATTTGATTAGCTGAGATTGTTTGGGTTGGGGGGGTTGCACTTAGCTTAGATGATGCTTTTGATTGCTCAATGATAATTTAGAGTAATTGATTGCACACATTGCTTGAATACTTGTCGTGTATTTGTAGCACACAAATATATTTTAGGGTTCTTATATGCACACAAGCATCAAGAACAATGTGTGATGATGCATTTTGATTGGTCAATGATTATTTGAGAGTATATTGCAAATATTGCTTGAATACTTGCATTACATTGCATGTGTGGTATTTGTATCACACATAAACATATGTGAGGGTTCTTATACGCGCGCAAACATCAAGAACAATATGTGATGATGAATTTTGATTGCTCAATGAATATTTGAGAGTAATTGATTACAATATTGCTTGAATACTTGCATTGCATTGCATGTGTGGTGTGTGTATCACACATAAACATATGTGAGGGTTCTTATACGCGCGCAAACATCAAGAACAATATGTGATGATGAATTTTGATTGCTCAATGACTATTTGAGAGTAATTGATTACAATATTGCTTGAATACTTGCATTCCATTGCATGTGTGGTGTGTGTAGCACACATAAACATATGTGAGGGTTCTTATATGCACACAAGCATCAAGAACAATCTGTGATGATGCATTTTGATTGCTTAATGATTTTTTGAGAGTGAGTAATTGATTGCTCACATTACTTGAATTGTTCCATTGCATTGCTTGTGTGTTATTTGTAGCACACGTGAACATATGCGAGGGTTCTTATATGCAAACAAGCATCAATAATTGTTCAAGCATAATATTTCTGAGATTGTTTCATATCAAAACACACATCATTAGTAATGTGGCACTCCCCATAACCATTATATGGGTTTGGTGATTGGGAATTACACACTGTGTAAGTTAGCCACACAAAATATACAAAAGGGTAGTCATATTCCATGATGCTATGTACACTACCTCATATCCTAAACCCTCCAAGAGGGCTGGATTACCAATGTCTACTTGTAGCTCTCTCAAGTAGTCAATGTTGTCCATTACTAACTTCTGATCAAAAGTTAAATACTTTGACAATATGTTCATCCTCCTTAGTCTTTCATTCTCCATATGTGGCATTTTAAAGTTGTTACATCCCTGGCATCCCATGATCTCTGTCATGCACATCTGACTTGAGATGAAGATATCATATAGTGTTTCATGCTCAATCCATTGATATGCCATATCAACTGCCTCTATTAGTTCTCAAACTTCCCTGTTTGCATTTTGCGTTGTATACTTTGTATGGCATTGAAGAATTCAAGGTCATTTATATTACAATCTGGGGACCTTGGTGGCTGATTAACTAAGTTAATATGAAACCCATCACTATCTGCAACCTCCATAAAATCTGGATCTTCATTTCTCACATGTGGAGTGGCATTATCCTGGTGAATGTTTATGTTTTTTGCCAACTTTGTGGCCACTGTGCTTTGATTGTTGGGGTGACATTGTATATAAGCATGTCTTTCATTGCTTCTGCATTGACTGTTGGAATTGGCTTGATTTCAAGTGTATCTCTGGCCCTATTAACTGAACATCTTCTTGCTGCAATCTCCTCTATAAATGGCCACACCCACACTTTGTCATCCCATAATAACTCTCCATTTGTTCCATATATATGTCTCCCAACAACACACATAAACATTAACTTGAGAATATGTCCATTTGATTGAGTGCTATTGTGAGGAGCTTCCTCTTCTGATAGCAGAATGTACTTGTGAACTAGGTTAGTGAAGTACCACGTCTCATATATATCAACTCTGTATTGCTGACTCTTGTACTTGATATCACCATCCTCATTGAACTCAATTGCTTGAAGAGCCCATTTTAGCCTTGCAATCTTATGTGCTGGAGTTAGTGTAGGGTGTAATTGAGACTTTCTTCCTTTCAGAATTCCTTCTTTGAGTTATCTCCCAATGGTTGTTCTAGACACTCCATAATTACCTGCATTATTTACAATCATGTTAATCTTTTATTAGCTATTGTAATGTGATAAAACTTGTCTCATTTAGTTGATCTTAACTGGTCTACTTCTTTGATTATTTTTTTTTACCTCATTTTTTTTTTTGGTAAAAGAAGAACTTTAATTAGAAAACTTCACAAAGTTTGCAAGAGCAACAATTAAACACCCAGAAAGATCCAACCTGGCCGGATCAAAACCTACTAACCCAAAATAAGAACCCCTAATCAACAAAGTTCAAAAGTGTTAGGATTACACAACTGAACAATTAAACAACAAATGTTAGACATCATTTGCTCCAAATCCTTCAGCTTCCTTTGCCACGTCCTTGCCAGAACCTCCTTGATTCCCTCTTCCTTCCTCTTCAGCCATTCTTTTACCTCATACACTCATGTTTTTACAATGTGGTTTTTAGCTACTGTGATGTCTTTTAAATTGGCAAAATTGGCTACTGTAATGTGTGAAAACCTGTCTGATTTAGTTGATCTTAATTGGTTTACTTCTCTGATTATTTTTTACCTCATAAACACATGTTAGCTACTGTGATGTCTTTTAAATTTGCAAAATTGGCTATCTAATGTGTTAAAACTTGTCTGAAAATTGGTTATTTTAGCTATCGTAATGTGATCAAAATTGGTTATTTACATGTTCTTACTTGGTCGCTTGTATGAATTCTTGAATAACTTCATTCAATCATGTCATGTGATCTGAAATTTGGTTATTTTAGCTACTGTAATGTGATCAAAATTGGTTATTTACATGTTCTTAACTGAGACAATGCCAACATTCATGTCCATGATGATTGTAAAATACACAATCTGAGACAATACACTAAAGAAAAGGGGATAAGATACATGATGCAACACTTGGTATACAAGTGATTTCGGTTTAGAGTTGTGCCTTGCAAATGTTGGTGACTGGGTTTTAGACTAGTAGCCCACCATTCACTTTCATTAGTCTTAAGACGTGTAGCTTAAACCCAAACACCCCCATTTATGTGATGATACAATAATCTGAGAACTGGCAAAAATAATATAATCTCTTTACCTGGTAGTTGTCTGATTGTGTCTCTATCCTTCTTGGGAATGTCAACCTTAAGCTTTGACACCATATCCCCTTTCTGTTTTGATTGAACATCCATGTAAACTCCATATTCGACATAATGTTTCATTATTTTCCAAATTTTAGATATTGACCTTCTCTACTAAAACCAAACTTGACTGATGCTTCATTCATCACTCCCACATCCAGCTTCATGTTTGAACTTCCATTAAGCACAAAATCTTTAACTGCATTCCTTTTCTGGAGTGCAATCTTTTTTTCGAGGTAGACATCTAATAAAACATTATTGTCTCTTTTTTTGCAGGAAAAGCGACTGAGAGATGATGAAAGATGGTGAAAGATGGTTACCTAATGTTGATGAAGATGTGAACAAGTTCATGAAGCTACTGGAGTCTTCTTCTTCTTGTTTCTGCTCTATGTACTGTAATGCGAACTTTCTTCAAGAACTGGACTGTGAAGTGTTCTAATGTGTTTTGTATTTATAGAGTTTGTGGGGGGATAAAGGGTAAAAGACACTTTCCACCCTTATCTTTTGGTGAAAATACACTTTGCTCCCCTGACGTTTGAATAATTCCACTTTGCACCCCTGAAATGGAATATGCTGTGGACACTTAGCACCCCTCTGTCATGTTCCGTTAGAAAAGTTGATGATATATTTTCTTCGGACCATATTGTCCCTGTGTACTTTTTTGGACTTCATTGCCTATATCTATCACCAAGAACATCAAGAACAGCAAGAACTTTAAGAGTTCACATTTTTTTTGTCTATGAACAAGATTATTCCATTGCAATTGAAGTTAATAGACTATTAATCATATCATCGTAATGGAATGAAACCCAAGAACTGGAGATGGAGAACTGAAATCATAAAAGAATAAGAGGATTCTGCAGTTTTCAATACTAATCACACTCCCACAAAACTCACTTAAATTAGTCCATGGTTATCCCAAATTTCTCCAAAGAAAAAGAGCAATATTTTTGAAGAACAGGATGAACTCAATGCAACCCAGCCACAACAAAATCAAATGAAAATTTTCTATTCTAATTAACCCCAAAATAGCCACTTAATTGAACTAGATCAGACCATCTTGCAAAACAAACAATTATTTGAGGGATAGTAGAGAGAGTAGTACATCAGATGAACCCAAATGAAGTCCGAATCTGAGATTTTTATCTACATTCTTTATCAATTTGGTATGAATTAGGGCCAATTTCAATTTCCAATTTCAAGTTTCAATAAAAGAAGAAGAAAAAGGAAGAAGAACACAGATAAACCCAAATGAAGAGGAGTAGAGGAAGAACTAAGATGAAGGCCACCGCTACCTCCTCCGCTGCCAACGCAGCCGGTTCTCGATTCCACATCTGCGTTGATGAGAGACATAGATAGATGAGAGAGAGAGACCGTCGACGCCGTCGCCACCAATCGATCGAGGTGACAGTTCTGGTCGGGCTTCCCATCGGGTCCGCTTCGGCTGGCTTCGACACAAACCCAAACCGCCAATCGCCACCATCACAAGCCCGATTCAACCACCTATTCCCTTAGAAACCCACAGGCACTCCCCCATCAAATTCCATCCCAAATCCAGGTCCGAATAGAAGATGCCCCCGATTCCAAATTTGCCTAGTTTGTTCAAACCGCACACTCTTTCGTTAGGGGCGGCGGCGGCGAAATGGACCAAGCACGACGGTGGCGTAGGGGACCAAGCACGACGGTGGCGTAGGGGACCAAGCACGGCGGCGGCGGCGTTTGTTCTGGTTCGTGGTGTTAGGCAGCAGAGAAGAAGAAGAGGAAGAGAAGAGATAGAGAGAGACGCTAGGTTAAGAATGGGGAGGAGGAGAAAAAAGACTTTTTATAGTGTGTCATTTTCCTTCATTATAATGGACAATATGGTCATTTTGTTAGCAACGTTAGGCTCGATCAGTTACAAGGGTGCAACGTGGAATTATTCAAACGTCAGGGGAGCAAAGTGTATTTTTACCTAAAGATAGGGGTGGAAAGTGTCTTTTACCCGGGGATAAATTGATTTTGGCTTCACAAATTCAGATTTGGTGAAAATTTAATTTTTGGTTCAGAGGGTGGTAACTTTTTGGAGGGAGATTTGTCTTCCTAGCCCACCTAATCACATCAACCTTTATCTAAAAGGGTGATGTGATATGTAAGTCAGTTTTGTAATTTTTTTTAACACGTAGAAGATGAGTAACAAGTAATTGATCCTTGTAGGTCTTTTCTTAAGTTCACACATATCATTAAATTGTACTGTATCGCTATTAAGTCTGGAACTTTTTAATTAATTTTTTTAAATCGATAATCAGGTCATTTTGATCCATTGATTTGGTTAGCAGAATGATGTGAGAATGTGGTAATCTTTTCATGGTACTCTAACAACATAAAAAATTACCAAACTATTGCACCCTTAAGCTATACCCGAATCACCGGATTGAAGCAAATGGGTGCTAGTTTAGCGGTAGAGTATTTGAAACCCTTGCAAGAGGTCCCGGGTTCGAACCCGGCTGTATGATGTAATTTAAAAAAAAAAAAAAAAACACAGATTTAAGTGACATGGTAAACACGTAATTAATTCTAAAAAAAAATAACGGATCAAACTGACATGATAACAAATATGTAATTCTAAAAAAAAATTACTGTCAAAATGACATGATAGCGGAAAAAAAAAAAAAAAAAAAATCAACTGGAAATTTAAGGCAAAACAGAGACAGTGTATACAGTATATCTTACTATGAGTACATTGATTTGCTACGTATTTTTCTGGAAATAGTTGCCAACAAGTTCACTTCATTCCTTTCTTGACTTTAGCTATTATATCTGCCTAATAATATGTGTTGAACATGATATAGAGGAATGTGTATGAGGTTAGTAAATTGTTTTGTGTGTGGGTTACCCTTTGGAATCAAAGTTTCTTCATTCCTTTCCCTTTCTTTCACCCAAGGACATCTCTCAACCTTCACACCTATAATATGTTCACACAGGTTTTGCTTTCGAGAATAACAGAAAAGAGTCAAAATTACATGGATCGTTACGATATCGAATAATCCGAATCGATATCGTAACCTTCCACTTACACAAAATATATAAGAGCAAGATGATCAGTTCACGACGCGATCTATTATGTTTCTGCTTCTCCTTCGTCTGCATATTTACGCGAAATTGTATGACGGTAGAGAGCCTGGCATGTAACTGGGGACTCCGTGCAACGCACCCGCTTCCACCTAAAATCGTCGTCAAGTTACTAAAAGACAACGGGTTCGACAAAGTTAAGTTATTCGAAGCGGACCCCGCGGCACTGCAGGCGCTCGGGAACTCGGGTATCCAGGTCATGGTCGGGATACCCAACGACATGCTAGCGGGCCTCGCCTCGAGCGTCCGCGTCGCCGAGGACTGGGTCACCCACAACGTCTCCTCGTACATATCGAGGTACGGGGTCGATATCCGCCACGTCGCCGTCGGAAACGAGCCTTTCCTCAAGACTTACAAAGACACTTTCTTCAAGTCAACATATCTCGCACTCGAAAACGTCCAAGCCGCCTTGATCAAGGCCGGCCTCGGGCGGCAAGTCCAGGTGACCGTGCCGCTAAACGCGGACGTCTACCAGACGGAAACAGGCGTTCCGTCTGGCGGAAACTTCCGGCCGGACATCCACGGACTCATGACTTCCATTGTGAAATTCTTATACGACAATAACGCCCCTCTCACCATTAATATTTACCCTTTCCTTAGCTTATATGCCGACCCGCATTTCCCCGTCGACTACGCCTTCTTTTCGGGTACGCCGAATCCGGTCGTCGACGGCTCGGTATCCTACACGAACGTCTTCGAAGCAAACTACGACACGCTCATTTCGGCGCTCGAGAAGAACGGATTCGGATCGTTACCTGTCATCGTGGGAGAAGTTGGGTGGCCCACGGACGGCGACGTCAACGCGAACAAAGAAAATGCCCGTAAATTCAACCAAGGGCTACTCAACTGGATCGTACGAGGCCAAGGTACGCCAAAGCGGAAAACTGCCCAACCCGATATCTATTTATTCGGGCTCATTGACGAGGACGCCAAGAGCATAGATCCCGGTAACTTTGAGAGGCATTGGGGGGTTTTCAACTATGACGGGACGATAAAATACCCGTTAAATTTGGGCGGTAGTTATAACAATCGTAGCCTAGTGCCGGCCAAGGGGGTCCGCTATTTGGCGCGACAATGGTGTGTAATGAAGCCGGAGGCTAGCGTAAACGACCCGAAGGTGGTGGAAAGCATCAACTACGCGTGTAGCTATGCCGATTGCACGAGTTTGGGGTACGGTTCGTCGTGTGGCGGGTTGGATGCTAGAAGTAATGCTTCCTACGCGTTTAATATGTATTTTCAGACGATGAATCAACAAAGGGGATCGTGCGAATTCTCTGGTTTGTCGGTTACGACGGCGATTGATCCGTCTGAAGGTAGTAGTTGCAGGTTTGAGATCATGATCGATTTGGGAAGGCACGAGAACCCAAAAACTCCGTCGCGGACCAACGGCTGTGACGACCGGATGCCGGTTATTGCATTTGGCATTTTGTCTTGGCTAATTTATGTCTTCACTGAGATTTGGTAAATTAAAATCAAACTGTTTGTGTATATATGTTGTAGATATGAAATGATTTGCACAATACCTCCTTCATTTTCTAATTTATTTCATACTTATGAGAATTTAGTGTCCTAGAACTATGTTCTTAATCAGGAATCAAATGATCCCAAATGCAGTTCGAAATTCTGGGTATGCATGTCATCATTTAAGGAAAGTCATAAACGGGTAAAAGACATTCTCACCCCCTTTGGTTTGACACAGAGACACTTTCACCCCCTCCCCCCAAGTTTGGGAAATGACACGTGCAACCCTTTTGTAGTTCTTTGTGCCAAACTTTAGGATACTACACCCACTGATTGTGTTATTTCTACTCCAAGAGATCAAATGTGTACCCATAACTATTGTGAGAGACGGATTTCTGCTACACGCTAACGTCACTGTAAGGGAGTGTAGGAGTCCTCAAATTTGGCACGCTGAAAGTTTTGAAGTGTCATTTCTCAAACTAGATGGGGTGAAATTGTCTGTGTCAAACCTGAGGGCGTAGAAGTGTCTTTCACCCATCCTAAACAATAGCAAACATTTGGAAAGAACATTTTGGTACCACTATCTTCTCTTTCTTCCCCATTTGACTTTTTAATTCGTATTTGAGTCACTTTGAACAAGTGATTTGGATCGCCAAACATACATTTTTTTTTAAGTTGGCTAGTCCAATCGAAGAAAGACAAACAAAGAAAATAAATGAGCTCGAATTGCCCTAATAGAAGAAATCATTCCGAGTGAAGTGAACTCTTATATAAGTGTGTGTGCGAGCGTGTGTGTGTGGATACTCTTAACGGAGTAAAAACATGTGAAAACTTTCCCAACTTGCTCTATTTTTAACAGGATAACTCTCTACAAGAACACTGTGGAGTACTCAAACAACATAAATTCCACGCTGCATTGCGTTTAGATAATGAGATAACAATGCTGTAACTGTTACATACAACTTACAAGTTTACAACCCAAAAGAGAAACTAGCAGTAGATCAAGTTTTAATAGACTGAGAAACTAGCAGTGGATCAAGTTTACCCGGCTGAGACACTTGTCGATATCATTCCTTAAGTTGTAGAGCGCTGGGAAATTACTTCTTCACTGATAGACCAGAAGTTCAGCATCGGGAGATGATCTGGGAAAGCTTGAAAGCATTTTGAATGTTTCATCATATATACTCGTGTGAATGCCTTTGCGTTCCCTTTCCATATAAATAATAATCTTCTCCAGTACCTTCGCATTCTTCAGCACAAACCGTACAAATGGGTAAGCGTATGTGTCGCGGTACAACACAAAGTTTTCAAACTTCACTGTCCTAAGATGCTTCAACAAACCGGTTTCTGAATCTTGTGATATCCAGTACTGATCATCTATGTTAGGGCTGTCATGCTGGGAGGAGAGTAACTGCAGTAACTGCATAAACAAAACAGAAACAGAAACTGTCACCCATAAAAGAGTTTCCGCAGTTACTTCCTAATTAGAAGATTTCACGGGCTCATGCCCCTATGGCATCTAGAAATATCATTTGAATAGGCTGAGCAGTGAAATTCCACGAAGAAATTATATTCCGTGATGTCAATATTCTGTAGCTGATCTCAGCAGGTTTCATGTATCTATTACTACCATTTTTTCTTCTCTTTCAGCCTACTTAACTTTTTATCACTTTTAATTAGGTCACTTTGACCCGGTGATTTGATTAGCAAAATGATACAACAATTTGGTAATCTTTGCATGGTCTTGTAGAGTAAACTTTACTCCACAATACCATGGAAAAATTGCCAAAAAAAATTACACTGTTTTGCTATCTAAATCACCGAGTCAAAGTGAACCAGCCACGGGTTAAAAAGTCAAACCAGAACATTCCAGAAGAAACGGAGGAATATTCTCTAGAGAAGTCCTAGGTTTACAAGATAGATAGACAGGGTCTGAGGTACATATCACATGGGTTGCTAATACCCCAAAAGGTACCTCCTAAGTTAAGCAATGTTGGTCGGGTTGTGGCATCCCTATAAGAAGTCCAATCCTTTTTCTCAAGCTCTTTTTTTTGGTAGAACAGGACTCAAAGCTCTCAAACAAACTACTAAAACAACCCAAACCCTTCCTGATCCAGAGCTAACAAATCTAGGCAGTTTTTTGCCAGGACATCTGCAACTCCATTAACTTCACTGTCAACCTTCACCAAAGAACACTGCATCTCAGCCAGCAAACAAGCAATTTTTCGGGAATCAGATTCTAAACAGGCCTCTCCTTATCAGTACACAACCCTTCAAGAATAGACCGCAATTCCCCATTGAGGATATTAATAACAACACCCACACTCCTCTGGAAACCCCACAACCGAAACACCTTCATGATTCCTGCAAACAATTCCAATAGTAGTAACACTCCCACCAAGGAGAGTATAGCACAATCCACATTGATTTCGGGCTTTTTCTGCACTTCATATGGCTTCAAACTCAGAAATTTCTCAGTTCTTCTCACCAGCTCACCCAGAAACTTGTTAATGTTAAACAGGAAGACTCCCATCTTGGTCATGCATCCTCTGATTATGCCACAACCATTACTGAGAGATAGAGGTCTGAAAACACAATTGCAGTCCAAAGACTCATTAACCCCAAGATCACAAGACAGGTTCCAATCCACCCACTCAACAATAGACAATGACCAGAATTTATCCCACACATCTGGCTTAACCAAGCCCCTCCGAACATATTTTACCCACAAGCAGTCTCTAAGAGCATGAATAGAAGTTTCACGCACAGAGCCACAAAGTAAACAAGAAGGAGCAGTGATGATACCTCTCTTCATCTTCGAATATTGTGTAGATAGCCTGTCATGCCCAATCAACCAAAGCAGAGATTTCCACCTTTGATAACCCTTGCATTTCCAAAACTTTCTCCACCCACTGATTGGTATCTTAAGCTCTTTTCATTTTTACAAATTCTTTGGAGGATAAGTAGCTATCTCACATAATGTATTTGGCTTACCTCTACTATGTCCAATCTGTATCATTTGATAACCTTCTTAAGCATAATAATACCTATGCATTCAATAGGCCACTTTGGTCCAGTTACAAAATAACCTGCATTTCATTGCATGCTACAGAAAAATCCAAAGTGGATGATAGTAGAGATTGATTCTCACAATAAGCAAACTCCCAATCATACCAGACTCTATAACATACTACAAATTCCTTCACATGACAAGATTCCTAGCTCGCTGCTACCCACGTGCTAGGAAGTTGGAAATCAACCGGAATCATCAAATCAGATAAGATAACAGGAACTAGAAGTACAACAGGAAACACACCTGAAAAAGGTCAACGGGGCCTGCTTTTACCACCAGTGTTTCGATTTCAGGAGTAATTTTCAGCAGGTTTGCAATTGCACTGGGATATGTTTTCCACAGAAGTGTCTCTATGGTTAAACATCTGCACTTCGACAACAAAGGGAGCACATTGTCTTCCCGCATCATTGGTATTCCCTTCGCCCATTTAGAAAGAAAATGAGAGAAACAATTAGTATATATGCAAGTGCTTGTTCAAAGTAAAAGGCGAGATTAGTCATGTTTCTGTATTCCTACGTTAATATATGTAACATGTACGCATACTCTTTTGAACAGGATTGAATATCACTTAACAATTGATAATTATTGTTTTCTTGTAGAGTTAAGGAGGGCATTCTATGGACAAGAATGTCACTGAACAAAAGGATAGTCAAGGGAAAGTGGTATCATTACATGCTACTAAGTGATCAAACTCTCTTACGAATTACTTTGCAAAGAAGTAGGTAAGCACCCTCTATTAAGAGGAGAGAAAATATAAATAAACAAGGAACATGGATATTTAATGCATAGACATTTATGTTAGAGTAATTATATACATCACTGGACTCAGAGATCAATGATTTTCAACCTCCCACGTGTCTTTTTATTATGCAATAATGGCCAAGACATTAAAATAGCATATTGATTCCACATTTGAATTGTGGCCTACCTTAGACAGAACTAGAGAAGTAAAATAGCATGTAACCTCGGTTGTTGTTGTTGTTGTTAGAGTTTTGGTAATATGTGTGTGTGTGTGTGTGTGTGTGTGTGTATACATACATATACTGTATTTTGCATTAAAATAAAAATTATTATAATGGGGCTTTTGCCTCCTTGGTCTGCCACAAGACAAACTTGACTGCTCAAATCCAAAAACTGGTTTAACTACTAACTTCAGAGCAATGAGTCCTAGGAGAAAAATTAATAGACTAGATAAAACACAAACAGTTGATAAGTCAAAATGCACCATGAAGATAGAAAGGAAGGGTATGTGGAAGACCAAACCAACCTGTATAGCCAGAGTATCTAATTTGAGAGACTGTGCATTTGCTAGACCGCAAAGAAGTTGTCGACTTAAAACCAGATCCTCACGAACAAATGGATGCCCGCGAAGTTTAACTTTAACCAAAGATGTCATACGAGTCAGTGTAAAAGTCTGGAAAGTGCCTACAACATGCACTGACTCGATATTGGGTCCCGAAACCACTAAACTAGATGCCTCGGATCCTCCAGAACCTGTGTGTGATAATGCCCACGCAGTAAATTTCTTGACAGCTGAGTTGCCGAAATTGAAGTGGTATTCGCCCCTGCGGAGTTCCAAATGCACAATCTCCAATGCGGGACTGCCGGCTAGTATCTTGTCCATTGCATCACTGCTGAAGTCCCCACCATGAAGTGACAATTTCTGCAAAGATTTCCAGGAGACTGGTCCTCTGGGAACAACATTACAATCCGTAAAACTCAATATTCTGAATGATGAGTTTGTATACAGAAGCTGCGGCAGAGTGTAAAGCTCAACTTGCTGCGTCTTCTTCGTGAGCAAACTGAGTGAAAACCTCTCACATTCACTTCTGGCTGCGAATTGAGTCCAAACATTCACTTCTGATTCATAGCGAGGCTCGTAGGACATTTTAACCACGAAATTCTTCAACCTGGAACCACCACCAACGCTGCAAAGAACAAACATGGTTTTGTTGACATTTCGTATGAAGTCGGCAGTGTCCTTACGGAAATCGCCCTCGTCGAAACGGAGTTTGGGAACATGAGTCCAGAGGTATTGCCATCTCCTGGAGAGAGCTCCGGTTCTGATCTTGTCTTTGATTGTTGGCAGTAATGAGAGGATTTGAACGATTTGGTCTTCGGGAAGCGAGCTGATTCTGTCTTCTCCTCTGATTGAAGAAGATGATTTCGACAGTATGGATGCTGGTAAGGGCGTTACTCCGGCGGAAGAGGACATGTTGATTGCTAAACTAGCGGTATCAACCGAATCACAAAGATCAGAGCTCCTAATCAAGTAGCCACATTCTCAATCTCAACATGTTGTAAACAAAAGCATTCCTTCCTCAACCATTACTTAACTCTCCTAACAATAATCATCATTTCCTGTTTAAAAACAAGCATTTCATGTTTAAGCATACAATTACACATCGAGAAGCAATAATCACAGATAAAAAAAAGGTTCCAATCATGATTTAGCACAGAATACGCATAATCATCTCGAAATCAACCAGAAATTTTAAACTGAGAGCAATAAACCTCACATTGCCACAAACAAGTTCCCGAATCAAACACATAACAGCGGCTGAGTTACAGAAATCGGAATTTAGACTACAGATCTCAAAGTTGAGAGAGAGAGTAACCTCGATTCTGCGAAGACGACGACGACGACAATGGAATGTGCAGAGCGAGAAGGCGAGAGGATGAAAGATTGGGGGGTTTTCAGAGAAACCCTAGCCGAGAGTGAAGAGTGGAGTGAAGCAAATGAGTGTGTGAATGAGGCACTCGAATACCTAATTCCATTTCATTAAAAGTTTCTCAAAAAACAATCATTAAAAGAACCTTATTTTCATTAAAACTAAATTTGGATCTTCTTAGAAATCACCTCTATGTAAATGTAAATAGTTAATCTAATATATTTGAAGCATAGATAGATATGGAGGATGTACAGAATTGTCACTTTTACCACTGAATTAGGGTGAGTTTGGGAATGCTTCTGCTGCCAGCACTGCTGCTTGGCGACAGCAGAAGCAGTTTTAGTGTGTTTGGTAAAAATAAAATTTCTGTTTGTTCGGACAGTTTCTGCTGTCCCACAGCAGTTTTCAGGAAGCAAGGGGGGAGATGTTTTTCCAGAAAGTGATTTTGATTAATTTATCTACAACCGATTTTGACCTTACAATTTTTTAAAATATCAATAGTTATCTTTTCGGAAATGACACGTGCTATATATTTTTGTCATTTTACCCTCTCACATCAACTTCACAGTTGATTTTACCAAACACAAAATTACTATATCAATATTTCACAGCAGCTTCTACGTAATATTTACCAAACGACATTTCATCAAAAATATTACAGCAGCTTTCTATAGTGTTTTCACACAACAGCTTTCTACCACCGTCACAGCATTCCCAAACTAGCCCTTAGTCTATCGCGCCCGGTGAATAAGACGTGTATCTTTAATCGATAACTGAAAATGGAAATGGTAGTGTTACATCTAACAAGAAGTAAAGAAGAGAACTCGTATATTCATGTGATGCGGAAACAACTGCCATTCAATTTCGAAAGACTTCTAATGATTCTCGATTAGACACATTTTAGTATTTCGATAAATATGCTTACGTATTCAGTTCAGTCACTTCATTTTATCATGTTTGCTTCTGTAATTATAAACTTATTAGGCAATGACCGTGCCCTAAGGATCTACCAAATTTAATCAATTATTTCATCAGGTTGAGGAAATAAGAAACATTTTTCATATTTTAGGCAAAAACGTGTTGAACGTGTATACTAAAGCTTAACAAAAGTGATATAGACATCTCATAATGCTTGATCAATCGCCTACAAAAGCATTATAGACGCAGAAGCAAATTAAATTTATTGAACTGGATATTTAAAGAAAAAAATAATTCTCAACACACTGGTATTAACGCACAAATTTGATCCGTCAAAAAATACTTGGGGCAATACATAAGCTACTTAGTGAAGATAATAGATGGAGGTACCTGCTGTAGGAGAGTGGTTGAATAATGTTCAATACTTAGTGAAGGTGAGGATCACATACCTTAGTCCTGAAAAATTAATTCGAACTTTGAGATATTTCTTAGCAGCCGATTTGTAGGAGAACGAAATAAATTTAGTCAAAGAAGAATACATCGATAGCATATCACCGAAGATACATTGCAGCTAGTTGTTTTTCCCCTGCAAACACTATACATTAGATAAATTAGACACAAAGAAATCACTAAAGAAACAATAATAAGGGCACTACAAACACAATAAATTAGATAAATTAGACACAAATAAATCACTAAAGAAACAATAATCAGTGCAAAGCAATAATGGTAGAACGGTAGCTAACTTTGCCTTTTCTCAGCTGAACTAACCAAAGTCTAAGAAGAAAAAGAGAGCAGTCAATGAATTTATGATGTAAAGTATCAGACCTAAACTTTGACAGCGGAAGCCCCTAGTTTTATATAGCACATATAGCAACTTGTGGCCATAATAAAACTGTTACATTAACTATCAATTAATTTCACAATCAGTTCTAAGTAGTACACAAAACAGACCAGAAATTAAAACGTACTCCACGCCAAAGCCGCTCAGACTAACCTATATTAACATAAATTGAAACCAGACCAAAGATTAACCCTAAATAGATAGATCTGAGAAGACGAACCCTAAATAGATAGATGCGAAGAGAGCCGCGAAACGTACCTAGAGATCGAGAGAGATGTCTCAATTTAGAGCCACGAAGCGAACAAGTGACAGGTGCACGAGACTCCGGTGACCTGTCGCAGTTCAATTCCGGCTAGAACACAGCCGAAGATTGGTGAATCCGTTGAGAGAAGAAGAGGGAAAGAGAATGAAGGGCAAGGAAGATCTAATCATGCATAGATCTACAACATGAATTAAAGCGGAAGATTCATGTGTACATTTTCTTCCTTAGCTCCTAGCGCAGCGGATTGTGATCTCGTTAATTGCTTGCATTCACGTGCTTCCTCCAACGTCTTGCTCCCACCAATCTAGTGAGAATCTCAAGGTCGAACACTATGTTCCACTCCACGTTCCACCTCATATGGATGTAGTTGGAGAGAGACTAGGGTTCTCTACAACTTGAGAATGAATCTGGACAGAGTAAATTTACTGTATAGACTGGCATTAAGCTTCTAAGCTTGTTATAATGTGATGCCTCCTTATATAGGCAAAACTTCTCATAGGTTTACACATAAACCCCTTGATTTTGAGCCTTTGCTACTAACCCCTCTAGGTTTGTGTCTTAGTGCAACTAATCCCATAAGGTTATGCTAATTGCATTGGGAACCCCACATGGGCGCACCAATTGCTAACCTCTCCCACTCGCACAGTGGGGCTGCACAATCAATCTAGCCTCTATCTCCAACTATTTATCATCTACAAAATAGTATCGTTGTGGCCGTGGCGTGTGACCAGTGAGAGTACCTGCATTTCGGGAGATCCGTACACCAAACTCGTATAGCCAGCGTGGGAAGGCACCCTCTCGGGAGATCCACCAACCAAATTTGTTTAGCCAGCGCAGGAAGGCACCCTTAAAACGAATAACAGTAATAATGCACTTCGTAACTCTCGTACTCCCCAAATTCCTCCAATTGTCATCTCGTCGATCATGAGCACCTGCCTTGTCCCGTAGGCCATGCTCCAATGAGTCCACATCTCCCTTATTATTTTCATATCCTACATGATCCCATAAGATCTTGCAGGTGGGCCTAATGAAGATAACAAAGAGCGATGCAATGAGAATCTTTCCTTACATACATGTGTCACCTAGATTCGGTTCAACTGCTTTCCCAGCAGTGTCCGGAAGACCGAATCATCCATAGCCGTAAGGTGTCACGCCAAAGTAGCACCATCGACTCGTCTCATCGTGAAACAGATGAAAGTACATAGGGTATACAGTGTCAATCATCTTTATTTGATCGACGAGGCTCACACGATGAGGAATCCCAGGGACTAATTTACTCATCACCTCATGGTCACTCATAAGCGCGCATCATTCTTGGGAAAATGTGCGTCATAGTGTTTAGACTCTGATCAAAACGCATGTCTTATCCTGTAAAGGACCACTATGCAGATCTTAGTCCAGTAGCCCTTATGGTCACCAACCCGAGTACTGCGATGTCACACTTTTGTTAACAGTAATCAGTTCTTGCATATGACTTTCTCTACGCAGACTATACATGGCTTGGGGTACTAACCATGTTCTATTGGCCATAACCAGTCTCTCCTTGGAACTTACTTCCAATGCGACAATTGAGTCCGTCTAATAGGCTACTAGCTCTACTGATAGATGTCTGGCTCCTATCACAGGCCTTATACCTCATATGATAAGCATCGCATATCATATCGTAGGCTTCTATCGCTTATCGGGATTTTAAATTTCCGTGCGTGATGGCTTGAAAGCCGAATTAGTAGCTTTCGGTTTCCTTAGATGAAGTCGTGTGATGGTGTTTTGTGTTCTCAAAAAACTATTATACAAATGTGTAAAACTGCCTCTTGAGTGTTAACATCTGGCCACTGGGACAAGCCCATATTTGTGTTTATTCTTTAAAATGGATAATGAAACGAACAATCAAATTTCTAACAAAAAAAACACCCAAATTCCAAATTCATAACTACAGTAAAAGAGCATCCAAACGAAAATTTCAAATCCCCTGATATTTTAAATGTTAGAATTTGAAATTTTGGATTTCAAATCCAAATCGAAATTCAAATCTCTGTTACCAAAAGTAACCTAAAAGAACCTTAATTTCATTAATATTATTCTCTGGCAGAGCTATATCTTTGACATATTAAATCTAAATTTTGATCTTTTTAGAAAGCACCTCTCTGTAAATAAGTACTTTAATATATTTGAAGCGTAGATCTGGAGGATGTACATAATTGTCACTTTTACCATTGAATTAGTCTATCGCGCCCGGTGAATAAGACATGTATCATTAATCGATAACTGAAAATGGAAATGGTAGTGTGACATTTGACAAGAAGTAAAGAAGACTAGAAGAGAACTCGTATATTTATATAATGCGGAAACACTTGTCATTCAATTTCGAAAGAAGTCTAATGATTCTCGGTTAGACACATTTTAGTATTTTGATAAATATGTTTACGTATTTTGTTCAGTCACTTCATTAAATAAATATGTTCGCAAACAAAAACTAAAGAAAAAAATATTTTCTAAAAAAGTAAATATAAATAAATAATTTATCTAAAAGAATGTCATTTTTTTTTAAAAAAAAACTATGGCATTTTAGACCTTGGATCAACGAAATGAAAAGTAAGTTTGCAAAAAAAAGACGAACTGAAAACTGCATCAGCATTGTCACGTGGGCGGTTACTGAACATTCTAAGGTTCTTATGGGGGCAATTGGAATAATGTCATTCGCTCAATTGGTCTTTGAATTCTGTACTTGGCTGAATTGGTATTTGAAAAATACACCCCTTTTTAAACAGATGCTTACAAAAGTTGTTAGCAAACAAGTGGGGCAACGGCTGTGACATGGCTGATGACATGTACCCTAAAGTGGGTGAGAAACCGTTGAATTACTCTACTACCTTTGTCAGTGAGAGTGATATTCAAACTCAAACACAACCCTAACAAATGTGTATCTCTCTCTCTAAAAATATTGAATGTTTCCATCTACCCCAACCTACCAAAGTACAGTTGAATTAACTCTAACTGTAAACTTAATGAATGAGCTGCCATAAAGCCTCAAAACTGGCTCATTTTTCACTCTCATTTGTTCTGGTTCTCCCACTTTGTGTATAGAAGTCTCTCTCTTTTGCCATTGTTGTTGAGCTACGGTAAACCCTAAACTCTAGTTCTACTTTTGCTATGATTCTTATATTCTTGTCAGAATGTTCTAAAATGTGTCCTAGTATAGTGTTTTTATTAAATTTGATCTTCATTTGTGTTTCTGATTATATTTAGGTTCATTATATTGATGTCGTGTTCTTCATTTTGGGTTTGATGTGTGTTTGTGGATTGTGTGGAGACTGGAACGAGTAAATGCTCGTCCCTGTATCGTTTGAAAGGACTGGGACGATGCATCTGCCCGTCCTAGTCTATGAAGTGAACAACTAAGTCGTGTAACCAAGACTGAGACGAATGGTCTGTTACTGTTTAAAAGTTTATAAGTTTATGAATTATTTATAAGTGTTACTGAATTTAGATTCAGTATAAGTGTGTCACATTTTAATTTTACGTGAAGTGTTGATGGGAGATCCTTAACTGTTCAAGTCTACACACAGATAAATAATTTTAAGTGTTAAAGTTGCAGAACATTCTAAGTCTGGAATCAATGGTTTTTTCTTCTTCTTCTAACTGCTGAGACGAGCAGTATAAACTGGCTATACTGAGACGAGCAAGTTGCCCGTTTCAGTATAAGCTGGTCTCTACCGAGACGAGAATATTGCTCGTCTCAGTATAAATTGGTCTTAACCGAGACGAGAGTCATGCTCGTCTCAATGTAAGATGGTTTATACTGAGAGGAGCGTGAAGTTCTCGTCTCAAGACGAGTAAACTGCTCCTCTGGCAGGGTCTTACTTTCTCCTCGTTCCAGTTTTATATGTTCTCGTCTCAGTATTCATCTCGTGATACCGAGACGAGAACTACTCGTACGAGTTCCACGCTCTAGAACAGGTCATCGTCCGAGTTCTAGATCTCGATCTCGTCCGAGTTCTTGATTTGGTGGAACTATGATCAAATTTTACAGGTGACAAACATGAATTTGATTTTTCTTTAATTCAAACATCAATTACAAACATGTACATGCATCATCAAGTAAGTTACAGAATTTCGAAATAGGGTATTTGAAAAGCCAACCTCTTCTTCGACGGTGGGTGTTTTAGTGGCAACGGAGTTGGGAAGGGGTAAGACGACGGCCTGAGCGGAGGAAGAAGAAGAAGCAGTGGAAGCCATGGGTAAAGTTGCAGAGAGCGACTGTGAGTGAGTTGCAGAGAAGAGAGAGCGAGTGAGTTGCAGTTGGAGTGAAAAGTGAATTCGAGAGGGTGAATGATGATGTGTATAAATTTGTTTTATTAATTGACCTGATTAAATGTTAATTGTAATTGATTAAATTGTTTAACCTCGCGTGCGTTACACACACTTAAGTGAGAGACGTGCATTTTTCAAAGACCAATTCAGGTAGCACGCCAATTTTTTCGTTCTTATGCCTGTTCTTCCCCAATTCAGTCGACCATTCATTCATCTAGGGTTCTGGAAATCAATCCTCACAACAATGGCCGCCTTGCCGCCGGAAATCGTCACAGACATCCTCTCACGCCTTCCCGTCAAACCACTCATCCGTTTCAGGTCCGTCTCTAAACAATTTCTCGCCCTCATCGACAGCCCCAATTTCATCAATCTCCATCTCAAAACCAGAACCAATCGGAACCTCATCGTCAAATACGGCGACTCATCTACTCATTCGATTGACCTAGACTCAACGCACACCACCGTTGTCCCAAACCCTTGCAAGCTTGATCTTTATGGTTATCGTTTCGGTATCAGTGAAATTTTCCATTTTTGGGGCTCTTGTAATGGCTTAATCCTTCTCTGTTACTACGACGGCGAAGACGGTGAGGACACTAATCTTGTTATTTGGAACCCTTTCACTAGAAAGTTTCGCCATTTACCTAGAGTAGTAGATAAGAAAGCTAAATATAGGTTTCTTGAATTTGGAGACCTTGAAACACATGGTATAGGGTATGATTCAGTCAATGATGACTACAAGGTGCTGAGTCTTTATCAGTATAAAGACGAATCATCGAACAGTTTTCACTCGGAAGTTATGGTTTACAGTCTAAACTCGAATACTTGGCGAAGGATTGACGATAACCCATACTACATTTGTGACCATTGGATTCATGGTGCCTTTTCTTGTGGGGCTTTACATTGGGTTGTTTCTGATAATGTTCACAGAGAGGGATGTTACGTTGCTGCATTTGATTTTGCTACTGAGGCGTATCGGTTGGTGCCCATGCCTAACATTGTTTGTAAGGAGGGTTGTCACATGAGTGTAGCGGCATTGGACGGGTGTCTTTGCATATTTATGACGTACGATAACAATGAGAGTGAAGATGTGTGGGTGATGCAGAAGTATGGTATCAGAGAGTCGTTAAGCTGCTTTCGGTTAGTCCACCCAAAAATGGATACGATGTTCTGCTTCCTTTGGCGTTTTCAAAGGATAGTACCCAAGTTCTTTTGGTGCAAGACTACCACAGCCTTAGGTCGTACGGTATCTCCACGGTTGAAACTGTAGGAGACAGTATTAAACTTATCTGGTACGATCTTGGGTGTAAGGTAGGAAACAACGTTGATGTCCGTGGTCTTCCTAGAAAGTTTCGGCTGGAGTTTGTTGTGCAGAGCCTCGTTCCACTGGGCAGTGGGAGCAAAACTGTTGGGAACGTGCTGTGCTCTAAGTATAAGAAAGAGAAGCAGAAAATGGCTGGCAAGAAAAGGTATATCAAACGACTTTTTTTTTTTACTTTCTGTACTGTGTTTACTGCAGTAGTCTTTAGTGGCAGTTCCTATTTCGCGCATTGCTTGTTATGTTTTCCATATTGAACTTATGAGAGCCTTGTATAGGGTATATGTAAGGTGAATGGACTTGCCTGAACCTGTTTCCTATTCGGTTTCATCACTGAAGTAGAAGTCAAGTGAAATTCGGACATTGTTAATTGAGACCTAGTTTGTAATACAGCTTTACTTATGTAACTTAAATTCCCGTGCATAGGAAGTTATAGATGTCTACCATTTCCCTTCCATAACCCATTCATATCTGTCACTATCATTGTTGCAAATATTTTTCTAGACCCCTTTAGAAAGTTTAGAGTTTAGACTAGTGATGTTTGCACAAAAATGTCAATTACATGACTCGGGACATTTTTACCTGCATGTCATAAGAAGGTGTTAAAGGCCATGCTATTTAAACTACTATAATATAGAGGTCCACCAATGTTTGATTTAATCCAATATTTTTGTATCATCCTTTTCGAAATTATTCTTCCCTTCCATCCTAATAACGGATTATTCACTTGAATGTGTTCTCCGTTTAGTAATATATGTAGTATGGGTGTGCCGTGTGAGTGCCAGCGCCTCTAGTCATCTTGAAAAGGGCAGGTGAAAATAAAATGTTTGAAGACTTTAAGTAGACACAATCTAATAGAAATAGGTGGAGAAAAAAATGATTTTATGGGATGAGGGAGTAGTCACTACCTTTTGAGCACTTTCATATAGATTTAACTCAATAGTTTGGGCAACAGAAAGGAATTATGGAGACTTCTATAAGCAATAATTTAAAGCGTTGGGATGTATTTCTGCAATCTCAAATTTCTACCATGATTAAAGTCCATGTATGCGGATTTGTGTAGATAAGTAATGGAGTTCTTCAGCTTGACTGGCAAGATAGTAATTTTGGTAACTGGATCCCCAAATTATTTCACTTGGTATAGTAAGATATTTCTTGCTCAACTATCTGTCTGTATGGTGAAGTCCCTGCTTTGTATTATTTTATATGTTCGTTCACATTCTCTTAGTAATTAAGAATTTGTTCCCGATCTTTTAATAACCATTACAATGTGATTTGTTTCCAATCACAGGGGTTCAACATCGAACCCTAAGGCTTAAGCAGAAGTGGAAGAGCTGCACTGAAGCTCGAAATTATGATTTCAGGTAAGTTGATTATACTTCTTCTCAGGGATTGCAATTAGTCCTCATAGTCGTGTTTGTTAGGTCTGAGATTAGTGTTGCATTTTAAAGTAGTGTTGTTGATATGTCTGAGAGTAGCATCACTGTTTTGAAATAGTGCTGTTACTCATTATCATTCTTTTTTCGAGCTATACTTATACTTTGGTCTGTTTCTACTGAATCATCCCGGTTGACTTTTTGAGGGTCATTTGACCCCTTGAATTTTTTTTAGCTTTTAAAGCTACTATATTAAATCTTTCCAGGTACTGTAATTAGCTAGACCAAACTTTAAAATCCGTACCTGTCTGCTGGAATCCACAAATATATGTGGCATTTTTGTGGTCTATTTTTATATCAAATTGCATGCCTGTGACTTTGAGGTAGGTATGTTTTCATCCACATTCCTTTTGATAATTTAGTTATCTTTTATTTAGAGTAAATTGCATGGACACCCATGTAGTTTGTTAGTACCACATTCACTACCCTTCTATGTTGACATGTACTATTAAAACCTTTCTGTAACTCACAGTGATGGAAAATACACATCCAACCTTACCGCCCTGTCTCCACCCCCTCTTTCCCTGTCTCTTTCTCTACCTCCTCCCTCATCCCATGAAGCACCATCCTTGCTGCCCACCGGAGCCCTAACACAAACCAATCTTTGACGTCCAATCTTTGATGATATTGCCCTCATGTGAACCCTTAGTTGTTGGAGCTAAAAGTGGTACATTTTTGTTCAAGTGTAATGTCATAAGCTCCATTGGGGGAGGGTAAATAAATACTTCTGATCTTTTTGTCACTGAGTTTGTGATTAGAAAATGGGAGGGAAGATGGTATTGACAAACTACAGGGGGTGACCATGCAATTTGATTAAACATGAACCGCAGGTAGATGATATCGTTGATTCTTTCCAAACCACAGGTTAAATAAGGAAATCCTGGAGCTTCTGATCGCACGATCAGGACCTTCCTGATCGCACAATCAGCTCCTGCTGCTGACTTAGAGACCTTGGTCTTTAAGGCATAATTCTAACAATAAGTTTCCAAGCCAGTTTAAACAAGCACTCTTAACAGTCTCATCAATGACATCTACGATGTGCATAGACCCCATTCCAAAGTGGCGTCTGGGAGATACTAACACAGAAAACCTTCACTGTGAGCAACACCTTAGAGGTTGCAATCAGAATCATTAACCACGGAGTAATATTAGTATTTGTTAGGTTTGAAATGAGTTAGGTTTGACTTTTTGAGATGAGTTAGGTCTGAGACGAGCAACACCCTTTTTTGAACAGTATTCTGTAGTTTCCAACCTTGTTACTACTAATATATATGCTTGTTGCTTTTCGGACATTCTCAACTAATCTGACAGTGGGCTTTTTGTGTGTTCATATCTCAGGTAGGGCTTTTACAGAAGGATGGATCGATGACAACTAATGAAGTAGATACCTTGCTAAGCATCAAGGATTGAAGGGGAAAAAAACTAGAGATAGTAGGAGCAAGTTTTAAGACTCAAGATGCTAATTACTGTTTTCTGGTTGTGGAGTATCATTATGTTATGGTGTTTTATTTGTATTTAACATCGTTTACTAGCTGCTGCGACCTAGTACCACTACAACTCTCAGACTGAATGGTTCCCTTACAATTCTGTCCCATAAATTATTGTCTCTTTTATGCTGTGTTTGTTTAGCATAGTGATGGGGCACTGGTTCATGGAATTTTGCTACTAATCAAGCAGTATGAAATTTGCGGGGCTCTCTAACTTCGTCTGTTTAGTGTTTAGAGGTTCTCTTTTTTCTCAATATAGGGCACGGGTATTCAAATAATGTTCCTTCGGATGAACGTACTTCCGAGGAAAAGCAACTTGTTAAGAAACTTCTTACTTCAATTTGAGTTATGCGACAATTTGAACTATATGATGCAACTACTAACTAAAACATGACATTTATAAAGAACAATGCAACCTAATCTTGTTCTAACTGATTGAAGTGTTTTGATGTTGCTTTTTTGTGTTCCCAAATTTGCTATCATACGTAGAACTCGTGGTGGGGGTGATGATGATGATGCGAAATATTCTTATTAACAGTGGAATAACAGGGAATACGGAGAACCACACGTAAACAAAACTTATAAAGAACATTTCCATCTAAATTAGAGGGGGAGATATCATGATGGAAAAAGTTAATGTAGTGTTTGAAAAAATGAGGATTTCCTTCAACAACAGATTTTGTGGAACTATTCATTAGCTTAGGGAATTCAATTTCGGTAAGAAAAAACATGTTCAGAAGCAGAATTGTACGCCTGAGAACCGGGAACCTGTTGCAAGTTCATAGCATCATACGTTTATCAAGAGTTTAATGAGCAACTCAGTTGAAACTAGAAGAAGTTTTAATGAGCAACTTAATTGAAACTAGAAGGGGCACGATCTAGAGATAATACAGTATAATTAATTCATTGATTGAAAAAGGATTACATTGTATAATAACTTGCTAGGCTACGAACATATACCGATATACATGATGGTAACTGGCTCATATTACATACAAAATGAGCCTCAGATACAAGACTACATATGAAATGATAACAATAATAATAATAACAGTTAGAACAAGGCGATGAACTGTTGCTTCTTCGGCCTTTCTGCTAACTTCGGGTCAAGTATTGATCTGCCTGAACACGATTTGAAAACTGTAACAGAAAGGCCCAACTACGCCTGCACGACAAAAAACTTTCTAGAGCCTGAATATGGACATGATTCCCTAAAATATACTACTACTTGGGTGTCTGGGATTTATCAGTCTTGAAGAACCATATTTAGTTCCATAGCACTTTTTGCCAGTAAACCACCTCTCCTGCAAATTATGCCATAAAAAAGGATTAGCAATATTCAGTTATGAACTGCAAAAGCAACACTCTTGGCTTCTCAAGGGAAGAACATAATCCCACAATTACTCAACAGAGGGTTGAAAGAAGGAAATGAGTGTGCTAAGTTAGAATATGAAATTTTTCACTAGCAAGTTTCGATCTATTTGCAAGGGTAAAATTCACTTACACTCCCTTAGTTCTGGTTGATCTTCACTTATATTCCTCTTAGTTTTAAAAAACTACACTTACACCCCTTTGTGTATTCACGCTACTAGTTGGTAGGGTAACTTCACAACTTCAATTTTTCAGAGAGATTTACCCTTGCAGAGGCTGCCAAGACATATCCACCCCGAATGTGTATTCTTAACACGTGCAAAATGTTTGTACTCTATTGCAGATTTCGTATGTGTTTCTCTAAACCTGGCGCAACTACTACAAGCAAAAGAGGGGACTAACACAAGGCAACACTTACAAATTTGGGGGTGGATTGGCCTTTACAGCCTCCTCTGTAAGGGTAAATTTGTCCGAAGAACTGAATTTGGGAAGTTACCCAACCAACTAACAAAGTGAATACACACAGGGGGTGTAATTGACAGCATGTTTGCTACTGTCAGATTTGATATATGCTGCTGTTCGCTTTCCAGATACGACTATGAATCCACATGGTAGCGAGCTTTGTTTTAAGACAGCTTACAAGTTCAAATCATCTCTCAAACCCATATTTTCTTTTGCACCCCAATTCCACTTGTTATTTTGTACAATGCATTATTTAGCTTATTTCCAAATGCTCCCCCCATAATGTTCGAAGTAAGGATAAATCCGATTCGAGTTATGCATTATCGGCCTACTTTTCTAGTAGATTTAACATAATTCCTTGGGAGAATAGATTAAGCGGTTAAAAGTAGCTTTGATGCAATTAATGCCACACATTAGTACAAAGGTAAAAATAAAATATAGCACAATCAGAACAAACAGTTTCTTGACTTAATCTTAAACGAGGAAAAAGGCCATGTATATCAAGTTTCAAAGTCCAATGAATCAACTAGAGCATGACGATCACACAGCATCACCAGGTAAATGATGAAAGGGAACTCATGACAACTTAATATGAAGTTTGAATGCTTTACAAGACAAGGAAAAAGCCAAGAAAGTCCCATTACCTTATAAGCACTGGAAGAACTCTTTGAATCTTTTGGAGTTGGATAAAACACTGATTGCAGCATTGAATTCTGAATTAAGTTTTCCCTTCAGAGTTAGTATGCAACCAATGCGAGAGACTCTCGTCCATAGACAGGTAAAGTTTCACAAGAAACAAAAATAATTCATACCTCTGCTCTTTATGAAGATCAACGCCCACGGTGGGGGCAGCTGAAATAGTGGAGCGAACTACGGGCCCAAATACAGCTACGAGCTTCAAGAGCATCTCCAAGGATATATTTACATGCCTACACAATTAAAAGGTATTTTAGGATATAAGAGAGTTTTTACTTTTTAGGATATAATGACTAGTACTCTGTACTCCCTCTGTTCTCCCCGTTTCTTCAAAAAAATTGGGGGCACGGAGATTAAGAAACTCACTCAAATGACCATTTCACCCATTCTTCTTTTATTAACCCCCCCCCCCCCCCCCCCCCCCCCCCCTCTTTCATCCTCCTTCAGCCCACCTCTTAGTTTAACAGCAACAAGAACACATTACCATCAACAGACTTAAAATCACAAATCAACATTTTAACAGATCTAGAGCAAAAAAATGAGAGATAATCAATCTACAGAAAGAGGGAGGAGAAGAAGAAGAAAGAAGAAGAGCAGAAGGAGGAGGACGCCTCCGCCGTCAAACTCGCCGCTGCCAAGGACGCCAACCGCCCTCCTCGACGACGATCGGCTCATTCTGGCTTCTCTCTATTTCTCTCCCTCCTCTTATTTTTATATCTCGGTGATTTCAGAGTGTAGGTCCACTGTTCTTCGATGCCTTCTTGTCTCCGGCGGCGGCGGCGGCGTTGGGGAGATCATCTGCCTCTTCATCAGACGAAAAGACAGACAGAGATGGAGATGAGAAGATCCGTGGTGGAGATGGGGATGGGGCCGATAAATCTCCTCGCTCTGTCTCCCTCTCTTTCTCTTGTCTGAAATGGGATTGAGGCTATCTTCTCTGGGCGGCTGTGAGTGTGAGATGAAGAACAATTGGAGAATGAGGAGATAAAGATGTGGTGATAGAATTAGGTTATCTGATGGTGAAGAAGAAGAAGAAGAAGAAGAAGAAGAAGAAGAGCAGAAGGAGGAGGACGCCGCCGCACTGAGGACGCCTCCGCCGTCAAACTCGCCGCTGCCAAGGACGCCGACCGCCCTCCTCGACGCCCATCGGCTCTTTCTGGCTTCTCTCTATTTCTCTCTCTCTCTCTTCTCATCTTTATATCTCGGTGATTTCAGAGTGTAGGTCCACTGTTCTTCGATGCCTTCTTCTTGTCTCCCGCGGCGGCGGCGGCGGCGTTGGGGAGATCATCTGCCTCTTCATCAGACGAAAAGACAGACAGAGATGGAGATGAGAAGATCCGTGGTGGAGATGGGGATGGGGCCCATCAATCTCCTCCCTCTGTCTCCCTCTCTTTCTCTTGTCGAAATGGGATTGAGGCTATCTTCTCTGGGCGGCTGTGAGTGTGAGGTGAAGAACAAGTGGAGAATGAGGAGATAAAGATGTGGTGATAGAATTAGGTTATCTGATGGTGTTTGGGTTAGTCATGTAGTCATGTGGGTTAATTAATCACTTATTATCATTTTGGCTTAATTATTAGAATTACTTTGGTAAGTTTAATTAGTTAGGCCCAATTAATGATGAGTGGGTGATTTTTTCATTAAGGGAAAGATAGTGTTTTTACCGTCAAAAGTTTCCTTTTTTAGAAATTTTGAAGAATCAGAGAGAACGTCCAAATAAGGAAATTTCGAAGAATCTGGAGGAACGGAGGGAGTATGAGTTTACCTTTCCATCTTGCTCCCAAGTAAACCCAAAAGCACAGGCAACAAGCATGAAAACAGATCTAAGGTGAGGACATCCATCTTCTCCATGAGCAAACCGATCAACTCTGCTTGTATCTGCACCAACGGATCGAGTAACAGTGTCAGTACCAGATTATTCTATCAGAAATGGAAGGTTGAAACAGCTAAATCTTCAAAACAACACTCACTGAATGATCTGGCAGCTTTCTGACAGCTTCTATAGCACCCTTAATGTCGTTGCGTACCCAGAAATGGCGGACCACCTGCTTTAATCAAACATAATATTATATCCGGTTCATTTCCGTGGGGACACTCATCAAAACCGGGCATTACAGAAATTTAATAGATGTTTGAGTCCTATAGGAAGTCAAGAAATGGACATTTAGGGGTTGAATGTAGTAGGTAAAGGTAAATGTCCACAATAGCTCTTTGAGAAGTAGTTCAATGTCTCTTTAGAAGTTAGCAGAAAACCAACAGTTGTAACCACTCCACAGCCCTGCAAAATGTACCTGTAATTTTGTCAACCTGGAACGAAGGATGCTTAAAAATACATCATGATTTCGCATCAGATCTTCAAGAAGATCTCCATCACCCGAAGACGTTGATTGAGTTTCATTCATTGGAGAGCGCCGATCCTGCCAGCCGTCAAAGTGCATGATAAGTATTTAAAAAAAAAAAAAAAACTATCCGATATTCATGACTTAGATGATAAGAACTCCTGACATGTACTACAGTGGCACCAGTTGGTAGGGATAAATATCCATTCAGAGGTCTATGTATTCAGTTGTATGAGTGAACATACTCCCTCCGTCCCAAATTGAGTGTCTACCTTTCCTAAAATGGATATCCCAAAATGAGTGTCCTACACCAAAATGTTGCTTAGTTTTCTACTTTCCTTTCCTCCATATACCCTTTTTCAAATCATTATTTTTCACTTCCCAAGAAAAAGATCACATACAACAAAGAACATTTTAGTAAACCCATAAAGTCAAAGTACATCCTTAATCTCCGTGTAAAGTCCACCCAAACATTCAACATGGGACGGAGGGAGTACATAAACTGTCAGCATCTACTGATGCCCATGAGTATAGACCCCTACCAAAACTGGATAAATATCCACTTTATATGGTGACTAAAAAGTACAACAGAGTAGAAACATGTGATTGGAACTTGGAAGTACCTCTGTTCTCTCAGAAGCTCGGTCATTTGTAGAACAAGCATGAATTGTAGTTGCCTCGTCCCTGTTGATACCAACTGCTGTTGTCTCATTCCTGTTGATACCAATTGTTGTTGTCTCATTCCTGTTGATACCAACTGCTGTTGTCTCATTCCTGTTGATACCAATTGTTGTTGTCTCATTCCTGTTGATACCAACCGTTCTCGTCTCATTCCTGTTGATACCAATTGTTCTCGTCTCGTTCCTGTTGATACCAATGGTTGCTGCGTCATCCCTGCTGATACCAACTGCTGTTGTCTCATTCCTGTTGATACCGATTGTTGTTGTCTCATTCCTGTTGATACCAACCGTTCTCCTCTCATTCCTGTTGATACCAATTGTTCTCGTCTCGTTCCTGTTGATACCATTGGTTGTTGTCTCATCCCTGCCAATACCACCTATCTCCCTCTCCTCTCTCTTGATGAAGAAAAAGCAAAGGTAAAAAATAAGTTAACACAAACGCTATTACAAAAAAAACGGGTTGTAAAGAGCATGTACATTTCTTAATTATGTATCTTGTAGTATAATATAACCATGGGTGTCAAGGACAGATAGAGAGAGCATCAACTATTCTCACTGGGACTTCAAGTTAATAGCCAGGTAAACCTCCAGTTAACTGAAATGAACTCGAACTAGCAAACACTGACCAAACCCCAAAGGCTGACAAATTGATGTCCGAGAAAACCCCATAACCCACTGGAGCTTTAACTAGTCATTAATTTCAGGGAAAATTAATAGAAGCGCAAACAAGCAGTCTGTTCTGATAAGTTTCAATTAATTGTGCACTACTGTATAAACAGTAGTAGTAATAGTATTGAGTAAAACAATCAGATCGAACAAGATATTTCACACAAACAAAATCAAACATTTCCAGTTTCTGAAACAGACACTCGTATAATCTTACTCCCTCCGTCCCAAAAAAATGTCTTCTCTTTCCTAAGATGGATGTCTCAAAACACCTAAACTTCTTATTCTTACTTTTTTCACTTCCTATGAAGAAGTACCGGAATGACAAAGGTTATTATTGTAAATCTATCAAGTCAAAAGTATATCCTAAAACTCCGTGAAAAGTCAAGCAGCACATTCTTTTCAGGACAGAAGGAGTATAAGTTTTCATTTAATAAGATGTAATATTAGTACTTCCCAATTTGGTTTCATCTCACGTTGTTGAAGTCTGACACAGTTGGAAATGTTTACTATACCGTATTACAGTTACTATTAGGCCCAGTAAAAGTTATACTCCGACGGTTGCCCAACCTAAGGGTAAAAGTAGTTTATCCAAGTCTTTGAAGCACCCATGGAATTACTCAAATAAACTTTTAAGTCAATATATCTACAAGACTGTAAGAGATAGTTAGCTTTTCTGTTTCTAATTTAGAAAGTTCTTAGATATCCATGGCAGTAAGAAGGTATAGTAACGCGAGGTAAAACTTGCAATCAAGATAGAAGTCAGTTTTCAACTCAAACTCCATAGGAACAGAATCAACAGAGTTATTAAGGCCATCATGGAATTAAATGAAGGATTTAATGCTGGTGAGTTATCAAACTACAAGTCTTGCTTCATCCAAGTTCTTATAGAAGAAACCAAAAAGAAAGAGTGTGATAAAATGCAGAGCTTTTAAATGCCACGTGAATAAGCTAAAGGAAACAGGTCCATATGTCCAAAGTTCGATCACAAATATAAAGGTGATTCAATTTGTCCAGTTCTTAACTGGTGCCACCATAAAGAGTAATTCAAGTTTGTGAATTATAAACCTAAGTCTAGGATTTAACATAAGTAGATGAATCATACCACTATTGGAACTGCTTTAGAAATCTCAGGCACCGCCTTTACAGGAGAGGTTGCTTCGGGTGACTGAGCTTCATCGCCTATTGGCTTCTCTCTTTGTTCAAACCTCTCAACCAGGCTGCGTGTCCGTCCCCGTACAACAGCCACTGAAAAAATACAATTTCTCAATGAATCAAATCATACTTAATGCTTCAAAACATGCAAGTACAAGATGGAACTACATGTTTACATATCAGACCTCCATTAACAAACTTGACGGAGTTTGTCTCGGCGGAGCTGTTGACGACCCCATTTGCTGGAAAAGTGAAGGATTTGTCAGCATTCAGCCGAACGAAATGTACATATTACAATCAAAATTCACAAATCCGCATCTAAATGACGCTTTTAGATATAAAAGGAGATTTTTTTAATAATAATTGAAGACCAACTACATGAATCGTAAGCCTAGATTGAACATAAATGGTAAGCAAACTAATAATCTACCAAAGCAGAACATGAATGAAAACAGAAAATACTATGAAGTCATGAGAGAAATTCTAAAGAAAAATATGAACACATTTAATTCAAGACTATCCTAAATCTTAATTAAGCAAAAACTTCTACTGGATAAAGTCTCTTCAGATATCTTCAACTTCGAATGGAGTGAATAGATTCAACACACTATTTAAAACATTTTCCAAGACTCGTCGCGAAAATTAAGAAATTACCCCCTTTTGAAAAAGAGTAATGCTATACGTACCAATATAAACATCATCTATAGGGCCCACCGCTATCTGAAGCAATTTTCAAGATATTGGTCAATATAGCAGATGTGGCAAGTAGGGATATTTTTGGGACATCAATGTTGGGAAATATAGCATTTTTGTTTGGAAAAAATAATACAAGAGAATTATAAAGCTGGGCCAAGCTGCTTGCAAATCCATGAAAAGTTCATGTCAAAATGAAAAGTATGAAGGGAGCAGACAAAAATAATTCCAGATCCAGGGGCGGAGCCAACCTCGGGCACGGGTAGGCACGTGCCCTACCCCTTTTAGAAAAAGATGCAATTTTACCCCTATGTTGCAAAAATGTATTCAAAAGTGACCCGCAATAATTGAGAAATTGCCCTTGTTAAATTTGAATTTTTGCTTAATGCCCTGGTAGTTTTCAATTCCTGGCTCTGCCCCTGTCCAGATCCCAACCCTCGGAGAACTCTTGGGTGACAACGATAGACATGCTTTCTGAATGCAAATAAATCTCAATCCATATCTCGTTCATGCAACCACGAACATTTACAGAGTCAGCAAAGAACTTCCACGCTTTAAACTTAAATGAGCCCCACCTAGCATACTAGTCCTATATAACCTATGTAAGTTCCGCGAAAGGCTACAATGATAATGAAACCATGTTTATCTGAAGGCCCAATTAAATATGTTTTGGTCATACTTTTCTTGCCTATAGCTGAGGATAAGTAAAAGCACACGGCTGTAAATTTTGCAGAAGACATATAAAGACGACAACGCAACCATAATGGATATAGTAAAGGAGTAAGTAAAGGTAAGAGAAAATGTGGAAAGTTATCAACTTATCGTAAATGAATCATAAAATGGCATGAAGGAACCAGAACTTACAATTCTCTTGACTAGATGGTGTACTCGGCGATAAAATTCTCTCAAGCTTTGGGGCAACAACCTCAACATTCGACTGCTTTTCCTCAGAGGTTTCTCTGGCATTATTTTCGGCTACAAGCCTGTCATTGCAGTTGTCCTCCACAGTGACATACCTTTGGTTGCTCACAGATTCTGATACATCAGGTACTAATAGCCTCTCCCTATCAATTATAACAGGTGAATGCCGCCTTGCATAAGATGGATTCTGTGACATAACATTGTTGGACCTTGCAGAGGTTATAGACTCTCTCCTAGAGTTGATAAAATCATTTGAATCAGGACTGTCTCGAAGTACAAGTGCGGGTACTACGAAAGATCTGGCTTTTGTTCGTCCAGTTGCTTTGGCCTGCACCCCAACTGTAGAAACCTTCTTTCGTGATGGTACACTTCTAAATTCACTGGAATCGGATGGAGTCACAACTCTAGAAACCTTCTTTCGTGGTGGTACACTTCTAATTTCATTGGAATCAGATGGAGTCACAACTGTAGAAACCTTCTTTCGTGATGGTACACTTCTAGTTTCATTGGAATCGGATGGAGTCACAACTGTAGAAACCTTCTTTACTGATGGTACACTTTTAATTTCATTGGACTCTGATGGGGTCACAATTGCAGAAACATTCTTTTGTGATGGTACACTTCTAATTTCATTGGAATCGGATGGGGTCACAATTGTAGAAACCTTCTTCTGCGATGGTACACTTCTAATTTCATTGGACAGTGGTGAAGTCACAATTGTAGAAACCTTCTTTTGTGAAGGCACACTTTCAATTTCGTCGGAATCAGATGGGGTGACAATTGTAGAAACCTTCTGTTGTGATGTTACACATCTAATTTCATTGGAATTGGATGGGGTCACAACAGTAGGGGAGGTATGTGACCCCACCATTTTCGAATTAACTGGCTTCCCTCCTGCAGCTGCACATGAAAAAGTATTAAAAGGAATACGACGAAATATAATTGTAGTGAACTGAGGCAGGAAATATACATAAGTGAAACCAAGGATCCACATTACAATTAACAGAAATTGACAGATGAAACGGCATTTAGCCACGCCATGCCTGTCAGAAGTATATAGGCAAAACTCCGGTTACAATGGCCTAGAGCCGGTGGAAGTCCTATTTAAAAAAAGTGTGGATACATGGCACCTTTAGTGAACCTTTTTGTCAACTTTCATTCCATACATTAGGCAGACAATGTATTGTCAGATAACAAGATCATGTGTGCTTCTAAAGCTAAAAGACACACATAAAAATGTTGAAAGGAAGAGAAATAAACAAAACAAAAAATTATAATTCAGGGAGAAATTTGCACGTCTTTATGCGTAAAATTAGCAGATAGCTAAGTAGCTCTCTTGATAAAAGACAATTTTACCATTCAGCAGATGATACGTTGATAAGTTTTCAAGGCAGGGTAAAAAGTGCCTGACTCGGGTTCACAGAATGTAGATTAGGAAATAAGAATCTAGGAAATAAGAATCTCATACAAATAACAAATCATTTTACTTTAATATTGTGCACAAACGGAAATGTAAATACCAGACAATTAAAGGTAAGATAAAAAATAAATGCAGTGTTAGAATAGAACTTACTGTCCACGTATATATTTTTGATCTCCTTGTTATCATAATCTGGAGACGGACAGCGCAAACTTGAGGTAGTCCTTCTGTGACTCCCTTGTTTTACCAAATGACCTTCCTGCAGTTCATGTTTCTCCTCAGGTGAGGCAGTCCTTAGACTCCCTTGTTTTACCAAATGACCTTCCTGAAGTTCATGTTTCTCCTCAGGATTGCTAATTTCATCGGGTACAATACCAGTCCGGTATGGCTTGATAAGCTAACGAGAACAGAAAAGAAGGATATCATCAGGTCAAAGAGGAACCAGAATCAAAATGAAGATATAAAACACAAGAACCAGATAGCTAAAGAGACATAGTATTTATCAAAGCAGCTAATGAGAAAAAATGAAAAGAAAGCTACCGAAATGTCTGCCGCCCAAACGGCAACTGAGTTATGATAATAAGAGCAACCCAACAATTTCCCATCATGGACAGACATGTCACCCAACGTTGACCATCCCATATCCACAGCATCATGACAAACTACAGGCTCCCAAGAGACAACCTGCAGCACACCAATCATGGAGATCGTAAGGCCATGTAAAAATTTGATTCAGTTAAAATAAAGTACAAATACTACGAAAGAGAAGAGACAAAACCTTTAAACTATCATCCAATCCGCAAAACAGGGTTCTGCCATCAGGATGAAAGGCAATTGAGCGTACTCCGGTAGCCTGGAAATAAAACAAGAAACTTAGGAACTTGGGAAATCAAACAAGAAACTCTGGTGGTAAGTCAAGAATGAATTTCTGCTATCATAAAAGGGAAAAGGTGATACTCGACAAGTGGGTAATCAAGAAATATGAAGAGATCTATAAAATTTATCACAAGTTTAGATATGTCTTTATACCTCAGGTTTGGTGGATCCAATCAATTCGAAGGTTTCCAGATCCCACAGTTTAACTGTCCTGTCAGCTGAACCTGAAACCAATAAGTTACAAATACTGTTAAAGTGAAAGGAAACAGCAGTCTTGACAATGTATTGGTCGTGACCTCCATTATTCAACGAAGAGGTCGAAGCAAATGACCCTGAACAGCAGGCGAGCTACCTCGCCACCTTATAATCAAATAAAGTCACTAGTAAATGAGTCATGTATTGTTTGTTATAGTAAGCTTGACTATTCAATTGACTAACATGCATATCAAATGTTCATTTACTATATTTGTACTTAACTAGTACAATACAAAATTTAGGGAGATGAAACACTGTAGACATAAGTGTTATTTGGATAGGATTAGAAAATTGATGATGGTGTTTACATTTGTATTAACATTTTATTTCCCTTTTTCCTTTCTTGGCAAGCCTAAGAATCAAAGGTGGCTAGAAATGCCTAGATAGTAAACTGCCGCAAAAGAGAGGTCCAAACCTATCAGTCTGCAGTCTCAAACAAGTAGCATGTATGCGTTGCAGCAGAGCAGACATAATAGAGTATGTTTGACCATTCTAGTGGTGTACCACCAAAGACGTAACAACTTGAAATGCAAAGACCATGAATTAAAAATCACAGTCTAATCCAGGGGCGGATCCAGGATTTTTGCCTCAGTAGGGGTTAAATTAGAAAACGGGAACATTTTGATAAATAAACCTAAGTAGTGGGGGGCTGAGGGTTATTGCTTGATTTCAGTGGGGGCTCAAATGAATTTGATGAACGAAACGTAGGTTAAAATTGTAATTTCAAAGACTTGAGTGGGGGCTATAGCCCCCACAGTGCCCTACTTGAATCCGCCACTGGTCTAATCAGAAAAACATCAGGAATTCTGCCATAACAAAGTTTATATTACTTACCAGTTGCCAGAAGGAATTCAAGAGGATGGAAATCAATAGAGCGAATATGTCCTTCATGAGACTTAAAATCATGCAAGAGCTTTCCAGCAGTGAGGTCCCATATCTGTCCAAAAAAGACACAGATATCACCAACATTAAATCACAAGGAATAGATACTTCACACTCAAATCAGCCGCAAGTACATTTAACATTACCTTTACAACGTTATCAAGTCCACCAGAAACAACCCAACGACCATCAGGGGTGAATTTTATGTTACTGATTCCTCGCGTATGACCCTTGTATGTGTGAATGCATCCTTTCTTTCTGATATCCCAGATCTTCAGGTTAGTATCCATCGAACCAGAGGCAAAAAATTCGCCAAATGGGTGGAATTCGACAGCGCTGCAATAGGATCTGTGCCCAGGGAGAGTGCGAACCACTACACTTCACAAACAATAGTTACCAGATTAGAACAGTCCTAATACCTTTATTGAAATCCTTGTTACTGCACAAGACTGCAGTTAAAGGAAGTATCAGAGAGAGAACATAGTCGACATACAAACCCTACTCTTTGTTTCCTAGAATCGAATTTTGTATTATGTTAAGAAGAAATGGATTGTATAGTTGTATCTACTACTCAATCCAGTAATAGAACTAAAACTTGATAAAGGTAACAAAGAGCAATGAACTTACTCTTTGTTTCTTCTAAATCCCATAGTTTGATGGCACCCGAAGTAGCTCCAGCCAGCACTAAAACCTCTGCTGAATTAATTGTTACGGATTCTACTGGAGTTGCATGACCACATAGGCTCTGCAGAAATGTGCAAGAAAAGAAATGAACACATTGATAACACAATAAAATAAAGTATTTAAATGGTGAGCCGCCTCTAATTTGCCTAAATCTAGAAGGCCGATACTTCAGTAAGATAGTTGATATAAGTGCATTTATTGTCTGCGCTATTGTGTTGCAAGATTAAGCACCGAGAGAGAGGAGCCCTATAGTATGATTTGGGGCACCCACTTACCAATCATACTATATTAACCACCAACATCATCACCATTCCAACAATATCACGCGACAACACGTTCACATGATAACCAACAATTTCAGGTTTAGATTGCGGTCCCAATCATCATAAGATCAGTCATATTGTGACGGAAATCAGCAATTGAAGGCATAGATTTTGAAAGCTTTAGCTAATTGCCCAATTTAACAAAATGACATGTTCCATACATAGTGTTTTCAGTAATTTAACAGTATTTGATCAACACAAGGGCCCATAAAACTACGTAATCGTTACCGGTTTTTGTTGTATACTGAAAACCCTAACTTTGCAAGTTCGGACAAGAGAGGAAGGTAGCCTGAATCTAACTATAGATATCTTCTTAGCATTTGGATCTACTTCTTTGAACCCACATTTTCTTCTACTTGCACATTTATTAGGAGCATACGGCAAAACTAACTATTTGGAAACTCTAAAAAGCATATCACAGAATATTGGCCGATACGCTAACTTCGCGTAGACAGTTGGTATACTGTAGCCCGCTATGTAACAGCCGTTACTTTAAAACCACAAGTATGCATGTAGTAAACGTTCTCAACAAGGAATCACACTCGGACGTCTCCTTATTAGCACACATGAATGTGAACTTAAAAGAAAATTTTCTGCTTCTTTTGGTATGTAGAACTCAAACAAATTCTCACTGTATCCTCAAGGCTAGTGACCGCAGATTCAGAAGTTCATGCGCCATTCTAAATCACTCCACAAGACTAGTGACCATCCAGGCCTACAATCACGTGACTCACGTCCCTCTAGTGAATTTTGCCCGAAGTCCAACCGAAATTTCTAACTACAAAATGCATACGCAACATAATGCAGAAGAAGAATATCAAGAAAAAAAAGGCAACCCAAATTATAGGTTGGCTTGCCAATCCTGAACTCACCACTAGAGAGGTCGGCTTGCCGATCGACCAAACATTCACTATCTGATCATCTCCACCGGTCACAAAAAGCCTACTAGTCTTCTTCCCGATTTCGAGACAGTTCACACTCCCTGAATGAGCCACAAACTCCTCTATATCCAGCACAGTTAAGGAAGCAAATACGTATAATCGAAACAACAAAAAACTCAATCAATCAGTCAGTCAATGCTCTCAATTTCTTAAAATAATAAATTATCCACCCTTTTCATTTCCAATAGAATGCAGAAGAAGAAACACCAATCAATTTCATTAGATTCATGACAAACTAGTACTTAACTTAAAGCTAATCAGCAATTCAAATCAACTACAATTCTCATTCCTTAACTCTCTTGAGTCTTGATATTCAAAACACATTTCTCAAGATAGCTCTAAAAAGTTAAAAACAGCATAGTTCAGATCAAAACCCTAGAACTAAAATCAGAAACCCAGATGGAAAGCGAGCTCATTTACAAAAACCCAGAAAGGATACGCAATTTGTAGCCTCGCTTCGCCATTCCAAGAGGCTCCGATCAAAGCGCCGACACAAGTTCTTGCTTCTGGGTCGTCGTCTTCTTCCACCGTGGCCGTGGTGGCGAAGTTGTGGAGGGCAAAATCGAATTTTGGGAGATGGGTTCTGTGTATGTAGAGATTCTACATGTAGGGTGATGGAAATCCAGCGAGAAAGATAGGGATTGGATTCAGATTTTGGGGGAATTCAGAGAGAGAGAGAGTAGAGAGAGAAGTGGATTAAAGAAATGGAAAAGATGGAAGCTTTTTGCTTTCCTTAGAGAGACCCGGATGGTGTCTACTCCTGAGAGAGTTTAGAGAGAGAGAGATGAGAGTTTAGAGAGAGAAAGAGTACGGCAGTGTCAATCTAGACCAGGGTGGGGAAGAAGAAGAGAGAATGGGAGGGGAGACACTGGAAATCCTTTAGACAAAACGATTGGCCTTGATGAGGAGCCTCTTTCCTTTTTTTTACCCTTGTGTGAATTGACGAAAATACCCCTCCCTTTTCTTATTTTATTTATTTTAAAATAAATAAATAAATCTCAAAAAAATCGTAATATTATATTTTTACGGTCCACTCAAACTCTTAACTAAATTTTTAAATACACAACATGTTATTTATATTATTAGAATTTATAATGTGACATTGCTAACTAAAAATCCAGAACTATACAAACAGAGAGAACTAAATTATACAACCAAACAAGTTCTATTTTGGATAAACCAGAAACCAGTATGGGCAAGTCGATGGTGTTGAGAAGCAGCAAAAGCCTCATCTTCATAGGAGTGACGAAGAGCGGACCACCTCCGTGAAGAAACCGGTTGGCGACAGCGGCGGCTGAGCCAGGATATCGAACCAGCCGGGGCAAAATTATGATGTGACGGGAAGTTTTAATATCAGCCGGGGCATTTATGTATTTTCTAAAGGGTCTTAAAAATAGCTATAGTTAAAGAGGTGCTAGTGGAGCTTTCGAAAAGTCAGGGGTGGCATTCTCTGGGCGGCGGTGTGGGAACCTGAGAAAATATGGTCGATAACCTCTGCGAGGACAACGGTTGTGGAGGAGAAACACCAACCGGAAACTCCATGATGGACGCCTAAGCAGCTGGCGGTGAAATAAAACGAGTGGCGGTGCAACCCAAAACCCGGCAGTTGAAAATGACGGCAGTGGGTTCGCCGCCACGAAACACAGTGAAACAAAACAGTCAAAACTTGGCGGTGTGGAAACCGGCAACAATGAACTCAGGATAAAACACCGAGAGAGAATCCAAGGGTGGAGATGAATTTTTAATTCTTTATTCGGAATTTAAAAATTTATTAAGTTTTTGTTCAATAATTTTTTGAGAAATTGTTTTGTTGTCAACCACGATTGAACACGTGACCTCATGCAGGGGCTTCCAACGCTCTACCACTTGAGCTACCACTCTAGCTGCTTGTTCAATAACTTACAACCGTCTAAGTTCCTCTTAATCGGCTGCTCAAAATAAAATATAAAAATACCCAAAAATATAAATTATACTGCGATTATTAATAATTCAACAGATTAACTAATCAACTCAACAAGCCTCTATGATTAAATTACTAGTTTCTTTTCTTAATTGTTTTGAAGTTGTTTGGTGTGATGATGCTTCATATACATCCTGGCCACTAACCTGCTCTACTATTCTAGTGGTTTAGGTTTCTTTATTTTCATTTGTCTTTTTATGTTTTTCTATTATTCTTCCTTCTTCTGCTCAAAAGAAAAATTATTCTTCCTTATTCTTTAGTTTTCTAAATTTGATTCCCTGCCTACACAAGGTTATAATTGGAATGATGTTGCACTGCCATGTTTATGTGGACGGTGGTCCTAAAATCAAATCAGTTAGTAGAACAACTTTCTTACAACTCAATTACATGGATCTCAACAGATTTCTTCCAAAATTTATTGCACAACCATAGTTGGTGTGTGTGCTTTTTAAGACCAAAAGTACTTTGAGAATTTCATAACTACATTTTGTCGACTTCATAAAATAGAATGAGACATTAGCCTTTTTGCTTGAAGTCTCTACATAGTAGATACTTGGGCAATTTTGTAATTCTTTACTTGCTTCAAATTATATGAAATTATTATGACAGTTATACTTTTGCATTGTATTGTGTTATCCAGTTCTATTTTTTTTGATGAAAGTGTTATCCACTTTTATGTGTTGCTATGTTGGTGTTATGCTTTTCAATGCAACGGCTTACAATAAAAAAGAATGGGTCTTCACGACAACTATGTAACAATGGATTGTGGGGAATAAGTGATCCAAAAAATGTGACATGTGGAATAGCTTATCCTTGACATATCCTATAAAACCAAACGCTTTATAAAATATTTAAAAAAGAATCCTAAAATATTTGAAGATAAATCTTTTTCTTTGGGACCGTGCATGACCTCGGGCACGAGTTATGCACTAGTCTTTATACGTATGATCACATCATTTCAAGTTTCAGTTTTACTTGGTATTGAAATATTCAAATTAATTACTACGAGATATTTCTGGTCAAGTTGCATGGTTTATGCATTATCACAATAATAGTATAATTTTTCTACATAACTTGACATAACATCCAAGCAGTACAAGTTCGGTGAAAGTCCAATACGTGCATGCATTATAAAAATTGACAGATAACCGTCATGTTGTATTGATTTTACAGACATCGCACATAAACATTGTCCATCACGCACTAATAGCACGTTTTGAGGGTGACGCCAATAAAATTAATGTTGTGTAGGCGTTATCCATTAACTCTCATAGTGTGTGTCTCACAGTCAAAGAACATCTACTGTACAGGTGTTATATGTCAAAAAATATTTTCAATGTTTTGCGAAGTGAGAATGCTTCATTTATCAGAAAAATGTAAACGCTTCTAATATAAGTTATGTTTTTCTTCCAAAAACTAGAGTTAGTTGGGTTTTCTTGAAGTCTTCTTTCAAGTCACTGTCTAAAAATACATTTCAAAAAATAAATAGCATGTCTAGGAGAATTTTAATAGCGTGTTTAAAGAAACGCGTCATTATTTTACCATGTGAATTAAAATAAGGAAAATATACTAGTAGTTATAGAGTTTGGAGAGAAATTGATTATTGAGTTTTTTTATTTACATTTGTATTTAAAAATAAAATAAATGTAAATTTCTTATTTGCTAAATTGACCATTCTAACTATTGAGCCAAAATCGATTAACTCGTCTTCAAGAGGATGATGTTACCAGACGAGCAAGTTTGGCACACTGGCTTGTCGACACAACGAGCTTAGATTATCAGCTTAGGATTACTTCCCATTCGTAGCCTCCACGTATCCCTTTCTTCTAGTCAGTGGTTCTCTGTTTGCATCCTACTTTAATTGACCGAATTTTCGGTGGCTGTCACAAACAATCTAACCTAATGTAGCTCAGACAATGGCAATTGATGCCTTAAATTTGAACCCAACAAATCTAACACTTATCATCTCATGTCTTTGTTATTTCATTTGCAATTTCAGGACCACTCATGTCTTTTGCAATAAAATATGTGTGTCTTCTTTAGTTTACAGAAATGGTACACATTCATGTGTTTTCAGGTCAATGAAGATACCAGCTTCATCAGTTTTAGAGAATGCAAAAAAAGGTGACATGTTGATTAGAGTGCCATGAATTGTTCGTGGATATGATCAAGGACCACTTCTGCTCTGGGTAACTCATATCTAACCCTTTCAAACATTTCTTGAGTCATCACTTATGTGTACATGAATGACCAGGTACAACTTTGCATTGACATTAGACCATTTCACATGCAAGTTTAGATCAATTATTAATACATGGTCAGATGAAGAATTTGCCTTTGGATGAGGATATTACCAAGTTTGTTGCACTAATCTCCATTGTATAGATATTACATTTTGTCTCAAAAGATTGTCATGTTCAACATTTGCACATTACTGTGAAGAACCATATAGTTGCCCAGTAGCAGTATCTACAGTGGTCATACTCTGGTGGTGAGCTTGACTCCATAACAGCATGGGTAAGAGATGTGACCATAATCTAACATGCACAACACAGAGGATATGTGAATGGCATGTGAAATGTGTCACAAGGTGCCATGTTTTCATGTTCTATGTAGTCTAGACTAGATGAAGCAATAATTATTATTTTTCTAAAAAAAAATTTTTTTTTTGAATATGTGCCTTTCTTTATCTATTTCCTATGCAAAAATAATATAAACCACATATTTTTTTTATCAAAGGTGTACATGCAATCATTGTATGGTTGTAGATTCACGGCATGTTTGCTACCAACTAAAAATGTAAATAATCATCTGAAAATAATCTGTAAAAATAAGTTAGTTGAAAATCTGAAGTAGTTGGACATTCTAACGCTGTTTTGTATGAGTTTAAAATCTGCAAATGTGAGATAATGGGTAAAATTTGAGCCGCTGATTATTGGTCAAAGATAAATTTTAGTCGGAATTGCAAAACATTGTAACAAATAGAATTAAATCAAATAATTAATTTTAATCAAAACTCATGAAAATTGGGGTTCCCTCCCAAACGTGCACTCATAACACAGCTCAAATTAAAACTGACTAAAAGAAAGTTAAATATATTTCGTACATGTAACTTCAGACATAATTTAATTTAAGTTGGATAATAATTAGTCAATTCTACCATATTCATTTTTGGTGATCATTTTCTTTTGATTATCTTGCATGCGAAATTTCTTGCTACCTCTCTGTGTATGAATAATTATTCGCTCAAACACATTTTAGTAGAGCGTAAAATTAAATCAGGATATTTATCAAAAAATTGATAGTAAAACTTACAAAAAATCTTATAAGTGTTGACAAATACTTTAAATATAAATTCATATTTCAAAGCATGCCAAATAATTTTAAGATTATTGAGTGGATTGTTTGCTTAGATTTTATTTTGACCAAATTATTGAGAGATATTTAGACATATGATCCCTTATACACCTTAATACCTTATTATGGTTTTGCAGCTTTCTCTTGTCCTTAAAACAAATACAACAACAAATGTGTGTTAGCTCAGCGGTACAGCGTTCGAAGCCCCTCATGCATCTTGAACTCATACCCGGTTATATGATGTAACTCTAAAAAACCAAATACAACAACTTAACAACATCATTAACCTACAAAATTGCCTCAATAAACCAAGCGATGTGAGAAACAACTCAGAAAATAGCATGCTGCAAAAATTGGCAGAAAACTGAAAGCGTCTACTCTATAAAACAGAACGGTTGACTTTATTTCAACCGTTAGATCCCCAACCCTTAGATCCCACCTACCACTCACTACTTAACTACCCACTTAACTATCCATTCGTTTTATCATAATTATAAAAAAGTGGTTTCCTTTGTTCCTAATTATTTAATACAATTATGTATGTTGTCTTTGTTTTTTGCCTGTATTTGTGAATAAAATTACTCATTTTATTTATGACATTGTAATAGGTGAAACATATTTTTTAGGTAGTGCCCTCGGGCACGGGCAATCCCAATTATGCAAGAAAAGAGCATAATAAATTCTTTAGAAAAAATCTCAAAAACTAAATGTAAATAAAATAGAAAAGGCTGGTTAACTATTTTATTGCAGGGTTATCCAATCAACCGACATGAAATTGATACATTGATGCCATTTGTTTCCTTGTCCTCCACAGGTATTGTCCTTAACCTCCAAGGACCAATTTGTCTTCTTACATCATTTCTTAAATGTAATTATATTTGTAGTACCTTATTATTTTAACTAAAAAAATAAATTATTTAGGATACTTTTGTTCATTCCTACTCCACAACTCAAACATGTATAGCACTTTTTTTTGTCTTGATCCACACCGTCCACTATTTTATTTATTTTATCATTTTAATTGATAAATCCATGTTCATCGCTGTCATAATGTGACATTGGTAGGTTTATTTATCATTAATAATCAAACGTATGCAAGTTTAAGGTAGCTAGGGACAAATGTTACTCATTCTAGCCTGTGAACGACACATTGCTTAAAGAGCAAATGAAATAGTGTATCAGTTCTTTGAATTTAAGAGTTTACATATGTCATTGTCGTATGATAATCGTATATTTATTATATATTATAGAACTATTATACTTAACTATTACGCAGTTTGACATTACAGACACTTTGGTGCACACAGTTTCAAAATTGACACTTAAGTGCACGCAGTTTTGACATTCTGACACTTCGGTGCACGCAGTTTCAAAACTGACACTTAAGTGCACGCGGTATGCATATATGAACGATAACATGCACCAATTTCGATGACGTCGTAGTTGATTTCAAGTGACGCAATCATCAAAATTGGAGCGGGATGCTTGTAATTTGCATATTGCATGCATTTGAGTGTCAATTTTGAAATTGTGTGTACCAAAGTGTAAAGAATGTCAAACAACATGGTAATTAAGTGTCAATTTTAAAAGGGTCAATTACTTATTACCCACCTCCAGTTTGGGGTAATAATCCACTTGCCACCTCCAGTTTCGTATCTCTCTTATCACCACCTAAAGTTTATAATTGTTAGCAATTAACAACTTTGGAAGATTTTGAGAAAAAAAGTTAACACCGTTAGGGATAAAAGCGTCTTTCACAAGTAAAAATTTCACATTAAAAAAAAAAAAAAAAAAAAAGAAAGGAGAAGAAGATATGGGACGCAGAAAGAAGATCGGGAATAGACAAATTGTCCTTCAATCTCAATCTTTATCTCCCTGCATCTCCTCTCACCCCTGATGCCTCTCTTTCTCTGAATCTCTAACCAAATTTTCCAGTCGTCCCAACCTTGGGCCAAACCAACCTCAAATCGCCACTATCTCCCTCGCCGGAATCAATGGAGGTCACCGAGTTCTCTCTCACGATCTGCTCTCTGGCGATGGTAACGGAGAAGACCCCCTCTCTCTCGTTCTATGCCTCTCTCTCTCCGACAGATCAGTCAATCTCTTTCTCTCTCACACTCAGATCTGGGTTTGTTAAATTGCTGGTATTATACTGGAATTTTGTATTCTGACCATTGTCAAATTTTGGGTCTTTTTTATTCTGTTGGTGTTTCAATTTTGGAATCTTGGTGTTTCGATTCGGCGTTGTGGACTTGCGGGTGTTTGGGTCCGATTCAAGTGCAGAGTAATGATTTGACTGCTCTGGAAGCGACTGATCTGGTTGTTGCTGATGATGTTATGAAAGTTGGGTGAATTTCACATGAAGATCCAATTGGTATGTCAGAATGTACAGGAAAGAAGAGACTAGCAGAATTAGAGCTATACATTTTGTTTATTACTATTATTCACGAGATTTCATAAATTTTCAGCAAATTCGATTTCATGGTGGTGTTGCTGGGGTGGGTGATTACCAGATTCTGGGTTTATGGTGGTGGTATTGGCGGCGGTGCGGTGGTGGAGGAATTGTGTTCTTCATGTTCATATTTTATTGATTGGACTAATTTACCCCTAAATAAACGTTAACTAACGGAAAATTTTAGACGGAAACTTCCCAAATTGTTCATGGTTATCAATCATAAACTGGAGGTGGTAATAAGTGGGATTCGAAATTGGAGGTGGCAAGTGGATTATTACCCCAAACTGGAAGTGGGTAATAAGTAATTGACTCATTTTAAAATTGCATGCACTAAAGTGTCAAACTGCATGGTAGTTAAGTGTCAATTGTTCTATATTATAATAATTAAAATGAAATGACACATAATGTAATACCCCGTTTATCTAGCAGGGGTAAAACAGTCATTTTAGAAGCATAATAATAATTTATTAGCAAAATAATATTTGAATAAAACTTTGAGTTTAGTTTATAAAAAAGTTTAGAATAGTATTCGAGTAATAGTCACGAATTAATTCGTAGTTGTTTCACCAATTTTAGCTAGTTTAGAGTTATAGCGCGCGTCCAACCACCGCGAGAATTGATAGGCTTGCCACACCTAATCTCCCAACCACATAGTACTCCACCCACACCCAAATATTTCTAATAAATATTAGTTAAATGAAATTTTTGTTTCCAGCAAGCTATCTTCTTCTTCCTCCATACCACTCCGTTTCTTCTCTTTAGCCCACTTTCTATTTTTGGACGTTTCCTCTCTTGATACCTATTTCCCTTTTTGGCATAGCTTTTGTTGCAAACTACCCAAAATACCCCTACAATGAATACCCCACCTATCATTTTAATATATCCCACTAACCCATTTTTTTCTCTAAAAGAATTCTATCCTATCCAGTGGCCTCTATTCACCTCACAATCTCACAGAGAGGATAGAGAGAGAAAGAAAAGATAGCCGGAGAGCTAGAGAGAGAAAGAGAGAGAGGAAGGAGAAGGGAGGAGAAGAAGAGTAACAGACGGCATATGAAGTGGATGAAGTCGACGACCCACGCTGCTAGTGATTCTCGACGGCGATGGCGATGGCGATGGCGCCGCTGGTGGCGACTGGGTTCTTTTTCCGGCGATGGTGGCGCAGGATCTGGAATTTTAGGCGGCGGCGAGTCTGGTAAGAGAAGGAGCCGGTGAGGAGGCGGATCTGCTCTCCGACGTGGTGGCGACAACGGTGTGCGCTTCTTCTTTTTCATATTCTTTTCTTCTTCTTCTCTTCTTCTTCTTCTTCTTCTTCTTCTTCTTCTTCTTCTTCTTCTGATTTTATCTTCAAATTATAATTCTTCTGTAAATATATAGTTGGATTCAGTGGGTTATGATGTTGGGATTGTTTGATGAGTGTTGGATCTGCGGTTGTTGACTGGTGGTGGTGTTGTAGTTGTTCTTTGTTGTTTCTGAAAATTCTTGCAATTGTTTCTGATAGAATCGTTGAAATTGTTTCTAAAAATTATGTTTCTGTTGGTTGGATCCATCTTCTAATCCATCTTCTTCTCCTTCTTTTACTCTTCGGCTGGTGTTGTTACCAAGGAGATTGAGAGATGAGAGAGTGAAGGACAGAGCACCAATAACATAGAGGAGTAGGCAGGGGTAATAGAGTCAAATGTCATTTTTTCTTAATTACTGTGCCCACCCAAAGTGGGCTAAAGAGAAGAAACGGAGTGGTACGTTTCTTCACCGCCATCACCACCACCTTCGGGAAGCCACCATCATCGCCCCTGTCACATCACTCGTGCTTGGGCTCCAAGTAAGCTCAACTATAAAAGCCCTCCCCAGCCACCTCCTCTCGCCAGCAGCCACCCTCACAACCACCACCTCCCTCCACCATCGTCGTCTTCAACATCATCACCACCTTCACCACTTACAGTCCAGCCCTCTATCTCTCACTCTGTCCAGCTCCCTGTTGCTCTCTGTTCTCAGAAACATCACCAGCAGCAGCAGATAAGAGGTGGCAGCAGCCGCCACCGCAGCCACCACTGTTGTCGTCGGCAACCGCCCAAGAGGAACCCACCTGCCCAACAGCCTCTCTCTCTCTCTCCTTCTCTCCCTCCCTCTCTGTTCTCAGGTCTCATCAGAACAGAGTAGAAGCAGTAGCAGCAACTACCACAGCCACCGTTGCCGCCGTCGGACGACCACCGAAGGAAACCCAGTTCTCTTTCTCTCCTCCCCTGCCTTCCCCTATCACCCTGGTTCGTGTCTCAAACTCCTCTATTCAGAAACAGAGGGCAGTGGGAAGCAGCAGCAGCAGAAGCCACTGCCACCACCGTCGGCAGCCATTGTTGCCGGCCAAAGCTTCGGCCGTACACCACCAAGGCTCCTCAGCAACACCCGCGTCCTCTCTCTGCTTCCAGTAGGCTCTTAGGGCCCCAACCAAATCACTAGGAGCCTCAAACCAGGCTGGGAAAGCCATTAGAGCCGACCACCAAGGTCCAACTCCGTCGACTCCGACGTCGAGCTTCGACCTGACCCATTTCTTAACGATTTCCGACCATTTTTAGCCTAGGTACGTTCTAAACCTTCTGATTAGTTGTTATATGTTGCCAAAATTGAAGTTTGATAGCTTAAATCATAATAGGATTGAAGAAATTGGAGTTGTTGTAGAAATGGGGTAAAAGTGTAGTTTATGAAAACTGTTATAACTTGAAATAGGGGGTTCTTTTTGTACTTTCAGAAACTACAAGGTGCCTAGTACTTTTATCTAACTGTTTTGATGACTAGTTGAGGTATTTGTAGACTTTCAATATAAATAGGGGTTTATGTGTATTTTACTTAAACTTGTCACTTTTCGCTAAAAATAAAAATAATAATTTCGGAATATAAATAATTTCTAAAAATACTAGATTTCATCCTCGTTTTGGAAAAGTAAATTGGGTATTGAAATAACATGTGGTTTGTTCGTTAAAAATAAAACAAGAAATATTTTTGGTTAGAACTTTAAATAAATATTGTTAAATCACTTAGTTAATAACTTGGATATTTTGCTATATTTTAAATATTGTTTTGTTGTGATTAGTATTTAGGGAAAATTTATCTTTAAATTAAATAGTTTTGAATATTGTATCAATAATTATAGAAATAATAATATGTCTTTTTCATAAAATAAATTAGTTTTGTTTTCACTTCTATATCAAGTCTTTTACAAAATAATTTCTCTAATTAGTTAACCACTTTTAGCTAATAATAATGATAATAATAATAATAATAATAATAATAATAATAATAATAATAATAATAATAGTCGTTTAAATATAAACACGTGGTTTTTATATAATTTTGAAGGTTAGGACGAGTAGTATTTTGTCGGATTATTTATTGACTTAAGAGCTACGGGTTGTAGGAGACGGTTTGTAGGCCCGAGACATTTCTAGAACGTGCTAGTGCTACGGAAGTAAGGTAAGTAACATGCCAAGCGTTGAGTCTAGCTTCCTTAGTGTCTTAATATGACTTTTATTTCTTGTCTCAAAATGCATTTTTATTTGGTTAGTCATTTACTTGTTTTATTTGAAGTTTCCTTCTATTTCAAAGAAGTTATTTATTTGAAGTTGTCACATGATTAATAATAATTCGTAACTAACGTAAAGTGGAAAGAGTTGTGCGGGAGAAGCTTATTATTATTGTCGTGTTGACTTCGGTCACTCGACCACAGATCAGATTTTATTTTAACCCGGTCGCAACCTGCCGGGTCGCTCCATGTACTCACCTCTCTGGCCGCAAGAAGTCTTAGGGGGCTGCCGGCAGTTAAGGTCATGGCTGCTAGTGATAGATTAGTAGTTCCTTCCCCGTATCAACAAAGCTAATAATACAGTTTGGCATGAGCTTTTGAAAGAAAAGAAGAAGAGATTGAGGAAGATAATCCCAGTTTGGAAGAGATATTAAGATAAGAAGAATTTTATAAGAGTTCCTACTTTATTTATTGATTTCACCTCTTTACAAGTTTTATTCCTCCTGTTTTATCATTTCAAACAATAAATGTAAGCTTCATCTTCTGTTTTACATGTTTGAGTATTACTTACTCAGTATTTCGTACTGACTTTTGAAAACTGCGGTTCCTGTTTCCTTCCCACCGTAGGCTTAGAAACAGGAGGCTATGGCGAAGAAGGGTACGGGACTCACGTGTAGTATTTAGTTAGCAAGCCAGGATGATGTATAGCTTTTGGAAATCACTTTTGTAATGTTTAGAGACTCTCATGACTTTTAGTGTTGTGTAATAAATAAATACTTTTGGAATGTTATGCTTGATTCCCGCCATTACTTTTAGCAGCGCCCTCCTGAGCTTTCCGCTCCGGAACGGAAGGCTTGGGAAACAACGGGCGGTTGCACATAACAAGTACATATTTATTTACATGAATAATTTACAAATCTCTTCCAAATGATGGGTTTACTTGTAATTGAGTAAAAAATAATTACTCCTAATTGAGCAACTGTCTAGAGGAAGTTGTCACATTTTCTTGTGGTTATAAATGTTAGTGTATTCTAATTTGACACACAAAAGTAATTTTTTTGAGGGGCAAAACTCTATCTAAGTGATCTTCGCATATCAGAGGATTAGGTCCTGGTTACCGATTGAAAGACATCGCTTCCATCACTAAATATAAATGCTTAACTAATTGATTTATAACATGTATAGAGATACCAAGGTTCACAACAAAATATGTGACAATAATGATTAGAGAAAATAGTACTACTCTGTCCCAGCTCTTCTACATCATTTTGACTTTTATCACTATTCACTTGGTCACTTTGACTCGGTGATTTGGATAGCAAAATAATTTAATTTTTTCATGGTGTTGTAGAGTATAAGTTGTTCTATAACACCGTGAAAAAATTATCGAAAAATCGCATTATTTTACTATCGAAATTACCAGGTCAAAGTAACCCCATATACGAATCAAATATTCCCAATGATGGGCAAGAGCTGGGACAGAGGTAGTAAGTAAACTAACCAACTATTTAAACATTTTTTTTTTATCTTGAAGTGAATATATTCAATAGGTTGACCCATGTTATTCTGCATCAAGAGACAGGAACCATCCATGAAATATCAAATTATCAACCACATGCATAAAGATTCTTCTTCATTACCAGTATTCAACAGCCATGACAAATGATGAGTTTCTTGGTGAAGTGTATGTTCTGTAATTTTCTGTTTATTCTTTTTTTATATTCAATTCTTTAATGTTTTAGTAATTATTTTATGTTTTTACTGTTACATGATTCAGTTTTTTTCTTTTTTATATTCAATTGTTTAATGTTTTAGTAATTATTTTATGTTTTTACTGTTACATGCCCATTTTTTTTACATGACCTCTTAGTTACTCAGAAGAGGCTCACATTAAAAACACTGATAATATGTTTATCATCTAACTTACTAGCCATGATACCAGATTACTCGTATCAAAAGATACATTTGGGCCTATTTTGCCTATGCATTTTAGTATCAAAATGATAAGGGAGCAAAGCATGCATATTAATCAACATACTAAATGCACGCCATCTCGTGATTACATCTGTCCACATATGTAAGGCTGTAATTATCATTATCAATCTCGAGTAAACAAATTACTACTTAGTTTAAATTGTACCGACACATATGTTTTATACGCGATACATATAGATACATATATTATTCATCTTCATGTAATTAATTGACACTTATATTTTTTGCAAGTACAAGTCCACTATTTCTTCTGATTATTATTGTTTTGAAGGTATTTTCCTGATTACATTACAGAAACCAAGTGTGTTGTGGAAGTTTTCAAAATGATTCTTCTACCTAAAGAAGTTGTTGCGTTTCTTAAAAGGTTTATGTGCTAAAACGCACTCTAAAGAGGGCAGCAATAATAGTTTAAGATTTAAGACAATAGACCTGTTTTGTTAAAAAAATAGACATCTTACACAGATCGTCTGGGTAGTGTAGTCGGTTATCACGCTAGTCTCACACACTAGAGGTCCCCGGTTCGAACCCGGGCTCAGACATCTTTTTTTTTAATAAGTTTTTGTTAATGTTTCCCATTCATTTGTGTCGTGGTTGTTGATACTTTTGGATTATTAAACTGAGTTTTATGTCTAACTTGGTCAATAAATGTAAGACCACACATTAAAAATGTATGCATAAATCTTTTTATAATACTTTACTCTAAATCAGACAGTGTCTTCCAACCGACAGTCAGAGACTAATCTTGTCTAGACGTAAAGATCACTGGCGTGAGTTTTACATCTTTCAAACTCTTCATCTGACAACTCGAAAGAGGTTATCTATAATGACCTATCAAGATCGACGCAAGCATTGACATGGATATTTTGAGGGAGAAGTTCCAAACAAGAACATAAACCTAACCCTAGCTAGCTAAATAGCTAACATAGCATCAAGGACTAGTAAAAGGTATCTACATTGAAATAAAGCTAACCAGAGAGCTCAAAAACCAATTCAGAAAACGTCATTTCGGCTCTTTGGACTGTAACCGGAAGAGAAGAACCAGATGGTGAAGTAATTATTACGTACCCCAGAGTAAATGACGTGTCCATATTCCAGTCTATACAATACATGACATGTGATAACTCCATATCAAGTGTTACATATGGATTGGAGTACGCACATATCGTTTACACCCACCGCAATGACTCGCGTCAGAAGTGTCATCACTTAAGCCTTCTCCCGACCAACTCAGCTAGCCCAAAAGAGGCCACTCAGTCATGAAAATAACATCATAATAATAAGGCCATCTATAGTCTCCTAGGACGAATAAATGTTCTTATAATCTCATCCCTGGCAAATAATATCAGAAACATCGAGTAAAGAAAAAGCAACCAGAAATTGTTGTTTCAGCAACTAGGGTTTCTATTCCCCAAAATGCATCATATCCAGTTTGCTCAAACCTATCCCAATTTTGTAAATAGTCCAATGTTTTCTAAGCAACCCAAGTCTTCAACTTTTTACAACAGCTAAATCATCATACTACAAAGAATGAATTGAATAGGGAAGGATGTCATGCAAAATTTAGCCAATATCATCATTATTAATCCTAATTTAGACAGCAGAAGGAATCTATTTAGTTCCTTCTGAGAAGGATGAGAATGAGATTAGACCGGGATCTTTAATCCTCTAAACATCCGCGGCTCCAGACTTGCTATGCTTCGGATCGTCCCCACAGCTTCTTCATCATCTATCATCAGATTTGTCTCTCAACCATGTGTACAAGGTCCACGACTATTTCAGATATCGGTGGTCTGAATTCTGGCTCAGGCTGGAGAAAGTAAAAAATATGAACAATTAGAAAGCCGATGAAGACAACTTCATGAAAACAACCTGAAAGTAAGGTCTATCATGTTTATGAAAGTAAGGAACATAATCAACGTAAAGGAAAAAAAAAGCTAAACGTGTTATTTCTTTCCTATCTGAACACTAAAAAATCAGCACTGCCTAGAACCTAAGAACATGTTATCGCTGCAAGGGACTCCTAACCAACTTCTAAACCAAAGTTTTCATCACCTAAGGTGAGATTCCACATCTGAGTTTATGTGTTCCGGGTTTGCGATTTCATCTGGCTTTCCACTGGCCATATTATATTTATTATTTAGTCCCCTATCCCATTTTTGGTTGTCCCAAAACTTCTGTCAACTTTCCTTTTTCTTGTAGCTCACAATATTGTAGTCTCTCTAATTTGCCCTAAAAAATTAAGGGTGGCATCATGAAACAGCTAAAGGAGGGGTATTCTAGGATTTGACAAAAAAGTTAGTGTGAGTGTGATGATTACATTTCCCCTTGGGATTAAATTATGGAACAGAGAACCATACTAGACTTGGACCAAATACTAACACTGATAGCATCTTCCCTAAGAGCCCCCGTTTGTAACAAGCTCCAGTTAGCGAACAGCTTATGTTGCTAATGCAAAACACAATGAGGGAATAAATTTTACGGAGACTTCTATAATTTCTAAATCTACAGATTAGAAACATTTTCCTGAAGATACACTTGGTTTCTCAGCGCAATCATTTGGTATCAAAGTAGTCAGAAGAACTACCTGAAGGCACATTGAGATTATATCGGCGAAGCGTGATAGAGACTTTGTTGAATAAGCGCCATTCAGAGAAGGATCAACCATTCTTGACAATGCATCTATGTCATGAAGCTGATGACGTGCCCATCTAACCAGAGATTGCTGTCCACGAGGCCGTGATCTACATATAAAAATGTCTATTAGTATCGAATTACAAATAGCATAAATGTTAAGCAGAATTTAGGACTTTGAAGAAAATCTTAAAAGCAGAAGTTCGACCAAGCTTCATAACGAACTACTAGTATGAACACAACCAATTGATAACCGCAGTTGCAAGTACTTCCGCAAATTACATGAATTACTAACCTGTCGTAAGATTTTCGGCCAGTGAGAATCTCCAGCATGACAACACCAAAATGATAGACGTCACTTTTAGTAGTATAGTTCCCCAACTCAAGCTCCGGCGCACTGTTACTGTACATAGACAACTGGAAAAGACCACAATGTCAACATCAACAAACCATGATATTCAGAGTGGTTTCTGAACCCAGGAGATTCGCCAATGTACATCACTGAACATTGGCCGCAGAAGTTAATAAGAATCTTCAGGTTTCAAAAACATGTCATGATGCTTTTGGTATGAGCTAAAATGGGCCGATTCTGGGATCCTAGAACATGTTTATGACTAGTCAAGAAGTCTAATAGCTAGGTACTGTATAATCAAATTAGCCTATATGGTTCCATACTTCCACAGCAAGTAACTAGTCACCTTACCGGTCAACTAATACCTGAATGAAAACAAGAAATAGATAATCCAACCCATTTCTGATTAAGCGCTTTCCAAGTCTGAGTGATAACACATCAGACACCAGTTAGCAACTGTAGCTGAAAGTCTAAAACCCTAAATTTGTGAATCCTGATTAACTCATTGGCTGAGCCTGATAGGACCAAGTCCATTGGGTTATTGGTGTCTATAATTATGTTCGACGTAGATAGACAACACATGGATTGTCAACTATAACCAAGCACCTTTCATCTTATAAAGAACTTTTGTTATTTTAGCTCTTTTAGCTAGTGTATTAAACATGACAACTTGGCAACAAGGACCATTGGCAAAGCTACAATTCAAAGTACACAGATTAAAAATATTCGATTTAAGAGTGTTACAGGGATCACCTGATTTGCAGAAGCCAGCGACATGACAGGAGCCAAACCGCAATCTGACACATGCACTTCAAGATTGTCGTCTAGAAGGATATTTGCGGTCTTGAAATTTTGATGCATGACAGCAGGTTGACAGACTTCATGAAGATACCTTTTTCCACCAGAAAATCAAAATCAATCCCCAAAAAGGTTGCAACTGAAATGATTGATACACAGCACTAGCTTGAACAAGCATTCAAGCATCATGACTCCTCGATGATTAAGAGTTTTATACAGAAAGACACTTAATCAGAAAGTGAATCAAAGTAAAAGCAAGACTGAATGTTAATTTTCTGGAGGAGCAAGGGCAAAAATGGAATAAATATCACCATTAACAATTTTGTAGCAATTGGAAGAAATAAAAAAAAAAAATATATGATTTCTGTTCTTAGAAAGGAGCAAAAATATAAGTCCGTGGACTTTTACTTCTGCCTTATATTTCTCATTCAGAGGAAGTAAAAAACATTGCTAGAGCCAGAGTGGAAAATATGACCCCTGCCATTGAAATTATCGTGTACAAATGATTTGGACGAAAATAATTCTGAAGGAAAGCAATAATTTGGGATCAAAACTTCCCTGGGGTGACACACATGCAATAACTTTTTCCTTAGGGATGACTTATGTTAGGAATCTACTCGTCAGTATGCTCTAAGATTGGAAAATTTCTTCAGAGCTTCAAATTGTAACAGAACTGCTCCCTATTATAAACTAGTAAACATTGCTGTATGAAATAGGAAAGACATAGTAGTACTTACTCTAGGGCTCGTGCTGCTCCAAGGGCTATGCGGACACGAGCATTCCATGATAGTTTCTTGTGGGTTTCATCGTCAAAGTGCAATGCTTCATGTAGTGTTCCATTATCGAAATAGTTATACACAAGTAGGTGTTGTCCATGCTCGTCACAATAACCAACAAGCTCAACTATATTAGGGTGACGAAGTTTGGATATACTTAATACTAGCTCAAGAAAATCCTCATTGGTCATCTTCAGGCAAGCAGCAGGGTCGAGCTTCTTGACAGCTAGTACCTAAAGAATTAAGATGGCACAAAACATATAACCAAGTTAGAGAACTTTTAGTGAAATGAATCAAGAATACTAAATACATTCAACTAGAATATAAAGGGCTCCTGGGCAGCAAGTATCTAAAGAATCATGGTATTGAGAACAAGACTATACATGACACAGTATAAGGTAGTATTAATATTTAACACTTTGTTTCCAACCGAGGTACTGTGGAGGAAAAGAAAATACAACTCCTCTTCACAATGATATCCTTCAATATTTTTGTAGAAACTGTTCGTCGTACATGCTCTAGTATGTTCTTTCTTCCTTGCTCAGGAGATCAATAACATAATCTCAAGTTAATGTCAGAAAAATTACATTATGTTAGAATCCAAATTCTGTACCTATTAGGTTAAAATGTTTCAAGATATTATATGATAGAGCACAAATAGGGATAATTCGACATTGTGAATGTGAAAGCAGATACTAAGGAAAACTCACCTCTCTGGATGGAAGCTCAGCCTGATATACAGAGCCTATCGTGCCTCTGCCAATTAGATTTTCTTCAGAAAAGCTTTCAGTATATTGTTGAAGGGATGCGATGCTAAAGGACCTGACAGAGCTGGGGATTCTGTTTGATATTCTATTCATGGCTGTCGATGGAATAGACTGATTTCTTGACAGAGCAGAGGGAGGCGGCAGCACAATAACTTCATCAACACTTGTCATGTCTATCTCGTGATCTTCCTTGGGTTTTGAAATTGCAGTCATTCTCTTACTACCAACTTGTTTGTCCTGTGGCATTGACCTTATACTGCTGCTTTCGTGATCTTTCCCATACATAACTGGTGGCCTCAAACCTAGGTCCTTATGACCTGCTAGCATATGTCAAAGGGTCGTCTCCCAGGTTGAAGAAGAAAATGATAGGAAAAGAAAAACAATTCGTAAAATAGAATTAGCACCCTCACTTTTTACCCAAAATTGCACCCCACTTCAGAAGGAATAGCTTAATCCCTTGTACTAGAATATATAAAAATATATTTATGTGCCTATTTCTGACCTGTCCATTAGAAAAGATGGAGAGTAACCACATAATCCCTCTCATGTAGTCATTAAAGTTGTTTGCCACAGCTGCATGCTAAAATCACACAATAAAAATACAACTATAATTCTTACAACGGATGAGGTAGACAGGAGCAGCTCTTGCCCCTCATTAACTGTGTCAGCAAGAGCATCTTGCTAGCAGCGGCGAAGGTATTAAGGGGCACAGAGGGGCAAGTGCCACCCCCTTTTCCATAACTACAATTACGCCCAAGTTTTCAGATTTATATTGATTTGTGGCCCCCAAGTAAAATACAAAAGTGCACAGTATTATTCTACTCATACCCTGAAGTAGGGCAGAGCACGGACCGGGTTGGGCAGTGAAGGGTGTGTTTCCTACCCAACCTAATGATTGTGGGTTGGTCATATTGATACCCAAACCCAATCAAGTGGTCGACAAAGCCAAACCAAATCAAGCCTTTCGACTCGGACTGGTTCGGCCGGGTTTAGACGGGTTCAAAAGGTTGCAATTCGTTTGCAAACATAAGTCTATAAACATGACATATTCAGTGCTTTGGGTGAGCGCGGCCAAATTTTGCCAATTTTTTTGTCCCAACCCAAACTCACCCTAGTTCTTTTTGATACCCAAACTAAACCTAGCTTATTTAACTTGATTTGTGTACGGTGTATTTTATTACAATATGCTATTTTTTCATGTGAAATTGAAATCGGACCGCACCGGTTTTAAATCTTTTTGCTTACCCGTAATCATGATCAATCAAACTTAATTCGGGTTTTTAATTCTATAATCGTAATCAATCACGTAGCATGAACGGGTGCAAAATTTGTAATCAATCAAGTAGCATAAAATTATTATATAAAGACAATACGAAAAGTACTAACCCATATAAATTACCATAAATAATAAATAAAATCTCTTTATAACCCGTATACATATATGATATATGATGCACTTTGGTAAGGTATAAGGGGACTTAAGCCGTAATAAGGGCACAATACGAGTATGCGAAAATAGATAGAAAATATTAAACACAGAACATACGAACAACAGGAGGTAGAGTGACGTACCCTTCTCAGGAGGACTGTACATCTTTGGAAAAGATTCACTGGTAGGCTTTTCTTGGCGGTAATTATATTCACCCATATTATCCTTTTCGACCATTTTTCTGTTTGGATGACTTCCTTTCCAGCATTTAGACATGCAAAGGCACAATCCCAAAGCAATCACGGCTAAAATTAAAGCCCCTGCTACCCCAATCCAAATGACCTTTTTAGTGGTGAAGAAACTTTCTCCTCCCTTTGCAGAATTTGGCCCTTCTGGAACTGGCGGCTCCACCACTGGTCTACCTGGAATAGACATAGGAGGTGGAGCCCCTGAGGAAGATGGTAACGGAGAAAGGGCAGGGGGCAATGGAATAACAGTAGTGTTGAAGGGATTTCCGTCACTTCTGCACATTGAATAATGATGTTTAGAGAAAACCAGAGAGTAAATATGAAGGATTTTGTTTCAGTGAACATCAAGGGTACTACACTACAATTATGCTATGACTGATTTAGGCTGATACTATCGAGCACAATATCATCAAGTCATATATTTATCAAGCCTAGAGATACAAGTATGGATTCAGTCATTAATGGTTACTTTGGATTAGTGAAACCGTCATTACACTTTTTACAACCTAATAAGCTTGTTGCAATTTGGCAAACAGCTTTAATAGATTCAGTGTGTTCTGGTTACTGGGATATATAAGATATCTGCCTTTACAATCTAAAAAATAAGGCCATCTGCAACAGCAATTGTTAGTTGCTTCTACTTCTGTGCTTAATCAGCTAGCTTTTTCTGGCCCAATTTCCCCGTGAATGATAATGACATTCAGTGGTAAACGATTACGGATTTATACAGAGGTACAGTATTATATCAATTAATCACTAGAAAGATGTGTAAACATTAGTACTGACCAAAAGATTTCATTAAGGCATCCTGCGTTACATTGCTTTTATTTGCATGTTTACTGTCTTTCGGACACACTTACCTTCTTGAATTACACGAGTTCTTATTTCTCGAGGTATATACAGCATTGGTTTTTTTTTACATGTTTACTGTCTTTAGTACACTTACCTTCTTGAAGTACACGAGTTCTTATTTTGTCCAGGTATATACAACTTTACAAAGAAAAAGATCTCCCTCCCTAGCTGTTAAAGTGCGGCTAATGCACATTTTTGTTTTTCATTATTAAAACAAGAAGACAATGAACTACTCATATTTTGTTATCGAGCTGCATTTGCCGGCTTAGTCCAGAAGTAAAGACTTTTTAAGTTCTACAACACATTAAAATTTAAATTCTTTGGATTTGATTTGATGGGAACAGAGTAGCAAAACATGTCAAGCTTGTTGGGCAAATTCTGGAATTTGGTATTGGGTGAAAATGTCAAACAAACTCCAAGGGAGAACATATTGGGACAGGAACCAGAAATTTTCTACAGTGAGCAATAAAAACTTCAATTTACGGGAACAATAACTTGAACTTGAAAACAAACGAATATAAATCTTAACCTGAAATTTGGTATTCTCATCAACTTGTCAGGTATAGGCCCAGAGAACATGTTATTCTCAATGTCCCTGTTCAAGAACAAAATATTGAACATTTAGAGCAATAAAGAAAGCAGGTGATAGTTCCCTCGAATCCGAGATCTATTAAAGTTATAATCATGATGCGGGATAGAAGTATACAAATCCATTAGAGGCAGATCTTGTAAAACATCCAAGGTTCCGGTCAGTTGATTGTTCTGCAAGTGCCTGCACCCAATCAAGTATAAGTCATCAACGAAATCTACTGAAGTAAACATTAATAAGACTAGGTATAACTGAATACTAACAGTGTATTGAGAGATGACATGTTGGCCATAGAAGAAGGTAGTTGGCCACTTAAACTGTTACCTGAAAGGTCCCTGCAGAAAAACAAAAATCAGAACCCAAAATGTTTTATTTGTATAATCGCAGTACCTCATATGAATCCAGACTCCACAAAGAAAAATCATAACTTTGAAAATCATTGCTGTATAATCTGAACTTTGCAAGCAAAATGGAGTGCAAAAAAAACATCGCAGGACCTGCTTTTCTGGACTTTGTAAGCAAAGTGGAGTGCGGAAAAAATATCGCAGAGACCTGTTTTTTCTGGACTTTGTAAGCAAAAAGAGGTTAATCATTTTTGGTGCGGAAGCTTCTCGCTTATGCTTTAACCAAACATTAAAAGATTTTTTTCTTTTTCTCCACAGAATTAGGGCCCAAATGCAGCACAACTGAACATAGTACATCAATCAGTCAAGACATGTAGTTCCTTACAAGTTTGTCAGACTCGTGAGCTGCTGAAAGGCATCTGGAATTCCCCCCATCAAATGGTTATCATTAAGCAACCTAACAGTAATAGGAACCAAATTATGAGAAGTTTATGAGTTGATAGTGATAACTCGTAAAGTCTAATCAAGTTGAATCACTGTAACCACAACTATAAAATAACTTACAGTAGAGCCAATTGACTTAACAATGCCACTGTGCCTGGGATGCTTCCAGTAAATTGATTCCCAGAAAGATAACTAATGTCAAAAGGAAGTAACGAGGTCAGTAACATATAAACTCCTAGAGGTAATAATATGAAAATATCATCATTAGCTTAAATAATAGTAGTAAGGTAAAAGGAAATAAAAGTCGGAACATACAAGGTCCTCAAGGTTGTAGGCAAGTTGGATGGAATTATACCCTCGATGTGATTGTTGCTCAGGTCTCTGAATCATAAAGCAGAAATAAAATTTAGATTTCGAGAAATCCAAAACAATACTAACAGGTATGTCAGAAAGAGAGAGAAAAAAAAAATCAGTGGGTACAGGTGAAATAAAATTCCGTAGGCAAGTAGTGATCAACATTAGACTGAACTAGCATGGGTATAACTGAAGTAGCTTTGCTGATATCTCAACTGAACAGCTGTAGTTACAGAGCTTCAGTACTACCCAATTTTAAAACCCAAAATTATTTCTAGCTTCAAAATGGAGAATATCAACCTGAACCAAAAATATGTACTCTGGGACACTAGTATCTATATCGGATACAGCCTTCCTCAAATTTAGCAACACTGTCTTAGGGTATAATCGCCACTGACCAAGGTTTGACTATGCCCTTGAATTTTTGGCAGTTGAAGCACACAAAAGTCCCCCTCAATATTTTACACCAGAAAACATTGGGCCTGTTTGGATGACAGGAAATCGAGAGGTAGAGGATTGGCCAATAATTTTAATAAATTCGGTCAAACCTCTCCAATTCAGCTGGAAATCCGGACTTTTTTGGGAAATTCCGGATTTTTCCGGATCTTTTTGTGTGAAATTGTGGGTTGTAACAAAAATGTAAGATTCAATTTTTTTTTTTCACAAATAATCTACCGCATTCAAACACGTCAGATTAAATGAGCTTTTAAGCTCAACCTCTCACTTATTTCAGCTCATCCAGACAGCCCCAATGTAATAGTTTCTTTCATTCCCAATTACACCGTAGAGAACATAGATGCTTGGGACGACGCTATGGCCCTTCCTCAACTGAGCACAAAGGTATGAGGGTCACAGCCACTGCTACCCACTTAAGACCACAAGTTTGACTACGCCCTTCCACATTCCCTCTATATTTCATTCAAAGACACTATAATAGTTTCTCCCCATCCCATGTATCGTATGGACGAATTTAAAGAGACTACCAACTGCGGAATCCCACCGACCAGTCAATATACAGATATAATATGCAAGATGTTGATGCTTTAATAAGTGGTACTTACATGTCCATTATAGATGCAAATTTTCCAATGTTGTCTCCAAGCTCACCCCCCAAATTCGCACCCGGGAGAATTCTGTCAACCAAACTTAACAGTAAGCAGACCATACTACGCGATTCGCTGATCGATTACAACATGTAGAAATTTGGTTACCATACATTCCAGTTATGTTCGCATTGACACACTGTATGCCTTGCCAGGCATCAAGGCAGGGATCTCCCCCATTTGGTACCCACCCAGTAAGAAGAGGAAAACCCAGAGAAGCATATAACCCATTTATGGCTGCAACTGAAAAACAACATACCAAAGTAACTTCAACTATCAGAAAAGTTTAAAACATTAAAATAAGCATGTAGACAGCGAATGGTTGTTGTGAAGAAACGAAAGATGCAGAAAGGAAGAACTAAAGACACAAATTTATGTGGTTCGGTAAAACAGCCTACGTCCACGGAGTTGCAGAGATTTCACTAAAAAGAGACGAAACGTCTCAGAGAGAAATACAAGCGAAATAGAACGCTCAACATACTTGCTACGAACCCAAAGAACTCTATAAATAGACGAACTATTAAACCGGGCAGGATCCAAGCCCAAACATGTCAAACCGGGTCAGAATATTTTTTTCGGGGCGCTGCCCCCGAACCCCTGCGAGACATGATTTGTGGAGCGAAGGCTTGGGAGCCCAAGCATTCGCTCCACGAATCATGTCTCCTTTTTCGGGTCGTAGCACAACATGAACCTAGGCGATTCATAAAACGGGTCGCCCTCCACCCCAACATGGTTTATCTACAAAATAGAGGACAATTGTCATACCACCCCAGTTTGAAATCTGGATTTTTTGTGAGGCAAAGCAGAATGCAAAAATAACAGAAGATGATAGTAGCAAAGATACACAAAAGTTATTGTTCATTCCTTTGCCCAATTTTCATATACGTCAACATGAAAAACAACATGCCAAAGTTACTTCACATTTCGGAACAGTTTAAAACACTAAAATATGCATGTAGAGAATGAATGGTTTATCTACAAATACTACTACAAGACAATTGACATACCAAGCAGACAACTTACAAGCAGCTTATAAATCAATTCTGGATTATAAGTTTGAAGACAACTTATAAGCAGTGTTTGGTATGCAGCTTATAAGCTGAACTTTTGGGTTTGGACTTACAAGTTCATAGTGTAAAAATGAACATAAGAAAAAACTGGGTTTTTGAATCTTTTCTTGAAATTTTGGACTTAACGACTTTTACACCAAACACGCATATCTTTTTTCTTCTTTTTTGTCATGAACTTTTTTGACATAAACTTATAAGACAACTTACATGTAAACTCATACTAGTATATAAATAGCAGAGAGAGTAATCAATTACCATCACGAGGGTCAGAACAGTTTAAAACATTAAAATATGCATGTAGAGAATGAATGGTTTATCTACAATACAAGACAATTGACATACCAAGCAGAATGCAAATATTATAGAAGATGATAGTAGTAAAGATACACAAGACGAAAAGATTTCTACTAAATTACTCCATGTAAACTCATATATACATAATAGCAGAGTATAATCAATTACCATCACGAGGGTCAGTCTGGGCAATCTGGCCAAAGCAGAATTCCATCAAGAAAACACCCACCAAACCCAGAAAAACCCATCTATATCTTCCACTATTTCCACATCCCATCTTCAAAATCACCCAAATTCAAACTCTTGACCTTCCCAAGAACCACAACTCTTCAGCACAAAGACACAGAGATCGATAGATAGATGAGAGAACGAGATTAACTTGAAGAAACCCAAGTGGGGGTTCTCAGAAAAGGCAACAATTGGAGTCCCAATTGGGGTTTTTCTAAAAGCACATTGTCAAGAGACTAAACGGAGAAAAGGTGGAGAATTGAAGGCCTAAACTGGGAATTTGATTGGTGGGTTCGAATATCAAAGCGTCGGGAGTGAGCAGAGTAAGAGAAAGAAGAAAGCGGTGAGAGAGAGTTTGGTGGGTTCTTCTCTGTAAACACTCAGTGGAGAGAAAAGAGCAGTCTTTTTGAAAAAAAAAGGGTTGTTCTTGGTCATATCCTGAAGGAGAAGAAGAGAAAAACATGAATGAATTAAATAATTATTTAATGATAAATAAGTTTCATTAAATTCGATTTTGATTTTTGAAATATAATAATTAATGTGATATACCGTTGGGTGGCTCTACGGGTTGGGATGCTTTAAGCTTTTCCACTAATGGGATATACTCTTGGGCTAAATTACTTGTGGGCCCATTAGGTTCCTTCTTCATGAAGAATTTTTCTAAAAAAACTTTTTCCTAAAAACATTTTTCCTAAAAAACGAAAAATTTCCAACTGTTTATCTTTTTTCATTTCAAAGAATGAGATTTTACGAATTTAATTTTATAATATTTTTTTCTTAAAAATTAGTAAAAATGTCTAAAAGAATATTTGATTATGCGAATCGTCTCCAGAAACTTCAAACCGTAATTGAGTGAACATGATGTATGATTTTCTTTCCTCAGTTCATCTCGTGATACGACATTAGTAGTCGTTTAAATCTTTATGAAATTCATTGAAGTTTTCCATTGAACTTTTCTAGCATGAAACTTATTAATTTCGGATGTTTGGGACATTCTGATAAAATGCGCACAAATCATTATCATTAATGAGATAATGTGAGACAATTACTATTTGTGTTTAAGCAAAAGTGAATGAATTAGTATTAAATATTAGTGGAGGTTGTTTTATTTGCTAATTAAGGGGGTTAAGATTCATTATCTAGTCATTTTAGTGTCCTTCACGTTGTAAATCAATTCAATACATTACCATGATCTACTACAAGCTTTGCCTTTAGCTTTTAACAAAAGGTGTGAACTTTGCTGGTGGCAGTGGTGTCATTGGTGTGACTTCAAAACAAATCTTGTAAACAACTTTAAATCTATTGAGTTTGGTACTCACTCACTAAGTAGAATGTTTCTCATTTTATTAACATGTCATGGCTTTCGTGTAGTTGTGTTCCTAAGCTCATCTTCTAATTAGAGTACTGCAGGGTACGAGTGATATGCAATTATCGTTTCAGCAGTCTCTCACTGAGGAGTGATATGCAATTCTTCAGGACAATTGTATAATAATAATAATAATAATAATAATAATAATAATAATAATAATAATAATAATAATAATAATAGTGTCCTGACTCTGGAATAGGTAACCTCCCAACCTTTAAAGTTCTTTCCGCACAAAATAAATAAAATACTTAGAGAATTGTTACTTTTGTCAACCGAGTCTTTTTATAGAGAAGGGGTATATATTAATTTTATTTTTATGTATCTTTTTTTTGCCCTTGGCGATTCAGTTTCTTGTTTGCCTAATGCGTGGATCGTGCTTGAGAAACATCCATTTGTGTTCTCCTAGCCTCGGTGGTAGATCATTATAAAATGACCCCGCAGAATGTAAGTTGTTTGAAAGATAGAAGGTATGCATTATAGACAAATATCAAAGTGATTTGTTTTCTACGAATTACAACAGATCAATGTTAAATTTGTTTATATCTAAATTGTTGTAAAATGACACGTGAAGTTGTATCATTGTGTGGCCTAACGTAATTGTGATTTTGTTGTAATCGTTAGACTTGGTACAAAGCACAAATTCATGTGCTTAAAGAATTGGTCGAGAATAAACAAGAAGGGGCGGAGCCATGTAGGGGCACGAGGGGTACCCCCCCCCCCCCCCCCCAATTTTTCGGAAACACTAAATTATCCTTAATTTGTTTTAAAAAATTAACCGTGACTCTGTATAAATAGAAGTGTGCCCCCTTTTATTTCAAAAGTGCGTCTAGCCTAGCTGGCAAAGTGCTCTACTTACAACTAGAGTGTCGCAGGTTTGACTCACCTTATCCGCTCATTCAAATTTATTTTCCACAGAATTTAAAAAACAATAAAATATAAACGTCCTTAAATGGACTCAAACCCTTTTGGCCAGCGTCAATAACAAAGTGTGCTTTACCAACTAAGCCAGAAGGCTTTTAATGTCAATGTCGATATCTAGTTTTACTTTATCTTTATATGAAAGTACAAATACCGGCCGACTAACCATATTGTGCCCCCCACCCCCTTCGATGAAATCCTGGCTCTGCACTGAAAACAAGGACGATAAACTCAAATAGCAAAGGTGGCAGTGTTGGTCGGTCACAAGTTCTCGCCGCTAATTACTTTTTTTTTCAAAAATCTGCATTTTCCATTGAAAGGAATGACTGTCACAATCAATACAAGATCAAAAAACACTTGGTGAACATAAACAGAGTGGTACAACCCACCAACTCTGAAAATAATGTCATGCTCTGAAAAACAACAAAAAGTAAAAAGAAAAAAGTACAAAGAACATTTCCAATATCTTGAAAAGTAGACACCATCACTCTTCCGTATGCTAACTTTTGAGCTTACCGGCTACACCTCCGGCTACCTAACCACCAAGGAAACTCAAAGCAGCAACCACACCGTCTTCAAGCTTCAAAATCTTCAAAACCTTTGCCTTCATTAGAACTGAGATACAACCCAACAACCACATACTTCAAGAGATTTAAACTTGCACTGAGGTGGTGAAGAGGAGAACAACCGAACCTTGTCGGAGCAAGACTTGAAAAAACTCTCACAGAAAGTACCTCTCTCTAGCTTTCTCTCTCAAAGAGAACGCATAGAACTCTTAAAGGGTTGAAAAATCTCGCCGTTAATTATAGATTAGACTATACTATTAAAATTTCTTGTGCTAATGTTTTATGTATATGCCTATATGGCACAAAGAGAAGGAGAAAGAGGTGGCAATAGAAGAAATAAGGATGTCTAACTAGTGTTTTTTTTTTTGAGAAATTGTTTTTGTCGTCATCGGGTTCGAACTCGGGACTTCATGCATGAGCTTCCAACGCTCTACCACTTGAACTATGTCTCTCAGCTACCTAGTTAAATAAATTGGTACCACCACAAATATATATTACCTCTGTTTTATATACTTCTTCATACATTGACTTTAATCTCTATTCACCGGGTCAAAATGACCCGGTGATTTGAAGAGCAAAATGATGTAAGAATTGGAAAATCCTTTTTTCTTCTTTTTTTGATTTTGAATTGAGTAATCATTTCACGTTGTTGCAAATTTGTTTATCAGAAAGTTACATCGTTTAACTATATAAATTACTGGGTCAAAGTGACATGATTACGACTGGAAAAGAAAGTAGGAAGAACCTAGCAAAATGGGAGTAGTGGAAAATCGGGGCAATCTTGTCCTCAGATAGCTCGGCTCCTAATTGTCGAGTGCAAAGACATCGTGAGAAGGTTACTTATTTTCTTGTTAGGCCGAATTTAGAGGAGCAGTACTGGGCTTCCCTATATTTTCTATCTATAACGGGCTTCAGAAACTAAGAGGCCTTCGAAGTAAACTAAATGTGACCCAAATTTTGTTTTTAGCTCAACCCAAATTTCTCACTCCGCAGCGATTTACAAATGATGCAATATGAATTAGGGGATTGTCCATACCTGAAGACATTAACCCCAAATTATATTGGCATACATTCTCAAACCTAATTGACTTAACGGGTCTGAGCCCGAGTCTATCATATGGAACAAATGAATAAATAAATAAATAAATACAATCGCCATAGCTCGTCCTCATTTTGAGCATTCTGTCACCCAAAATCACCTACTTTAACATATGTTAACAAATAATTGTAAAAGAAACACTACAAACCGGGTTTATGAAACATGATCTCATCAACCCGTACATGCGGTTGGATCAGATGAGTTTTCTTTGCTAAAAGAAATAAAATATCTTTTGAACTTTGCCGATTGTTTTATATATAGTGAGTTCAATATTGTAACGATGAAACCACGAATGATAGTAGATTGTTGATACCAGTACTAGCTAATTTTGATACCAAGCAAGTCCATGTCATATATCAACTCTAAACAACAAGTGTCTTGTGTAATCAAGGTGCCAAGGGAGTTAGGCCACCCATGTTTCTAGTCGATTCAAAGTAAGTGCAACAATTTGTTTGACTTCATATGACAATTTATTCGGAAACATTTTAGACTAAGTTGCACATTGCAGGTCTTATAGCTCAACGAAGAAATTGATTGTCTAGACTCAGTTTGCATATGCATGCTTATTGGATTATATAATTGTGGCTGAAAATCTGTTTGATTGAGATCAAATATTCAGTATCGGTGAATAAGGGCTAGTATGGGAATTTTGTGGCAGTGCTAGAAAGTTGTTGTGTGAAAACACTGTGAAAAAGCTACTGTGAAGTCTTGATAAAATGTTGTTTAATAAATATTACGTAAAACCTGCTGTGAAATATTGATATAGTAATTTTGTGTTTGGTAAAATCAACTGTGAAAGGTTAAATGACAAAAAATATATGACACGTGTCATTTCCGTAAAGATAACTATTGATATTTTGCAAAAATTGTAAGGTTAAAATCAGTTTTAGATAAATTAATCAAAAGCACTTCTGGAAAAGCATCTCCCCCTTTGCTTCCTGAAACTGCTGTGGGACAGCAGAAACTGTCCGGAAAAAGCAGAAATTTTATTTTTACCAAACACACTAAAACTGCTTCTGCTGTCGGAAACCAGTTGTGCTGCCAGCAGAAACATTCCCAAACTCACCCTAAGGGTCCGTGTTGAAGAAGAAGAACATATGAACAAGAGAGAGAAAGTAGAGAGATAAAAACATTTCATTAATGAATTGATTACAGAATAGCTAATCTTCTGTTATAAGAGGAGTGAAATACAAGTAGGTTGTTACTAATTCTAGTAAACTACACCTACCTACCTCTGTTCTATACTTTGACTAATTACAACTACCTCCCCTATCTGCATTATTACATTGTTTAACACACCCTTGCAAGCTGAACCTGGTATTAAGGTGAAGCTTGGAAACAATATCCATAAATTTGGAGACAGACAAAGCTTTAGTAAGGACATTTGCAGGTTGTTCAAAGGTAGGAACATGGAGAAGATGCAAAATAGCATATGAGACTTGTTCTCTGACAAAGTGAAAATCCACTTCAATATATTTGGTTCTGGCATGAAATAATGGGTTCTTGGCTAGTGAAATGGTTGATAAACTGTCACAGTATAAAGTAGGAACCTCCTTGAGCAAAACACCAAGATCTCTGAGAAGAAAAGTAAGCCACTTCATTTCTCAGGAAGTAGAAGACATAGCTCTGTATTCAGCTTCTGTGGAAGATCTAGCAACTGTTTGTTGTTCCTTAGAACACCAAGAAATGAGATTAGAACCCAGAAAGATACAATACCCAGTGGTGGATCTCTTTTAAGACTACTGCGAGCCCAGTCTGCATCTGAGTAGCCAATAAGATTGAAACTACTAGGAGCTAGAGTAACACCATTGTGGATAGTACCTTCAAGAAATCTGAGAATTCTTTTGAGAGAAACAAAATCACCAACTGTTGGACTATGCATGTTCTGACTCAGTGAGTTGACTGCAAACTGAATCCCAGGTCTTGTAATAGTCATAAATTGTAGACCACCAATCAAAGTTCTGGACCAAGTTTCATTGTCAAAATAAGCAGTAGAATTCTGAAGAGTTGAGTCTTTTGTAGCTACACGAGTATCACAAGGCTTACATTCTGCAAGACCAGCCTTCTGAATAAGCTCAGTGGCATACTTAGTTTGTGAGAGAGTTAAAGCTCCAGTAAGTGAATCTTTAGCAATCTCAATCCCCAAGAAGTAATGAGCTAAACCCAAGTCCTTGAGAGCAAATTTTGTCTGCAAATCTTTAATGACTTGTGATTTATGAGATGAACAATTCCCTGTAATGATAATGTCATCTACATATTCTAGGAGAATGGTGAAAGTGGAAGCATTCCTTTGAAAAAACAGAGATTGGCCAGCAACACTTTGTTTGAAACCTATAAGTACTAGAATAGAAGCTAGCATTGTGAACCAAGCTCTGTGAGCTTGTTTTAAGCCATAAAGAGACTTTTGAAGTTTCTAAACAAAGCCAGGAAACTGAAGATGAGCAAAGCCTGGAGGTTGAGTCATAAACACCTCCTCTTGAAGTGTGCCATGAAGAAATGCATTAAACACATCCAATTGTCTAATGCCCCAGGCACATTGAACTGCTATGCACATCGCCAAACTAACAGTTTGATGCTTATTACAGGGCTGAATGTCTCTTTGTAATCTATTCATTCTTTTTGCAAAAATCCCTTGGCAACAAGTCTTGCCTTGTGTCTAGAAATTGAACCATCAACATTCTTTTTTATTTTGAACACCCATTTACAGCCAATGGGTCTTCTATTTGTTGGCAAAGGAACTAGCTTCCAAGTACCTTGTTGAAGAAGAGCACTAAATTCTTCTCTCATAGCAGTCAACCAAATAGGCTGTGAAAGTGCTTCTTGAACAGACTGAAGTTACTCCTGTGAGACAATATTTGGGATTTGGTTTCCTGATGCCATCTTGAGCTCTGGTTCTCATGGAATGGGAAGAAGCAGAAGGTAATGGTGGTGGGGTTGAAGATATAGAAGTAGAAGAAGAAGAAGAAGAAGAAGAAGAAGAAGAAGAAGAAGAAGAAGAAGAAGAAGAAGAAGAAGAAGAAGAAGAAGAAGAAGAAGAAGAAGAAGAAGAAGAAGATGAAGGTGAAACCTGTATAGGAGTAGGGATATGTGACTCTGCAGGAGAAGGAGGAATAGGAAAGGAGGATGGAGAAGGAGATGTGCTCATAACAATGGGTGTAAGAAAGGACCAATCAGATGTATAGTTTGGTTTAACAAACTCAGATAAAGGAAATACAGATTCATGGAAAACAACAGGTCTTGAAATGTATACAGTTTTGTGAACAAGATCAAGACATCTGTAGCCTTTTGTATGTGGGCAATAACCAAGAAAAATACAAGCAGTAGATTTTGGAGTCAGTTTGGAGGTGGAATAGGGTTTCAGCCATGGATAACAAGTGTTGCAATAGACTTTTAGGTGTGCATAGTTTGGAGGTAGAGAAAACAAACTTTGAACGGGAGAAATGTAGTTAAGTGATTTCTTTGGCGTTCTGTTGATTAGAAAATTTGCAGTCAAAAGAGCATATAACCAATAAGATCTTGGAAGATGAGACTGTGTTATAAGAGTGACTGCTGTCTCAACTAAGTGTCTGTGTTTTTCTTCAACTTTACCATTTTGTTCTAGTGTGTGTGGACATGAAGTTTGGTGTATGATACCATGATTTTGTAAATAGATAGCAAAGTCATGGTTGAGGTACTCTGACCCATTATCACTTTTAAAAGTTTTCACAGTGGCTGAGAACTGATTAGCTATGCATGCAGAAAAATGCAAATATGCTTTATTTGTAATTCTGAAAAGAAAGTAATGGAGAAGGCACCCATAAATCAGAGTGTACAAGAGTAAAAGGAACAGTAGTCACACTAGTACTTGTAGGAAAAACTAATTTGTGACTTTTAGAAACTGAACAAGAACGACAAACAGAAGTTTTAAACTTGAAGTGAAGCTGGGAAGACAAATGCTGCATGATGGCTGGTGCTGGATGACCTAATATGTGATGCCAAGTAGTGGAATCACCAAGATTGGAAGTGAAATGACACTGGGAATGAGAACGTGTAGCTGGTGTGAATGCATACAAACCATTGTTGCAGGACCCTTGATGCAGAATTGTATTAGTAAGGTTGTCCTGAATCACAAAGCCAGCTGCATTAAATGAAATGGTGCAGTTATTATGTGCTGCAAGTTCATGAACAGAGACAAGATTGGCACTAAAGTAAGGTGAGTAAAGAACATTATGTAAAAGCAAGGAGTAGTTAGGGGTTGGAATATGTGATGTACCAAAATGAGAAACAAAGACATGAGAACCATCACCAATGAGCACATAATCAGAAGTAGGTGTAGCATTATGAAGGTGATCATATTGACTTGTCTCATGGCGAGTAGCACCAGAATCTAACATCCATGGAGGAGGAATTGAACCTGAAGAGCCACCTGGAGTGGGAGCTAGAACTGGACCATAAGAATAACCTCCAAGAGACTGATGTGGTGCATTAACATGTTGTTGAATAGCTCCTTGAGAAGAACTGCATTGAGGAGAAATATGTGGGAATTGAGAAGAATGAACTGTATTGTAAGCCTTCTTGAGTGGTTTAATAGCAGCAAACTTCTGAATATCCATCATGTACCAACAGTTGCGAGCCGTATGCCATTGTTTTCCACAAATTTAACATTCAATTGCAGCAATAGCAGATTTAGAACCAGAAAAAGCATTATCATGAGACCATTGTGGTTTGGCCTGTGAGGAAAATGAAGGACCACCAGAAGAACCACCATATGCACTATAGTGTTTCTACTTATGACGTGTTGAATACTTGTGCTTAGGCGCAAAATAAGCAGTCATTAACTTAGAATTAGCCAATGATGAAGATGAAGGTGCGGGCAATAATGGAGTTGTTTGTTACTGGAGATGTAATTCCTCAGAATTTAACAGAGAATTAAGCTCAAACACAGTTATAGGTGTACCTCGAATCCGAATTGTAGATTTAAACACATCATACTCACAAGGTAAACCTTTGAGGATGTAGAGGATCAAATCATCATCCTTAACGAATTCATTAACCTGTGCAACCTGATCTGTAATGTGCTCAATCTAATCAAGATAAGCAGAAATGGAGCTCGAACCTTTAGAAATCGGGCAGAGACGAAGCTTCAATTGGTGGATATGCGATCTAGAGAGTGAAGCAAAGCGTTGCTAGAGTGCAGTCCATATAAAAAAATGCATGAAAGTAATGAAGAATAATCGGAAGAGCAGATGCTGAAATCGTCGCCATGAGAGAACTCTTCATATACTGGTCAGTGAGAAACTATTGGGAATACTTCGGCGACACAGTCGGAGCAGATTCCGACGAAATAAATTTCTCATGCACAACCGAGGACGAAACGAAGTCGAGAATATCATTCGCCTGGAGAATAGTCATCATCTGAGCACGTCAGACCATATAATCCGTGCCATCAAGACGGATTTGAACTAGAGAATTCAGATTGCGAATGAAAATTTTAAGCCCTAGAGGGAGTTCTGGCGATGCAGAAAGCCATAAACCATGACGAAACCGATTGAGATCATAACAAAGTGAAATTGAACGCAAAGAGAGACGAAAACACAGAAATAGATGGAAAATTGAATCAACAACCAGGGCGATTAGCCTCGATTTGGCTCTGATACCATGTTGAAGAAGAACAGATGAACAAGAGAGAGAAAGTAGAGAGAGAAAATCATTTCATTAGTGAATTGATTACAGAGTAGCTAATCTACTGTTATAACAGAAGGAGAGAAATACAAATAGGTTGTCACTACTTCTAGTAAACTACACCCACCTCCCTCTGTTCTATACTTTGACTAATTACAACTACCTCCCCTATCTGCATTATTACATTGTTTAACAGTCTGTTTAGAAATTCTTCCGCTACCACCACAACAATTTCTCGTTAGCATAAACAATATTTAGTGCATTTGATAATAATATGTTTTGACTTTTTGGATAGTTTATGTTGTCCTTTCAAGAATTTAGCGTTTTTTTTTCAGTTGTTCTGAATCTGTTTTTGAGTAGTTTCTTGCAATGATTCTCACACATCATTCTCAAACATTGCTACATGAGGGGCTTCCAACGCTCTACCACTTGAGCTATCACCCTAGCTGCAATAAATGAGTTTTTTTTTAGAAACTGGGAACTTTCAATATCAAGATGGGTAAATTACAGAGATAGTATCCTTTTCAATACTATTTTTAACCAAATAGGTCTATCATCAACTGGAAATTCAAAGCTAATCCCATCTTCTTTTTCATGAATGGCAAGGAGGTGAGCTGTGTTGTTCGACGCGCGAGGTTGAAACCTGACTGTGAGATTCAGGATAGGCCTACTAAGCTCAGCAATGTACTCAACACTGGCACCCACTTCTGAGAGGTCTTTGTCAGTGACTCCCGAAATGGCTCGATTAATCTGCTCTACAAGAACCTTTGCATCAATTTCAATAATTATATTGGTCATGTTATGCATCACATCGATTTGAATCGCCATTAGCGCAACTTTAGCTTCCACAAATTTTGCCGACGGACCATAGGGGGTGAAACGAGAGACTCCATGAAGCATTATTCCTTCTGAATTCCTGAAGATAATCCCAATCCCGACCCTAGTTGTTGCGTTGTAGACTGCCCCATCCATATTTGTTTTAATCCACCCCTCTAAGGGACGAACCCACTGTTGTTAGGGGAAAAATAGTAATTTAATTAGTTAAATAACTATTAAATTATAAATAATGATTTTACCCGATATTTTACCTAAGAGAAAATAGACAATCTCTAGTACACACGAATCATTACTATTAATAGCCTGAAGAATATTTGGTTTGGTAAGTTTTGAAGTTGCTTGGGTAATAATATTTTATAACGAATCGTTACATTTAAATTCAAGTGTGAATAATAGTTTGGATTTTAACTGAAAAATCCGTATAAAGGTTTTAGAAATTTCAAAGATATTATTTTTCTATACAGAGTATCTCTATTTGTTAGCTTAATGTACGTTATCTCACATTTTAACACTATGTAACTTGTACACTTAGAACACTAGATTACTCAAACAAGTGAAACACCCAACACACTAGAACTCACTAGACAAGTGGTGCAACCGGTCCACCCTACAATTCCTGTTGACTTCTTCTTCACCAAGCCAAATTCATTCGAGAGAATTCACAACTCCACCGCCTCTTTCAAACTTTGCCTTCACGGCAAAGGATTTGGAGCCGCCTCCAACACCACCGCCTTAAGCTCCTCTATAAAACCCAGTTCCCTCCCCTGGCTCGCGCAACAGCAGCCGCGACCACCTCGTTCATCACCACCGTCAACATCACCACAACCGCCGTCAACATCATCACCACCACCACCGAGCATCCTTCGGCAAAAGAGAAACAACCACCACATTCATCACTCACACTCTCTACTAGTTCTCTCGCACCCTCTGTTTTGAAGAAAACAAAAGCAGCAGCAAGACTGTGGCAGCAGCAGCCACAACCACCACCATGTCCACCATTGTTACCGGTGACCACCACCCGAGAAAGAACAAAACCCTCATCTATCACTCTCAACTCTCTGCCCAGCTTTCTACCTCCCCTTCTCTGTTTCTCTGTTCTCAGAAACGAACAGCAGCAACTACGGAAGTTGCAGCAACCACCAACCCCGCCATTCCTGTTGTAGCCATCGGCGATAAACCCACTTCGCCACCTCTCTCTCCCTCCTCTTCGTCTCACTCTCTCAGCCTCTCTTCCCCTGTTACGAACCCATGAGAGGTCAGAGGCACAGGAGAGTAGCAGCAGCAGGAGCGAAAGCCATCACCGCCGCCGAAGCTCCACCGACCACTTGGCCAAGCTCCACCGAAGCTCCGCCACAGCTCTCCCTCTCTTCCAGTGCTTCCAGCAGAACCTTAGGGCCCCGAAAAACTCTGTGGAGAGCTCAAACCAAGCTATTAAAGCCGGCTACAAAACTCAACTCCGGCGACTCCGACGACAAGCTCCGCCCCGACTCGTTTCTTGACGGTTTCCGGCCATTTTTGGCCTAGGTATGTCCTAAACCTTCTTATTTGTTGATTTAGATAGTCAAAATCAAAAGTTGATAGCTTGAATCCAATTTAGATTGATGAAATTGAAGTTGTTGATATAGGGGGGTAAAAGTGTAGTTTACGTAAAGTTTTATAACATGACATAGGGGGCTGTTTTTATATTTTCAGATACTAGAAGGTGACTAGAGTGTTTTAACCTAACTGTTTTATGACTAGTTGGGGGTGTTTGTGGACTTTTAATATAACTTGAGGGTTTATATGCCTTTTACATAAACTTCACACTTTTCGTTAAAAATAAAAATAATAATTTTGAATTTGAAATAATTTCTAAAAATACTATATTTCATCCTCATTTCGGAAAAATAATTCGGGTGTCGAGATAATATCTCAATTGATCGCTAAAAATTAAATAAGACATGTTTTATTGAAAAACTTTAATAAAACCTCCTAATCACTTAGTTTATAATTCGAATATCTAACACTTGTAAAATCTGTCATTTCGCTACCCTGTTAATACTATAATATTGTGGAAAAGTTTTCTTGAATATATTAGTCGTTTAAAGTAGATGCGTTGTTTTAGAAAATTATAATTAAATAATAAAATGTTAAGAAATAACATGTGGGTATTTGGGTTTATTTAAAAAGAGTCTTGTTAGGACTTATAGTATTCTATTTTGGATTTGTGTTAATTCGCGAGCTACAATTTGTGTGTGACAATTTTGTAGGCTCTAGAACGTGCTGTCGCTGTTAATAAGGTAAGTGAACATGCCAAGCCTTGCCTGCCAAGCTCCCTTCGTGTCGCAAGTTGATTTGATTACATGTCTCAAAATTTATTTGTTATTTACATGCTTTATTTGAGATATTCTTTTACATGCTTTATTTGAGATATTCTTACATTTTACAAAAGTTGTTTTGCTTGATATTGTCTCACGAATAATAATAATAATAATTCGTAATTATCGTAAAGTGGAAAGAGTTGTGCGGGAGAAGCTTATTATTGCCGGGTTGACTTTGTTCACTCGGCCTGTGATTAGATTGGTCGTGTTCGCTTCGTCCACTCGACCCGTATTAGTTTTAACCGGTCGCAACCTGCCGGGTTGCTCCATGTACTCACCTCTCTGGCCGCAAAAATTCTTAGGGGGTGCCGACACTTAAGGTCTTGGAGTATGCGAGATGGATAGTAGATTCTTCCCCGTATCAAAATGGCTATTAACACAGTGTCTCTGAGATTTGGGATATTTATAAAAGAAAAGAAGAAAGAGATAGGGACTAATTCTCCCGTTTGAAAGTCGAGAAAGGAAGTTAAAAAGAATGAGAATGTTATAAGTGTTCTTACTTGATGCATCAGGTTCACTTCTTACAGTTTTACAGTTTATATTTGAGTTCCTGATTTACTCTGCAAGTTTACATTTTTATGATTTATTTTCCTCTGTATATTTATTGTGAAAAGAAAGTTATGCTTCGTCTTCTGATTTACGAGCTTGGGTGTCACTTACTCAGTATTTCCATGCTGACTTTGAAACTGCGGTTCCTGTTTTCCTTCCCACCGCAGGTTTAGGAGCTGAAGACTAAGGTGTAGCTGGGTACGAGACTCACTTAGTTGGATTTCACCTTGAGTAGAATCTAGTTTTGTTAGCAAGAATAACGTTGTAGTTTTGAAAACGCTTTTGTAATATCTAGAAACTTTTGTAATGTTTAATATTATGTAATAAATAAATGAGTTGGGATGTTATGCTTTTGATTTCCGCCGTTACTTTTAGCATCGCCCTCCCGGTCTTGTCCGAGCCGGATAAGGGGTCGTTGCAACGCCGCTGTTTCGAGCCCTCCAAATCCACCAAACAGTAACTGCGAACATCGCCAAGTCTGTCGCATTAAGAGTATCGAGCATTTGACACGCCCATTCTGAGAAGTCCCTGTGCTGTCTTGATCAAAATAGACCATCACCCATTGCCTTCCAGATTAGTTTCGCCTTCGGGCAGTGGCAAAAAACGTGAGATGTAGTCTCGCCAAACTCTCTGCAAGCTCTGCACAAGTTGGGGACATCAATGGTTCGCTTCCTTAGGTTATCTACCGTTGGGATACCGTCGAGAATACAACGCCATAAGTGGATTTGTATTCTCTTCGGGACTTGAATCCTCCAGATTTTTCTCATCGTCGCGGGATGTGGTGTTGAGGGACTTCCGTATCTTGATTTGACTGCCTCCTCTGCGCAAGTGCTTACCCGGTGCGAACCGTGTAAAGACCCTAATCGGATTAATGCCACCTCACCTTGTCCTCCACGTTCCTGACCTGGAGGGGATTTTAAAATATCATGCACATCAACATCAGCTAAGGAGGTTTCAAGTGCTTCCCTATTCCAAGTTCCATCTCCGTTGAGAATATCACAAACTTTCTGATTTTCGTTAGCCGGCTGGACAATAAACATCAACGATGGTTCCCGTGGAATCCATTTGTCAGGAACACGGATTTTGTTGTCGTTTCCCACTCTCCATCGTAAGCCCGAATCCAGAAGCTTTATCCTGGTCAAAATACCCCTCCATGCATATGAAGGGTCGCTCCTTAGTTTAGCCTGCAAAAAATTATCATTCTTAAAAGGGTCAATTACTTATTACCCGCTTCCAGTATGGGGTAATAATCCATGTACCACCCCCAATTTCTAAACTCTCTTATCACCGCCTCCAGTTGTTACTGGGGTATTTTCCATCCAAAATTTTCTGTTAGTTAACAGTTATTGAGGGATAAATTGATCCAATTAGTATAAATATGAACATGAAGCACACAATCACCTGCACCGCCTCACCGCCACCAACGCCGCCAGCATAAATCCAGAATATAGCGACCATTGAGCCGCCTGCTACAACCACTATCACCACCACCTAAATATTCACCTAACTCAGCCCGAATCTGCCCAAAATAAATCTGATCTCTAAGGCTCTGTTTGGTTCCTGGAAAATGAATGGGAAAGGAAAATGGAAAGAAAGGAAAAGAAAGGAAAAAATAAAAGTATTATCATTTCTCTGTTTGGTGGTTGTTGGAAAATAAAAGGAAAATGCAACTATTTTCCTTTTCCTGTTTGGTTGCCTTAACTTGAAAAGAGAAAACTAAAATGAAAATCCAATTTGTGGACGTACACATACCATTTAAGAATGTTAACTTGAGATTGCAAAATCTAAAGCTGATTTCTATACAAAGCTAAATAGGACCAGGACATCTAATTCCAAACGAGAAAGATTAACGAAGCAAAAAAAAGTAATGTCTCTCGTCAAATCAATACAACAATTCATGAAACTATCAGTAATTGGGAACTCTCAGTAAAAAAGTTGGACAAATTTTCCCACAGGTTATGGCACAGTGAAAGGCCGAAAGTATCCTTTTCCAAACTAGGGGGTGAAAGTGTCTTTTACCTTTTTTTTCCTCTCTTCTTCATCTTCTTTCGTCGCCTTCTTCTTGTCTCCATCTCCATCGCATCGCATCAATGGCTGCATTCCTTCCATAATATCCAATCTCAAGCACACATTTCATCTCCATCGCCCGCATTTCCAATTCCTCACAGTCGAGCAAATAGATGGTGTTGGCAATTTCGCTGTGAAATTGAATTCGTCCACCTATGGTCCATTGATCGATACTGATTAGGAATGATTCAACGATGGATGAGGGAAGCGAGGTGGTCAGAGAGAGTGGTGAAGGATGGGTCGTTGAGGAGAATCGGTTCCACATCGGTTTTAAGCTCGAAGGGTTTGAGCGACAAACACAACTCTTTTCTTTTCCTTTTCCGCCGACTTCTGGACGAAAAACTATTTACCCGTTTCTTAGTATTTTTTTTTTCTTTTCCTTTCCTCTCATTTTCTTTTCTTCTTATAATTTTACCTCCAAACATAAAAAAGAAAATATCAAGAAAATCATTTTCCTTTCTTTTATGTTTTCCAAGAACCAAACAGGGTGCAAGGGAGAAGAATTTCCAACAGGCACGGCTACTACCATCTTTAAACCTCCACCAGCCATTACTCCATCGCCTCCTTGGCTCGACAACACTGAACTGCGAAATTGAATCTGACTAAGAGAAAACAACAAATGAGTTGCTGAATAGTTTCAAACCACTCGATGTTGGTGATGACGGAAACCACATCACCTTCGCTGTCACCGTCGTTATCATCTCGGAGCTGTTTCTCAAGCTCCTAAAACTGATTCATCATATTTGTCTCTGATTTCTGACCATGCTCTTGCTTCACCACACGATTAGGTAACAAATTGGAATACTAAAAGCCGAATTGCTCTGGTTATTCATCAAATTGAGTACCAACACCATAATTGCTCTGATTACTCATCAAATTGAGTACCAACACCGTTATGTGGTCGAAATTGTTGCTGCAGAGACTGCAACCTCTTCTTGAAGTCACACACGAGTTGTTTTTCTAGGTTAAAGCCAGACGCTTTTGCAGATGCAGGGAGTGGCTAGGTTACGTGTTATCTTTTTTTTAGCTGACCTTTTATTTTTCTCTTTTATTTTCTTTTTCTTTTAAGTATTTTATGATCATTTGACGATTCTTCCCTCGTTTGTGGCGGTGATTGTGGTTGTAGTAGTGACGGTAGTGGTCGGATTTTGGGAAAACAGTGGCGGCGTTGGTGGTGTAGATTATTGTGTTCTTCAGGTTTATATTTATATTGATTTGACCAATTTGTCTCTCAATAACCGTTAACTAACGGAAATTTTAGACGTAAAATACCCCATCAATCCACAACTGGAGGTGGTGATAAAAGAGTTTTGAAATTAGATGTGGTACATGGATTATTACCCCATACAGGAAGTGGGTAATAAGTAGTTGGCCCTTCTTAAAATACTCAGCTTTCAGTACCCTACTCAAACAGGAGTTTGGGTACTTAAAGATCCTCCAACCCTGTCTCGCAAGCATTGCATCATTAAAAAGCTTTATGTGTTTGAACGCTAAGCCCCCACAGTCTCTTTGTCGCTGAATTTTCTCCCAACTTATCCAGCTAATGCTTCTTTGTTTGTCTGCTTTACTCCACCAAAACTGCCTGATTAGTTGCTCCATCTTATCACACGTACCATCAGGAAGTTTCAGGGGCGGAGCCAGAAACTGAAAACTACCAGGGCACTAAGCAGCAAGGGCACTTTTGAATATTTTTTTTGCAACATAGGGTAAAATTGCATTTTTTCCTAAAAGGGGTAGGGCACGTGCCTACCAATGTCCAGGGTTGGCTCCGCCCCTAGACCGAATCAGAACATCCTTCCCTCCTATAGACAATGTATGTTCCTTCCACCCTTTGAGCTTTGAGATAATCTCTCAATCAGATGAGCAGACGTGATAGTCCTCTTCTTCCCTATTATCGTAGAGAGACCGAGATAAGTATCATATCGTGCCACTTCATTGACCCCACATTGGGTTAGGATCTCTTGTCTAAGTAGCCGAATTGGTATTGGTCGAGAAGACTATAGCCGATAAATGAGTATTCTCAATAAACATGAGTTATACTATTTCTAATCAACACTAAGTCCCATTATTATAACGTGCATTATTCGGTTCTTAGATCTCGTTGCAAAAGCACGAGTAATAGATTCAAAATTCATGTGCTCTCTTTTGGCTTTTGGGGATAAATTGTCTTACTCCATTACTATAATTTGGTCTTATCTCTCTCTCTCTCTCCTTATGTTGGTTTTACAAAATGGAAATCACTCAGATCTAAAAGCTCTCAGCTGAGGAAGAAGAAGCTAATTTCTTCATTAATTGGTGAAAATGAAAAATACAGCTCAAATACTAATTTGTCCCGCCCAAAACAGAGAGAGGAGAGTGACTCACTCTAGCCAATCAGACGAAGACACATCAGCTACTACTAACGGAAGAAAACAAATTCAAATAGCTAAAAACGACACCGTTAGACTAAAACTAAGCCAACGGTCCGGATTGATCTCCATTACCAATCCAACGGTAGCTGCTCTTCACCTTGCCTGTTCATCTTCATGTCATCACTTTGGTAGTGATTTCATTTTAGTCCATCACCCAGAAAACCAAAACACAATTCAGATTATATAGAACCCCCTCTTAATTTCAATACCCCCTCTCAAGATGGAGCATGAAGATCAATCATGCCCATCTTGCCAAGTAAGAAATGAAATTGAGCTGGGTGAAGAGCCTTTGTAAGAAGATCTGCCAGCTGAAATTGAGAGGGAACATATGACACCTGCACCACTCCTTCTTGAACCAAATCTCTAACAATGTGGCAATCAACATCTATGTGCTTTGTCCTCTCATGATAGACTGGATTGGAGGCAATCTTCAGAGCTGATTCATTGTCACAATAGATCATAGGAGGAGACTCAATCTTCACCTGCAAATCCTCAAGAAGATACAGCAACCACTTGATATCACAAGTTACAGAAGCAAGACACCTGTATTCTGCTTCTGTGGAGCTCTTAGACACAACACTTTGCTTCTTAGACTTCCAAGAGACCAAAGAAGTCCCAAGATACACAAGAAACCCTGATGTAGATCTTCTAGTATCCACACATCCTGCCCAATCAGAATCAGCAAATGCTGATAACTTCAATTCTGCAGTAGCTGAAAAGAATAATCCCAATCCTGGGCTTTTCTTCAAATATCTGAGAATGTGGAAAGCTGCAGTTTGATGCTCAGTAGTGGGATGTGAGACAAACTGACTCAGCTTATGCACACTATAACATATATCAGGCCTGGAGTTCCCAAGATACAGCAATTTTCCAATCAACTTTCTGTAAGAAGATGATTCAGCATCTGTAAGCAAATTTCCCTTTTGAGCACTCAACTTCAAATTGACCTCCATAGGTATATTTGCTGGCTTACAACCAAGATACCCTGTCACTTCTAGAATATCTAGAGCAAATTTTCTTTGACTCAACACAATTCCTTCTGCATTTCTGGCAATTTCAAATCCCAAGAAATACTGCAAATCACCCAAATCCTTCAACTTAAACTGCTGATTTAAAACCCTTTTTAGCTCAACTAGCTGGGCCATATCAGATCCAGTTAACACCATATCATCAACATAAACAACTAGAGCCACAAAACTATTCAGTTCTGTCTTAACAAAAAGAGTGTAATCTGCTTTTGATTGCACAAAACCAAAAGAAATAAGAGTAGTAGAAAGCTTACTAAACCATTGTCTAGAAGCCTGCTTCAAGCCATACAAAGACTTCTTCAATTTGCAAACCATGATTTCTTTGCTCTGCAAATTTGGAACACAATAACCTGGTGGTATATCCATATACACCTCTTCATCCAATACCCCATGTAAGAAGGCATTATTCACATCAAGCTGCATCAAAGGCCACTTCCTCACTGCTGCAATAGCTATAATACACTTTACTGTTGGCAATTTAGCCACAGGAGAAAAAGTTTCATAATAATCCACCCCCTCTGTCTGTGTATATCCCTTGGCAACCAACCTTGCTTTGAACCTTTCTATGCTTCCATCTTGTTTGTATTTGACTTTGTACACCCATTTACACCCCACTGATGAGTGTCCTTTAGGCAAAACCACTATGTCCCATGTATTATTTTCTTCCAAAGCTTGTAATTCCATCTGCATGGCATCTTTCCATTCTTGTATCAGACTGGCTTCTTTATATGTAGATGGTTCCTTTATAGCTGAAACTTGAGACAAGAAATGACTAAATCTTGGAGATAAAGCTTTATTAGACACACACTTACTCAAACTGTACTGTGTACTGGAGCTGGAGTTGGCTGTCACATAATCCCTCAAATAACTTGGCATTCTTCTTTCTCTAAGAGACTGTCTTGTAGGCACAGACACAGTGCTAACTTCTAGATCAGTGACTGGCTGCACAAACTCAACACCATCTGTAAGAACTTCATTGCTAGCTTCTTCACCAACAGCACATGGCAGCACAAAGTCTGACTTAGAATTAGCAACAAAATCTTGAGAAAAAGGAAACTTATCTTCATAAAAGACCACATCTCTTGAAATAAAAATGCTCTTCTCTGTAACATCATACAGCTTGTACCCTTTGATACCAAACACATAGCCCAGGAACACACATTCTCTGGCCCTTGCCTCAAACTTTCCTCTACCTTGTTTCAATGTAGAAGCAAATGCCAAACACCCAAACACCTTCATCAACTCATAATTTGGCTTTCTCTTGTATAACATCTCATAAGGAGTCTTATTGAGCAACACAGAAGATGGTGTTCTATTGATCAAATAAGCAGAAGTCAAAACACATTCCCCCCAAAATCTAGTTGGCAAATGAGATTCAAACCTCAGTGCTCTGGCTACATTTAATAGATGCTGGTGCTTTCGCTCCACAACTGAATTCTGCTCTGGGGTGGCAACACATGAAAGTTGATGAATAATACCACTTTGTGAGAAAAAATCTTTCAAATCAAATTCCAAAGCATTATCACTTCTAATCATCTTGACACTGAAACCAAATTGATTGTGCACCATTTTGCAGAACTGAGGTATTAAACTTGTAGCTTCTGATTTATGTATCATCAGATATACCCAAGTAGACCTTGAATAATCATCTACCAAAGTTAGGAAATATTTGTATCCATCATATGTAGGTACCCTATAAGGACCCCAAGTGTCAATGTGAACTAAATGAAAGGGTATTTTAGTCAAATGCCCCCCCTCTGGAAAAGAAGGCCTCTTCTGCTTTGCCTTTGGACATACATGGCATACTTCAGACAAATTCCCACTTGTGAAATTTAAAAGAGACTTCATGATTTTAAGTTTTTGGTCAGAGGGATGACCCAACCTTTTATGCCAAATATCCATAGATGCTTTGTTGCTAGTAATTGCATTTGCTACAGACATGTCCTTATTAGCACTTGACAAGAAATACAGCCCACAGGTCTTATACCCCTCTCCAATTACATTGTTGGTTTCTGCATCTCTTATAAGACAAATATCACCAGAACACACAAAAATGCAAGAATTGTAATGTGTAAGCTTACTGATAGACACCAAGTTAAAAGTGAACTCTGGTACACATAACACTTCTGTCAAGATCAAATCAGCACTCAATCTCACATTTCCAATGTGAGTTACCTGCACTTTATGTCCATCTGGAAAATGAACATAAGTGTCAAAAACAGCTCTATAATCTGTCAACATCTCAAGATCACAACACATGTGATCACTTGCTCCACTATCTAGTATCCAAGAATGCTTCACTTGTGCATTCTTAGGCAAAACTGAGCTGAAAGAACAGCTCTTAATCACACCACCCATAAAATGAAGTGGAGAATCTGCACTTGTTGTTGAACCAGAACCATTACTAACATCATCACTCCCATGTGATTGAAGTGAGGGTTGTCTATTCCCCATTTGATTCTGCAAAATAGACATCAACTGAGCACATTGCTGAGGAGTTATTGACAATGTAGTCATTTGTGACTCCCCACTTTTATCTTCTCCTTTAGAACTAGTATCTGCTAGAGCTTGATGAGCTTGTGCCTTCATTTTGCTCTTTACATGTGGAGGATAACCATGTAGTTGCCAGCATTTGGCTTTTATGTGTCCAGTATTGCCACAATGATAACAAGTAATGCTAGCTTTATCTGCACTTGTCTTTGTGTTAGAGTTATGTTGGACACCCCCTTGAGAACCAAACACATGTTTACTAGTGTTGTTAAAAGAATGCTTCACTGCCATAGCCATGGGATTACTACCTCCTGTACCTTTTCCCAAAGAAGTTTGCATCTCTTGTTGAACTACTTTAGCAAACACTTGATTAAATGTTGGTAGAGGCTCAAGCAACAGAATCTGATCCCTTACTGGGATATAATTGTCATTCAATCCCATCAGAAATTGCATTGTGCAATCTTCTTCATAAGTGACTCTAATATTTCTAAAAACACCACAAGTACAAGCTCTTAGAACCTCACATGTGCATAATGGTGGAGGTCTATAATTTGACAACTCATCCCAAAGAGCCCTAAGCTTGGTATAATAAGCAGTCACTGTCAAATCTCCTTGTTTAGTAGCAGCAATAGCCATTTTTAGTTGAAAAACTCTAGGTCTGTTTTGCTGTGAATACCTCTCTAAGAGATCAAGCCAGACTTCTCTTGAGGTCCTTTTATACACTACACTTCCTCCAATTTCTTTAGAAACAGAATTTAACAACCAAGACATTAGCATCGTATCACATCTCAGCCATTGAGGCCTCAATTCATCACCAATTGGTGGTTCCAACAATTCACCATTAACAAATCCCATCTTCACTTTAGCAGTCAAAGCCAAAACCATCGCTCGATGCCATGTATTAAAATTCTCAGCACCAACCAAAATATCAGTAACTAGAAGCATACCTGGATTATCTGAATGCGCCAGAAAGTATGGCGACACTTCACGAGCATTCGCTCCTCGAGCTCCATCTGAAGCCATTGCAACACCAGATCTGAAAACTTTGAACACACCGTTCCCTAATCCACCACTACCGCGAGCTAGATCTTCAACCTAATAGCCATAACCAGGCTCTGATACCATTTTACAAAATGGAAATCACTCAGATCTAAAAGCTCTCAGCTGAGGAAGAAGAAGCTAATTTCTTCATTAATTGGTGAAAATGAAAAATACAGCTCAAATACTAATTTGTCCCGCCCAAAACAGAGAGAGGAGAGTGACTCACTCTAGCCAATCAGACGAAGACACATCAGCTACTACTAACGGAAGAAAACAAATTCAAATAGCTAAAAACGACACCGTTAGACTAAAACTAAAGCCAACGGTCCGGATTGATCTCCATTACCAATCCAACGGTAGCTGCTCTTCACCTTGCCTGTTCATCTTCATGTCATCACTTTGGTAGTGATTTCATTTTAGTCCATCACCCAGAAAACCAAAACACAATTCAGATTATATAGAACCCCCTCTTAATTTCAATAGTTGGGTCGCCTAGTAACGACGACAACACAATCATTGAAAGCAAGGAATACTATGCTGCTATCTGCAGGGCATGGCCGATTATGACCTATGGGTTTCAAACACCTCCACATTTCTATGTTTTTTTTTTTTGCCTCCGTTTTGTCCCGATTTCATTATTGAGCAAGCTTGAATGTAGCTCGACTAAGTGCATTTTTTGAGCACCCTTATTGTTTTGATTAATTGAGCAATTTTTTATAAAAGTAGTGATTCTCGTTTAATTTCGTTTTAATTTTTTGAGCACCCTTATTGTTTAATTCTCGATTAATTTTTTGAGCACCCTTATTGTTTAATTCTCGATTAATTTTTTGAGCACCCTTACAATGTTTTGCAATTGTGAAAAATTATGTTTGAACTAGAAGTCTATAGATATTTAATCTTAGTTGTTTGGACATTCTCTCACATTTTACAGATTTCCAGCTCATACTAAAATATTTTCAAAGAAAAAAAAAATCAACTGCTTTAAATTTTTAGCCAATTTGTTTTCATTTTCGGTCAATTTGATTTCTAAAATTATTTTCATCCGATTATTTAGATTTTTAAGTGGTATCAAACAAGTCATGTATAAAGACACATTACAGAGAGCAAGAGTAATTTTTGATTACATCTGGCGTAATTGACCTTCATTACGAATCGTGCTTTAATACTTCAAAGAGAGCAAACTCTCGAACCTCTCTTTTTGTGAGTTTTTTTTTTTTTCTTTTCGCGAATCATTCTTAACGATTTTAATTATTAATATTTTAAAAAAGAAGAAAATATATTGACGGCTCATTTCTGGTTTCAACATAGTAATTCTATGTATTACTAAGTTCAAAAAAGAGCTTTGCAAGTTTTTTATGATACTAATAATTCTCGTAAGATCCCCAAGAGCAAACGCATCATTTACGTACCAAAGTTTTTATGCTTCATTCTTTATTCTGAAGTAGTGCCTTAATGACAGTTCATTTCTTGTAATGTGCTTTACAATCAATAAGTATCTACTATCACTCGCAGCTTGTTTAAGTGTTGCACTTCAATTGCTGATGGAGTACTTAAAAAATTCCTCTACATCCTCTCTCTCAATATCTAACCGAATACTACCTTCTTGGCCAATAAATACACTCCTTTTGTAGTTCACATCTTGACTACATAAAAACCAAACTCTCATCACTCACCATTCCCAACTTAACTACCCTTCCCTCCCTCTCTCAATCTCTCCTCTTCCATCTACCACACTACACACTACCCCCACCACCACCACCACCACCACTGGCCGGAAAACACCGCCGCCGAACACTCATCTCCGCCGCACATTTCCACTAACCATGCCCAAACCACCACCACCACCACCACTCAATTGAATCCAAATCCCCAAAACAGAGCATCATCCCCTGCCCACAAACCCATTCCCTCAATGGGTTGCTGCGCCAGCTCCGGCCACAAACCGTCCCTCTCCGGCGACGACCACCGTAATTCTAGATCCGACGATGCCAACCCGCCGGAGGAAGAGACCGTGAAGGAAGTGATGTCAGAGACTCAAATTCTACCAAAACCCATCTCACCCAAGATCGAACACGGCATTACCAAAAATGGGTTCGTCTCCGATCTCCGAAATACGCCGGAAAACGACGCCTACCGCTACCTCGCCGGAAAGAGACCGCCATTGATTCCGGCGGACCAAAACTCGGAAGCTTCCGAGATCTGTAGCTTAAACGACAGCGTTTCGACTGTGAGAGACGATTACGAGATTGAGCTCAGGGAGAGGATCAACAGATCTCCGGCGAAGTTCCGAAACCGGACTCAGTCTCCCGCCGGTCGGGTCGGGTCGCCGGCGAGAAGATCCGAATCTTCGCCAAAACGGGTCGGGTCTACGCCCGGGAGGCAAAATACGGTCAACACCTCGGGGCGGAGATCGAGATCGCCGGCGGCGAGGACAGTAGAGTTTGGGGATTCGAGATCAGGAGTCGGCCGGAGTCCGTCGGCGAGGAAGACCGGGAAGTCGCCGGCGAGATATCGGGTCGGGCTACCCGAGAAGACCCGGAAACCCGAAGAGATGCCACACTCACAGTGGCTACCACCGACAACGAACGAGTCGCTTGAAAACCCACTTGTGTCCCTCGAATGTTTCATCTTTCTGTAGCGGAAGAGACGGAACTCAGGGTCAGTTTAGGTATTTGGAGAGATTTACCGCGGGTGGTAGTTATAGTAGTTGTGGGAAAGGAGGTGAAAATGTTAAAAAAGGGAGGGAAATGTGTCTAGTTATGGAATTCCAGATTTAACCTTCTGTAATGTTGACCAAAATGACTACCACTATGATTCTCTCTTTCTCACTATTTCCCTTGTTTTACTGTCACTTTGAAATTTGGTGATTTGTATCAGAAAATGATACGATTTATTGATAAATTTTCGTCGAGATATAAAATAACTTTTACTCTGTAACACCATGAAAAATTTACCAAAAAATTGCATCATTAGTTATTCAAATCACCGGGTAAAAAGTGATTTAGTGAATAGTAGGAGTGCAACTTGGGTGGGCTGGGACGGTTAGCACTCCTGTCCTAGCCCGAGTTCTGTCGAGGCTCCCCGAGCCCAGCCTAGCCTGAGTCAAGAGCTTCGCCTGCCCGTCCGAGCCCAAATTTATAGAAATCAATTCGGGTTTGGGCTGAGAATTTCTACCCAAGCCCGTCCAAATTACTGAACTATGTGCCGGGCCCTATTTTAATTCGGACTGGGTTCGGGTTGGTCAGGTTCAACCCGCCCAAGTTGCACTTCTAGTGAATAGTGAAAAAAGTCAAAATGATGGGCAAGAGAAGAATCAGAGTGGTACTCTCTGGGCCTGTTTTGGACATTTAGATACTGATCGCCGGCGACATGGACGGTAGAGCTTGGGGATTCAAGATCAGGAGTCGGCCGGAGTCCGCCGGCGAGGAAGACCGGGAAGTCGCCGGCAAGGTCCCGGGCCGGACTAAAGAGCCCGAAACCGGAAGAGAACCACAGTGAGATGCCACACTCGCAGTGGCTACCACCGACAACGAACGAGTTACTTGAAAATCCCCAAGTAACTTGAAGGCTCTGTTTTATTTGAAGTGTTTGGTTTTGGTGTAGAAGTAAATAATTGTGCAGGGACTGACTTGTACCATGCATGTAAGAAATAGGTTTCTTGCAATCATCACTCAAAGATCTTGGCTTTCACTCTATCTGACAACAATTTTTTGTTGTTGTGGTTGTTGTCTTTTTCCCTCATAAATATTCCAAATATGCCCTAGGTTGGAGGGGCATATTAGGAAATATTTATTTGGGCAAAAGATACTTAGACCCCCTTAAGTTTGATGTAAAGACACATTCACCCCTTTGTGCTTGGGAAATGATACTTCCAATCCTTTGTTTTCCAAATTTCTGCACAGTTACATCCCTTGACATGTGTCATATCATACCCTAAGAGAACAAATTTGTCACTAAAAATTCTATAGTGGAGGACAACCGCCGCCAGACGAACAATCTCACAATGAATGAGTATAAGTATTCTCAAATTTGACATACATGAAGGGTCAAAGTGTCATTTCTCAAACTAGAATGGGTGAAAGTGTCTTTGCATCAAACTTGAGGGGGGGAAAGTGTTTTTACCCTATTTATATTTTGGACCAAAGATAACCATTTTAGTTTTAAACACTATAAAAGTTGGAGTTTTTTACATATAATCATATCCAGTATATGTTTACTGACAGTGTAATACATTGAGAGTTGACATATAATCCATCAGTAATGATTTTAGTGAAATCGCGTCCCAAAAATCAGACAACCGTTAGTGCGTGTTGTCAGTGACAATATGTTGGTACACAATTTTAATAAAATCAATACTTCATGTGAATTATCTATCTATTCCTCTTAATGCATGTATTGCATTGTCTACTAACAGATAGTACTGCACAGTGATTATACGTCAAAATGTCTATTTTTTTATGATACTGTGTAATCAGCTCAAACTCATTTTGGCATTAGTTACAGATGGATTTGGAAATTGTGAAGGGTAGTAGTAGTACTGAAAACCCTTCTCTAGGTGGTTGTAATGAATATAGACAGCTATGTGAATGCTACAATAGTCAATGAAAAGAATGGTGTCCTTGAAAGTCATGTGGAGTACACATTAATAGACTCCTCCAATCCCCACATGAAAATCCCTTTCTGAAGGAAAACAATTAATGAAAATCCCAACAGCATCACCTCTTAACACTGCTCAGTCGGTATTCGAGTGACTGTTTGACTGACAACCTGGAGTGTGAGTGTATGAGTTTTGTCTTCAATAAAAATAATATTACTTAAAAAAAATTTAAGACTGATTTGTCGACAAATTAGTAGCATATCCGGCAATTTACATCCTCCATTATCTCTAAGGCAGGGTGAATGGACAACTTCTAGGGTTAGGTTTAACCATAGAAATATGGTACTAATAGGCAAAGTGTCCATATGAGGAGAAAGAAAGGACTTATGGCTACACACAAAACCCTATTGAAAAGGATTTTAGTAGTCCTCTGGATAGGATTTGTAATGGGATTGAGATTTGGAAAAGAATGGTGGGAAATCCATTTAGGAGGCATTTTTGGATAAATCTCGTTTTCCCCCACATTTTCACACTTTTCTAGTTTGAGAAAGGACACTTTCACCAATTTAATTTACCCAATTTCATCACACTTTCACCAGCTTAATTTAGCTTGAACATTTATATTCCTGATTGTGTCACTTCGCACTGTAAGAAGGCAAAAAAAAATCAAGAATATTATCTGTGACGGAACCCCAACCTCAGACTAACTGAAACACAATCAGAAAGTGTTTATATTTTGAAATTTAGGACAATGAGGGGGTAGAAATGTCCTTTTCCAAACTGAAAGAGATGAAAGTGTCTTTTACCTGGAATTTCCACGTAATAAGAATAATTTTCGTTGTACCTATTGCGAGCACATAAATTCTCATGTTATGTTCATATTTTTTTCAGTGTTAAGTTTTAAAAATTCTTAAAAAAAAAAGTAATTGTTGTTTCACTTTTCTAACTCCGCCACTGGTTTTCTCTATTGATGTCAACAAATGTACATAATCCAAGGACAGGCTTGACCTTTGTTGATTGTCTGATTCCATAGCCAGTACTGGGTTGGTGTTAGGCTCCTTCATAAATACAGTTAGGTACTGTACAATGATGGGATGTAATTTGATACAGTTAGGTAGTACAATGATGGGAGTACAAGTTAGATACAATCATGTTAGGCTTCTTTTATGACAAGTCGACATACCCACCCTTTGGTAAAATGCTTCGAAAGCCCATCTTTGCAGTGGTTTGAAACTTCTCATATTTTCGCATTTTATTTAGCATGATCTCTTAGGGTACGTTTGGTTTATAGGATTTGCAGTATTAGCTGAGACTGTACTAAATATAATATTGATATTAGTTAATCATGTGTTTGTTTTTTCAAAACTAATAGTAATACCTGTACTAAATAGTGAAAAGATGGTGTTTAATATTCCAAATTAGTCCCATCTCACATGAGGGTATTAGTTGGATTTGACAATTTATACCTTAATGCTGAATTAATATTGCACGAAACCAAACATATTATTAATTATAGTTACTGGGAGATATTAGAGTTTCACGCTCTGACCATGCGAAGGAGAACCTAGTGAACCAGAGATACATAGAGCATGCACAGGACTTTCAGGAGTCCATCCAGCACGCTTCAGGGCCGTGCATGATCCTTTTGTCCCTTATCCCAAGTTTATGGCACGACAATCCAATGATTATATGTACCGCGACGGTGGTGCGGATACTTCTGGCCAGTAGTTTCATGTCATGAGAACATGGCATCCTTTAAGTTTACTAGGGGATAACCCGTCCCGTTGGGACTATTACAACTTGCAGGGAGGAAAGATTCGGCTATTACCACTTATTGAGAGGAAAAGTTCACAAAAATAGTATATTAATAAACGTTTACACACTAATTCGTTTTCTAAAACTACGACCAATGATATTGACGAAAATGAGACAAAATCATCTTAAAATTTAGTTCAGAAAAATGAACAGCATTAAACCACTTATTCAGCTTCCAGGAGCTAACAGTGCCAATAATTACAAAATAGATGGAGTTGCATAATCCCTGTTTTACACAGTGACATAAAAAAAAACTTATACCTGCCTAGCAATCCACATACTCAGAAAAGACGAAAAATACGCAAATTGTACATGAGACAACATGATAAAAAAAAAAAAAAAAAAAAAAAAAAATCATGTCCTTCAAGTGTGGGGAGTGACTGATTTCAATGGTATAGCTAAAGAGCTTCTTCAGCCTTGTGCAACATGTCTCCATCGGTGCACCAAGACCTTATGGCCAAGTCGTTTGACATATCAGCTGATCAAGGTAGGGGAATTTTTCCTATCGACTGCAAAACAAAAATAAGCGCAAGGGTTGCATCTTCTGTCAGAGCTTTGCTTGCTACACGCATAGGGAAGCTAGGGAAGGCTCCTGGATCTTGATTTTCTCGAGCTTATAACCACATTTGTGAAATATTCAAACATCAACTTTACCGTTTCAATCGTAGAAGGGCCAAACCTTACCAATTCAATTATTTGATAAAACTATTAAGTTCTCAGTTGGGTAACATAACAAAACAAAATCTCAAACTACATATCCAGCTATCCATATCAGCATGAAACGTATTGAATCTTCTAATAGGAATATGAATACGGGTGACTCATCCTTCAAATATTCACTAAAATTATACCACAACTAATGGAATCCAAAAATGAAATATCCATTCCTATTAGACCGCAATGTGTACGCTAACCAAATTTTGCTACAAATTTCTTACATATACACTGAAACTAAGAGAATCCAAAAAAAGCAACTATATGGAGTACATAATTTGTCAACTAACCCAGATTAATGAAAGAGCCCAACCATGGCAGTTGGCTCTTGTGAAAGTTAAGGAAGACAAAAAATAAATATCCATTACACAAGTCACGGAAATAGTCTTCAGAAGTTTCAAATTTTTTGAAGAAATCATGAAAAGAAAGAGCAATTTAATAGAAGAACTACACTGTTTGGGCTTACAAGATTGAAGCCCAATCCACACTGAAGATTAAATCATGATCCAGCTGTATGAAGCCCAATCAAGCCCATCCTTTATTCATTGTAAATACCCATAATGTATAAGGGTATTATTGTCTTATTGATGTCACAGCAAACCCTATCCATTCCCTACCGTTAGATCTAGGTCGTACAGATTATTACCGTTGGATGAGACTATATAAGTCTCATCCCTTTACTGTTGCTTCATTATGTGAATATAGTTTCTCTTTCTTCCGCCTTCTTCCTCTTGTGTTCTCTATGCAAACCCTAAATGGTTCATCAAATCTTTCATGGTATCAGAGCCATTCGATGGCTCTTACCACAGCCAATCCGGCTACACAGCCTCTCTATCTCTTATCAAATATACACAATTTACTTCCCTTTAAACTTGATTCCACAAACTTTGTTCTGTGGAAACATCAGATTTCTTCAATCTTTAGAACACATACTTTATACGGTTACTTGGATGGATCCATCGTTTGTCCATCACCAGTTTTGACCAGATCTGACGGTTCCGATGAAGTTAATCCTGCATATACTGCTTGGCAACTTCAGGATCAAGCTGTTCTTACGATCCTGAACGCCACCCTTTCCCAGGAATCTCTAACCCTGGTTATTGGATCTGCAACCAGCCGTGATGCATGGCTTGTTCTTGAGCGCCGGTATGCATCTTTGACCAGATCCAATGTTTTGTCTCTCAAGGCGGAGTTTCACGCTCTCAAAAAGGGCTCAGATCCTATAGATCTGTACATGCAGAAACTGAAAACGATCCGTGACAAACTTGCCGTCGCCGGTGTTGTCACCTCCGATGAAGATCTGCTCCTGTATGCTCTCAACGGCCTCCCCCCTGAGTACAACTCCTTCCGCTCCTCCCTGCGCATCCACTCAGCCCCGATCCCCTTTGAGGAGATTCATGTCCTTCTCAAAGCTGAAGAGAACATGCATGCTCTCCAGAACCCAGTTTCTGATTTCTCCACTCCAACTGCCTTCTATGGCTCCGGCGGAGGCCGTGGCGGTGGTGGTGGACGGAACCCTAACGGCCAGCGTGGCGGACGGAACTCCAATGGCCACCGAGGTGGTGGCGGTGGCCGATCGGATTCCAGAGGCGGTCGTTCTAATTCCGGGTACGGATCCAGTCCCAACTACTATGGCTCCGGATCCGGGTCGGGTTCTGGAAACGGGTCTGGATATGGGTCGGGTTCCGGATATGGTAACGGATCCGGTTCGGGTCGTGGAGCAGGGCGGTCCAATTACCGTGGCAGAGGTGGTTTCGGTTCGGGTCGTGGTAACTCTAAACCGGTAAATTGTCAAATTTGCGGTTATGATTATCACTCTGCTATAGATTGTTACCATCGAATGGATTATGCCTATCAAGGAAGGCTACCCCCTGAACAACTCTCTGCTATGGCTGCCTCAACCTCTCATCAAAATCAACAAGCTGCTACCTCTGATCTCTGGCTTACAGACACTGGTGCTTCAAGTCACATGACATCTGACTTTCAAAATCTCTCTCTTGCTGAACCTTATGCTGGAAATGATTCTGTTACAGTTGGTAATGGTTCCTCTCTCCCCATCAAACACTCTGGTAATGCCTATATCTCTACTTCTAACTGTAAATATTCTTTAACTGATACCTTACATGTCCCTCAACTTGCTGTTAATTTACTCTCTGTTCACAAATTCTGCACAGACCATGACACACGTTTTGTTTTTGATAAAGATTACTTTTATGTTCAGGCCAAGTCTACGGGTCAAATCCTTTTTCAGGGACCCAGTAAAAATGGACTATACCCCTTCTCTTCTGAGTCTGCTTCGTCCAGTCAACAAGACTTTTTGGGTCAAAGAGTCCAATCTCAATTATGGCACTCCAGACTTGGCCACCCCTCTGCTTCTATTTTGTCTAAATGTGTTAAATGTTTATCTATTTCCTCTAAACTTGCTGGAAACAATGGTGGTTCTATGTGTGAATCTTGTCTTGCTGGGAAAATGTCTAGACTCCCTTATGATTTATCTAAATCTCGTGTTACTGTTCCTTTACATTTGCTTCATAGTGATGTGTGGGGACCTGCATCTACTCTGTCTTTTGATGGTTACAAATACTATGTTCTGTTCATTGATGATCACTCTAGGTTTACATGGCTCTTTCCTTTAAAACTCAAATCTGAAGTTGCATCTGTTTTTGCTACATTTAAATTGTTCATTGAGAAACTGTTAGGATACAATATCAAAATTTTACGTTCTGATGGTGGTGGTGAATACACAGCTTTTATCTTTCAGAAATTTCTAAGTGATAATGGCATTTTGCATGAAAAATCTTGTCCCTATACTCCTCAACAAAATGGTATTTCTGAACGTAAACATCGACACATAATTGAAACTGCTGTCACTTTATTACACAATGCTTCCTTACCTAAAAGATTTTGGTATCATGCTGTTGCTACTTCTGTTTATTTAATTAATCGTCTTCCAAGCAAAAACACATCTAATCAATCTCCTTATGAAATTTTGTTTAAATCAAAACCAGATTATAAACACTTAAAAGTTTTTGGTTGTTGTTGTTATCCTAGAACTACAGATTACAATTCTTCCAAACTTGATCCTAAAACAAGGAAATGCACTTTTCTTGGCTATGCATCTGGGTATAAGGGGTATCTTTGCTATGATTCTAGTGACAATAAATTTTATATCAGTCGTGATGTTATATTTGATGAGTTTTCTTTCCCATATGCATCTGTTTCTAATTCTTCTTCTCCTCACTCACCCTCTGATGTCTCCATTTCAGGTCAACACCCCCCTCCCCCCCAGTTTGATACTGGGTTTACAGGTTCAGGCTCAATTAATGAGCTACACCAATCTGAGGGTCATGAACCTCCAGTTGCCACTGATTTGAGAGACACAGATGTCTCCTCTCCAGGGTTACACAATTTGACCACAACAGATACTACACATGTCCCTAACACAGATGCTACACCTGGTCATTGTGTCCCTGGTTTGAGGACATCTCCTCTTTCTCACAGTTCTGGTATTGCTGAGATTTCAAACCCAGTGATGATCCCCCCCAATCCCACCACTACTCATCCTATGCAAACTCGTAGCAAGTCTGGTATAAGCAAAAAGAAATTGGTGTATTATGTATCTCCTACTTCTGTTTTAGGTTTTTCTGCTTCTCAAACACATCACACACAATCTGATCCTCAATCTTTTACAGAGGCTATCAAACATAAACAGTGGTCTCAAGCTATGGCTGCTGAAGTTGATAGTCTCTTACAGCAACAAACTTGGACTTTAGTTCCAGCACCCCCAAATGCTAACATTATAGGAAATAAATGGGTGTTTCGCACAAAATTTAATCCTGATGGTTCTGTTTCTCGTTATAAAGCACGTCTAGTTGCAAAAGGTTTTCATCAAACCCCAGGGCTTGACTATGATGAAACTTTTAGCCCTGTAGTCAAACATGCCACTGTTCGTACAATATTAGCTCTTGCTGCTACTTTTTCTTGGCCACTTCATCAACTAGACGTGAAAAATGCTTTTTTACATGGAATTTTGCGCGAAACAGTTTACATGAAACAACCCACTGGGTTTATTCACCCAAAATTTCCTAAGCATGTGTGTTTACTGCATAAGTCCATATATGGTCTCAAACAAGCACCACGTGCTTGGTTTGAGCGTTTTACCTCCTTTTTAAGTTCTCTTGGTTTTATAGCTTCATTTGCTGATTGCTCGCTTTTTATTCGTCATGCCAACAACAAAATTACTTTGCTTTTACTTTATGTTGATGACATTATATTAACAGGCAATGACCCTACTTATCTCTCTTTCCTTATGCCACAACTTAATACTGAATTTCATATGACTAATTTAGGCCCATTAACATATTTTTTGGGCCTGCAAATCTCTCGTTCTGATAGTGGGCTGTCTATTACCCAAGAGAAATACACAATTGATCTCTTGGCTAAGTTCAATATGACCAATTGTAAGCCCAGCCCAACACCAATGGCTGGTGGTGTTAAATTTCATTTACACCAAGGTCAACTATTACCTGATCCTTCTATTTATCGACAACTACTTGGTGCCTTACAATATTTAACTTTCACACGACCTGACATTGCATTCTCAGTTAATCACTTGTGTCAATTTATGCATGCTCCTACTAATGTGCATCTCAGTGGTGCCAAACGAGTACTTCGGTACTTACAAGGCACTAAAGCCCATGGGCTTCACTACACAAAAGGCCATTTACCTTTGCAAATTTTTACTGATTCTGATTGGGCCGGAGATCCTACTGATCGCCGGAGCACTACTGGGCTCATTGTGTTTCTTGGCCCAAACCCAGTTCACTGGTCCGCCAAGAAACAGCCTACTGTTTCACGCTCCTCTACTGAAGCAGAATATCGAGCTTTAGCTACGGGTGCCGCTGATTTATCATGGTTTCGTCAACTCTTTTATGATTTGCGCTTTAAATTACCAACACCTCCTCTTTTATACACTGATAATATCTCTGCTATTGCACTTACTCATAATCCCATTTTTCACGCACGTACAAAACATATCGAGATTGACTATCATTACGTGCGTGAACAAGCTCTATTAAAACATCTTACTGTCTCATTTATTTCCAGCGCAGATCAAATTGCTGACATGTTTACAAAAGCTCTAGCTGCTGCACCTTTTGAAGTGTTCCGAGATAAACTGCTGCTGCATTCGCCCCAACAGTTTAAGGGGCCGTAATAGAAGAACTACACTGTTTGGGCTTACAAGATTGAAGCCCAATCCACACTGAAGATTAAATCATGATCCAGCTGTATGAAGCCCAATCAAGCCCATCATTTATTCATTGTAAATACCCATAATGTATAAGGGTATTATTGTCTTATTGATGTCACAGCAAACCCTATCCATTCCCTACCGTTAGATCTAGGTCGTACAGATTATTACCGTTGGATGAGACTATATAAGTCTCATCCCTTTACTGTTGCTTCATTATGTGAATATAGTTTCTCTTTCTTCCGCCTTCTTCCTCTTGTGTTCTCTCTGCAAACCCTAAAGGGTTCATCAAATCTTTCACAATTGAGCTCTAACAATCTCAATAATCCGCTATCGGCAAATGACAATCCTCCGTGGTCGTCTGTTCATGACTACCAAAGCAACCGTTAATAAAACGTAAAACAAAGTTACTGGAACCATATGAGAGTTGGTTAAGATCATGCTGTTGCTTTGTTTGCAATGCCAGAGTAATTCAAACACACTCTAAGCATTAGATCTGCTAAAGGCAACAAACTGTTAATCCCTCACGATTCAAAAAGTATCCAAAAAGTTTTTAATAAAGCCTGCACATCTAAGTTCAAAATGAAACCCACAAACAACCAACATAGAAGGGTGACAAATATAAACTATGAAACCCCAAATTCCAGCTCGAAAAGCCCTATCTCAGCTACTCGATTTCATGTATCCACATACAAATAAGAACAATATAGAACTAAAATCAACCAAAATGGTGGTTTTTCGCCGGAGCTACAGATCTGGGCGTTGGTGGATGGTGCTGAGATTTGTGAGAAGTGAGAGAGGAGGAGAAGAGAAGAGACCCTCAGTGGTGATCTTCGTCAAATTCAATGGTTGTGATTGATCATTTGATGAGACAGTCGTGAGACAGTGAGAGAGGAGAGGGAAAGCAGCAGAGGAGACACGGGAGACAGACACTGCTCCAGTTTCTACCGTTGGATCTTTGTCAAATTCAATGGTTGTGATTGAAACAGCCAAGCAAATATGAACAGTAAAACACCCTCTTTCCTTAGTATATAGATCCTCCTCTCTTGTCAATACTCGGAAAATCAAGGACAATGCAGTGTTTTTTATACTAGAGCACCTGCAATAGATTAGAGTTAAAAAAACTTGATTTGCTAGGGAAAATTTAAGAAGTCAAGTAAAATTAGGGATGACAATATGGTCCGATCCGATCTGTGATCCTAGCGAGTCGGGCCGAATGGATCGGATCCAAATCCGATCCAATTGAAAATGAATCGGATTTGAATCTGGAAAGCCAGATCCGATCGGATTTGGATCAGGATTTGGATCTAAGGGAAGATCCACCGGGTTCCGACCCGATCCGATCCGACGTATTATATGTGTGATTTACAAATATATTCATACTACCTCCCACTATCACTTCCAAGAAGAATACAATAGTAATTCCAACCTACAAAGCTATTTCTGTTGTGTTTTAGGCTTTATAACTTGCGAACATGTCTTAGCGTATGAAATAGTGTTTATTTCTTATGTTATTTTTTGTATTTTATTGCAAACCCAAGTCGGATCCTATCCGAATCCGATCCAACCACGTATTATATGGATCTACGGATCGGATTTGGATCAGCTGGATGAAATCCGATCCGATCTGATCCGAATCTGTTGATGATCCGAACGGATCTGGATCGGATCTGGATCCCATTTCTCCTAGTCGGATCTGGATCGGATCTAGCCTGATCCGATCCGGATCCGACCCGTTGCCATCCCTGAGTAAAATTATAGCTGTAATGGATTGGACATTCTCTTAATGTTGGACAAATTGTAGCTAGCTGTCATCTGGTACATAAGAACCAATTTGCGGCAAGAGTGCCTCTAAATGCTGCTTGAGCCACCCAATCTGCACACTTGTTAGCCTTCATGTCAACCCAAAGCATAAGCTTAATATGTCTGTGTATAACATCAGTAAATTTTTGTCAGGTGCCTTATTCTTAGAACACATGAGCACATCATCTTGGCAGTCACTTTCCACATATGCCACTCTGGAAGCAATACCAGAAATTTGTAAGCACCATCTGATAGCAAGAAGTTCTGCATTTCTTGCATAAGTACACAAAGTCCTTGAGCCTTGAGGTGTAGCCCTTCAATCAACTCCCTTGCCAGTTTCTTAGAGCCAGGGCTGGCATATCCACTAGCCGGATTAGGTGTTTGTCTAGGGTCCCCAATTTTAAGGGGTCCTGTCATATTTTTTCAGGAGTAGTGGGTAAGATTTTATGTCCCTCGCATTTGTTTACGGATTAAAAACCCGAACTATAAGTAAAACGCGGGGTATAGCCCCCCTACAGCAGAGTAAGTTTTTTATTCTCAGTTATACTTATAGTAAAAGGGGCCTCACTTTCAACTATTGCCTAGGGCCCATAAAAGTCTAGGGCCGGCCCTGTTAGAGCATCTCTTAGAGAAGCACCATATTTTTGTGTCCTTTGGACCAAATTTAGTATTGGAGTAAAATTTCCTCTTCTGATTTGATGTTTGAGCTCCAGCAATGAGGAGCAAATTAGCTTAAACTAAATATTTTATTACTTTTTACCTATGTACCATTGTAATATTATATTCTACAAAGTAATTATCATACATTAAACACGCAACATTTATTTAAATACAAAAAGATTTAATTAATTAATAACAATATTATTTTTGTTCTACGTTAAAAATAAATAATTACCAATATTAATTAACTCGGAATGTAAATAATGTATAATTAGTAACACAATACACTAATTATACTTCTCAAAAAAATACACTAATTATAACTCTAATATAAAAAAAACCATAACTATCTCAATTTACAAATTTTCACTCAAAATGAAACCAAAATTTTGAATTAAAGAATTTTTTTTATTTTTCCTGCGAACAGTATGTCCCAACTTTGCTCTTCCAATTAGGTGTCCTTCGTTTTTCTCCGACAGTTTCCATTTCTGTTAGAGCTCTTCTTTCAGTAATTTGAGGCAACATTTAGTCCAAAACTAATTACACTGGTTCAGTTGGAGATGCTCTTACAAGTGCAACTAATATAACACATTTAGATTCTTTCCCCGATGAAGCATCAACATTGACTTTAAAAGAATTGAATATGGGCTTACATGACGCAGACTAAAAGCAAAAGAAAGTCAAACGACGTTCTTAGATAGGTAAAAGAGATCTCAAAAGCTGAGAAACTCGAAATTATAATTCAGAAGGGAAAAACTGTCTTTGCCCGTAGGCTACATGCTGCTTAAATAGCAGAAAACCCTAATACTGTCAAAAATAGTAAAAAATAAAAATATCCCAAAATCCTGCCACTAACTAAGGACGAGATTCTAATACAGTCCCAATTTACGGAATCGCAAATGGAGTTGTCAATCTCGAGTTATTACGCGATAAACCATTACCAAAAATAGTAAAGAAAACAGAAAAACTGCCATTTGACACCCTAAACGATCTCGGATCGCCGAAAACTGACGTTGGCAAGCGCCGTTGTTTCTGTCTAGCGATTCTGCATCAAATAAGGGTGTATCCATCCTGAACGGGTCACGTCGGTTCTGCGTCATTACACCACTGAATGGGGCCTTTGACTGCAACTCTGTCGCAATGCACTTTGTTAACTTCATCCCTTTTCAGAAGCCTAATCACTCCTACTACTACAGCCCTAATTCGATGATCATCAATATGAGGAGTCTGCAGTGTGAGATTCAAGACCTGGTTTAATTCATTGAAACATTTCTAATTTTCAACTACTTTAGATATTCAACTAGCTTTTTTTTCTCATATAATTTTTAGCTCATTCTTTAGATCTTCATTTGTTTCCAAACAAATCCTTGTTAGCCCACTCTGCAGGAGCAGTCATGGTGAGAGCAGGCCAGACCGGGCTGAGTTGGAGGAGAGGGGTTCGGGTACGGGTTGTGTCGTAGGGTGGAGCGGGCCGGGTACGGACCGGGTCAGGGCATGGGAAATTTGAACCCACACGGGCCCGGGCAAATATTAATAAAAATATATATATAAAAATAGGCTATTTTTTAGCAGACTGAACTAGCCTAGGGCGGGCCGGTCTGGAGCTAGGGTGTGCCAAACTAAGGGCTAGTTTGGTAATGCTGTGGCGGTTTAGAAAGTTGCTGTGTAGGAAGCACTGTGAGAAAGCTGCTGTGAGAATCTACACAAAAGTGTTTGGTAAATTCCGTATATAACCTGCTGTGGAAAAATACTTTTGACATTTTGTGTTTGGTAATTAGTGCTTTAGACTTGTTGTAAATGTCGAAACGACCATTTCGGACATGATATAATAAATACTACTATTAAAATAATATATTATTAATACTTATTAGTGGATAATGATGTCAAATAATGAATTAATCAGAAAGCAGGTCGTAGAAAGCAACATCTCCCCTGCTTTTCAAAAGCAGCTGTGGGGAAGCAGTTGCTTTCTAGAAAGCAGAAAAATGAAAATTTACCAAACACATAAATACTGCTTTTGGATTTGAAAAGCAGCGTTCTAGAAAGCAAAAGCATTACCAAACGGGCTCTAAATCTGGGGCGAGCTGGGAGCCAGGTAGGGGGTTAGGACTTAGGCGGGCTGGGGCGTGATAGGGGTTAGGGGCCCCTGTAGGGACCGGGTTGGGGCAGGTCATTTCCACCCGCGGGTCAGCCCGTTTTGCCACCTTGATATAGCAGCATCTGGGAAAAGGGTAATTTGGTCATGGACGAAATAAGAAGTTAAACTGAAGGTTCACTGTCTTATGGAGAAGCTCCATTTGCACAGAGAGAGATTCAATTCCTCTTTCGGCTTCGTCCATGCAACTATAGTGCTGAGTTAGGGTTTGATTCTGCGATTGCCGAAATCAGATCAATTGGAGAGACAGTGAAGTTAATTCGAGCAATCTCTCACTGGACTAGGGCTTCGCCTTCCATTTTAGAGACTGTAATGTCGATTGCCGCCAATGAAGACAGTCTGAGCATTGACCCAAAGGCCTTCTGGCAAATCATGAACGAAGAGAATCCCCCGCCAGTTCAGGTTGGTCCAGAGTACTAAAGATTTCATTTTTACAAGTTTTGTCACATTTTCTTATTAAGAGATTCAATAATTGAAGTAAAACATCATGCGAATTCGGGTGGTTTTGCTGAATTGGAAGTTTGGTTTTGTCAAATAGATTTCTTTTAGGTTATCCATGTATTTAAAGAAATTAAAGCTCACTGTCTAATTGATGCTGACAAGATGAACTGTGAAAGTTTCAAATTTAGATGAATACCACTTGGTATTACATTGTTCCAGTGACATGTCAATTTTGATATAAATTGATGGTGTGAAAGTTTCATCTTGATGGGAGCACAGATACTCTGGCGGGTATATGGTGCTAAAAGGCAATTCGTTAAGGTAGTAATTGAACAAGTGTTGTTAGAATTGGAGGAGCATTTGTTTTGTAAGAAAGCTGGACTTGTCTTAACTAGAGGGTCTTGTTCAAATTTAAATGAATATGTAGTATTATACTGTTACAGATTACGTTTATATGTAAAAATTAGTTGTGCACATGCTGCATTGTAGTGAGCCGCTCTTGTTCAGCTTAATAGGAGTATGATTACTCTACTGGGTATGCCACGTAAGTTGCTACTAGTTGTGGTTAGTCTAATTAACATAGTATTTGAACAAGTGTTATCTACAACTACAGGTGAATTTCTTGAATGAAAAGCTGAGGGTCAAAAGTTTTCAAGTTTTGATGAATATGTAGTATTAGACTGTGCATTGATCTGCAAAACTGAACTGAATCATGTATGCCTGAACTGAATCATGTATGCCTTTGAAGTTTGAAGGCCCAGCAGCATTAGGTGACTAGAGTTATATGTCTGAGCATTTTTTTGTATGAAAAGCTAAACTTGTTATTACATGAATCAAGTTAGATTTTGCCAATTTGAAGAAATGCAAGCTCAAGGTCTAATTGATGTTGAAATGATGATTAGTGTTCTTATGAGAGGGTAAAGTATTCCAAATTTAGATGAGTACTTGGTATTGCATTGTTCCAGTGATCTGCCAGTACTGATATACTTGGATGGCATGATAATAGCTATTATTCATCTTGATTGGAGCAGGGATATATTGCTAAAATGCATTTATTTATGCGGTTATTTACTTATTTTTATCAACTTAGTGATTGAAAGTGTTAGTTACAATTGGAGGGGCATTTTTTGCTCTATCAAAAGCTTAACTTGTTCTTACAAGAGGGTCATGTTCAAATTCAAATGAATACATAGTATTGCACTGTTACAATTATCTGCAAAACTTAACAGTGCATCTGTGACATTATAGCGAGTAGCTCTTGTTCAGCTTAATAGGAGTACGATAGCTCTACTGGGATTTTATTTTTGGTTAGTCTGTGTAACACAGTCGTTGAGCAGGTGTTGTCTTACAGTTGGGGGCACATTTTTTTTTAATGAAGAGCTGATCTTGTTCGTATCAGAGGATCAGAAGTTTTTAGATTTTGATGAATATGTAGTATCAGACTGTTACATTGATCTGCAAACCTTTATAGGAGTTGTACATGTATGCCCAACAGCGTCAAGCTGATGACTCGTGTCTGGGTATAAGATATTAACATGTAAACTTTTCTGTAGTTAGTTTAGTTTTGTTGATGTAGTATTTGAACACGTGTCATTTACAATTGGAAGCGTATTTGCTTTATTTGCAATCTGACCCCGTCTTTGTCAAAGCCAGCAAACAAAGAAAACCAGGCATAGGCATTCAAAGAAGAAGGATAACCAGGCTCCTCCTGCTGCTGAACGAAATGTCTTTCAGGCCGTTGTACTACAAGAGGGGCGTAGGCCTCCTCCTGCCGTTGTTCCCATTGCACCTAGGCCTCCCCCTTCTATGGTTCACTCTGTCAATGGCGGCGAAAGGGAAGATATCAAACCTTCCTTCCCTTATTCTTGCTCTCCTCTGAGTGACAACTCTGCCTATACTATTTGTTTTGGAGATCGGATGATGTACTCCCTCTCTGATGCTGCTCAAATTTTACCAGACACCCTTCTCCAGGAAGCCCAGGTACACCTTCTTTTCCCAACTTAACGGGTAAAAGACACTTTCACCCCTTGAGTGTGCCGAACTTCAAAAAATTTACACCCCATATTGTTACACCGTTAGTCTGGATTGGGACCGTCAGTAAAAATAATTTGTGAGACCAATTTGCCGTCATGTTATGAAATTTGTAGGCATTGCCCAATGATATATTAGACTTCTTGCGTGGTGGGGGTTGAATTGGTCTCTACAATTATTTTCAGTGACGGATCCTACTCAAGGTTAAGGGTGTCACAGTCAGAGAGTGTAAATTACTTGAAGTTCGGCACAAGGGGTGAAAGTGTCCTTTTCTGAACCGGAGGGGGTGAAAGTGTCTTTTACTCCAACTTAACACGTCTTCTCTCTTACTTTTTTCAATTTTATCATGGTTTTTGATTTTTTGGCCAGGTTGCGGTAACGCGTGAGAAGTTCCAGTCTTCTCCTGCAAGTACTTCCTCTTCAAAGGCCTCCCATACAAAGAGACCCCGTGAGGTTCAAACTGTGGAAGACGACGTAGGGAAAGATATCAAACTTACTTTCCCCACCTCGAGTTCCATTCAAACTAATGCCTCAGCAGTGTTGCTCGACAATTTTCTCTTCCCTGCTGATGTAGAGTACCTTAACACTGCTGGGCCTAGGAAGGCGATAGACTCTGGCATTTGCCATACAGCGCAGGTAAACCTTCTGCATCGCTTCCACTGCATCCTCTTATATTTGCCAATTGGCTGTAGTGGCAAATCGCGAATCTACTAAGGGGCGAGGGGTGTCACTTTGTCAAAATCGCACTTTTATCCCTATTATATGGGTAAAAGACAATTTCACCCCCTCTAGTTTTATTGAACACCCCTCATAAAAATAATTTTTTGGACGAATTTCCCTCTGGTTATGAAAATTGTAGGGATTACCCAATGGTATAGTAGACTTTTTGCATGATATGGGGGTCAAATTTGGCTCTAAAATTATTTTCAGTGATAGACCCCACTCCTAGACTAAGGGAGTCACAATTAGAGAGTGTAAATTACTTGAAACTCAGCACACTAAAGGGGTGAAAGTGTCCTTTCCAAACAAGAGGGGGTGACAGTTTCTTTCAATGAAACCAGAGGGGGTGGAAGTGTTTTTTACCTCTTTTATTATGGTTTTTGGCCAAAAATACCCTTTAACAAATACCAAGTGCCCTGCCTGGCTGACTTCACATTTTTTTCGCTCATACCTTAAAAAAAATACATTAGGTTTTTTTACCCCGGTTGTTTCAGTTTTCTGGCTCCGCCACTGATTGACTGTATGCAGGCCCTTCAAACTCAGCTTTTTATAAAGAGGGAGTTCCAGGCTTTGGACTCCAAGTACAAGAATCTCCAGACCTTGTACGATCAAATGGTGAAGTCGGAGAAAGTAGCTTCTGCACGGCGTGAAGTTTTAGAAGCTGAATTGGCAAATTCCCAAGCAGAGCTAGTCCTTTCGAAGAAGCAGAAAAGCTTGGCTGATCTAGAGCTGGAGGCTTCTAGAAATGAAGTAGCGCGGCTGAAGAAAGAGCTCAATGAGGTTGCAGCCAAAGGCGAGAAGGCATCTGACAATGCCATGATACTAGATACGGACACTGCAATGCACGACGACAAGTCAGGAGATAACAATGATAGTGGTGTCACAATAGCCGCGTATGGAGATCCCAAGGAGGTTTAAGGGCTTGGTACTGCGGATTGCGTCGCGCTGTTTTGATGCAGAATAGGGTCGAATCGGGGCAGAATGAGTGAGACAGCATCTGGTAAATTTTACTGAACAGTGGAGTTTTTGTAGCATGACCATGATATGGTGTTTGTACTTTTGTTGTACAGTTTGGCCATCTCCTAATGGCTTTTACCTTTTGCAATCTTATGGTACTCTTACTTGCCTGAGTTATGCACATTAATCTTGTTTCTGTTGTGCTCGTCATTTTTTATGTCGTTACACAACTTCTTTTTTTTTTGAGTGGCTCGTGCGCGAGTGTTGGTGGAGAAGATAGATAGATATATTCACAATATAGTTTCAATCAACTGGAACGTGTGGACGCCATAAACCAAAGTAAGTGTGCACGGCATTTTTATTTTATCTAATTATCTAAAAGACCAGCAAGTAATAAGGATGAATCATTAAAAGTTAATGAGTTGTAATCTACTAGTATTATTTTTTATAAAGTTTTGAGTGATGTGCCACTCTGCTCTGCTCTTTGTTCTCATCTTAACTTTTTGACTCGTATCTGGGTTATTTTGACCGGGTGATTTGGATAACAAAACGATGTAATTTTTTGATATTTTTTTCACCGTGTTATAGAGCAACTTTTACTCTATAATAACATAAAAAAATTATCAAAAAACTGCATCATTTTACTATTAAAATCATCGGGTCACTTTGTGAATAGTGTTAAAAGACATATGGGAACAAAGAGAATAAACAGAGTGATAGCATGAGTTGGTGCCTTGGTGGTAGTCATAAATGGGCTATAAAGAGGTAGTTTGGATGGCAGTGTTTTTTTGGTTTTTTATAGTATAAAAAGCTGGTTTTTTAGTGCGCAATCCGATGATATGAAAATATTAAAAAACGTACCTCGAATTAAACCGGTGTAACGGAAATAGGTACCGGTGCCCGGTTCCGGAATCCGGTGTCCGGGTTTATGGAACCGTCGCACCGGCAAGAAGTAACGTGCAGCTTTGTCTGTGCCATGTGGTACACGGTGATTGGATGTCCCAACCGGTGCCCGGGTATTAAAGTACCGGTGCACGGGTATCAGCAGGTCCGTTAAATCCGACGCGTTTTTTGTCCACGTGGCGAGCCATGATTGGCCGGTCAAACCGGTGCCCGGGTATTAAAGTACCGGTGCACGGGTATCACCAGGTCTGTTAAATCCCACGCGTTTTTGTCCACGTGGCGAGCCATGATTGGCCGGTCAACCCGGCTGTCAGTCCTAATTACGAGACGAATCTTGACTGGTTTTGATTCCGAGAGCATTTTATTCGGCCAATCATGGATGCTACCATCCAATTCTGCATTCTGCTATAAATTTTCGGCCAAAAACCAAACCCTTCCCACCCCATTCTGCTACCATTCTTCCCTCCTTTCTTCTTCTTCTTCATCTTCACTCTTCTTAACCCTTCGGCAAACACCATCCAATTTCATAACGTCATCAATGGATGATGAGGAACTACAAACTTACAAGGGTTTAGACGTAAACGACATGCGTCGTCCCTCCAAAAATATGCCACTTTCTATCACCTCGTGCGGTTATCCATTTCTTACCACTGAAATAGCTATGCGTTACGACGAACTTACGTTTAGAGAGATCAGTTCCGGGCGAGGGGTGAACCTTCCGAACGAGTACCACCAGTATTTGATGCAGTACTTGGAATTTCAAGGGTGGCAATCTCTTACGACATTGCCGGCATTTATTTACCCGCCACTAGTCCGTATTTTTTACGCAAACTTGGCGTACCGTGAGATGCAAGACGGCACAACAATTCCGTGTTCGTGGGTGAAGTCCAAGTGCGTGGATATCAGGGAGGAGAAATAGCTACGACTTTGAACATTCCTAATACTGGTGACAAGATTTACTTCACTGACCCGAGCAAGATCGAGGAGTATGCCGGTATGAGTCTTGCTGATTACCACGCCACTTTCTGCACCTCCCGACTCCAAGCCGGGCAGTTGACCTCCAACGACATCCAACCTCGCTATCGCCTTCTGAAGCACTACTTGGCGTTGACCCTACTGCCGAGGAGAGGCCACGGAAACGAGGTTGAAACGTTCTTGGGTTTCATGATTCACTGTTGTGTGGTGAAGAGGAAGTTATGTTTGCCATACATCATGCAGCGGGTAATGATGACATGCATGGATTACGGAAAAATTCCTAAGGCATTACCGTATGGTGCTATGCTTACGAAGATGCTAGAGTGCTTTGATGTCCCTCTTAGCGAACAAATCGATATTTACGAGAAGACTAAAAGGCCTATAGACAAGACCGCAGCGAACAAGATAAATGGCTTTCCTCCAACTACCTCATCTTCTCAGCCAGGAACATCTGCGAGGCGGCATGCAAGCACTTCCGACACACCTCGGCCACATATCCCTGCTCCGGCTCAGGGACAAGCCGGTGATTGGCAGGAGTTTGCACAGTTCCGCCAAGATATGACGACGAGTATGGACGCCTTGAACACAAAGATGGCTTTGATGCAAACTTCAGTGGATGCGGTTGCTGCGAGTGTCATGGAGGCCCGGCGAGAGGCGCGTCATGAATCAAATAAGTTGGAAAACAACCTGATGACTAAAATTGCACGGTTCTTTAGGAAGTCTCCGCTGGGTCCTTCTGTTAGATCCGCGGGTTCAAGTAGCACTCGGGTTGCGGGTTCAAGCAGAAGCAGCGGAAGTGGTAGTCGCTAGGAATATGTAATTATATGCTATGTCGTGCTATCTGTTTCTTATGCTTATTTCGTGATGCTTAGTAGGGAGAAAAAAAATCGTGTAATGGTGGTCTTTGCGATAATAAGTAATAAAAATTTTGTGCTGCTTCAAAAGACTACGAAATATGTAATTTAAAAAATGTGCTCATCCCATATGGAATGGATGGTAAACGTTTATAACAAGCCATTTTCAATTAAATTAGTTTATTTGTTTATTAATAGTTAATTAATAATATCATTTTGTTGGCCTCGTTGGTAAGTTGGAATTCTTGCACGTTTCAAAATAAATTACATTAATTTACTACTTAATTGTTAGTGATTTAACGTCCACTAAACGTGGTTATTGTTATTTCTTAATCACCATCCAACCAATTATTACATATGATTAAAACTACAACTAATTTATGGAAAAAAGAAGTCTCACAATTTAAGCCAACCAGTAAATAGAAAATTGGACTGCACAAGTACTGAACAGTACAAATTAGACACGTGTTGTCACTTACATATGAATTAAACGCGACATGACATAAATGATAACTAATTATTGCTAATAATTTGTGATGTTATTTGATCACGAATTTGTTGCATCGTTGCGTCGTCCACCATCATGTCGGCATTAAAGGTTTGGGAGTTCGACGTAGAAGCCATGTTGTTACCCGATCGTATGCGCCCTCGATCTCGATGCCTATTGCCGTAATGCTCTGCGAAACGAAACCACGCATCGGCCCGGTCTTCCCGCCGGACAAAATTATGCAAAGCCATGGTAACACCGGTTATGGTGACTTGATCGTCAATATTCCTATATGGAGGCATTCCCTCTAGGATTTGCCATCGATTCTTTAATACCCCAAAAGCGCGTTCGATGACGCTACGTAAAGACGCATGGCGCCGATTGAACATCTCCTCCGGATTGCGCGGTGCATCACCCATCCTGAATTGTCCCAAATGGTATCGAGCTTCTCCTTTATATGGAGCTAAAAATCCTTGCATATTGGGATATCCTGCATCGACAAGAAAGTACTTCCCCGGCGGGGGTACGGGAAAACGCATGGATGGATTTCGCAGTACATTGTAAAGAACTCGAGTGTCGTGCGTACACCCTTCCCACCCAGTTGATATGTAAGTGAAGCACATGTCGAAGTCGCATATGGCGAGCACATTCTGTGTTGCGTACCCTTTCCTGCCAATATAGTTGATGTTGTGATCCTCTGCCACTCGCACGTGTACATGTGTGCCATCCATCGCCCCAATGCAGTCATGCGGACAACAACTCCTAATAAAATAATCTACCGCTGTCCCCGGCAACGGCGCCAAAAACTTGACGCGAATTTACTAACGCGTATGCGCAAGTGCACGGTCAAAGTAATATAGGGGTGGTATTTCAACCCCGAGTTATCGATCCCACGAGGACAGACTTGAGATTATCTAAATAGTTATTTTATTTAGAGTACGGTGCAAGAGGAAAGATTTGATTGATTTAAGAATTTAAATAACAACTAAGCTAATATTTTTGTATTTTTTTATTTTTAAGAAACAAGTTTGGAGAAACTAGGCAATCTCTAGATCACCTAGGGTAGTAGACGATTTCCGGATTATCTGAGCAACACGTTAACTATATTCTAACTAAGCCGGGTAACAGCGCTGACTATCTCCTATCGGTCTCAAGTCATTCTACTTCACGGTAGACTACAATCTCCTATCGGTCTCTTGTGTCTACCGGTCCGTTCTAGTAGGCTAACGACATGCACGACAACGGGTCATGTCGGTCCACCGTTGCACGAAACAGTCGAATCTCACCTACCGAATCTACCCACACTAGCCAATCCTAACACGTCTCTTCTCAGTCTCAGTGATACGGGATTGATGTTCAAGTCTCATCCTAGTTAGTTAGAATCACTGTCGTGCATTCACTAACTAAGCAGTGTTTCCGGTTAGCTACTCCATTAACACTGAGTATTAAGCACAGTACATGAACAATTGAATTAAAATATTGCTAACTTTAAGCATGAATCAACTATTGAACAAACCCTAGTTCTTGAACCCTAGTTTTATCTCCTAATCGTGTCACTCAATTATGATTACTAACATAAACAAGAAACTAGAATTGATTCAAAAGAAGAAATCAAGAAATCATGAAGCAAAGATCAAATCCGGAAAAATATCATCGTTTACATGAACCCTAGGCTCTCAAAGAGACGCCTAGCAAAACGTCTAGCTAATAATAATCAACCAAACAAGACTTACAAGTTTCTCCATACAAAGATTGAGAGAGAAGAAGAAGAAATCAAACTTAGAGCTTCAATGGAGGAGGAGTCCTCCTCTTGCGTGCGTCTCTCTCCTCTTCCTTCGTTCGTTCCCTTCTTCTCCCATGAGACTCCTCTTAATTGTAGTCTTTTAGGTATTAATTATCTCCCATTAGGTTTAGGAGATCGTCCGTGTGTTTTTCTTCTTCTTAAGCAGATCGCACGACTTACTTAAAGCAGATCGTGCGATCTGCTTCTCTTTTGCCTCAGATCTTATATCTGATCGTGTGATCTGCTCAGGTATTATCTCTGATCGTGTGATCTCCTTAGATCCTACGACCATCCACTCTGATCGTGGAAACAGTGAGTTGCTCAATTTTCTCCTCCAAATTTATTCTAAGTCTTGCTCCATATCACACGACCTCAGTTTTGCAGGTCGTGTGATCTGCTCAACTTTTCTTCTTCTCTCCAATTCCGAGCTTTGTCTCAATTTACGAAGTTCGTTTCTCCTCTTCTTTCAGTCTCCGAGTTACGTTTCCTGTCAAAACAACACGAAACACACCCGTGCGATCAAACGTGACAAAATATCATAAAATAACGCGAGAAACGCCCGGATTTACAATTTATCGCTCAAAGCTAAATTTACTAAATTTCCTCAAGTTCATAGTGTATGTCCAATATAATCTACCCGAAATTCAATCAAAACGGTACACAAACGTAGAAGAAATATAACTCTAATGCAGAGTTATCAAACACAAAATAGGAATACACAAGAACACACATAAACATTACACTAACGAAATCATGAATACGCATACAACAAATGATATGGAGACCTTAACGAAAATGCTGAACATGGAGACCTAAACACACACGCATGACAGAGACATAAAAAAAAACACAAACATGGGTAGTGGTGACGTCAACGCATGTCTAACTAAGATGGGGGCACCCATCCCCTCCTGGTTCGGGTTAGAGCTTTGGTTAACTATCGCTCACGAGAAGCAGCCTGGGCCGCCATGAAATCCTCCCTGTTCGAGCGGTACTGGAAAAAATCAACTACCTCATCATACATTTCAGTTTCGGGCTCTAGTCCTTGAAATGTAGAAGCAATGGCCAGGCAGTCATCGATAGTTCGGCCAGCACGGTCTCAGTTCACATGTAGGGAGTGGTGCTCGTGAGTGACGTGCTACTCACGGAAAGCCTCTGACAAATTCTCAATCATAAAAAGAGATCCACCGCTACCGCTCGCGCGAGAACGCCTCTTCTTCGAATTGGATGACTCGCCCCCTCCAGAGCCCGACCCTTCACTACCAGTTGGAGGTGCATTTGGGGAGCTGAGTGTGTCTTCCAAATCGACAACATTACGTTGGGACCTCGGAGGTGTGCGACAGCCATCATCAAAAAGAGACCTATTGGTACGAGGTGGCCAAGGGGGGCTGTTGACAGTATATTCTTCGCCGTGCTGGCCTAGTGGTTCCTCGGCAGCTGGAGTCCATGAGTGATCTCCCGTCTCGTGATACTGCTGAACACTTCGTATTGGAGGTCATGGTGCTCTAACCCTCTCTGCTTGAACCGCTTTGCGTCCGGTTCGTTCTGCCATAACAGTGAAAAAAAATTAAGACCACAATTGGAAACAAACGTAATTAAATATAGAACGTTGGTAAGTTGGAACCCATATAATTACCTCAATCAGCTCGGACCATTTTTCTTCAGACATAGTCCAGGTACCTTTGGTTGGATCCCAACCCAACCCTGTTTGCTTCCGATTAATCCTCACCCACGTCTTGAATTCTCTTTTCATTGTCTCAAACTTGTTCTTAAATTGCAAGTGCGAATAAAAAAGTTTGGTTTTCTCATAGAACGCGACTATCAAATTGTTATACCCTATCGGGCGCAATTCCTTACCCCTAAAATTTCCTTTCATTTTTTCAGCAAGTACAAGAGTTAAGAAGATTTCAGTTAGAACCGGAGTCCATTCTGCCCTAGCTACAGGGATGGCTCCTTCTGGCCAAGCCCATTTTTGCAAATCGTCTGAAACACTTTTGGATTTACCTGCTCTTGCAGCATTCCTACTTCCACTGATGTCCCTATTAGCCATAGCCCTAAATTTAAACACATCAAAATCTGTAAGTTAGTATGTTCTCATACAGAACAAAGAAGTAAACTGAAGAATAAAGAAGAAAAAGATGAGTAATTACTGAAGTATTGTGAAAAATGCTTTGAAGTCTTCTGCTTTGAGAACTAGATGAGTAAGAAATTGGGTGAAGTGTTAAACTGCTTTGAAGACTTCACAGTGGTATTTATAGGCAAGTGGGCAAAAAAGCTACGGTGATGTTGTAAGAGTTGGACGTAAATGGAGAAGAATCGGATTCCTTCATCCGCGAATCCTGCTGCAAAATTGGGGATTAGACCTCACCCTGGTGCAAGGCGTGTTCCATTTACCCGCGAATCTCGCTGCAAGCGTGCATGATTATCCCGCGAATCGGGCTGCACTGTCTCTCTGCAACACGCGCAGAACGTTGGAATTTAGTGCTGCCGACATACCCGGGCACCGGATGAAAGCTACCCGGGCACCGGATGGAAGCTACCCGGGCACCGGATAAAAGCAACCCGGGCAAAGTAGTGGAGTTACCCGGGCACCGGATAGAGCAGACCCGGGCACCGGTTTTGGAGTTATAGCTTGTATTTAATCTTAAACTATTAACAACTACGAATTTTATTGATGATTGTTAATCTTAATTAATTTAACAAATAACGACAAATGAACGGTTATGAGAACACAAACTCTGTCAAGCAAGAAATTCACAAACACAACACGGTCGATTTTATTTAACAGTTACGATTACATGACACATTGCTACGGTACATAAACTAAATACCAACACTTCAAAATAAACACACAATCGACCATACTACAAAGAAGACCAATCCTAGTCACTGGCATCGTCCGGAGCAATTTCCGCGGTGTCAACGACGTTGGGAGTAGCAGCCGCTTCCGCAGTTGGATCATAGTATGGAAGATCGTAAAGGTTGCAGAGGAGAGCCTCGTTACCCTCGATGAAGTAGGGGAGACGGTATGGATTATTGGGATTCACATTTTGAACCGCAGCTTCGTCAGGGGCTCCTACAGCGCGTACCCAAGCCTTGAACGCCCTCTTCAGTTGGTCATACCGGTTTCGATCAAATGTCTCAGTGAGGTGAACCCCAGTACGACTGAACCAAGTCTGACTCAGATTGTGGTATACCATTCTTGAGAAAGACATACCACGCATTTGACGACGGTCCTTCTCAACCAACAACAGTTCGATGAACAAACGCCATTCCTCTGGTCCCCATTCCGGTGTAGCAATAACTCTCATGCGGGCATTTCTCGACAGACGGACAGGTTCAGCACCATTAGCAGCCATCTTCTTGGTGGTAGTAATTTTTATATTTATTTATGTTGTATTTCATGAAGTTTATGAGTCTTGGTATTAATTTTACAAAATTTCTAAGTCACTTTTTTTTTTTATATCGCTAAGTCACTTTTTAGAAAAATATGAAACGTCCCATATAAAATGAGTGGGATCACACGGCTTTTTTTTTTATTTTTTTATATTTTGAGACAACAGGTCTTATTAATATTGTGACGCATTTTTAAAATGAGAAAACACATGTTAACGAAGAATATTACATGTGCGACACATTTAAAATAAATACATATTCTTCCCTCAAAAAATAAAGAAATAAATAAATAAATAAATAAATATATACATATTCTTATCTCCGTCCTCTCTATCTTTCTAGTTGCTTTTAAGGTCAATTTGTAGTTTATCTCAAAGTTTTAAAACCGGACCGGCCATCGAACCGGTGAGGCACCGGTTCATGGTCGGACCGGTCGGACCGGTGGTTGGACCGGTTCAATTGCACGTTTATTTAAAACTATATATATTATTTTCTATAAAAAAAATAGAAGACGTAATAAAAAATAGCTAAAAAGTACTTAAATGTTTTAATTTGAATCTTATTTAGAGTTTAATATTTTTATAGTATTATTATATTTTACTTGTAATGTTAATATTGGGCCTGATAAAACCATATACTACATGATACAAGCTGTAAGGCAGGTCAAAAAATTACAATTACAAAGATGAAAGCCCAATTTGGCCAACCCTTGTGAAAGGGCATTTTGGTCTCTGTCAGCATCTTTTACACCACCACATGTAACCCTACACACTAAAGAGCTTCAAAGCATTTGCTTTAAACCATTTCTCCGCCGCTTCGATCAGTTTTTCCATTTCATTTCATTTCCCCGCTGCTTCAAAGATCGCCCCACCACACTCCGCTTCAATGCTTTTTATTTTCGACAAAGAGCCTTGCAATCAATTTCCACTAGAAAAGAGGAGAAGCCTTGATCCATAGTCAGAGATCGCGTCTTCTTTGCTTGAGTTTCTACCGTGAAAGGAGCTTGAGAAGGGATCGATAATACAGCCAACACAACTTCGCCGTCGTCCGATTTCCGGGCAATGCCGCTAGCACTTGCAATCTCTCGATCCGTTTGTGTCTATGTTCGATTCCCACTCCTGACAACATTTTTTCCATTTTTTTAACAACCGGCCGGTTTTTTACCCGACCGGTTCACCGGTTGGACCGCAAAATCGGCCGGTTTTTGACCGGGTTTGACCGGTTCTTGCAGATGGTGGTCCGGTTTTTAAAACTATACTTTATCAAACCACCATTGATTTTCATTATTATCTTTCAGCTCACTACTAGTTATAGAGTAAATTTCACTTTCACCCCCTTAGTATGAAACAACTTCACGTATATCCCCACGTTTGAAAATCTTCACTTACATCAATTCTGACTAATGAAGGTTGACGATTGAAGGTAAATACTATTACGCACATACATAATAAATTTATCATAATTAAGGCAATTACCAAATACAAAAAATCCACCATTTTTTTTCTTAGTTTTCATAAAAAAAACAAAAAAAAAATTCTTGTCTTGTTGGAAGTACATAGATTTTTTAGAGTCTGAACTGTAAGGTCTTTCCCTAATCCCTTACAATTCAAGCTTCGTATTTACATAATTTCGGCGGAGGTTGACATGCAAACGCCTCCGCAGATAAGTCTTGCTGAAAATCATCACTGAGATAGTACCAAATTAAGTCATTTCGTAGTCGAGCACTCCCAATACCTGATCAAACTGATCCTCAAGGGAGATAGGAGTAATAATCAAGTCAGTTTCCGTAAGGTGATGGAGCTGCGCTATGAGAGAGCCAAAGTCATTGGCTGCCATAACCATCTTCAAGCTTTTGTCTTTTTGTTGGTTGTGTTCCACAGTTGGAGAAGAACGTTTGTTGCCTGTAACGTTCGGGTGTTGCGAACTACTATGTCCAGCTTCCATGTTATATGAAGAACGTGGGGAATTTCCTCTCTTCGACGGTCCATATTCGTGTGGGTACCTCCACATAGGTGGCCGAAAGAAGCAAGGAGGTATGTCATCGTAGTCGGAGGAATCCGAACCTTGTTCTTTCACAATTTTACTTTTACCTTTGGCAGTGGAGTGCGCCTCAGTTTTTTTCCGTGACGGAGGGGGGCAGACCTCCTTCCCTAACGATGTCCGGGCTTTGAGACGATGGTTGTGACATATGAGGGAACATATTATACTCTTCATAAGTGGGAGGTCAATGAAGCACCATGATCGATTCCAGGGAAAGAAATCGGCACAGTATCACGTTCAGCAAAATTGAATTGCAACCGGAGAAGGAATAAGTGTTAGAAAACGACAGCAGAAGCACCAAGAGGAGCGAAGAGACGATGAACACGATGAAAAAAACAACACGAGAATTAACGTGGTTCACTAGTTTTGAGACTAGCTAATCCACGGACAAAACGAACCAATTTCATTGATGAGAAGCAGTTACAATCAACCACACTCAATGTGTCTTGACCCTAGGTCCTTATATAGGCCTAGGATACTGACTTGTGCCCAAAGAAACGAAGAAGATACCAAAAACGAACAAGGAAACAAAATCAGCCGCCCCAAACCCAGACTGTTCGCACGAACACGTTCGTGGGAACTCTTTGAGTGTTCGCACGAACTGAAACAGCAAACTCAAAAAAACAGCTTCTTTCTTCGCTTCCTTCCTTCGCCAATTGCTTCATCGCTTCATCCAACTTCTTGCTGGGGGCTTGAATCACCAAAACATAACAAATCTCCACCTTGATTCAAGTTCCCTGCTAATTAATCCAATGCTCTCATCAATTCAATCAACCATAGAATATATTCCCAAATTTTGCGATATTAGAATATATTCACTATGTGTCACAACAAGCGCGCCTTTGCGTTTCAATAAACGCCGAGACTTTGTGTGTCTTAATCCACACACAACCAATGCACCATGACAGAATGCATCTCTCCAACGTCGTTACTATGACACTTAACGATAAAAGTGTCCATCAATCAAGTCATGCCAATTGCGCCGCCAATTCTTACCGCACCAAGACGCCAAACGAGACATGCCCAATAACATGCCACCAATCAACGCATGCCCAGTAACATGCAACCAATCAACCAACCAATTCGCGTGTCACAAATCACACGCCCATGGTCATACGCCTGGAGCTCAAGCTTGCACATGAGACCTAGAGAACAAAGTCGTCCTCGGACTTTGTCCCTCCACCTTGAACAGCAAACCCTGCAGATCCTTTGTTCTTGGGACAATTCTGCTTCCAATGACCCTTCTCACGACAAAACGCACAAACGTCCAATGATAAGTCTGATCTACCATAGTTCCATTTCCCTTACCCTTTCCTCCCTTGACCATGAATGCGCCACCATCATGATCTTCAAACTTTGATGCTTTTTGCCTCGATTCCCTTGTGTGCAAAGCCGAACGAACTTCCTCTATGGCTATCGTCTCCCTCCCAACAACAAACGATTGGAAGAAACCCTCAAAAGAAGGAGGTAGAGACACCAACAAGATCAAAGCCGCATCAACATCACTAACAGTCTCGTCACTATTGCGCAATTCAGGCAAAATAGTGTTGAGATTGTCTAGGTGATCACCAACATGCGTACCTTCAATCATACGAAGACCAAACAACTGATGCTTAAACATTAACTTGTTGGCCACATATTTCTTTGCGTAGAGATCCTCCAACTTCTTCCATAAGCTAGCCGCCGAGGTTTGATCTGCAACTCCAGTAATCACGTCGTCCGTGACATGATCGTCGAATGCGCCTTCACCTCCATCTTCACAAACTCCGAAGTGGTCTTGTCAATGCCCGGTTTGTTAGCTAGTGGCTACCACAGATCTTGTTGCTTCAACAAAGCACGCATCTTGATTTGCCACAAGCTAAATCCATTCTTCCCATCAAAACGATCAATATTCATCATGTTCGACATCAATCCTCACCAATTCGAAGCTAACAACCTGGCTCTGATACCACTTGTTAGAAAACGACAGCGGAAGCACCAAGAGGAGCGAAGAGACGATGAACACGATGAAGAAAACAACACGAGAATTAACGTGGTTCACTAGTTTTGAGACTAGCTAATCCACGGACAAAACGAACCAATTTCATTGATGAGAAGCAGTTACAATCAACCACACTCAATGTGTCTTGACCCTAGGTCCTTATATAGGCCTAGGATACTGACTTGTGCCCAAAGAAACGAAGAAGATACCAAAAACGAACAAGGAAACAAAATCAGCCGCCCCAAACCCAGACTGTTCGCACGAACACGTTCGTGTGAACACTTTGAGTGTTCGCACGAACTGAAACAGCAAACTCAAAAAAACAGCTTCTTTCTTCGCTTCCTTGCTTCACCGATTGCTATCGCTTCATCCAAATTCTAGCTAGGGGCTTGAATCACCAAAACATAACAATAAGAATGCCGAAAAATTGAGTTCATGTTGTCTTGACATAGTTCCAAAGCGCTTCTAATGGACTTAAACTTTCATCCAAAAGCTTGTCAGCCATAGTTGTGTCGATGGGGTAGTGGGGTTACAAACATTCAACACCGATGGTCGTCTCATAGATATGTAAATATTCTAATTTGGACAACCACACGCAAATATAGCCGCTAAGGGTAAAATGAAACCCTTTTCCTGCAACACTGATGATCGCCTCTGGGTCTTTGTCCCGCCACTCGCCAGCCACGGAGAGATCAACAAAGTCTTTAAAGAAGTACATGAGCCATTTTGACCAATTTTTCTTTGGGCCGGAGGATGTACGAGGGAATTCTTCACAAGGTTTGGTCGCGCCGGGCATCCATTTCGAGCCAGTTCTTCCCATATCCGCTATAAGGACCTTCGTATCTTCAAACAATTAGATCTCGTCCGGGTCGGTCAAAGGCGCTATGGGATCAATGATTCCCATGCTTGGGAGGTTCAGCAAGACCTCCACGTCCTCCAAGGTAGGAGCAACTTCAAGATGGGAGAGATGAAAAGTGTGGGTTTTTTCTGGAATATCTAGAAAATAGTGCCTGTAGCATGGTACTATCATGCCAAATATGGAGACCTTTGGTTGCACGAACGACGTGAAAAATATTTGCACGATTTAGGTCTGGCGCGTAATAGCGAACGATGTATTCCGTCCACTCCTCCATCCAGTTAAAACCCTCCATGAAGGACTGCAGAAGAATGTCAGTGAAGCCATAAAATTCAGCCTCAACACCAAGGCGCCGCACATCCCCAACATTAACCACGTCCCAATCAGACCGCATTGGTTAAGGAACAAGTTGTAAGGCATCATGAAATCCGGGCGTAATATATATAATTATGTTGGTGTTTGTTTCGGTTACCATTGTTCCTAGCATCCGGGCGTAATCCCGGGTGCGGAGTGGCGTTCTCGTATTTCCTCCCCGGCGGGAATATGGGGGTGCCACACTTACTCTCTCCTTACACACACCGTACAACTTCTCTGTGTTATAGTCTTCATTCCCTGTTTGAGGTGCACACTTGGATTCTGTCCTCATGAAATCCTTGTGCACAACAGGAAAGAAGGAGAAGTGGAAGAAGAAGAAGAAAAAAAAGGGGAGGGAAAGAAGAGAAGAACCACTGTCCGCAGCCGCCGCCTGTTCATCACAACCCCGATCTGGGTTCAGTCAGAGGGAGAGACAGAAAGAACGAGAGGGGGAGAGACGAGAGAACGAGAGTGAGAGAAATGAGGGAAAACGACGCAAGTGAAGCCGGAGAACGACGCCGGAGAACAACGGAGTCTGATTCTTCGTCGTCTTCCTTCTTATTCTTTTCTTGCTCCTCCCTTCTTCGTTTCCAGATCTACATATCCGTTTTTACGAGTGGGTTTGGTGATGTTTCTTTCATTTATTATTTTTCCTTTTTTGAATATAAAACTTTCTTGCAAAGACCATTATACCCTCACAGAGTTAAGTTTTTTTTAACGGAAAGTAACCTAATTTGCTAAATGCAAACAAAATTAAATTTTAGGTGTTAATTAGTTAGTTTTGAAACTGGAGGTGGCACATGAATTATTATACCATATTGGAGGTGGGTAATAAGTAATTGACCTTAACATTTTTAATCATAGTTTTGTTCTTGAACAAGTTAATTTGTTCTTTATACCAACAATTTATTATTCTTGTATGCTCTAGAAAATATATTAAGCTTAATGTACTACCTCGAATTCAGGCTGAATCCGAATTAATTTGTAAGAGTTCGAGTTTCGACGGGCTAACAATGCCCTTAACTCGGACTGAAATGGGCTTCAACAGTCTCGACAGAGCTCGGGTTTGAGCCAGGACAGGGATACAAACTCGTCAAACTCGTCCGAGTTGCGGCCATAATTATTATTTCTCATAAAAAACACCCATGCAAAAGTAAATAAATATCATCACTTCACTTGCTAAAGAGATTTGCTTACCATACAGAGAGTATATTTTGCAGCAGTAAGTCATGCTCTCTCTCACAGTTAAAAGTCTTTGTGTGTGTGAAAAAAGGACACCAAACGCGGCGTTACAAATAAACAAAACTCCTCCACTTCCACACCCAATTTTTAAATAATCCAAAAATAAAATAAAGATAACAATAATCAAGACAAACACGGATTAAGTCCGTAACCTACGCCCTCATCACCTCAACCTCTTTTCACTTAACCTGCGCCTCTCTCTCTCTCTGAAGAGAAAATTCCCCAAAACAACACAGAGCAAACCCAAAGTCCAATCACAGCAACTCCCAAGGAACTTTCTCGTCAATTCACTCTTCTCTCGACGACCCAAAGTCCACAATCTCATCTTTCTTCTGTACATAATCACACACCAATCTCTCTCTCTCTCTCTCCCAATCTCTCCCAATCTGTCTCTCAATCTCTCTGGGTCTTCAAGTTGAGTTACTTCTTCAATTGGGTGCTTCCATGATGACTACAGGACTTGATTAGCCAATCCCCATCTGGGTTTTGGTTTTTGAATCTGCAATTGTGTGGGTTTGGAGCAATCGGATTGAACTCTGATTAGGGTTTGATTAGCGAAGCCTATTCTGTTTTTAATTTTCGATGTTGATGGCGGACGAGAGGTCGGAGCCAATGGGTTTCGATGGGTTTGTGGAGGACGACGATGATCTGACTTTGGATCTGAACTTGTTTTGGGAAATCATGGCAGAGGACAACAACAATACCCAGCCAATAGACCAGGTGGGTTTTAGACTACAATACCCTTTTTGGTGATTGATTTTCAGAAAAGGGTTGTGATTTTTTTTGGGTTTTGGATATGGGTTGATTGGAGTAGCAAGCATGCAAACTGTGTGGTGTTTTGCTGATTGATGACAGTTCATGATTGTAACTGGTGTGGGCACTTTGCTAACATGTTTGCATGTGTGTAGAATCTGCAACTTCAGCATCTCACTGTTGGTGAATTGTTGTTGTTGTATGTGTTAAACTAGATGAGGGTTGTTTCAGGTTTTGATGAATCATTTGTGTTCATTCATGATCAGCACATTGCATAGGACATTAATCATGTTTGATGTGTGTCTAATAGGGTTATGAGGTTATCTCAGCTTGATAATTTAACAATGCTTGTCTGTTTTACGAGAAATTTTTGTTTGCTCTAGTGTAAATGACTTGTCCTTGCTCTAACCATACAGCACATGACACGTATTGAAAAAGAGAATGAGTGGCCGACAAAAGAAAGTGGATTTCTTACATGTCCCTGACGTGTCCTGTGATGTATTGATTTGAGGCACCAGGGTTCAAAAGAATGATAGGAAGTAGAATTTCCACATTCTAAGTGTGCATTACACCAGCCATTGAACCTATATGATTTAAAATGACACTCTTAGATATACCTGATCCTTTGTTAGTTTGAAGTAGCGTGCGGATTAATCTTTGTTGAAGTATGAGTCTAGTATGAAATGAGGAGAATTGGGGGATGCTCCTTGTCCGTTTCGAAAACTACAGCCGCATTGTCCGTCGTCCAAATCGTTGTCTCAAAAAATCTCATTCTTTTCCAAATTTGTTGCGGTTTTGTTTCAACTGTTACCTTCTTTAGATTCTTTTGATAGGTAATAAAAATATAGTAACTGAAAAAGAATGTTTACAGAGGATATGGTAACACACCCAAACACTGCGAGAGAAGAATAACTACTGAACCAAACTATGATAAGGAATCCCTAAAATCCAGCAGATGATCAATCGAAGTCATCGGCATGTATGTCTGGCACTCCAACAATTGAGAACAGCATCTGAATTGCGAACCTCGTCGAAGATTTATCTGTTATGCACCCTCCAAGTCATCTACAGAACAACCGACACCCCAGGCAATCAAAATCTCTGAAACCATAACGGGAACTGCTTAACAAAAATGCTTAAGTCGACAGAACCTGATCCTAGAAGGACCCTACAGCAGCCAATAACTGTTTCCTCTTCATCTATGCTTATGCTTCCCAATGCCTCCAAATAATCATCTAGGTTACCTGCAAGCTTTGTCTACTAACAAATCTAAATTATTGCTCTTCCTGAACAATGTTTCAAATGAAGAACGCCTCATTTTGGGATGTGAATGCTTTTGCGATTTGCATGTAATCCAAGGCTTCCGTGACACTTCATTTTGTTGATGAAGTTCTAGAGTTTCCTTCTTTGGCAGTCTTCAGCTTTTGCTTCTTTAAAATCTAGCTGCACTGCAAGTTCCGTTGGCTCTAAGTTTTCAGATCCATGCGAAAAAGAGAGGTCTTTTGCTAAAGTGATTGGAGGAGATTGTTTAATAGATGCAAGTGCAATTCCTTGCTCCCTCAGATATTAATTATAATGAGGGAAAATGCCACAAATTATGATGTGTGAATGGATACTTTCTGAATTAAGCTTGAGTTTTCCCCATTGATACACCTGACAGAATCTGCTAGAGATGTGGTAACCTCGCAATTACATCCATTGGGCCCACATAGCTTCCTTTTATCATTTTAATTACTTTGAGATGCATTATCAAGAGCGTCATGCATCCTTCTTATATCATTCCTTCAAGTATTCCTAAACTCATTATCATTCTCTTGATTGTCTTCTCTAAATAACATGCTTAAGGTTGAAAATAGCTCATAATTATTAGTTCGCTTTGGATTACCAGATTAATTGTCTGGGAACACAAATATGCCCTTTTCTGACTCAACTGAGATAACTATTCACTAGGGCATTTGAAAATTGCTCAAGCAATACTGACTGTAGTACCATTGATACGTATTCTCAAGGTAAAACAAGCACCAACAACCATTCAAATAAAGTTTACTCCTACCACCTCAAATACTTCAATGTGTGCCACCTTTAGTGGTAACTGGTATCATTAGCTTTGTTAATGCTTTTGGTATGGTAATGCATTCCTCTTCATAGGCCAGTTCTCAGTAGTGTCAACAAAAATACCTGCCTCTCAAACTTAGATCTAGAGGAATTTCTATTGATCATCTAACTTCCAAGTATGTTTTGTGAATGTGATGTTATGATTTGCTTTGACCATTCTGCCAATACTAGCAAACAGAACCCTTACTAATCCAATGGATTTTACTATGGTTCACTCTTTGACCATTCTGCCAATACTAGCAAACAGAACCCTTACTAATCCAATGGATTTTACTCTGGTTCACTCTTCGTTATCTGTAGAGATGTCAATTACATTATTTTTATGCAATCTGAAGCATTATTGGTGAGATGCCTTATGTACGAAAGAGTAGCTGAGATAACATGCCTGATCGGCCTATGCCAAATAGTTTACATCTCCGTCCCCTGAGATTCCTTTCTGTTAGAACGTTGAATGTAATTTACAAAGTTTAATTTACACTATCCGGAGTGAATCAACTGAACCTAGAGATACTAAGCATGCTCATTAGGAAATTTAATGTTTCCTGATTTTTTTTTGAGGTGGAGACGTATTTAGATTTTGCCCTAGTTAATCTAGGCACACTCGTGGAAGTTATGGTTTGTTTTAGCTAGAGCTAGGTTTCCAGTTCACTTTTAGATCTAATTTTTTGTTCCTAATGAGCTGACCCTGATTGGTTATTGATACAATATATTTTAGGGTTTTAATTCATTGTCACATACTAAATGTCACGCGACTCAATATACTGCTCGAGTATAGTCTTGTATCCCCCACTTTTTGAATTGAACTTGCTATATTTTGCAGAATAGTCCAGAGGATTTGTCAGAAGGGAAACAGCAGAATGTGAACTTATCTTCTGATGCTGGAAATGGTGCAGCTGAGAACTCCCTGCAAATGGGTAATTGAGGATTTTTGGTTTCACTTTTCACCTGTCTTTTTGGATCTTTAGGTCACTTTGTTATAGTGTAGTTTGGTCTCAGGGAGGGCTGGGTTGCTCAGTGATAAATTGTTATTTGCAACGACGTATTTTTATTTTGTGTTTCTTGAAATTTTATCTAGGAATCATGCAGCCGGAGAGGACAATGTCATCTTGGGAGCAACTTGTTGGAACCGATGCATTTTCCCCCTCGTATAACTCTGAAGCTTCAGAACTTATGGTGGGAATTTCACAGGGTTCTTTCGACTCTGGAGCGAACTCTGTTACCCCGGACTATGTTAAGCAGGATGCTTCAACAACTCAGTTTGGCTCTCCAATGAATAGCTGCTCTGCAAGTCTTACAGACTGGATGTCACAAGTTCCACATTATGATTCTTATGGTGCAGGGAGTAAAAATGTCTTTCAAAATTTTACTTCTTTGGGTACAGATGATAGTAAGAGAACTCAATACGAGCAGCCTAATTGTGTCAACTCATTTAGTTTTCCTGCTGGAGCTGTTACTACGCCTTCTGAGTTTGCTCTTACGGCAAATTCGGGGTCTGGTGACCTGAAGCCGGAGGCTGTGTTTCCTTTTATGTGTTCACAGGGGTACTCTAACTCCCAATGTATGTGATTGCCTTCCTCTAGCGGTGAAGTATATATTGTAGTTAATTTCGTTCGGAATGATGTGATGTGCTGCGGCCTGCGGGTTATTCATTTTGGTACTTATTCTTCTTGAAAATTGATTTAGTGCCTTTATTTTGATTTGTTGACATTTCAGATGGAGCACACAACACGTTTTTAGGGAATTCAGATGTCAATTATCAGCAGTTTTGTGGTTCCGAGCCAAATAGCTTCCAGACCTTGGTGCCACCAGATCTCTTGGACACCTCCATGATTGATATGAATATGCCTTTCTCGTGGGATCTTGATGGTAACTGCAGTATTAAAAAGGATGAAGGAGCCACCAGTATTCAGGAGGAAATGACAGATCTTCCAACTCAGATTGTACAGAGAAATGGGTTCATTATGCCAGATGTCCGTGTGGGAAAAGTGGGTCAATCAGTTGTACCAGTGTCTGGTGCCCCCAGTTTCAGTGGGCGAATATTCAAACGTGAAAATGATAGCCTTGTATTACCGAGAGGTGGCGTGTCTTTGTCGAAAGCTGGCAAAATGCATACTATTGCCAAGAGGTCAATGCCCTATAAGCAGACGAATGGCGAGCGGGTGAATCAAGTTAAGGATGAAAACCGTGATGAACAGGTTCCGTCACAAGCAAAGACAGCTCTGTCATTTGATGGTTCTGATGTTACTCATAGCATGTACAGTAATGGTATTTGCAATGCTTTTACTGCTGACAAACGCCCAAGACAATTGCTGCCTCGTATTTTACCTACCAGCTCAAGGCAGAAGATTGTTATCAATATAAAGGACGAAAAGGATCTGTTCCAGGAATCTAAAAGAGCACGCCACACTCTTTGTAGTAACGAGGATAAGAAAGTTAATTTAGTTGATGATCATTGTTCGGATGTACAGGTCTCAGAGCAGCCTTGTAGCCAGCCATCCTCTTCCACGAGGAAGCAGTTAGATTGCAAAGAGAATGAAGGAGAGAGTAAATTGATTCAGAGAAGCAGTATAGATACCCAATTTTCAAAAGCAAGCTGTAGAACTGTTCACACTACTGCTATTGTTAATAGCTTTGACGATGACGCAGACGTATGTATTATTGAAAATTTAAGTGATCCTTCCCGTGCAAGTCGTCCAATCAATACTAAGCACAGTGCTTCTCAAGCTGCTGTAAGTGACTCTATTAGCCAGGTGGGGATGGGAGGTACCAAGTTCAGAGCAAATGATGAACGTCTGATTTTTCGAGCTGTGGTGCAGGTAAGCCTAGACAAGTTTCCTTCATCTTGTTTCTTTCTAGGTACTTATTTGGAAAATAGCGTTTATAATTTCATACCTTCAGACTCCTGGCTTGTTTGGGGACCGGATATATCTCTGATTTTTAGGATCAGATGTTCAACATGTGGTTGGGATTGAAGGGTTTCCTTTTCATTTCAACCTGAAGTTCAAAATTTTGATTCTAAATATTGTAGATATCCTGGCGCCCAAACACGACTTCTCATATGCATGTAGGTTTTGTTTGAATCTGAAGGTGGAAGTAGGGTGTAAGGATGGTAATCGGTTCTGTTTACATGAACAAATTCAATTTGCTCATGGGTCCTTAAAAACATGAAACTTGCTACATTACATGGAGCTTGTTTTGAAGTATCACAGCTTGTTATATAAGATTGAGGTATGATTAGAAATTTTATTATGTTTTGTTTTGTTTTGGTTCCGATTCTTACACCAAAATTTCCCGTAAATTTTGTTTTTAGTGGCGTTGATGTCTGTTTTACAAAACCAACACTACTATCACTATTCACACCAACCCATAATGTGAGCTACTATCCTTCATTCGCAAGTGGAAGCTGTGTCTGGACTGACCACTGCGAAAGTCCTGGCTGAACATTCCCAAGCCATGGGCCTCATTCTCATTCTCACTCTCATCCTCATTCTGTCTATCTCCCGACCATTTTTCATTATCTCTTATCGTAATATCTGTTTACGATAAGAGAGAATAGAAAAACATGTACTATGACACCTTTATTTTTTCACTATTGTTTGTGTCAGCCCGTGTTGGGTTCTCCAATAGGTGAGTAGGTTCACTGAAAATATCCTAAAAATGTCTATATACACGTTCAGAACTTGATGCTCAGTCCTAAGCTGTGAACTAAGTAAAACACCCCCTGCGGTTATGTTTGGCTCCATTGAAATTTACGAAATTGGCAAAAATCACATTGAAAAGGCCTTTATGTCCTTGCATTCAAAATTACTTGAAAACCATCAATCCCATATATAACAAAAAATGGCAAAAATTAAGATAAGACCACGTTCCAGATGTGGAACAGAAAGAATCAGAATCAGCAGCATGATTATGATGAGTCGCCGATGGAGGTTGATGAAGAAGCCATCACTGGAGGATGCCGGCCATCGCCGGTGATACCTATAGCCAGTTGCGGCGGGGATGCCAGTTTTGAACGAAACGGAAAACAGAGAGACCTAGAACTCAATTCGAGCCAGAGAGATGATACATCCGAAAATTGGTGCCAACCCATAAGAAAATAGAGACTGAATTGCAGTAATTGCAAAAATTGTGAAGTAGAAAGTTGGGTATGGCTGTGTTTGTTGACCGGTCTCAAGTGGGGTTGACAGCACGAGACGCTGTCGGCCACAAGGATTGCACTTGTGGCGGCGCATACTAAGGTCAAACTATTGATGGGTAAGACTCGTCACGGGTGGGTTCTTTAAAATTGTCTTGGGATTCTGGATTGTGTCACTTTGATTTCCTTGCTAGAGGAAAGCTTGGTTTCTACTCGATTGGATATGGGATCAATCTTTTTAAAGTTAGTTTTGGCGCTTAGTTTCGCACCTACATCGAACAAGCTCTGTTACAGATACGTTGTTTTGGGTGAATTGTTTGTATTTCTTCGTTTTCATCGCTTGAAGAAAGCTTTGTATCTGCTCCATAGGAATTGGTTTCAATCTTGTTGAAATTAGCTTTGTATCTGCTTGATCGGGTCTGATTTCACACCTGGAGATCAATGGGAAGAATTGTGTTGTGGACTACTTTCTTTAGAGAATTCTGCCAAAGCTACCTTCAATCTGGGTTTGACTTGTGAAGTGTTCTTCACCTTCACCTTCACCTTCACCTTCGTTCCTCATCTTCAACAATATATTCTTCTATTTGTTTTCTGATCAGTGACGGTATTTTGGTCATTTCACACTGCTTTTAGCTGAAGTTATTCGATTAGCTCATAAACTAATCTAAACCACTGACGAGCGTATTGCATTTATTGTGACACTGATCATCACTCCTGGTTTGTATAGTGATTAATTCTAGTTAATTCTAGTTTAAGGGCTGCAATTAATTCTAGTTGTATAGTGACTTCTGGTGCTAGATTGATCTCACTACTGTAGTACTGTGTATGAGCATCACTCCTTTTTCAGTGCACTCATACTCATACCTTCTCCAGATATCCTTTATGAAAAATTGTACGTGTTATTTTTTTTGTGAATACTCCTTCGAATATTTTTCATAAACAATAGCTCGCGTTTTTAAGGTCTTATAAATGCTTCACAATCATACTAGCATGCTGCTCCAAAGATAAGAATGAAGTTTGTATATCGTAGCATGCATTCCAAGTTGCTTACATCTGAAGTTTACTCTAATATATATATTTTCCATGTTTTGTCGTATAGCATCTAAGTTAAACTTTTCACCGCAGGATCTTTCTCAACCAAAGACAGAAGCCAACCCTCCAGATGGCCTTTTGGCAGTGCCTCTTTTGAGACACCAGGTTCAAATCTGTTTTTTCCTTTAATTTGGTTAAATTTACGAGTCCCTGTAGATCTATTATGCGTAAAAATGTGTCTTGGTATCACACTACTCTAGAAGTTAACAAAATTCATGGCTTCCCCTTGGAAACTTGAACAAAATATTGCTAAATCTCCAGATGGAAAGTGGAATAGATTTCATATTAGGACGTGATTTTGGTTTGGTTTGGTTTGGTTTTGCTGTTAGTTCATCACCTGAAAGGTTTTGTTTTCACGATTTTCTCCCCTTGACAAAGAGATCAAAGCTTTTCTGAACAACCTCATGGTGACTAGTGAGTACACCTAGAACTTTTAGGCAAACTCTGTTTTATTAATGCAGACACTGTAATCTATCTTAACACTATTTTCTTCTTTAAATCTCTACTGTATGCTAAGGTTTCTAACATAAATTGAGAGTAAATTTTGAGGTCTAATACTAAGGGAGAGAGAAGCCTAGCTTCAAAGTATATTAGGATAGAGAAGAAAATGATTTCTTTGAACCTCACATCTTTATGCGGTTAAAAGAATGAAAATAATGCTGAATAGTACTGTTAGAAGTAATATGTATCTTGGATGCTCAAGTCATCATTAAGTTAGTCGTAGCTACATGTGAGGTAAATAAATTGACAATTACAAATTGTTTATTTTTGTTGCGATTCAGTTACTCTCTGGGTACCTATTACGTGTACCCTGTGTTACTTTAGTTTAAGTATGAGTGGAATGCTTGAACTCCTGTTGGTTGAATTTATGTGCAGCGGATTGCTTTATCTTGGATGGTGCAGAAGGAAACAGCCAGTCTATACTGTTCTGGAGGAATCCTGGCTGATGATCAGGTTAGTTCCGCTTGGTTCTTCAGCTGTACTATTTTTCTTGAGAGTTACTTGAGGTTAGTAAGTTATATTTGTGGGACTTATAAGTTATGGCCTGTGGCTTGTTTTTCACAGGGACTGGGCAAAACAATATCTACAATTGCACTTATACTCAAGGAAAGGGCTCCATCTTCCAAAACTTCCCCAGATGATGTTAAACCCTGCGAAAGGGAAACATTAAATTTGGATGACGATGATGATTGTGAGTCGGAGGTTATCCAGTTGAAGCAGAATGATGCTACATGTAGTGCTGTATCCGACGGAACTTCAGTTAGGAGTAGGGACTATCATGTGGAGGCCAAGGGTAGGCTGGCTGCTGGAACCCTTGTTGTTTGTCCTACAAGTGTCCTGCGTCAATGGGCCGATGAGTTGCACAATAAGGTTACTAGGGAAGCAAATTTATCTGTCTTAATATATCATGGCGGTAGCCGAACAAAAGATCATGTTGAGCTCACCAAGTATGACGTTGTTCTTACAACATATGCAATCGTAAGTATGGAGGTCCCGAAGCAGCCTCTTGTTGACAGAGATGGGGATGATAGAGGAAGGAGAGAAGCCGGCATCGGTCCTTCTCTTGAACTTTCATCTAGTAAAAAGAGGAAATATCCTCCAGGTTCTGATAAACGATCCAAAAAGGATAAGAAGGGAATTGAGAGGGAGTTGCTTGAATCTACTGCTCGTCCTCTTGCTAAGGTTGGATGGTTTAGGGTCATACTGGATGAGGCACAGAGCATAAAAAATCACAGAACTCAAGTAGCCCGGGCTTGTTGGGGGCTTCGTGCTAAACGTAGATGGTGCTTGTCTGGGACGCCCATCCAGAATGCAGTCGATGATCTATATAGCTATTTCAGATTTCTCAGATATGATCCATATGCTGTATATAAATCTTTCTGCTCTACGATAAAGGTCCCTATCAACCGGAATCCAACAAACGGTTACAAAAAGCTACAAGCCGTACTTAAGACTATAATGCTTCGTCGTACAAAAGGTGAGTTGCCATCATGATTTTTATGTCAAGATTTTTTTGTTTGTTTTCAATCTAGAATTTGCAGGGACTTGTCTCTCTCTCTCTGTGCTTCACTCCATTGCTCTAGATCTGTCCCCTGCTTTGCATTCAATTGGTTTTTCTTTGTTCATTATTGTTCAACCAGATATTACCCGTGGGCACAATCTAGATAATTTTTGGGTCATAATATAATTTGTAAGAAGCTATGAGTCAAGGTGTCAGCCCGGGCTAACCCACGCCTGGCCCGCCCCCAACCCCCAACCCGGCCCCTGAACGGCCCCCCTAGCCCACTTAACCCCCTACCTGGCCCCCAGCCCGCCCCGGTTTCAGTTGGCACCCCCTCCAGCCTGGCCCGCCCCTTCTTGCTGGTTCGGCGCGCCAAAAAAGTACCTATTCCCATTTTTTTAGTAATTTTTAATATCAAAAATATATATTTTAAATGGCCCAGGCCGGGGGGGGGGGTTCAAATTCTCCACACCCTGACCCGGCCCGCTGGAGCATGGGTCCACAACCTGCCCCCGCCCCCCTCTCCGTCAGCCCGCTCTAAACCCGGTCCGACCCGCTCTCACCTAGAGTTATGAGTCAAATTGTATTGTTATAAAGTTCTGAGCGGTATACGATAAGTTCGTTGTCATAATATAAACATTTACAATATTTTTTGTCATAAAGTTTATGATGTGTCATATTTTAACAGAACATAAGTATAAATGTCTCCTTTTAGATGTGTGGGACCCAGACCGCTCTATCTTATTATATACGGCCAGTCAATGTTAAATTCTGACTTGTACGGTTGTACCCACACATTAGTCATTGAAGTTTGGATCTGATTGGTGCTGTTTGATTACCTATCTACAATATAACATCCATTGCAATTAAAGGAAAACTGAGGTTGTTATTTTGAACTATGGCATGCATCTTTAGACTATTCAAGTTGTATGAATTCTTTGAGTAGTGCATGGATTTATGTGGTTCAAAGTTTATGTACTGCTCTTTGTCCTGTTTTGTCATTTATGATTTAGGTTGCCAGGGCAAAATAACAGTTTTACTATATGCTCTTAGGCCATTACCTACCTTGATTTATGGCTTTTGCACTTTTTGTTCCTGTTAAAACTTAAAACTACTAGCAAATGGACCCACTTGGTGTGTGCAAGTGCTTATTACGCACCCCCAATTTATTCTTAACTGTCATATTCCCGTCCCAAGTCTCAAAAGGTGTGACAATCAACTTTTGTTAAAAAAAAATCTGTCCAGAACTGTCATTGAAGGGTAAAATTATCTCGGTAAAAAAGATTTACAGAAAAGTAGGAAGGCTTACTTCATTAATAGAAAATAAAGCTAAAAGAAAAGAACAAGAAATCGAACGAGAAGAAGATGAGCGAGAACATACGTCTGTTCCTTTCCTCTTTCTCACAAGAGTCTCAGATCTGTTTCTCACTCTCTCTCTCATTATCTCTTCTCTCCATCCGTCTCCCTCTTTTCTCCTCCTTTGCCTTGATATAGACCTGGCTGAGGGTATGAGGTCTTGTTGAGGGAATTAATGGTGGTTTCGGCTGAACTCCAGTTCCTGACTCTTAGAGCTCCAGCCAGGTCTTTCGAATCTGCTGAAATTCGTCCCAGAACCGGAAGCTACCTAACTCAGAATTGTGGTGAATGTTAGGTCTGTTGGCGTTCAAATTTGGGGTTTGGTCGATTCTAAACTGAAGTTCTCTTTCAATCCAAGTTCAAATTGGGCCTAGAATTGATTGTGTTAAGGTTGGGTGTTGTTTGATTGTTTCTGTTTGGATCTGACTTAGAGAGTGGGTGGTGGTTTGATGGTTTTTGGGTCCGGTGGTTCTGTGGCTGACTTGGGTTGAGATGGAGTAGGTTATCTGGACTTGGGTGCGGGTTTCATATCGTGTGTATCCGAGAATCGGATTTTCCCCCTTGTGAGATTTTAGGATTCGGTGACTCGGCTAAAAAGTGTGAATTTTGGACACGGGTTCTGGGATACCGTGTCATACATTTATGTTTATAAACTAAAACTAAACCTGAATGATTATTTTGACCCAAAAATTGAGTGTTTGCGACTCATCAATCGATAAGAAAGAGGAACATGTCAGTGAGGCTGGAGAACGGTCAGTGAGATTTATATGACCATGACTCTAACAACTGACAACAAATTCGAACAAGGTGACGGCGATGAAATGAAGGATAGTGACGAGGTAATGGGAAATAAAGAGGAACCTTGGTGTGTCGTATTGATGGTGGCCAAATATGCCACATATCCCATACACTTATCCGCAAGAGGAGCAGTTGGACCGAAAAAGAACACAAAGGTTGATTACATACATATTCGAAAGTGGGGAGGGGAAGATAAACCGAGGTTGGGCAATACGCAATTGAGACTGTTAAAAAATTAATCTGTATAAGTAAAAATAATAGTTTGCTATTTACTTTTTTCATGCAATTGTGGATGGTAATGAGAACATGGGGAAACTCGGTGAAGACAGAATATGAGATTTTGAGTGAGAAAATGCAAATATAATCATTTAATAGATCTAAGGAAAAATTACAATAAGCCTACACACACTATGACAAGAGCTGGACAAAATGTACTACACTGCTGATTTGCCACTCAAATCTATATACAATTCGCCAATTGAGAGTTTCTGCCTCTTCAAAGTTTCAAACACAGCAACCAACTCAGTCCAAACCCTGCCCCCTTCACCGATTTGACTACACCATCGTCGTATCTCTCCGATTTTCCCCGGCAATTCAGAATCATGAAATCAAACAACAAATCATTCACACCACTCAACCCCTGCCTGACGCCCAATTCACACCCGAATCCGCACCTCATTGAAACCCTACCAACCTTCGATCCTTGGCCAAATTTCTATTTGACTCAAACCTTCAGAAACCCATACCAGACCTCCCTACCCTCAATTTTGAAACTACGATTGGCCCTCCACCACCACTCATCAATCGATCCCTAGTTTCAACCCAAACCCCCTAACCGTGAACGTCAACCACCGCCGCAACAACCTCTGCCTTCTTCAACCACCAAACCTCCATCTCTGACAAATTGCTGTCTTCAACCTGTGCAACCCTGAACAACCCAACCAAAATCAAACCACCGAGAACATCAGACCAGCTTCGGAACTTGCTCGCTTGTTTGTTGGTTGATGAAGACAGCTAACGTTGGAAGAGTTTGGTCTCTCTATGAATCGAGGTTGAATGCAAGTCGTACCACCTACAATAAATGAATTCGAAGAGAATGTGAATTCACAGAAATTAGATACCTATTGATAAGTGAAACAAAACCGGGATCGAGTGGGTGTAATCGTTCTTATTGAGTACCTTTGAGGCGAAATCGGGATCGACTTGAGGAACTATCTATCTATTAGCTGATGGTGGTTGTGGTAGGTGTTGGCATCGGTGTGCTCGGGAAATGACTATTTTACTCTTAGTTCCTTCTAATTTACTTAATGGAGTTGGCTAATTTGTGTTACTTGTGTCATAGTGCGCATAGGTCTAGTAATTTGTCCTAGATTTGAACTGAAAACCTAGGGGCAATTTTGGCAAAAAAAGAGCTGAACACCAATCTTTAAATCAATGATTATCCTGTTTGAACCTTGTACCTTCACGTACTTACTGTATCGGGAAATAATGGATTTTTGGTTACTATTTATGTTTCAGGCACACTTCTCGATGGCGAACCTATCATCAACTTACCCCCCAAAACGGTGGAACTTAAAAAAGTTGTATTTTCAGATGACGAGCGGGATTTCTACTGCAGATTGGAGTCTGATTCTAGAGCTCAGTTCGCAGTACGATTAACTTTCCTAAAGTTTACCTACTTCTGGACTTGGTCATATCTTATTTATTAACTCTATAACTGGGAGCCTGTTTAGTTTTAATACCATATTCCCACCTGTACATTCTTTCAGGAGTATGCGGCAGCTGGAACTGTCAAACAGAATTATGTGAACATCTTGTTGATGCTCTTGCGTCTTCGACAAGCTTGTGACCATCCTCTTCTCGTGAGGGGTTACAGTTCTACTTCTGCATGGAGATCATCTGTTGATATGGCAAAGAAACTTCCCCGGGAGAAGCAAATTTGTCTGCTGAATTGCTTAGAAGCTTCCTTGGCACTTTGTGGCATATGCAATGTATGTTCTCTTTTCTGGAAAGTTTTAGTTTTTATGTAGATTTGGTTTTCAATGTCCCAGCAAACTAGTTCGGCAGTATATGCCTGATAATACATGCCATTTTCTCCTAATAACGAATTGGGAATTTATCAAAATATCATTCACAGTAAGTCGTATTTCATTTAAATAAAACTGCACAACTCTTGGCTTGTTCGACTCTCACTGTGTCTGGAATTATTAGTCTTGTTAGAGGCTAAATTGCACTGGAGGTACCCAAATTTCAAAATCGAGCCCCACGAGTCCCAAATTTTGGATTTTCGAGCAAGTGGTTACCCTTCCGTTAACTTTCCGTTAATATTGGACGGAAAAATATAAAAAGACTATTGTACCTCTTATTTTCACCTCCAACTTTTTTTAAGATACAAGTTTTACCAACAAATGTAAAAAAAAAAAATTAATAATTTGATATATGTAAGATAATGCAGTATATTTCATCAAAATTATATCTTCTTACATCATTTCAAGATATGAAATATGTTTTTATTAACATATACCACCTCGGTTCCCTCTCTTCCTTCCCATTTTTACTTTTACCACTATTCACTGGGTCACTTTGACCCAATGATTTGATTAACAAAATGGTGCAAGAATTTGATAATCTTTTCGAGGTATTTGTAGAGTAAACTTTATTTTACAACACTACGAAAAAATTCCTAAAATATTGCATCATTTTGCGATCCAAATAACCGGGTCAAAGTGACCCGGTTACGGGTAAAAAAGTCCAAGTGGGAAGGAAGAGCGGGAACTGACTAGTATTCGTCAATCTTAAAGTCTTTAATTTTAACAGTGTTTAAACATAATCTCAAAATTTCATAATTTCACATGAATTTTTTTAAGAAAACAATAACATACAAGTATCTTTGTGCATTTTATACAATAGTAATTTTTTACATTTGCATGAAAAATACAAATCATTACAATAAAAACTAATCAAGAATGTCAAGTGTCAACTCTTGTGTCAGTTATTAAAATGCACAAAGACACTTGTATGTTATTGTTTTATTAAAGAAATACATGTGAAATTTTGAGATTTTTTTAAAAAACTTGTTAAAAAAAGTTAAAACACTATATAATATTGACGGATATATGTTAATAAAAATATATTTCATATCTTGAAATGATGTAAAAATATGTAATTTTGATGAAATATATTGTATTATCTTACATATATCAAATCATTAAATTGAAATTTTATTATTCTATTTTATTTTATTTTATTTTATAGATATTTTAGTAAAAACTTGTATTTAAAAAAGAGTTGGAGGTGAAAATAAGGGGTACAATAGTCTTTTTATATTTTCCATCCAATATCAACGGAAAGTTAACGGAAGGGTACCCACTTGCTCGAAAATCCAAAATTTGGGACCCGTGGTGCTCGATTTTGAAATTTGGATACCCACATGCCTGGTTTTTGCAAAATATGGGTACCTCAGGTGCAATTTATCCTAGATTTTACAACCTACTTTGACTGGTTAATTGCTTAGCGAAACGGCATAGTGTTCAAGAACTTTGACTGGAGCGTTTAATTTGCAAAACGACACTATGAAAAGATGAATAATATATTATCTAAAATTCACAGGAGCTTTTCCACAGTGATTCTCACACAGCAGCTAATAGCACGGCCACAGCATTACCAAACTGGTCCTCAGAATACATGGCTCAATAGAATCTGTCTGATAGTGAAGGCAATGGCTTCTGTAGAAATCTCAGTAAAATACTGCACAAAAAACTGTTTTAGGGGATTACTAAGTCGGTACTGAAGTAGAAGCCTCGGTTCTACTCTCCTACTTATATTTGATACAGTTTTGTAGGGGTTCATATTTAAGAGTCACCATAGAAATTGTTTTACCATCACGGGTTGATATTCGTATCATGTTAGTAAGTTCCAATACATGTCCAGTACTCCAGTCACACACACATATTTAAAGATGATCCTCTTGCCATTTTTGTAGGATCCACCTGAGGATGCTGTTGTGACCAGCTGTGGGCATGTCTTTTGCAATCAATGTATCTGTGAACATCTTACTGGTGATGACAATCAGTGCCCCACCAAAAATTGCAAAACTCGACTTAGTTCATCATTAGTGTTCTCCACTGACACGCTGAAGTCTTCTCTCTCCGAGCAGCCTGGTCAGGATGATAATACTGATTGTGTAGGTTCTAAAAACTCAGATAAGTTTGATCTTAGTTCATTGAGTCAAGCATCGGATTCCTCCAAGATAAAAGCTGCTCTTGAGGTCCTGCAATCACTTTCTAAACCAGTTCGTAAAGTGAGAACTACTAGTTCATTGACCTTGCTCAAAGAAAGTGCCATTTGTCCAGACACCTTATGTGATTCAGTTGTCAAGGGGGTTGAGCTGGACATGTGTGATGACAAAAATTCAACTTTGGACGAAAGTTCAAGTGACGCTGTTCAAATAGTTGGAGAGAAAGCCATAGTATTTTCTCAATGGACAAGGATGCTGGATTTGCTTGAATCTTGTCTCAAGGATTCCTCCATTCAGTACAGAAGACTTGACGGGACAATGTCTGTTCTTGCCAGAGATAAGGCCGTGAAAGACTTTAACACTCTCCCTGAGGTTTGCATCTTATCAGCAACTTCTTGTTATTTCTGTAACTGGATGCTCGACATCTTTTGATTATTGAATTTGATAATTCATTCCTTGTAATTTATCTTAGGTGTCTGTCATGATTATGTCTTTGAAAGCTGCTAGCCTTGGATTGAACATGGTTGCTGCATGTCATGTAATTCTTCTGGACCTTTGGTGGAATCCTACAACTGAGGATCAAGCAGTGGATAGAGCTCATCGGATAGGACAGACACGTCCAGTTAAAGTTTTGCGATTAACAGTAAAAGATACAGTTGAAGATCGCATTTTAGCTCTTCAGGTATTATCTTGTACCGTTATGTGTAACCTTTCTTGTGTTTGTTTCAATTTTGAAATCTACGATTCCAACAGTCTTTATAATATTAGGTACCACTTCGTCCCACCTCAAATGCACCATTTGGACTTTTTCACCCGTAACCGGCTCACTTTGACCCGGTGATTTGGATTGCAAAACGATGCAGTTTTTCGATAATTTTTTTATGGTCTTGTAGAATAAGAGTTTCTCTACAACACTACGGAAAAATTATTTAAAAATTGCAAAGTTTTGCTATCCAAATCATCGGGTCAAAGTGACCAAGGGAATAGTGGTAAAAGTCCAAATGGTGCAAAAGAGGTGGGACGGAGTGGTATGGAAAGATCCCACCCTCCCTTGTAGTGTTAGGACTAGCAATCCATGCTGATTTGTTGTAGGAAGAGGGGAAGGAGTCGTGTTACTCTTAGCCACTTTCTTAACTTTGAGATAAAGGATACTTTATTATTATTGAACTTCTGCCTAGAAGATAAGGAAAAGCAGGGTGCTCTTACTTAGATCAAAACTGTTCACGGAAAAGTATACTGGCGTATTTCACTGCCACTGTTCCCTAAGAAACATCAGCAACAGAAATTGATGATTTTCGTGTTTGTTAAGTATTGGGATTTGGTAGCCTTCATTTAGTGTGAAGATTGATGGATTTCCTGTTTGTTGATTTGAATGTCCTCAATAAGGGCTTCCAACCATGTGCGTTTAATAGTTGCACAGAGTTAGCAGGAAGTACGGGGATTTTTGTTTAGCTTGGGAAAAATGGTTTTACATTTCTATCAGCGTTGGTCTCTTGCAGATGCTTTTTTTTTCTCTATTGACTGGGAGTACACGGTTGGTGACGTAAAGCCCTTGAGAAATTAGTAGTGGATCTGTGTTCATTTTCGCTTCTTGTTTTGGTTGTCTAGTGAGTATTGACCAAGTAAGGGAATTTTAACGTATAGAATAATAGCTTTGGAAATGGACCCTGAGCTGATGATGAGCTAGAGTCTATACTTGACAACATCTGTGTAAGACCGTGTCTCGACTTCAACTAAACCAAAGCCTTACATAAGACGAGCTTAGTCTTAGAAGCATCAATAGCTTCCAATTCAGAAGTTTCCTCCATAATTTTTGCAAAATATTAATAACTAGCCCCAAAAGCAGGAACGAAACTCACAGTTCCATGCAATCTCCTTGTGGAATTTAACAGTGAACCAGTATGAAGTGGACTCTTTCGGTTCTGTAAGGTGTGTTTGGATTTTGAAGAACATGCAAATCTGGAAGGCCCCACCTTTCCTTTCTGCCTCACCAACTAGAATCTGGTATACAAGTTCTAACAAACCCGTAACTAGATCCTAAGAAAGATAAGGGATCATGTTAATACTCTCTTACGTCATACCTCGCGAGTGAGTTAGATCACTTCAACTAGTCAACTACATTGAGATCTCTCTTTTATTAAGATATTTGGCCTGTGCCTAAATTGTGGGCTCTGCTGCCAATGCCCTCGCTGCTGTGCTGGTACTTGCCTCCTGTCTTTGTTGGTTGAAGTACGCATAAACTAGGAAATCGAGGGACTCGAATAGTCTTGCGGTAGATCTATTTGACATTTCGCTGAGAAGTGGCACTTTTTGTGATATGAAACATTTTTTTACGAGGAAAGCCGGCAGCCACTACAGTTAGTGGTGCGCAGTGGTTAAACCCTACTTCTGTGAGAAATTGCATGTAATTATGCAAAGCACACAAGAGTGCATCCAGCCTAGGTTGGCCGGAGCTGACAGGCTCATAACCTCGCTAACCAAGTATTCTTCGTTCTTCCTGACCAACTCACGCACACCTGAAGGTCCACGTGTCTGAGTTACATCTATTGTTGAGCATGAATAGTTTGTTCTTAAGAAGTTCACACTTTTGTCTGACAAACTCTGTAGTTATCGAATCCAAAAACTCCCTGCTTGGTTTCATTGACTCTTATTTATCTTGGTTTTTTCTTGTATGAATTCTTTTTTGTTTGGTTATTCTCCGAGCATTGTAATGGGCAAATAAAACCAATGAAAGACAATTTGATATCACGTGGAAATACTACTACTAATGTAATTTGGTGTTTGAAAATGGTGCAGCAAAAGAAGAGAGAGATGGTTGCCTCTGCATTTGGGGAGGACGAGACTGGTGGCCGTCAGACTCGCCTAACAGTAGAAGACTTGAAGTACCTGTTCATGGCCTAAAATCAGCGCGTGCATATTTGGAGTTTTATCTTCTTTTCATCGTTACATATTCATTATTGGTTAGCTACAGCAGAAGCCGCAGCCAGCAGCAGAGCTTTGTAGTTTGGAGGGGGGGTTTATTTTCTTTTTCCGGCTGACAGATGCGAATTAGGAAATTAGTAGAAGAAAGAAAAGCAGGCTCTATAAAATTTTATCAGAGGAGGGTATATGTCAACATGCAGACATTTGTGTTGAATTGGCATAATCCAGTTTTTTGACGAACTGATTGGTCTTTGAGCATTCGATTGTATAGAGCAGTTCAGAGTTGCATAGGGGGTTCGAATACTCTGATAAAAGAAGGCGCTTATTGAATATATTCCTTTTTTGGCCCAACTGTAAATGTTTGGACTACCATGATTATGTATCTTCTTCGGGTTTAGGGTTTAGTTTTCTATTTCATATAAATTGGCCACACTTGAAGATGGTGAAATATTGTGTCTGGTCACTCCACTCTGTGCACTATTTACTCTTTGGATTCTAGTCTTTTAATCGGATACTCGGTTCAAATTAGTAGATTTCTTTCAAGTTCGCAGCAGCTGTTGTTCGAGAAAACAGTGTTAGGGCTAGTTTGGGAATGCTGTGGCGGTGGTAGAAAGCTGCTGTGTGAAAACACAGTAGAAAGCTACTGTGAGTTCTTGATAAAATGTTGTTTGGTAAATATTACGTAGAAGCTGCTGTGAAATATTGATATACTAATTTTGTGTTTGGTAAAATCAACTGTGAAGTTGTTGTGAGAGGCTAAAATGACAAAAATATATGACACGTGTCATTTCCGGAAAGATAACTATTGATATTTTAAAAAATTGTAAGGTCAAAATCGATTATAGATAAATTAATCAAAAGCACTTCTTGGAAAAGCATCTCCCCCCTTGCTTCCTCAAAATTGCTGTGGGACAGCGGAAACTGTCCGGAAAAAGCAGAAATTTTATTTTTACCAAACACACTAAAGCTACTTCTGCTGTCGAAAAACAGTTGTGCTGGCAGCAGAAGCATTCCCAAACTCACCCTTAGACTGGGATCAGGTACATTTTCATAGGTTTTCATAGGAAGAGAGATCTTTTGAAGAACATGGTAACACGATGATGAATTCTCTCCACAAGAAAGGATTTTTTGACGGATCATCTCCTGGGATAGGGGAAGGCGACATTCCCATCTCTGGAGGACCTCAAGTTAGTAGGATAACTTACTTGGTGGCCAAGTATTAACCTACCAGTAGCGCAAAATTCTGTTTGCGACAAGAACTCTTCAACAATGGCAGGGCCGGCGCCTTTTGAGCCCCATGAATTGGAGAAAGCTCACTTTTTTAGTTTCGAGTAAATGGTTTCTAAAAATAGAAGTGTTGAACTTGAGTCACATCTGTGCAAAAATATCGACTACCAAATTAACAGTAGTACTACATTCTAGTTGTATAAATTATATGACCATACCAGCCCGGCCTTCCTATTGTGCCGACACTGAACACACTGGAAGCTCCGCATACACTATCTAGAAGTTTGCATTTCACGAGCTATGGATTCATTATTAGCGTCAGTACATAGCGCGGGCAATACCACTCATGATGCTCGAGCCCAAGAAGTATACAAGAAAGTCACGGTGATGAGCGTAGCCTTCTTCTGAATGTTATTTGTACCTCGAAATTAAGAGTCAATGGTTGGTTGTCGCATCAACCATTTGGTCTTTGTTGCCTCAGCATCAAAGGGGTGACCAGGTTCTCAGTTCGAGCTATGGAAGTTCAAATAGTATTCTGAAAGGAACAAGTAGCCATTTCTTTACATTCTTCAAAATTATTTCGCTAGGCAATAGCATCTGGTCCCATGGTCTAGCGGTTAGGACATCAGACTCTGAATCTGGTAACCCGAGTTCAATTCTCGGTGGGACCTTTTCTTTTTTCGCCTTTTCCTTCCTCTTCTTCTTCTTTGGGAATTTTATCGAACGGTTTATGAGCGCAACCACATAACCCCCTCGTGATTAGCAACGTTTTGTCTTCAATGGTGATGACTGCATTCTTCTCTGACCCTCCTCGTCAAACTCTTTCTCCACTTCTATGCACCAAAAGGTACACAATCCTCTTTCTGGGCATTTTTATTTTCACACTTTTTTACTTTTGATATCAATTGGGTTTTGGTGGGTCTTCCTCTGATTCATTGGTTGTCCTCCAAGATATACAAGCCCAATTGTTGTTAGACTTCCTTGTTCTGGAAATGAGCTCTCTTGTGTCCTTTATTCAACACCTCTAATACCTAAATCAATACTACACCAATCCTCTTTTGTTTTCCTAGTGGGACAAAAAGTGAGTGCAAAAGGGTAGTGCTGGTTTCTTATGTAGAAGTCAGAGCCCCAAAAAAGGGTTTTTCACAGGGAGGGTTTTAGGTCATGTTTAAGAGTATCCGCCTTTCATTAACAGTGATCATAATTCAGAAAGTATAATTTACATAGAGTCCAATTAGACTAGTTTGGTGATGGTTGTTGGGCAAGTAACATCATTAAACTAATGGTGGGTAGATCAATCCCATATGAGAGAACTGAGGCTGGTCAGTCAAATGTTGTTTTATCTTAAACAAATGAAGCATTTTTTTTATGGGACTATAGGTATTTAACTATTCATGGATAATTCGAATTGCTTACTCTTGGAACATATTTTTTGGGAATGAAACATGTTTTTTTTACTGATAGTCTGATACTACAAGTTGGAATTGCTCTCCCTTGGAGTTGGAAATTATTGTTTTCAATTGCAGAGTGCGAAATGGGTATGAACATGCTTAATGTTTTCGCCCTTCATTTCATGTCTGGAGTCATACTTTGATGAGAAGCCACCCTGGGAAATAATAATGAATGATACAGAAGCATATTCTTGTGATTCACCTCAGGTTTCACCAAAGGTCACGGAAACTTGTTCAGTTGAAGCACTATGGTGAGTAACATGTCAACAAAAATTCAAGTGCCCGTATTTGTCATGTATGGATGACTTTTAGATATTACATATACACGGTGCTCTACTTTTAGGGCAAGGCTCTCATTTTCCCGGAAACCTATTATTGATGAATTGATGTAATAAGTAATTGGTGGAATATCAAAACCCATCTCTTGGCACTGATAGAACCTTCTAGGCTCTCACTGTCTTTCACAATAACATACCTAGTGAATACTGTCTATATTGTGTTGCGAAATAACTCCGAAGGAACTTTCACTCCCTTTTAACTTGTCTTCACCCAGTTCCATAGGAGAAAAACAAATGCCTTGGAAGGCATGCATGATTTCCATTTATCCTTTCTCATTGGGGTTTAAAAAGCTTTGCTTTCTCGTCCCAGTAAGTGTGGTAAAAACAATTGAAGAACTTTATTTCCTCAGTACATAACTAGTAGCCAGTTCTTGAAGGTTATAGTTCAGCTGTAGGATCATCTAAGAAAGAAAAAACCCGTTGTGTGGATAGATGAATAATGAAAAAAGTTACGCACACGTGAAACCAGATTTTTGTGATAAATGATGCTATACAGATTTTTGTGATTTGATGAGGGGTCATAATTGTGATTTCTTCTAGGTTGATGGTTGATAAAGAATTTGATGATGAAAAATAATGAAATATGCTGATACTTAACAAACGACTTGGTAATCTAGACATACAGAAAAGCTAGTTGGAGTGAATTTGAGCCAGTTATTTGCCTGTCTTGCACTCTCTTACGCGTCACCATATTAAAAATGAAGAAATGTGAAGGGGAAAATATCTGGGTTATGGGATATATCTTCTTCTGAACGTCCAGGTGAATTAGTATCTGGCTGTATCCCGAACATGGTTGTCAAATCAACATTCAGAGAGTGAATCTAAATTTCAACTTGACCGAATCGCGAATCGAATCAAATTGCGAATCGTAAGATTCGGTTACAATCTCAATAAGCATACATATTCCATAAAAATATAACACGCGCGAGCAAATAAGGAAAAAAAGGACATTTACAGAATAACATATTCAGATTTCAACAGGAAACAAGCTCGACTTTTAGATACCTCACATCTAAAAGAAGAGTTATTATTGGCTTTACCCACCTAAAAGATAAGAATACTGAAGATATGGGAAGAAATATGAAGCAAGGAACTACATATAAGATACCAATAGAATGGGAAATAGTATGAAGCTATTAGCCTTGGCCTCAAGAAAAATGTCGTAATGTTTTTTTGAAAAAAACATATTTACTAAACAGACAAAAACGAGGTAAGTTACTGTTTCTGGAATTTCTATTAACTCAATAAGGCCATCTAGCTGAATCGATGATGAATTGTATAAATCGGGTTGAATCGCAACTGAATCGTAAGATTCAGTCTCTTGAATCAGGATTCAGACAAAATGTTGGGCCATTTAAAGATTCACCCTCTGATTCGCATTGTTTCTCTGGTAAATCAAATCCAATCGTAAGATTCTCACAACTATGATTTCTAATAAGTATCCATAAAATTAAGATTTTGTGGTCGGTTATCGATTCAACCATATGGTCAATGTATGTCCATGCACAATTCTGCATCCCGATTCATCAACTTTGCCACAGCATCAACGGGCTGTGCAGGTTCTCATTTTGGGCTCTGAAAGTTCAAATAAAAGTTGAACGATCGATACACCCAGTTTTATAAGTTCTTAAATTTAATTTTGCTAGGCATTAGCATCTGGTCCCATGGTCTAGCGGTTAGGACATCAGACTCTGAATCTGGTAACCCGAGTTCAATTCTCGGTGGGACCTTCTTTTTTGCCCTTTTTTCCTCGGTTCCTCCTCTTCTTCTTCTTTTTACTTTGACATCAATTGGTGAGTCTTTCCGATTCTGGAAACAGTACTTCTTCTTTTCCTTCTCTAAATCCCCCTAGCACCAATCCTTTTTTTTGGCTTCTGGGAGATAGGAAGGACATGTTTCCTAGTGGGAAAAAAGTGTGTGCAAAAGGTTAGTGCTGGTTTTGTATGTGGAAATCAAGAGTTCAAAAAAGGGAAAAAGTTGAGGTTTTTCACAGGGAGGGTTTTAGGACATGTTTAAATCCACATTCATTAAACCTCAGGAAGGAAAATCTACATAGAGTCCCATTAGAGTAGTTTGGTGATGGTTGTTGGGCAAGTGGCATCATTAACCCAACTACATTTATCAGCATGTAATTGTTGGTAGATGTGAGAGAACTGAGGCTGGTCAAATGTTGTTTATCTTAAACAAATGAAGCATTTTTTTATGGGACTGTAGGTATTTAATTATTTAAAACTGATTTAACTGTCGGCTTTATTTGTGTTGTCTAGATTTTTGATTGTAGGAAATTAATGTTTGGGATAATTCGAATTGCTTACTCTTGGAATAATATTTACTGGGAATGAAATATGCTCACTCTTTTGAATATATCAACGTAGCTCATTGATTGTTGTTTTTACGATCATTGGTGGAAAATCAAAACACTACCTCTTGGTGAAAAATCTTTTGGCGCTGATAGAACCTTCTAGGCTCTCACTGTCTTTCACTATGGCATACCTAGTGAATGCTGTCTATGTTGTGATGCTGAATAACTCGATATAATTACCTAGTACTTGGGAGTTGGGTTCTGGGATATGTCACTGTTTATCTGTTAGAAATGAAGATGTATGAAGGGGAAAAGATCTGGGTTCTAGGATATGGCTTAACATTCTTAGTACTTTAGAGTGGGGGCTTGAATGGAAAGAATAAGTGGCATGGCTCACTAAAGATAACAGTAACATACTTGAGAACCTGATGTGATACACGATGGTGTCTGTGGCTAAGATGTGATACACGACGAGAAGGTAATTAGTAATTGACGACCAAATGATACTGAACCTAGCACATATTTGAACCTTTTTCTTCTTCTTGTCATTGACTACACCATAGTGGCAGAGGGTCAACCATGAACAAAAGGTCCCCATTTGTCGACTAAACATGTGGGTGGATATCTATTGGCCAATTTGATATCCTGAAGTGGATGTGGCAGACCCCATTATGGGGAACCTATGCGATTATGCTCATGAATGTTCTATTGCTTTCACACATCAGTGCTGCATAGCATACATGATTCTCTTATCATCGCATTCTTTTGTCTCTGTATCTGGAAAATTTTATTTCTAAAGGAGCTTTTGAAATTATGTCTTAGCAATTTACTGCTTCTTAGTAGTATGTTACTATGACGCGTTCTGAGCTCATGTTTTATCTTATTCTCTGCAAGATATACTGCAAGCTCTCTGCCTTTTTTTTCGTTACAATTTATGACCATGATTCCATGATCAAACCTAATCAGAATTCATTCCGTATTGCCAACAACAAGCACTACTCAGTAAACAATAAATGGTTGATCAAGAAATGATTACTTGCTCATATTCAACTAAACGAAGTTGGAATACAGGTCATGATACAACCACCAACTTTCTTCCTTTGTTTCTTACATCACTGGAGCTTGGGAATCTAAATTAAAGAGTCGCAATGGACAGAGGTTAGCCACATTACCGAAATGTTCTTTTTTCTAATGATGAAAGTGGCAAAGCAGCTCTCCTTTTTTGTATGCTGTATTGCATGCTCCACCATTCTTCCAAAATAGCATTTGATTGGGTGTCATGGAACATCAAGTTTGATTTGTAAGAACAGGGTCAATATGCACAAACCAATTTCCGCGTGCCATGTATGGTTTATCTTTTAGTTTCCATAGTTATGCATATCTATGCACGTCATTAACTGAGCAGATGAACTTAATCTAGAAGCTTGAGGGATTAGTGCCTCTTTGATGCTATAGCCCACGGTCCACTCATGTAGTCACTATGGATTGCTATCATTGCAGTTCTTTAGCTGTTAAATGTTGACGCGGAAAAAAAAACAATGAGCACAGTGTTGCTTTCTATGTGATCTGGATGACACTTTCAGCTGTTTCAGTATCTTGCAAGAAACCCATAACTTTATCTCATTTTGATGCTTTGGTCTTTGGAAATGATAATCACATCCTTTGCTAATATCCTTCTAGACCTTTGAATGCATAGCTATCTCGTATGTCATGAACTCACCCTTAAGAATGAAGAGATGTTACGGAAAGAGTAACCATATGATGTATACAGATGTCAAAGATCCATCTATAATGAAAAGAAAGACAAGTGTGACTGTAAAAGAAAATAAGCTAGGAGTTATAACTATAGAAGATGAGATGGCCAAATATTATTTATTCCTCCCAAGAAAAAGACAACCTTGGTCGTAAACAATTCGTTTGAACTGGAATCAGGACTTGACACACCTTTTTTGGGTAAGGTATAAGGAGGGGGGATAAGGATAATTTTATACATATTGTCTCTTATCTCGTGTTTGGGTGCGGTATAACTTATAAGCAACGTGTATAAGGTATATCCCCTTATGCCCACACCCCAAAATTGGCCTACAAGCTTATACCACCCCCTACGTGGTACAAGCTGTATAAGGAATGTGTGGAGATAGAGTGGGAGCGACAAAAAGACTAAACCATCCCCCCCCCCCCCCCCCAAGAAAAAAAAAAAAAACAAAAACTCTTATCTTACCTTATCCTAGTACAATCATAGCCTAGCTCATGTCCCAATATATGTCTTATCCTCATGATTTTTATACCTTACCCCAATGAAGAAACATAGAAAAATTGATCTGTGCATCCAACCTAGTAATTAGACAAAAAAACATGTTAAATTAGGATCTGTTTACTTTTAAGTCATAGGTAGTCGCGACTGATGACAATGGTAGTGGTCCCAAAACGATACACATTGTAAGACTGAAGGGAGTTTGTCTTATTTACTTGTTCCATTACGTTTAGCTTTGCAATGTAAGATTTACTTCAATTTTAGTGTGCTTATGGCCACTTGCCTGCTTTTTTAATTAAAATTTCTGTCTGCATTATGGTTCATCGCAGCATTACAGTACTCCTGAAATAGGAATTTTTCAAATGAATGTTATACACGTGATTCTGATCCAACAACCCATAAAGGAAATGGAGACTCCACTTGCTAAAACCTCTGTCAGATACCATAAAACTGCCGACCAAATCATAGGAAACCCCTTTAAGGGGCTCTTTTGCCGATACCTGGCTAGAATTTAATCCTATTGATAACTATACACTAGTTGATCAAGAAGTCCACTGTGTCTATAAATAGGGAAGTGGGTTTTTGTGATTTCCAACCTTAAGAATTAAAAGTTGTCTGAAAACAGTTGTTATATCCTTCATGGCTTTTGTTGTAAAGGCGGTGTTTATCCTTATTCTAGCGCTCGTTGCATCAGCGTTCTTGCCGCCTGTGGCAGGATCTAGACATAGGCAACGATCTGAAGAGACAAAACACAGTTCAGGAGGATATGTTGATATTGTTACTAACTTGCCAGGTCAACCTAAGGTGGATTTCGAGCACTATGCTGGGTACGTTACCGTGAATAAAGAAAATGGAAGGGCACTCTTCTACTGGTTCTATGAAGCTTCAACTCTTCCTGATGAGAAACCACTGGTGCTGTGGCTTAATGGAGGTAAGTTCCTCCACCATTTTTTGCTACCCATGCAGGGGCGGAGCCTCTTGGGGGCAAGGGATCACTTGCACCCCCAAGGTTTCTAATAAATGCAAATACCTCCCCCTTTTGGCTGATATTTTATATTGTAACCCTACATACTAGGAAACCATGGACACTCCAAAATAGGGGCCATATCCGTGTCGGACACTCGTACGACACTCTGGCTGGAGTATCCGGGTATTTTAGAGAATTTTTTTAGATTGGACTACTCGGGGGGACACTTAAGGGACACGTCAGGGACACTTGATATGAGACGATAGTCGCCCCTTTTTGTTCACTAGACTTTCACCCGGGTTCTTTTATGAAATATATAACTTTAAATGGGCAAAAATGTAATTAGGCAAAAGTATATGTAATGTATAAGATTGAAATATGTGTGTGTGTAATATAATAATAATGTTCACGTATCCCTGCAGTGTCGTATCTTCATTTTTGTAGAAAATGACGGATCCCGTGTCCGATCCTGTATCGAATCCGATACCTGTATCAGTATTCGTGCTTCTTAGCCTACTTAGTATTCCATGTCAATAAGTATGCTCCCGTAACTGCAAATACCTCCCCTTTTAGCTGCTATTTAAAATTGTGCTTCTAAAAATATTGCACAACTTTCTAATAACTGCAAGCCTCCCCATTGCAATATTTTGTTGAGTATATTGTTTTCTTTAGACGAGTTTTATAATTTACTTGCTTAGTGGGAATATATAATTGAAAATTTCTAAATTGTGCCCTCTCTTGGCGAATTCCTGGCTCTGCCACAGCGCTACTGCTAACCCGTGCATACTTCTGAATGTGCTGTTTGCCTTCTTCCAAGTGATGTGACAACAAATTTTAAATATCCCAGGTCCAGGGTGCTCTTCTGTTGGATATGGAGCAACGCAAGAGATTGGGCCCTTTTTGGTGGACAACGATACAAAAGCTCTAAAACCTAATCCTTATGCATGGAATACTGGTAAATATTGAGCATTTCATGGACATGGAATTATAGTTAAAGTGGAAATCCACCACATTGTAGTACCACAGTGTCTTATATAATATGTTTGGTGATGCAGAAGCCAACATGCTATTCTTGGAATCTCCTGTGGGTGTCGGCTTTTCCTACTCCAACACAACTACAGATTATGATATTCTTGGAGATGACTTTGCAGGTGAGCAATATGTTTGTTTTTAACCCACATTTTGCTGTACTAACCGTATTTATTTATTCATGTGTGGGATTTCCAATACGATAATGGTCCTTTAATTAATTAAATGTAAGATTCTAAGATGGCTACTTTATGCTTGATGTAACATCTTTTGTTTATGAACCTAATTTTTCTGTTGTGTTTGGGGCTCTGTGGTTTATGACATTAGCGAATGATGCTTACGTCTTCCTACATGAATGGTTCCTGAAATTCCCATCTTACAGGACACGGTCGTTTTATATTGCAGGAGAGAGCTATGCAGGTATCTCATCTTAAAAATCATTTTTTGTGTACGTTTCAAATGTCTTTCTTGTTTACATTTGTTTTTCTTTACCAGGAAAGTATGTTCCTGAGTTAGCTGAGCTTATCCTCGACAATAACAGTGATCAGTCTCTTTTCATTGATCTGAAGGGTATCCTGGTATGTTCATTTAAAATAGTTACCATTATGACAACTTCTAGACTTTAGCCGTTTGTATTTCTCTTAAATTAAATAATGATTTTACTTAGCCCCTCTAAATTCCCAATGGGGGAGGGGGTATTCCAGGAAATTACTACAGTGCGGCGTATAGTTTGTAGCCAGTTAAGTGTAGTTCTCCGGTGTCTCAATTCTCTCTCCGATACTGTGAATGTTGTTTGGTTTAGCTTAGAATCTATATGTTGAATTTATTCTTAAATTTATGGCCTCTTGGGGATTTAAAATAGGGTAGAAGACACTTCACCCCCTCTAGTTTGAATGAAGTACACTTTCACCCCTTTGGAAAAGGACACTTTCACCCCTTCCTTCAGTGTGCTGAACTTCTAGTAAGTTGCACCCCCCTGATTGTGAAGCCGTTAGTCTGGGTGCGGGGTATGTTACTGAAAATAGTTTTGGAGACAAATTCACCCCCAATAGGGTAGTGATTCTTACACCAGCTAATTTGATGGTTACACCAAATTATCGTTATCATGACTTTATTACCCTCGTGAATTAATACATAATCTCTTCCAAAATGAGTAGTAGTATTTTTTTTTTTTAATTCGATTGTAATCATCTACTTCTGCAAATTTATATTTCCATATCTTTTTGCCAATCATGTCTAAACTTTTCGTAATTTTATACTTCTTTTGGTAGCTTTCCATCTACAATCCTAATGAGATTTTCCAAATTTATGAGATTGTAGTGCAGTATCGACCCACTTTCACCTCAAAAAGAATATTAGTGCAGTCCTCCAATAACTGGAACCCTATAATTAAAACACAATATCAACGGTTTTAGAAGAAAAGAAAGAAATAAAAGCTAAAGTGATTGGCACAAGGCCAGAATCTACACAGAGTTGTGGGCGTTGAGGTTTTTTCATTAACGGAAAACTGTGATCAACGTAAACATTTTTGTATAATTGTGAATGAAAAAAATATTAGGTTCCAGTATACTAGTTCTTCTTTATATATTTTTCTTTTGATAAAATCTGTCATTCCCATCCACCATGGAAGTGTGGAGCAGTAGACCAAGTTACTTGATAATCAAGATTACACTACAAGTTCATGCAGTGCCATTAAGAATATGGATGGAAAGCTCCAAAAAGGAGCATGAAAATTATAGACATGATTGGCGGAAATTTATGGATATATAAACTTGCAAATGGAAATGATTACAACCGAATTAAAGAAAAGATTACTACTCATTTTGGAAGAGATTATGTATTAACTCACACGGGTAATAAAGTCATTACAACGATAATCTGGTGTAAACATCAAATTAGCTGGTGTAAGAATCACTACCCCCCCCCCCCCCCAATATCATTTAAAAAATCTATTATAGCCTTAAGTAATCCCTACATTTTGCATAATATGGTGGCAATATTGTCCTAAAAACTATTTTTAGCGACATATCCCAACTCTAGAGTCCAGACTAATGATGTCACAATATAGGGTGTATGTTTCCTGAAGTTCGGCACACGGAAGGGGTGAAAGTGTCATTTTCCCAAACTAGAAGGGATGAAAGTGTCATTTACCCTTTACAGTAGTGCCTTTAATGAATTAAACTTTATAGTGGGTGGTTGAAGTGTAATTTTTTGTGAACTGAACAAACTAAGCAAATTATGGGGTAAAATATGAATTTCTAGAAGTTGACCTGTCCCGTACTAGATCCACCTCAGCAACTCCCAATTTCATGTTTCATCAAGAAAATCTCAAATGGGTTTCCAATCTTAGAATTCCCCTTAAAATCCTCGATATGGAGGGTGTTGGGAGTAAAAGTTACAATAAGAAAGTCGGTAATTCACTATTTCTATCAATTGAGCTTAGATGATACGGCGGTAATTTCTACATATCTAAACAGATAGAAGCATTTGATACGTATTGATTACAAAATATAATTTTATCTGCAGCTTGGTAACCCTGAGACGTGCGATGCTGAAGATTGGAAGGGTTTGGTGGATTATGCTTGGAGCCATGCTGTGGTATCGGATGAAACTCATCAAACTATCAGGGAGTCTTGTGATTTCTACAGCAACAATACATGGAGCAATGAATCGTGCAGCGAAGCTGTTGGTGAAGTTCTCAGGCAGTACAAGGAGATAGACATTTATAGCCTTTATACCTCAGTTTGCATCAGAAATTCAATTGGGTCAGAACAAAACTCTCTTCAAGTAATGTTCAAGAGCACATCTAAAATGGTAAGCAACAATTCACTAATCAAATTATCTTTGTTTGTTTACTCAGTAAGGTGTAGACGTTTAGAGTTACACGTTCAGAGCTATAATTCTAGTTTGGGAATGCTGTGGCTATGTCAGAAGTTGCTGTGTGAAAATCACTATGAGAAAACTTCAGTGACTTTTAGATAAATTTTTTTTGGTAAATATTAGGTGATAGCTACGGTGAATATTGATATAGTAATTTCATGTTTGGTAAAATCAACCGTGAACCTTATGTGAGAGAGTGAATTTACAAAAGTATGTGACATTTATCACTATCGTAAATGTTGAGCAGTACCACATCGGACATTCAAGAAGAAGAAACATAATTAATAAGTCTCCTGGGCTATCGTGGATTCTAACATACTTATTAGATAGATTATTGAATGTGTGGTTGAGATGAGGAGTGAGACACAAAAACACTTCATCTCAACACTTCATCTCAACCACACATTCAATAATCTATCTAATAATCTATCTTTTTCAAATTAGGCCAATTGCCAATTGGTTTTGAGGTGGAACATCAAGGATTCTAACATGGTATTAGAGCCACGGCTCACACACGTGAATGATCTAACAGCCCACGTGTTCACCGCCACCCGCAGACAAAAGATCCACGCGGAGGCCAAAAAATGCCACACGTGAGGGGGCGTGTTGAGAAGTCCCTTATCAGACATAAACATAATTAATAAGTCTCCTGGGCTACTCCCCTCAGGGCCGTCTCTAGGTTTTGGGAGGCCCTAGGCGACTTCATGTATGCGGCCTCGAAAGAATTCTTTTCATATTTCTTTCATAGAAAATATGTTATTGAGTAACAAAACAAGCTGACACGATCGAATCATAATTTCCGACGCACGGCAAACTTCCCCACAATGGTTTACGGTGATCGGATATCATTTATGGTGTCAAACTGTAGTTTTTTCTGGTTTCTTTACTATTTTTTATAACACTTTCTCACGTGTTATCTTGAACTAGGAAACTCAATTTGCGATTCCATAAATAGTCTTAGAATTCTTCCCTCTGTTTGGAGAATGATATTCGCCATTTTTTTTGGGAAAATTACTATTTTCTGTTTTTTAACCAGCAACCTTCGGGTAAATATAGTTTTACAATTCTTAATTTTATTTGTCAACCCTAGAGAGCTCTTTATCATTATGAGAGTGTCGTTAACATTCTTCTTATTTGTAGACTGCGTCAAATTCAATATCTTCTTACATCTTATATATCTATTTCAATATAGAGTGTAAAATAAGGGAAAAATCAGAAGAAAAAAAATCAAACAAACTAATAGTAGTAGAAACTGAAGTAATGAATAGGATAATACAAAGACTTCTAACTCATTAACTACTATAGATGGGGAACATCAATATCAAAACAAAACATATACAAGGAAGGCATGCATTAGCTATATGGTATGAACTATAGAGTTAAGTGCCTAAGCCTACAGTTAGATCAATTATGGAAACAAATTAGTATATGAACATGGGGCCCTCTCCAAACTTAGGGCCCTAGGCAGCTTCTAACTTTGCCTTACACTAGGGACGGCCATGCTCATTGTCAATTGGTTTTGAGGTGGAATCTCATGAATTCTTACAGTAAAGATATATAGAAATTTTCTGTAGAAATTGTGATTTCAGAATGTGAGGTAAAATCGGTTATAGATAAATTAATCAAAATCAGGTTTTGGAAAAGCATCTCCCCCTTGGTTCCTAAAAGCTGCTGTGAGACAGCAGAAACTGTCCAAAAAGTCAAAAATTTATTTTACCAAACACACTAAAGATTGCATCTCCTGTCGGAAAGTAGTTGGGCTGGTAGTTTTTATCTTTTTCTAGTTTGTAAAAAGAACAATGAACTAACTACATTCAACTTGGTAATCTGAAGAAGGTTATCCTAAGTTTGATGATGGCTTCTCTTAAACAGATGCCTAGAATCATGGGCGGTTATGATCCGTGCCTAGATGAGTACGCAACAACTTATTACAACACACCTAATGTTCAAAAGGCTCTCCACGCCAGCGATGGTCACCACCTCAAGAACTGGAGCATCTGCAAGTAATGAATTCATCTGTTTCAGTTTTTGAATCTTGCCGATTATTTCTTTTAGATATATCCTATTAGATCATTTCTTTCTTGTTTAAGAAAATAAAATACCATGGTTTTGTAGTATGGATGTGTTTAATAACTGGTGCGATTCAAAAGAATCGGTTCTTCCCATATACAAGAAGCTCATTGCTGCAGATCTTCGAATATGGGTTTACAGGTACATTTCCTACTAACTATTAATCACTCCCTAAAAGGTTCTTATCTTCCGTTTCCGTATCTGATTATTTATTTATTTATTTATTTATTTATTTCGATTCAGCGGAGACACAGATGGAAGGGTCCCTGTGTTATCCACAAGATACAGCTTAAACTCTTTGGGACTACCTATCAAGAGGGCATGGAGACCTTGGTACCACAAGAAACAGGTACTAAGTTTCTTCATATAAGAACTTATGCAAGTTCTTCTTCTGGAAATTGAATAGAGTTGGAACAATTCCAGTAGGCAGTAGTTTTATGTAGTACTATAATTTTGTTCGCTTCTTTGTTTGAACCAGGTTGGTGGTTGGTTGCAAGAATACGAGGGGCTAACTTATGCAACATTTAGAGGAGCTGGACATGCAGTCCCAACCTTCAAACCAAGCGAGTCTCTTGCTTTCTTCTCGTCCTTTCTTCGTGGGGAATCTCCACCTTTCGAGCGCTGATAATCACCCGATGAATAGAGTTTAGGGTTTTGCTCTATGAATAGGTTTAGGTTTCTTCCACTGTTTTCGGTGAATGATGAGACTATAAGTTTACAGTTACCAGTATGAAGTACTCCTCCATCAGCCTTTTACTGTTAAACAGAATATTAAAAATTGGTTGCAATGTTATTTTCTGTTTCTTACACAAACCTGAAACCACAGGCTTTGAATTTTGCTCTTTAGTACTACTGGTACATGCATTTGTATTTGTACCTTCAGTTTGTTTTGTCAATGCAGTTTTCTCAAGTCAGATGTCCTCTCATACAATGGAGGGTCACAATTTGTGTTGATTGTGATTTATTTTTAGGAAAGCATATAGTAATTGGGGGAGTCCACAGAAATACTACTTTCATGGCATGTTTGATTTCTCAGGCTAAGACTAACCATAATGTATTGTGACATGTTTGGTTTCTCTGACTAACAAGATCGGACTCAAAGGCTTTTATAGCATGTTTGGTTTCTCAGGCTAAGAGATTGGACTTGGCAACTTTTATGGCATGTTTGGTTTCTCGGGCTACCCATATTGAACTCGGCAGGCATTCTGAGCCCAACCTAGTTAGGATTTATAGTCCAAAACCTAATTGTCTTTTTTTCTATAGGTCTCTTCTAGGCCCAAAAGTGGGTTTTCAGTCCACAAACTTGCTTCTCCACCATTTCTCAAGAAATTTTATTGAATGCTTGTCCTTTCTTCCATAGTTCTATTTCTTCCTAGAGCTATAAATTTACACAAGCACACTGAGATCCACTTTGATACCATATTCTTTAACTTATGCCATTATATCGTTAGTGTTTGTGTATATATATGTGTTATTGTAAATATACGTGTCGAAAACCAAACTGAATTTAAAATTTATATGGACGCCACACTAAGATCATTACTTCGCAACAAATGTACCAACTTGTGACACTAATAGTTTCTTTGTGTGTGTGTTCATGTTATGCCTAATCTATACGAGAGTGACAATTTGTATTATTTCATCATGTTATGAGCAAACATTTAACAATAAGGAAACCAAATTGAATAGTATTGTGACCAAATGATGCAATGGCATGAGATGCTATCAATGATCTTTTCAGAGCTAGGTGAAGTGCATGTAAGCAAAGCATCTTTTGATACAGATAATTGAATCACAAAAGTGATTTTGGGAATCACTATGTATTCCAAAATTAAGCCCTAATGATATGAATTCTAATAAAGCTCTCTTGTTATCTTTCTCAAAATGGTCCAAAATTATTAGAGGTGTGTATTGATTATTGATGTGTGATATGGTCCCATTCTTACAAAATTCAGGCAAAAAACTTTTTCAAAGAAGTAGCACTAGTTTATATCTTATTAATATTTGGGGAATACTTATCATTTTTCGGTCTTGTCACACCATCGATTACTGAAAGTAACATATCCTCACAATTTTATTATTTTAATCTTATATTAATGATTTTGATGATTAAATAATCTAAGTTGGCTCTCTAAATATGATTATAAAAAGAAATAATAATAATAATAGTAATAATAATAATGATAATAATAATAATAATAATAATAATAATAATAATAATAATAATAATAATAATAATAATAATAATAATAATAATAATATAGTTTCTTAAAGTAAGGCAAAATAGGAGTTTCCCCTTGTACTAAAAGTAAACAATCAATTATTAACAAATAAATGGCTAATATTTCAGTGTGTGAAATAAATAAACAAAATATAACATATTTTTTTTTCTGCCAAATTGTCTCATTCAGAACTTTGTGTCTAGTTTTCTCTCTTCAATGAAAAAACGTCTAAAATTTATTAAAAATAAGTTTGTAAACAAGATTGGCCCTTAAATTTTATTTCCGTGGTCGATTTGAGAATAAGGTAAAGTTCAAGGGTCAAATAAATTCGTGCAATTCTTTCCTAGTTATGGACTTAGGTGAAGGATGCTGTCCTGCAGACGGTATACACGTACGTGTTATATGCACATTTACATATAATGAAGTTCTTCCCCTTCATCGAAAGAAACAACAGGTCTAAATGCACTAGAGTTTTCCCATAATGGTGTTAAAACATCACTATTATCATACCTTAATCAATGGAACAAGATGTTGATGCATTTAAGAAGATAATCCCTTAAAACCACAAAACACTTATCACAATCCACATCTTACTTTTTCCTTAATGCAATTTAGCATCAATAACATGGACATACATATATAGTGAAACATTAAGCATCAATGTGGCATTTGATATCTATTTAGATGTAATCTCATACATGCATCTTATGTGAGTATCTTCCTCTCCTCCTATTATACAATGAACTTCTTGACTATACTTACATGTCATGATGGTTATCGTTAGGCCAGCCAAGACTGTACGTATTTTAGTTATTGATTTTCTGAAATGATCTTTGTTATATGTTATTATCTGAATTTGTATATTAGTTAGAAAATAAAGCGATGACTGGTGACTCGTTGAATAAGAGGTTACACTACAATTATGAAGCAAAATCAAATTCCTCAACCATAAGCCTAAGAAATAATTCAACATTGGATAACATAATCAAATGTGAATATAAAAATCAAATAGAAGATTATGATAAGGAATAATCTTACATCATTCAAAGAAAAACTTGTCCTATGTTACTTTAAACAAACTCTTTTCACAAAATTATTAGATGTCGAGATTGTTTATTAAGAGAGATTTGATCCTATGATGTCATGTAACACACATAGAGAGAAATGCATGGGTACACTTATGCACAAAGCTAAAATAAATAAATAAATAAATAAATAAATAAATAAATAAATAAATAAATAAATAAGAATCTCTAAGTATGATCAATATTATTAGATATGTTCAAAATTATAAATAACCTCACTTCTTCAATATTTTACTCTTGCTATGTATGTCTATATATATTTCTATCACAATACTTTGTATAAGAAAAAAGGAAAATCCCTAGAAATTATAAATATATACTTACACTCCAATGTCAGCTGCTTCAAGCATTCACATGTCACCATGTGTAACTGCACTACAACCAAACTACAAATTCCAATTCATGCCAGGGAGATCATACGGTTGTCGAATCACTCCGGCGAGTGAGTTTTGGTGGAAAGAAGTGGCCGCGGCAGCGCCTGCCGGAATTTGGTTGAGCAATGAGACAAACGAGGAATTGTTTCCGTCAGGCCCAGGACACGGGTTTTCGTTATGATCATCTCCATGAAAACGCTTCCCTGATGAAGACCCTAGCGAGCCTGTGTTGTCAGTCCAGTACTGGCCCGCTAGGGCCCGCTTCACCGGAGAACTTGAAGTGACCATTGAGGCCATGTTACTAGAAGATGTTGGTAACTGTGACATTGAAGAAGTAGTTGGATTTCCATTCTGCTGCATAGGTAATATCCCATCAAAGAAATTGTTATCTTCTTGATCAAGCAACCCTCCAAAATTATTAGCTCTTGATGAATTTGAAACAATCATATGATGATGATGAAGATGGTGGTGGTGTTGGTGAGGATCATCCATTAAATCATCCTTTTCCCTCTCCATCGGCCTGTTCGCGTTACTCTTCTGATATATCCGACATAACACCCAATCATCGAGCTACAAAATAACCAAAATATAACATGACATCACGAAATCTTTTCGAATAAAATAATTTTCTGAAAATTTCAAGATTGAATAAGAAAGTATATCCTTACCCTCAATGAACCTTTTTTTGCTCCGGGATCTGATCCAGGAGGCTTAATATTGTTCGAATTGTTATTATTAACAAGTCGATACTCATGCATGATCCAATTGGTCTTGATCCCTTTGGGAGGCTTGCCACCATAAAAAACAAGTGCTTTCTTAACTCCAACCTTTTGTGTTCCATTTGAAGTAAGTATCGGCTTATCGGTACCGGTGGCTTTCCAATAACCGGAAGTGGCTGCCCGGTTAGGCCTCGCGCCATTAGGGTACTTCCGGTCCCGTGGACTGAAAAAATACCATTCTTGTTCGCCAAACGTAGCCTTACCTACAATTTTTTATCAAGAAAAAAACCTCAAAACACACAATTCCATATATTTTCTTATGATGATCTTGATGATCTTAGTAGATAGAGTCGCGATAAAATTGTATCGAACATACTTGGGAGCTCCCACGGATCGAACTTGTAGAGGTCAATCTCCGCGATGATTGTGACCGGAAGAGGGAGCGATGCCGCCTTCTTTTTCAGGTAATGGACCACGAGCTCCTCGTCCGTGGGGTGGAACCGAAACCCCGGTGGGAGGTGAGGATGTTGCGATCCGGAGGACGAATCGGTACTTTCCATGGCTTTGGCTTGATTGATCAACAAGAAAAAACCCTAGCCACCTTCAAGTTCCTACCATTTTTTTCTTTTGGGGTTTCTTGAAATGAAGAGAAATGAGCTTTGGTGGTGAGAAGTGAGAACTAAAAATGTTATAAACAAGATAACTTGAGCAAGGAAGGTGTGTGTGAGGAGGAAGGGAATGATACTGTGCGGGAGGGTGTAGGGGATATGAAGTTGGCATCGATCGACACGTGGCTGAGATTGAGGTGGGGCCCACTTAACGGGGTCTGGGGGGCTAGGCAACAAATTGGAACTGCCTATACGCTTTTGATGTCATGCTTTTCTTATGTAACAGACAATTTCCTTAAACCCTCCTAACCTTCACAAAACTGTTTTTATTTTATTTTTTTCTTTTTTTTATTAGCCTTTCTCTTCCCCACAAATACGGGAGAGAGTAGTCCACAATGATCTCAGATCACACTGATATGGTGGAGTAAAATTACAATCTTTGATTATACTGATATGTTAGGGGTGAATCCAGAATTTCATGATAGTGGGGGCTAAATTAGGAGAAAAATAGTAGCGTAGGGGTAAATTTTTATTTTTGTAATATTGAGTGGGGGCTAAATTGAAAAGATTTCAAAAATGAATGGCAAAATTTTGATTTTTAAAAATTGAGAGTCTATATGTAGGTCCGCCCCTGGTGTTACAGTCATGCATTAGTGAGCAGCATATGCGTAGAGCTGTTAAGTCAATATTGTCTCGAACTACTGGCATGAGAGAAAAAGAAGGGTAACATTGACATAGTGTTTTTGGTTTGTTGAAAGTTATTCCAAGGCTTTGATCAAGAGGTCTCACTAAGCTTTTAGGATTTGATTTGTTGTGATATTTCCCACAAAACTCCCAAATATTCACTAGGGATTTTAGTATAGTTGGTAGCTGGGAGAGTGGGAGTTACTTTACATTAACATGAATCTTAATGTGAATTAATGATTCTAGGTTTCAATGTAGAAAAGTGATGTTAGAGGTGGGCCTTGAGCTTAGGTCAACTAAAAATTAATCATATTGTTATCAACTTATAGTTTGTTGTTACGTCAATGTACCGGGTATGCAGCTCTCGATTAGAAATACTGATTTTGTGACTTCTAATCTCTTAACTTTTCAAACAAAAACCTTTTATAAATCGATGTTAAATAAAACTATATGTCAATGTCTAATATGTACGATATCCTTAGATATGAACTCATGAAATGATTAGCAACAACAAGCGAACAATGCACATTATACATTCGAATAACAACGATAACTACTCGTTAATTAATGCGTCATATTGAGTTCCCAACACCTTATCATAGGCCATTGTGAATATTATATGAGTGTGTGTGATGGTACAACATTGACTTAATGACATGATAAAAATCCTTACTAGTAATTTTTAGAGACTAAAGTAAGAAGTTGCCTAAAATTCATCATAAGTTGGGGGTGCATGTTATGGGTCAATGTCTCAAGTACTTAATCATATGGTAGTATTAGTTAATAAACCTAATATTTCATCTCTCTATCTAATCTTTCTCTCACAGGAATCACACTGCAATGAAATGATAGTGATAATTAGGTTTACCAGAACCATTAAATTAGCAGCCCAGCTGATAAGCATAAGAATTGATTACTAAGCCCCATGTTACCTTTATGGTACCCTCTACATCAAGATGGCAATAAAAGGAACAACAACATGTGCCTTTCCATATGGTTAACCTAGTTTCAGCTTGTTGATCTAGTCACATAAACCCTACAAATAAATTGCTATCCCTACATTAGAAGGTAGGTTATAAATGCCATGTTAAAAGGCTATATTTGTGTGACAAGTTGCCTAGATATTTGTGAATCACGAGTCAGATAAAAGTCAGCCATACTCCTTCTGTCCTGCAAAAAAAATATTTTAGACAATTTAGAGAATATCATTCGAAACCTAAATATTAACACTCGGAAGGAAGCTTTGTTTAACATTCATGGGCTTTCTTCATCGAACGTTTTCTAACCATGGGTGCCACACAACTATACAATAAAGTATTATGACTGCAAACTCGTCACCCATGATATTATATTATAATATATCAGTTATTGTAGATACGACAGATTAAAATAAAAAAGACAACGAAGAATCAACTTTATTATCAATGTCATGCCCGAAAAAACAAACTTATCTAAATAGATATCAAATAAAAGTACCCAAAAGATAGGCCAAAGTGCATCACCTTTTGACTAGCTATCTGCTCAAGTCATGGCTCTCATAAAACCATATCTTACAACAAGAAGTTGCAATACCGTGATTATTTAAAGATCGGATAAAAGAGGACATGTATTGTGTACTTTCATTTAGAATATATTATCATCATCACACCATGCTTGTTTGTGTTCAACTTCAGTTTAATTTCAGTGTCTTCCTTCTCTTGGTATTACTAAGACTTATTTATTGAAGGTATATGTATCTTGTTGGTTGTAGTGGCAGGGTAGATCTTCGTGTACAAAATACCCTACTTCTATTAATATAATTCTCTGCGATTGTCGAAAAAAAGCTTCAGTTTAATTTCAATTTTAGAAGAAAATAAGGAAAAGATTGACGAAAGAAACATGGGGAAATTTTATGCTTTTGATTGACAAGATAAAGATTTTCCACTAGGGCTTTTCTTTGGGACATTGAAATGTTAAACCTTTTCGAAGTGTCTTTGTACAGTTGTCCTTGAAGGTATTACAAGTGTATTTATGACATGCTCCTCATAAAAGTATCTTTATTACACGCTACAGCGACCAAATTATGTCGTTTTTTTCCAAGGGTGACATATAAGGTCACATGTGTGGAGTAATCTTCAATTTGATACTACTATTTGATACAGCTGTTTTGAATTTCTTCATATACGCACGTGTGAATCTGTTATTTCACGAAGAATGACCTAACTTGACTTTCTTGAATGGCACATATTTAACCTACATGTCAATAGCATAATTACAAAACTATGAATCGAGTGAAGTTGATAAATTGATTTTACTTTAACTCACATATACTAGTTTAATTTTACTTTTGTCCTTTTGGAATATAACTAGTATATTCTAGTTTTATGAGGCCCATTGTGTCACACATGCGATGTTACCTGTAAGTTTAACCATTTCATAGTAAACCGAAAAGTCTTAGATATACGTAAGCATGAAGTTGATAGTCCGAACTCGGAATTGAGGGAAACTAGTGCGTTATAATCTGCATTCTTATTTTCTTGTAAATTCAGTGTAAACGTATAACTTTGAATAAGCTTGATACTTATTGTGTGCTCTATTCTTGCTGCACAAGTTTGCTACATGAATTAAACGAAAAAATCTTCTAATTCACGAAGAATTGATTTTGGACAACACATGGACAACACATATTTCCCCTTGTGTCGTGACAACTTTTACATTTTGTCGCCACGCTCTAGCACGATTGACAATACGTAAACGTAAGCACTAAGGCAAGGTTTTGTAAGACACGATAAATTGTAATTGTGTTTCGCATGTTAACCACAATCTTCTCAAGTGATTTCATCTCATGTTAATCAGGCATCGCAAAAGTTAAGCCAAGTCAAAAGAATGATGTAAACCTGGTCCTAACTTTCAAAAGAGCGCGCAGTATGAAAAATATGAAAACACATGATTATGAAAGTAACTAAAGATATTATTTTCTTGATTTCTTAAAACCGCATATTGCTGATCCATCCATTACTCGAGTAGCTTGATTAGCTGCACAATTAAGGGATGGCGTGTGTCGATTGTCATCGTAAATTAAGATAGAGATAGCGATGTATTGCGACGAAAATGTATAAATAACTGACCCTTCGATGTTTATTTTATGTCACCTACTAAATCAACCCTTTGTTCATTGTCAAGCTTACATCATTGTTGTCACAACCATTTATTTGTGGTAAAGTTTCTTTTTCCTTTTAAAACGAGTGATTTCAAATATACTTAACAGTGAAAATATACTTATGTAACCCGTGACGATTGTCATACGATCCTTGAAGACGGGTAAAATGGATATTTACGATTCGCTTAAATATTAAAGAGAAGAATTGTGGCATTTGTGCTAAACGTTCATTTTTGTTAAAATAAACTTGCACTTGCATTTACAAAGAAGAAGAAGCCGAATCTATACAATTTTAAAGTCTTTAAAAGCCCATGCATGAGGTTTCTGGTTCAACCGGAGAATAAATATTACTTCTCAAAAAAAAAGTAATTCAACAATGTCCAATAATGTCATTATCCAAACTGAGCCACAAGGCTTTATTTTTCACTGGAACGAAATAATATATTAGTAAGAGTAAAGGTAAAACTTTTGACAAAATTCTCTCATCCAGTATTGTATCGCTAACACTTAACTACCTGCAGTATTAATTTTGTCAGAAAACTCTCTTGTAGTTTTACTTTTACCGGCATCGCGCACCATTTTACTAAAACTACTGGAAGCTAAGTGTCGATAAAAGTGAAACTACATGAGAGTTTCTGTTTGAAAAGTGATGCGCGGTGTCGTAAAAGTGAAACTGCAAAGAGATTTTCTGACAAAATCTATATTGCTGGTAGCTAATTGTCAACAAGACCGGCATGGAGATTTTCTGTCAAAAGTTTGTAAAAGCATCATGGAGTTTATACATAACGAGAAAAATAGAGTACTCGAACCCATAGTTAGTAAAATACGGGACGGAAATAAAACGTGGTACGTTACGTACGTGTATTATACGATGTAATGTTAAAAATACGTGAATAAAAGTTCGGCATAAAAATACGGAATTGATTAATTCGAGTTTTCTATACGTACATGTATAGTTCGTATACTAGTTATTCATTCGAAATAAAAAAATATGGATGCATTTCTTAGTATTTTAGCATATATAATGAGTTCTTTGTATTGCCGTTTTCATATTCATATCCAATATTTAAAAATTAGTTGTAAAGCATGTAGTGATTTGATTATCATTTCTGATAACTATACTATTTATTCATAACTAACATATTACTTGTGTGTCTAAAAAAAACATATTATTTGTGTAAAATAATATCAAACTACTTAATTTTGTTGAAAACTTCTGTAAGAAAATGTTACTAGCATTTTGACTTAGTTAATTAAAAAAAATAACAATACAACACATAAGACTCAATATGCAAGCGTGCGCGCCCACATACACACACATATATAATTATAGCTATTTTAACTTAGTATATTCAAAATTTTATAATAATACTTGTAAATATTTATGACACTAAAACATTAAAATAAGAAACAGTAAGAAAATATTTAATAATAACTAACTACTAGTAGTTATAATATTTTAGACGCTAATTTATTCTAAACAATCTTGTATGCAAGAAGTTTTATTCGGAAGTATTGTACGTTAAAACGTTAAATACGAGTACTAAACTTTTTTGCTAAAAAATTCGAACATTTTTCATTAGGTCCAGCAATGATACAAAATACGAAAGTATTTTTCATTTATACGTACGGACGGGTATTAAACGAAAAATTCGGAGTATTTACTAACTAGACTCGAACCGACCAAGACTAACACTAAACTCTGGAACTTGAAAAATAAGTGACTACAGATAACGGGGCTTCTTTATTGACAAATGTATCGGACAGCAATTTTTTTTTTATGAAATCTCTTTTATTTGATTCCAACTTTTAGCAATGAATCAACCAAGTTTTTCTTGCCCCAAAATAGTCAAAAAGAAATGAGCACCACTTTCTAACCATAAAGCTAAGGAAAATATGTGTAGAGATCTATGGTGATAGAATTTGCTTCACTAAAACTAAATGGTGGCTATTGTTATCAATATATGTAAGGGTGACCCTCCAAAAATCACAAGAAAAGCATTGTGGTTTCATGCTGGATGCTTTCATTTATCTATTGCTATTTTTGGAGAAATGTCACAATTTAGTGGACCTTGTCTGGGCTATTAAGGATTTACTTAATTGTCATTAGGTAAAATTGAGTGATTTTGAAAACTGAGGTGAAATCCCACTATTATTTTAGGTACATTTGCAAAATATATAGTGAAATTACGGGTCGTAATCTATCTTTCTATTTAACTCCCAAAGTTCTGCACTTCAAAGGGCTTAAAATCTGACGACCTACAACTTAAGAGAATTTTAGCTAACGAAGCAATTTTTATTTTATTTTGTAAATTCGTGCTAGCTCAACGGTAGAGAGTATAAAGTTCATGCATGAGGTTCAGAGAAAAAAAAAAAAAAAAAAAAAAAAACTAGCGTTACTAAAAAATGGTAAAAGACAATGTTACCCCTTGAGCATGGGTTAAATACAAATACCCCTTTTTGTTTGGATAAATATAAATACCTCTTTTCACAGACAATACACCCCCTGTCAGTGGATGGAGAGTGGACAAATACCACCCTTCTGTTACAATCAGTTAGAGTCAGGTACAATCTGACTTTTTTTGTGACCAATTTACCCTTGCAATGGTCGAATTACATAGATGACCACTTTGATGACAATACACATTTGAGAGTATTTTTCTTTTTTTTTTGTAATTTTTTAACTAGTTTACGCCATGTCTTAATGTTTAGGTTTTTGTTCTTCGTGTTCTTCTTCACCACTAATATTTTTTTGCCTATTTTTCCCCTTGTTCTTGATGTTCTTAGTGTTCATGTTCTTGCTTGTGTTATTGTTCTTCTTCCCTCTTTGCGTTGTTCATGCGACCTCATGGTGGTCCTCTTCATAAACATCTCCCAACTCACCGAGACAGTTCCATTTGGAGGATGATATCGCGTCAGTTCACTAAGGTTGGGGACTTCTCCCTCGATCAACATGTTGATGGAGTTACTCGCTTAATAGACCTCGTCCCCCTCTGGAGACTTCACTGTTAGATCATGCTTACCTTTTCTCCGACCAGCGGCCTCGACCTTTCCTTGCACTCACAGACTTGGTTACCCCCAACTACCTATGAAAGTATAGGGTTTTCATATATCGTCTAATTCTCCATGTTGTTCCTATTAGATGATAAAGTCCAGAAATGAAGTCGAGAAGATAAATTAGTGAAGCCCAAGATAAAGTCCAAGCCCAAAGAGTTGCGGCTGCTGAAAGCCCAAATGATATGAAGCCCAAAAGATATTTCAAGGACATTTTTGTAATGAAGTGAAAACATTTGGTGCCTTATGTTAGTCTTCCTAATGATTCAGTGAATCATCTAGATAACTCAATCGAACGGTCATTAATACGACCGTTCGGTATCAGTGTATTTATCTCCTTGTTTAGCAATGAAACCCTAACGCCTCTTTTCATTTTTTCTGCGTTCATCTTCTTCCTGAGAGCTTTGTCTCTCTTCATGAAACCCTAATTGGGTTTTCATGGTATCAGAGCCATAGATCCTCACTACCACCACCACTCATACAACCATGGCGACCACCGGCGCCTCAAACCCTATGTTTCTTCGTCCCAATATTAACAATCTTATTTCTTTCAAATTAGATTCAAACTATGTTTTGTGGAAGTATCAGATCTCAGCGATCTTTCGAACCCATAATCTTTTTGATTACATCGACGGCACCGTTCCTTCACCGCCGCAGTTTCTCACCGACGCTCCAGATCCTACACCCAATCCGGCGTATCAGGTATGGGTCTCCCAATATCAGGCGTTGCTTACTCTCATCAACGCAACCCTGTATCCGGAGGCACTTTCTCATGTTATTGGTCGTGAATCTAGTAGATCTGCTTGGTTAGCTCTTGAGAGAAGGTATGCGTCTATGACTCGCTCCAATGTGCTGCATCTCAAATCTGAACTCCAAAATATCAAGAAGAATTCTGATACAATTGATTCTTACATGCAAAGGCTTAAATCTCTTCGTGACAAATTATATGTTGCTATGGCTCCTATTTCTGATGAAGACATGCTTTTATACACTCTTAATGGTTTGCCTGTTGAATACAATCCCTTTCGTTCCTCTTTACGAATCAGATATGAAACTTTGACTCTTGAAGAATTACATGTTTTACTTTCTGGTGAAGAGCATATGTTGGATTCTCAGTCTATGAAGTCTGTTGATAATTTGGGTCACACTGCTTTTGCTGCTCAAACCTCTTCGTCTTCTCGGGGTCGTGGTTTTTCTAGAGGTCGGTCTAACCCTAGTTTTGACTCTCACCCCTCTGGTTTTCAGAGAGGAGGTGGCCGATTTAACCCTAACAGTGGCCGATATCCACCCAGTGGATATCAGAGAGGTTGTGGTTACTCTCGTGGCTCTGGTCGCAACGTTGGTGGTAGGGGTAGGTCTTCTTACTCTAACAGGGGAAATGGTGGATCTTCTAACCCTCCTGTTACCTGTCAAATCTGTGGCTATGACTATCATTCAGCCATCGATTGTTGGCACCGTATGGACCATGCTTATCAGGGGAAGCATCCACCAAAACACTTATCTGCTATGGTGGCCTCTACATCTTTGAACCCTCACACACCTACACCTGAGTATTGGCTTTCTGACACTGGTGCTTCCAACCATATGACCTCTGATCTGAAGAATCTCTCTATTTCTGAGACTTATCAAGGCACAGATCAGGTTTTTGTTGGCAATGGTAATACGCTTTCCATTTCAAACATAGGAACTGCTTATTTACCTACTACTACACATACTTTCAAACTTTCAAACACTTTACATGTTCCTACTCTTTCTACAAATTTGTTATTTGTTCATCAAATGTGCAAACAGAACAATTGTCTTTCTCTTTGACTCTGATTCCTTTTCCATTCAGGACAAGCATTCGGGGAAACTTCTTTATCAAGGAGTTAGTCAAAATAGTTTATACCATGTTTTATCTTCTGCAAATACTACAAACACTGGTCCCAATCCAGTTCACACATCTACAACATTTGTGGGGAAGAAAATCACTTCTCCTCTTTAGCAACTCTTTGGGCTTGGACTTTATCTTGGGCTTCACTAATTTATCTTCTGGACTAATTTATCTTCTGGACTTCACTAAGTTATAATGGCTATAGGTATTATATTCTCTTTATTGATGATTATTCTAGGTTTACATGGATATTTCCTTTATGTCATAAATCTGACTTGACATCTGTATTTCCTATTTTTAAACTGCAAGTTGAAAAGTTGTTAGGATCTCCTATTAAAATTCTTAGAACAGATGGAGGTGGAGAGTATATGTCTTATGTGTTTGAATCCTTTCTTGCTCAAAATGGTATTGTTCATGAAAAATCTTGTGCTCACACACCTCAACAAAATGGCATTTCTGAAAGAAAACATAGACATATGGTGGATACTGCAGTTACTCTTATGCAACAGGCTTATCTTCCTAACTATTTCTGGTATCACGCTTTTGCTGTTGCTGTTTATCTCATTAATTTGATGCCCTCAAAAACCACTGGTTTCAAGTCTCCATGGGAACTGTTATTTAAACAAAAACCTGATTATAATCACTTGAAAATATTTGGTTGTGCTTGTTATCCATGTTTAAGACCTTAAATGAATTCTAAATTGGATCCTAAATCTAAGAAATGTGTTTTTCTTGGATATGCCACCAATTATAAGGGTTATCTCTGCTTTGAGAAAACATCACAGAAGTTTTATATCTCTAGAGATGTCATATTTGATGAAAATCTTTTTCCATATAAAACTGCTACTGACACTTCTTCTTCTCCCACTGCAGCTTCACCTTCTCATGTGTTCTCTTACTGTCCCCCTACTGGATATGATGAAAATGCATTCAAACCAGTGAGGGGCCATCCCTGTCTTCCATTACTGATGTACTGCAGCCACCTGAGAGGGAGAGTGATCCTAGTCCCATTGAAGAGCAGATACAAGAACATAATACTACACCTCTCTCTCCCAACTCTGGCATGGCAAATGCATAGACTGAAGCAGTTGCACCCACTCCAGGTCACTCAATGCACACCAGAAGCAAGTCTGGCATCTTCAAAAAGAAGACCATTGGTTACTATGCTTCTAGTGGCTCTGATCCTCCTTCTCACAAACATCATACTGGTAACTCTGATTCTCTTTCTCATGCTGTTCTTCCTGATCCTAGTTGCTACACTGAGGCTAAAACGTTTCCTCATTGGAAAAAAGCCATGACTGATGAATTTTTAAGTCTTGCTCAACAAAATACTTGGAATTTAGTCCCTAAACCTCATAATGCAAATGTTGTTAGAAATAGATGGGTGTATAGAACAAATACAACCCAGATGGTTCTGTAGCTAGATTCAAAGCCAGATTTGTTGCCAAAGGGTTTCACCAAACCCCAGGCATAGACTATGATGAAACTTTCAGTCCAGTTATTAAACATGCAACTGTTAGAACTGTTTTAGCATTAGCTGCTTCTTTCAAATGGCATCTTCAATAGTTGGATGTAAAAAATGCTTTCTTGCATGGAGACTTGAAAGAAACTGTTTACATGGTTCAACCCCCTGGGTATATTGATCAAAATGTGCCAAATTATGTCTGCAAACTTAACAAATCTATTTATGGTCTCAAACAGGCTCCAAGAGTCTGGTTCGAGAGATTCACATCTTTTTTGTACTCTCTTGGCTTTTGTGCTTCAACTGCAGACTCTAGCTTATTTATACGACATAATGCTTCAAAGGTAACTCTTCTGCTTCTGTATGTTGATGTTATAATCATCACAGGTCATGATTTTCACTTTATAAATTCTCTTATTGCTTCTTTAAATTCAGAATTTCAAATAACCAATCTTGGCAAATTGACATATTTCTTGGGATTAGAAATTCAGTACTCTTCTTCTGGTATTTTCATTCACCAAATAAAAAATGCTCATGATCTTTTACAAATATTTAACATGGAAAATTGTCGTCCTTGTCCCACTCCTTTGGCTATTGGAGGTAAATATCATTTGTTAGGTGGGACTCCTTTGACAAATCCCACTGTTTTTCGCTCTCTTGTTGGAGCACTGCAATACTTAACATTTTCTAGACCTGATATAACATTTGCTGTGAATCATTTATGCCAGTTTATGCATTGTTCTAACAATTTGCATCTCATTGGTGCTAAAAGAGTTCTGAGATATCTACAAGGCACAAAATCTCATGGTCTCTTTTATAGTTCTGGATATTTGCCTCTTGAAGCTTACTGTGACTCTGATTGGGCTGGCAACCCAACAGATCGTCGCAGTACAATTGGGTTTGTGATTTTTATTGGGCCAAATGTTGTACATTAGGCTACAAAGAAGCAGCCCACTGTCTCTAGATCCTCCACAGAGGCAGAGTACAGGGCCTTAGCTGTTACTGCTGCTGACTTAACTTGGTTCAAATATTTGTTTTGTGATCTTCATCTACCTATTCCTCATGCTCCTCAACTTTGGTGTGATAACAAATCTGCTTTGGCTATGACTGCAAATCCTATTCTGCAAGCTCGTACAAAACACATTGAAATAGATTATCATTATGTACGAGAGCAAGTTTTGAGAAAACAACTAACTGTCTCTTATGTTTCAAGTGCAGAACAGTTAGCTGACATTTTTACCAAGGGCCTCTCTACTCAGCAATTTCTGGAATTGAAGTCCAAATTGATGGTTCAACCTCCACCATCAATTTGAATGGAGGTATTAGATGATAAAGTCCATAAATGAAGTCCAGAAGATAAATTAGTGATGCCCAAGATAAAGTCCAAGCCCAAAGAGTTGCTGCTGCTGAAAGCCCAAATGATATGAAGCCCAAAAGATATTTCAAGGACCTTTTTGTAATGAAGTGAAAACATTTGGTGCCTTCTGTTAGTCTTCCTAATGATTCAGTGAATCATCTAGATAACTCAATCGAACGGTCATTAATACGACCGTTCGGTATCAGTGTATTTATCTCCTTGTTTAGCAATGAAACCCTAACGCCTCTTTTCATTTTTTCTGCGTTCATCTTCTTCCTGAGAGCTCTGTCTCTCTTCATGAAACCCTAATTGGGTTTTCAGTTCCGGCAGATGACAGAATTAAAGCACAAGGGTTACATGTGGTCTTGTGATGCTCATGTCGTGGTCTTCCCCTTGATGAAGACCACAAGTCACTTTTTCGTCTTGAGAGATTGTGCTCGAGTGGTTTGGAGTACATTTACGGCTCTTACACCTGTGTCTCTCCCGTAGACTCTCCCCAGCATGCTTTCTCTTTGGTGGCAACTTACAGGTTCGTCAACGCATATTCATTTCCTTCGTACTCTTTTCCCTTCGACCATCTGTTGGAAAATATGGAAAGCACGAAATTGAGCTATTTTCGAGCAGTACATGATGACCCCGAGTGCGATTCTCAGGGGAGCTTATAGATGGATTAGAGAACTTCTTCCAACGTTTACACCTTCTCAAGAGCTTAGCTTATTGGATCACTTAGATTTAATTGACCTTCGACTTCCTTGTACTGATGTGCCTCTGAGGAGGGGAGCTTGGAAACGTTGGACACACCCTGGCCCTAATCAAACATTATTTCATTTTGATGGTCAGCTCGAGTAGGGCCAGGAGCAGGTGGAGGGATATTTTGTGATCATGATGGTAGTGTTATTTCTGCTTGTAGCTTCTCTCCGACCTCCTCAGTTGAGGCAGAGGCCAAAGTACCCTTCTGTGCAGTCTCACCCTTTCCTAAAGTAATGGCTTGTTTACATATGTTATCTCTGGTGATTCTATGCTAGTGTTACAACCTAGCTATTCTGGAGACTGCAACCACTATTATGTCTTTTTGTGTCATATTTTTCGGCAGCCAAATAAAGCATACACATTCGCAGGGGAATATGGTTGTGGATGCCTTGTCAGTTCATGGTCATGCTTGTCAATATTTTCAGAGTTTCGAGTAGCAGGTGGAACCCCCATCTTCAATTAGTAGTTTTTGTAGGAAGTATGTCTTAGACCTTACGTACTAGTGCCCTCCATGAGTTTTCATAGTCTTTTTTACCTTTAATAGGAAGTCCTTCGTGAAGTGGATAAGGCCAGATGTCCCTCCGTTTTGTCTATTACGGGTTGGAAGCATGTCTTTTTTAATTTGTAATATAATACGGGGTTATGTCGTCCTACATGCTAAGTTGGTTCTCCGAAAAAAATGTTCCCCCGATGATTTTTTTTCACAGTAGAGTAAATGGACTAGGCCGAAATATGTCAAGATTTATTTTATTTTTTGTTTTGCACAAACTAAAACACTTATAAGGAGAGTACATTACCGTCACTTTCCATAATCTTCCTCAAGGCTATTGGAGGACTATCGACCCAATTCCAATTTAAGCAGAAAGAATTACCATAATTAACTGACCAATCAACTACTATATCTGCATTTTTTTGTGTATCCACACCACTTCAAACTATTTTGTAAGCATGTATTGTTGTATGCCTTTGATTATATTGTATATTTCTCTGTTACCATCTGAACTAGCTCATGATTGTCACTTTCCACAGTGTGAACATTACCATAGTCTTGAGCTCCCAAACAAGCTAGTCTTAGGACCATAGCTTATGTTATCATAGGACTAGCAACTTGAGTTTTGCACCATTGGCCTTGAAAGAGTAAGCCTTCTCCATTTTCTAGAAGCCAACCAAATTGAGCCTTGTTTGTAGATTTAGTTCAAGAGGCATGCATCACAGTTAAACTTCAATTTATCCCTTTGGGGTTTTGACCAACCTATAGTTGTACTTGTACTTTGGCATTCATCTCTTGAGCTAATTTTTGTACATGAATCTTCATTCATATCTTGTATGAACGTATTTAAGTTGTGGATGCATTTGTTTGTAACATCTGAGGGACTCCCTTCTATTTGCTAGAAAATCATCTCATTCTTGGTTTTCCACATATACCAACAACTCCCACCACTCTTTCCTAATATTCCCCACCTTGCATGAACATTTCATGAATCCATTTCTAGACTGGAATTAGGTTCCTCCACCTTTCTATTTATACCCGCCCAACTATACCAGAAATGATCTAGTCGAAGGACAAAGAAAAAGAAGATCAGGGGAATTTTTAGTGTCCTTTTCACAAACTTTGCATAGTACAGAATTTGTGGATTGCCTTCTGATCAACTCTTTCTTGAGTGGGGACGGCATTTTGAGGAAGTCTCCAAATAAAATGTTTAATTCTTGAAGGAATGGAGAGTTCCCATACGAACTTTCAATTTTTATCTTTGAGAGAATAAGAAGGAGAAGTTTGGACATCAACTTGAGCATTCATTGTAGCTTCCAAACTGAGTGCAATATTCGTATCTCCTCATTTCAAGTTAATGCCCCTTAAAATGGACTGCAAATAACTGGTTCTACCTCAAAACAGACTGCAGTGAACTGGTTCTCGCTCTCGCTAGAATCAAGACATTAGCGGACATTCAACATGTCATCGCAGATATAACCTCTCATGCATGCCAGTCATTTGATTTTGTTCAAATTGTGTTTGTGGGAAGGAATAGTATCTCCCTGGAACACAAATTAGCTAAAAGTACTTTCCATTCCTGTAACGCCCTTTATTAAATGGCAAATCTTGCATTTCCTAAAAAATGAGGAATTGGAATTTATAGAGTTTTGTTTGCGACTTCTATAGGGAATCTGTACTTGATCACATTGACTTTCCAGCATCTACCACAATCATTGATCAGTGTATCAACTCTATCTTCTCTCGTTTCTTCTGGATAGTGTTGAGCTCATCCATCTCTGTTAGGGATCCAACAATTTTTTATCATATCCTGATTTCCATACCTGAACCTGCCTAAGATTCATAGACCTCATTTCTTACAGGTTCTGGCTTTTGAAAAGGTACCCGTGCTACCTCCATACTAGAAGAAGTGATTTTTTAATGAAAGGAGTGGTTTTTTGTGTACGGCATAGTGAATTAACATGATCGTTTACACTTCACATCACTTAAAAACCGATACGTAAACTCGTATACACGAGATGTGTGAAGAGAAATAAATTATATTTAATTACAAAATCGTAACTTTTATCATGTAAATTTACTACTTATATTTATTTAAGTCTCTGCTGAAAATAAATAAAAAACTTAAAACTGACAGAAGACTCAAACATCAAGGGCTGAAAGAGAAATTAATAATCAGTGGGCTCTAGATTTACGAAAAACTTATATTTTTGTCGGTTATGAAAACATTCTACAAGCCCAACTAAGCCCATTTGACAGAGTTTGGCCCAGTTTAATTTTCTTGGGGGTCTTTCTCACATGCCTCACATTGTTATTTTTTAGGACCCTCGTTGTTATCTGGTGTACTTTTTTGAATTTTTCTTTATTTCTTTTTTGGCCATTTTAAAATAGGAAAATAGTTGAAAAATTACGTTTAAAAACGAATAAAAAATATTTGATATGAACCGAAAAACCTTTGTTAAAAAGAAAACACAGGGCAACAATGTTACTTCCCGTGTTAATCTAAAAAACACTAAAAATTTCACATTTAGTGTTTATAAAAAAAATACACATTTTTATCATTTTTTATAACAAAGATAAAGTTCACAGTGTCTAATGTGTTTAAAGAAAAAACATTGCATACAAAACATGCACTTAGGCTCAACTCCGTCTCAATTAATTATCTATTTTTGGCAATACTAAATGATCGCGTAGATTGAACTGTAATGTGTGGTGGTCTGCACTTGCAGTCTGATGGTACTCAGTGGCGGACATAGACTGTATGCCGAGCGGGGGCTAATTTGTCAATATTTCTATTTTTTCACAATGTTACAGTTCATAAAATATACTAGTCGTATGTATATTAATAATTTTTAAGTTTCACAAACATAACGTAGAAAATGAATTGGTCAATATTCAAGTGAGCAGTGGAAATTATCTACCAAGTAACAGCGTTTCCAAATACATTGATTCCTAAACATAACTTGATAGTGGAATAAGGTTTAATGTAAAAATTTGTAGAATGAAGTCTGAAATTATTTAATTTTAAGGGGTTTAAAATGGTACTTTATTTGAAAATATTCTAATCATATGGGGCAAAAATGAAAACACAAATTTTCGGAGGGGCCCTCCCAGTGTCCGCCAGTGAGTGATAGTAGTACCACTATGATGAACTCCAATGATCGCATGTTTGGATTTCACTTTTTACCTTACAAGTTACATGCACGTGCAAGAGCCTCAGATGCATGTTTAGATTTTGGAAGACCTACATGGACCACGTTGGCCTGCCCTTCTCTTGAGAAAATGAATTCTACTTCCTCCATTTTGGCAGAAATTCCCAATTCATTGAAGGTAGGTCATTTTGACAGACTTATTTAGCTAATGGACAATTCATTGAAGGTACGTCATTTTGACAGACGTATTTAGTTAATGATATGATACAGTAATGTGTTAATATTTCATAATATTATAGTGTTATAAAAGGATTTTTGATATTATAAGAAAATATTATATTTTCATTAGTCAGACAAAGTGAATTGATGAATAGCGCACTGAAAAGATTTTGGCGGAATAGAGGTAGTACTCAATTTAGACCCCACAAAGCTACATTTCATTTAATCTGTGTAAATTTTGATGAAGTCGATTCTTGGATGAATATCGATTTATTTTTCCCGAAACTCTTGGGGTTCTTTTAGGAAAATAGTTAAAAATGTAAATCGGCACGATGATCAAACAAACACCATTCGCAAGTCACGACTCTCACCAAAACGCTGACTCGTGGTCCAAATCAGTACCGTCTAAACCATCAACTCAAGTATCAAATATAATATTCCGAGAAATACTGATTATTTCATTTAATAAAAAACGTATAGAGTGTTATGCGAAACTCAATTTACAAAGTGATCTTTTCAAGGCTAAATCTTGTTAATGCCTTACACCAATAGTGGGTGTACAAAGTGACTTTTATATAGACGTGATGACAAATAAAATAATACAATAAATAAAGACATGATTCTCAACAACTATAAAATCTAACTAATCTTAATCATCCAATTTATCGTCTAATTGATACTTCATAACTTGCAAAATACTATGGTGAGTTGAACAGCCCAATAGGCACCCTATAACCATTGGTATAAAAGTACACTAATTATGTGACAAAGCTACCACTTATTTTTTTCTTTGAGAAGTGAAAATTGTATAGAAGCCTCAAAAATGATGGAAATAGTGAATTACATTCACATGAATTAAAGGAAATAGCAAATCTGGAGGAGAAACTGTCCAAACTATATCTTTTGTAATCTTCTTTTTGTACCCAGCTAGACGGTCAGCCGTCTCGTTTCCACTTCGTTTAATGAACTCGAATTAACAGTTCTGGAACTTGTTCGCCAAGGTCAAAATATCATCCACTATATCTTCAACATCCGTCATGTCCGACATAAAGCTTGAGTTTCTGCGACTTTCAAGGTCCAGAACCATAGTTTTTGAATCACCCTCTAGAATAATGTTGTTGAGCCACATGCTTATTCCCAGATCGACTCCTATGAGGAAAGCTCTAGCCTCTGCATCTTTTGGCGACATACAATGACTCGTGTTTTTGGAGCTAGCAGCCAAGAAAGCGCCATTTTCGTCCCTGCTTATGGCCCCCGTTGTTGCCCCGCCACTCTTGCAGTCCCATCCTCCATCTACATTAATTTTGAGATATCCAATGGTAGGTTTCGACCATTTGTGAGCCGGAGAAATCCTTTCACCTTTTGGTTCACTGTTCGTTGCCTGAGCTACAGTGAACTCACAAACTCGCACCATGATATCTCTGTTGTAGGGACCTGAGCCGCTCCGGTGAAGCTATTTTTATTTCTGCTGGTCCATAGAATGTAGATTTCCGGGAAGATAATTTGCAACTCACTTTCAGTCCGGTTGTTCAGCTGAAAATCCATCCACGTAGCAAAATCTTCCAGTTCCATGTAAAATGATGATCCAAAGAGAGAGCTCCATACCTCCTTAGAAATTGGACATCAGAGAAAAACGTGCGAAACATTCTCGTCCACAGAGTTGCACGGACAGCATTTATTTTCGACATTAATACCACGTCGCCGCAGCGAATTACACGTGGGCAAGGTGTTTCTGGAGGCTCTCTAGACTGTGTGAGTCACCATTTTGGGAACCACCACTTTGCACATTTTAGAGTACATTTGTGACTCCTCTTGAGAGCTACTAGGGATATTTGTTTCCTTGGCTAGTTTCATAGCCAACTCATAACCTGGTCGGACAATGTATCTGCCATCCTTGTTCCATTTCCAAATCAGTTTGTCGACTTTTGGGAACTGCGGAACTTTAATTTTCTCAATCACAGCAACATCAACTTCCCTAAAAACTTGTTTCAATTCCTCCACATTCCATGCTCTATGTTGTGGGTCAATGAAATCTGCAACTTTTGCACTCGATTTCGTAGGAAAAGTCGTGATGATCTTACCCGTATCTGATGACGGTATCAATTTATCCCCCCAAGTAAATGCTTTTCCCGTCTCCAATCTTCCACCTTAATCCTTCTTCGATAATGGTGAGCCCATCAAGAATACTTCTCCAAGCGAACGAGGGGACGTATCCCAACTTGGCGCGCATAACATCCTATTGCGGAAAGCATTTTGCCTTGAGCACTCTTCCACACTAAGAGGAACTATTATGAATTAATCACCAACCTTGTTTTGCTAGAAGAGCCTGATTAAATCTTCTCAAATCCTTGAAGTGTAACCCCCCCCCCTGATATTTTGTCTTTTGCAACTTATTCCACGCAATCCAGCTTAGTCCTTTGTCTTTTGATGATTTGCTCCACCAAAACGTCCTAATTAACCGCTCCATCTTATCAACAAACTCCGTCAGGAAGTTTGAAACAGGTTATACCATACGTCGGAAATGCTTGAGCAACAACTTTGATCATCGTCTCCTTTCCTGCTGCAGATAAATTTCTTTCCTTCCATCCCTTTAGGTTGTTGCCCAATCTTTCTAGAAGCTTGTTGAAGGTGATGCTTTTATTTCGGCCATAGTGGTTGGGAGCTCCACGTACTGATCATGTTGCGTGACTTCTGGAATCCCTGCTGCAAGTAAGACACTGTTACGAATATCTTCAGTAACATTTGGAGAAAAAGCTATTGCAGATTTATCAAGATTGATCAATTGGCCAGAGGCCCTCTCATACGCCTGTAATAACTCCAGAAGCGTATTAATATTTGTGGTATCAGCCTGAGAAATAATATCGAATCGTCAGCAAAAAACAAGTGGAAGACCACTGGTCCTCCCCCTGAAACTATAACTCCAGCTAACCTACCCTCGTCAACTGCAGCTGTGACTGACCGAGAAAGCATCTCGCTACAAAGCAAAAATAAATAAGGAGACTAAGGGCATCCTTGATGGAGCCCTCTTTCTAGTTGGATGTTACCCTTAGGGAACCCATTCCGAAGCACTGAGAATGTTGCCGAGGAGACATAGTTAGACACTAGAGATCTGAAACGGCTGCCAATCCCATGTGAAACATTACTTCTTGCAGAAAAACTTCCATTCGATCCTGTCATACGCTTTACTCATATCCACTTTCAGAATTAAATACCCTTTCTTCTTTTTTTCCTGGTCTTAAGAGAATGAATCACCTCAAAAGTTGCCAAGATATTATCAGAAATCAGACGCCCAAGGACAAAAGTGTTGGAATAGATGCCCTAGAGGCAATCGTAGATTTAGTATGAACAATGTTTTTGGCTAGAATATTCATTTATTATTTATGGCGATATTTAATATAATGAAGTCCTTAGATAAATTGTGTTATATCCCTAGTCAATTATATTGATTAATAGGACAATCAAATATAGACTAGTATGTGGGTAGATTGATATGGAGATATCAAGTCTAACACATAGGTATGCATTAGGAGTAATGGCATACTGGATTGACCCACGAAGAAAAGGATACATTAGATTATGTGAAGTCACAATCGCTTTTCGTAGTGCTAATATTATTGCAATCCTTAGACTTGAAGTCACTAGATACTCTAGTTGTGAAATATTGCGCTTTGATGTTATCAAACGTTACACCGTAACTGGGTAATCATAAAGGTGGCTATCGGGCGTGATAGGAAGCAAGCTTAGAGATCGTAGTGATGTAGATAGGATTTGTCCCTCCCACATAATGGGAGTAAATATCCACGGCCACTCGAGGGATGAGGCTTATTGAATGTCTGGCCAGACTCAGATAAATTAATATGGAGATATTAATGTTATCTGCAAGCATAAGCGTATTCCCAGGATCGAGGAACTATGGATTGGATATACGAGTGTGACTATTTATGTCTCGTGTCCAATCCGGATATGGAGACAAAGGGATAATGCAATATGACATATTGGGCACAAAGGTTTGTCGGGATCACTGACTATTTCTATTGGTTGGGTGGCATGGATGTGTTGCTAGACACCGCTCCATGTTAGTAATAGTTACTACCAACTATATAGAAACCTATGGGGTCACACGTCAAATAGAGTAGAGCTAGATTTGGGATTAATTAATATGGATTAATTAATAGAAGGATCATTGTGCAACACCTTGCAAACTTAGTAGGACTAATTTGCAAGGAAGGGAATAGTTCTAGTCCTACTAGAACAAGATAACTCTTTTATGGAAACAACAAGGTGTTGTTGGAGTATATAAAGGAGGCTCTAGCTTCCTTCCCACTACATGAGTTATTAGTCATAACACACAAAGAGTGGGAGAGAGCAAAAGAGAGAGCAAGACAAGAGCTAGGGCCGAAACCCTAGCCCCGTCCGCCCCCTTACCCGACGGCAAGAAGGGAGGCCGCCCCTCCTTCGTTGCCTTGTGGCTTGGTTGCTTTGATCTTCATCCCTCTTCCTCCAAGGTTCAAGCTAGCACTTGATTGAAGGAAGAATCTAGATCTCACCTCTAGACGTGGATCAACCGTAGAGACGAGGACATCATTCTTCGTGTGATCTCACAAATCAAAAGGTACACATCTTCTATGTCCTTAATCATGTTATGATGTCTCTTCCTGTGATCCTTGGTGGGCTTTGAGTAGGATTAAATTTTTGTTATTCCGCTGCGTTACCTACGTCAAAACCCAACAAAAAGCTCTTATTTTCCGAAATACGACCCGAGAGAACAATTTTCAATCGATTGGCGATACACTTGGCAACAATTTTGTAAATAACAGTACATAAGCTAATTGGACGGTACTCACCTGGCCTGCGGGACTATTTGATCTTGGGAATCATAGCTAACGTATGGTTAAACTCTTTAACTGACTGACATTCGTTTAACACTTCCAGTATTGCTTCAATAACTTCCATCCCAACAATCAAATATATGAATAAGTAAAAACCTATGCATATTAGCTCGGCTTTGTAGCTAAAACTTACTTCGTCTTACTTTCAGGTGCGCGTGGTTATTGCAAAACTTATGTGATGAAGATAAGTTACCTTGATCTCACCATTATGATTGAGCACTCTTAGGAGCAAGAGGAGTTGAAGGTTCAATTCGATTGCTTTGAACACCGACTATCTCTAGAGCTTTCTCTATGCAGTCTCGTAAGAAACTTCTCTGCCATCCGTCTTCAATTGTTTCATTGATATTTTCACGAATTTGGGTAGCGGCTCAAAGATCTTCTTTCGTTGCTCAGTCCGTCCACAGACTTGTGCCTTATGCATCAGCTCATGAGGGTGCAATTGCTGACATTGCTATATTGCCAATTATGGTGCAAATGGGGCTCTTGAATATGGACTAAGTCTAGGTCCAGACATGGCGCTCGGGAGGTCGAAGCAGGCAGTGGCGGAGCTAGAAAATTAAGTCAGACGGGGCAAGATTCGCGAAGTCAAAAGTCAAAGTTAAAAGTTAAAGTCAACAGTCAAAAGTCGTTATATTTCACAAGCAATTATACACAAAAAAATATCAAATTAATATTAAAGGAAAAAAAAGAAAGGAAAAAATGTGTTAAGTGAGAGGAGAATCGAACCTGAGTAATGGGATTTGCCAACTAAAACAACTAACCACTTAAGCTAGTGGGCAGCTTGGAAATTTTCTTTTGGGGGGGGGGGGGGGAAGGGGGGCAAAATTTTATATTCCTTATGATACAGTCATAAAAAAATCTTTAAAACTATGAGTACTAGTCAAAATTTTCAAATTTTAGAGGGGAACTGCTACCCATTGCCCTTACATAGGTCCGCCCCTGGAAGCAGAGGCAAGAGCCGTCATAAGGTTGACTTTTGCATACAGTCAAGGTCTCTCTAAAGATTGAAATTAGGGTCGGGCTTGGGCACAAATATTAAACGCGAACTGCCCGATTTGCATGTCCATTATCTATAAATCTTATATTTTGAGAGAATTATGTAACTTATCTAACATGAATATGCTACTTTTCTTTTGATTATCAGTGATTTTTAAATCATTGTTTTGTTTTTTGAACTAGTTGATTTGCTTTTCACAAACAATTTATTATTCTCTAGTGTTTTGAGAAACGCATTAAGTTTAATGTACTAGCCCGAATTCAACCCGAACCCGAATTGATTTATACGAATTTGGGCTCAGACGGGCTGACATTACTCTTAGTTCGGGTTGGGCTGAGATTGGGCAACCTTAACAAAACTCGGACTCGTGCTGGGACATGGGTGTCAACCCGTCCAACATGTCCGCGTTGCAATCCTAATTTGGATTAGGGATAAAAGAACGCAAATGAACAAGGTTTAAGTAACTTAAGTAAAATTCGTTTTGGTGAAAGGAATGAAACTGCAGTGTCTGGAAAAAAAGTCTTTTTTTTTCAACATGATTGATTTTTGTTGCTTCTCTTTTACTTTGATATATGCTCATCCCAATAGCTAAAAGAAAGGTATGTTCTTTTATTGTTCCATCATGTATAGGATTCTTGTAACTTGTAAGGCAATGCATGACCCACCAATTATACAAATTATTAGTACTAATTATTAAAGTCCCACAAATAGGTTGAAAATTGAAATGGTGGGGTTTGGTAATTAATTTAGCATGCATTTTATAGTTATAGCAAAATATAAATAAAGACCTATAGGTAGCTATCAAAAGGCGATAGCTTGATATTAACCTTAGGTAAGCCATATCTATTTTGCTAGCTGTATCATGGCTGTCTTCACATTCTGATTCTCCTCACACAATTTTTTGTTATTTTCAGAAAATTTAGTCATAAAAATTATCATTACATTTGTATGAATTCTAATTTAACTACACGCGCGCGCGCGCACACACACACACATATATATATATATATATATATATATATATATATATATGAGGTCATAAAATCTCCAAATTCGCAGACCATAATTACGACTACTTAGAGTACCTAATATGCAATACAACATGAACACTAAATATCTTATATCTAGCTGCATTTTTTTTATAATAAATATGTGACTTAATTCAGCAATTAGCAGGTGGATCAGGCTCCATAAATTCACAGAAACTAGTTTTAATATTAATTAATAAGCTAAAATACAAGAAATAAAAGCTGGGCTAACTAACTAACAATGCAGGCCTAACTGGAGGGATTACATAATTAGTCCTTTTGTTCAGTGATAAGATTATTTAATTGACAATTAGGTGCAATTATTGGCTATTTTTAAATCACCACAAGTACAATGTCTGTTGTATACAGTGAACAAATCGGGTTTCAGTGGATGTAATTTGATTAAAATAAAAACAGTGAAAGATATGTCACTTAAATGCCAGGCAATCCAGCTGTTCTTTGCAATTGGGTTAGAGAATCTCCAACAACAAAAGTGTTAGTAGTATTTGATTACATTTGTACATGCCATAATTTTTACACCAGTACTTTTTGAGTTGTTAATTTAAATATTTAATAATGAATGAATTAAATTATTGCAGCGAGTATTTTTTTTTCTTCTTACAATTGAATCTAATTTTTACATCTTTTTCTTGTTGGATGAGCAGGAGAGGAGAGGAACATGAAGAGGAGCTGAAATGATTAATTTCGGTTTTTTCCCAGCGGCTACAGTGTTCCACTGTCTTCTCCAGTTTTTGTCTAATTTTAGGTCAGGTGCAACTTTAGGCTAGCTTAGAGCTGCATGTCGGTTCGGTTTAACCAACGGTTTCGGTTAAAATCGATCCGGTTAAACCGACCGGTTAGGAGCCGAGAACCGAACCGCTTCTGTTGGACTGAAGCTGAAGCCGGACCCGTATTAATACGGTCACGGTTCGGTTTAATGATTTTGGTAACCGGAAACGGGGCCGGAACCGGTTACTAAGCTAACCGGAACCGGAGGTTCCAACCGAATTTTCAAAAAAAAATCCGTTATGTCATGTCACATCAAGGTCAGGGGAGGGTCAGTGACCGTTTTTCTCAACCTTTGGGGGGTATTTTCTGATTTTTTTCGGTTTTCACTTATTACACTCACCCCCTCCCTTAATCTTCTGTAAATACCCTACACATCTCATACACTTTTCCTCACTCAAGACACTTCCAATACTCTCTATTTTTCTCACACTTCATACTCTCAAATTCTCTCAATCTTCCAACTTTGTGAATTGCGGATTTCTCTCAATCATCACAATTGTGACGTACCGATCAATCAAAACATCCAAGTCCTCCATCTTCCACATTCCTCCTCCAAGAATTATTCTTGGACTTTGTAAGTTTTATTTTTAGTTGTGCATTATACTTGTTTTAGATCTTGTTATTTGTTACTTATTTGCTAAACTTGATTTTAATTTTTTATCCAATCATTTAAAGAAAAAATGTCTTCCTCTCGTAATGTACAAATTGATCTTAGTGACGTTGAACAAGTAACTGGTATAGGTGCCGATGTTGATTTTGGTTTAGAAGAAAATGACCCGACACTAGGTGCAAATAAAAGAACTCGTAAAGGTTCTAAAAAAAGTTTGGTTTGAGATTTTATGAAAAAAATAGATCACATAGTAGACGAAAATGGTATTCCCAAATATAAAGCCGTTTGTAATCTTTGTCGTAAAAAATATGCATATCACCGAACCGGTGGATTAGGATAAATGAAAAAACATTTAGAAAAAAAAAAGGCATTTTGTTAGATACACTCACCTCTCTAGGTGAACCGCTTGTCCAAACCTAGCTAGGATATGCCGCACAAGGTAACTTAGTTCCTTTTATGTATGATGGTGCGAGGGCACAAAAAGCATTATCTCATTATATCACTAGATGTTGAGTATCGGTACTCATATTTTCCGAAATATTTTGTGGCATAAACTCTAGGGTTTCATCTTTAGACCTTGGGTCAAAAATACTTGCCAAACAAAAAATTATAGGGATGTTTTCAAAATATTTGAAAAATATGTTGTTTAGTTTGGTATTGATAAACAAGCTTCTCAAGCATCATTGAGTGATCCGAAGGGTAAGGGTAAGGCAAAACTTGGTTTTTTATTTAAGAGTAAACAAACCACCCCCACCGGAGCTAATTGCGTCTCAGAATTATTGTTGTACCTTAACATTAATTATTTCTTACAACAATCCGCAGAAGAACTAGAAAATTTAGATGTACTCGATTGGTGGAGACAACATGAACCCAACTTTCCGATTGTTTCTATTATGGCATGTGATATACTAACCCCTCCCGCTTCTAAAGTGCCTTCAGAATCAACTTCTAGTGCAGGTAAACGAGTGTTGTCGGAGAAAAGATCGTGTCTAACTTCAAAGATGTTGGAGGTTCTCATATGCTCAAAGGATTGGATCGATGCCGCCAAACGCACACAACACATACGCCCTTTGGACGTGGCCGAGTTATTCCAAACATTAGGATTAAGCGAGGAGACTCCGCTAAATCAAGACGCCTAGGCTACGAGATGAAAAACGAAGACAATTATTCTTGTTCATTTCAATAAGTTCGTAATAGACAATGTAAGTTAGAAAAAATACAAATGATAGATAGTTGAGTGGGTGTCAACCTAGTTGGGATGTATTTAAGCTATAGTTATGCAATTTTTTCTAACATTTTATATTTTAATTAATAATACAAGTCTGTTTCAATTTTCTGATTATTTGTCTATCTTTGTGTTTTTACATGTATTAAATTGCACAAAATAAGGAAAAGAAAAAAAAAAAGTCCAGAACCGGTTCAGAACCGGAACTGAACCGAAAAAATTCGCCGATTTCGGCTAACGGTTCTGGTCCGGTTAGGGATATCACCACTTTACATGTTCGGTTAACCGGAACCGAGAAAGCTAAGCCAACCGGTCAACCGAATCGTGAACCTGCCAGTTTTGCCTTTACTGGTTCGGTCCCGGTTCGGTTGAACCGAACATGAAGCTCCGCTAGCTTATGCGCCAACTGTTAGAGCTGATTTTTGGGCAAAATTGACTTAAATTGTGCCAAATGCAGTTTTATACAATCTTTTGGAGATGCTCTTACAGTTGTTGGCAACGCACTCCCCAAAATAACATAACTGATATAAGTGTGGAGCTGAAACCAATTTTGTAGCTGTGATGTTCTGAGGAGCACCACGTCACCTGTTTCAAGAGCACCGAAAAATCAATCAAGAGAGATGCCATTGCATGTTCACCATGATTGATCATGGTACTCTAATTCCTAGTATTAAAACACTAAATTATAATGGAGCATTATTCTTCCAATAATTCATCACAAGAAAGTGTTATTTTAGATGTTGAAGCATGAGAAGCATGTGATGAGTCCATGAAGGAGGGGTAATGGAAGTGCATGACTCTTGCATGAAGATCTATAACATGTGATGTGACCAGTTAATTTTTATGATCTACCCCTAAGCTTTAACATGTTGGGAAATGCAAGCAAAACACAAACACTGGTGCTAATAATAGGACATAAACATTAAAATTGACAACTTTGTACTATACTTACCTTTGGTAACAAGCAAAGAACATGTTATATCTCATGTGTGTGGATAATGCAAAAATTCTTTTAGACAATTCATGGGTATGGCTATGCCTGTCTGTTCTTTATTCTTCACAGAAATCAAATATTGGATAGTACATTTTCACTAATGCTGAAGGATTTTATGGGCATGTACACATATTCTAGAAAAACTTAATTATAACTCAGTACCCTTATTCCTGTCCTAACTGGCAAAAACACACCAAAATGCGCAGACATTATCTATCTTATGATCCAAAATACTGGATACTCCTATAGAGCAGGAATAGAAGGAGCAACTGGTGGAACGAATAAGAGGTAGTAACCAAAACGGAGGAGCTAACTCGGGACAAACAGTTCGTAGAAGCAAAAAAATAAAAAAATTTATATTCTAAACTAGTGTCGAGTAGAAAATTGTGGATGGGAAGTGATTATGGGTTTGTGTGAATTAGGGTGTCAACTAGTGTATTGTGGTACTACTTATATGTTATTCTTTTTAGAATTACATCATATAGCCGGGTTTGAACCCGAGACCGTATGTAAGGGCTTCAAACGCTTTATCACTGAACTGACACCTATTGCTATGTTATTTGTATTCCAATTGATCGATATTGGTATTTTTATTTTATTTGTAATTTAAAACTAAGATTTTACAATTTTTCTAGTAATAATCCACTCCACTGTATTGAAATAATTAAGTATTGGACAGTTGATGTATGATAATTTATACAAAAATCTAACTGAATTGGAAAAAAAAAAAAATCTGTTTGGTATGATCTGAAGTTCCTATATATTAATTTTATAAATTTTACAAAATTGAAAGATTGAACAGAGTTAATTGGTCAATCTTTTCAAAAAAATAAATCAACTCTGGTCATATAAATGTCAAAAATTTATTATTATTATTATTATTATTATTATTATTATTATTATTATTGAGTTATACAACTATACATTAAGATTATTTTAATATGTAGATTTTCGGCTTAAAACTTCTATGTCCCAAATAAAATTGGCTTGAAATATTAGTTTTAGTCCCAATTGTGTTGTCCAATGAAATTGGATTAGAATTTGTAACACCGAACATGCACATAGTACGTAATTTTAGTCCCAATTGCGTTGTCAAATGAAACTAGATTAAAATATTAATGATTGAACTAATTTACTTGTTACTGGTGAAGCTTAAACATTAAAGTGGGAGACCAAATTTTACTCCAGAATCAAATTTAATCCAGAAGACACAAAGAGTAAGATACTATATCCCTCAAACACCAAATGTGAGTCCTCATTGACCCGCATCTACCATTCTTAGAGCATCTCCAACAGTAATATGTATTTTTAATGCAAATTTTACATAATAATGTTGTTTTGCATTTTGCAAAATGTGTCCTACTCCAACAATGATTTGTAAAAGTTATGCAAAATAGGTTTTTTCTATTTAATCTTCACTCACAACACGTGCAAATGATGAATTGTGGATGAGAGAGAAAACTAAATTGTAGGAAGACATATATCATCATGTAATAATTGTAGGAACATGGGTTGAGAAAAAATAGGAAACATGTTCAAAATATTTTGCAGAACCAATAATCATCGCCAAGTTTGGCGAGGGTTTTGCATGTTCTGCATTTTGCCTATCAAGATGCATGTACTGTTGGAGTCTTATTTTTTACCAAATCCTTTATAATTTGCATAAAATGTTGATTTGCATGATCTGTTGGAGATGCTCTTAGGGTGCACACTGTGTAAACTCTCGTTGTGATGCAATAGTCTGCAAACCACACTAGGAAAGAAAACCAGTCTGAAAACAAAGAGTAAGATACTATCTGCCTCAAACACTAAATGTGAGTCGTCATTGACCCGCAACAACTACCTTTAGAGTGCATACGGGGTAAACTCCCGCTCTGTTCTGGTACAATAGTTTGCAAACCATACTAGTGAGAGAAACCAGCCTGAAAAATCTGAACTGACAGACTTGCAATTGAGAAGGCCAATAGACAACCATTGGCCAATAGACAGCCATTGAATTATCTCAAATTTAGAATTCAAGACTTCAAGACAAATGCCAATTTTTTTAGAAATGCTCACCCGACCAACTCTACTATAATGCGAAGGAAATATTGACCAAGATTTGGATACATGTAATTAGAGCATCTCCAAGAGATGGTGTAAAAACTGTCTTTGGCACAAATATAGGCCAGATTTGCCCAAAAACCAGCTCCAACAGCTGGTGCAAAATCTGGCCTATATTTACACCTGGCCTATTTTTGGACCACATCTGGCCTAAACCAAAGACAATTTGGACCTAGTGCAAAAATTAAAAAAAGTCAGTTTTAATGCTCTCCTCCTCTCCGCTTCTCCTACAAAATCAACATTTCGATTAATTATTCACTCACTTCAACAAATTAATTAATTTGTCATTTAAAAATAAAAATAATGACTCGTTATTTATTACTAATTAATTATTTATAATAAATAAATAAATAAAAACATAAATAATTACAAATTCTTTCACTTCAACAAATTAATCAATTCATTATTTTTTTTCTAAATTTAATTAGTTATTAAACATATGTAGTAGCATGATTGTTTAATAATGGAAACTATAAAATAATTAAATAATGCTGGTGGCCTATATTTAGGCCATCTGCTGGAACAAAAACTCAAAAAGTGCTGGTGTAAAATTTAGGGCAGATACAAATTTAGTCCAAGGACAATTTTGCTGTTGGAGATGCTCTTAGACTTGTTACCAAAAACCTGAGGTTTTATTCTTACAAAAAGACTATAATTACAGAGAGTGACTGCCCAACAAAACCAGCCTCAATTGATGGTCTCTTTTTACCAGATAGATCCAAAGCTAGAGAGAGAAACCCACCATTTTTAGAGAGAGAAAGTGAAAAAAGTGGTAGGCGGCAGGGCATGGTTGGCTGGCTTTGGCCCTCCTTCAAATGTCAAAATGCTCACAACACACACTTTCACTCTCTACCATGTGCTCTGCTTCATCACCTCCCTGCTGTATTCTCTCTCTCTCTCTAGATCGAAGAATGTGTGAGCACTCTCTCTAGATCAAGATTGCTTAAAGCTCAATAGACCAACCCTCCATCACCCTCCTGTTTTTTGATTCCAATCTTCCATTTCTTAGCATACCCACCAGTTTCTGGACATGGGTATTGACTCAAAAGCTCTTCTTGACCATGCTCTGTTTCAGCTCACCCCTACCAGAACAAGGTACTACTCTGTTTTGAGTTCTAGATGTACATGTTTGTGCTTAATTTGAGATTGTTCTTCAAGTACTGATGGTTTTGCTTTGTGGGTTTGTGGGAATGTGGCGAAAGATGCGATCTTGTGGTGTTTGGTGGAGGAATCAGCGAGAAATTAGCTTCTGGGCTTGTGGAACCCTTCATTTGTCATATGAAGTTCTTTAAAGAACAGATTCCTAAAGGTGGTTATTCAATTACCCTTCAACCACCCAAATCTGGTTCCTTCTGGTTCACCAAATCCACCATCCAGAGGTAATTTCTTTGTCTGATTGCAAATTGATGTAATTTTTTTGCTCAATTCTTGTCTCAAGAGTTTTGAATTTGTTTGTAGTCTGTGATTGTGTTATGTAGTTCATTGTTTAGATAGAGTACTTAAGAAAATTAGCCATCATTTAGTTAGAATCTGCAACTGAGATGCTATTGTAAATCTACAATGAGCTTAGATTCATGTGAGCTTCTTTTTGAGCTTCTATATGAATTTGTTGGATCAAGCTTTGTAGAGCAGATGATGAACTTAGAGCTCATTGTTGCTGTTCTTGAAAATGGAGAGTTCTTAAGGCTTTGTTTGGTTCGCATTACGGGTAAAATGTTTTGTGTGAAAATGCTTTCCCTGCAATTATTTTCTCGTGTTTGGTTGACTCTTGCCAAAACAGTGGGCCGTGACAGAAATGGTAGTGATGAGTAGCGGTGAAGGTGGGTGGTGGTGTTGGGTCGTGGTGGAGGTAGGTGCTAGTGGTGGTGGAGGTGTTAGTATGAGTTGTTGTGCTCCTTCACTCTCCGGAAAATGGCTTACGGATTTGAAATGTGTAAATCATTTTACATCATTTGAGGGAAATCATTTTACAGGAAAAACATTTTACTTCCAACCAAACAGCACCAAAACACCAAAATAAGGGGAAAATTTTTACAGGAAAATGTTTTACCACCAACCAAACGGAGCCTAAATCTCACGTCTAATTGCAGAAAAGCTAGTTGAATCTGGAACTTGAATGCTACTTTTATTTGTTTGATTGGCAAAGACTGAAGAGATGGAAAGTGGTGATGTGAATGATTTAGTATCTTTATTCGTCTTCTTAGGTTTGAAATTATCCGTTTTCTATGGCAGATTTGTGCGTTTTGTAAGCACGCCGGAGGTACTCGAAAGATTTGCACGCCTTGAGAAAGAAATTTCCCAAATTGAGAGTTCAGTTCAACCGAATGAGATTGCAACCAGCAACGGTGTAGGTCATGGGGACGAAGGTATTTTCCTGATCTGACATTGTGGAGTGTCTGTTGTTAGCTGAATTCATATGCATATCTTGTGTATCATTTCATCAACTGGTTGATATCATCATGGGCCTTGTTTGGGTAAGATATAAGGAGGGGGATAGGGATAGCTTTATACCTGTTGTCACTTATCCCGTGTTTGGGTGTGGTATAAGCAATAGGAATAGGTTATACTCTATTATCCCTACACCCTCAAATTCGCCTACAAGCTTATACCACCCTGGTATAAGCCAGATAAAGAATGTGTGGGGATGGAGTGGGGGTGCAAAAAGACTAAGATACCCCAACAATCACTAGTCATGCCTTATCCCAGTAAAATCACATCTTATCTCGTATCCCAACATATCTCTTATCTCCATGATTCTATACCTTACGCAAACGAAGCTCTGGAGTATAAAAGTTAGCCCTCTAGTTCGCCTTATTAGCTCATACCACTCCGTCTCTTCTATTTAGCCCCATTTTCTATTTTGGGACGTCTCTTCTCTTTCACCCCATTTCCAAATTGGGTAACCTTAAACAACAGAAAAGACCAGATTACCCTCAATAAAGTTGGGCCACTTTCTCTAAAAAGGTGATGTGATTGTTGGTATTGTTGTAGTTTAAAATAAACCACATTGGGAGACAGAGTGGTACCATATAATACAAAATAGACTCACCATAAATGATCATCCTTTTCATCCTTTTCTTGAATAACTGGAAATTTAGCCGCTGATTTTTATTCCTTTTTTTTTTCCCTCTCATTCATGTTGATTGTTGATTCTATTGTTTGATGTGGTTGTCAGGGAGTTTACCCATTGCTGATGGAGTCACAAAGCCATCACCCAAATCATCCAAGGTACTGCATTAGTTTGCAATGTTGATGAGATACGACTTCTTTGGCTCAATATTGTGTTTTTGTGCTTTTTTTTGTTCGTCCGAGGAAACTGATAGCATATAGACATAGAGAATCTAGGACCAGACAGTCACAATTCCCAAATTCTAAACTTAAACTGAAACCTTTCCGATTTAGATGATTCCTTAGTATGCCCACGGATTCTTTGAATTTGCTCTAGGTGGTGACTCTCCATTTGGACCGAATACAGTTAGTTTGAATGGTTTATGGATTTTGTTTTGGCAGAAAGGTGAAGCAAATGGATCTGAAGATGATGTTCAAGAAGAGAACTCCAAGTAAGTTTCCTCATAACTTCAAACAACTGCATTTTCTAATCAAATCCAGAAGTTAACTTGGGCGAATATATGTGAATTTTGTTTTGTGATCAGAGTTCGTCTTCAACGTGTTTTGGAGTCTCGCAAAGCCCTACTTCGGAAGGAGCAAGCCATGGCTTACGCCCGTGCTCTTGTTGCTGGATATGATTTTGAAAATATAGATAATCTCATCAAATTTGCTGATGCTTTTGGTGCTTCACGCTTAAGGTATGATTTGGAAAGTGCCACTTTTGCTTTTGGGATATTTTTTAAAGATTTTTAATGTCTTCTGGTAAGTCTCTTTCGTGATTCCTTATGAAAAGATGTTTGAATGCAGGGAGGCGTGCACGGAGTTCAAGGAGCTATGCAAGAAAAAGCACACAGATGGCGTGTGGTTAGACGAGTTAGCAGCAATGCAGGCATCTGGAATAATAATTGCTCCTGAAAATAACCCTAACCTGCTCCAATTTCCAAACAATGGTAAACTTACACCAAATGGATCTATGGACCTTTCATCTGAATCAGCCGGAAGCCAAGGTATATCTGTTGTTCTGCTTTCATGTGGACTCATTTTCATATGCTTGCTGCTCTTCATATTCTGGTTCCATCTGGCTGTACTTGATAGAACACGCTTTACAGTCTTATAAATAATTTAATAGAAATAGAAAAAAATATATTATAAAATCACTAAATCAGCTGTGCGACCTGAGGTAGTTTGGATAGATGGTTTTTGGGTTTTTAGGTTTTTTGGGATCGAGTGGTTGAGGTGAAGAGACAGAATAAACTGTATGCTCTCTCTCGTCATCTTAACCACTCATTCTCAAAAAACCAAAAACCCAGAAACCAAACGTCCAAACTACTTGGGCAATTGATCAAGACCCAGGTCCATATCTTCATAAGAAAATGTATCTCTGCATATGGGTTTTTTTGGCAGTCTCTCCTCCAAATTATAGTTTTCCTTTCACTTGGTAAGACCATGAATTTTACAAATGACGGCACATTTTTACCGTGAAAGAGTAACAATGATCAGAATGGTAACTATACTTGATAAGTTTCACAAGTACATATAAGTGAAAGCATCTCAGTCATTTAATTTTTCTTACTTCAAAACTTCATCATGTGTATTTTCAATTTATGCACAAAACAGCATACCTGCATCGGAAGTCTTTCTTTCTTATGCCAACATTGTAATGTGCAGAAAACAGCTTAAATGCATCTGATCAGCAATCAAACCCTCAAGGTCAGATGCAATGGCCAAACCAAATGCCTCAGTACATGTTCAACCCCTATCAACCTTATCCTTTCCCTTATTATCCTCCTGGAAACATGCCTTGGCCTCAAAACATGGACGACTCAAGCCGTGGACTTTCGAGGAACCAAAGAACATCTTCACGCAAGAAGGACAAGTCTTCAGCTTCAGAAGAACATGCAACTTCAGGAGAAGACGAGCAAACTGAATCCGGAGATTCTGATACTGGGTCCGAAATAGATTCATCATCAGCACGTCGCGAGAGGAAAAAGTTGCCGAAAGACAAGAAGAAGAACAAGAAGTCCTCAAAAACAGTTGTTATCCGTAACATCAACTACATCACTTCGAAGAGAAGAGACGACGAATACAGCGATTCTTCTTCTGTTGAAGATGATCTGATCGATGAAGATTCTATTAGACAGAAGGTAGAAGATGCAGTTGGGTCTTTGGAGAAGCACCATAAGACATCATCCAACAGAAAGAAAAGAAGTGAGGATAACAAGATCCAAATATTCGAAAATGGCTCCTATGTTTCAGCTGATCAGGAGCCAGGGAATGATGATATATCTGGAGGTGGAAAACCAAATGGGACATGGGATGCCTTCCAGAACCTTCTTCTGACTAGAGAGACTGAATCAACTGATAACAGGGAACAATTTCAGCAGCATCGTGATGTTATGGATGGTGATTTTGCAAAGAGCTCCAGAAACTTTGATTCAGAGAGAATTCAAAGGCGTCAGAGCATGGACTCCTTCATTGTGAATGGAAGGAATGATGTCAACGAAGGTAGAGCTAATGCAGAAGATTTTGCGAATCCTCAGACTTTCCGTCCAAGTATGAAGAGAAGTGATTTTCCAGAAGATGCATTATTGTTTCCACAAAGATCTGCAGAATCAGGAAGAAATGCAGTATCAGATTTTGGCACAGACTCTTCCAGGATCAGGAATGGGAGGGGAGAAGACTGGTTTGTCGCAAACCACTCTGATGCATCCACAAATGGTGGAGCGATCTTTGATCAGAGCTTGTTGAGTGGAGGCTATGCTAAACCATCCGAGGAAAACCATCCTAAAGCAGAAGAAACCAAAAAGGTTGTTCCCATCGACGATTCCTTCATGGTTCAGACATCATATGATTCTCAGTATGATTCTCAGTGGAAAACAGACATAAGCATGGTGTCTGACCTAATTGTGGATCAGAAACCTGAAACCAAGAAAGAAGATTCCTATGAGCCGGATGATCTCTGCGTGATGCTTTCAAGGGCTTCTGAAGGTGTTCCTGTGGGAGCATCTTGGTCTTCTGATCAAATGGATTTTGGAGCAGAAGCTGCGTTTACAGAAGCTATTAGGAAGCCTTCTGTTGTTGAAACAAGTGATGAGGTCGAAGAGAAGGCTGCTGTAAATGGAAAGAGCGTAAATGGTAAGAATGGTAAGAATCCTCCAGGAAAGCAGTTAAGGTCAAAGAGTTTGCCAGGATCTCTTTCAAAGACCAAACCAGGTGCTTTACCTAAGAGCCAGAAGCCATTCACAAGTCGACCTTTGGTTCAGAAGAGCAAATTCGAAAAGGTACTCGTTTCAGCATATTTATTTACTTGGATAAGTTACCGTAAACTTACTTGCAATTTGCCATTTGTTACTGAAAACCACTGCAGCTTCTAAACCTAGCTACAATTTGACAGTTGTTACCGAAAACCAACTTCAGTTTTAGTTTGACCTCAAAACCTACCTGCAGTTCGTAAATTGCAACCAATCACCATAATTACCCTGCGACATTAACTTTTAAAGAGATCCCACAAGTGAATATACGGGGTAAATGGTGAGTCACACTAGTAGAAAATGAAAATTATCGCGACGAGGAAACTCGTAAATTCCTAAATGGTGCTAAATTTTCAACGTCATAGGATATTTATGTTCATTGGTAGCAATTTATAAACTGTGGGTAGGTTCTGAGGTCAAATTAGAACTACAATAGCTATTTGGTAACAAATGCCGAAATGCAGGTAGTTTTAGAAGTTAAATTGAAATTGTAGTGGATTTTCGGTAACAAATGGCAAACTGAGCGTAGGTTACGGTGATTTATCCTATGTACTTTACAAAGACCTAGTCAGCTATCATTTTTTGATAAATTATTCATGAAAACACCAAGTTCTTACGCTAAACAGGCTTTGAAGCCTGTAAAGTTATAAAAAAAAAGCATTTTTTTGCTTATGTTTATCTAAGCTTATAAGCTTGTATGTAACATAACAGGAGGAAGAGGCACGGAGAAAGATTGAAGAAGTGGCACTTGAACGTCAGAGGAGAATTGCCGAGAGAAGTGCAGCTAGTGGTGGTAAAAAGGTTCCAGTAGTAAGCAAATCGGCATCTCTGAAATCTGCACCAGTCAAGAAAGCAACAGCCTAGGCTTAGAATCCCGTGGGAGTTTAAAGTTGTGCCTTCAGAATACGACGACTTATACCATCAGAATTTGAATAAACACAGGAAAAAGAAAAGTGTCATTGCCATTGCATTGGAAATGCCGAGACTTGCATTTGAGTTTTTGGTTCATGAAGCTTGTGTGTAGTATATACTCCAGTGTATAGTGTCATTTGAGTTGTATATGGAGAGTTATTTATTTCGGTTTTCTTACCTGCTTGGAGAAGATAGATAGTACTGGTATTCCACTATTTCAGAAATTCTTTGAATTTTGTACAACTTCCTTGCTGTTATGTACATTGTGCCAATATGTATTCCTATGTTTGTTGGATTAATGAATCTCTCTCTCTCATGGTTTTACAAGGATTCATATATACTTTGAGTTCCGGTTTGACCTATAACCATTCCCTTGGTTTCTGCAGAGGAATAGTTCACAGGAAGAGCATGTTCACCCGTTGGGACTTTGTGGGACTGCGGCTCTAGAGCAAGGCAGTGCTCAGGTACGGAACTTTTTTGAGGATCATGGGCACTTTGGAGAGCTTCGAAGTGCCCAGCTCGTACCCCAGGGCACTTCATACCAGTGCACTGCAACATTGGTCGGAAATCGGATAGTGGTTTCTGGACAGTTTTGGTGCTGGCATGATCTGCCACCCAGTCATCTGCGTCATTGGTGAACATGCTCTAAGACTCTTAAGTAGTGTTGGGCCCGAATACACCTTTAGCATTTCATAGCTCACTACGAAGGAAAAATCTAGTACAATTAAGTGAGCTTCTTATTTATCTGAATAATCAAGGACGTACAATTATGTTATTCTGACCGATTCTTTTCAGCTGGTTATGTTTGTGCTCAACAAAATGTACTAGGCCAAGTTACACCGATTTCTACAGAAGCTGGAAAGAAATGACTTGTCTTCAGATCCTGAGAGATTGATTGTAATTTTCCTTTTCTTCTCGGCCTGCAATTGCGATCTTCAATGCACGTTCTCGCTCCCAGTTTGTCCAGATGGAAAATTCTCTGATTACGACAGAAATAGTTAAAGCAACGCTAACCTACATGGAAAGCTGAATGCAACCACTGTATCACAGACGAAATGAAAACCAAAATAAAAACTAAAAATACACAAACATAAGAGGTATGTGTGTCTAACTGTTTACAACCTGTATACAGTAAGAAAATGTTTGAGAAGTCAAAGGATCCGACTAAATGAGCTTTCAACGAACTCAATAGGATTTTTCCTTCTTGTTCATGACAGGAGATAAACAAGAATTGGCACGTTGGCAGATGCGACATTAGATCCCGTGAATTTGAACATCCTAGCCATTTTTTTCTTTTAATTTTATTTTTCGGGTATGCAGCTCTATTTTATCAATTTAATTTGATACTGTTAGGATAACGGAATCACATACATGGTTGATCAACTCAACGAAGCCGATTTAATCGCTTCTAATATTCCATTTTGAATATAATTTCCTGACCAAGCATGCATGCCTGAGAACAATGATTCAGGACTAAATCATAGATCATGTACGCATCTTTCCATTTTGAGACTTTCAGATGTAACTAACAAATGCCCAATTGTTTGAATAAATTCTAACACGGCCAGAAACAACAAACCCAAATAATAGATCATTTATATCTGAACTTTTGACATATAACCCCTACGCAGTATTGATTCTACTGACATCGCACACGAACATTTTTTACTTTACTGACATCTCGTACCAACAGTATGGTAGCGGGTGTCTACTTTTGGGGGCACGACGTTAGTAAAATCAATACTGCGTGGGGGTTATCTGTCAACTCTCGTAGTGCATGTATCGCACTGTTAGCAAACATATACCGCATGGGGGTTAGATCTGATAGCTTCTTTATATTTTGAAATAACTATGCTATTTTAAGACAAAGCCGAGTGATTATGTTGTTAACAGTCCGAGATGACCTATAAAATCTGAAACCAGAAATGATCCTTCTTTCAAGGATGCAGCCCGAAAATACCAAACAAATAATAAATAAAAAACTATGGCTATTATTATCCAATAATACGAGTTCTTCTCCTTAAGAAAGAAAATAATTCTTCCCTGCAAATTGACTCTGTCCCTCTTGAAAACAGAGAGACAAGAAGTTCCTTAGGCAGGAAGAATTCAGAAGAGGATCCGATACTGCGCAACACGTTTCCTAATCAATTTTTTAAAGAGAAAACAATTCTTGATCTTCAAAGACGAATGCTGGTGCTTATAATATTGATTCTCATTTATGATTTGCTTAGACCTACATTCTCTATCTCTGAGGACTGTTCAAAGTTTATCAGGAAAAACTATCCTTCTTCTCATCTTCATACCTTCTTTTGGTTCTATTGTTCACAAGATCATAAAAGAGTTATTCCCGGTGGCCATCCATGGCTATTGAGACGTGCAGTCCGTTGCTACGTAAAAGATCATTTAGATTGGAGGTATGGCATCAAATCATTTTTGGCTATTCTGAACTCGCATCTTATTAATATTTTGAAATTTATTTTTTCAGATGATCTCTGCCTATGAAACTAAATTTTAATGTTTATTAGAATACCTTATGCGAATTTCTTAAAACTTTATAATCTCCCCATGTAAGTCGCTAAGGAATTGCATATCCTGATTTGCCTATTCAGCAATGAAAATTTTGAGGAAACAAAAATCCATCTGCATATTCCCAAGGCAAGTTTGCTAGTTATGTCGATCACAATTCACGACGGTGATTCTCATTATTCGTGAAAAAGACTTAACTGTTCATAATTGTCATCAAACGCACTGGAAAACAGACAGTCACGCAGGATAAACTGTATGGCAAGTACAAGGTGAAGGAGGCGATGAGCCGGTAACAACCTGGGTTAAGGTTTGATTTAGGATATGAGCAGTCAAGAGGTCAATAACCTTATGGTACTTTTGGTTTTCCAAGATTAGCAGTATTAGCCGGGATTGGACTAAATATAGTCCATGTATTAGTTAATACCGTGTTTGGTTGTTGTGTACTAATTTTAAAACCATTACTAAATAGCGAAAAGATGGTGTTAAATACGCTAAATTAGTCCTCTCTTACATGAGGAGATTAGCTGGTGTTAAAGACGCTAAATTAGTCCTCTCTTACATGAGGAGATTAGCTGGATTTGACCATTTGTACCTTAATATCGAACTAATACCGCACAAAACCAGTATTGATTATAGTTCAGCTAATCCAATCCAATCCTATCCAGCTAATCTAATCCAGTCAATTTAGCAAATGCTCCTGACTTTAGTAAGTTTAATATAATCTAACAATGTCTGCAGGGGAATGAACTTAAGGATACAAGGGAAGTTAAAGCCTCCAAGTTCAATTATTCATGCAGTGAGGCAGGAAACTACATAACAATGGCAGAGCTCAGGACCAAGCTCCTCACTTTTAGGGATTTTCTCGACTTACCTCCATGTGTCAGCACCGTTTCTGTAAATGCGGTATGGTTTTGAAATTTCTCCGAACCTCTCAATCATACATTGGATATCCTTAACTTTTACTTGATGTCTTTGCAGCTGGTGATATCTACGGTTAAGGATCTTCACATGTTGTACCCTGACATTGTACCAGAATGTTCAATGTCAGAATTCCAAGGAACATCTTTACACGAGGTTGAGCAATCAGTCAAACATTGATGAAATAATTGATAATTTAATTTTATTATGTTCTTAGCTTAGTACTATGTAAGCTAATAAAAGCTTGAAATGTGAAACAGGCACTGGCTTCATTTCATGATGCCATGGTATCTGTTGGAGACGTGTGGACAAGTAAAGATGACTGGTTGGAGAGATCCAAATGCAGAAAACGCAAGGGCATGACAGCACAGGAATTGGAACACCAAGGTTAAACATTTTAGCCAATTCTTATTCTGCTGCAACCGCATCGATGTCTTTAGGACTCTAAGTGCCAGTTTGGAATTTTGTGGCAGTGCTAGAAGCTGCTATGTGAGAATCACTGTGGAAAAACTGCTATGAGTTTTAGATAAAATGTTATTTGTTAAATATTAGGTAAAAAGCTACAGCGAAATATTGATATAGTGATTTAATGTTTAGTAAAATGAATTGTGAAGTGTGAACCTGCTGCTAGAGAATAAAATAGCTAAAACTAAAATGTGTCAAGTATCAGATCCGTTAAGATAAGTAGTGAAAAATTTAACAATTGTAAGGTTAAAATCGTTTGTAGAAGAATTAACCAACAACATGTTCCAAAAAAGCATCTCCCCCTGCTGCCTGAAATCTGCTGTGAGACAACAAAAACTGTCTGAAAAGTCAAAAAAGATCATTTTTACCAAACACACTAACTTGAAGGAGCTGTGCTGACAACAGAAGCATTCCCAAACTGGCCCTAAACCAGTCGAACTACTAAGCTGGTCATAGAATCGAAACATTATTCTAACTTGAGATTATGTGAAACAGTTCTGGAAGATCTTGATGAGATGATCAAGCTTGCAAGAGAAAGGCTGTTCGACTTCATGGATGAAGATGAATCAATGAAAAGTTACAGTCCAGGACCGACCAGTCCCCAAGCTAGTCCATCTGGGAGGATCTTATCTGAGCCTTACTCAGACAAAGCACTCTCTTGTTCTCCAGCAACTCCAACTTCAGTCCTTCCTTATTACTCTCCCCTCATGCCTTTGAGAGTGAAAGCCGTGGGGAAGTTGAATCCTATAGACATAAAGCGACTCTCGTACCACATGTTCCAACACATTGCATCCCCAGAGCAGAAGCCTGTCGCTATTGTTGAAGGGGCAAATCAGGAAAAAGAAGTGAAGAGTGAAATCCAGACTATTGATGAACATTGGGTAGAGAAAAAAGATGTTGCACCCCTCCAGATGCATGAGACCATGGATTTGTCATTGCCGCTTCTATCACTCCCTAAGCTGAGATCTAATTTAGCGGCAAAGGATGTAGTTAAACCACCACCATCTCTGCCCACGATGCCAAAGGAAGAAGAGTCACCACCACTACAACCACCAACTCCTCCAGGACCCTTGGACCCAAATGCAGCACCACTGTTACTTCAGCCACCACCACTAGTGCTGTCAAAGAATGGAGCTGCACCACCACAACCACCGCCTAGGACGCCAAGTACGGGAGCAGCACCGCCACCACCTCCACCACTACCTGGTGTGTCAAGGAATGGAGCTGCACCTCCACCACCTCCGCCACTACCAGGGACACCAAGAAATGGAGCTGCACCGCCGCCTCCTCCACCATTACCTGGGATGGCAAGGAATGGAGCTGCACCTCCACCACCTCCACCGCCAGGGACATCACCACCACCACCACCGATGCCGCTGGGAAAAGGAGGTGCTCCACCACCACCACCTCCTGGATTGGGTGGTGGAAGATCTTTGGGCCCCAGAAAGGCAGCCACTAAACTGAAAAGATCATCTCAGATGGGAAGTCTCTACCGACTCCTGAAGGGAAAAGTGGAAGGTTCAAGTCTTGATGGTAAATCATCGCAGGGTAAAAAGAGTAAAATCGGGGCAGCAGCTGGAGGAAAGCAGGGAATGGCCGATGCACTAGCCGAGATAACTAAAAAGTAAATATTTTTTTCCACAAAAATCTCTAAACGACGAAACTAGACTGCTCGCGATAACAAATGTTTGATGTTCTTTATCTTGCAAGTTTCCTCCAGATCAGCATACTTTCAACAAATACAGGAGGATGTTAAGAGCTATGCGAAGATCATCAATGAGCTGAAAGTGGCCATCAGCAATTTCCAAACAACAGACATGGCCGAGCTTGTCAAGTTCCACAAGTACGTGGAATCACATCTGGAGAAACTAACTGATGAATCCCAGGTTAAAATGCCATCCTATTCAGCAATAATCTTGTTTTTTTTTTTTTTTTTTTTTTTTCCTCTCATATATAATTCCTAAGTTGACTTATGATACCTTCTTTAGTTTGATATGAATGTCAATGCTTGCGTATATATACTGCAAAGAGATTTCCATTTATGGGCTTCTTCTTTGCGCATATGGTGGCTAAATTTGTGAACAAACCTAGAAAAAGAAATGGCTTCTGTTTTTGATCACCAAACTCTATATACTAGGATTGAAAGATTTTCAGAATCGTGGTTCAAAAAAATTGTGTTAATTCTGTCTATATTTTTTATAAATCATGATATAGAACTCGTCAATGTTCAGGTTCTAGCAAGATTCGAAGGTTTCCCGGGTAAGAAGTTGGAGGCTTTGAGGATGGCAGCTGCACTCTACTCCAAGTTAGATGCAATGGCAACCACCTTGCAGCAATGGAAGATAGAGGCTCCTCTATCCCAAAACCTCGAAAAGGCTGAGTCTTACTTCAACAAGGTAATAAACATATAATTTGGTTCTTTCATGATCCGTGCTTTTTTTTTTTACGTCGCTGACAAATGAAATTGTACATAGATCAAAGGAGACCTGGATGCACTGGAAAGAACAAAAGACGAAGAAGCCAAGAAATTTCAGAGTCACAAGATCAACTTTGATTTTGGTATCCTTGTACGGATCAAAGAACTTATAGTCGATGTTTCCTCAGGCTTTATGGAGTTGGCACTAAAGGTAACTTGATCTTACCGAATTTAAACCACTGATTTCATCTGTTTCTTGACCAGGTTGATAACATGACAGGGAAACTAATTTGAGTATCAGGAAGGAATAGGGATCATGTCTGCATATCAGTAGACTTGACTGAATATATGCTATTAACATTTGCCATGTTTGACTCAGGAAAAGAGAGAAGCAAAAGAACGAGAACAAAGCGGGGCCTCGAGCGACGCGAAGAAGAAGGGTTCTGGTAAGACTCTTTGGAAGGCGTTTCAGTTTGCATTCCGGGTCTATACATTTGCTGGTGGACACGATGATCGTGCAGATAAGTTGACGAGAGAGCTGGCTCATGAAATAGAATGCGATCCTCATCACTGAAAGTACATATATTTCTACTTTCTCTTTTGTTAAGTAAACCGTTTCTCAATATCCAAAAATATAACAGGTAAATATGCATTAGCATGCCATAGTATTGATTATCTTTGCGAGTGTTGAGGCTTTTGATCATACTGAACAATGGAGATTTTTCTTCAGAGACTCGGTTGTAATGTATTAGGACGTGTTTGTGCGCACCACATTGTGCAAGAACGGAACTTCTTTTGAACAAGTGCTCCATGTTTTATATATCACATGAACGGGTTGTAATTTTGAATATTTTTTCTTTTCTCACAAATTATAATTAGTCCAACTTTACTGTTGATTTCCATGTTCTTTGGTCTGGCTTATTTCAGTTCCTCTTTAACAGTTCCTAGGATATAAGCTTAGGTATGAGGATCATACCTATAGGGAAAAGGTATATTTATATCCTATGGGTATACAGATCTGGGAACTTATAAGTAACAAGAAACATCATGAAAACATGGACAATGTAACCGCATGATAAAGAAAGCGGAAACAGGGTAAAAAGTTCTCACAGGCCCACAAACAGCTGGCGTGGTGTGCCTCTTCTCAGTTTCGGTTCATTCTTCGATAGGTGGTTGAGTATGCGGCCAAAGGCAGAGTCCCAAATGGACTACTTGATCATTCGTCTTGGAACTTTGATCTCAGAAAATACTCTTTGACTATATGCAAGAAGTAGCATTAGTTATGCCTCTGGTAGTGATAATGAGGAAAATCTTATCCTTCTGTGGCTGTATTTGTCTTCAGAGGAACCTTATGCTCACTCTCTCTTCACCATCTGGTGTCTTAGGTTTAGATTGCCATCTGATCAGAATAAAAACTAGTAGCTTCCTGGGTTTTGTCAATCAGTAATATAGTGGAATAGGCGACTTAAAAATATCCACACCGACCATGCTTTGTCTATCAATATATCTTCTTCGACGCTCATGTTTCATGGGTACTGCTGAAAGCTACATCATTGCGTGTGCCCTATAGAAGATTGCCGGTACAATCACAATGAATTCAAAAGCATCTTTAAGGGGAAGTCTGGTCTCTGGCTGAATGCTTTGAAGCTGGGCACTAAATCCACAATCAAGCATTGAATGCCTTCAAGAGGCCGAATGCATTTTCCTCTACTTGAAACCCAGCGAATAACTCGCTATGGTTCTCTGGTCATTGATCAAGAGTGAGCTATCCAAGAACCAATGATCAGAACCAATGCAGGTCTGAGCTACAATCTATTGAATCCTTTTTTGCAAGAAACGAAAAAAAAAGGATTGACTTGGAAGGATGGTTTTCTTTTCTTTACCATCGATAAAATAACTTAAACTATGCTACTATTGTTTCTGATCATTTCCCATTGCTTTACATAATTGTTGGGTAATACTACAATCCATTGGCCAAATAAAGTTAGGTTAACGCAATCGAATAATCTCACCAAACTTCATTTTTTTCCTCGAACAATGTATGGTTATGTTACCCTACATATAAACTGAAAGAGATACGAATCAAAGTTGTAACACACAGACAAAGTACAAGCCTTTGTGATTGAAGGATAAAGGAAGTGAAATATGTAGAAAATTCTTACAGGCAAAAAGACAAACAGCTGGTGTGCGCCTTCTCTGCCATGTTCCAGCCTGCAATTAGACAGACAGATAGTTATTTTTTCCATCATTTGCAGATGGGATGATAAATAAGTTAGTGATCAAAAATCAACAAATCAGATATGACCCGGCACTGTAAACTTCATATACAAGCAAACATACACAAACAATTACAAAGATCATGGGGAAAATGATCTTTTGATTTCCAATAAAGAAGAAACGAAGTGTAAGTGAAAGCATGTAAATTCTATACTAGGATAGTGGAAGCAGGGTGCAAAACTCTCACAGGCATAAACACAAACAGCTGATGTGCATGGCTCTTCTCCATTTTGGTTCAGGCGAGTAACAGATGATTTTCGTCATTTGAAGGTGGAATGATGGTAAATAAATAGTACTACTACTAGTCAAAAACTCAACGGCTAAAAGACACTCTCACCCCTCTAGTTTGACCAAATGACACTTTGACCCCCTTTAGTTTGGGAAAGGACACTTTTACCCCTTCTGCGTGACGAACTTGGAGTAACTGACGCCCTCTAATTGTAAAGCCGTTAGTTGGGGTGCTAGGTACGTCACTGAAATTATTTTTGAAAAAAAAAATCGTCCTTCATATCATGCAAAAAGTCTGTTATACCCTTTGGTAACGTCTACATTTTGCATGGGGCAAGATTATCTCAAAAGACTATTTTTAGTGACATATCACAACTCGAGAATAACAATGTCATAACATGGGGTGTAAGTTTTGTGAAATTTGATACACTCATGGGGGGTGTAAGTTTTGTGAAATTTGATACAATAGAGGGGTGAAAGGGTCATTTTCCAAACTAGAAGGGGCGAAAGTGTCCTACAGTTAAACTATAACCTGAAAGATAAACAAATATAAGATAGGTATAGATATAGAGATAACCGGTGAGAGAGATAACGATGGATATACAAATAGAAAGATAGACATAGAGATATGATAGGGTTTAATTTACATCGACTTCCCTCACTTAGTCGATCTCTGATGAAACCCGACCAAGAAACCAGAGAGAGCTTCGTTGTCGAAGGTATGTCTCCCTCCCAGTGTCTGTATCTCACCCTCACACTCCCTCTTCTTTTGTGGCAGAATTTTTGCACAAGTGAACTCCGATAAATACTCTATTGATTTCCAAACTAAAGAATCGATAGTCAGTTCATCGATTTGTTAGAGGATGAGAGAGACTTAAAAATCGATAACTCGTTTCTTAGTTTCAAGCTTTAAAGCCGATGCTTGAATTATCGGTTTCAAGACGAGTCCATTTCGGCATTACACTGTAATTCGGGATTCTTTAAATTTTTCCGATCAGAATAAGCCTATTCGAGTTACAAATAGATAGTGGTGATTTATTTATTCCACTATTTTAAAATTAGGGAAGTGATGGGCACTCAGGGGTACCTCGGGTCCGGGTTCCACCTTTACTTTCTTCTCCCTAGGTCATATTCACTTACACTCCTCAGTTTTGATCAATTTTCACTCACACCCCCTCTTAGATTGAAAAACATCACTTACACTCTTTATGACTACTATATTTGTTTCACTTACACCAACCTGTTTATCTACTTTGCTAGTTGGTCGGGACTAATTTGAGGAAGGGTTTACAAAATTTGGGAAGGTCTGTCCTTTGCAGCCTCCGTAGTGGAAAATCTTTCGAGAAAATTGAATTAGGATGTTACCCTACCAGTGTAACAGTGTAAGTATACATAGGGGTGTAAGTGAATATATGTTTGGTAGTGATAAACCAAAACTGAGGGGATGTAAGTGATCATTTGTAATTGGGGTAATTTACAGTTTGCACCCTCAGGTTTATGTAAATAGGCAATTTCTACCCCTACAGTTCATCAATTGACAGGGGACACCCCTATTTTGTGCAATAATAATTACAAATTATACCCCTTCGTCCATTTCCGCTAGGGAATCATTAAGTGATAGTGGGGTTCACTTTTGGTGTATTTTTTATTCCCATTTGTCCCTGAATTTTGGTAATTTACAATTACTACCCCCAAATTCAAGTAAATATGCAATGCACACGCTCATTGTTTGTCAATTGACATGGAACAGCCCTATTTTGCGAGTTGGTAGTGGGGTACAACTATGAGTGTTGGGTTCATGCCTATTATGTCCTCTAGTGATATATGATGCCCTTTTTAACTTTTAGTTCGATATTACTATTTATACCACTAAATTGTATGACTCTTTTATCTCTCTATGGATGGTTATAAATTATTATAGATCATATTTTGTTGTTGTCAAAAGGTAAATTTGTCGACAATAAAACCAACACTGAGTGAATAAGTTTTATTTAACAAAATTAATTGTGATAGAGTACTTGTCAAATATCAACATCAATATGTAATAACTTGTAATGTTTACTAGAATAATATTTTTTTTTAAAGTCAAACTAAATAATATCATCGAAATTATTCGAAGCTAAAATAAAGAGGATTATAGTAGTTTTTTTTGTTAGAGATTATAGTAGTTAATACAAACCAAGTTTATTTACATTCAAGCGTTGAATAAAAAAAAAATCAAACATTCAGCTTGCTGTAATACAATAAAAAAGTGCTTGTCAGCAGAAGAAAAACACATAAGATACAAAGAGATACGTAGCAAACAGACACAATTCTATTACTATCTAGCAACATCTTAAATAAATTACAAAAGAGAATATATTAAAAAGATTTTTTTTGCGTCTTTCCCTCTCTCTTTATGTCAATTGAATTGAACTCACCTAAAATGTTTTTTTTTTTGCGCATCTATTGGATGACTCAGTTTTTTAGACTTGCAGAGATGAAGTTTACACATACGCGATATTTTTTTCATCCGAGTTGAGTGTTTTCTATAAGTTGCGGTAGATTGATTAAATCTCGATCTTTTTTCATCAATTGCCGTCGGAGAGTCACGTAGGGGATTATTCGGTGGCAATAACATAGAATTTTTTTAGTGCTCTCTACAACCAATGAGAATACAACACTTAAACAAATTGACAGTGATTGGTAGACACTCGTTGGTTGTAGAGCACCATGTGGTGCTCTTTTTAACATTATTGAAGTCTTAAATGAACCAACAAATCATGGGTAGATTGATCTTTGTCGTACTTACCCATTTTTTATTGGAGTCTGTCTAAATTAAGGGTGTCTCCTGCCGATTGACAAACAATAGGGGTACTCAATGCCTATTTACCATAATCAGAGGGTGTTTTGTGTAAATTACCGTATAAATATTGAGTAAAGGTAAAAGGCAAATTTGTACTTTCGCATTTTCCGTCCATGACCGTTACAAACCATCCAAAATAGGGATGTCTCCTGTCAATTGATGAACAGTAGGGGTATAGTTTGCCTATTTACATAAACCTAGGGGCACAACTGTAAATTACCCTTCGTAATTGTCCTATCTCAGCTTTATATTTTTATTTGAATTTCAGGAAGCCTCCAAATATGTAAAGTCTGGCGGCACTGGAACTTCAAACGTGATGGAGCCGAAGAGACGGAGACGTCGGCCGTCAGTCCGCCGGCGACCCTCCGAAATCCTCCGGCCGTCGAGTAAGCCGAGATATTCTCTCTCTAAACTTTACCGTCGAGCTTAACCCTCCGGTACTTTTCATCTCTTTGCTCCGAGTTCGGTGATAGTACCTAAATCATGTTTCTCGGTGATAGTAATACGATTTCAACCAATTTGCGTCCTTCGACTTCGAGGTTTGAATACACAACGAGTGTTTCGAATTTCTAGGGTTTTAAGTAATTAGGAGACTCTCAAAACATTAGGTTTATTGTTTTGGGAGTGTCATTGCTTTGCGAAATTGGTTCTGACTTCTGATTCCTCTCATATGCTGTATCAGGTTGATATTTTTGGACTCATTTGCTTTTGTAACCTGCCGTGTTTCTCGAAATTGCAGTTTTTGTGAAAGGTACTTTTTCTATTATGCTATTATCTGTGTGCTTATGAGTGCAGATATTTTTTTTATCAATTAAGAGTTAGTTAAACTGTTTCTGTAAATTGTAGTTACAATTACGAAGAAGTTCTTTGTTTATGACTCACGAATGGTATTTTACTCGACGTGCTAGTAATATTGAATTACAGACTTTTTTAGTACAGTACGTATGAACCGTCCGTAAATAGATAATGCCAATAACGTGGATTTGGAAATATTTTATTGAACGGTAAAATCCGTAAACATACTTTTAAGCCAGAGTCAAAGGTGATCACCTAGAATCAAGAAAACACGACGTTCATGCCACCGATATCCACCAATCCAACACCATGTTTTGGGACCAAAGTCGCCAACAAGCTGCCCAACTCCTCTAACAGACCGCGTATCGCCGGCTTCATCTTAGTCTTCATTTCAACCCCAGGTTTATGCGCATGGCAAAATTCACGAAGCTCCAGAAAATTGTCTTGTCGGGCCAGTTGCAATCTCATTTTCATCGTTAATTAGTACACCAAACTTCGCAAATGTGTCATTATCCAACCCTATCTTATTAACCACCAGCATTTCATCTTTCTCCCTCTTACTCCTTGATTTGAACGGCCTTGGAACCATTACTCTCACTGCCCTGTTGAGTTTTATTGGGAAGTCATTGACAGTAGTGAATGTTTCAGCTACCATTGCTAGGCCAGCCCTTTTCATCTTTCTATAAACTCAGAACCGAGGGGTTGGTCGTGCTTTTACCTGTTAAGTTCTAGGTGTCCAAACAGTCTTTTGTTTTCACTCTGACCAACTCAGAGTTCACGAAGTCGGGGTCAGTGTAATCTGTTCCTTTTTCCTCCCAGGGTTTTCCAGACTGTCCATGTGCGATCAACATTAGAGTGATGGGCGAAGAATAATGGGTCCCTCGAGGACGAATAGAAGAGACCCATGTCTTCTTCCTTGGGCTGGGTTGGATCCCCAGTCCACATTTGTACTATACCATGAGGATAGATAATTTGATGCTGTCGCCGCTGTCACTCATCGTTATCATCATAGGTTCGAATGTTTAGTTTTTCTTGCATAGAATACCCAATCATTGTAGCACTTACACTTATTTACCCAATATGACTTTTCAAAATAATTATTCCAATTTCTCTTCTTACCAATCGACTGATACGAGATTTTACACTTTGATTCAATGGGGATGTCACTGGTATCTGAAGTTATGATAATGTGACTGATTACTTCAAACTTTTAAGATCGAATCATTTTTTCTCTTCTTTTTAGTCTTCTATCAATATCAATAATAATGTTCACAAATGCAGGTGGATCCATTAGACAAGGATTGCAGAAGAATGTTGCAACAGAAACATACTGATCATACAAAGATAAGCAACCCCTGTTGCTCTCTGAAATTGAGCGAGAGGTACAACTATACAAGGTATGCCAGAAGCACTCTGCCCATTTTGCTAGGAGGCAAGTACAAACACACATATGGAGTATACATTTTTTTGCTTGCAGGCATGTACACACACATGTATTACTGCTTTGACCTAAATAAGCAAAAGTAAATGATTATGAAGAACAATCGAAGTCAATCTTGACACCACCAATAGTCACAGAAGTTCCAGCAGCGGACTCGTACCTTGGGACCAAAGTAACCATCACACTGTCATCATCTTCAGCCCCTAAGTCCTCAAGTAGCTTGCTTATCCCCAATCTCAACGATGTCTTGTTCTTCTTCCCATGTTTATGATGTAGGCTTGGATGATTCATATAGCTTCCGGCAAACTCTGTCTTCTCTGGTCCAATCCCGGCCTCATTTCCCTCGTCGTTAATAATCACATCAAACTTCACAAACATATCTCCATCCACCTCTATCCCTTCTATCACTAAAACCTCCTCTTCCTTCTCTTTCTTGTTCCTCTGTTTTGTTTTCCTTCCAACCACCAATCTGACAACTTTGTCGAGTTTTATCGGGAACTGATTGGTCAAGATTTCCCTGTTGGTCTTCTTCTTTTTTGCATTTCTTGAAAGATTGGAGACATGAGGAGTCGGCCGAGTGTTAACCCACGGGATGCTGACATCCTCGTATATATATCCGAGCTTTGTTGTGTCCAAACAATCTTTTACCTTCACTTTAACCAAACGGGCTTCCTCGTCGTAGAACATGAACTCTGAATTTAACCAGTCTGGGTCTGTTAAATCCGTCCTTGTACCTCCTTTTAAGGTTTTCCATATTGTCCATATACGATCAACATTAGAATGGTGAATGTAGAACAAAGGGTCTCGTGCTCCCGAATAGAATGGCCCCATAGATTCAAAATCGTGGTCTGGGTCTCCAACCCAGAAATGAACGGCGGCGTGAGGATTTAATTCGATGGAGCCCACTCCAGGCTGTGGTTCATCCCCTGCGTGGTAAGGGCTCCCAAAGAAGAGCTGGGGGGTTCTGCCAGCAGAAACCACTTGTCTGTACATGACAACAAGGTTTATCATTATCTGCTGTTGCACGCTACTTAGAGTTGAATCTGACGGGTTGTAGTTTAGATCAAGCATCGCCGGGGGTTGGTGTTTCTTGTTGCGGATTTTTTCGTATAAAGGGGAATTTGGATCTGCAAAAGACTCCGGAATATGCATTCCTTCAGGGGAATCCCAATTCCAGTATGGCAAGGCGAAAGTGGGATCATCGATCAATTTTCCCAATATCCTTTCGAAAAAATAAATGAATAATCTGTGGAAAGGAAAGAAGAGCCAACAACCATGAATTTCAAGAATTTGCTCTGGGAATCCCACATGACGATGGGCACCGAGACAGTGCGCACAATGGGCACTAGCTTGTTGCTTGAAGCTACGAGGATCCTCATCAGGAAGCTCCCTCATGAGCTGAAGGGCTCTTGAAAACTTAGCCAAGTATTCGTCGTCAAGTAAGTGGACTGCCTTCCTTACTCGCATGGTTTTAGGTGGTGGAAGAAGAGTAAAGTCGATGGCTTTGTTTGTGTTTATTGGTGGACAGCAGTTTATCTGTTTTGTTGGGTCAGGAAAAGTTGCTGGACGGCATGTGTTGAAGTCCGGTACAGAAACCGGACCTGACCGTGGTAGTGGATCGGCCGTGAGATTGGTTGCTCTTAAGCTTCCGAGCCCTTTGAGAACACCCATAAATGAAAACATGGCGTCGTCGCCATCGACAAAGGAACCGAGTTCATTGAAAGAGGCATAGTAAGGGTAGGAGACCAAAAACAGCAGTAGCAAGAAGGAAAAGATAGAAAATAGAAAGATTGGCTTCATGTTTATGTTTTTAGTAGTTCTTTCTCTGATTGATAACACTTTCTCTTATAGGCAAGTCAACGCTTGACGAATTCTTACCCATCACACCCATTAACGTTTTTTAAAGCAATGCGTTATTTTAGCTGATGATCTTCGTGCTCATCACAACATTGTGCATTGTTTAATTGACAGATAGTCGATGAGAGGTCAGCTGTTTTGGTGTTGATCTCGATGATTCTTTTAGGCTCTGTTTGGTTCTGGAAAAGGAAAGGGAAAGAAAAATGTATTGAAAGGAAAAAAAGGGAAAAGAAAACTATTTTCTTTCCTCTGTTTGGTGGTTGTTGGAGAATAAAAGAAAAATGATCCTGTTTTCTTTTCCTGTTTGGTTACCCCAAACTTGAAAACAGAAAATTAAAATGAAAATCCAAATAATAAATTAAAAAGCCCAACAAAGTAAAGATAATACAAATAGTAATTTAAAAAAAAAACACAAACCAATACACATAATCTTATACAGCTGTCAACTACACCATCAAAGCTTATCAACCCACCGGGCCATCTTCAATCAATGCATCAGTGAGAAATTGAGAGGAGAGTAAATAATTGCCTCGGTGATACCTATACACTTTGTCGCCATCAGATGAGCAGCACGATTCATATCCCTCCTGTTTTCCAAGAACCAAACCGGGTGTTAGGCAATGTCATTTTAGTGGAGAAGTCATTAGTACTTTTTTTTTTTTTTTTTTTTTTATTGGGGAAACTTCCACAATGCACCGTACACTTTTCAAACCTGCCCTTTTGATCTCTAGCTGCAAATAGTATGGCAATAAAACAGGAGGGAACTAAGCCCTTTTGACCGCTGTGTCTATTTTTTAAGGGCTCCAGTCCATAAAACATGAACAACAGGAGCACCACTACCATCATTGCCGATTTAACCCAGGGAACTAAGCCCAAATTATGGCGAAAAAGAATCCACAACAACATCATACCACCACCACCGCCACCCACAAACCTATGAAATCAACAACATCGCCGCTGCAGCCACCATCGCCGCTACCAACCCTAGATTCTGGTAATTGAGAGACAGCCTCTTGTAATTTGAAGAACCAACGTCTCAGAACATATACATGTTGGTCAACTACCATTCAGTATTAACAAACTGGAAATTATTAAAAGTAGCCGAGAATTTTAAGAACCAACTAATTAAATTTCCTGTAGATGGAATTACTGTGATTATAACTAATAACCCCAAAACCAAACCAAGCCAGAACAATGTCACCACCACCACCACCATGACATTCTCATCTGGACACCTAATCAGTAGATAACATACCTAAACATACACAAATTCATTCAAACCAGTTGGAGATAAACCATAACCGATTGAAGAGCACATACCCAGTTGACGGAGAAGAAATTTGGGGATTGACCGATCGATGAATAGATCCGAGAGAGGATAATTTCTGGTGAGAACCAAGCCAATTGAACACAAATTGAAACCATTAATCAAACCAGATTGAAACCCCCAATATAAACCCCAGATATCGAAAACCCTTGAATCACATACCAATTCAAACCCAAAAATTGAGAAACCCCATATCAAGTTGCCCAATTAAAAACCCCGAACTAAAACCCTTGAAATCAAAAGAAGAAACGCTTCAAATCAAGGGGCGTGTTTGTGTCGTGTTGTATTTGTGCTGGATTGATTTTTTATTGTTATTTACTCTTCCAATAACTCCTTGCTGTCAACCCGGCCCCTGGAAAAATATTTATCTGTAATTGTTAAAAGGACAAAAATATGTTTGTTGTCCATGAAATTTAGGAGGTTACCTGAAACAGCTGATCATGATAAAGGCATCCACAGGGACAACATTGAAGTAATAATCCCTGGGATTTCACATAACAACAGAAATGGTTCCTAACACAAATTATCGGGAATGAGCTAGCCTCCAAGAGAAAGCACTCGTCAAAAGTAAAGAACTTGTTCAATCACAGAAGACAATTCTGATCCCCTTGTTATTAAATATGCTATGATTCCCAGAAAGATGTTCTTATTAGTACTCATTGAGGCCAACTTCAAAACCCATAGATATGTTTTTCTAATCGTCCGTGTCTTCTATAATAATCGTCGTTCAAACTGAATCAGGCCTTCTATTTGGTGACACCAGCTTATTATAGTGCAGGAAATGGTTGCTTGTGGCGAGTAACTCTTTTACTTCTATTATTTAGGGTTGGCGCCTTTGGTGGAGAATATTTCCTCAATTTCGAGTTTGTTGGCTGAAGTTCATTTGTTTTTTGTTTACTATGTTTTGATGGGTATGATGGTTGGAACTTTGAGTGTTCCTTTCGAACTCTGAAACTGATTGTTTCCTCTGTCTCCCATTTTCGTGTTTCGTGAATGCAGGTGGAGTCTGTAAAAAGGATTTGACGATTTGTCTGATGGTAGGATGAAATAGAGTTGCATCAGTGACTCCCAGGCACCTTCAAGGAGGTGACATATAGTTCTCTTTCTTTTTTCCCTATCTATGGCTCTCCATGCAAGTTGCACCTACTAACTAAATAAGTTTTCATCAATTTATCCATTTCAATTCAAGCATATGCTTTCTCACTTATAGTTCCAATGTCATAGACTTATTCTCGTGGTAGCTTGTGACTTATTCAAAGTCAGTAGTTTGTGATAGTTAAATGTGAGGCTACAACAAGCTCCGGTTCATGATTGTACAATGATATGTTTGTTCATCATAAGTTTAAGACACCTTCAAGATACATTCCAAAAAGATTAATACTTCATATTAGTTCATAGTTTCTCTACCCAGAGGTAAAACCGTAAATCAGTGAGCTTTTTTATGTACTTAATATTCTTGTTATCATCTGGCTGACTAAAGCAGTTCACCATTTGGTTGTCATGAATGCCACACAAATATTCTGTATGGCATGTTACCTCTTTTTGAGTTTCGCCATGGAGAAACATGAAAGCAGTTAGCTTTCTGTCTTGAATTTTGAAGTTAACAACGTTTATTTGCAAATGGACGCCTACCCTATTTTGGAAGAATTCTTCGATGATTTCTGATCATGTTTGATTCCGTATCACTTTGGTTAAATAAACTATATTTTTGGACTACTAGATGATTGAAGGTTATAGTTGTGCACCTTTGTTATCTAGTCTTCTCTGCGAGTACAGGTGTACAATAGAGACCGCAAGCGATCCAGGAGGACCACTTAGTTATGGTTTTCAGCTGCGCGTTCACATATAACAAGTAACACGAATCAAATGAAGTATTTCAGATTCATCCTCCTGCGAAAACCTTTCTTTATCTTCTAGGAGCCCAGCATCCCTTTTTGAACCGCAAAGTGATGCAGTAGAAGTACAATAGGAGAAGACAATCACAATCCTATATGGAGATATACCAAATCATGTATTAGAAAAATTAAAAGCTAGTCTGGGATTACACTTTCTTTAATCTAAAAATCATAAAACATAGAAGTTTATGAGAAAGACAAAACTGGATGCTAACTCAAAATCCTTGTAGAAGAGTAAATCCTTAGAATTTCCAACATAGAAACCTGACCTGTAATTTATAATGAAAATAATAGATGATTTCAAATTTACCTGAAAAAATCAGAATTCAAAATTGGACTTCTGAATTCTAAATGTGAAAATAAAGCGGTACTTAGGTAGGAGATGGGAGCCTTGTTCAGTTTGCATCAAACATGCCAGGTTGCGATGCTAAAGTCAACAAGAATTTTGGCTACTACTACCTGTGAACGGTTGACCTCATTTAGAACAACCTTCCCGTATTCTCAAAATCAAGCTCCCTCTCTATGTATGCTCTTATTTGGTATCATTGATCTCTTGGGCAATAAATTAATCTCTGCTTACTCACAAAAAGGTTTAGCTCCCATTCGCCGCTGTCACTCGTCCTTATCATCATAGGTTTCAATATGTTTTTCTTTTCTTGCATAGAATACCCAATCAAAGCGGCACTTACTCCTATTTACCCTCTGTAAAAAATCCTCAAAATCTACACAGTTACCGAGAGAGAACACGAGACTCGTGTGAATTTCAAAGAGCGTGGGAATCAAGTTTGGACTAATTACTACTTGAAATTCTGTAGCACTAAGATTGGAGAACTTTTGACTCGGTGAATAATTCAATTTTTCGATGGACTCGATAGATATAAATAGAGAATCTATTGGGCTTACCTAGATCCTACCCAACATCTAGTGTCATCATCCAAAACTCATCCGAGTCCAAAGTTTAACTACTTTTGGCTGAATCAAGATGAATTTTATAATGATTCTAATTTCTCTTCATACCAATCGATGAACACAAGATTTTGCAAATCCAGAGCAGCATTTTCATTCTGAAATTGACTGCAATCTGGTGTCCCCAAGCACTATCTCCAGCTCCAATTCGTTCTCTTCCCTTATTTCCAGAGTGTTTCCTCCTTGAAGAAGTCCCCTTTTGTGGAGCAGGGAAAACAGGGGCGGCCTTTGAGAATTCTGCTATTAGCTTTGCCTTTCTTCCCTCTAAGAAGACCGCTCTGACTCCTTCCATAACTTCTGGGAACTAAACTGCCCAGAACATTCTTCGGATCAGCTCGTCATAAAAGGATTTCCCCCTGTTGATGGAGAAAGTATTCATTGGGGCTTGCCCCACCACTGTGGCATGCCTGCGTGGTGGGGCGCGCCATTCACCTTCTGACAAGCATGCAAAATTTAGTGAGTTCCATGTGACTAATGCATATTTGTCAGAAGGTGAATGGCGCGCCCCACCACACAGGCATGCCACAGTGGTGGGGCAAGCCCCAATGAATACTTTCTCCCGTTGATGTGTCCTCTTGTTGTTTCAGAATGTTCATGAGTTCATGTGGCCAACTTTGTTGACCTACAAGAATGTGGAGGGCCCAATTGCCAATTTGGTTGGGTCCCTGAGCCTTCGTCTGGGTCAGAATCACCTCCTGAAAGGGCTTCGGATTCATGATCGACGGAACTCCTTGGCACCTGTTCTTTGAGATTACTGACTGAGACACTTTCTTTTTGGAAGTCCAGTTTGGGAACTTTGAGTGTGTTAGTTGGACCACCAAGTCCGCTTGGTTCAATGAATCGTTGGACGAGCTTAGAGACATTAATTTCTATGGTAGGGCTTTCTATTTGTTGGTTTGGGTTGGTTATGCTTGGAGAACTTGAAAGCTAAGTACGGGTGTAATTTTATTTATGTTATCAACCTTTTCCTGTTAAACTTAATAGCCATGGTAGTAACATGCACTTGAGTGAAAACACATGATGTTGATCTTCTGATAAACCTAAGAGTACCTAATTAAGTCTAGTACTTCACATATTTTTTTTAGAGGAAGTGAAAGCATGAATACAAGGGTAATGTGGGAAATTAAAGGATATGATATTCCCTATCATATCCCTTATCCAAACACAGAGGAAATGAATGTATGAATACTGGGGTACCGTTCTCGGTTCATATTTTCTACCCAAACAAGGTCGTAGATGAAAACCCGATTAGGGTTTCATCAAAGAGGCAGAGCTCTGAAGAGAAAGAACACAACAGAAATGAAAATGGCAAAAGCAATTCATTCATGAATCAGTCAAGGGCATAAATACAGAGAAGTCGAACGGCACAATTTGTGACCGTTCGATTAAGCTCCCAACGGTTGGATTATCAACAACTAGGTTCATGTAACCCTAAACAAGGAAATGACATAAATACCCTTAAGGTTCTGGAACAATAATTATTAAGCCCTTGGGCTGTTTCAATATTGGACTTCAAACTAATGGGCTTCAATTGGGCTTCAATTCTTTATCAACTGGACCAGGCCTGCATTATGGTTAATAGCTCCCCTCAAACTTATGATGGTGATTGAACCATAAGTTTGGACTTCAAATCCAGAAAATGAGCTGTTGAAAGTCCTTTGGTGAAAATATATGCCAATTGATCTGCACTTGAGACATGAGTAACAATTAGTTGTTTGCGAAGAACTTGTTCTCTAACATAGTGGTAATCAATTTCTATGTGTTTAGTTCTGGCTTGTAAAATAGGATTGTGAGTCATAGCAATAGCTGATTTGCTATCACACCAGATTTGAGGAGCATCTGGTAAAGGGAGATGGAGATCTTTAAACAAAAATTTAAACCAAGTTAAATCAGCAGCAGTAACAGCAAGAGCACGATATTCAGCCTCTGCAGTGGATCTAGAGACTGTGGGCTGTTTCTTAGCAGCTCAGTGGACTGCATTAGGCCCAATAAAGACAACAAAGCCAGTAGTGGACCTTCTATCAGATGGGTTGCCAGCCCAGTCTGAGTCACAGTAGGCCTCAAGAGGAAGAAACCCAGATTGATAGAATAAGCCATGTGATTTTGTGCCTTGCAAATATCTCAATACACGTTTGGCACCAATAAGATGCAGGTTTGTAGGTGCATGCATAAACTGGCACAAGTGATTCACAGCAAATGCAATATCAGGCCTTGAAAAGGTTAAGTATTGAAGAGCACCAACTGGTGATCTAAAAACAGTAGGATTTTCCAAAGGAATGCCATCAAAAAGATGAAATTTGCCTCCAACAGTGAGAGGAGTAGGGCAAGGCTTGCAATTTGTCATATTAAAACGTTTAAGTAAATCACTAACATATTTGGATTGATGAATAAAAAGACCAGCAGAAGAGTATTTAATTTCCAGACCCAGAAAGTAAGTTAACTTACCCAGATTAGTCATTTGAAACTCTGAGTTTAAAGATTGAAGAAGAGTTGTAATAAAATTGAAGTCATTACCTGTGACAATTATGTCATCCACATATAATAAAAGCAATGTTACATGGGATTTGTGGTGTCTAATGAACAAGCTGGAGTCAGCTGTAGAAGTGCAAAAACCCAGAGAAAAGAGAAAGGTAGTAAATCTTTCAAACCAGGCCCTAGGTGCCTGTTTTAAACCATAGATGGATTTGTTTAACTTGCAAACATAGTGTGGAACATGAGGATCCACATAACCTTGTGGCTGAGCCATAAAAACAGTTTCTTTCAAATAGCCATGTAAGAAAGCATTTTTGACATCAAGTTGTTGCAAAGGCCATTTAAAAGAAGCAGCAAGAGCCAATACAGTTCTCACAGTGGCATGCTTAACCACTGGACTAAATGTTTCATCAAAGTCTATGCCAGGGGTTTGATGAAAACCCTTGGCAACAAGTCTAGCTTTATATCTAGCAACAGATCCATCAGGATTGTACTTAGTTCTGTAAGCCCATCTATTTCCAACAATATTGGCATGAGGTGGTTTAGGAACTTAAGTCCAAGTATTTTGATTTGTGAGACTAAGAAATTCATCAGTCATGGCATTGTTCCATTGGGGAAATTTCTTAGCCTCAGTAAAACAAGTAGGATCAGATAAAGGTGGTGAAGAAATATTAGAAGATGAGGGATCAGATATACCAGAAGTGGCTGCAAATCCTAGATTCTTCTTTTTGAAGATACCTGATTTGCTTCTGGTTTGCATGGGATGACAAGGTTGAGGAGTTGAGACAATGGTGTCTGCTGGTGCAGGTCCAGGACTGGGAGACTGCACTGGAGAAGTGTGAGGTATCTGTTCTTCTTGTATCTGTTCTGGGTTTGAACTTTCTCCAGTGCCAAATCTACTACCAGTTGGATGCAACCCAGCAGCAGAATTGGTCTCAGGCTCCTCTGTGTTGTCAAAAACTGCATTATCATCACTTCCCAAAGGAGGGACATTAGGGACATTAGGGACAAAGGAGGCATCATTACCTGAAACAGAAGTAATGTTAGTTGAATCAAGAGATGAAGCAGCAGGTAATTTAGCATAAGGGAAAACAGTTTCATCAAAAACTACATCTCTAGAGACATAAAACTTTTGTGTAATTCTGTCAAAACACATGTACCCTTTGTATTGAGAAGCATATCCAAGGAAAGTGCATTGTTTAGTTTTTGGATCTAATTTAGAATGCATATAAGGTCTTAAACAAGGATAGCATGCACACCCAAAAACTTTCAAGTGATTATAATCAGGTTTCTTTTTAAACAACAATTCCCAAGGAGACAGATAATTTGTGGTTTTTGAAGGCATCAAATTAATCAAGTAAACAGCTGTAGTAAAAGCATGATACCCGAAATACTTAGGCAAAGAAGCTTGCTGCATCATAGATACAGCTGTATCAACAATGTGTCTGTGTTTTCTTTCAGAAATACCATTTTGTTGAGGAGTATGAGGACATGATTTTTCATGAGTGATACCATTGTTTGCAAGAAAAGAAGTAAAGACATATGAAATATATTCACCTCCTCCATCTGTTCTGAGAATTTTGATGCAAGATCCCAATAATTTTTCAACTTGTAATTTAAAAACAGGAAACACAGAGGCCAAATCAGATTTGTGGCATAAAGGAAAAATCCATGTAAACCTAGAAAAGTCATCAATAAATAAGACATAATATCTGTAACCATTGTAACTTTTCACACTAGAAGGTCCCCAAACATCACTATAAATTAAATGCAGAGGACTGGAAGTTTTAGAGGAAGATAACTTAAAAGGTAACTTGGACATTTTTCCAGCCAAACAATGTTCACAAGTAGCAGGAGAATGTTTGTCAGAAACAGAAACAGAAATCATTTTGTGCAAGACATCATCAGTGGGGTCTCCCAGTCTTGAGTGCCATAAGTGAGAGGTAATCTTCTTTCCAAGGTAAGCTGCTGTAGTATGAACTGGAATGGGACCAGTAGTGTGTGTAGAACCTGTGTGTTGTGTGGGATAAATAGGATAGAGACCATTTTGACTAATTCCTTGATAGAGAAGTTTTCCCGTATCCTTGTCCTGGATAGAAAAGGAATCACTATCAAATATAAACTTGCAATTGTTGTGTTTACACATTTTATGGACAGACAAAAGATTGGTTGACAAATTTGGGACATGAAGAGTATTTAAAAGTTTAAAAGAATGGTGAGGAGTAGGTAAAATAGCATTACCAATGTTTGAAATGGGTAACTGACTACCATTTCCTATAGCCACTTGATCAGATCCAGTATAGGGTTCAGAAAGAGATAAATTCTTCAGTTCAGAGGTCATGTGAGATGAAGCACCAGTGTCAGAAAGCCAGAAGTCAGAGGGGTATTGAGTCTGAGAGTAAGGGGTTGAAGCAGCAACCATAGCAGAGAGTTGGTCAGGTGGAGTCTTGCCTTGGTAGGAGTGGTCCATACGGTGCCAACAATCAAGAGCAGAGTGATAATCATAGCCACAGATTTGACAATTAACAGGGTTAGCAGAGTATTGACCATAACTCCTGTTTGAGGATCTACCTCTCCCAGATTCATTACGCCCATTACCACCATAACGAGTGTAACCTCTTCCCCTTTGATACCCAGAATTAGAATTAAAATTAGGGTTTCTACCTTGATTGGATCGTCCACCCCCTCTCTGATATCCAGAGAAGTTAGAACGTCCATTGTTTCGACCCCCCCTTTGACCACGGCCATAGGTGTTTGCAGCAAAGGCAGATTGAGAAATCACATCAACAGATTTAAGAGATTGAGACTCATGCATATGTTCATCACCTTTTAACAAAACATGGAGATCTTCAAGAGATAGAGATTCAGTTCTTGTGCGTAAAGAAGAGCGAAAGGCATTATACTCAGGGGGTAAACCATTCAACACATAAAGAAGCATATCTTCATCATGAACAGGAGCCATAGCAACAGTCAATTTATCACGAATCGATTTCATCTTGTGCATGTAAACATCAATACTATCAGATCCCTTACGAGTATTTTGCAGATCTTGTTTCAACTGAAGAACATTGGAGCGAGTAAGAGAGGCATACCTCCGTTCCAGTGCAAGCCAAGCAGATCGAGAAGTATTATGACCAATAACATGAGTTAACGCTTCCTGAGTCAAGGTGGCGTTGATTAGGGTTAAGAGCGCCTGATCTTGACTCAGCCATACCTGATAGGTGGGATTGGGAACGGCGGTGATGGTGCCGTCTGCTTCAGTGATGAACTGCGGCGGCGCCGGAACAGAACCGTCAAGAAAACCGAATAAATTTTGGGTTCTGAAGATCGCTGAGATCTGATGTTTCCACAGAACATAGTTGGAGCCATCAAGCTTGAATGGCATATAGTTATGGATATTGGGCAAAAGTAAAAGGGGGTTTTGTGTGGTGTTTGACGCCATGGATAGATCTGGCGAGGTGGTACTGAGCATGAGGCTCTGATACCATGAAAACCCGATTAGGGTTTCATCAAAGAGGCAGAGCTCTGAAGAGAAAGAACACAACAGAAATGAAAATGGCAAAAGCAATTCATTCATGAATCAATCAAGGGCATAAATACAGAGAAGTCGAACGGCACAATTTGTGACCGTTCGATTAAGCTCCCAACGGTTGGATTATCAACAACTAGGTTCATGTAACCCTAAACAAGGAAATGACATAAATACCCTTAAGGTTCTGGAACAATAATTATTAAGTCCTTGGGCTGTTTCAATATTGGACTTCAAACTAATTGGCTCAACTGGACCAGGCCTGCATTATGGTTAATAGTAGAATCACTAAAATTATGATTCAATAAAGATTAGGTATGTCAACATAAATTATGTGGAAAGAAGACAGATGTAGTGTAGATATACATACTATATATGCTTCCTTAAATAAGGGAGAAGTCGTCTGTTACTCTCCATACTCAATATTGATGTTACCTATAGTCTCAGAACCAAGGGTTTATCAATACAATTAGATTGTTTTTTTAATCTTTTCCAGTTAAGTGATGCAAATCATTCATTTTATTTGTGGTTGTTTATGAATATGTTATCCCGGGTGTGAAGTCCTTCCTCTCCGATTGATACACCAGTGAACCGGGCTGAACCCATAAACTTAATGGTGACCCGGGTGACTCAGATATGCCATGACCCCTAGGGTACTAAATGCGCGGGGTTTTATCTGTGCAGGATGAGGATTGAAAAGGAATCGGACCCTTTACCATCGCATGTGAACATCAATGTGTTTGACCCTAGCAGTGAACATCAACGTGCAGTGTTTGACACATTAATGTGGTTGACCCTACCAGTGAACATCAACTTGCTTCATCATTTTTGGCAGGTAACTTATATACGTTCAGCGTTACTAAAATTAGAATGGTAGTTATATCTTTGCGCTATCGCTATGTTATGTTGTCATTAACTTTTACCTTTGTAAGTTATATATTTTGTATGGAACTTGTGTCTGGTCTTTAGTAACTACTTTCAAAAATCCCACAAAGCACCACACTTTCAAAAGTGTATAAGGTAGGGATATTATATATTTATGCCAATCAATTGCAAGAGTTCAATACAAAGATAAATCAAGATTTTTTCCCCACCCGTTTTACCTAAGTTCTGCTGAAGAGTGCTACTCCCTTAGCCTTTCAATCTTTAGGTGTCGCTCTAAAAATAACTTTCTTGAGTAATGGTTTTCATGTAGTATTGGATGGATGGGCATGACAATGAATTTACGATTGCCTTTGGTTGGAGTACGCGTAGCGATGGAGCCAGTACCGGTATCCTCGGTTCGGTTTCGGTTCCGGGTACGGTTTAGAAAATCGAGGACCGAACCGAAACCGTACTAGGCTGGTTCACGGTTTGGTTTCGGTTAACGCCACTCGGTTCGGTTTACGGTCTCAAAATATCGGTTAAATCAGGCCGGTTAACCGACCCGAAGTGCAACTCTAGTGAGAACTTGTTACTCCTTCTAAAGCTTGTGGATGAGAATATGCACTTGGCTACGAGTTTGAGAGTCAATTCTTCTTGGGATGGGGCAAGCGATGAAGAACTACGTGTTTATGTTCGGAGGGGGGTGGGGGTTGATTTCCCAACAATAAACTTTTTGAAGAAGTGTTGTTTACTATCACTCTGTTCCCTCTCTTTCTCCCCATGTTGACTTTTTCACTCGTAGTTAGGTCACTTTGACCCGGCGATTTGGATGGCAAAACGATGTAATTTTTAGATAATTTTTCCATGATATTGTAGAGTAACTCTTATTCTACGCACCATGAAATAATTTTCATAAAATTGCTTCGTTTTGATATCCAAATTACCGGAGCAAAGTGGCCCAGTGAATTGTGGTAAAAGTCAAAAGGGGGAGAGAGAAGGAACGGAGTGATAATTCACAATGCTTATTCACTTCCTTTTAAATGAATAGCTACCTTTTAAGGAGAATTGAAAACTGTTACCATCAAAAGGAAAGTAGAACAAATTTGGTGGAAAAAAAAAAGGTCTTGTGCGGTTTCGGAAGTGGTGTCAACCATTATATGTGACCACAAAATCAAAACATAAATGCTAATTATCCAAATGTCTCACCTTTATTAAACCGAAACCGTGAACTTCAACAACCCCTTTTGTCCCTGTAAGCTATTAGCTGTAAATTGGTCCAAAGCGTAGGTATCCAATATAGTTTTATGTCAATCTTCCAATATAGTTTATGTACAATCTTGTTTGTGTCTTGGCCATTGGGTTTTTGTGAGCATCAGTTTTTACAATAAGCTAATTTCTTATAAGACTTCATGTACTAGTTACCTTTTTGTTATGTGCTCTCTGTCCCAAAACATTGCCCTGGTTGACTTTTGCAAATATTTTAAGGTAGCGATTGTACTAGCGAAATGATATAAGAAATCACTCTTTTTTACATATTTTAAGGTAGTCACAGGGCCGTTGCCGGCGACTCTAACAAAAATAAAAAATCTGAAATATGTATTCAGAAATTCACGCTCGTGACTTTCTAAAACAAAAATTACACTCGTGACCTGCGGATATAGGAAATGGAAAATTGAAAATCTGCAATACATAGAGAGCGCAACAGGTAGCGAGTGTGGGAAATATTTGAACTCAGTCCAGAATTCTGATGCAACCAATAGTCACAGAACCTGCAGTTGACAGGGCGTATCTTGGTACCAAAGTTACCGACACACTATCATCACCTTCAGCCCCCAAGTCTTTTAGGAGTTCACTTATCCCTAATCTCAAAGCTGAATTCGTCTTCCTCCGATGTGTATGTAAGCTTGGCATATTCACAAAACTTCCGGCAAACTCAGTCTTGTCCGGTCCAATTCCGGCCTCGTCTCCATCGCCATTAATAATAATATCAAATTTCACATACATATCTTCATCCACCTCGATCCTTTCCAACACTAATAACACCTCCTCTTCTTCCCCTCGCTTTTGCTTTGACCTTTTCCCCCTTCCGACCACAACTCTGACAATTTTATCCAGTTTAATGGGAAACATGTCATTGGTGGAGACCGCTGCCATGTTGGTCTTTTTTATTTTTCTAAAAAGATTGGAGACATGAGGTGTAGGTCGAGTGTTCAGCCACGGGATAGCCACATCCTCGTATATGTATCCGAGCTTTCTCGTATCCAAACAATCTCTTACCTTCACTTTGACCAAACGAGCTTCCTCGTCGTAGAACATGAACCCTGAATCCAACCAATCCGGATCCGTCAAGTCTTTCCTTTTCCCTCCGGGAACTGTTTTCCAAATAGTCCAAAGACGATCGACATTCGAGTGATGACTGTAGAATATCGGGTCCCGCGCTGCGGAATAGAATTTCCCCATGTCTATAAGATCAGGCTGGTTCCGGTCTCCGACCCACGAATGAATATAGTTGTGGGGAATGATTTCTATGGAGCCTGGACCAGGCTTCGGCTGGTCCCCTGGGTGGTAAGGGCTCCCGAAGAAGAGCTCGGGAGTCCTTCCACCAGAAACCAGTTGTCTGTACATGACAACTAGGTTGGTCAACACCTGTCGTCCGTTGCTGACGCCAGAGTCCGTGAAGTTGTAGTCTAGATCAACCACCGCGGGGGGCTGGTGTTTGGCGTCGCGGAACTCGTCGTATAACGAAGAGTTCACGTCCGCAAAAAGCGCCGGCATCTCCATCCCTTGCGGGGAATCCCAATTCCAGTACGGCAAGGCGAAGGTGGGATCGTCGATCAACTTCCCTAGCATCCTCTCGAAGAAGTAGAGATAATATCTGTGGAAAGGAAAGAATAGCCAGCTCTGGTGGACGTTGAGGCGCGCTTCCGGAAACCCTACATGACCGTGAGAGCCGTTGCAGTAAGCACAATGGAGGTTAGCTTGTTGCTTGAAGCTCCGTGGGTCGTCGTCCGGAAGCTCTTTCATGAGCTGAATGGCTCTTGAAAACTTGGCCACATATTCGTCGTCAACCAAGTGAGCCGGCCGCCTTACACGCATCATGGCTTTAGATGGAGTTTCGGGGAGAGTAAAATCTACTGCTGCATTTTTGCTTATTGGGGGGCAGCAATCCACGGGGATTGCGTCTTTAGGTAAATTCGCTGGGCTGCAAGTCGCAAAGTCTGGCACTAGAATGGGACCACCTCCATTTGTGAAAGCAGAATTAGGGTTTGAACCCTTTCTGCAGAGAAACGGCGGAGAGAAAGAGGAAAGACAAAATGTGTATTTGATATTATGAAACCCTAATACATTCTACTGCCTTTTATAGGCCTAATAGCAACGGTAGGATTTGTACTTCTTTAATCTAACGGTAGGAACTGATGTAGGGTTTACAAATAGATGTGGGCTGTTAGATTGGGCTTTGTGTAACTGATAAGAATGATGGGTCATAAGCCCAATACAATATTGTTGGGCAGTCCAGCTGAGATTGAGGCCCAAGTCTTCTAATACCTTCCCTCAAACTGATGGTGGTGATCGAACCATCAGTTTGGTCTTCAATTCATCAAAATGAGGGGCTGGAAGAGATTTGGTGAATATGTCCGCCAGCTGATCTGATCCTGAAACAAAAGAAACAGTAAGTTCGCGATTTAAAACTTTCTCCCTAACATAGTGATAATCTAATTCGATGTGTTTTGTACGAGCATGAAATAAAGGATTCGCAGTAAGAGCAATGGCTGATTTATTATCAGTCCAAATATGAGGAGGATGTGGTAAACGAAAACCCAGATCGTGAAATAAAAGTTTAAACCAGTACGTATCAGCAGCAGCAGTAGCAAGTGCCCTGTATTCAGCCTCGGTGGATGAACGGGCCACCGTGGCTTGCTTTTTGGAGGCCCAATGAACTGGGTTGGGCCCCAAAAAGACCACAAGCCCAGTGGTGCTACGACGGTCCGTTGGGTTACCAGCCCAATCGGCGTCGGTAAAAATTTGTAAAGGTAAATGCCCAGATTGATAAAACAGTCCATGAGACTTTGTGCCTTGTAAATATCGTAAAATTCGTTTTGCACCAGAGAAATGCGTATCAGTGGGGGAGTGCATGAATTGGCACAAATGGTTCACGGCAAAAGAAATATCAGGACGTGTAAAATTCAGATATTGTAAAGCGCCAAGAAGTTGGCGATATTGAGTTGGATCAGATAAAGGTGACCCATCTAGCAAATGATATTTCACCCCAGAAGCTAATGGAGTTGGACATGGCTTACAATTAGCCATATTAAAACGAGAAAGCAAATCAGAAATGTACTTAGTTTGGTGAACAAGAATGCCAGCAGTTGTGCGTTTAATTTGCAAGCCCAAAAAATATGTTAAGGGGCCGAGATTTTTCATCTCGAAATGAGAACCCAATTGAGGAATAAGGGAATGAATATACTGCAAGTCATTTCCAGTCACAATAATATCGTCAACGTACAATAAAAGCAAGGTGAGTTTGTTGTTATTGTGACGAATAAATAATGAACAGTCCGCATTAGAGGCAATGAAACCAATAGAGTAAAGATAAGTGGTAAATTTCTCAAACCAAGCACGTGGTGCTTGTTTGAGTCCGTAAATAGATTTTCGAAGAAGACAAACATGTTTAGGATAACGAGAATCAATAAAACCAGTGGGTTGCCTCATATATACTGTTTCACGGAGTTCACCGTGTAAAAAAGCGTTTTTGACATCTAATTGTTGGAGAGGCCAAGAGAAAGATGCAGCTAATGCTAAAATACAGCGGACAGTGGCATGTTTTACGACGGGACTAAAAGTCTCGTCGTAATCGATACCGGGTGTTTGGTTATAACCCTTAGCCACTAAACGTGCCTTATGGCGAGAAATACTGCCGTCAGGATTAAATTTAGTTTTATAGACCCATTTTGTGCCAATTATATTTTGATGAGTAGGTGGGGGTACTAAAACCCAAGTTTGCTGTTTTTGCAGACTTTGAAACTCATCATTCATGGCTTGACGCCAATGTAAAAACTGTGAAGCGTCTTTAAAAGAGATGGGGTCATGATGAGATAAAACAGTGCTAGTGGGTGCAGAGTGTAATTTTGGAGACATGGGGGTATTTAAAGTAATATCAGAAACATGAGGGGCCTTCTGAGTTTTAAGAGAAACAGAGGGGGCAATTCTGGAATTTCCAGAAATGCCAGAACAGCCAGATATACCAGAAGAAGTAGAAGTATCAGAAATACCAGAAGAGTGCTGAACAGTAGCAGTAAAAAGCTTTTTCTTGAAAATACCCGATTTGCTGCGGGTTTGCATATGATGACCTCCATGAGAGGGAGGGACAGTGGTGTTGGGCATCATTGAGTGACCATTGTCTGCCAAGCCTGTGCTAGGAGATGTGCTGAAAGAATCAAATGTAGTATCTGGAAGTGGCACCTCGGAAACATCTCCAGACGGCTGCAGACATGGAGAACTCTCAGCAAATGGAGTAGTGGGGGGAGGGACAGTAGGGGGGGGGAGGGACAGTCGTAAAAATCAGGCACATTTCCTGAAAAAGAAGAAGAATCATGTGAGTTTTGAGAAGAAGGCATAGTAGATGCAGTTGATATGTTAGCAAATGGAAAAACAAACTCATCAAATAATACATCACGACTAACAAAAAATTTTCCACATGAGAAATCATAGCAAAGGTACCCTTTATATCCATCTGCATATCCTAAAAATAGACATTTCTTTGTTTTAGGTTCAAGTTTAGTCTTATTATAAGGAGTTAAACGTGGGTAACAAGCACATCCAAAATTTTTTAAATAAGAGTAATCAGGAGTGATGTTAAACAGCAGTTCATATGGTGATTTGTTAAACGTATTCTTACTAGGAAGACGATTAATCAAATAGGTAGCAGTTGCAATAGCATGGTACCAAAACTTTTTAGGTAAAGAAGCAGTGTGTAAAAGTGTAAGTGCTGTTTCAACAATATGACGGTGTTTACGTTCAGAAACTCCATTCTGTTGGGGAGTGTGTGGGCAGGATTTCTGGTGTTGAATCCCATTTTCAGTCAAAAATTTTTGAAATGTGAAGGCAGTATACTCTCCACCCCCATCAGAACGTAAAATTTTGATGGGGAAACCTAACAACTTTTCAATAAACAGTTTATATTTAGTGAAAACAGAGTGAACTTCTGATTTTAGATGAAGGGGAAATAACCAAGTAAACTTGCTGTAATCATCAATAAACAATACATAATAACGAAAACCAGAATATGCAGGGGTGGCTGTAGGCCCCCAAACATCACTGTGAACAAGATTTAAAGGAACAGAAGTAGTAGAAGTAGATGAGTGATAGGGCAGTCTAGTCATTTTCCCAGCCAAACAAGATGAACACATAATACCAGGTTTAGAAACTTTTACAGAACAAGAGACACATTGAGATAAAACAGTATTTGTGGGATGACCCAGGCGAGAATGCCACAGACTGGAGGAGACACGTTGACCAAGATAGGCTTGAGGACCAGTCTGAAGAGGCAGTGAAGTAATGGGGTAAAGACCATTTTTACTGAGGCCTTGATAAAGAATTTTCCCCGTAGTAGTTGCCTGAATGCAAAACGAGGTTTTATCAAATATAAATCGAACATCATGATCATGACACAACTTATTTACAGATAGTAAGTTAACAGCTAAATCAGGTACGTGCAGTGTATTAGACAAAGTAAAAGCAGAATTGGAGGTTGAGAGATAGGCAGTACTAGAGTGCCTAATAGGCAAAGAAGACCCATTACCAACTGTTACTTGATCAGAACCAGCATAAGGCTCAGAGAGTGAGAGGTTACTGAGCTCAGCTGTCATGTGGTTCGAAGCTCCGGTGTCTGTGAGCCAGATCTCGGGTTGGGAAGCAAGAGAAGAAGAGGAAGCCGCCATTGCTGAGAGCTGCTCTGGTGGCGTTCGTCCTTGGTACGCGTAGTCCATACGGTGCCAGCAGTCGAGAGCACTGTGATAATCGAAGCCACATATTTGGCACGTAACAGGCGAAGAGCCACCTCGACCAGCGCCGGGTCGGCCTCTGTAGCTTCCTCGACGACCCGAACCGCCACCACGGGTATTGAACCCGGGTCCTGGACCAGACCCGGAACCCGAACCAGACCCGTAACCATGACCCGATCCATTACCCGAACCAGATCCAGAATAACCACCATATCCGGATCCGGATCGTCCACCACGGTTTTGGAAATCGGATCGCCCACCACCGTTTCGAGAACCAGATGAACCGCCACCGCCGCGAAAACCAGTCGGAGGCCGGCCACCACGACCTCCGCCGCGGGTTTGATGGTAGAAGGCGGCGGGATTAGAGATATCAGCCTCTCGAGACTGAGATTCGTGCATCTGTTCTTCAGATCGAAGTAAAACATGAAGTTCTTCGAAAGGCAGAGGTTCAGATCTGATGCGAAGAGACGATCTGAAGGAGTTAAACTCCGGTGGTAGGCCATTCAGGGCATATAGTAGCATGTCTTCATCGTCGATGAGGACAGATGAAACGGCTAATCGATCTCGGAGTGCCTTGAGCTTCTGCATATAGACATCAATGGAGTCCGATCTTTTTCTGATGGTTTGGAGATCAGTTTTTAGCTGAAGTATATGAGATCTGGTGAGTGAGGCATATCGCCGTTCAAGGCACAACCAAGCAGATCTGGAGGTTGTAGATCCGATGGTAAGAGATAAAGATTCAGGGGTTAAGGTGGCGTTTAGAATGGTTAAGACGGCTTGATCTTGAAGATGCCAAGCAGCAAAAGCAGGATTTGGTGTGAGAGAAGAAGAAGTATCATCGGACGGCAAAAACTCAGGCGGAGGAGGCGATGAGCCATCCAAATAGCCAAACAGAGTATGGGTTTTGAAGATGGAGGTGATTTGATGCTTCCAAAGGACAAAATTGCTACTATCTAGTTTAAAAGGAAGGAGGTTATGTATATTCGAGAGGAGATAAAGCGGCGGTGAAGCCGCCGGCGATGAGAGAGCCATTTACGGCTCTGATACCATGAAAGCAGAATTAGGGTTTGAACCCTTTCTGCAGAGAAACGGCGGAGAGAAAGAGGAAAGACAAAATGTGTATTTGATATTATGAAACCCTAATACATTCTACTGCCTTTTATAGGCCTAATAGCAACGGTAGGATTTGTACTTCTTTAATCTAACGGTAGGAACTGATGTAGGGTTTACAAATAGATGTGGGCTGTTAGATTGGGCTTTGTGTAACTGATAAGAATGATGGGTCATAAGCCCAATACAATATTGTTGGGCAGTCCAGCTGAGATTGAGGCCCAAGTCTTCTAATAATTTGCTCCTAGGATGAACTCCATAAAAGGAAAGGTGGCAGTTATAGAGGAGTTGTTGAGAAGAAAGGTGATTTCATCGTAAGAAGGAAAACGAGGGATGGAAAGCAAGAGCAAGAAGGAAAAGATCATAAAAATGATGGCCTTCCATGGCGCTTTGGAATGGCGGTGTTCAGACAAGGGAGTTGAAGAGGTGGTGGTGGTGGTAGTGGTGGCTGAAGGTGGAACATTAGCCGCCGCCGCCATGTCTCTTTATCGTCTGGAGATACCTTGAAGCTCACTCCATTCCTAGTGCTTTAATACTGAAGTGAAGATTTCGAATAATTGTTGGTTGGTACAAACACTGGAGAAAAAAATTTAATTCCAACTACCACCTGATTCCCCTGATGATAGTTTGATATAGTGTATGTCCCCTCATCTGTTGAACTGAATTAATTTTAATCAAATATTTCTCCTATCTCCATCTTATGGTCTATGGTTCTCCCCGTACTTCACTTTTAAACCAAGGAGATATCAAACAGCCTGGGTCGTGGTATTTGGCTCGTTCTGTTTTAGTTTTTACGTATACGTTTCTGTCGATTATGGTTAGGTATAGGCGACGGCTTCCTTGCAAACATATCACGATTCACTGAGTATAATATCCTTAGTGAGTTTTGAGGGTGATATTACCACATCCTAGTTTAGGGTTGGTGAACCTCCACCCTATTTATGTTATCTTACTTGCCTAAAAGAGAATTTCCAGGGAAAAAAACTGTCATACTACATTAATAAAGGTATCCACCTTTCCTTTTTACTTCCGTATATACTTTTTTCTCTTTTCTAGTTTCTGACATGTCAAGAACAAATTCTATCGAATTTACCAAATCGAGAGCACCTCCTTAAAATTTGTGAAAAATACACCATATTACTATTTTTGAATGAAGGGAGCGGTACTAAATGCACTAGGGTTGGAGTGATGAGTGTTGACCATAGTTGTGAATTCCATTCAGGTCATTTGAGGCGATTATGATGTGGGGATGGAGGGACTCCCTCCCTCTCATAATCAGAGTCAACTTTTCTATTTTGGGATGTCCCAGAACAATTTGCGAAATATGGGCATTTATTTAGGTGCAAAAATATATAATGCAATAAAGTTTGTCCTTAAATTAATTAATGTTACATGAATCATTTCGGAAAAATGAAGGAAAAATATTTGAATTGTGAAAGTGACTAGTGAGCACAATTCGTGAAATAAGTTATTACTACAAATTATTGTATCTCTGTATCTACTATCACATGAGATCACATGAGTCTAGTATGATACATAATCTTCACATGAAGATAAGATGGTAAAAGATACGGACTTAAATGTTCTGCAACACAAATTTGTTTTGTGTTATTTGTGTCATTATACAAAAAAAGGATTTGCCATGAAAAATAATGTGAAATGCACAAATCCAACCAGAAAATTTTGATTTACGAACCATGGGATTCAATTGAAGACATATTACTGAATTTGGAATTGATGTTTAGCCCAATGAGTATGTTGTACCGAGGCACCAAACAGGAACAAGTGAAATTTGATGTTCTCCAATTTGATGGCTTATTAATTGTCAATACACGATGCATATGAGACGTTGACAACTATGAGCCACAGTAAGCTGTCTGGTATGGAAGGTGAAGAGCTATGTTGCACGGGTGCTTCTAATTGGTCGCGCACCCGCACCGGGTGCTTCTGGGTGCTTCGTGGGTGCTTGGGTGCTTCGTGGGTGCTTTGCGGGTGCTTTAAGGCAGGGTCGTTTTTGAAAGTTTTAGTTGAGAGGTCTTCCAAATACAACTAGAATTTAACAAAGAAACGTACATTTTTTAACCCTTAAATTACTCACCTCTCCACAGCTAAGAACAATGACATGAAGAGATCATACTATTGATATAGTAACCTTGTTTCTTCGAATGTGTGTATGGATTTCTGTGGATTAAAATATGATCCCTATTATTGTCGTTATTATATTAGTATAATGGTACCACTAATAATATCAGATATAAAAATAAATAATGTGGCCGCACCCCCGCCGCACCCGCACCCTTAATTTTTGGGAATTTGCCGCACTCGCACCCAGTTCCCGAACCAGCACCCGCACCGCACCCGCACTCGAGCTACATAGGTGAAGAGGATACATAAATGTGGTAGCGAGAGGTGAAACAGAACCCATTCTTATAAAGAGTCGTTTTGGCATTTTTGGGTTTCTCAAGTTCCTTCTATATATGTAGCTGCCAGTGTGTTTTGGCCTTTTTGGGTTTCTCAAGTTCCTTCTCTATACTATATCTATCAGTGTGCCCGCGCGTGCGCGCTTTAGTGTTGGTTGTTAGGGATTTTTATATGCTGGTAAGTACACGGTGTTGTTCTATCTTGTGTGTTTATATCTACATACGTGTTTTAGAACTACTGGTTAGGTTCAAACGCCCAGTGATGATGAGTGATGATGACCCTGAGAGATTTTTATTTTGCTGGCATGTAACGCCATGTTGTTTTAAGTATTGAGATTTATCCCACATCGAGATGTGAAGAGACTTGTGTGCAGTTAATTTAGATGCGAGTAATCCCTTTGTGGGCATGGTTTCGCAATGGTCATGTGGCCCACGTGCTTGTCATCATGTTGTTCACGTCCACGTGTTGAATGGGGCTACTCCTTTAATAGCCAGTTAGTTTTGAGGTCGAAGCCCATTAATTATAGCGAGTTCACATGCTACCCAACATATTTAGCTTACATTATCATTTTTTATTTATTTATTTATTTATTTTTACTTGGCTCTGATACTAATGGTAGTAAAATGATGTGCTGGCAGGGAAGAAGATAGTTGAGTGGAAGAAAAGGCATCTTTGTAGTTTTTCATGAAGTTATTAGGCACACTTTTATATAATGGGGCTTTTGGATGAGCTGAAATAAGTGAGCGATTTGGCTAAAAAATTATTTTTCTCTGGAGCGTTTGGATAAAGTAGTTAAAAATAGATTAATGTAATTTTCGGAACAAAAATAATAATTAAATATTAATAAAAAATGTGATTTACTTTTGGAAATGGAAAATTCAGAAAATGGAACGGTGGTTATGCAGAGAGAATCTCGTGATTGTTATCAAAATTTGACCCAAGGGTCCAATTATTGAACGACACGTGGAAGGGTAGAAAAATGTCTGCTGAAAATTCTTACAATTCCCTGTGATTGACGAGTGAAAATCTGGATTTCCGGCCTGAAATCCGGGTTCCTTCTCACTTACGGATTTCCGGATTTGGAAGAGATTTTTAACTAATTAATTCAGATTCTTGACTTTTTATTTACTCCCTACTTCCTCTGATCCAAACAACCCCAATGTGATGGTTTGATCTTGTAAGTGTTGTTGATCTTGCGACATGACGTGCTATTCAGTAAGTCAGTTTTCCATTATAGGAATGGACCAGTTCATATAGATCTACTTGCTTTGCCCCACACTGATCTGCAGATATTTATACGACTTGGGCCTGGAAGATTTCATGACTTGGTCTCTAAAATTCTGTTTCATGACAGCTTCTGTTAACGGGAGGCAGTTATATCTGTTCCACATTGCTCTACATTATTAATTTACTTAAGCTTGAATACTATATTATTCTACTGCTCCCATGAATTGTATTTGATACTTAACTAATCACAAAATTATTTTGCTTGCAGAGACAAGTAGCTATAGATGATTATGAAGAACGGTCTGATTCAATCTTGACACCGCCGATAGTCACGGTCGTCCCAGCATCAAGTTTGTGCCTTGGGACCAAACTAACTACGACACTTTCATCGTCTTCGACACCCAGGTCCTCCAGCACCTTGCTTATCCCCAATCTCATACTTGTCTTGGTCTTCTTCTTGTTTGCATGTGAGCTCGGACGATGATGATGATTCATATAGCTTCCTGCAAACTCTGTATTCTCTGGTCGGATCCCAGCCTCGTCTCCCTCATCGTTAATAATCACATCAAACTCCACCATCTTGTCCCCATCCACCTTTATCCCTTCTATCCCTAACACCTCTTCTCCTCCTACTTCTATCGGTTTCGCTTGCCTTCCGACCACCACTCTCACCACCTTGTCTAGTTTCATCGGGAACACATCGGTTATAACTGCCCTTTAGGTTTTCCCCTTCTTTCGGAAGTTTCTAGAAAGCTTAGAGACGCCAGGGGTTGGTCGAGCGTTAACCCACGGGGCGCTAACATCCTCGAACTGGTATCCGAGCATTGTATATCCAAAATATACTTAACCCTAACTTTGACCAAACGAGCTTCCTCATTGTAGAACATGAACTCTGAATTTAGCCAATCAAGGTCCGTCGGATCCGTCCTTTTCCGTCTTTCAAGGTTTTCCATATCCTTCATATGCGATCGATATTTGAATGGTGACTGAAGAACAAAGGGTCCCGCGCTGCTGAATAGGACAGCCCCATACTTTTTCAAAGTGAGGCTGGTCCCGGTCTCCGACCCACGCATGAATTTTACCCTCGAGGAACAATTTTGATGGAGCTGTGACCGGGGGTAGGTTTGTCCCCGGGTGGTAAGGGCTTCCGAAGTAGAGCTCCGGAGTCCTCCCACCGGAAACAACTTGTGTTACTTGTCTGTACACGACGGCGAGGTTAGTAATCGTTCGCCGTCGCACGCTGGCATTTGAATCACCCGCCGACATGTGGTAATCTAGATCGATTACCGCCGGGCCCGGTGTTTCTTGTCGCGGATTTTCTCGTATAACGAGGAATTCTGATCCGCGAAAGGCTTGGGCATATGCATTCCTGCCGGGGAATCCCAATTTCAGTATGGCAATATGAAAGTCGGATCGTCGATCAATTTCCCCAGTATCCTTTCGAAGAAATAAATGTACATTCTGTGGAAAGGAAAGAAGAGCCAACACTTAGTGCATCTCCAGGGTCATATTTGGAAACCCGATGTGACGATGACCGCCGGGTCAATAAGCGCAATGGATATTATATTTTTGCTTGAAGCTACGGGGATTGTCGTCCGGGAGCTCCTTCATGAGCTGAACCGCTCTTGAAAACTTAGCCACGTATTCGTCGTTGAGCAAGTGGACCGCCCGCCGAACCCGCATGGTGGTTGGTGGCGGAAGGAGAGCAAAGTCTACGGCGGGGGTTGTGTTAACCGGCGGGCAGTAATTGATGGGTTTCACTCCGACAGGAAAAATACCGGGACTGCATGTCTTGAAGTCTGGAACTGACATTGGACCTGAACGTGCTGTGGCGGCGGCTGGTGGTGGATTGGCGGCAGCGGCGGCGGTAGTCGCCGTCATCAGGGCCGTCCCTAGCTTTTCTGGGGCCCTAGGCGACTTCTGTACTTAATGCCCTTGTAAATAATTACTAAATTACTTATAATCTCAATCAAGTTATAAAATGCATATATATATATATATAATTTGATCTCTAAATTTTATTTAACATAATTAACAATTAAAAAAATGAGTAAATTGTGAGTAGTTTGTCAAAATTATAAGTCATTTTGTTGTCGTAGTTTGTAAAAGCAATAATCTCTTAATTTCGGTGTCATCGTTGATCAAAATATATAGGATATGATATGCTGTATATGCTTTTTTATATATGTTTTTTTGTTTACATTTATTTCAATAACTAAAAATTGGCAACTGGCATATTGTTATCAATCTTGAGTGTTGATGTTCATACAATTTTCTTTCAAAAAAGTAAGATGTTCATACAATAACAACAAGCTTGGAAAAAAAATGTTTTTTAGTAAATTGGAGACACTACTGAAGTATTCCTATTCATAGTTGTATAACTGTGGGAGACATTACTTTAACAAAATACCCAATAAAATTTGTGAAATTATGAGGCCCTCCCTTAGTGGGGGCCTAAGCAAGGTAAAAGTTTGCTTTAAGGTAAAGACGGGCCTGGCCGTCATGATGGTTGCTGTCAAGGCCCATTCTAACATCCCCTTGAGAACATCGCCGTGCACAAAAGAGGAACCGAGTTGTTTGAAATAACAAGGGTAGGAAACCAAGAGCAGCCCCAATGAGGAAAAGAATGAAAGGATGAAAATTAGCTTCATGTTTATGGTTACTTGGGTCGCAAGATAGATAGATTCACATGTTTCTTATAATAAACACCCCAGGATTTGCGTTTCTCCAGCATCAAATGAGTCAATTATTATTTGGTTGGTTCTCGTCCGCAGTTCAATATCCAACTACCAGACAATAATGTGATCGTGATAATATTTTACCATGGGCCCTAGTGTGTGATCGTTATCTGTTGGATCGATTTCGACCAAGCATTTTCTCATTACATGAACAAGTAGCTTGTCCAAACGATTAGGGCCTGCGCTAGATTTTCAGTTGCTTTAAGCAGACAACGCATCTGAGACCCTACAATATACTTAAATCAGAACTCAAAATTTAGAAATACAGTAATCATTTTTACATGCTCCCAACTGATGGAGAAGCAATAGTTTAAGTAGTTGAATATGAAGGCATATCATCAAATATAGCATTACATAAGACAATCTGAACATTTCACTCCCTGATTACATTATATTGCAGTAACTTTTGAGCAGAGTTCCATCTCTAGATGAGCAATATTTTGTCCTGTCCTCTCGAATGTTCTTCTCCGTCGACAAAGTTGATTAATGTGTTTCCATCTTCCCTAACCAGAGTATACCAGATTGATGTTCTATTTTCCTACCAAAGTGAAAATTGTGACACAAGAAGATTTAACAGTGTACTTCAGTTTAAGGAAAAAAAACGCATTGTTAATTAGCACAATTAGAATGTTTTGAATGTAATTCCGATAAGAATGTACAGTGTTATTGAGTTCACTGCATACAAAATCCACAATACATAACTGTTGAATATGACTTGAAGTCAAATGCGGCAAAAGTCAAAAACGGCTAAGAGATTTAGGAAACAAATTGGGGCGGCAAACTATGGCAGTTTCTGGGTTGTTTCGTTATTTGTTCTATAGTCGTTTTGGAATGTTTTGCGCGCTAAGTCCGTCCTATATGTCTATATAAGGGACCTAGGTAGTGTCTAGACATTGTGAGTTGTCACTATGGCCTTTGGCCATAATGTGAATTGTATTCATGGTGTTTCTCTCTAATAAACATGGGTTTTCGGGTCGTGGATGTAGCTAGCTAATCACTAGTGAACCACGTTATATCGGGTGTTTCTTGTGTTCTTGTTTTCATCGTTATCATCGTTCTAAGCTAGGTCCAGATCATAACAAACTGGTATCAGAGCTCGTTTCCGCAGGGGGTTTGTCATAACAATAACATACCTGCAGATTGTATTAATATTATCTAGTATCTACCACTAAAGTGTCCACCTACAGAAAGCTTATAGGGAGGCTATTATATCACTCCAACATAAGGCCTGGCATTATTTACACTGTGAACAAGTTATCTCACAACCAAGAGTCTCTCACATGCAGGGGCAGATCCAAAAATTACTTGCTGTGGGGGCAAAATTTGAAAATCAAATAGTGTAAGGTGTAAATAAAATTTCAAGAAAGTGAGTGGGGCTATTGTGAATTTTTTGTGAGGGCTAAGCTGAATAATTGAAACAAAATAAGGGTAAAATTAAATTTATGAAGTTTTGTGGAGGCTATAGTGAATTTTTGTGGGGGCTAAATTGAAAATCTAAAACAAAGTAAGGGCGAAATTGAGATTTCAAAAATTTGAGTGGCGGCTATAGCCCCCATCAGTCCCTAGGTAGGTCCGCCACTGCTCACATGGATGCAACAAGTCCTTAGATATTTGAAAGGCTCTCCAAGACAGGGTCTATTCTTTTCTGCACATTCAAGTATGGAAATCAAAATTTTTGCAGACTCTGATTGGGCTATTTGCCCAGATGCAAGAAGGTCTACTACATGTCACTTGGTATATTTGGGGATCTCTTTAATATCTTGAAAATCAAAAAACAAGATGTAGTATCAATAGGACTGCACCTCGGGCGGGTTGGGAGGGTTGACATCCTTGTCCAAACTCAATCATGAGTTTTGTCGTGGTTGCTCAAGCCCAGCCCAACCCGGGTTATGAGCATTGTCAACTCGTCCAAGTCCAAATTCGAACAAACTAATTCGGGTTCGGTTTGAATTCGGGCTAGCCCATTAAATAAATAAATTAACATAATTATCACATTCAATTCAATTAAAATTATCCCCTTAAAGTTAAGTTAATAACTTACATATAAAAATAGTATCAAGAAGGTCTAAAACATGTTACTTGGTATATTTCTCTTTAATATCTTGGAAATCAAAGAAACAAGATGTAGTATCAAGAAGCTCAGCTGATGCTGAATATAGAAGCTTTGTTGCAGTTAGATGTGAGATACAATGGCTGAAATACCTCCTTTCAGACCTAGGAGTTATCGGTAAACAAGTTCCAGTGGTATTTTGTGACAGCCAAGCATCAATAAATATAGCCACAATCCTGTTTTTCATGAGAGGACAAAACATGCACATTGAGTTGGATTGTGATTTGGTAAGAGACAAAGTTTAACCCAACAAATGAAGCTTCTACATGTCAAATCCAAGCATCAATTGGCTGACATCTTGACAAAATCTTTTGCTTCTGGCCCTATCCAGCTTCTGGCCCTTTCTAAGCTGGGACTAAACAATCTTCACTCTTCCGCTTAAGGGAGGCTATCAAAGAAATAAAGTGTGAATTTGTAATAAATAGATAGTTTGGGATGCTAAGTGTAGATACTGTAAATAGGTAACTGACTTCCGATTTGGTTAGTTAGGTGTACAAGTACTTGTAAACTGTCCTTCTCAATTCCTCAATTGAATAAAAAGTTCTTCACATTTTCTTCCCAACCTTTCTCAAGGTTCTCGATTTTGTTGTTAAGTGTGGTTGATGATCCCGACAAAGAACATCAACCTGAAAACTACTGCACATTTGAAATGTATATTCACATTTGCCTAACATAAAATACAAGGCCTCTGACACGTGAAGTTTCCGAAAAATTTCATGTGCCGGCAGTATTCAAACCAACCTGGGAGTAGGTGCGGGAAATTCCAAAAAATCTAAGGTGCGGCGGGGATGAGATGACTTCATTTATATCAATAGTTTTTTATTTTGTGATAACATTAGACTGATATAAAACAATAATTACAATGATCTAAATTTTAATTGTACATAAATTCATATACATATTCACAGTTAAAGAATTACTATATCAACAAAATTATTTCTTCGTATCGCTGCTCAGAGTTGTGGATAGACGAGTAATATAAGGTTAGAAATGTTCAAAGTGACCATGCATTTCCTAAGCGATATATATAGGTCATGATGCAGGGTTTGAGGGCAAAAACATTCAACTTGCTAAACCATTCCAAGATGGAAGAATCAAAAAGTTTGAGAGTTGAGGATATCAGCACAGAAACAATCAAGCCATCTTCACCTTCTCCAAATTCCGATCATCAAGGAGTCTTCAAGCTCTCCTAGCTGGATCAGTTTACTACTCCATTTCATATACCCTTTGTATTATTCTACAAAGCTAGTACTTGTTTTCCTCCGGGTGAAAGATCCCAGAGGCTGAAATCATCGCTCTCTGAAACCTTAACTCGCTTCTACCCATATGCTGGAATACTCAAAGACCCCCTCACTATCAGTTGCAACGACGTGGGTGTCGAGTTTTCAGAAGCTCAAGTACTCAACTGCTCTCTCGTTGATGTCCTTGAGAAACCTAACCTAGAAGAGCTAAAAGAATTTGCTCCCGAGCCATCTCTAGATGATTTAGCAGTCACAAGATTGCAGATGCAATAACATTCAGCTCCTTCACAAGTGGTTGGGGGGGATTCCGCCCTTGGAAATGTCGATGATCCAGCTTTATCACCAGATTTCAGCGCTTCGTCTGTTTTCCCCCAGAAGATTCATTACCACCTTCACCACAAATCCAGGCAAACCACCACAACCAGCCACAGCCTACTACTCTAAGTGCATGTTTGGTAACTCTGATTTTAATAAGTTTTGACTGAAATCGGGCATTTTAATTTTATTCCTTTTGTTTTACAGTTTTGCAATTTCGATCAAAATATGTTTTGGGCCAATAATCTGCAATTATTTAATCTCCAATTTTGCAGATTTTCTCGCATCCTGCATATTTTAAACTCATACAAAACATATTTACAATTTTCAATTACTTAAGATTTTCAGCCAGCTTATTTTCGTTGAATTTTTTCAACTGATAATTTAGATTTTCATTTGGTACCAAACATGCCGTAAAAACTGCTAGGTTTGTGTTTGGGCAATTTGTACTCGCCACCTTGAAGGCTAACGCCGCTAGCACAAACAACCCACGTCCTAGTCATTTCGAGGCGGTCATAGCCTTTATAGTGAAAACTGCTCTAATATCGAAAAATGAGAAACAGACACGGAAACCGATACAAATAATGTGGGCTGTAAACCTGCGGTCCAGGCTGCAGCCACCCTTACCGGAGACTTGTTTCGGGAATCTGGTTGGAGAGGCGGTGCATGATCTAGACGAGTTTGATGGAAATGACTTGCCTATTTAGCTGCCCACCTTAGACGCGCGACGATAGATGCATGCAAAGGATTCATTCAAACGGCGGTACTTAAAGATCTGGACGAACGTGTTGCGAAGATCATTGAGCTGCAGATGAATGAAAGAGAGTTGAAGGCCAAACAGGATGCTGGAATGATAGAGAATGAGTTTGGTATGACTTATTTGCAACTTAACTTAACTTATAAGTTGATGTAAAAAAAGTCTGACTAAAAAGATGAACAAAAAAAGTTGGGGGTGTTTGGTGAAAAAGATGTTTAAGTCCAAAAGTTAAAAAAAAAAAAAAAGCTTCAAAGACTCAACTTTTTCTAGACTCAAATTTAACACTGTGGACTTATAAGTTGGACTCCATCTTTTCAGCTTATAAGTCCGTACCAAACACTACTTATAAGTTGGCTTCAACTTATAATCCAAAACTGAGTTATAAGTTGCTTATAAGTCATACCAAACCCCCCAGAGTTGTATTCGATAAGTAGTTGGTATGCCGTTTTATGAAGCTGATTTCGGGTAGAGAAAGCCGTTGTGGGCTATCTATGCAGCTTCTCATCCGTTCGCAAACATGATCGGGTTGATGGATACAAGAGATGGAAACGGAGTTGAGGTTTGTGTATCTTTGACAGGACAAGAGATGGTCAGTTTCGAAAGTAACCAGGAACTGCAGAAGTATGCCTCCTTTAATCCAAGTGCTTTTAGCTAGTTAATATGTTGTTTTCACTGTTATTTTGTAACAACTACCAGTATGTCCCTATTCTTTCTTTCCATGGCGGTTGGGCTTTGGGATTAAGAGTAGGGACCAAAAAGACCATTATGCCCCTGTTTTTCGAAGAAATTACCAAGCAAACCATCAATCAAATCAACTTTTTCAGAAAAGGTTTGATTTAGGGATGGCAATATGGTCCGATCCGATCTGTGATCCGAGCGATCCGGGCCGAATGGATCGGATCCGAATCCGATCCAATTGAAAATGGATCGGATTTGGATCTAGAAAGCCAGATCCGATCGGATTTGGATCTGGATTTGGATCTAAGGGCAGATCCACCGGGTTCCGACCCGATCCGATCCGACGTATATGTGTGCTTTACAAATATGTTCATATTACCTCCCCACTTTCACTTCCAAGAAGAATGCAATAATAATTCCAGCCTACAAAGTTATTTCTATTGTGTTTTAGGCTTCATAACTTGCGAACATGCCTTAGAACATGAAATAGTGTTTATTTCTTATGTTATTTTTTGTATTTTATTGCAAACCCAAGTCGGATCCGACCGAATCCGATCCGACCACGTATTATATGGATCTACGGATCGGATTTGGATCAGCTAGATGAAACCCGATCCGATCTGATCCGAATCCGGTGATGATCCAAACGGATCTGGATCGGATCTGGATCCCATTTCTCCTAGTTGGATCTGGATCGGATCTAGCCTGATCCGATCCGGATTCGACCCGTTGCCATCCCTAGTTTGATTTGATTAAAAACTTAACCCAAATACTGAAATCAATTACTGGAGGGTAAATTTTCCTTCATAACTAAACCCAATTCTAAAATTTCACATAATTTGAGTTTGTGGAGCCAAAAACTGGCATTTCTCCACATAACTCTATAAATACAACACATAATTAACAGTGCAACTGAGAAGTTTGGTTTCAGTCGAAGAACAATTGGCGAGATTTAGAAAAAAATCAAGCACTGTTACAGTCTAGGAGTTGACATAGATGTTAGTTCCAATAAAAAAGGAAACAAGGTGCCTAGGATGCAGCTGGACATTGAGAGATTCAAGAAAATGCCCAAACAAGATAGGCACACCATCAGACAAGCAACATGTGATTTTATTGTTTTTTTACGCCAATTCTCAGATTGTGGTTTCATCATATAATTGGTTGTGATTGGGTTTAGGCCACACGTCTTACAACCTAATCAAGGTGATGGTGAAACACAATTGATAGGCAAGGCACAACTCTAAACCACCTCACTATTATACCAAATGTAGCACCATGTATCTTATCAATTTATTTGTATAAGTTCTCAGATTGTGTATTGCAATCATCATTGACATTGTGTTGCAAGAACATCAAACACTTAATTTGACATGTAAATTACAAGAACTCATGTAAATGTATCAAAACAGAACCCTAAAAGAACTTCAAACACTTAATTTGACATGTAAATTACAAGAACTCATGTAAATGTATCAAAATAGAACCTAAAAGAAATCAATCACTTATTTTGACATGATAATAACCTGAACTCACGTAAACGTATCAAAACAGAACCTAAAAAAACATCAAACAATTAATTTGACATGTAAATTACAAGAACTCATGTAAATGTATCAAAACATAACCTAAAAGAAATCAATCACTTATTTTGACATGAAAATAACCCAAACTCATGTAAATGTATCATAACATAACCTAATAGAACATCAAACACTTAATTTGACATGTAAATTACAAGAACTCATGTAAATGTATCAAAACAGAACCTAAAAGAACATCAAACACTAAATTTGACATGAAAATTACAAGAACTCATGTAAATGTATCAAAACAGAATCCTAAAAGAAATCAATCACTTATTTTGACATGAAAATTACACGAACTCATGTCAATGTATCAAAACAGAATCCTACAAGAAATCAATCACTTAGTTTGACATGACAATAACAAGTTTTCATATGAATGTATTTATGCAGGCAATATGGATATTGGCAAATCATCAACTGGTAGATTTTTAAAAGATGGGACCTTAAAAGGAGGAAATCACATCTACGACCACAACTGAATCCAGCACAAAAGATTGAACATGTAGAGCTGACTGAGAATGGTGACATCAAGTACAAGAATCAGCAATTCACATTAATGATTGATGAGAAGTGGTACCACACTAACTCATCTCAGAATTATATTTTGCTACCAGAAGAGGAAGTTCCACATAAAACCACACTATCCAAGCAACATATTCCCAAACTTATGTTTATGTGTGCTGTTGGGAGGCCACTCTATAACACAAATGGGGAGATGTTTTGGGATGGTAAAGTGGGTATATGGCCATTCACAGAGGAGATAGCAGCAAGAAGAAATTCAGCTAACATGCCATGGGTACACTTGAAATCAAACCAATTCCATCAGTTAATGCAGAAGCAATGAAAGACATTATCATATACAATGTCATTCCAGCATTAAAGACACAATGGTTTGGCAAAAAACATAATCATTCAGCAGGATAATGCCACTCCACATGTGCACAATGATGAACCAAAATTCAAGTTAGTGGCATATAGCGATGGATTTTATATTAACCTAGTTAATCAACCACCAAAGCCCCCAGACTGCAACATAAATGACCCGATATTCTTCAACTCCATACAGAATTTGCAAAACAAAATTCAAACAAAGAAGTTTGAAGAACTAATTGAGGCAGTTGATATGGCATATCAAGGGTTTGAGCATCAAACATTAGATGACATCTGGATTTCAAGTCAAATGTTCATGACAGAGATCATGAAATGCAAGGGAGGTAACAATTTCAGGCAGCCAAATATGGGAAAGGAAAGACTAAGAAGACTTGGAATTTTGCCAAAGTATTTAAATGTTGATCAAATGCTAGTATTGGACAACATTGACTACTTGAGAGAGCTACAAGTAGACATTGCTAATCCAACCCTCTTGAAGGGTCTAGGATATGAGGGAGTGTAGATCAACCCTCTTTTTGTATATTTTGTCTGTGATGGAAGTTCATAGAACTAATGTAATGCTATAATTGGACACCCCTCTTTTGTAATGAGTGTGTAATTCTCAATCACCTAGAACTGTAATGGTGAAGGGGATTGACACCCTCTTTTGTAATGTATTTTGATCACATAGTAGCATCTCGGATCTTTATATACAATGCAATGAATGACTTAAATGTAGTGGATGTAGGCAATCACAAGTCACAACTAACATAAAAGCTTTTGAATTGCATTGCTACAACTCTAACAAAACTTTGAGTTGCAAATAAGAAAGATCATCACAGGTTATATATAATATTTTGATCACATAGTAGCATCTCAGATCTTTATGTACAATGCAACGAATTGCTTAAATGTAGTTGGATGTAGGCAATCACAAGTCATAACTAACATAAAAGCTCCCGAATTGCATTGCTACAACTCTAACAAAACTTTGAGTTGCCAATAAGAAAGATCATCATAGATTATATGTAATATTTTGATCACATAGTAGCATCTTAGATCTTTATATACAATGCAATGAATTGCTTAAATTTAGTTGGATGTAGGCAATCACAAGTCACAACTAACATAAAAGCTTTTGAATTACATTGCTACAACTCTATCAAAACTTTAAGTTGCAAATAAGAAAGATCAACACAGATTAACCGCCCCATTCCAAACAATCTCAGATAGCATAGTCAAATGCTTCATCACAGATTGTTTGGTGCTTGTGTGCAAATAGGAACCATCACATATAATGTGTCAATTACAAACAACACACAAGCATAAGCATTTGATACTCTAAATGAATCTGTGAAATCAGCTACTGTCAGTATTCACATCATTGAGTAGTTGACAGAGAGATAAGCAGTTCACAGATCCAACATGAACAGACACATAGATAGATCACATATCATACAACCAGACAGATTATATAAGACGAGAGATCACAGATCATATAATCATATAACCGTATGACCAGACAGATGGCATAACCAAATTCACATATATCACATGAACACATATATATCAAAGATCACATATGGCATAACCAGGCTAACCAAGATGGCATATATCACAGATATAGATCACATATCAGAGGTATATGAACAGAAAGAGAGAGAGAGAGAGAGAGAGAGAGAGAGAGAGAGAGAGAGATAACTGAACCACCCTTGTTCTTCCAATAGCCTCTTCCATGCCAGACAGTAGATACACATAATTTCATCCACAAGTGCTTGAGTTTCTGGACGCAACAGAGGAGAAGAAGGGACCTCCGAAGGTTGACTCTCATCGGGGGGTTGTGTCTCGTCGGAGTCGTATTCAATGGAGTCGGGAAAAAACTCCGACTCCGGAACATATTCGCCGTCGTCAGAATCACATACCCATTTAGCTGTCGAATCAGATTCACCCATAACTAGGGTTTCAGTTGATTTGAGGGGAAATCAACCAAGAACTAGGAAGCCTAGTAACAGATCTGTGGATTATAGACACAAAAACCACCACCGGAGATGAATACGATGGTGGTATCGAAACCCTAACCCTCAAAATAACTAGGGTTTCGGTGGATTTGAGGCCAAATCAACCAAGAACCAAGAAAGACGGTCAAAGATCTATCGATTAGAGACAAATAAACCACCATCGGAGATGAAGATGACGGCGGCGATCATATTTGGGGAAGAACAGTCGAGAGAATGAGAGAGAGAGGTAGATAGGTTGAGAGAATGAGAAGTCTCTCCGTCTGTTGGGTAGAGAGAGAGAGAGGGGTTAGGTTAGTTTAGTGCTAGGGTTAGTTTAAGTTAATGGTTAGGTTAGGGTTTGGGCTGATTTGGGTTATGTTATGCTAATTTGGGCTAATTGGCCCACTAATTTGGACCAATCTGTATAAAAAAATAAAACAAACAAAGTGGGCCTGCAAGGTCAGAGGGGTATAATGGTCTTTTACTTTGTTTAAGGTTAACCGATTTGAAAATGGTAAGAAAGAGTGGGGACGTACCAAACAGTAAATTGGGAAGAAAGAGCAGAGACGGAGTGGTATATGAAACTGAATCTTTCCATTGTTCGATTTCCTCAGAGAAGATATACTTGTGGGTCCCTGTACTTGTGCTTAAGCTACATGGCAACAACAAAATGTTCCCTCTCTTTAGGTTAGTAACTATAGCTCAAACATTATTAAGAATGACTTGTTTTCATATCTTTTATTGATAGAATAAAGGGTAATTGACATAAAACATACCTACAATATTACATCTGTGACACAAAATCCACTGCACTTTCAATTTTCCACACCAACCCCTGCAGTTTACTATTCTGTGACGCTTAACCCAAAATCAGTAACGCCGTTAAGGAATTGGACGGAACAAAGTCAAGTGTTCCGTCCAACATGGTCACGTGACTTTGTTCCGTCCAATTCCTTAACGGCGTTACCGATTTTGGGTTAAGTGTCACAGAATAGTAAACTGCAGGAGGTTGGTGTGGAAAATTGAAAGTGCAGAGGGTTTTGTGTCACAAATGTAATACTGCATGTGTGTTTTACGTCAACGACCCTAGAATAAAACAAATGGTATTTTTTTCAAAATTCTTTCAGTTTTACTGATAGAATCTCTAATGCTGACCAAATAGCCGATATCTTCACCAAGTTGCTTGGTACTCCACGCTTCGAAGAATTCAAACCCATTCTATAGCTCATCCCATTACTACAACCCAATCTTTGTAGCCCACGTCGAGAATAGTATATTTGTCCTTTTTCCCTTCCAACACTGTAAGACTGTAGCCCACACTAAGAGTAGTATATTTGTCTTTTTCCATTCCAGTACTATTGTCATACTTATTTCCAGCCGTTGCATCCTACTTTTGGATCAACTCATGTATGTAAGCTCTTCCATCATTAGGGTTTGACATAGAAGTATGAGATGAATATTTCAGTCGTTCTCTTCATCTTCTCTCCATGTTTATGCAACTCTCTTCAAGAACCCTAGTCGGTTCTTTCACTTTTCAATGTCCCCACGCATATCATGTGATATAGACATACATAACAATCATGCTACAATTTTCAGTATAATTCTTGGAACACCTGGTTTGGAATAGACAGTCATGACAAAATCAAACCCTCATACGCATGCTGTGAAATAGACATACATGACAAAACCAAATTAACCTCTGATACCTTTCAATATGCTCCCTCACGCGGATCGTGTGAAACATCCATACATTGATACAACGATACGCTCCCTCACGCACATCGTGTGTAATAGACATATATGACATAACCAGACTTTGATCCCATATTAAGATGGCTGAGATTCACCTCAAATAATAATTACCTACCACTCGGTTCTTTCTCTTTCTCCCCCTTTTGACTTTTACCACTATTCACTTGGTCACTTTGACCCGGTGATTTGGATGGCAAAACGAAGCAATTTTTTGACAATTCTTTCATGGTGTTGTAGAAAAAGAGTTACTCTACAATACCATGGAAAGATTATCTAAAAATTACATCGTTTTGCCATCCAAATCGTCGGGTCAAAGTGACCCAATTACGAGTGAAAAAGTCAATAGGAGGACAAGGACGGACCTAGCCATAACTCTGCAGGTGCCATGCCCCCCCTGGCCTTTTGGCTTGAACTAATTATGTAGGTATGTTTGTGTGTGTGCCTATCATGGAGAACATTTACTATAGGTGCCCCTTGTTGGAATTGTGCCCTAGAGGAAATCAATTTGTCGTGACATTTAATGGACTTACTATTCATTATGTTATCGATATGGAGATATGCTAACATGAATGGAGTCCTTAGAATATAAATGTTATATTCTTAAATATCCCTAGTCGAGTACTACAGTAATAGGACGACTGTATTGCATCGGGACTAGTATGTGGGTAGATTGATATGGGAATATCAAGATATCAAGTCTAACACATGGTACGCATTAGGAGTAATGGTGTACTGGATTGACCCACCATGAGAAGGCTACATGAGAGTTATGTGAATGTCACAAGCGCTTCTCATAGTGACAATGGTGTTGTAATCCTTAGACTTGAAGTCAATAGATATTATAGTTGTGGAATATCATGATTTAATATTATCAAATGTTGCGCCTTAACCGGGTAACTTTAAAGATAGTTATCGGACATGATAGGAAGCAAGCTGAGAGATCGTAGTGATGTAGAGAGGATTCGTCCCTACCACATAACGGGAGTAAATATCCATGGCCACTCGATGAGTAGGACTTAGAAAAATGCATGGCCATGCTCAAATAAATCAATATGAGATATTGATGTTATTTGTTTATCTAAGTCTACACACAGATCGAGAAACTATGGATTAGATATACAAGTGTGACACTCCATGTCTTATGTCCAATCCGGATAGATGAGACAAAGAGATTATACAACACCGTAACATTGGTCACAGAGGTTAGTCAGATCACTGAAATTCCTATTAGTTGGGAGCATTTATGTATTGCTTAGATACCGCTCAATGTTTGTAATAAATGTTATTACTGCCAAGTAATTAGGAGCCTACAGGGTCACACACAATATTATATCAAGCTGAGATTATTGCTAATTAGTTGGACTAAATAGCAATAATGAATTGATTGGACTAAGTGTAAACTGTGCTCATTAGTTGGACTAAAGAGCAATTATGGGCTAGTATGTAACTAGTCCCACATTGTTGGATTTGTGGGCAAAGAGGAATTTCTCTAGCTATAAATAAGATTTATAGGCTATGAAAACTCATGCTTAATTAATTCCTACACAACACAGTTTACTAGAGAGTTAGAGATAAAGGAGAAAATGAGTTTTTCTCTTTCTAGGGTTCGGCCTAGGGCTTGGTGCCGCCCCTCTTGGAGCCGTTGGCCACCATGGATGCCGCCCACCTTCTTGCCCACTGCATGGTGATGTCGTGGCTCTCTCCTTGCCTCTGCTAGGATGTGATCCAGCACAAGTCCAAGTTCATCATTCTTCTCACGATTGCTAGAACCATTGGAGAAGAAGCCCGGTTGAGGTCTATTCGTGTGGATACCGTAGGGACTTAGCTGCTATTCTTTGTATTTGATCGTCACCAGCCTGGTATGGCTGAGGTAACCTTTCTTCCTTTCATCATGTCTATGATAATTCACCTGTGATCCTTGGAGGGGTTTGAGCAGAATTAAATTTTGTAATTCCGCTGCGTAACCTGCATCAACACCCCCCGGTTGATAAATTGTTGAATTTGTTCTTGCTTTATCATGATTTTTGGTTTTGTTTTTTCGGACTTGTAAGATAGAATTGATAAATTGCTAACTTTGATTGATGCATGATACATGCTATTTTAATTGTGTCAAGAACTTGATAATTATTATGGAATTTTTATGGACAATTATGGTCAAGTTTTAAAGTCAATTAATCATGAAAGTGTGTAATGTAGACTAAATACAGGACCTAAATACTCTAGAAGGGGGTTTGAATAGAGTATTGGAACTTTTTTTTAAAACTCAAAGTTTAACAGAAATACTTTGTGTGAAACTCAAATCTCAAGGCCTTGAGATTTTAGTAAACCGTCTGAAACTTTCAAAGGCAAAATAGAAAGCTTCAAGGCCTTGAACTGTAAACAATTCTAAACAGCTTTTAAACCCTAGTTTGATTTGAGTTGTGAGCAGCAGATAATAATCAAACTGTAAAGCAAAGAACACAAAGCAATTTACAAAGTTCATTCCCAATGGATCTAATCTCTGCCCGAGGGATCTAATCCCACAAGGATTGGGCAAACACTTCTTATTACTCACACAGAAACAGCCCTAGATATTCAAGCCTAAGTGATTTCCCTTACACCTATACAGCTTGTGGTTCCAAACCTATCTAGTTCCAGCTACTAACTGTTGAGCTAACAAGAACCTCTTGTTGTTCACTTGAACAACCAACCACTAGGTTTAGTGAGGTTTAAGATAATCTAAAGATACACATAATAAAGTACAAGTGAAGAACACAGTAAGAAGATGAGTTGTTGAAGCCTGGATGTGTTCTTCTGGAAAACTGGATTAATTTGATCTTCTGGAATCTGGATTGAAGCTTGAATGATTGTGTGTTTGAATGAATGATCTCCCACGAATTTGTCACACCTCTCAGAGTATTCTGCAAGCCTCTCTCTGTTCAAAATTCAAACCAGTCTCTTTTATCCACAGCTGCAACTGATTGAGAGATTTTAGGATCTCAGTTCCTACAAATCTTCTTTCTGTTTTCAACTGAAATTCAAACAGCTCTAAGTGGATATCCGTTGGAGTTTGTTGATATTGCTCCTGCACGTTTAACAACCCTGCAACAGCATTGAAACACAGCAACAACAAAATCCAGAAAGATAACAGTGCTATGACTGTTTGGTTATCCAGTTTCTGATAAAACTGTTTAACAGATTAGAACAGTAACCTATATATCTTCTAATACATATGAATCATGAAAAATAAGTTTAAGGCACTTAGAATTGATTAAATAGTCATAATACTAAGAATCACAACCTGCAAGAAAGAATCAACTTAGTTCTGTAAAAAACTGTCAGCAGCTCAAGGCACATCTCAAGGCCTTGGAGCTCTGAACCTTCTTCACAGAAATTCAAAGTTTAACCCATATAACTTGAGATTCTTCCTGTTCTGATCACCTGTTGTGTTAGATATATAAATAGTGCAATCCAAAAGTATATGCAGTAAACCACTGATCTGTATAATCAAATATCCAATCTGCAACACATATTTGTTAGAACATATAGCAGAATAGAAAAACTCTCAAGGCTTTGAAGTTCTGTCAATTTCTCAAGGCCTTGAAGTATCTGAAATGCCTTGCTGCTTATGTTCTTGTCTTTTTCTTTCATCACTCAAAACAATTACCAACCAAAACACATTCAAGGGTCTTTGACTCAACAATCTCCCCCTTGATACAAGACAAAACCTACAGTCTTGTATAGATCTTCCTGCCACTCATATTCAAAATTAGATAGTCACAAAATGCATATACAATATACAATAATTGCAAAACAGATAACCAGCAAAAATAAAAATTTCATATTACCATAGAAACATACACAACTGATTAAGCCACAAAACAACTATGTATTATTATTATTCAAAAACTGCAAACACAATACCACATTATTTCTCCCCCTTTTTGACTTTCATCAAATAAGGATGAAGAAATTTTGGATCATTACTCAGAGTCTGGAAAAAAAAACTTAAAACAAAATTTTAGCTAAAAATTCAAGGCCTTGAGAACAAAAAAGAAAGAAGATAAAGAGATAGAGGTTCAAGGCTTTGGCAAACTCTGATCTTCACTTCTTCTTTGATGTCTGGCCTTTCTCAGAGCCTTCTCCAATTTCTTCTTCACTTGCAACATCTTCAGCAGACTGATTACCTTCTTGTTCAGCTTCCACTTCAGCAACCACTTCTTGGATTATCTCATCCACTTTCTTCTTAGCCTGTACTGAATCCACCTCTGTAGCTGCATCAACACATGTGTCTTCACCAGCATCTTCTTCATAAGTTTGTTCATACAAATCTTTTGAAGTAAGCACCACTGGAATTGGCTTCTTCTTCTTCTTTAGAAAATCTCCCAGCCTTTCCTCCGAATCCACACTGGTGTCATGACTAGTAGCAGAAGGTATCTTCTCCAGATTCAAGCCGTTGATGAGAACATCCAACTTTCCATTCACAACATTCATCAAACCCTTGAACTGGTTGAATTCAGTTGACAGATCAAATAACCTTTGTCTAAGATCTTCAATCTCAACCTGCTGATCTTCAAACTTCTCAACCAACACAGAGTAATCCTCATTGGCTTGTCCTTTCCCAGATCCAGCCCCCTTAGGCTTCACAAACTCCTTCTCAGCAAGTTCTTCCTTTGACAAATCTGAATAAAACTTCCAATGCCCTTTCCCAGTTTGAACTACTCCAATCAACTGAAGTGCAGTCTCATCTATCAACCCAAAACCTACAGTAATCTTTTCCTCTCCTTTCACAGGTACATCAAAATATTCAAAGAAAAGAGGTAACAGGTTGGCATAGGGAAGAGGATGGTTTCTAGTCCTTGTTTCACAATAAATCATATGCTCCATAACAACTGTTGGCAAGTCTATCTCAAACCTATGAGAAATCAGATACATCAAGATCAGAACCTCATCAGTCACTAACTCCCTTGAGTTCTCCCTAGGAACTACACTCCTCATCAGAATTGTAAACAAGATTTTGGCTTCACAGTTGAGCACAGAGTGTGTCAACTGCTTTGGACTAGAAGGAACTCCTTCAATAAAGAACATCTCCTTTGCCTTATCCTGACACTCCTTCCTATCAGGATATTCTCCAACATTGTATTTTCTAGGAATGCCCAAGACTTTGGCAAAAGTCCTATGATCTAACCTCAAATCCACACCAGCCACTTTTGAAGTTAACACCATTTTATCATCACCTTCAGAAACTAAGTTCAGATAAAATAACCTAGTTAACCTAGGATAGGCCTTTGAACTAGGATTTAACACCTTCCAAACAGCACTTTCTCTTAACTTTCCATGTTGTCTATGTCCAACTTATCCAATAATTCATCAGAAATCATACTATAGAAAGCTACCTTAGATGAAGCATATCCTTGCATCCATACAGTTCTAACCTCAGAACTAACAAACCAGTCTGTAGGAAGTACATTCTTACCTTGATATACTTTCTTAGTTGCAGCAGCAACTTGCTTAACCCTAGTTTTATTTTCTGAGGGTTTGGTCTTTTCTTGTCCTCCTTCAGTTGGTTTCTTCTGGCTTTCCTGAGTTGATTTCCCCTTTTCCTCTTCACCAGTCTTTTTCTTTTCTCCCCCTTTCTTCTTCTCTGACCTAGGTTGATCACCACCCCGTGTCTCTTGTTGTGGATCAATGCTTGAGCCTTCATCTCCCTTCTCTGTTCTGGACTTCTTTTCAGGAGGAGTATCCTCATGCAAACTCTGAGTATTTTCTGAATCTGCATCAGAAATCACTATCTTCTCCTTCTTATTTGCTCTCTTCTTGGATCTGCCAGAGGGATTTCCCTGTTGCTTAATTCTGGCTGATTTGCGCTCCATTTTGGGGTTTAGGGTTTTGAGAAGAGAATGTGATTGAGAGGAATTGAGAGAGAGATAGAGTAGAGTCGTAGAGAATTGAGAGAGAATGAGAAGAAAAAGCCCTGACTTTCAGCTTAAGTAGGTTGAAAAGGATGAGTCATAAAAGGACTCTGCTATATCAACATGCAAAATAGAATCTTGAAAAATATTTTTTGGGATATTTTAGAAAATTCTCTGAGTAATTAAAATATTATACAATTATCTAAAAATATAAGATATGATATTTGATGATCATTTTTTTTTAAAAAAAAATTACAGATATTATCAAGACTTGGAGAACAATCTCAAGGCCTTGAGATTTTCTGGAGTTGGAGAAACTTCAAAGCTTTGAGCTATACTTTCAAGGCTTCAGAAAGTATATTCTCAAGGCTTTGAGATTACAACACATAAACACATATAAGTACTAATACTCCCCCTAAACCAATGCATCCTTGTTTAACATCCCCAATTCAAGCCTTAGATATGAAAACCTATCATCTGGAAAAGGTTTAGTGAAAATATCAGCAATCTGCATTGAAGTAGAGATAAAATTTAAAACAACATCACCTTGCTCTGCATGATCTCTAAGGAAGTGATGTCTCACATCTATGTGCTTGGTCCTTGAGTGCTGAACTGGATTCTTAGAGATTGAAATAGCACTTGTGTTGTCACAATGAATAGGCACATTTCTGAAATTATAGCCAAGATGTCTAAGTTGCTGAGCAATCCATAGCACTTGTGAACAGCAAGCACCAGCTGCAATATATTCAGCTTCTGCAGTTGATAATGCTACATAATTTTGCTTTTTGGAATGCCAACTGATCAATGAAGATCCAAGAAATTGACAGCATCCAAAAGTACTTTTCCTGTCTACTTTATATCCTGCAAAATCTGCATCTGAATAGCCACTCAACATAAAATTAGATCTTCTTGGATACCACAGCCCTAAGTCTCTGGTTCCATTCAAATATCTAAAAATTCTTTTGACTGCAGTTAAATGACTTTCCTTAGGTTCTTCTTGAAATCTAGCACACATACAGACACTGAACATAATATCAGGTCTGCTAGCAGTTAAATACTATAGTGATTCAATCATACCTCTGTATTCCTTTTGATTCACACTCTTACCATTTGGATCTTTGTCTAAAGAGAGTGATGAACTCATAGGGGTCTTAAGCACCTTGGACTGTGACATATTGTACTTATTCAATAAGTCATTGGTATATTTTCTTTGATGCAAAAAAATCCTTTCTTCATTTGTAAGATATGAAGTCCAAGAAAGAAATTCAGTTGACCCATTAGGCTCATCTCAAACTCCCTGCACATCAGACTAGAAAACTCTTTTGAAAGAGCATCATTAGTAGCACCAAATAAAATATCATCTACATAAATCTGAACTACTAACAGATCACTTTGATGGTGTTTAATGAAAAGAGTTTTGTCAACTAAGCCTCTTTTGAATTTGTTTTCAAGTAGAAATTTTGAAAGTCTGTCATACCAAGCCCGTGGAGCTTGTTTTAAACCATAAAGAGCTTTATCCACTTTATAAACATGATCAGGAAAATTTTCATCTTCAAAACCAGGAGGTTGTGCTACAAAAACATCTTCTTGTAAATATCCATTCAGAAAAGCACATTTAACATCCATTTGATAAAGCTTTATGTGATTGTGAGATGCAAATGCAAGAAGTATTCTAATAGATTCTAACCTGGCAACAGGAGCAAAAGTCTCCTCATAATCTATACCTTCTTCCTGATTATATCCTTGAGCTACCAGTCTGGCTTTATTTCTTACCACTTTGCCATTCTCATCAAGCTTTTTTCTGAATACCCATCTGGTTCTAATAACTGATTTATCTTAAGGTCTGGGGACCAGATTCCAAACTTTGTTCCTTTCAAACTCATTCAGCTCACTCTGCATTGCAATGATCCATTCTGCATCTTCTAGTGCATCCTTGGTATTCTTAGGCTCAATCAAAGATACAAATGCACTAAAAGCACACAAGTTCTTTAACTGTCATCTTGTCTGAGTTCTAGTTGATGGATCTAATATAATGTTATCAGCTGGATGGTCTGCAAGGTACTTAAACTTCTTTCTCGGTACCCAGGAGTATTCTCCTTCAAGGCTTTGAGTCCTTCACACAGTAGAGGGAGCATCATAGAAAGTTTCAGCTTCTGTCTCAAGGCTTTAAGATTTTGGTTTAACAGGAGGTTCAAGGCCGTGAGATTCTGCTGATTTATTCTGCACATTAGTTTTACCTTTGTCTTCTTTCACAGCATCATCATCTGATTCATGCTTGTTCAAATCTGGATCAGAAAAACTTTGACTCAGAGAATCCTTAGTACTTTCATCAAAAATACATGAATGCTCTCTTCTGACGCGATTTCTTAACGCGTATGCGCAAGTGCACGGTCAAGTAATATAGGGGTGGTATTTCAACCCCGAGTTATCGATCCCACGAGGACAGACTTTAGATTATCTAATTAGTTCCTTACTTTAGAGTATGGTGTAGGAGGAAAGATTTGATTGATTTTAGAATTTAAATAACAACTAAGCTAATATTTGTATTTCTTATTTTTAAGAAACAAGTTTGGAGAAACTAGGCAATCTCTAGATCACCTAGGGCTGTAGACGATTTTCGGATTATCTGAGCAACACATTAACTATATTTTAACTAAGCTGGGTAACAGCGCTGACTATCTCCTATCGGTCTCAAGTCATTCTACTTCACGGTAGACTACGATCTCCTATCGGTCTCTTGTGTCTACCGGTCCGTTCTAGTAGGCTAACGACATGCACGACAACGGGTCCCGTCGGTCCACCGTTGCACGCAACATTCGAATCTCCCCTACCGAATCTACCCACACTAGCCAATCCTAACACATCTCTTCTCAGTCTCAGTGATACGGGATTGATGTTCAAGTCTCATTTTAGTTAGTTAGAATCACTGTCGTGCATTCACTAACTAAGCAGTGTTTCCGGTTAGCTACTCCATTAACACTGAGTATTAAGCACAATACATGAACAATTGAATTAAAATATTGCTAAATTTAAGCATGAATCAACTATTGAACAAACCCTAGTTCTCGAACCCTAGTTTTATCTCATAATCGTGTCACTTAATTAGGATTACTAACATAAACAAGAAACTAGAATTGATTCAAAAGAAGAAATCAAGAAATCGTGAAGCAAAGACCAAATCCGGAAAAATATCATCGTTTACATGAACCCTAGACTCTCAAAGAGACGCCTAGCAAAACGTATAGCTAATAATAATCAACCAAACAAGACTTACAAGTTTCTCCATACAAAGATTGAGAGAGAAAAAGAAGAAGATGAAACCTAGAGCTTCAATGGAGGAGGAGTCATCCTCTTGTGCGTCCGTCTCTTCTCTTCCTCACGTTCGTTGCTTTCTTCCCCCAATGAATCTTCTCACGCTGATATCCTCGGAAATCAATCTCTTCCCCTTAATAAATAAGCTCCCATGTATTAATTATTCCCAAATTAGGTTTTAGGAAATAATTAATATGAAACTACGTAGTTTTGAGCCAAAGCTAGCCTATTGTCCTTCCTTCCCCGTCCGTGTGATTTTTCTTTAAGGAGATCACATGATCTGAAATTCCTGATCATGCGACCTCAGGTGAGTTGCGTCCAGGACTTTTTTTTCCTTCAATCAGATCACAAGATCAGCCAAAACCAGATCGTGCGATCTCCTTAAGCTGAACGCACGATCAGCCACTCAAGTCGTGGAAACAGTGAGCTCCCTCAATTGTTCCGCACAAAAAATTCTAAGTATCAGACCAGGTCGCACAATCTGAAATTCCTGATCATGCGACCTACTGGCAATTTTCCCTCGCTTCTTTTTCTCTTTTTCTCTTGATTCCTCTTTGCCTGCTCTGTTTTCTTCTTTCACTTTCTTGAGCTTTAGTCGTGTTCGGAAGTTCGTTCTCCTATCCGCTTCGCACGTTCCGTTTCGTGTCAAAATAACATGAAAAACACCCGTGCGATCAAACGTGACAAAATAGCATACATTAACACGAGAAACGCCCGGATTAGCAATTTAAAGCTCAAATCTAAACTTACTCAATTTCCTCAAGTTCATAGTGTATTTCTAATATAATCTACCCGAAATTACAACAAAACGGTACACAAACGTATAAGAAATATAACTCTAATGCAGAGTTATCAAATCCCCCACACTACCTTTTTGCGCGTCCCGAGCAAAATCAATCCTTACACTACGTTTTAAATCCACCGAATTGCATAAAACTTTACTAGCCATGTGACACAAACAACACACACACCCAATGCAATCTACATGACTATACAATGCAACTCGATTATAGAATAATGCAAGAATTAAACAACGCAAATTTCTTCTTTAAAGAGATCGGGCAATCTCGCTATCACTAACCAAAATCATCAAGTTCTCACTAGTCTCTTTTGCAATTCACACAACCGCAATAAGGAATTGAAAATACAATGATCCTACGCACAAGCTCACTAAGGGGTCCCCAAACATCCACCAAACTCAATCTAAGATCCGGGCACGTCCTTTAGCTCAGAGGGTCTAGGCACCCTTAGTACTATACTACTATAGTAGTCTTTCGTCGCTAAGTCATATGAGGTTTTCAGACCCTCTTAGCCGTTATTGCATTGAATGCAAGTTGTCCCAGTGACGGGAGACACAACTCCGTGTAATACGGCTTGACTTTAATTTTCCTTAGACACTCTAATTGGTTTGAATCCGAATTCCCCGCGCTAACAGGGGCACATTAGACTGTTCACCGTACCTAGTCCGAGAGAAGGTTTTGATTTTTTTTTCATTCTCTTTCAATTTATTTCAGCCGTGCATTTAGAGAAAATAAGTGTGGGCTTTTTCGATTAGCTCTTGAAACCGCCTTAAGAGATGGTGGTGTACACTCTCTAACTTCACTTAGGCTAGAACAGCATACCACATCAAACCAACTCTACACGAAGGTCCACCCCAGATTTACAAGAGGCCACAAGTTTCCACTCGAAAACAGACTATTCAACTACCCCAAAGACCAAATCCTCCTAGCACAATAAAGGAACTAAAGGTATGCCCTCGTCTTCTTTCCACTTTTCCCTGAATATCCGGGACTTCCTTTCGTGAAACTAGTGCGCAAGATACTAAAAATTAAGGTTTTCCCCACTACGGTGCTTCCTATTCATTGAGACTCTTTCACTGAACTCTCTCTGGTTTCAAGCTTCATCAATTGCCCAACTCATTTTTTTTTAAGTTTTATGGATTTTCTTTTTTTTTCTCTATTTTTTTCTTTTCTCATATTGTCCTAAACTCTATATGCTTTTGGCCAACTCGATTAATCACAAGTTTTGGGTAGGAGACTCATTAAAGTAAAAGTGCAAAGAAATACATACTAACAATCCTAACACAATACGACACTATATCAAACACTCTACACTAACCACACGTACTACACAATACGACACCACTGCATGTAACTGGCGATGCATAATTGACATGGCTAGCAAAATATACACAACACCCCCCCCTACACTTAAGCGTTTCGTTGTCCTCAACGAATTTAGAGATCAAGTACGAGGTGTCCTCGCTTAAATGTGCAGGCGGTGGATCTACATAATTATGGATCCAAACTTAGAACAGAGAGAGAGTTAGAGGTATCTGAGTGCCCGGACCTACATGGGCACCGTTGCCGCGAAACTGCAACAAGAAGGGGTCTTGTGGACCGTTGACAGTTTCCGGAAAAGTCTCACCTCGCGTCCGGATTCCGATGCGCCTACTCAACATTCTATCATACGCATCAAGAAGGGGAATCCGTAGCGTCTTCTGTACCTATGTCCCTACACACTGATTGAAAATATTAAAGCAACTCTCTCTCACCCCTCAAAATCATATGGAGAACTAAAAGAAAGAACATAAATAAATAGCATCCTACTCTACATTAGGTTGCCTCCCAAGCAGCGCTTGTAATTTAAGGTCGACAGCCCGACCCGGTTACCTCAACCGACAAGGATAGTGGAGGCTGCTTTATCCCTCCACTTCTTCTTCTTCCACCATATCTTCTCAAGAACTTCACGTGCACCCCTGTGCTCTGAAGAAGGTGGACAATTGTGGAAGCTGACTGCTTTCATTTTGCAATTGATCTTCTTGAGAAACTTCCACCAAGTACCACTGGGCTCAAATGAATCTCTGGACATAAAATCATCCCAGTAATACCTCATATGTGCTAGATTCTCTTCAAATGACCCATGCAATTCATCCACACCCGCACACTTGTTGATTTCCAACTCCTTGACTATGGCATATGGATCATCAATAAAGTCGCCAATATGACAAGGAATTGAAAATTTATCATGATGCTCTTTCCCATAAGAATCTCCATACACAAGTCTTTCCAACTCATCACAGACTTGATTAATATGAGATACGGAGAATTCTTCGAAAGTATGAGTAGGGGCTTTTACCTCAATAGGTATGGGAACAAGTGAATCATCAGCTTCATCGTCGGCACCCCACAGGCTTCCAGTGCCGGTGTCTTTCCATTCATGCCAAGGAAGTGATGGCTCTTGCAGTTTTGGCTGGCAATACGGAATGTCCTCCCATCTTGGGCACACAGGTCCACCCCAGTCTGAATCAGAGTATGAGTCCTCATAAGTGGCGGTGTCCACCAATGGTTCCTGGACACTGCAGTCTTTGTTCGGCTCAGGTATCTCTTCTTCCACTTGTGGTGGGGATGATGAAGGTTCAATGTGAGGCTCAGTGTCATGTGGCAAGGGATCCTCTTGTGGCTCTTGAATACTAGATTCCCCTCCTGTTGGCAGTTTTTCTATTCGTTTCTTTATCCTCTCCAACATCTCCCTCACGTATTCCTTACCTGTGGCAAAATCCTCTTGTTGTAATTGTGAAACTATGGAAAAAAATTTGGCGCACACTTCGATGTCATTCATAATACTACGCCGTTCAGCCATAATTGCTAATGAGTTTTCCTGGTGCTGATGAAGTTGGGGGGCATGTACTCGACATGAGTCTCTACGGTCGTGCCAAATGCCGCATACGTAGCACCAAGTTATGCATGCGTCATCGTCTTCATGGTTACCCCTGCAGTGGAAACAGTAGGGGGGACCGGAATAACAGTCTTCGCTCCACATGCTTATATTGTCTCTTGCTTCCTGCGTTCCTGAAAAACAGACTCAGAAGACACCCGTGAAGCACAGAGATATATAATAATAATAATAATAATCTTTCACTGTCCCCGGCAACGGCGCCAAAAACTTGACGCGATTTCTTAACGCGTATGCGCAAGTGCACGGTCAAGTAATATAGGAGTGGTATTTCAACGCCGAGTTATCGATCCCACGAGGACAGACTTTAGATTATCTAATTAGTTCCTTAATTTAGAGTATGGTGTAGGAGGAAAGATTTGATTGATTTTAGAATTTAAATAACAACTAAGCTAATATTTGTATTTTTTTTATTTTTAAGAAACAAGTTTGGAGAAACTAGGCAATCTCTAGATCACCTAGGGCTGTAGACGATTTCCGGATTATCTGAGCAACACGTTAACTATATTTTAACTAAGCTGGGTAACAGCGCTGACTATTTCCTATCGGTCTCAAGTCATTCTACTTCACGGTAGACTACAATCTCCTATCGGTCTCTTGTGTCTACCAGTCCGTTCTAGTAGGCTAACGACATGCACGACAACGGGTCCTGTCGGTCACCGCACGAAACAGTCAAATCTCCCCTACCGAATCTACCCACACTAGCCAATCCTAACACATCTCTTCTCAGTCTTAGTGATACGGGATTGATGTTCAAGTCTCATCCTAGTTAGTTAGAATCACTGTCGTGCATTCGCTAACTAAGCAGTGTTTCCGGTTAGCTACTCCATTAACACTGAGTATTAAGAACAATACATGAACAATTGAATTAAAAAATTGCTAACTTTAAGCATGAATCAACTATTGAACAAACCCTAGTTCTCGAACCCTAGTTTTATCTCCTAATCGTGTCACTCAATTAGGATTACTAACATAAACAAGAAACTAGAATTGATTCAAAAGAAGAAATCAAGAAATCATGAAGCAAAGATCAAATCCGGAAAAATATCATCGTTTACATGAACCGTAGGCTCTCAAAGAGACGCCTAGCAAAACGTCTAGCTAATAATAAGCAACCAAACAAGACTAACAAGTTTCTCCATACAAAGATTGAGAGAGAGGAAGAAGAAGATGAAACCTAGAGCTTCAATGGAGGAGAAGTCCTCCTCTTGTGCGTCCGTCTCTTCTCTTCCTCACGTTCGTTGCTTTCTTCCCCCAATGAATCTTCTCACGCTGATATCCTTGTAGAAATCAATCTCTTCCCCTTAATAAATCAGCCCCCATGTATTAATTATTCCCAAATTAGGTTTTAGAAAATAAGTAATATGAAACTACGTAGTTTTGAGCCAAAGCTAGCCTATTTTCCTTCCTTCCCCGTCCGTGTGATTTTTCTTTAAGGAGATCACATGATCTGAAATTCCTGATCATGCGATCTCGAATGAGTTGCGTCCAAGACTTGTTTTCCTTCAATCAGATCACACGATCAGCCAAAACCATATCGTGCGATCTCCTTAAGCTGAAATCATGATCAGCCACTCAAGTCGTGGAAACAGTGAGCTCCCTCAATTGTGCCGCACAAAAAATTCTAAGTATTAGACCAGGTCGCACGATCTGAAATTCCTGATCATGCGACCTGCTGGCAATTTTCCTTCGCTTCTTTTTATCTTTTTCTCTTGATTCCTCTTTGCCTGCTCTGTTTTCTTCTTTCACTTTCTAGAGCTTTAGTCGTGTTCCGAAGTTCGATCTCCTCTCCGCTTAATCGCGCACGTTCCGTTTCCTGTCAAAATAATATGAAAAACACCCGTGCGATCAAACGTGACAAAATAGCATAAATTAACACGAGAAACGCCCGGATTAGCAATTTAAAGCTCAAATCTAAACTTACTCAATTTCCTCAAGTTCATAGTGTATTTCTAATATAATCTACCCGAAATTCACACAAAACGGTACACACACGTAGAAGAAATATAACTCTAATGCAGAGTTATCATCTTCCACAATCTTGGTTTTTCTATTGTAAACTCTATAGGCTTTGCTAGTTTGAGAATATCCAAGAAATACACCTTCATCACTTCTAGCATCAAACTTACCAAGATTGTCTCTACCATTATTATGCACAAAACAGATACAACCAAAGGGTTTGAAATAAGACACAGTAGGCTTTCTACCTTTAAAAAGTTCATAGGGGGTCTTTTTCAAAATAGGTCTAGTCAAGCATCTATTCAGCACATAATTGGCAGTGTTAACAACTTCTGCCCATAAAAACTTTGGCAAATTACTTTCAAGAAGCATGGTTCTGGACATATCCTCAAGTGTCCTATTCTTTCTTTCAACTACTTCATTTTGCTGTGGAGTTCTAGGTGTAGAAAAGTTGTGTGAAATGCCAAGCTTTGCACAAAACAAATCAAAGTCAAGTTGGTCAAACTACCTACCATGATCACTTCTAATGGATGCAACATGTAAATTTTTTAAAGTTTGAAGCTCTTTGCACAGTCTAAAAAATTCAGATAAAGCTTCAGTTTTGTCTCTAATAAACATCACCCAAGAAAATCTAGAATAATCATCAATTATAACAAGCATATACCTCTTACCTTTTGGGGTCTGAACTCTCATAGGACCACACAAGTCCATATGAAGCAATTCTAAGGGTCTAGAATTACTTACAAAGTTCTTTGGCTTGAATGAGCTTCTGGTTTGTTTACCTTGTACACATGCCTTGCAAACCTCATCATCTGAAAATTTCTGTGATGGTAAACCTCTTACCAAGTCTTTTGAGATGAGTTTATTCAAGGTATGTATACTAATATGCCCAAGCTTTCTGTGCCAAAGCTTTGAATCTTCCTTCAAGGCCTTGAGACATTTTAGCTTGTCACCTGCAACACTGTTAGTATTCATAGCATATAGATTATATGACCTAGGAGCAGTGAGTATGCAATCACCAGATTTCTCATCTTGCACCACACATTTCTCCTTGCCAAATATAGCTTTATAACCTTTATCGCATAACTGAGAGATACTAAGCAAATTATACTTAAGTACATCTACCAGATAAACATCAGATATAGAATTTGTAGAACCATTACCAATACTACCTATACCAATGATATTGCATTTTGCTTTGTCACCAAGTGTGATTGTTCCTCCAGATTTTTCTGTAAGTTCAGTGAAGAGAGACTTCTTTCCACTCATATGTCAGGAACATCACTGTCTAATATCCATTTCTGATCTTTCAAGGCCTTGGTGACATCCTGCAAAAACAAATCATTGCCTCAACAGGCTGTTAGACCAAGTGCAGAACTTTGAGTCATACTCAGAATCAGCCATATTTGGTGGCTTAATTCCTTTTGGAACCCAAATCAGCCTAACATGTCCCTTAAGCTGATAAGGATAATATATTCCTCATAATATGAGGTTCTGATCTTCTGAAGGGACAAGTTAATCTGACATGACCAATTTTTCCACAGTAATGACATTTTGGAGAATGTCTGCTACCAGATTTGACAAAAGTAGTTTGGCCTTTCTTTGGAAAATTTGGATTATAGCCAATCCCACTTTTATGCATTGATTTTAGACTTCCTCCAAGAATGAGATTCAGATTATGTTCTGAGCCTGTAAACCTAGCTAGGACCTCCTGGACTCTTGAAGTTTCTCAGTCAAAGAACAGATCTGTTGTTCTAAATTCTCAGAATGAGTCTTTAGATCAGCATATCTTTCAGTCAAAAGAGTGTTTTGATCAACAACCTCTTTTATCTGTGTCTTCAAGGCTTTGAACCTGCTGTCCAAGGCCTTGAAGTCCTTTTCAAGCTTTGTCTTAGAAACTTCAACAGTTTTGTTTGAAAAAACTAGGTCCAGGTTTTCTTTTACCTGCTCATGAATCTTAATCTTTAAAGCAGAAATCTCATTTCTGTAACTTTCCTCATTTAAAAATATACTTTTGATAATTTCAGGAAGTACATCAGAAGGACTAGCAAGTAATTTTTGTTACCATATCTTCAATATATTTGTCTGATGAATTTTCCTCATTATGCTTTGCCATGAAGCATAGGTTTGCTTGCTCTTCTTCTGTGTCTGAGTCACTTGATGAATCAGAATCACTCCAGGAAGCCATCATGACTTTCTTCCTTCTGTTGTCACTGTCTTTCTTATGAAAGTTCCTGTTCTTCTTCTTTTGTGGACAGTCCCTTACTAAATGATCTGCATCACCACACTCAAAACAATTCATTACTTTAGTTTTATGTGACTGTGATGAAGGTTTACCTTTGTAGTCCTTGCTGCCTGAGGGTCTTAATCTCTCTCTGTTGTAATCTCTGTTACCAGAGTTTCTTTTCTTTTTGAGAATCCTGGCCAAGGCCTTGGAGATCAATGCTAAAGCCTCTTCATCATCAGGCTCATCCTCAGTCTCAAGACTTTGAGACTTTTCACTGTCTTTTGCCTTAAGTGCTAGGTTCCTGATGTTTTCACTCAAATCACCTTCCGCATCCTTCATAGACATTTCATGAGTGATCAGCTTTCATTGTAGATCATCTAGCTGAAGAAGACTCAAGTCCTGAGCTTCCTCAATAGCTGTTGTCTTTGGCTCCCACTTGGCTTTTGGCAAGCTTCTCAGAATATTTCTGACCCCTTCTTCATTTGAGAACTTCTTTCCCAATGACTCCAGATTGTTCACCACATCAGTGAATCTTTTAAACATCTCCTTGATGGTCTCATCTGAGTTCATCTTGAACAAATCATATTGCCTCAGAAGTATGTTAATTTTGATCTGCTTAACCTGGCTAGTTCCTTCATATGTCACCACCAGTTTATCCCATACTTCTTTGGCACTCTTGCAATTTGACACTCTGTTGAACTCATCTGTATTAAGAGCACAGTATAACAGATTCATAGCCTTGTAATTTTTTGATACCTTTTCCAGTTCAGTAACTGAAAGATTTTCCTCAGACTTGATACATCTGACTCCATCAATTGTAGTGTAGTACTCATGAGGACCATTCTGAACTATTGACCATAGTTCCATGTCTTGATCTATGATGAACATCTTCATCAATGCCTTCCAGTGCATGAAGTTATCACCACAGAAAAATGTAGGTCTGTTGGCTGCCCTTCCTTGTGAGAATCCACCATCTCCTACATTACTCATAGTCACCAGATTGTTAGATCTAAAACAGTGACACAAGCTCTGATACCAATTGAAAGTGTGTAATTTAGACTAAATACAGGACCTAAATACTCTAGAGGGGGGGGGGGGTTGAATAGAGTATTGATTTTTTTTTTCAAAACTCAAAGTTTAACAGAAATACTTTTTGTGAAACTCAAATCTCAAGGCCTTGAGATTTTAGTAAATTGTCTGAAACTTTCAAAAGGCAAAATAGAAAGTTTCAAGGCCTTGAACTGTAAACAATTCTAAACAGCTTTTGAACCCTAGTTTGATTTGAGTTGTGAGCAGCAGATAATAATCAAACTGTAAAGCAAAGAACACAAAGCAATTTACAGAGTTCAGTCCCAATGGACCTAATCTCTGCCCGAGGGATCTAATCCCACCAGGATTGGGAAAACACTTCTTATTACTCACACAGAAACAGCCCTAGATCTTCAAGCCTAAGTGATTTCCCTTACACCTATACAGCTTGTGGTTCCAAACCTATCTAGTTCCAGCTACTAACTGTTGAGCTAACAAGAACCTCTTGTTGTTCACTTGAACAACCAACCACTAGGTTTAGTGAGGTTTAAGATAATCTAAAGATACACAGAATAAAGTACAAGTGAAGAACACAGTAAGAAGATGAGCTGTTGAAGCCTGGATGTGTTCTTCTGGAAAACTGGATTGATTTGATCTTCTGGAATCTGGATTGAAGCTTGAATGATTGTGTGTTTGAATGAATGATCTCCCACGAATTTGTCACACCTCTCTGAGTATTATGCAAGCCTCTCTCTGTTCAAAATTCAAACCAGTCTCTTTTATCCACAGCTGCAACTGATTGAGAGATTTTAGGATCTCAGTTCCTACAAATCCTCTTTCTGTTTTCAACTGATATTCAAACAGCTCTAAGTGGATATCCGTTGGAGTTTGTTGATATTGCTCCTGCACGTTTAACAACCCTGCAACAGCATTGAAACACAGCAACAACAAAATCCAGAAAGATAACAGTGCTATGACTGTTTGGTTATCCAGTTTCTGATAAAACTGTTTAACAGATTAGAACAGTAACCTATATATCTTCTAATACATATGAATCATGAAAAATAAGTTTAAGGCACTTAGAATTGAGTAAATAATCACAATACTAAGAATCACAACCTGCAAGAAAGAATCAACTTAGTTCTGTAAAAAACTGTCAGCAGCTCAAGGCACATCTCAAGGCCTTGGAGCTCTGAACCTTCTTCACAGAAATTCAAAGTTAAACCCAGATAACTTGAGATTCTTCCTGTTCTGATCATCTGAAATTGTGTTAGATATATAAATAGTGTAATCCAAAAGTATATGCAGTAAACCACTGATTTGTATAATCAGATATCCAATCTGCAACACAGATTTGTTAGAACATATAGCAGAATAGAATAACTCTCAAGGCTTTGAAGTTTGTCAATATCTCAAGACCTTGAAGTATCTGAAATGCCTTGCTGCTTAAGTTCTTGTCTTTGTCTTTCATCATTCAAAACAATTACCAACCAAAACACATGCAAGGGTCTTTGACTCAACAAATCATCAATTCACTGTTCATTTACTTTGTAATCGGAGTTATAATTTTCTTTAAAGTATTTGATTTTACAAGAGTTTTCCAACTATATGTGAAATTACTGTAAGAAAAAATTACCTTGGCCCTCCCACCTAGGCCTGTCAATCTCAGCCCAGCCCACCAACCCGCCCATGCCCATTGTGATTAAACGGGTTCAAACCCACCCATATAACAAAGTGGGCTTCTTGGGCTTTCCCATTTTAACCCGTCTCTTATGTGGGCGGGCATGGGTTAATAATCAAGCCCCATGTAACCCGAATTTGACTTGGATCTGCCTGTGTATATTCCCTATCCCTCTCAGTCGTATATTTCTCTTTCTCTCTCTTCCTCTGTGTGGTACGGCGGTGCAACGAGAGCTCGCTCCTCCTTCTCTCGTTTCATCAATTTCCGAACAATTTCAGTTTTGTTGCTTCAGATATCTTCTCTCTCTTCCTCTGTGTGGTACGGCGAATCACATCCTTCAATCGAGTTCCAGAATAATCTGAAGATATCGTCCTACTCATCCTCATCAGCTGGGTCTTCTTGCCCGACGAAAATCCCAGAGATCGATCTCAGAAGGAAGCCATTCAGGTATGCCTGCAAGGTGTTCGATTCAATGCCTGACTCAGTCGATGTTGTTTCTGGGTTGCTTTCACAGACTGGAATTCCCTTTTCGCTAGACCCCAATCTCTACTTGGTAGATATTGCAGCGAAAACGAAAACCCAATTGGAGGACATGTTTTATTTGATCAATCACATGGTGAAATTCATTCATCAGATGTTGGTGTGTGGTAGTAAAGTTAATACTTAATACTAACATGGGGAAGAATTTTGGGTTGCTGTAGGTGATTGAAATGAGGGTTTATCTTCCTCTGTGTGGTACGGCAACGGTGTTGGTGCTGGGCTAAATGGGCGGGCATGGGTTTGTATAGACCCATCATAGCCCGCTCATTTGACCCATGCATGTTAAATGGGCAGGGCGGGCTGGGCTCGTTCATGCTTGAACCCGTTTTTAAACGGGCGCAAACTGCCCAACCCGCCCGTTTGACATGCCTACTCCCACCTATTAAAATTTTCTGGGTCCGTCCCTGTAGGAGGATAAAGAGAGGAAACAGAGTGGTACTTAGTCTATTCTCTCTCTATCTTCCATGTTTGACTTTTTCTTCCGTAACCGGGTCACTTTGACCCAGTTATTTAGATAGCAAGACGATGCAATTTTTTGATAATTATTTTGTGGTAATGTAGAATAAAGTTTACTCAACAACACCTTGTAAAGTTTACCAAATTCTTGTATCGTTTTACTAATCAAATTACCGAATCAAAGTGACCCGGTGAATAGTAAAAAATGCAAACTTCGAAAATAGGTAGAGAACAGAGGAAGTATAAAAGAAGCCGTCGAAGACACTTACAAACAGACAGGTATGAGACTCTTCACATTTTTTTCTCAATAATGGGACACTTCACGTGAAATTTTGAGATCAAATCTGATGTTGATTTTTTTTGGGGTTAGAGTCTAGAGGGTGACTTTATTGAATGGAGTGGTTGGCCTATACCACCTATGTTTCCACTCTTTTCACTCCATTCTGATTTTTTCCCTCGGGTCACTTTGACCGAGTGATTTGAATTGCAAAACCGATATAATTTTTTGATAATTTTTACACCGTATTACACAACATCACAAAATATTTTCAAAACAAATTTGCATCCTATTGATATTGAAATTATCTGGTCAAAGTGACTTATTGAATTAGTGATAAAAGTCAGTTTGGAGTGGAAGAGAGGTAACTGGCTAGTACCACTCAGTCTCTGCTCTTCCTCCCCATCCTAAATTTGACTCGTATCTGGATTATTTTGACCGGGTGATTTTAATAGCAAAATGACGTGATTTTTTGATTATTTTTCTGTCGTGTTATAGGGCAACATTAACTCTACAACACCATGAAAAAATTATTTAAAAATTACATCATTTTACTATCCAAATTATCGGATTAAACTGACTAGTGAATAGTGATAAAAATCAAATTGGAGAGATAGAGGTGGGATACTCAATACAGCTGTAACTTTATTGTCACCCAAATCATTCACTTTATTCGTTGTCCCTACGACTTGAATATATCCCACATGCAATTCTCCGGCCACATTGGGTTATCAGGTCAAATTTCTGAATTGGCCATGAAAAGAAAGAGACCCGTGACCCAAAGGAATTTAAAGTTAGGTGGGATTTTGAAATCAGATCTTTTAACTGCAAAATACCAACTAACTTCAATTTTCTTTCAGTTACAAGTCTGTTTAATTTTTTTTTAGTCTGAACTCATACATAAAGTTGCTCCTTGTTGAAAAAGTACTCTAGAACTTGCAATCCTATATAAAGAAATAAGCAAATATGAAAACACATGTATTTTTGTACTACCTCTGTTTCTTCGGATTGTCTTATTTGACTTTTTAACCCGTAACTGGGTCATTTTAACTCGCTGATTTAGATAGCAAAGCAACACAATTTTTTGAACTTTTTTCATTGTATTATATAATAAAGTTTACTCTACATGACCATGTAAATGTTACCAAATTTTTGTATCGTTTTACTAATCGAAACACCGGGTCAAAATATTCTAATGAATAATGACAAAAAGTGAACTAGGCTGAAAAAGAGAAAACATAGGTAGTACTTGTTCATCGTTTTAAAAACGGTCAAAAGACACTTCCACCACCTCAGGTTTGATGCAAAGGTATTTTCACCCCTTCATGTTGGGAAATGACCCCTTCACCCTTTTAAGTTTGAATTTGAGGACACTTGCACCGCAGTCAGTCATATCATACTATAAGATAGCAAATTTGTCCCTTGAGTTACTATAGTGACGGACAACTACTCCCAGGTTAACTATGTCACATTTGGGGAGTGTAAATATAATGAAATTTGACAAACATAAGAGTTAAAGTGTCATTTCTCAAACTAAGAGGGGTGAAAGTTGTTATAACTGAAGTACCGAGACCGAAACGAATAAAAGGAAACAAAACAAGTTCAAGACACAAAGATTAACGAGGTTCACTAACAAATTCGTTATCTACCTCAACGGACAGGAAATTAGACTTTTATTACTGATGGGAGAAACACAGAATACCAGAATATTCACCACCCACAAGTTACGCCACGACCTATAGTCTTTATATAGACCTAAGACCCTAACTTGCAGCCTAAGTAACCCAGAAACCTTCCCAACAGGCAATTAAACTAATAAATCGCCCCTCTCCGATCTTGGTAGTAAGACCAACCCCTCTAGCCGTACGACCGGTAGAGTGTTCCTCATGCGGCTGCTTGCTTCCTTGTCTCCTTCTCTTTGATGCTTGTCCGATTTGCCAGATGCTTGGAGTTATTCCCAACAAATCTTATAACTCAAATCGTCCTATCAACTTGAATCAGAACCGATGCTTATCTCCAGAGATTAAAGCGGATGCGCCTACCAGAATTAGAAACGAGCACGCCTCCCCAGATGGGCCGAACGTTGCTCCAACTCCCATGTGTCCCTGCTACGAATGAGCAAACACCCCCCAGAAATGGATACACCTATAGAAACAAAAACACGTGCTCCGCCCAGAACCATATATGAACTGATGCTTATCTCCAGAGTCTAAAGCGGATGCGTCTACCAGAAGTAGAAACGAGCAGGCCTCCCCAGATGGGCCGAACGTTGCTCCAACTCCCATGTGTCCCTGCTGCGAATGCGCAAATGCCCCCCCAGAAATGGATACACCTATAGAAATAAGAGCACGTGCTCCACCCAGAACCATACACGAATACATTCACTGAGACAAAACCACATGTATCCCTGACGCGCGCCAAACAAGCTCCAAACATATGCACCATGATAAGTTCAAGGGGTTATGCCAGACCAGATGCACCATAACCAATGCCAGAATAGGTGTCGTGTCAATTAGACGATGCGCCATAAACTGTGTCAGATGCACCCTGAATTGCCTCAGATGCGCCATAAGACGATGTTCGCCAGATTTCGTGCCTGATGCGAGCCAGAAGCGTGCCACATACATGCTAAAATAGATGCATGCCAGAAACAGACTCATGTAAAATGCGCGCCAAAACCAGATCGCGTGCAAAAAATAGACTCGCGAGCCAGAAGCTTCATGCCAGGAGCCAAATTCATGCCATAAGCAGACTGCGCCTGAACGCAAGTTGCTTGAACGGCAGTTGCATGTGAAGGCCAGATGCACGCCGGAAACGAATGTGCGCCACATGTGCCAGATGCCAGATGCACCTGCACGCCATATTTGCTCGCCCGAATCAGATGAACACCGGATGCTCCATAAGAGGAGCCCATATGCCCCCCAAGGGGCTCAGATGGTGGGTGTACATGCGTCGCCTTGTTTCAGAGGCCAACAAACTAAACATGTTTCTCTCCTTACTATATCGATCTTGATTGCTGAACCAAACATTGTTCTTGATGAAATCTAAAACCCAACCCTGGGAAGCCTGTGTGAATGCTCCATCTGAATCGCGAAGTTCTAGCTTTGAATTACACCGGATTCTAAACCATATCTCTCATTTCCACCTGAATATTGAAAAAATATTGCTCTAATATCAAATTGTTGTAACCGGAGTACCGAGACAAGAACGAATAAAATAAAATGAAACATGATAGAAACATAGAGATTTAACGTGGTTCACTAACGAATTCGCTATATCTACCTCCACGTACAAAAATTGGAATTTTATTATTGATTGGAGAAACACAGAATACCAGAAAATGCAACACCACAAGTTATGCCATGACCTAAAACCTTTAAATAGACCTAAGACACTAACTTGCAGACTAAGCAACCTGAAAACCTTCCAAAACGGACAAGGAAACAAATAAACCGCCCCAGCCTCCGATCATAGTCGTACGGCCAACCCCTCTAGTCGTAGCAACATCAAAGTGCTCCTACTGCTGCTGCTTGCTTCCATGTCTTCCCCGCTTTGTTGCTTGTCCAATCTACTGACCTTGAGTTATTCCCAACAAAAGTTTGTTTGCATCAAATGATCAAACTTGAGGGGTTGAAATTGTCTTCTACCCTAAAAGTACCAAACTTCCATTGTTTAAAAGATTTTATAAGAAATACCAGTTTATATATGTATCTTGTAAATAGCGTCCTGTTTCAACTCGTTTAAGCAAATGCACTGTGTATTGTTTCAGGATCCCTGCTAAACAGGTTAATAATAGAACTACCTCCGTTTCTTCTCTTTCACCTTAGCTTGATTTTTTATCCGTATCTGGGTCACTTTGACTCGGTGATTTGGATAGTAAAACGGTATAATTTTTTGACGATTTTTTCATAGTATTGTAGATTAAAGTTTACTCTACAAGATCATGCAAAGATTAACAAATTTGTGTATCGTTTTAATAACCAAACCACCGAATTAAAGTGACCCAGTAAATAATGTCAAAAAGTAAAGTATTGTGAAAGAGAAGAACAGAGGTAGTATGTTGTGTTCTAACACTGTTTCATTTATTAGCTGTGTTGAGGCCTCTACCAGCTGAAACTGAATATTAAATGTGGTTGTTGACCCGAAACAGAACATCAACCCGAAAAGTACTACTACGCATTCGTAATTTATAAGTTTGCCAACCATAAAATTTCTGCTATCTGACTGTTGTAATTAATTTCCATTTCGTATGCTGGCATCATTCAATTATGTTTACCAACCAATTCCTATGGCTAGTTAAGGCATAAGAACTACGAGTACGTACGGGAGTAGGTGCGGGTGCAGTGAACTCCAAAAAGTCTAGGGTGAATTTGTGATCTAAATCACATGGAGCGGGAGCGAGAAAACGTCTAATTTCAAAAAAAAAAAAAAAAATGATTGCATTTAGAGCGCCATGGGAACGTCTAGTACAATATTTATTTAATATAATTTAGTGCAAAAAACTACCATTTTCATATGAGGAATTGATTTACGGATGATAATCATTTTTATTAAATGAATTGTAGTATTAATTTATCAAATATTTTACTTATATAAGAAAGCATTATATTTCTCAAAAAAAAAAAAGAAAGCATTATCTTTAAGTAGTTGAATTATCAAACTGATAAGTAATAAGTTGAGATTATTCATCAAGTATAGTCCAAACTCCAAACTAATAGTACATTGTCTTTAAAAAGTAATATTTCTTAGAAACATCGCTCTCTATTTTCCGGAACGCCTTTAGAGCGAGGTTTGGGTGTGGGTGCGATGCCCCTTCGAGACGTTTCAGGTGACATAGAGTTGTAAAAAAATCGCATCATTTTGGTATCAAAATCACCCGGTCAAAGTAACCCAAATACGAGTCAAAAATTCAGAATGGGGAGAAAGAACTGGGACGAGTAGTACTATATATAACATGGTGGAGACACAGTTTGAGGGTAAAAACATATTCCACCTACTTCCGAAGCAATTCGGAGATGGAAGAATCGAAAAGTTTGAGAGTTGAGGTTATCAGTACAGAAACAATCAAGCCATCTTCACCTTCTCCAAATTCCGATCATCAAGGAGTCTTCAAGCTCTCCTTGCTGGATCAGTTTACTACTCCATTTCATATACCCTTTGTATTATTCTACAAAGCTAGTACTTGTTTTCCTCCTGGTGAAAGATCCCAGAGGCTGAAATCATCGCTCTCTGAAACCTTAACTCGCTTCTACCCATATGCTGGAAGACTCAAAGACCCCCTCACTATCACTTGCAACGACGAGGGTGTCGAGTTTTCAGAAGCTCGAGTACTCAACTGTTCCCTCGTCGATGTCCTTGAGAAACCTAACCTAGAAGAGCTGAATATTTTCGTTCCTAAGCCATCTCTAGATGATTTAACCACATGCCCTTTGCTTCTCGTCCGAGTGAGCTTCTTCGAATGCGGTGGAATGTCTCTAGGTTTCAGAGGCAGTCACAAGATTGCCGATGCAATAACATTCAGCACCTTCTTTAGTGCTTGGGTTAATATCGCCCTTAAAAATGTCGATGATCCAGCTTTATCACCAGATTTCAGTGCTTCGTCTGTTTTCCCCCCAGCAAATTCATTACCACCTTCACCACAAATCCAGGCAAACCACCACAACCTGCCGCCGCCTACTACTGTAAGTGCATGTTTGGTAACCCTGATTTTAAGAAGTTTTGATTGAAATCGGGCATTTTAATTTAATTCCTTTTGTTTTACAGTTTTGCAATTACGATTAAAATTCTGTTTTGGGCCAATAACCTACAGATTATTTAATCCCCCATTTTGCATATTCTCTCACATCCTGCAGATTTTAATCTCATACCAAACATATTTAGAATTTTCAACTACTTAAGATTTTCAGCTAACTTATTTTCTTCAAATTTTTTCAACTGATTTCATTTGGTACCAAACAGGCCTTAAGAACTGCTAGGTTTGTATTTGGGCCATCTGAACTCGCCACCTTGAAGGCTAACGCCGCTAGCACAAACAACCCACATCCTAGTCGTTTCGAGGCGGTCATAGCTTTTATAGTGAAAACCGCCCTAATATCGAAAAATGAGGAACGGACACGGAAACCGATAAAAATAATGTGGTCCGTAAACCTGCGGTCAAGGCTGCAGCCGCCCCTACCGGAGAGTTGTTTTGGAAATCTGGTTGGAGAGGCGGTTCATGATCTAGACGAGTTTGATGGAAATGACTTGCCTAGTTTAGCTGCTCATCTTAGACGTGGGACGATAGATGCATGCAAAGGATTCATTCAGACGGCGGCACTTAAAGATCTGGACGAACGCGTTGCGAAGATCATTGAGTTTCAGATAAAGGAACGAGAATTGAAAGCCAAACAGAATGCTGGAATGATAGAGTTGTATTCGATAAGTAGTTGGTGTAAGTTGCCGTTTTATGAAGCTGATTTCGGGTGGGGAAGGCCGTTGTGGGCCATCTATGCAGGTTCTCATCCGTTCCCAAACATGATCGGGTTGATGGATACAAGCGATGGAAATGGAGTTGAGGTTTGTGTATCTTTGAAGGAAGAAGAGATGGTTCGTTTCGAAAGTAACCCGGAACTGCAGAAGTATGCCTCCTTTAATCCAAGTGTTTTTAGCTAGTTAATCTGTTGTTTTCACTCTTCTTTCTGTCTACTACTGGTCCTCTTCTTTTATTTCTTTTTCTTTGAGGAACCTTGTTTTATTTCCTGTATGAATGAAAGTTTGTGTTATTACTGGACGGGCCTTTTCAATCGTGTTATTGTAGCAAATTTATAAAAATGAATGTTTCTGTGTTTGATTTCCTCAAGAAAGATATAATTGTGGGTTCCTATACCTTGTGCTTTTTTTTAACAGAAGCACCATAATATTAAATTAAACAACAAGAGCATTACATAAGAACATATGGCGCTACTAACTACATGTTTTTTTTTATCATGAAATAAAATTAAAGCTTTGATCATTTTCTATCCAAACTTGAAAAAACTGAGGGAATTTGTGTCCACATCAACTTCATCCATTTGCAATTAGCGAGAGAGAAAACAGAAGGCAATTTCCGGCCTTTCTCCGGTGAATCGCCGGTCATAATCAGGCGGTCTCCATCAGCCAATAAACTCCGATCTACCTCAAAGAAGTGAAAGGGTCGAAGGAAGGCAGACCCATGGCGGCTCCTTCCCGACCACCGGCAAAGCTCCTGTATCATCAAACCAGCGGCGTCGCGACATCTCGAGAGGCGCGGATTCACATGAAGAGTTGTGGGGACTATAGCCTCCATTCAACTTCTAAAAAGTACGATTTGATCCTATATTTTTTGTACAATATACACTTTAGCCCCCACTGAAATTGTGTAATAGTCTCCTAACACTTAGTTTTTTTTTTCTTAAAATAGTGACTCTCTAAATTTTAGCCCCCACTGAGACAGAATTCTGGATCCACCCCTTCACATCTCCGAGATGTCTGATAATCGTTTCTTGGCCCCTTTGGACTCACAAAGTTGGTCACGTGCGAAGAAGGCGGCTGACGCGGATTACTAACGCGTATTACGCAAGTGCACAGTCAAGTAGTAAGAGTGGAGTATTTTTAGGACTCCGGGTTGTCGAACCCTCGAGGACAATCTCGCAACAGGTTTATATTTAACAATTTAGAGTAGTTCACTAGGTAACCGGAGTAAAAAGTGATAATTTGTGGTGTTGCCACCCCCAAACAAGTGGCTGTAATAAAGTCAGAAATAAATAATAAACTGGAATTAAGAAGAATTCTTAATCAATTAATGGAGAGGACTAGGCAATCTCGCTGATCACCTAGGGTTGTAAACGATTTCCGAATTATCTGAGCAACACGTTAACTATATTCTCACTAAGCCGGGTAACAGCGCTGACTATCTCCCATCGGTCTCAAGTCATTCTACTTCACGGTAGACTACAATCTCCTATCGGTCTCATGTGTCTACCGGTCCGTTCTAGTAGGCTAACGACATGCACGACAACGGGTCCTGTCGGTCCACCGTTGCACGAAACAGTCGAATCTCACCTACCGAATCTACCCACACTTGGCCAATCCTAACACGTCTCTTCTCAGTCTCAGTGATACGGGATTGATGTTCAAGTCTCATCCTAGTTAGTTAGAATCACTATCGTGCATTCACTAACTAAGCAGTGTTTCCGGTTAGCTACTCCATTAACACTGAGTATTAAGCATAGTACAAGAACAACTGAATAAAAATAAGCTAACTTTAAGCATGAATCAACTATTGAGTGAAACCCTAGTTCTTGAACCCTAGTTTATCTCCTAATCGTGTCACTCAATTAGGATTAATAATATAAACAAGAAACTATAATTGATTCAAAAGAAGAAATCAAGAAATCATGAAGCAAAGATTAAATCCGGAAAATATTCATCGTTTACATGAACCCTAGGTTCTCAAATCGAGATGCCTAGCTATGGAGTTTTTAGCTACTCATAGTTGAATAAGCAAAAACAAAGAGTTTCTCCATAAAAATTGATTAAGAAAGGTAGGAAGAAGAAAAAACAAACACTAGAGCTTCAATGGTGAAGCTTGTCTTCTTCCTCTTCGTCTCCTCTTGCTTCTCCTTTTCTTCTCACGTTGATGGCTCCTCTTTTTTTCTTTTTCACGTCTCTCTTCTCTTAATATAGGGTGTATTAATTAATCATCAAACATTATTAATTAATAACCCTAATTCCCATCTTTTTCTCCGTGCGTGCGTTGGTTCTGCTAGCAGATCGCGCGATCACCTTTTGCTGATCGTGCGAACTGCTGTTGTGCGAGCTTCTAATCTTCTGTCTGATCGTAGGATCACCAAATCTAATCCTGCGATCTGCTGTTGATCGTAGGATCAACTTGTGATCCTACAAGTCAGTGACTTTTCTTCTTTTTCTCTACAACCTTCGCCCACTTGATCGTGCGATCACATATTGTGATCCTGCGATCTGCTTTGATCCTAGGATCAACTTTTAATCCTATACTTCAGTGGGTTTTCTTCACTTTTCTTCTGCTCAATTTTTCTAAGTCTTCTCTTCTATTCTTCATTGGGGGTGTTAAGTGTCATTATCCAAACTTTCTAAAATGACACTTTGACCCCCTTTTTCCATCTTTGTCCTCTTTTCTTCCAATTTCTTTCTCTCCCAAGCTTCCGCATATGTTCCGAAGTTCGTTTTCCTCCTCCTCTTGATCCATGAGCTCCGTTTCCTGTCCAACACAACACGAAAACATCCCGTGCGATCAAAAGTGACAAAATAAATGTAAATAATGTGAAAAACGCCCAGATTAACAATTTATCACTCAAAGCTAAACTTATCCAATTTCCTCAAGTTCATAGTGTATTTCTAATATATTCAACCCGAAAACTACACAAAATGGTATACAAACGTAGAAGAAATATAACTCTAATATAGAGTTATCAAATCCCCCCACACTACCTTTTTGCGCGTCCCGAGCAAAATCAAAAACATCTCTCACACTATGATTTTCAATCCACCGAATTGCATTTAACTTCACTAGCCATGTGACACAAACAACACACACACACCCATGCAACCTACATGACTATACAATGCAACTCGATTATCAAACAATGCAAAAATTGAAACAACACCATTTTTTTTAGTTAGAGATTGGGCAATCTCAAAATGTAAACCGCAAGTCATAAGGCTCTCATATTCCCTCGGAAGTTCTATAACTTTGGTGATCGGTAGAACTTGCGGCCAGTTTCGTTAGACAGAACGGGCACGAACACAAAAAATGTTGCTTCCGCACACTCATCAAACGTATACCTAGCACTTACCTTCCGAGCTATTTATCCACGGGTTAAATTGCTGACGGTTTAGGACGGGTAGGATAGGATATTTAGAAGCGTAGTCCTAGACGTCATGATCTAACTCACAAAACCCGATTCTCACACTCCCTCACCAAAATCCAAGGAACCACACCGAATCTCACTACTCCGGCCCTCATTCCCTCAATCTTGGTGCAACGCCGTTCTCGCGGCCACAAATGTGAAGAAGTGATCTCGAACAATAGCTAATCTCCCCGGTCTTCAATTTCAAGCTTGCTCCTTTATTCCCTTTCAATTTCACTTTCACTTTCTATTTTACTTTTTTTTTCTCTTTTTTTTTTCATTTCCACATAATAACAATAAGCACATGGAGCCGACAATACGATAGTAATATCCGAGGAGATCAAATGTCAAAATTAGATAACATGGGGGTGGAATGTGTCAAATTAGTGATATAATAACATAGATGTCGACACCCCCACACTTGATGCAAAGCAAATCACGAACCCAGTAGTCAATGTGTAAACGTGCTTTTCCAACCGATCCTCCTCATCACCTAAGATATAGAGAATATAAATAAAGCATAAGCACGGCCTCCTATAAGATCAACCAACCCCCACCCCATGATGTGCGGAAGAAATACCACGCACTACGGTACTTCACCTGTGATCGTGGTATAAGAACACGACTCACCGCCACACCGAAGTGTGCTACCGTCTCTAACTCACCCTCACATCCCCTCAAAAGACGACATGTAAGAGAATCCACATAAGATGTATCAAATCAGCTCACCCTCATCAAACCTCCCTAACTCAACTCCCTCTATCATGACGCCTAGGAAAGGACCATTCTAACAAGTGATGACAGTCACAATGAAAGGCTTCCTAGGCTAGAGGCTGTGAATAAAAGGGGTAAACGGATCAATAGGGGTAACTAGTGGACCTAGGAGATGGAGACGGGACGTGTGATAACTCCATAATTGGAGTTATATTCTATTGTGATTACTTGTCGTTTCGCGTACTTTCCGATGCATTCATATGTGTTTTAGGTCGAGTTTTGATAGTTTTGAGCATACTTGAGTATTTGGACTTCATGGTGTAATCCGGGCGTTTTATGCATGTTTTATACTTTATTTGTCGCATTTGATCTTCCGGTATTTGTTCGTGTTGTGAATTTCAGGAACCGGAAGCGTGGAGTGCGGATTTTGGAGCGGAAGCGAACTTCGGAAAGAAAGAAACTCAAGGAATGCATGAGAGAATAGAAGAAGAGGAGAAGCAAAGAGGAGAAAAAGACTTAGCCAAAAATTCAAGAGGAGTGAAAAGAAGCAACTCACTGGAAGTAGAGGATCACAAATTGTGATCACAAGATCAAGTGCAAGACCACATGGAAGACCAACGTGATCCTACAATTAAAAAAAGGTGATCCTATGATCACAAGATCAAAGTGCAAGATCACATAGAAGAGTAACGTGACTCTACAACTACAAAGGTGATCCTATGATCACAAATTGTGATCCCAAGATCACATTATTAAATCTGACGTGATTAGAAAAGGGGTAAAAAGTGTAATTTTTAAAGACTTGCAAGAAGTGACGTGATTTAACAAGGAGAACGACCTAGGGCTTGGAGGACTCATCTATTCTACGCCATTGGAGAGCAAGGAGCATTCTTGGAGCTTGGAGACCATCGTTTGATTCTCTATCTTCTTCCCCTCTTTAGTTTTTGTTTATGATCATTGAAACTTTGTACTTTGATCATGTGTTTTAGTAGCTAAACTCTCTATTCGGGATATCTCATAGGGAACTAGGGTTTTGAACACCATATTTTGGTGATTTATGGATTATGCTTCATGTTTATTGACTTAATTGGATGTTTATGCTTAGTTATGCTTGATTCATATGCGTAATCCCATCTTTCATATTGTTTGACGTCACAATAAGATTGATCTAGGTGATAATTATTAGAGGAATCAATAGTTATTGCTTGAACTTGAATCTTGCACTAGTCGAATCTAGGGTTGAGGAATCTTGCTAGTTAACTAGAACAAAGAGTTGATATCAAGATCATAATGCATATTTAAACTTAAGTAGGCTAGAGGAATCAGGTACAAGAGTTTAATATAGACTTTGGTTGAGGAATCTTCAAAGTGAAATTGCTCGTTTGGCTAAGTAGAAAACATCCGTGTTGTATGAACATAAATCCTAAGTGGTGTGAATTCCCTAGTGAACCCGTAGAGATATCCTGACTTGTCCACTTATTAAGTAATTTTCGTAATCATTCTTTGTTAATCGTGAGATTATTCAACCGATTAATTGAGACAGTTGTCTTTTATTTTAAGTAGAATTATAAAACCAAATCATTGCGCTGTGCCCACACAAGGTTAAGAACTAATAGCTAATTTACAAAGAAGTCTCTTGGGATTCGACAATCCGGACTTTTCCGATTATTACTGCACCGACAGCCATACACTTGTGGTTTGGACGTGTCAATTTTTTGGCGCCGTTGCCGGGGACTTCGGCTAAATTAGTTATAATTCCTAGCCTTAGGGATTTTAATTTATTGTTTATACCCGTTACTCACCTACGTTTTGCGTACTTCGTGATTTCAGGTTGATTTACACGGTGCATGACCCGTTCTCGAGACGAGCCTTTGTATCCAACGTTTGAAGACCCGGAATCCTTATTAAAAGCACAGCGTAGAGACAAGAGGAATTCAAGCTCAGTAGTTATGGATGAAGAGACGAGAGCTGAGTTTGAGAGAATCCGCAAAGGTATGCAAGATGCGGAAGCAGCTAGAGCTGCAGCTGTAGAGGAGGCTGCAAATAGAGCCGCGGAAGCTGAGGAGGTGAGAGCTCAAATGGCTGAAATGCAGGCAAGGATGGATCGAATGGCTCCCCCAAATCCACAACCACGTCATGGTGTGGGGGCACAAGTGGCGAACATCGGTGGAAACAATAATGGGAATAATGGGGAAAACAACAGGCAGAACAATGCTGAGAATGAAGAACGCCCTATGGTGGATTATTTCAGGACTACTCCAGCATGTTATCAGCCTACCATTGTCAGGCCCCAGATCAATGCCCAACACTTCGAGTTGCGCCAACATATGATCAATATGGTTCGTGATGAGTGCGCATTCAACGGAGCTCCAGGAGATGACCCCAATCACCATCTGCTGGTATTTGAGCAAATCATATCAACCCTGCACGACCAAAGAGTTCCAGATGAAACAGTTAAGCTACTACTATTTCCCTTCTCGTTATCTGGAAAAGCCAAGAAGTGGCTTATGGAGCTGCCAGCTGGTAGCATAGTGACATGGGCAGACTGTTGTCATGAATTTCTGAGGAAGTATTTGCCACCATCCAGAGTCGCGCAGCAGATGGCAGAGATTGCAAAATTCACTCAGGATGAAGACAGCTCGTTGGGAGATGCGTGGAGGAAGTTCAGTCAAATTCTCCGTAGATGTCCGAATCATGGAGAGCCATGGCACAAGCTCTTCCATTATTTCTACACTGCATTAGACAAGGAGACAGCTGACCAGTTAGATATGCTAGCTGGAGGTAATTTTATGGGACTTGGAGCACAGCGAGCTCAAGATCTGCTGAACAACGCGTCAAAGAGAGAGACTACACGATCTGAAACGCGTAGGTACTCCAAACCGGGGGATACATCCTTAGTCAACAAGATTGAATCGATGGAACAAAAGCTGGAATCCATGACTTCAGCATTTCACGGTATGCACCCTCCAACACAGAAGCCCATGGGTGAATTACTAGCAGATGAAAGCCAGGGATATGATAATAGTGTGGAAGATGTGAATTTTATGCGACAGCAGCAATGGCCAAACACCTATCATCCCAACAATCGTAATCATCCCAACTTCAGCTATGCCAACCCGAACAGTGGATTATATGCACCCGGTCAGAGGCCCAATGTTCCATATCAAGCGCAAAGGCAAGTTCCACAACAGCAGGCTCCACAAAAAGAAGAGCAAGAGACGAATGCTCTATTGAGAAAGCTCCTAGCTAATCAAGACAGGATGGAAAGCACGATTGTCTCAATACAAGCCACAATGAAAAGCCATGAGACTCAGATTGGGCAGATCGCCAATCAAAATATCAAGCTTCCACCAGGCATGCTTCCAGCAAATACCATCACTCCCAATGAGCAGCTAAATGCCATCACAACTCGCAGTGGCATCACTACTGAGGATCCCCCATATCCTAGCCACGCGCGAGCTGAGGCAACTAAGGCCACTGAGAAAGCTTTGGATGAAGAGATTCCCGTGCCTACCGTGAGTCCCCAATCAAAGGACACGGTGAGGAAGTCGGATGAGAAACAGAAGCCTAGGGAGGAATACAGTGTGCGAGTGCCATACCCGCAAAGATTGAAGAGTCAAGAGGATGCCAAGCATTTCAAGAAGTTTGTGGATATCTTCAGGAAACTGCACATTAATATACCTTTTGCAGAGGCCATCTCACAAATGCCGAAATATGCCAAATTTCTCAAGGACCTCCTTTCTAATCGGAGGCGCATGGATGATTTTGAGACAGTGACTCTGAATGAAGAGTGTAGCGCCGTTGTTCAAAAAGCGCTACCAAAAGATGAAAGATCCAGGTGGTTTCATCATTCCTGTGACTTTGGGAGATGCCTTTCATGGTAGGGCATTGTGTGATCTTGGCGCTAGCATCAACTTAATGCCTACATCAGTTTTTGAGCAGCTTGGTGTGGGAGATCCAAAACCCACTCGGATGTGCTTGCAGATGGCTGACCGCACCATCAAACGCCCAAGGGGTGTGTTGGAGGACGTGCTTGTGAGAGTCGAGGGACTTATTTTCCCCGCTGATTTTGTGATCCTAGACATGGAGGCTGACGATGATGTCCCCCTTATCTTGGGCCGCCCGTTCTTGGCTACAGGGAGGACAATCATTGATGTGGCTAACGGAGAGCTAACTATGAGGATCAATGATGAGAAGGTGGCTTTCAACGTCTTTGAAGCTATGAAGTTTCCCGCGTATGCGGTGAGTGAGCAATGTTTTGGGGTGGAGGCATACACACCAGATGAGGAGGAAGACATTTTATTGGAGCGACTATATGAGGAGCTTTCTCTACTTGACTCTAGCGAAAAAGAGCAGGCTATGGAGACCCATTGGCGCCAGCCCTTACCCCTCTTTAATGAGGGAAGCAGGAAGACTCTTATTCCTTCTCTTAATATTGCTCCTATTTTAGAGTTAAAACCTTTACCTGCACATTTAAAATATTTATATCTTGGATCTAATGATACTTTACCTGTGATTGTGTCTTCTTGTTTGGACAGGGAATAGGAGGAGCAATTATTGAAAGTGTTGCAGGAAAGGAAAGCAGCTATGGGATGTTCCATAGCGGATATCAAGGGGATCAGCCCCACAGTTTGCCAGCACAAGATCCGGCTCATGGAGGACAAGAAGCCGGTAGTTCAATTTCAGCGTCACCTCAACCCTCATATGCAGGAGGTGGTGAAGAAAGAGGTGCTTAAATGGTTGGAGGCGGGCATCATCTACCCGATTTCCGACAGCACATGGACTAGCCCGGTTCAGTGTGTCCCTAAGAAGGGTGGTATTACTGTGGTGGAAGGGGAGAAAGGTGATCAAATTGCTACCCGTACTGTTACTGGGTGGAGAGTTTGCATGGATTACCGCAAACTCAATGATGCCACATTGAAGGATCACTTCCCCCTTCCATTTGTTGATCAGATGCTTGATAGGCTGGCGCATCATTCTCATTATTGTTTTCTGGATGGGTACTCCGGGTACAACCAGATCGCCATTGAGCCAGCGGATCAGGAGAAGACGACATTCACATGTCCCTATGGGACTTTTGCTTTTCGACGCATGCCCTTCGGGTTATGCAATGCGCCTGCTACTTTTCAGAGGTGCATGATGTCGATCTTCTCAGACATGATGGAGCAGAACTTTGAGGTATTCATGGATGACTTTTCTCTTTATGGTGATGGTTTTGATGACTGTTTGCAGCAGCTGGCCCGGGTTCTTGATAGATGTATTGACACTAACCTAGTGCTCAACTGGGAGAAGTGTCACTTCATGGTGACTGAGGGCATAGTTTTGGGGCACAAGATATCCAGCAAAGGTCTAGAGGTGGATAGAGCCAAGATTGAGGTGATTGAGAAGCTTACATACCCTACTTCTGTCAAAGGGGTAAGGAGTTTCTTGGGACATGCAGGGTTCTATCGGCTCTTCATTAAAGACTTCTCGAAGATCACAAAGCCTTTGTCTGGTTTGTTAGAAAAGGATGCGGTATTTGATTTCAATGCAGAGTGCAAGTCAGCTTTTAATTTGCTCAAGGAGAAGTTGATTAGCGCGCCTATCATCACCACCCCAGACTGGACTTTACCGTTTGAGCTCATGTGTGATGCTAGTGATTATGCGGTAGGAGCAGTTCTAGGACAGCGAAAAGACAAGGTAGCTCATGTCATCTATTATGCTAGCCGGACCTTGAACAATGCACAGGTAAACTATGCTACTACTGAGAAAGAAATGTTAGCTATTATTTTTGCATTGGACAAGTTTCGGCCGTATCTTGTAGGTTCTCAGGTGACTATTTTTACCGACCATGCCGCTCTCAAGTATCTTCTCACCAAGAAGGATGCAAAGCCAAGATTGATCCGGTGGGTACTTTTGATGCAAGAGTTTGATATAGAGATTAAGGACAAGAAAGGGGTGGAGAATGTTGTGGTGGATCACTTATCCAGGTTAGAGATTGAGAAGCATGAGGAGGTGCCTATCAGAGAGGAATTTCCCGACGAACAGCTTATGGTAGTGGTCGCAGCTGTGCCTTGGTTTGCTGATTTGGCAAACTTCAAGGCGCTCAACATTGTTCCCAAAGACATGTCCTCGCATCAGAGAAAGAAGTTCTTTGCAGATGCACGACAATATTTCTGGGATGATCCCTATCTGTTCAAGCTGGGAGCAGATAATGTATTGCGGAGATGTGTAGCGCCACCAGACACGTTGGAGATTCTCAGACACTGCCATGAGTTGAACTGTGGGGGTCATTTTGGCAAGTCGCGCACAGTGGCCAAGGTACTTCAGAGTGGATTCTATTGGCCCACATTGCATAAAGATGCTCATTTGTTTATGCAGCAGTGTGACCGGTGTCAGAGAACCGGCAACATTTCCAATCGGAATGAGATGCCTCAGAATTTCGTGTTGGAGGTGGAGCCGTTTGACGTATGGGGTATAGACTTCATGGGGCCATTCCCCTCTTCACTTGGTAATCTTTACATATTGCTTGCTGTTGATTATGTGACCAAGTGGGTAGAGGCAATGGCTTGTCCCAAGAATGATGGTGCTACTGTTGAGAGGTTCGTGCGCAAGAACATATTTACGCGGTTTGGGACACCCAGGGCAATTATTAGTGATGAAGGTACTCACTTTGTGAACAAGGTCTTCGCCAATGTTTTGAGCAAATATGGGGTGAAGACGCACAAGATATCACTTGCCTACCATCCACAATCAAATGGACAAGCTGAAGTGTCAAACCGAGAGATTAAGGGGATTTTAGAGAAGACGGTCAATCCGGGACGCAAAGACTGGTCCCTACATCTAGATGACAGTCTATGGGCTTATCGGACTGCATTCAAGACCCCTTTGGGCATGTCTCCCTATCAACTTGTGTTTGGGAAGTCATGCCACCTCCCGGTTGAGCTTGAGCATAAGGCGTTTTGGGCGCTGAAAAAGATCAACTTAGATGCAAAGCTCTCAGGTGAGCAAAGGAAGCAGGCATTACTTGAACTTGAAGAATTTCGATTGATGGCTTATGAGAGTGCAAGAATCTACAAGGAGAGGACCAAGCAATGGCACGATAAGCACATTATACCGCGAGACTTCAAGGTGGGACAAAAGGTGCTGATCTTTAACGCACGTCTGAAACTGTTTCCTGGCAAGTTGAAATCGAGATGGAGCGGTCCTTTCACGATTACAGAGGTATATCCATGGGGGTCACTTGAAGTGGAAGCTGAGAACGGTAATCGGTTCAAAGTGAATGGACAGAGAGCCAAGCCGTACGTGGACGGGAATTTCATTGGGGCAATTGAGCGCCTCAACGCAATTCTCGTGTTCTGATCTCTTGTGAGGTAACTGGGTCGGGTCGTCGACCTTAAATTACACGGCGCTTGTTGGGAGGCAACCCAACGTATTTTTATGCTTTAGGGTAGAGTGTGTGTTTAAATATTGTTGTGTGCGTTTTTCAATACAGTTTTCTTATCTGAGGGGTAAGAGAGTGAGAATCTGACATTTGAATTGAGTCGTTTCAGGAGTACAGGTTGGAGACGCGGTCCGGACTCCCCGTCTTGATGCATGTGGAAGAAACGCACAAAAATCGAGAAAGCGACGTAATGGTCACGGTATTTGAGGTCATAAATTCTGAATTTACTCCGATAATTTTGGAGTAACACAAGCAAAAGGAGAAAGAGCGCGAAACGAGCTTTCCGACGGTATATTATATGCGTGCATCGGAGTCCGGGAGCGTAAAATAGTAGAACAAGAAGAAAGAAGAAGAAGAGAAAAGAAAAAAAAAAAAAAAAAAGACTGGCCGGTACTTAGAAAAAATTTGGCAGGCCTTGTTTTTGTAGAACTCACTGCATTATCACGATCACAAGTGGTGATCTTCTGACCAAAATTGTGATCGCGTGATCACATGTGCTGCAAGATCATTAAGAGGGGCAATTTTGTCCTTTTGTGGTTAAGTGAAAGAAAAAGAAAAAAAAAAGAACAAAACACGCAGAGGAAGAAGGGAACGACGGACAACAGGACGGGAAGAACACGCAGAGCCCTCTCACGAACGCAGAGCTCTCTCACGAACACCCAGACCTCGTCGGAATTCGCCGGAGTGTTGATCGGCTCAGCAGCGCCGACGACGTACAATCAAAGCAGCGTTCCGTTTTGTTCGCAGACCCACGACGCTTCGCGAACAGAGGCGACCTCCCGAAGCTCTGCCAATCGAAAAATCACCTGCAATCGCCGGAGATAAGGTGGGTTTCGCTCGTCTGATCAGCGCCGGAGACCTCCCATCTTCAATTTTGAAGATTTGGCGAAGAATAGTGTGGGGGAGGCAGCGTGAGGGCTAGGGTTTCTTCAACACAAATTTGCAAATTCGTTCCCAACCGTTTGGAATTAGAGCAAATCGTTTGCGGGGTTGTGACGGGGACAACGAGGAGAAGCTATTGAGATAAAAATCTCAAATCGCGAAAAGTATCGTAAAATCAGTCAACTTGACTGATTTTGTCGATTCAGCCCCGTTTGAACGGAACTCCGGGGCTTCAGGTATCACTAATCTTTCTCTTGCAATTTAATTTTATCGAGTCTAGGCACATTGAGTAAAAGCCCAAATTTGTTATTGTTGTCGCTTAGTTGCGGCGTTTGGGGGCGATTGACTAGTGTCCTAGGACTTATTTGCTAAATTGCTTGCTTGTTTTGATTTAGTACACGCTCCTTGTCACGTGCACGTAGCGAATATAATCTCTAAATTTGAATTGCTACGTTCTTGTGCGATGAATTCATCTAGGGGTAAGAGGAGTAAGGCACCTGAGTCTCGTAGTAAAAAGAAACAGAAAGTAGTTGGAGAAGTAGAAACTGATGTCGTGACTGAGTTTGAGTGTCCTAGATCTCCACCTTATCAGTGGTTGAATAATCCATTGCCGGTTATCCTTGACGCTAAGGGGAGTAGAGGACATAAAATTAAGGATATTACAGACCCTGCGGAAGTGACTCCTACTAATTTTTGCAGCCTCAGGTTTGTGTGTTATCATGCCCATATTAACTTTCTTACAAATGAGGTCCTTAAATATAAGCCAAACCCTGAAAGAGTTTTTCAAGCTGAAAAAGTTGCTCCACCACTTTGCGGTTTTGTGCCCCAAGAGTTGAAAGATGTAGCCGTGAGAGAGAACTTTGAGGGCATGAAAAAATTAATTAATGGTGATTCGTGCTCGGCCCTTGCTCATGAGATGACCGTTAATGCCCGTTTTACAAATTGTAGTTGTCGATATAGCGAGATAAGAGATGAGAGGGTGATTTTTGCTAGGAAAGTGTTTGTAGTCTTCACACCGGAGACTATTGCCGAGGCCCTTGAGTGGCCGCCCATCGAATCTTGTAAGTTTCGAGAGACTTTAGAGAGAGAGAAAATAGAGGATGAATTAGAAGAGTTTTGCTTCAAGGGAGTGCCGGGAGCCGCGTGGGTTAAAAAGAAAAACAAAAGGCATTGGCAAATCGATAACAAGTTTCTCCTTCGACCCGCCCGATGGTTGATTGAGTGGGTAGAGACATGGGTTTTGGGAATTACCTCGCCCCGTTTCGTCGACTTAGAAACATGTGTCATGGCCTATTGTCTATACAAGGGTTGGAGATTCGATATTCCCGCTCGGATTCACAGAAATTTCCGAGCAAGGTTGATGGAAAAGGGGAACCGAAGAGCGCCGGGGTATAGTTATTTGCTCATGCATCTGGCTCTCAAAGCAGGGTTGAATTTGCCAACTTGTGACCGCGATCGGCGGATGCCTGCTAGGCGGTTCTATGCAAGCATCCCGGATCCTTTTGCAGTTAAGATGACTGGGGGCATGCCATCAAAAGGCGGTAAGAAGAAGGGTAGCAAGAGTAGAATTAGTAAGCGAGCAGTTGAGAGAGACCCCTTAGGAGAGGAGAGTGGACTGAGTCAGCCGGAGCCCATTTCTGATACTGCGCATGCCGTTAGATTGATGAGAGCAGATACTTTAAATGCTATTGGGCAGGTGTTGGATAAGGAAGATAGGCATTTTCTGCATGTGCGTAGCAGTTTAAGGAAGATAGGGGCAGAGCAGACTAGGCAGAACCAGTGGTTTGCCCAGATGAACGCTAAATACAATCTTGAGCTTCACCCTCAGCCTGGATTGTATGAGTATGCTTCAGATGCCTATAGTAGTGATGAGGAAGAGGGTGATGATGGCCCTGAGTAGATTCACCGCCCCTCGCATTAGAATTGCCGAGTCCTCTTGATTGATATCTAAATTCGTTGAGGACAACGAAGCATTCTAGTGTGGGGGGGGGGGATTTTTAATCTTGACTAGCCAGTCCGTGTCTGCATTAACCTGTCACATATAGATTGTTAGGACGTATTGTGTCGTCTTCGTGGTCCGTGTCGTGTTTTGTTTTAGTGTCGTAATGTGTATGTTAGTTATATATATGTGTTAGTGTTAGATTCTTGCACGTTTATTTAATTGAGTCTACCTACCCAAACTGCGTCAGTTTCGAGTCTTCTTTCGCGTCTAGCCTTGCATGTAGAGTTAGAATAAATAAAGTAAAAAAAAAGTAAAAAAAAAAAAAAAAAAATTAAAAAATTTTGAAAAAAATAATAATAAGAAAATTTGAGAAAGGGCAATCAAAAGAAGCTTAAAATTTGGTAGAATCGAGGAGTGTGAGAATTTTAGGCGTAGGGCGTGATTTGTGACCGAGAAGGACAAATTGAGTTCCCCCTAGTACGTATAGAGAGACTTCCTTTACGGGAATGTCTACCTATTTTATTACACTTACTTGATGTGCAAATTTAAAGTGTGTGTCGTTTTCTTTTACAAGAGTTGAGCTAGGTGTGAGCTAAACAAGCCGAACGTTCATGTGTACGTCTTAGGTAGTCGCCAGCCCGCCTCGTAGTGGCACACAGAACAGTTGTGCGAGGTGCGTATTAGAGCACTCACTGCTTGATAGATCTCACCTTGTAGGACCATTAGAAAGCCCAATGTGAACCTTGGTTTTATTCATAACCTTTTGACCTAGGGTGACGATTCTTGGCCTTCATCATAAATTTTTTTAGAATCACCACTTTAGTGCGTCACGAGGGGGTCGTAGTTGAGGCGGTTCGATGAGGGAGAGCTGTACTCCATATACTCGTGAGTTCTTCATGATCGCTTGCGTGTTATTACATATCTTCGAGGGGATGCGAGGGTGAGTGAGTAGGCTTGCGCACTTCGGTATGGCGGTGTTCCATGTCACTACACCATGGACACAGTTGTGGAGAGCCGTGAGTGCGTGACGTCTAATCCGCACAACAATGGGGTGGTTGATCTTAATTGGTGGATCGTGCTAGGTATCGTTTCTTTTCATCATCTTGGTGTAGGAGGATCGGTTGGATTAGGCACGAGACTTACATACATTTGATTACTTGAGAGAGGGCATGTTTACATTCTAGTGTGGGGATGTCGACTTTTGACTACGGACATCGAGATTGAGCTTCTGACGACTACATCCCTACACACGCGCTTTGACTATTTGGCGGCTTTGTTTGGTGACACCGTGTACTTCATTGAGTTAGGGGGAGATGAATTTTACTTGTGATATGCATTCATTGGATCGTCTATTTCCTCCCCTTAACATGCTTGCTTTGCTGGATTCTTGGAAGACCACTCGGATACTTTTGCGGCATTTTGTTATATTGAGAGATGAAAAAAAAGGGATGAAAAAAAAAACAAAACAAAAAAACAAAGAGAGAAAAAAAGGAGAGATGATAAAGGAGTAAATTTGAGCTTTTTGGAAATTGAGTGGTGGAAAATTACTAGTTCGTTGACGACGGTTTACATTTCGTGCACGTATCACCATGGTGGCCACGGAGATCGTTATTGTACCGGGGTTTGAGGGGATCGAGGGCCGGAGACGGTGAGTTTCGGGTTGCGGTTTCTATCATCGTGGTGAGGGTGTGTGAGATGCAGGGTTAAATGTGAGAATGTGACGCTTAGGACTTGTTACTACATAATTACCCTTTTGTCCCTAAGCCTCAACATTCTAAACCGTTAGCGGAGTAGGAGCTCGGACCTTGAACGTGGCTTAGCCTAGCGTAGCCTCTTATTTATCGGCACACGCGAAGAGGTAGGTTATTCTTACACTTAGTAAAGCTAGGCTCTCTATACTAACTAGGGGAAATTCTCGTTGTCGAGTTTAGTTTCAATTCACGTCTTGTTCCTAGATTGATCATCATTCCATGAGAACCGGTTTGAGCTAATTGAGATTGCCCAATCTCGCAAAAGAAAAGAAAAAAAAATGTGATTTTGTTATGTGCATTGTATATATTGCATTTTCATATTGTTGCATAGTTGAGTCATGTATTGAGTCGTGTTTATGTCGAGTCGTCTAGTCTTGGTTTGTATGCAAGTGGTGTTTCGAAAAGTATGCAATTAGTTAGACTCGTACCATGATTTGTTGGGGAGAAAGTTTGGAGATGATGGCCAGTTTTGATAGATTGCTCGGGACGCGCAAATGGTAAGTGTGGGGATATTTGATAACTCCATAATTGGAGTTATATTCTATTGTGATTACTTGTCGTTCCGCGTACTTTCCGATGCATTCATATGTGTTTTAGGTCGAGTTTTGATATTTTTGAGCATACTTGAGTATTTGGACTTCATGGTGTAATCCGGGCGTTTTATGCATGTTTTATACTTTATTTGTCGCATTTGATCTTCCGGTATTTGTTCGTGTTGTGAATTTCAGGAACCGGAAGCGTGGAGTGCGGATTTTGGAGCGGAAGCGAACTTCGGAAAGAAAGAAACTCAAGGAATGCATGAGAGAATAGAAGAAGAGGAGAAGCAAAGAGGAGAAAAAGACTTAGCCAAAAATTCAAGAGGAGTGAAAAGAAGCAACTCACTGGAAGTAGAGGATCACAAATTGTGATCACAAGATCAAGTGCAAGACCACATGGAAGACCAACGTGATCCTACAATTAAAAAAAGGTGATCCTATGATCACAAGATCAAAGTGCAAGATCACATAGAAGAGTAACGTGACTCTACAACTACAAAGGTGATCCTAGGATCACAAATTGTGATCCCAAGATCACATTATTAAATCTGACGTGATTAGAAAAGGGGTAAAAAGTGTAATTTTTAAAGACTTGCAAGAAGTGACGTGATTTAACAAGGAGAACGACCTAGGGCTTGGAGGACTCATCTATTCTACGCCATTGGAGAGCAAGGAGCATTCTTGGAGCTTGGAGACCATCGTTTGATTCTCTATCTTCTTCCCCTCTTTAGTTTTTGTTTATGATCATTGAAACTTTGTACTTTGATCATGTGTTTTAGTAGCTAAACTCTCTATTCGGGATATCTCATAGGGAACTAGGGTTTTGAACACCATATTTTGGTGATTGATGGATTATGCTTCATGTTTATTGACTTAATTGGATGTTTATGCTTAGTTATGCTTGATTCATATGCGTAATCCCATCTTTCATATTGTTTGACGTCACAATAAGATTGATCTAGGTGATAATTATTAGAGGAATCAATAGTTATTGCTTGAACTTGAATCTTGCACTAGTCGAATCTAGGGTTGAGGAATCTTGCTAGTTAACTAGAACAAAGAGTTGATATCAAGATCATAATGCATATTTAAACTTAAGTAGGCTAGAGGAATCAGGTACAAGAGTTTAAATATAGACTTTGGTTGAGGAATCTTCAAAGTGAAATTGCTCGTTTGGCTAAGTAGAAAACATCCGTGTTGTATGAACATAAATCCTAAGTGGTGTGAATTCCCTAGTGAACCCGTAGAGATATCCTGACTTGTCCACTTATTAAGTAACTTTCGTAATCATTCTTTGTTAATCGTGAGATTATTCAACCGATTAATTGAGACAGTTGTCTTTTATTTTAAGTAGAATTATAAAACCAAATCATTGCGCTGTGCCCACACAAGGTTAAGAACTAATAGCTAATTTACAAAGAAGTCTCTTGGGATTCGACAATCCGGACTTTTCCGATTATTACTGCACCGACAGCCATACACTTGTGGTTTGGACGTGTCAACGTGAGGTCCCCATAAATATCACTCGCACAGCTGTTCCGTTGCCACTACGAGGAGGGTTGACGACTACTTAAGTGACGGTGGTGTAGCGCTAGTAGGATAACTAGTCTGAGAGGCAGCTACTCGCATTTCTAATGTGCATTAGCCCTATAAGTCTTCCTACTCCAAATTCTCGCGTCTACCTCACCTCAGATTTTCATACTCCTAAGGAATTCTATCATTAAGCCCTTTCCACATTCACTCTCTTCGATTTCCCTTTCTCAAAAATTTAAAATTTTATGATTTTTTTTTCCTAACTCTATATGCTTTTGGCCAACTCGATTAAACACAAGTTTTGGGTAGGGGACTCAATAATGTAAAAGTGCTAACAAAATTCATAAACTCCACACTCCTACCACAAACCAACACAATATGAACACATAACTATATGTAACAAGACGATGCAAACAAAGACATGGCTAGTGAACATAAATACAAACCCCCCCCCCCACACTTAAGCGTTTCATTGTCCTCAACGAATTTAGAGATAATGAAGGAGGACCCATCGCTTAAATGTGTAGGCGGTGGATTGCAACATTCATCGCTCAAAAACGTAGACTTGAAAGAGAGTGTTAGAGGTACCTGGGTGCCCGGACCTACATGGGCACCGTTGCCGCGAAATTGCAACAAGAAGGGGTCTTGTGGACCGTTGACAATTTCCGGAGAAGTCTCTACGCGCCTGGATTCCGATGTGCGGCTAAGATATAAATTGTAGCCTTCTCATGCGTGTGGCAACCAACATATTGAAATCGCTCCTCGACCTCGAGCAATTCTCTATTCTTTTATGCATAATCCTGTGGGGTTTTTTCTTTCCCCAATTTCGTGCAATCTCTAGCATGCACATCAAGAAGGGGAATCTGGCGCGTCTTCTGTACCTGTGTCCCTGCACACTGATTGAATAAATAAGTCGACTCTCTCTCACCCCTCATAGTCAAATATAGAGAACTCATAAATAAATAAAAAAACATAAAGCATCCTACTCTACATGGGTTGCCTCCCAAGCAGCGCTTTGTAATTTAAGGTCGACGGCCCGACCATGTTACCTCATGAGCGTCAGAAAGGTGGTTTGGCAGGTCGTGTCGCATCCAACTTCTGGCGCCGGATACTCGTGACTACCTCGTGCGCCTGCACACTCGATTCTTTACCTTTAGGATCTGGCGGATCTTCCTGTGTCAGCTCTGAAATCCCACGCACAACTTTCACAGGAAATGGCAAGTCTGGCTTCACCTCATAAGTGTACTGAGGAGTCGGTTTGAAAACCTGAAAGGTCTCCACAGTATCGTTGACCCTCATGATCAACTCTCCATTCTCCACATCAATTAAAGTCCGACCGGTAGCCAGAAAGGGCCTACCAAGAATGATCGGAACGTCACCCACTGGCATGTCAAGGATCACAAAATCTGCTGGCATGATCAAACTACCAATCTTCACAAGTAAGTCTTCTACCACCCCAATGGCCCTCTTGGACGACTTATCTGCGAACTGCAGATTGATCTAGGTTTTGCTAGGCTCCCCCACACCTAGCTTTTTAAATATTGAAAGTGGCATCAAGTTGACACTTGCCCCCAAATCACATAGAGCCCTGCCTGTATATGCCCCGCCGAGTGTAGCCTCAATAACAAAACTACCTGGATCTTTCTTCTTCTTGGGTAGCCCATGCAAGACACATGAACTCACCTGCTCATTTAGTTTTAATGTCTGAAAGTTATCCATAGCTTTTCTCCCATAGATTGCATCCTTGATAAACCGCACATACTTAGGCATTCGCTGCAGTGCCTCAATCAAAGGAATATTGATGTGCAGTTTGGAGAAAATATTGAGAAATCTCTTGTACTCTCCAGAGTCATCCTTCTTCTTTCTAGTTTTCAATGGAAAAGGTATATCTTTAGAATAAGAAGATGATGGTAATACCTCATTGGAATTTCCCTCATCATGTGGAGTCATGCCCTTTGATTGGGGGACCATGACAGGTGTCTTCTCAGAATTGAAGACCTCATGCTCCTTAGCTTTTGATGCTTCAGCTCTAGCATGGCTCGGGTATGGTGGATCAGTCAACGAAACCCCGCTGCGAGTGGTAATGGCATTTACCTGGCGCACATTCTCTGTGTCAGACGGTAGAGAACCAGGTGCTCTAGCAGATAATTGCGTTGCAATTTTCCCAACTTGAACCTCTAGTGCAAGAAGAGAAGTCTTCGTAGCCTGCAAATCGGAAGACATAGCATTGACCGTCGTGGTCATATCGTTCATGTTGTTACTCAGCTGTGTCAACGCCTTAGTGAGTAGAGAAATCTCTGGGTTTGGCGCTACAGCAGGCGGTGGTGGAGCTTGCGACACTGGTGCTTGTGGCATGTGCTGAAACCCAGGTGCGTATATAGCTCCAGACTGATCCCCATACCTGAAACCTGGATGATCTCTTGTGCCTGGTCTGTAGTTCCCTTGGTTCCAATTCTGCCGCTGTCCTTGTGCCCCCACAAAGTTCACATCTTCACTTGCAATCTGGGCCAAGGCTGAATCAAATTCCTGCTCCTCTACTCTTGCAACTGGCTTCTTGTCCCGATACACATGCTTGGCTAAATTTGACACCATCTTGCTTATCCCAGTCTTCCATTCATCATCTTTTGGTTCAGGAAATGCCGATAATCTTTTGGAATCATAGAGTTGTGAGTCCTGCTTAGCGAGTTGCTTCATGAGTGCATAAGCTCCTTCCTTGTCGACAGAGTACAAAAAATTGCCTCCAGCTTCTCTGTTAACCAGCTCCTGATTGTGACGTTCTAGACCATAGTAGAAGACCTGCAAAATTTTGTAATCCTCAAAATCATGGTTTGGGCACTTCCTGATCAAATTCATAAAACGGTCCCATGCATCTACCACGGTTTCATCGGCATGTTGCCGAAAACCTAGAATATCACCCTGTAGCTCAATCACCCGCTGAACTGGATAAAACTTGGCCATGAACTCATCCACACACTGAGCCCATGTAGTGATCGAATCTGGAGCTCTTGACTGTAGCCACTTCTCAGCTGCACCCTTCAGACAGTAAGGGAAAAGAATTAGCTTCAACGCTTCTGCTGTCACATCCTTGTACGTGGTAGTCTTTATGTATGCGTTGAACCTCCCAATAAATTCATTGGGGTCTTCATCCCTGTTCCCATAGAATTGGAACTGATTGGTCACCGTCTGAATTGTCGCAGGCTTAAGATCAAAGTGCTCGGCCTGTATCTCTGGCACTACAATTGCCGGATTCTGTCAATAGGTGGACGACTGAAACTTCTCCACAATAGCCTGTCCAGACTTGTTGTATGGTGTCTGGGCGTTGCGATCATTGACCAGTTTAGACAACTCTTCCATCCGCTGATTGAGTTGCGCGTTGGTTAATTGCTCGCCCATGGTGCTCTGTTTTTGTCTTCTTCTTTGGTCTCTGAACAACTGCTCTGGTTCTTCTAGTGGGGGCACAAGCTCTCTTGGGATCCTGTGCATGCACTAAGTACCTGAAATAGCAGAAAATCAGAAAACAAATGAGAAATCAAAATAGCAAATATAACAGAAAAATAAAAGTAAACTAAACTAATTATTAACTAAAAACGTGTTGACCGTTGTCCCCGGCAACGGCGCCAAAAACTTGACGCGGATTACTAACGCGTATTACGCAAGTGCACGGTCAAGTAGTAAGAGTGGAGTATTTTTAGGACTCCGGGTTGTCGAACCCTCGAGGACAATCTCGCAACAGGTTTATATTTAACAATTTAGAGTAGTTCACTAGGTAACCGGAGTAAAAAGTGATAATTTGTGGTGTTGCCACCCCCAAACAAGTGGCTGTAATAAAGTCAGAAATAAATAATAAACTGGAATTAAGAAGAATTCTTAATCAATTAATGGAGAGGACTAGGCAATCTCGCTGATCACCTAGGGTTGTAAACGATTTCCGAATTATCTGAGCAACACGTTAACTATATTCTCACTAAGCCGGGTAACAACGCTGACTATCTCCTATCGGTCTCAAGTCATTCTACTTCACGGTAGACTACAATCTCCTATCGGTCTCATGTGTCTACCGGTCCGTTCTAGTAGGCTAACGACATGCACGACAACGGGTCATGTCGGTCCACCGTTGCACGAAACAGTCGAATCTCAACTACCGAATCTACCCACACTTGGCCAATCCTAACACGTCTCTTCTCAGTCTCAGTGATGCGGGATTGATGTTCAAGTCTCATCCTAGTTAGTTAGAATCACTATCGTGCATTCACTAACTAAGCAGTGTTTCCGGTTAGCTACTCCATTAACACTGAGTATTAAGCATAGTACAAGAACAATTGAATAAAAATAAGCTAACTTTAAGCATGAATCAACTATTGAGTGAAACCCTAGTTCTTGAACCCTAGTTTATCTCCTAATCGTGTCACTCAATTAGGATTACTAACATAAACAAGAAACTATAATTGATTCAAAAGAAGAAATCAAGAAATCATGAAGCAAAGATTAAATCCGGAAAATATTCATCGTTTACATGAACCCTAGGTTCTCAAATCGAGATGCCTAGCTATGGAGTTTTTAGCTACTCATAGTTGAATAAGCAAAAACAAAGAGTTTCTCCATAAAAATTGATTAAGAAAGGTAGGAAGAAGAAAAAGCAAACACTAGAGCTTCAATGGTGAAGCTTGTCTTCTTCCTCGTCGTCTCCTCTTGCTTCTCCTTTTCTTCTCACGTTGATGGCTCCTCTTTTTTTATTTTTCACGTCTCTCTTCTCTTAATATAGGGTGTATTAATTAATCATCAAACATTATTAATTAATAACCCTAATTCCCATCTTTTTCTCCGTGCGTGCGCTGGTTCTGCTAGCAGATCGCGCGATCACCTTTTGCTGATCGTGCGATCTGCTGTTGTGCGAGCTTCTAATCTTCTGTATGATCGTAGGATCACCAAATCTGATCCTGCGATCTGCTGTTGATCGTAGGATCAACTTGTGATCCTACAAGTCAGTGACTTTTCTTCTTTTTCTCTACAACCTTCGCCCACTTGATCGTGCGATCACATATTGTGATCCTGCGATCTGCTTTGATCCTAGGATCAACTTTTGTTCCTACACTTCAGTGGGTTTTCTTCACTTTTCTTCTGCTCAATTTTTCTAAGTCTTCTCTTCTACTCTTCATTGGGGGTGTTAAGTGTCATTATCCAAACTTTCTAAAATGACACTTTGACCCCCTTTTTCCATCTTTGTCCTCTTTTCTTCCAATTTCTTTCTCTCCCAAGCTTCCGCATATGTTCCGAAGTTCGTTTTCCTCCTCCTCTTGATCCATGAGCTCCGTTTCCTGTCCAACACAACACGAAAACACCCCGTGCGATCAAAAGTGACAAAATAAATGTAAATAATGTGAAAAACTCCCAGATTAACAATTTGTCACTCAAAGCTAAACTTATCCAATTTCCTCAAGTTCATAGTGTATTTCTAATATATTCAACCCGAAAACTACACAAAATGGTACACAAACGTAGAAGAAATATAACTCTAATATAGAGTTATCAGCGGCGCCCTTCCCCGATTTGGCAAAGTCGGCAAAGACAAATTTGTCATATGTCGGCAGATCTCCGATTAAGAAACAAGCCAAAACAAAAGCTCCTTCTAGTCCTGCAAACTGCAAAGACTCTGTCAAGCAAATTTTCTCCAGGTAAATTATGCTCCCACAACATAGCTTCTGATTTCAAAGGGAAGTCAGTGCTTATTGAAGATGAATCGCAACAGCCCGTTCCTAATAGCGTTGTTGGAACTTTTCCTCATCCGAGCATGGGAAACTTCTATGACAAGAAGATTCTTAATCTTCTTGGTTTGGGTCATGAAGACTTTGAAGACTTGGATGTTGGTTTTGATTACTATGGTTTTGATCATGACGATCTCTACTTCACCTCTAACCATTCAATTTCAAGGCATTTTCCTCAGATGTTAAACACAAGCACTCTTCAAAGAATCCTTTTTTCCACCAACCCAAATCGTCAGAACTTCTAAAGACCCAAGACACTTTAAAGACTCCAACTTGTCAATAAAGAAATTTTTCAAGACCTCTAAAGTCCCAGATGCCTTACTGTCTAACACTGCTACCGCCTCACAACTCAACACAAATATTCCTCACCCATGTAGTGACGCAGTGCACCAAATCAGTCAGCCACAGGCCCCTACAGTGAACAAATTTGTGTGCAATTTTCTCAGCAAAGGTGCAGATTCCTACGAAGGAAAATTAAAGTCCTTAAAATCATCGTCACATGAATCGTTGGATGAAGATAATTCTGCCCGTTAGACCAACCCTCATATTCCTCAATCTGTTGAGGTGATTCAACCATGCTTAACTGATCAAGCCCGTGTTATTTTGAACTCAAAACCAGTCAATCTTAGAAAGTACAGTACTGATGAGTTGTTGGCCTTGCGATTTAGTTCATCTCCTTCTAAGGAATTGCGGTCATTTTATACCAAGACCATCTTTGATTTAAGTTCTGCACGCTTGCGGCAAAGCTCCGTTGAATCTTTCGTTTCCTCATCCAACTTTGTTTCTTACATCAAAAAAAGGACAAATCAAGCGGGTTACATCAAGCGAGTTTCACTTGACTCTACCATGCACAAAAGCCAACATGAGGTAATCAGGAAACACTCGACAACCCTAAAGATTTGTTGTACGAATGGGCGAAAACTCAGATGTATAATCCTTCCAACAAAAGATTCGAAGGGGCCATCTTCTCCTGCAACCTTCGCTGAAGGTAAAACTTCTAATATGCAAGTTGAAGTCCCCACTGTTCGCGCCTCCTCTTTCAAAGATACATCAGTATCTTCTTTGCCGTTTCAGGGTTCTTCTCTCCCAACCCAGACATCTTCTCAAATTGGCGGCAAAAAGCGGCCTCGTACCTGGTTTCGGAAGCAACTACTTCGTACTTCTAAACGACACTGCTTAAGCCATGGCCTCAAAGCTATGGGTCCAACTTTTGGTGGGCATAACATGTTTGTGGAACAGAACAAATCTCAAAGGAAAGTGGGCATAACATGTTTGTGGAACAGAACAAATCTCAAAGGAAATGAAATATTTAATTGGTTGAGAAATCACTAACAACAAAGGTCCTGAAAACAGGCGGCACTTAAATTGGTAAGAAGTTAATTTGTGTCAATCTTGATATGATATTTAACCCTGGGTCTTTGGAGATTGTTCCTCAACAATCTCAGCAACAGCCATGACGATCTTTAGATGGAATTATCAAGATTTAGGACAGTCTTGCACAGTTCGAACAACAATATTTTTGTCTGTTTACGAGTATGGTAACACTTCCTTGAAGGAGGGTTGGTATGAATTTTGTTCTCTCCCAACCAACAAGCATCTGCTTCTCTTTGTGATGAAAATCATCGTGAAATTCAATGGGTTTTCCAGATGGAGGATCTCTTTTTCTTGTTCTTTTTTGGTCATGATTGCTTGTCTCTCAGGACAACATACTTTTTGTGACCATCTCCTCATGTGAAGCTTTGATACGCTTCCTTATTGCCTCATGGAAATCCCGGCTTAGCCTAGATCCAACACAATCAGATGTCTTGTTCATCCAACCAGTTTGGTCGCAATTAGCCACTTCTCAACGCATATACTGCTCGAAACATAAATAGTCACACTCGTATATCCAATCCATAGTTCCTCGATCCTGGGAATTTGCTTATACAAGCAGATAACATCAATATCTCCATATTGATTTATCTGTGTCTGGCCAGACATTCAATAGGCCTCATCCCTCGAATGGTCGTGGATATTTGCTCCCATTATGTGGGAGGGAAAAATCCTCTCTACATCACTACGATCTCTAAGCTTGCTTCCTATCATCCCCGATAACTACCATTATAATTACTTAGTTACGATGTAACGTTTGATAACATCAAAGCATGATATTTCACAACTAGATTATCTAGTGACTTCAAGTCTAAGGATTGCAATTATATTAGCACTACGAGAAGCGATTGTGACTTTCACATAATCTAATGTATCCTTCTCGTCGTGGGTCAATCCAGTATGCCATTACTCCTAATGCATACCCATGTGTTGGATCGTGAATTCTCCATATCAATCCAACCCCATACTAGTCTATAGATGATTGTCCCATTAATCATTATAATTGACTAGTGATATTTAAGAATATAACATTTATATTCTAAGGACTTCATTCATGTTAACATATCTCCATATCGATAACATAATGAATCGTAAATCCATATATTTGTCACAATTAATTGGTTGCCTCTAGGGCACAATTCCAACACTTGTGACTTTACATAACATGTAGGCTTAATTACTTAATGCATACCCCCAGTATATGGAAATTAACACATTGCAACCCCCATTTCTAAAATAGAATTATTCCATCCCCCATTTGCAAAAAATCATACTTATTGAAACTGGTTAAACAATTTCATCCAATACTTAACGGAGCATTCCGTTAGTTGACAAAAAAGTCCCTTTACTGGGGGGTAAAATGGTCCACTCCCAATAAAAATTGAATACCACCGGAGAAGACCAAATTCAGGCACTAGGTACCCAGATTCCGGCGCTCGATATCCAGATTCCGGCAAGATATGAACTTCACCAAGAACCACAAATCGAATCCAAATTGAACCCAAACTGTCCAAATGGAACCATAGTTGCTTGTGCTGACAACAATCCGATTCAATTTAATGGAACAAATCAAAAACATTACCGGTGATTCAGTTTCATCTAATGATGAACATAATTGATTTAATATTGTTCTGAGCATAAAATTGATTCAATTTTCAACTAATGATGAACAGAAGATTGGAGCTTTAAATCTAAGAAAGACTGCTGAGATCGATTATCGAATTACAGGGGATGAAGAGAGAGAGAAGGGGGGGGGCAGAGAGACGGGAGTGGGAGAGCGAGGGCAGAGAGATGGGTCGGGTTCGAGGCGGTGTGGTCTTTCGTCGGACTAGATTTTAGAGCCTCGGCTGTAGCTTCGGTGGTGTTTGCGTCGACTGCTTCTGTTGCTGGGTTCCTTGCACAGAGCCGAATGAAAGAGAGAGAGGAGAACCATAGGAGAAAGAGAGAAAGAGGACATGGCATGAGAGAGAAGATATATGAGATAAGATTGGGATGCAGGTGATACTCTTGATAGATTGCCAGGGAAGTTGCTGAGAAACTTGGGGGATGGATCTATGTGGAATCTCTTCTTCCCATGTTCTCACCTGCTTCTTTTTTCTTTGAGATATCTTCTCATCTGCTTCAACAATATCTTAAAGGATTTCTTTTCCACTTTTAATTTCTAATGTAAGTTTTGCATTGACAAATATTCCCTCCCTTAGTGGATGGACATTTGAAGGGTTATCTTACCAGTTTCAATAAGTATGATTTTTTGCAAACGGGGGATGCAATAAGCTTATTTTAGAAATGGGGGTTGCAATGTGTTAGTTTCCGTATAATGGGGGTATGCATTAAGTAATTATGTAGCCTTCTCGGAAATGGGTCAATCCAGTATGCCATTACTCCTAATGCATACCCATGTGTTGGTTCATGATATCTACATATCAATCCAACCCCGCCATTAATGGGCGCATTAACCCCTCATAACGGTCACGTACCCACTATATATAAGAACGTTAGCCTTCTTTGGCAATCTCTTGAATCTCTTAGCCAATTTGTTATACTGTCTCTCTCTCAAGAACAGTTAGCAAGTGCTTACTCTTTCCCCTACGCCAACCCTCAATCTCTCTGTGTCTTGTTCTTGTTCTTATCTCCTGTTATAGGTGTACACTTGGATCTCTCCCAAGAATGTCCCTGTACACACTAGTAGACTGCAATTTCGTTGGCATTGGACAATTAGTGAGCTGTTGATATTTCTTAGGTTCTGATAGTACATATCCTTACTTTATGCACAACTCAGATAATCCAGGTGTTGTGTTAGTTTTTGAAAAATTGGATAGCAGTAACTTCGACACTTGCCATAGATCGATTGTGGTAGCTTCGAGAGCTAAGAATAAGCTCGATTTTGTTGATGGAACCATCATGGAACCTACTGTTGGTTCAAAAATCTACTATGTGTGGAGAAGATGTGACAGTCCTTAGATATTTGAAAGGCTCTCCCGGACAGGGTCTATTCTTTTATGCACATTCAAGTACATAAATTAAAGATTTTGCTTACTCTGATTGGGCTAGATGTCCAGATACAAGAAGGTCTCCAACATGTTACTTGATATATGTGGAAAGCTCTTTAATATCTTGGAAATCAAAGAAACAAGATGTAGTGTCACGAAGCTCAACTAAGTCTGAATACAGAAGATTGGCTGCAGTTAGATGTGGGATACAATGGCTGAAAGACCTCCTTTCAGACCTAGGAGTTATTGGTAAACAAGTTCCAGTGGTATACTGTGACAGCCCATCATCAATACATATTGCCACAACCCTGTTTTTCATGAAAGGACAATACACATTGAGTTAGATTGTCATTTGGTAAGAGATTCAACCCAGAAATAAAGCTTCTACATGTCAAATCCAAGCATAAATTGGCTGACATCATGACAAAATCTCTTGCTCCTAGCCCTTTCCAGTTTCTGCTAGCTAAACTGGGAGTAAACAATCTTTACTCCCCAACTTAAGGGAGCTATTTAAAGAAATCTAGTGCGAAATTGTAATAAATAGATAGTTGGGGTGTTAATTGTAGATATTGTAAATAGGTAACTAACTTTCAATTTGGTTAGTTAGGTGTATGAGTACTTGTAAAGTGTTCGTTCTCAATTCCTCGACCGAATAAAAAGTTCTCACATTTTCTTCCCAACCTTTCTTAAGGTTCTCTGATTTTGTTGTTAAGTGTGGTTTGTGATTCCGACAAAGAACATCAACCTGAAAACTACTGCGCATTCGGATTGTATAACTACGTTTGCCAAACATAAAATATAAGGCCTCTGACACGTGGAATTTCCATTTCATGTGCCGGCAGCATTTAAGTTTACCGAAAAAACCTAGATGGCTAGCTATATAATTAGGTCATGTGCAGAGTTTGAGGGCAAAAATATTCTACTTGCTAAACAATTTTAAGATGGAAGAATCGAAAAGTTTGAGAGTTGAGGTTATCAGTACAGAAACAATCAAGCCATCTTCACCTTCTCCAAATTCCGATCATCAAGGAGTCTTCAAGCTCTCCTTGCTGGATCAGTTTACTACTCCATTTCACATACCTTTTGTGTTATTCTACAAAGGTACTACTTGTTTTCCTCCTGGTGAAAGATCCCAAAGGCTGAAATCATCGCTCTCTAACACCTTAACTCGCTTCTACCCATTTGCCGGAAGACTCAAAGACGCCCTCACTATTAGTTGCAACGACGAGGGTGTCGAGTACTCAGAAGCTCGAGTACTCAACTGTTATCTCGTCGATGTACTTGAGAAACCTAACCTAGAAGAGCTAAATCTTTTTGTTCCTAAGCCATCTCTAGAAGATTTAGCCACATGCCCGCTGATTCTCGTCCGAGTGAGCTTCTTCAAATGCGGTGGAATGGCTCTAGGTTTCAAATTCAGTCACAAGATTGCCGATGCAACAACATTCAGCTCCTTTGTAAGTGGTTGGGTGGATTCCGCCCTTGGAAATGCCGATCCAACTTTAACACCAGATTTCAGCGCTTCGTCTCTTTTCCCCCCAGCAGATTCATTACCACCTTCACCACAAATCCAGCCAAACCACTACAACCTGCCGCCGCCTACTACTGTAAGTGCATGTTTGGTAACCCTGATTTTAATTAGTTTTGATTGAAATCGGGCATTCTAATTTAATTCCATTTTCTTAGAGTTTTGCAATTCCGATTAAAATTTGTTTTGGGCCAATAATTTGTAGATTATGTAATCTCCAATTTGCAGATTCTCTCACATCCTGCAGATTTTAATCTCATACCAAACAGATTTAGAATTTTCAACTACTTAAGATTTTCAGTCAACTTATTTTCTTCAAATTTTTTCAACTAATTATTTAGATTTTCATTTGGTACCAAACAGGCCCTAAGAACTGCTAGGTTTGTCTTTGGGCCATCTGAACTCGCCTCCTTGAAGGCTAACCCCGCAAGCACAAACAACCCACGTCCTAGTCGTTTCGAGGCGGTCATAGCCTTTATAGTGAAAACCGCTCTAATATCGAAAAACGAGGAACGGACACAGAAACCGATAAAAATAATGTGGTCCGTAAACCTGCGGTCCAGGTTGCAGCCGCCCTTGCCAGAGAGTTGTTTTGGGAATCTGGTTGGAGAGGCGGTTCATGATCTAGACGAGTTTGATGGAAATGACTTGCCTAGTTTAGCTGCTCATCTTCGACGCGGGACGGTAGATGCATGCAAAGGATTCATTCAGACGACTGCACTTGAAAGCCTAAATGAACGTGTTGCGGGGATCATTGAGTTACAGATGAATGAAAGAGAATTGAAGGCCAAAAAAGACGGTGGAATCATAGAGTTGTATATGATAACTAGTTGGTGTAAGTTGCCAATGTTTGAAGCTGATTTCGGGTGGGGAAAGCCGTTGTGGGGGATCTATGCTGGTTCTCATCCGATCCCAAACATGATCGGGTTGATGGATACGAGAGATGGAAATGGAGTTGAAGTTTCTATATCTTTGACGGAAGAAGAGATGGTTCGTTTCGAAAGTAACCAGGAACTGCAGAAGTATGCCTCCTTTAATCCAAGTGTTTTTTAGCTAGTTAACCTCTTGTTTTCACTGTTCTTTCTGTCTACTACTGGTCCTCCAATGTTCATGCGCCTTCTCGTTTGTTTTCTCTTATTTCTCATTTGTCTTCTTTTATTTATTTTTCTTTGAGGAACCTTGTTTTATTTCCCTGTATGAATAAAAGTTGGTGCTTTTCATTCGTGTGTTATTGTACTTGGTCTGTTTCTTCTTAGTTTTAATTTTCATCCGTAACCATGTCACTTTGATCCAGTGATTTGGATAAAAAACGATACAATTTTATGGTAATTGTTTCATGGAGTTGTAGTATAAAGTTTACTCTACAATACTATGAAAAGATTACTTAATTGTTGCATTGTACTGCTAATCAAATTACCGGATTAAAGTGAGCCGGTGAATAGTGGTAAAATTCAAAGGCTTAATTACTTAACGCATATCCTCAGTATATCAAAACTAACCCATTGCAACCCCCATTTCCAAAATGAGCTTATAACATCTCCCATTTGCACTAAATCATACTTATTGAAAATGGTAAAAAAAATTATCCCAATACCATTCAAAAGTTAAGGGTAAATGTGGCAATACTGAAATAACTTATAAAAAGAAGTAAAAAAGAAAAATAAAAAGGGAGGAAGATGAAGATGAAGAAAAAGGTGAGAAGATGAACATGTTTCTCTCCCGTCTCTGTTCATCCCTCTGTCATCTATCTCTCTCTCTCTCTCTCTTGTTTTCGATACAGTTGCAGAGCACAAATCAGAGAGAACCGATTTCATCAAATGGGGTTTGCAACTAAAGAAAACTAGCAAACTCAGTGGATTCAAAATTGAAGAAAACTATGTGAATGAGAACATAATCAATGTGATTTTAGCTAGGGCTTTGAAGCTCAAGCTGCCATTGAAGAAGGTGGCATTTTCCTCCGAGCCTGTGGATTTGGACTACGAGGAAATGTCAGAGGAATCGAAAGCTTTCATCGAAGACCTTGTCTTGAATTGGGTGCTTTTGCATGAGGATATTTGGATGACGCCGGACGAGGTGTTGAACTGGACAAGACTGATCAAGGATGGCCATCCAGAAAAGGCAGATTGGGCTAAGTTTGATTTGTTTCATGGTTGACAAGAAATTAACGCAGAGTGAGCAATCGGGCGAGTGTTATTACGCATCTCACTTGCAGGGTTTGATAAAGATGCAGAAACCCAATTTGCTTCTCCATGAACCTTTAATTCAGGCAGATACATAGGATGCAGTGGTGGAGGTGGCGACAGAGGTGGAGGTGAAGGAGGAGGAAGAGAGGAGATTGAAAGCTGCCAATTGAAGATTGGAAGTTCGGATCATTTAAGCAGTTGTGGTTGAGGAGCCTAACATTGAATTGACTCTAGGGCACGAAATTGTTGAGATGGAAGAAGAGAATGATCCCAAGGTTGCTGACCTTATGGAGGTAGAAGAAGAAAACAATGTAGAATTGAAAAAATCTAACAGTCAATGGATGAACACCCATATCTTTGACATTTCAAAGAAGAAAACAAGAATCAGCAGAAATTCATCAAGAACCTGCCGGAATCTTAGAAATCTGGACTTAGTCGCCGGAATCTGGGTTACTTGGCGGAGTTAGGGCGGCTGCAACACTGAATATAATGCTGTGTTATGAGTGCTCACATTAAAGCGAACAGACAATTCCATCCTTCTAAGAAAAGGACATGATATACATATTTTTTTTTACCAGTTTCAATAAGTATGATTTATTGCAAATGGGGGATGCTATAAGCCTATTCCGAAAATGGGGTTGCAATGTATTAGTTTTGATATACTGGAGGTATGCATTAAGTAATTAAGCTAAATTCAAATTAAGAAGAAACAGAAGAAGTAACAAATTTTATGAAACTGAATATTTCTGTGTTTGATTTCCTCAAGAAATATATAATTGCGGGTCCCTATACTTGTGCTTAAGATACATGAGAACAATAAAATGTTCCCCCTCTTTAGACTACAAGCAATAGTTCCAACATTATTAGCAATAACTTGTATTCATATCTTTCATTGATAAAATGCTAAGAATACAAATGATTTTAATGTTTTTTTAGAACTAATTTTTTTTTTATCACGAAATAAAATTGCAAGGCTTTGATCATTTTCTATCAAAGCTTCAACAAAATGAGGTAACTCCTCTCCCCACCGCCCAGGCGGTGAGCCCTCTACCATGTGGCTAGCAAGACGATCATCCACGATATTTATGGTGAGCGGTCCTCAAGCTGAGCGGTCAAATGTATCACTTCATTTTCTCTTTCACCGGAGCTTCATCTCTTTGCCTTTCTTCCTTGGTTGCTGATCTGAGTTCGTTCAGCAGCAACATGGCATCTCCTTGTTGGTTTTTTTGGTTGATTTAAACATCTAACATAGATTGGTGAGAGCTTTGAATGAGAGTTGTGTGAGACGCAATTCTTGAGTTCTTTGTGGGTGGTGTATGCTCGTAATCGGTTTAGTTTCTCATCAATAAATTGATTTCAGATTGGCTGTGGACGTAGCTTGTCTCAAAATTAGAGAATCACGTAAATTTCATGTTCGTGATCTTGTTGTTCTTGCTTTCTTGTTTCTCTCGTGTTGGAATCCTAACAAGTGGTATCAGAGCCTGGTTCGATGATGTAGATTGAAACGGTTCGATGGGAAAAGTAGCTTTAGTCTCTGGAAAATCAAGATGTGTGCTATGTTGAAGCAGCAAGATGTGTGGTTGCCATTGGCTAATAAGGCGGGCACAGATGTGAGCACTCCAGCGTTTGTGACGATGCAAGATGTAAGATCAGGTTGTGCAAGGCTTGAAATAGTAACTATTTCAAGGCCTTGAATCAGCTTTCAAAGCCTTGAATCAGTTATCACAAGCTTCAAGGCCTTGAAACTGGATTCAAAGCCTTGAAACTGTTTAACCTACATGAACATTCTTTGGGGGAGTTTTCTGTAAACTCTTCTAAGCTGATTTCATATCCCTCCTTCATATGTTTGATTTACTGTTATTTGATGATGAAAGACAAATTATTCTAACATGTTTGAACATAGAATATCATCTGTTTGACTATGTTCTTGAAGGGAATTGTATTTCGTAGTTTGCAGAGATTACTTCCTAATCTGACTTATGCAGGAAAGGAAATAATTGAGAAGATGACTCTCTGTTTGATCTGAATGACTTGACAGCTTCTCAACCTTTTCAAAATGCAAGATCACAACATTATCTCTAGATATTGTGATCACTAAACCTTTGGAGAAGATTGTCAAAGAGTCAAAGTTTGTTGCCTACAAAATAGGAGATCTGTTGCTGAAAATATGGGAAGATTTGCAGAGCTGTTTGAAGTTTAAATAGAGCTCTTTTTGAAGCAACAAACACAATACTCAACGGGCAAAAAAGAGAGACAAAGTTCTGGATTGACAAGCATCAAAGAAGTTCATTCATCTCACAATCCATTTCACAGAAGATCACTGCATACTCCACTACAGTTTCTACACTCTAAGTGTTCTTCTGTATTGTACTTTATTGGTAGATCATTTCTGTAATATTTCTATCTTTATTCTCAAGGATTGTTCAAGGTGAACAATAGAGAATTCTTAGTTAATCAGTTAGCTAGAGCTGGTACTAGATAGGTTAGGGAGAACCACAAGCTGTAACAGAGTAAGGTATCTCTGTGCTTGAGATCTAGGTCTTAGCTTTTGATTAGTAAGAATTGTGTTGAAAATCCTGCAAGGATCAGATCCCTGGGGTAGAAATTAGGTCCAAGTTAACTGAACTCTATAAATCACTTGTCTCTTGCATTTACAGTTTCCTTACTTACTCAGTTTTTACAGCTTTCAAACTTGTCTGTTTTCAAGGGTTTGAAACTATTTTCAAGGCCTTGAAAAAGACTTGACTGTTCTATTTCAAACTGTATTCCATTCCAAGGGCTTGAACTTGTTTTCAAGGCCTTGAACTTCACTAGATTTCATAAGATCCTATCTTCTTAGCAAATTTTGCAAAAAGTTGGCATACTCTATTCAACCCCCTTCTAGAGTATCTTAGCTGCATTACCACATGCACACACACACTTTCAATTGGTACAGAGCTTGTATCACTGTATAGATTTAACCATCTGGTGATCATGAGTACTGGAGGTGATGGTGGTTTCTCACAGGGAAGAGCTGCTAACAGAACTCCTCTATTTTGTGGAGAAAAAGCCTTGACAAAAATGTTCATCATTGATCAAGACATAGAGATTTGGACCATTATTCAGAATGAACCTCACACTTTATACACGGAGAAAGATGGGATTAGAACCAAATCTGAAGACTCACTCTCCTCTTCTGAATTAGAGAAATTCTCTAAGAATTACAAAGCTATTAACATTTTGTATTGTGCCTTGAGTACAGATGAATTCAACAGGAATTCAGGCTGCACTACTGCCAAAGAAATATGGGGTAAGCTTGTGGTAACTTTTGAAGGAACCAGTCAAGTCAAGCAAACCAAGATCAACATCTATCAAAGGCAATTTGAGTTGTTTAAGATGAATGCAAATGAATCTATCAGAGACATGTTCAAGAGGTTCACAGACATTGTTAACAACCTTGATTCACTTGGAAAACAATTTTCCAATGAAGAAAAGGTGAGGAAGATTTTAAGAAGTCTTTCAAAGGCAAAGTGGGAACCAAAGACCACAACTATAGAAGAGGTTCAGAATCTCTCAACTCTACAACTTGATGACCTACAAGGGAAGCTTCTGACACATGAAATATCTGTGAATGAAGCTGATGGAGAGCTCCCAGAAAATGTCAAGAACTTAGCTCTCAAAGCCAACGAGAATGAGAGAACTCAAAGCCTTGAAACTGAGGATGGTGATGATGAAGATCCATTTGCTTTGATTTCCAAAGCCTTGACAAGGATTCTCAAAATGAAGAAAAACTTTGGAAACAAAAACTTCAACAGAGAAAGACATAGACCATCCAGTAGCAAGGACTACAAAGGTAAGTCATCTTCACAAAATAAATCAAAGGTCATGAGCTGCTTTGAATGTGGTGATGCTGGACATTTGATAAGAGACTGTCCACACAAGAAAAGCAAGATCTTTCAAAAGAAAGATCATGATAGAAGAAAGAAAGCTATGATAGCTTCATGGAGTGATTCAGATAGCTCAAGTGAAACAGATCTGAAGAAGAACAAGCCAACCTATGCTTCATGGCCAAGCATGATGAGAGTTCAGAGAAGAACATTGAGTGATTGGTGTTTGCAGGTTGTCACCAACATCAAAGAACAGAAAGTGGTGTATGGACAGTGGTTTCTCAATACACATGAGTGGAAAGAGATCTCTATTCAAATAATTGAAAGAGCAATCAGAATGTTCAATTACACTTGGTGAAAAAGGCAAATGCATATTCTTGGTATTGGTAAAGTTGGTACAAATTCTGAAAACTCTATTTCTGATGTGTATCTAGTTGATGGTTTGAAATTTAACTGGATTAGTGTATCTAAGCTTTGTGATAATTGCAACAAAGTTATCTTTGATAAAGAGAAATGTGTGGTGAAAAATGAGAAATCTGGAAATTGCATTCTCACAGCCTCTAGATCAAACAATGTTTATACTTTTCAGACTAACAATGTTGCAGGAGAAAGTTTGAAGTGCTTCAAGGCCTTGAAAGATGATTCAAAGCTTTGGCACAAGAAGCTTGGTCATATCAGTTTGCATACTTTGAACAAGTTAATTTCCAAAGAATTAGTAAGAGGATTGCCATCCATTAAGTTCAAATAAGATGTGTTGTGCAAATCTTGTGCTAAGGGCAAGCAGACCAGAAGCTCCTTCAAGCCAAAGAAGTTTGTAAGTACAACTATACCCATTGAACTGCTTCATATGGATCTCAGTGGTTCTTTGAGAACTCCTACTCCAAAAGGTAAAAGATATATGCTAGTTGTTGTGGATGAATTTTCTATATTTAATTGGGTTATGTTTCTCAAAGAAAAATCTGAAGTCATCTCTGAATTTTCAGAGCTTTGCAGAGAACTTGAAACTATGAAAAACCTACCTGTAGCTTCAACTAGAAGTGATCATGGTAGAGAATAAATTAGAATTTGATTTGTTCTGTGATAAGCATGGTATTACTCACAACTTTTCTGCTCCAAGGACTCCTCAACAGAATGGTGTTGTTGAAAGAAAGAACAAGACTCTTGAAGATATGTCAAGGACAATGCTTCTTGAAAACAAGCTGCCAAAACATTATTGGACAGAAGCTGTGAATACAGCAAACTACATACTGAACATGTGCTTGATCAGACCCGTCTTAAAGAAGACCCCCTATGAACTATTCAAAGCGAGGAAGCCAAACATTTCATACTTCAGGCCCTTTGGATGCACATGTTTTATCCATAACAATGGAAAAGACAATCTTGGTAAGTTTGATGCAAGAAGTGATGAAGGTATATTTCTTGGTTACTCTCTGAATAGCAAATCTTATAGAGTTTAAAATAAAAGAACCAAACTTGTTGAAGATAGCATTCATGTTATTTTTTATGAAAGCTATGATGGTTCTTTGAGTGAAAGTTTTGCAGACTTGAATTTGAACAGGAATGAATCAGAGGAAGAGACTGAGAATCCACTGGAATTCAAGAAAGGCTCAAAAAAAACATAAGACATTTTCAAGACCTTGAAAATGGTGCTCAAGGCCTTAAAAATAAGCCTCAAAGCCTTGAAAAAGATGATCAGAAGGATATAAGTGACAAAGCCACTACTTCAAGACCAGAGAAGATCTATGGAGAACCTGAACCCTGGTCTCCAAGAAAGAGATTCAAATATCTCTCATCTCATCCAGTTGATAATATCATTTCAGATCCAACTACTGGTACACAAACTAGATCTCAGTTGAAGAATTTATGTGCTTTTAATGCTTTTATCTCCCTTGTAGAGCCTAAAACTGTGAAGGAAGCATTACAAGAAGCAGACTGGTCATTGCTATGCAAAGTGAACTCAATGAGCTTGAAAGGAATGAGGTTTAGAACCTAGTTCCTCCACCTACAAACCACCAAATGGGTGTTCATAAATAAGTTGGATGAAAGTGGCATAGTGATCAGAAATAAAGCAAGTTTAGTTGCTCAAGGTTACAACCAAGAAGAAGGTATTGATTATGAGGAAGCTTTTGCTCCAGTTGCCAGGTTAGACGTAATTAGAATTTTGCTTGCTTTTGCATCTCACAAGAACATGAAATTATTTCAAATGGATGTGAAGTGTGCTTTCTTGAATGTATACTTACAAGAAGAAGTTTATGTAGCACAACCTCCTGTTTTTAAAAATTACATATTTTCATATCATGTTTACAAACTTGACAAAGCTCTTTATGGTTTGAAACAAGCTCCAAGAGCTTGGTATGAAAGATTTTCAAAGTTTTTGCTTGAAATGATTTCAAAAGAGGACTAGTAGACAAGACTCTTTACATAAAGAATCATGAGAAAGATTTGATAGTAGTTCAGATCTATGTTGATGATATTTTGTTTGGAGCTACTAATGATCAATTGTGCAGAGAATTCTCAAGTCTTATGAGCAGGGAATTTGAAATGAGCATGATGGGAGAGCTGAGCTTCTTCCTAGGACTTCAAATACATCAAATTAAGAAGGGCATCTTTCTACATCAAAGCAAATACACAAGAGACTTGTTAAGCAAATATAGCATGGCTCAATGTAAGGAAGCCAAGACTCATATGAGTTCTACACTGTCCTTAGAAAAGGATGAATCTGGTAAGAGTGTAAATGTGAAAGAGTATAGATGTATGATTGGATCATTACTCTATCTCACAGCAAGCAGACCATATTTTATGTTTAGTGTATGCATGTGTGCAAGATTTCAAGCTGATCCAAAGGAATCACACTTAAGTGTTGTGATTAGAATCTCCAGATATCTCAATGGAACCAAGTCCTTAGGGATCTGGTATCCAAGACATTCTAATTTTTCTTTGTATGGTTTTTCAGATGCTGACTTTGCAGGTTACAAACTTGATAGGAAAAGCACTTCAAGAACTTGCCAATTTATTGGATCATCTTTGATCAGTTGGCATTCCAAGAAACAGAATTCAGTTGCTCTATCAACAGCTGAAGCTGAATATATAGGTGCATGAGCATGTTGTTCACAAGTACTATGAATTGCTCAACAGCTAAGATACCTTGGATTTGATTTCAAAAGCATCAAATGTGATAACACCAGTGCAATCTCAATTAAAAAGAATCCAGTTCAACATTCAAGAACTAAGCAAATTGAAGTCAGACACCACATCAGAGATCATGCTGAGAAAGGTGATATTGTTCTTGAATTTGTTGCTACTAACATGAAGATATATTCACTAAACCATTAGCAGATGAGAGATTCTAAGCTCTAATATTGAAATTGAGAATGCTAAATAAAGATGCATTGGTTTAGGGGGAGCATCATGTAACGATCATATTGTGCCTCGTGGATGATTTGATCACTGGGGTCGTAGACCAGGATACCCCAACTGAATTGTGGACAAAGTTGGAGGATCTCTAAGGGAAGAAATCAGTGGACAACACATTGATGTTAAAGCAACGACTGTTCGTCTTTTAATGGTTGACGGTATGCCTGTCGGTGATCACCTGAACAATCCTAACACTATCTTTTCGAATTGCGCAAGAGTGATGAGATTGTTAGTGATGTTGATGTTGCATTGATTTTATTGGTTTCCCTGCCTCCATCTTTTGAGGGTTTAGTTCAATCGTTCGTTATTGGGAAAGAAACCATTAACCTAGAGGAAGTTAGTTCAGCCCGTCATATAAGGGAATTGAGGCATAAGGCGGTTGGGAAGGAAGATTAGGCTGCTGGAACGTTGATAGTTTAGAGATGGAAATGTAAGGGATATAAACGAGGTGGATTCGACTTACCTCTGGACGTATGTGATTTTTGCATGGAGAAAGGTCACTGGAAAATGGATTGTCCCAAGAATCGGACGTCTGTAGCTATTTCTTCAAGGGGAGGATGAGGGACAACATCCGAGGACGATGATGCTCTCTAGACCCCCTTGGGGGAGGTTCAGGCTCCAGAAATGGAGCATGTGCGCGTGTTGTTGGGAACACGGGTTGGTGGCATGTTATCGTGCATGCATCGATTGGTGGCACGATTAGATTTTGGTTAGGCGTATCTCAGTTATTGGTTTTTTGCGCACCAGTGCGATGGCGGCACAAATTGGAATGACATCGTTTGATATGCACTTTGTTGCGAAAACATCATTGGCGTGACCTTGGGCATGCATTAATCATGGTGTATTGCGACGCATTAGGAGTGTGTTCAATTCCGCAAATTGGGAATACACTCGCATTGCGTTTGTTGAATTAATGCGAAGAATTGGTTCGACAGCTATGGAGTGAATCAAGGGGGAGGTATTTTGAGTTTTTTGTGTCTATTCAAAAATCTAATATTGAATTGTGAGAGCTTTGAACGAGTGTTGTGAGAGGTGCAACTCACGAGTTATCACTGGGTGGTGTGTGCTAGTAATTGGTTTGGTTTCATATCAATAAATTGGTTTCGGGTTGGTCGTGGACGTAGCTAGTCTTAAAACGATTTAACCAAGTAATTTTTGTGTTCTTGATCTTGTTCTTGATTTCTTGTTTCTCTCGTATTGAAATCCTAAAACTCCTCTCATATTAATTTTTCGGCGACTGAACCTTATATATTTTGGCAACGCCTCTTAACATGCGAGCGTTTCTGATTGTCAGACACTTTCGCATTTGGGGAGGTTGGGTGCTCTTGCTTCCCTACGCCAACCCGTTGGTTCCCTCACGAACACTGCGTCCGCTGCGATCCTTAAAGTTAGGTTCCAACTGCCATCGAAATGAATCTGTAGCTGGTTCAGGTTGCACCGACCGTTCCCCTTCCTGGGTTTGACCCGTTTTGTAGTTTTTATGTATTTTATGTGATTGTATTACATGTTGCAAATGGACATTCTAATCACTATGTGATTCATGATTTTAATAAACATTCATTCAAAACGTTTCAAAAAATCTGGTGGAGTTAGGCTAATTGAAAAATACGTGAGAGCCAATTTGAGACATTTAGTGCTATATGAATTAGCATTTATTTGTTATAACCGACATAATATGAAATGGCTATTAACTGTTTCCATCGTTAGAGAATTGAATAGGTAACTTTTTTTTCATAGAATTACCTCATAGTCTGGTTGTGCTGAACATCAGGTGTTACCGCCCTACTTGAGAGATGTCTTCTTCTTTTTCTTTTATTTTAATAGATTTTTTTTAGGGAAAATTTCAATTAAAGGGCCAAGAGGCCAGAACTGTCTGAATACAATAAATCACTTACCTAAGAAGGTGGGTGAGTATACAAGCTAAATTGAGGGATCAGCAGTGCTCTCTTAGCAAATAAATCAGCAGCCGATTTGCAGCAGCGGTACACGTGGACAATTTTGATGTCTTAGAAAGTCTCAATCAATTCAATGCATTTGTCAGCCATTAAATCTATCTCTTCGTTTACCTCCACACTTTCTCTTCTTCTTCTCCAATTCTCGAGTAACTCCACGCTTAGCCGTGAATCTGAATCCACCACCACTTCCCGACGCCTAGCATCTCTCGCCATTGCAAGTCCTCTTTGAATTCCGGTGAGTTCGAGAAGAAGAACTGATGAAGCAAAAGGAATCCGCTCGTGTCGGCCGGCGACGAAAACTCCTTCGTTATCTCTAAGCACACAGCCCACTCTGGCGATTGTAAGACTCGAATCAGTGGCACAATCGGTGTTGATTTTAATCCAGTTTTCCGGTGGGGCTTTCCATCTTTCAACTTCATCCGGTCGGACTTCCCTCTCACTGATTTTCTCAGAAGAGAGGCCAAACTCAGCTAAGTAGTGGTAGATCCTCTCTATTACTTTGTTACTGGAGAAAAAACATCCATTGAATCTTGAATCATTCCTAGCATACCAGATGCACCAAATAATTTTCGCCCATTTCTGTCTAAAATCTTTAGATTCTGATGTGAAAATCTCTTGAATCCAGCTCCTGATATCGCGGTTTCTGAGATGGGTTTTCGGGATGCCCAACACTTCATTCCAGATCTAGGATGTGATCGAGCAATTGATGAATAAGTGATTGCTGGTTTCGGGGGCACTGTTGCACGCCGTACATAGAATAGGAACTTCAACTCCTCTTTCTCTAAATTTTGCCGCTACTGGGAGAACTTCGTGCCACAATTTCCAGATTGGATACCCAATTTTCTTCGGAATTGCCATAGACCAAATATTTTTGAACCAGGGCATATCCGAACCTGTTGAAGGTTCTGGAAGTCCATGTTTTTCTTTCTGCTAGATTAGATAACCAGTACTTGTTGTGTAAATCTCAGTTTGTGTGTGTGTCCAACTAACACTGTCTTTTTCTCCATTTCTAGGGACCGGGATCACCTTGATATCCATAACATCTGCATCCCACAGGTAGGTTCTTAATCTGTTGTCGTCCCACTATCTTCTTTGAATGCAACGTGAAACTGTCATATTTGCGTAATCTGGGCTTGGGGTGATTGTTGCTGCCGTATGTCCCCTTGGAATCCACTTTTCCTTAAACATGTTGATGTTCTTGCCGTCTCCTAACTTCCACACAAGGCCTTTTTTAAGCAAGTTAGCCCTGCTAAGATGCTCCTGAACCCATAAGAGATATGTTTTTTAGGTTTGAAATGTAGGAACTCGCCATGTTTGAAATATTTTTCCTTCAATAGTCTGCTGAGTAGACAGTGGGGTTTCTTGAGTATTCTTCAGGTTTTTTTCGCGAGCAAAGAGACGTTATGGTTCTGGAAATCCTTGAAGCCCAAACCACCGATCTCTTTTCCCCATTTGAGCTTGTCCCAGTTGATAAGATGTAGGGACTTTTTCCTTTGAATCGCCCCACCAGAATTGTCGAATCAATTTTCAATGTCAAGACAAATACCTTTTGGTAATAGAAAACAGCCCATTGCGTAGTTAGGTATAGCTTTGATCACCGCCTTGATGAGAGTTTCTTTACCTGCTTGCGACAACGTTTTCTCCTTCCACCCTTTTAACTTGTTGATTATGCTCTCGATAATTTTATGAAACATCATCTTCTTCTTTCTTCCGAATGCAATAGGAAGGCCAAGGTAACTTTCAAAGCTGTCTACAATCGGTATACCACACATGCCGCTGAGTTGTGCTCGCGTACCTCTCCAACATTGTCCGACAGGACCATAGAAGACTTTTGTAAGTTTAAGACTTGTCCAGAGGCCTGCTCATAAATCTGTAACAACTGTAACAGTTCAGAAAACTCATTAGCATTAGCTTCTGTAAAAATTAAACTATCATCCGCGAAAAATAGATGAGAGACCACTGGTCCTCCCCTAGATGCTTGCTTTTGCTCCTGTAATTCTCCTTTCTTGTGCTGCTTTGGATAGGCCTCTGGATAGGGTCTCGCTGATTAAGAGGAAAAGATAAGGGGATAAAGGACATCCCTGTCTCAGCCCTCTCTAAAGTATGATCTTCCCTTGAACTGAAACGTTGATAATGAGGATATAAGTTGCCGTAGAAATACATTGCATCGCCCACTGATATCGACTTACTTCCAAAACCCATGCCTTCCATTATTGCTGTAATATCCGTCCCACATCGAGATATTGTGGATTGATAATGTGGATTAGAAGTATATATGGTTGGGAGATTGTGGGCTTATGTCCCACATCGGAGAATTGTGAGTTTGACATCTGGTATATAGTATAACTTGTGGATTGCTACTAGCACCTTCAAGTCTTAAGCATTTTTATCTTGTGGTACGGGTAAAGAATTTGCTGGGACAGTAATCCACGGGTGTTACAAATGGTATCAGAGCCAACCCTGGTCCCGCAAGGGCTCCGTGGCGGTTCGCCGCCAGCCAAGGGGATACGTGACTGGGCACACTCGACGAGGACGTCGAGAATATAAGGTGGGGGGATTGTAATATCCGTCCCACATCGAGATATTGTGGATTGATAATGTGGATTAGAAGTATATATGGTTGGGAGATTGTGGGTTTATGTCCCACATTGGAGAATTGTGAGTTTGACATCTCGTATATAGTATAACTTGTGGATTGCTACTACCACCTTCAAGGCTAAGCATTTTTATCTGGTGGTACGGGTAAAGAATTTGCTGGGATAGTAATCCACGGGTGTTACAATTGCCTTGAGAAATTTTCATTCCACACGATCGTATGCCTTACTCATGTCAATTTTGACCGCAACCACTCCTTCCTTGCCTCTTTTTGGCTTTCATAGAGTGTAACAATTCAGCAGCTGTAATAATGTTATCAGAAATAAGCCTCCCCAGAATGAATGAAATTTGATTTTCCGAAATAATCTCATCCAGCACTAACTTCAAACGGTTAGCCAGACACTTGGTTATTATTTTATAAATAGTGGAACATAAAGAAATTGGCCTAAAATTGGATACCTTTCGCGCTTGCTTTACATTTGAAATGAGTGCGATGAGGGTATGATTAAACTCCGTCACATCCCCTCCATCGTTTAATACTTCAAGGAAAATTCCAGTGACCTCAGGCCCAATAGTCGGCCACAACTTATGATAGAACACTGCCGGGAAGCCGTTGGGTCCCGACACTTTTTCACCCGGCATTGCCTTGAGCGCTTGCCAGACCTCCTCCACTGAGAAAGGATGGTCAAACATGGTTCTTTTCTCCGCTGAAATGACACCATCAATGGTTCAAAGCATCTGCTCTATGTTCTGGCTAGTGGAATCGATAGACTTGAATATATAGGAAATAATTTTCGAAAACGAACCTGACCTGTTCGGGTTGATCATCCCAATTTCCCCCTATCTTCAATACCAGAAATTATGTTCCTTGCTCTGCGGTTACTTGACTTTCGGTGAAAGAATTTCATGTTTCTATCCCCTTGTTTAAGCCATAACTCCCGCGATCGTTTGCGCCGCATGATTTCTTCTTGCTTAAGTAAGCCTGAAATTCTGTTTGTTTCCTCAAGATTAGCCGACGATTGCTCCAATGATCCCGAAGTTTGTAAACGCTGCCGCCACTGTTTTAGTTGAACCCGAACACTACCGAAAACGTTTTTCTCCCACTGCTGTAAACTTTTTGCCACTGTATTGAGCTTTCGGGGACTGACCCCTCCCCAGATCGCCAACTATCTATTATTTCCGGTATACATGTCTGGTTTTCAAACCACATCGTTTCTAGAAGGAACCGACGATTTGTTGGTTCCCTTCTTTTTAATCCTTCTCCAATTAACATCTCAACAGGGGCGTGATCGGAGGTGTCAGCGACCAGATGGTTAATCCTTGCCCAGCCACAAAATTCGATCCAATCGTCGGTGGCTACACACCGATCAATTCTCTCCCGGATAGATCTACCGTCCGGTTGATTATTGGTCCATGTGAATTTATTGCCACTAAATCCCATGTCTCTGAGGTCAATTTGTGAAGAACATTACGAAAATCTTCTATTTTCCGTAAGGTGACTTCTCTCCCACCTTCTGTTTCGGCGTTAGAAGAGATCTCATTGAAATCGCCCACCACAAGCCAAGGTTGCCCACGTGGCTTCAAGCGCGATAACAACTTCCAGGAATGCCTCCGTTCGTTCTGTACTGGGTCCCCGTAGAACCCTGTGAATACCCAACTTGCTTGTGAATCTTCAAGAAAAACCGAGCCCTTTATAATGCTTAGTCATGTGGATCAAGGAAAAAGTTACATCCCTATCCCACATTAAAGCCAGACCTCCTCGTCGATCATCACAATCAACAAACACGCCATTTGCATACCCACACCTGAGCTTTACCTTCTCCATCTCCCGTTTATACAATCTGGTTTCCATCAAGAAAACCAAATTGGGCTACTGTCTCCTGACCAAATCGTGAAGAGATGTAACGATAGGGGGGTTCCCAAGCCTCCACACATTCCAACTTAGAATGATCATTGTGCCTGGCGGGACTGTGCCACAGTCGCCGCCAATTTTGCATTTTGGGTCTTTAAGGCGCCCACCTCCGTTGTTGGAATCTGTACTCCAGAAACCGAATCAGTAACTAGGACCTTGTTAGGGACAGTATTTCCTAGGCCGCTCAAACTATCCCTGCTTGGCCTTGCCTTCCCTTGTTACTTTAGGATTCGGGCTGTTAACTGCCTCTCTCGATTTGCGCTTTGTGGGTGGTTTTTTCGTCGTTGTTGTGGTTTTGTTGATCGCTGATTTCGATTGATTTCTCCGAGCCATGTTCTGTCCCATATTGATTCCCTTCCCCTTATCAACAGCCGATATTGGGGAATGAATTGTGCCATGACTAGGGGGTTTTCATGAATAGTGATTCCCGGATCTCCTGATTTCACTTCCCTGAGCCTTTTCCTTATCCCACATCCATCACATCGTATGTTCCATTTGACTTGAGCTCGTCATCATCCATCTCTGACCCGTCTGAGAAATCGGAGTCAGACTCTTTCTGTAATACCCCGTAAAATTGACAAGGACAAAATAGTAATTTAAAGAAATGAATATATAATTTAATTGCAAAAAATAAAGTCGCATAAATTATTGTATTTTACTGACAAGAAATACTCGTAAGATTTTAGAAGATATTACGTTATTATTCGTAGGCGAATACGCGATGTTTTATTTAGCTTTACTATTTGACCTTTCACGCGTGTACGACCACCGCGAAGCTAGTGTGTCAACCACACCTTATAACTCCTCCTAACTTCATCTTCTACTTCTTCTTATCTCCTTGCGGAGATTTTTCTCACCGCCAAAGAAATCACCATCACCGCCTCCAACATCATCATTCACCTCCTTTTTGTCTCCCTATAAATTGAGTCATCAGCTTAATCATTCAACTTTCATCATCACCTTCATTTCTTCACCTTCATTCTCTTCTTCACCTTCTTCCCGTCGCCACCACCGTGAGCACCACCACCTCCACCATCAAACTCCCTGCCACCATCTCACCCTCCAACTCCCTCTGTTCTGAGATCACGCCAACAAAACCAACAGAAGCAGCAGCCTCCACCATCGCCACCATCGTCATCTCCCTCACCTCCGGCGAAACCACCGCCACCACCCAACACCATCTCTTCTCTCTAACTATCTGTTTCCCTCTCTCTGTCTCACTCTCACTGCTCTGTTCAGAAACAGAGCAATAGCAGCAACAATCATCAGCAGCAGCGGCGGCAAGCTTCGAAGCCGCCACCACCACCACTGCCGTTGGGAAGAAACCCGAAGCCCCACCACCACTTCTTCACCTCTGCTGCTCTCTCTCTATCTCTTATACTAACTAAATCAGACCAGGAAGGAGTTGAAAGTAGCAGAAGCAAGCCACCAAAAACAGAGCAGCCAAAACCACCACCGTCGGCCACCATTTTTGCCGACGGGGAGCTTGGCCCAAGCAACCCGACAACCCCCGCCTCTCCAAACCACCACCAAACAACTCCTAGAGCTCCCAGGAGACGAACCCAAGTCCTACCTGAAGCTAGGAGGTACTCCATCACCGGCGACGTAGAGCACTGCGCGACTCACCGTCGGCAAACCCGGAAAGCTTCGTTTCTTGACCGATTCCGGCCATTCTTGGCCTAGGTATGCTCTAAATCTCGCCGTGATTCCGTTTAAACAATCAAAATCGTATCACGTATGCTTGATTCCATGTTTAGCTTGTTAAATTTGATGTTTTTGAAAAAGGGGGTTAAAGTGTCTTTTACCCTAAACTGTTATAGCATGATAATTATGTTGAAGGGGGTAGCTGTTTGTATATATGAGAACTTGGTGGGTAGTATTGCATGTTAAATAACCTGCCATGTGAGTAGGATGGGGGTCTTGCTGTCTTTTGACATAACTTGTGGGGTTACAAGTGTAGTTTATATAAACTTTATATTATTCGCGAAAAATAAAAATAATGTTTTTGGATTAAAAATATTTTCTAAAAATAATAGATTTCATCCCGGTTACAAAAACGTGATCCGGGCGTTGAAATAATATACGGATCGCTCGTTATAAATTAAACAAGTAATGTTTTTATTAAAAACTAAACGAATGTTGTGTTTAACTATGTAACGTTAAATTCGGTTGTTTAAATACTTATAAAAACGACTTTTTCAAGCTTATAAATATCGTTGCATTATTGCAAGTATTTAGAAGTGATTTTTCATAAAAATCAAATATCGTATAGTTGATAATATTAACAGTTATTTTATGTAAAAATACAAACTACTATTATTCTTTACTAGTATTTTATAAAAATAGTTCCTATAACTAAATGAGACTTCTATAACATAAAATTTAATAAATTTTCCATTAAACACTCGTTGTTTAATAATTTTTGCTAATAAGAAAATATAACGAGATAAAGAAACGTTAATAAATTAGTATGCGAGTTCGGGTTAATTTTAAGAATCGATAACTAGGGTTTTTAAATAAGACTCGTAGAATTATACAGAGTTGTGACAATTTAGAAGCTCCGATTTGTAGGTAACAGATTCGTATGCAACGACAACAAGTAGGACGTTTGACGCTACGGAATCCAGGTAAGTAAATATGCCTAGCCTAGCGTGCTAGCTCCTGTTCGTGTCAGAGTATGCTTTTAATACCTGTCTCAAAATTATATTTTGAGTTACATGTTTTGTTCGAAATCTCTTTGCAAGTTGATTTGCTGTGAACTGTCACACGAATAATATTAATCCACTAATAACGTAAAGTGGAAAGAGTTGTGCGGGGATCGTTATATTCGCTTTTCTATAAGATTGGTCGTGGCTGACTACGTTCACCCGACCCGTTTATAAGATTGGTCGTGGCTGGCTACGCCCACCCGACCCGTTTATTTTAATCCGGTCGCAACCTGCCGGATCGCTCCATGTACTCACCTCTCTGGCCGCGAGTAGTCTTAGAGGGGTGCCGACACTTAAGGTCTTGGATGCGTAGTGATAGTAGATCTTCCCCGTATCAACAAAGTTAAAAGTGGTTTTCTTCAAGGACAAGAATGTCTATGGTTATTAAGGAAGGCAAGATTGGGATATTACTCCCCGTTTCAAGATCAAGAAGGAAGAAATTGAAATATCGAGATGTTTAAAGCTGGATGTGCTTTGTTTACTCTTTTAAAGATTTACTTCCTCTTATTACTGTTTTTGAAAATAAATTATGCCTCGTCATCTGTTTACGAGCTAGGGTATTTATTTACTCAGCATTTCCCGGCTGACTTTAGAAACTGCGGTTCCGTTTTCTTTCCCACCGCAGGATTAGCAGGAGAAGGCTATGGTATGGATGGGTACGAGACTCACTGAGGAAGTCAGTTCACGAGTTGTAAGATAGTTTTGAATAATGTAAGATAGTTTGAATAAGGTGAATGATGTGTAGTAGTAACGAATGAAGGACTTGAGAAGTAATGTACTGTTTAATAATATGTAATATAAGTGCTTGGAAGTTGTGCTTTCGATTATCCGCCGTTACTTTTAGCTTCGGCCTCCCCGATTCATCCGAGTCGGATAAGGGGGTCGTTGCAGGTGGTATCAGAGCCAACAATCCAGTAAAAGGGAATTAAACCTGTAGGGCAACTTCAAATGAACATAGGGCAAGATAATTAAAACTGGAAAGCCGTTCGGGGTATGGGTAGCTTAAGTATAGGTATTGGTATCTCCCACCCACCCACAACCTGTCTTAAAAAGTTTTGTGTGTTATAGACTTTTGTGAATCAGTTTGATTCAAGAAACATCTAATTGGTTGTGAACAATCTTCACCTCCATGTCAAGGAAAAGGATAAGAACGTAATTTATTCGTACTAGATGCTCTATTTGGTTTATGGACACATTACATGTGCTTTATTGTGATAATTTCTATGTGATGCATGTTTATCTGTTACTTTACGTAATTATTATGCTAGGTAATTGTAAAATAATTGTTGAAATATCTGCGACCATAACCGAGTATACCATAGGGGGTGACTGATAGACCGCTACCATATCGCTTTAGGTTAGTTTGACAGAGAAAAATGGCTGAAAACATCAGCATGGAGCAGTTTTTCACACAAATGAGTCAGATGATGAACAACCGAGGTCAGTCAGGGACTAATTGGGCCAAACAGGTGTCCGAAATGAAACCCAAGGAATTCACAGGAAAAGAGGATCCTGTTGAATTGGAGGATTGGATCGTGGAAATGGATAAGATTCTCGAGGTGGTAGAGTGCCCTGATGAAAGGAAAGTTAACTGTGCGGCCTTCTATCTGAAGAGTGAAGCGAACCTCTGGTGGAGGAATGCCCGAGAGACTCTGCTAGCCAAGCCCAATTTCAACTGCGAAGCTCTTCAAGCTGCTCTCCGATCGCGTTTCTACCCTCATCATGTAAAGAGGAGCAAAGAAATGGAATTCCAGAACCTGCAGCAGGGAAATGACTCTGTCACTGAGTATTTCCGAAAATTCACGGAGTTGACGCGATTTGTTGGAAACATGGTGCCTGATGAAGACTCAAAAATTTCTCGATTTATCGGAGGACTTCATGAAAGGCTACAGGAGTCTCTTCTGAGCCGAACTTATTCTACTCTCCACGAAGCCTACGACAGAGCTGCTGACATCTGGCGAGTCCGTGTCTCGCAAGATGAGAAACGCAAGAAACGCAAGTTCGAGGAGGCAGGAGGAAGCAACAACAACTTTGCTAAGGCCAATCAGAGGTTCAAGCCTAACAATGGAGGAGGCAATCAGGGGTAGCATCGTGGCAACCAGCAGAACACTGGAGCTCAGCAAATCCGACGTTATTATTGCAAAAGGTGTCCACGAAACCACCCAGGCGAGGATTGTGAAGGAAACTTGGTCACGTGCAACAACTGCGGTAAAAGAGGACACCGCGCTTACGAGTGTCGCTCGCAGCCAGCTAGGAACCAGCCAGTGAACCAAGGGGGTAATTTCAGAAGGCCACTGACACGATTTCTTACGTGTATACGCAAGTGCACGGTCGAAGTAATAAAGATTGAGTATTAAAACTCAGGTTGTCGAACCCACAGGGAAATAGACGACTACTAGCTAATTAAGAATTAATTAGAAGATACTTAAGTAACCGGTAAGAAGTGGTTTGAGTGTTCGTCGCCCACAAACAAGCAACTGAATAAAATGAATGTAGAGACAATATTTATGTATTTTTCAATTAAAAGAATTTAATCAAAGTATGGAGAAAACTAGGCGATCTATGAATCACCTAGGGTCTTTAGACAGTTCCGGAATTCGTATTGAAACACGTTACGCACTAACTGATTATGCCGGGTAATAGCACTTACAATCTTCTGTCGATCTCATGTAATTTTACATAACAGTTTACTTTGGGTCCTGTCGGTCCACCTCCATCTACCGTTACGTTCTAGCTGGCTAGTCAACTTCGTTCACCGGGTCTTGTCGGTCCACCGATTCACTCACCTAACTAGTTCAACCGAATCTACCCACACATGACTACTCCTATTCATATCACCTAGCGGTCTCAATGATTCGGGAATAAAAACATGATCTTATTCGTAACCGGGTTAAGTCTCTGTCGAGCACCCACCTAGTTCACTAACAACTCCGGTTCGCGACTCCCTTGTTGCTAAGAATTAAGCCTAGATCATGATTTCTAATCAATTAGTTTGTAACATTAAGCTATGAATTCAACTAGTTCATCATCTTCATCTAACATGGTCATTCCATTCATCACTAACACGTGTCAATAGCCTTAGCTTACGGATTCACAATACAAGATGAAGAATAATAAACATTAATTGGATCAAACGCATGAATCAATCAACAAAATCCGGAAAATAAGTCTAAGTCATAACCCTAGGCTCTCCATAGAGCCTAACAAAGAAATTAGCTACTCATTGTTATGCCAAAATCACATGTATTCTCCATAGAATGATAAAGAGAGGGTAAGAGAAGAATCAAACGATGAAATCGCCAAAGCTTTGGCGAATCCGTGCAATCCCCAAGCTCCTAGGTGCTCTCCAATGGCTCCGGTACGTGAATATCCCCTATTAGGTCTTCTCTGCCCGTTTTTTACCAGCTGGGCACGCTTCTTAATGTTATTTGGTCGAAATTGCACTTCAGCCCCTCCAGTTTGTAATTTCCGGACAGAATTGTTTGCTGATTTTGCGCGGGCTGTATCTCCCTCATACGGACTCGTCTTTGGGCCTACCATATATCGTTTGAAAGCTACGGATGTATAATTTCCAATGCCGCAAGCCTTGCTCCAAAATTCTTTGTATATTTTCCTGAGCATCAAAAAGAGTGCAGGCTGGTCCTGTGTGACTTTTCCAACTTTTCTTCGTTTGTGCGTCTCCTTTTCTCCTCTTCATCTAGCTCCATTCCAAGCATATCCAAGCATCTCATAAGCTCCATTGCACCTATTTTACCTGAGATACACAACACTAAACAACCCATGCAATTATCATAGCAAATATGAGAGAAAACTTGCACAAATAAGCTAGAAACACAACTTTTCACTCTTAGGCTTAGAAATAGTCAAATTCACATATTTGTGCAAATATAACATGTAAATCATGTGAAATAAGACTAATACAAGTACTAAGACAGTATAATAATAACTCCTAAAAGAGAGTTATCAAATACCCCCACACTTACCTTTTGCTCGTCCCGAGTAAAACCACTATTTACTAGCCGACTCAAGACGCAAACGACACAAGACTCGACAATGCAACAATATGATGCAAATGCAAACTACGACTCGATCCTACACAAACACATATATACACAAAACATACTTTTTATCTTTTTGGTTGAGATCGGGCAATCTCCATTGGCTTAAATCGGGTATCATGAAGTGATGAGAATCCTAGGAACAAAGCATGAGTTGAAACTAAATTCGACAACGAGACTCTCCCCTAGTTAGTATAGAAAGCCTAACTTTACTAAGTACAAGAGTACGCTACCTCTTCGCGTGTGCCACGAAATAAGAGACTACGCTAGGCAAAGCCACATCCAAGGTCCGAGCTCCTAATCTGCTAACGGTTTTCACATGATGAGGCTTAGGGACATAAAGATAATCTCGTCGAAATCAAGTCCTAAGCGTCACATTCTCACATCAAATCCCACATCTCACACACCCTCACCACGATGATAGAAACCAAAACCCAAAGCTCACCACCTCCGGCCCTCAATTCCCTCAAACCCCGGCACAATAGTGATCTCCGTATCCATCGTCGTTCGTCGTGCATGAAACTTGAACCGTCGTCGTCAAAGTAGCTCCACCACTCGTTTCAATTCAATTCCAACTCAACTTTATTTAATCTCTCCTTTTTCTTTTTTTTTTCTCTCATTTTTTCTTTTCTTTTTTCTTTCTTTTCTTTTCTTTTTTTCACAATTCTCTCAAAATACCATCAAAATCCAACAATAATATCCGAGTGGTATTCAAATAACAATCAAATATGCTCGGAGAAGGAAACACGTAAATCGATGAATGAATATCACATAAAAATTTCATCTCCTCCTAACTCAATCAAAGTCCATGTCAAGCCCAAGCCGCAAAATCAATGAAGTACATGTGTGGGAGTGGGGTCGTCGCAAGCTCACACTCAATGTCCGAAGTCAAAAGTCGACACCCCCACACTCGAATGTCACCATATCCCCTCTCAAGTAGTCCCGAAGATGAATGTATATCGTGCCTAATCCAACCGATCCTCCTACACCAAAGTAATCAAAAACGGTACCTAGCACGATCCACCAATTAAGTTCACCCAACACGTGCGTATTAGATTCACGCACTCACAACTCTCCACAACTGTGTCCATGATGTAATGGCATGGAACACCGCCACACCGAAGTGCGCAAGCTTACTCACTCACCCTCGCATCCCCTCGTAGATAATCAATGACGTGCAAGCGAGATGTCGAACTCAACGAATTGTATAATCACTCTCTCATCGAACCCCCTCAACTACACAACCCCCTCGTGACGCACTAAAGTGGTGATTCTAATCAATTTGTGATGAAGGCCAAGAATCGTCACCCTAGGTCCGAAGGCTAGCAAGAATCCAAGGTTCAAATTGGGGCGTCTAATGGTCCTACAAGGTGAGTTGTAAAAGCAGTGAGTGCTCAAATACACGTCCTCGCACAGCTGTTTCGTGTGCCACTACGAGGCGGGTTGGCGACTACCTAAGACGTACACATGGATGCTCGGCTTGTTTAGCTCACACCTAGCTCAGCTCTTGTAAGAAAATAGGCACACGCTTTGGCTTTGAAAATCACGAAGGTGTTAAAAATAGGTAGGCACTCCCGTAAAGAAAGTCTATCTATACCTACTAGGGGGGACTCACGTCGTCACTCTCGGTCGCAAATCATGCTCTACGCCTAAAATCCTCACACTTCGCGATTTATCAAATTTTAGCCTCTTTTGATTGCCCTTTTCTCAAAATTTTCTCGTTTTTTTTTTAATTTTTTCTGATTTTTTGATTTTTTTCATATAATTCCTACACTACATGCAAGCCGACACGAACGAAACTACACAAAACAGTCGATAGGGTAGGTAGACTCAAATAAGAAAACGTGCAATATTAAACACAAACACAAACAAGTATATACACTACACGACTAACATATCACAATACGACACGAACAACTATATGCAGACATGGCGATGCAAACACTGACTGGCTAGTCAAGACTAAAACTCCCCCCACACTTGAGCGCTTCGTTGTCCTCAACGAATTTAGAGATTAACCAAGAAGACTCAGCATTCAAATGCGAGGGGCGGTGATTCTACTCGGAGTCAAAGCCACGGCACAAGAAGGTTGCTACAATAAATTTAGAGATAATTCAAGCTACGTGCACGTGAACGAGTTGTGTGTACCGAAATTAAGCAAGTACTCAAGTAATTCCCTAGAATTATAAAAATAAAATCCTAGAGCAAGTACGATGTGCCTAAACGGTAAGTAAAGAGAGAGGAGAATACTCACAACCGACAGAAGGTCGGGGACGAAATCTGATAGGTGCTGACTGAGATAGCGAGAACAATCCCCAAGCTAACATTGTGCGGAACAATGCAAACTCCCATGGCGGTCGAGTGTGTGAAACACACCGGGGTCGATTGATCTGCTGCTAACAAAAAGAGAACGAAGAATCCCCGAACTCGTAAGAGCTCCCGTAACGGTCAAGTGCGCTGAACACACCGGGGTCGATGTCTTCGTCTAACTTCTCATCCAGATTTCGAAGTCGGACTAATATGTAAGAGCTGCACCCTTTTTTACATTTCTTTGGACCGATTTGTGGTTGTACTGATTACTATTCCCATATTAATCCCAATATCAGGCAATCCCTTCGTCAAATCTCACTTTGGTAACACCATCACCAATATTAAAACTGTATTCAAGAAATCTGAATTCCCACACATCATCTTCAACAACCAGTCAAGTAAAGTCGCAGTCTTGAACTCCACCAATACGCCACTGCCTCCTTCACCAACACCACACAACCACAACACTGCCACCTAATTGAACCAAACACCCAATGCACCAACAACCTCCTCACAGTAACAACCAACAAACCCCTTTCACCATTCAACCAATTCAGGCGACAACCATCTCCATTCAACAATCACCACCATTGCTATCAATAGACCCATCACCTCTGCCACCAACTCACAAGATCAATCACATCCAAAATCACCTCAACTTCACCATCACTTGAACAACAATACCCCTGAAAACACCAACTGTACAACCATTCACCTACAACCTGCAAAACCCACCTGAAGCAGCGAACAGGACAAAACAGAGCCAATCCCCGACCCTAAACCTCCACCTCTGCAGTTGATTACGCTGTGCAATTTGGTGGAAGATATGGCTTTGGGTGCGGGTCACACCTCCAATGGATGAAATCAGAGAGAGGTGGCCTGGGTTTTGGGTTGTTCGGATCTGGCAGGGCCGTTGGTTGTTCGGTGTTTGGTGAGCGGAGGTGGAATTTCTGGTTTCCACGGCGGGTAAGAGGTGCTCTGCTGATAGACGGTGTTGTGGGATTGAATTGGACGAACGAGAAGGTTCCGATGGTTTTCTGGGTTTCGGCTAGGAGCTTCGATGGTCGTCGGCTATGGTGGAGGTGGTGATTGTGGGTTTAGGTCGTCGGCTATGGTGGAGGTGGTGGTCAGTGCAGAGAGAGGCGGTGGCGATGGCTATCATTGGTCTTCTTCGATTGGGTTGTTGAGGATGGCGATGGTGGATACGGAGGTGGTTCGTTGGTTGAAGGCAGGAGGGTCTGGGTGAGAAGATGGGCTTCTGCTGCTATGGTCGCCGGAGTAAGAGAGGGGTTGTCGGCGTTACAGAAAGCTGGAGACGCGACGGAGATCGAGTGGATGCCGGATAATTGGACGGGGAAGAGGGTGAGTTGCAGAGGGGGACGAGAGATTGAAGGTTCGTGAATGAAAAGGGATGAAGATGAACCTCTGGTGTATCCCGATGGCACAAAAATTTGACCCAAATTTCCCTTTTTACCCCCAAAAAGTCATTGATTCCCCTTTTTAACCCTGTTCGCAAGAACATTAATTTATGTTCTTAATTTCTGGCAGAATGATTTTGGGGCTTGGCTGTTCCTGCGAACACAGGGAGTGTTCGTGCGAACACCCCTGACTCCAGCTTCAGTTTTTTTTTTTTTTTTTTTTTTTTTTTTTTTTTTTTGCGCTTCGTTTGTCTTCTAGATTATGTCTCCGGACTCCGATGCACGCATATTACATACCGTCGGAAAGCTCGTTTCGCGCACGTTCTGATTTCGCAATAGTGACTTCAAATTTTCCGGAGTAAACTTCAGAATTCCTGACCTCAAATTTCGTGATCATTATGTCGCTTTCTCGTTTTTTCTGCGTTTCCTCTTTTCACGCATCAAGAAGGGGAGTCCGGACCGCGTCTCCAACCTGTATGCCTGCACGACTCAATTCAAATATAAGATCCTCACTCTCTCACCCCCTCATATAACAAAACGGTATTAAAAACGCACATGACAGTATTTAAAAACACACTCTCTACACTAAAGCATAAAAATACGTTGGGTTGTCTCCCAACAAGCGCTTGTAATTTACGGTCGACGGCCCGAAAACTTGACACGATTTCTTACGTGTATACGCAAGTGCACGGTCGAAGTAATAAAGATTGAGTATTAAAACTCAGGTTGTCGAACCCACAGGGAAATAGACGACTACTAGCTAATTAAGAATTAATTAGAAGATACTTAAGTAACCGGTAAGAAGTGGTTTGAGTGTTCGTCGCCCACAAACAAGCAACTGAATAAAATGAATGTAGAGACAATATTTATGTATTTTTCAATTAAAAGAATTTAATCAAAGTATGGAGAAAACTAGGCGATCTATGAATCACCTAGGGTCTTTAGACAGTTCCGGAATTCGTATTGAAACACGTTACGCACTAACTGATTATGCCGGGTAATAGCACTTACAATCTTCTGTCGATCTCATGTAATTTTACATAACAGTTTACTTTGGGTCCTGTCGGTCCACCTCCATCTACCGTTACGTTCTAGCTGGCTAGTCAACTTCGTTCACCGGGTCTTGTCGGTCCACCGATTCACTCACCTAACTAGTTCAACCGAATCTACCCACACATGACTACTCCTATTCATATCACCTAGCGGTCTCAATGATTCGGGAATAAAAACATGATCTTATTCGTAACCGGGTTAAGTCTCTGTCGAGCACCCACCTAGTTCACTAACAACTCCGGTTCGCGACTCCCTTGTTGCTAAGAATTAAGCCTAGATCATGATTTCTAATCAATTAGTTTGTAACATTAAGCTATGAATTCAACTAGTTCATCATCTTCATCTAACATGGTCATTCCATTCATCACTAACACGTGTCAATAGCCTTAGCTTACGGATTCACAATACAAGATGAAGAATAATAAACATTAATTGGATCAAACGCATGAATCAATCAACAAAATCCGGAAAATAAGTCTAAGTCATAACCCTAGGCTCTCCATAGAGCCTAACAAAGAAATTAGCTACTCATTGTTATGCCAAAATCACATGTATTCTCCATAGAATGATAAAGAGAGGGTAAGAGAAGAATCAAACGATGAAATCGCCAAAGCTTTGGCGAATCCGTGCAATCCCCAAGCTCCTAGGTGCTCTCCAATGGCTCCGGTACGTGAATATCCCCTATTAGGTCTTCTCTGCCCGTTTTTTACCAGCTGGGCACGCTTCTTAATGTTATTTGGTCGAAATTGCACTTCAGCCCCTCCAGTTTGTAATTTCCGGACAGAATTGTTTGCTGATTTTGCGCGGGCTGTATCTCCCTCATACGGACTCGTCTTTGGGCCTACCATATATCGTTTGAAAGCTACGGATGTATAATTTCCAATGCCGCAAGCCTTGCTCCAAAATTCTTTGTATATTTTCCTGAGCATCAAAAAGAGTGCAGGCTGGTCCTGTGTGACTTTTCCAACTTTTCTTCGTTTGTGCGTCTCCTTTTCTCCTCTTCATCTAGCTCCATTCCAAGCATATCCAAGCATCTCATAAGCTCCATTGCACCTATTTTACCTGAGATACACAACACTAAACAACCCATGCAATTATCATAGCAAATATGAGAGAAAACTTGCACAAATAAGCTAGAAACACAACTTTTCACTCTTAGGCTTAGAAATAGTCAAATTCACATATTTGTGCAAATATAACATGTAAATCATGTGAAATAAGACTAATACAAGTACTAAGACAGTATAATAATAACTCCTAAAAGAGAGTTATCAAATACCCCCACACTTACCTTTTGCTCGTCCCGAGTAAAACCACTATTTACTAGCCGACTCAAGACGCAAACGACACAAGACTCGACAATGCAACAATATGATGCAAATGCAAACTACGACTCGATCCTACACAAACACATATATACACAAAACATACTTTTTATCTTTTTGGTTGAGATCGGGCAATCTCCATTGGCTTAAATCGGGTATCATGAAGTGATGAGAATCCTAGGAACAAAGCATGAGTTGAAACTAAATTCGACAACGAGACTCTCCCCTAGTTAGTATAGAAAGCCTAACTTTACTAAGTACAAGAGTACGCTACCTCTTCGCGTGTGCCACGAAATAAGAGACTACGCTAGGCAAAGCCACATCCAAGGTCCGAGCTCCTAATCTGCTAACGGTTTTCACATGATGAGGCTTAGGGACATAAAGATAATCTCGTCGAAATCAAGTCCTAAGCGTCACATTCTCACATCAAATCCCACATCTCACACACCCTCACCACGATGATAGAAACCAAAACCCAAAGCTCACCACCTCCGGCCCTCAATTCCCTCAAACCCCGGCACAATAGTGATCTCCGTATCCATCGTCGTTCGTCGTGCATGAAACTTGAACCGTCGTCGTCAAAGTAGCTCCACCACTCGTTTCAATTCAATTCCAACTCAACTTTATTTAATCTCTCCTTTTTCTTTTTTTTTCTCTCATTTTTTCTTTTCTTTTTTCTTTCTTTTCTTTTCTTTTTTTCACAATTCTCTCAAAATACCATCAAAATCCAACAATAATATCCGAGTGGTATTCAAATAACAATCAAATATGCTCGGAGAAGGAAACACGTAAATCGATGAATGAATATCACATAAAAATATCATCTCCTCCTAACTCAATCAAAGTCCATGTCAAGCCCAAGCCGCAAAATCAATGAAGTACATGTGTGGGAGTGGGGTCGTCGCAAGCTCACACTCAATGTCCGAAGTCAAAAGTCGACACCCCCACACTCGAATGTCACCATATCCCCTCTCAAGTAGTCCCGAAGATGAATGTATATCGTGCCTAATCCAACCGATCCTCCTACACCAAAGTAATCAAAAACGGTACCTAGCACGATCCACCAATTAAGTTCACCCAACACGTGCGTATTAGATTCACGCACTCACAGCTCTCCACAACTGTGTCCATGATGTAATGGCATGGAACACCGCCACACCGAAGTGCGCAAGCTTACTCACTCACCCTCGCATCCCCTCGTAGATAATCAATGACGTGCAAGCGAGATGTCGAACTCAACGAATTGTATAATCACTCTCTCATCGAACCCCCTCAACTACACAACCCCCTCGTGACGCACTAAAGTGGTGATTCTAATCAATTTGTGATGAAGGCCAAGAATCGTCACCCTAGGTCCGAAGGCTAGCAAGAATCCAAGGTTCAAATTGGGGCGTCTAATGGTCCTACAAGGTGAGTTGTAAAAGCAGTGAGTGCTCAAATACACGTCCTCGCACAGCTGTTTCGTGTGCCACTACGAGGCGGGTTGGCGACTACCTAAGACGTACACATGGATGCTCGGCTTGTTTAGCTCACACCTAGCTCAGCTCTTGTAAGAAAATAGGCACACGCTTTGGCTTTGAAAATCACGAAGGTGTTAAAAATAGGTAGGCACTCCCGTAAAGAAAGTCTATCTATACCTACTAGGGGGGACTCACGTCGTCACTCTCGGTCGCAAATCATGCTCTACGCCTAAAATCCTCACACTTCGCGATTTATCAAATTTTAGCCTCTTTTGATTGCCCTTTTCTCAAAATTTTCTCGTTTTTTTTTTTAATTTTTTCTGATTTTTTGATTTTTTTCATATAATTCCTACACTACATGCAAGCCGACACGAACGAAACTACACAAAACAGTCGATAGGGTAGGTAGACTCAAATAAGAAAACGTGCAATATTAAACACAAACACAAACAAGTATATACACTACACGACTAACATATCACAATACGACACGAACAACTATATGCAGACATGGCGATGCAAACACTGACTGGCTAGTCAAGACTAAAACTCCCCCCACACTTGAGCGCTTCGTTGTCCTCAACGAATTTAGAGATTAACCAAGAAGACTCAGCATTCAAATGCGAGGGGCGGTGATTCTACTCGGAGTCAAAGCCACGGCACAAGAAGGTTGCTACAATAAATTTAGAGATAATTCAAGCTACGTGCACGTGAACGAGTTGTGTGTACCGAAATTAAGCAAGTACTCAAGTAATTCCCTAGAATTATAAAAATAAAATCCTAGAGCAAGTACGATGTGCCTAAACGGTAAGTAAAGAGAGAGGAGAATACTCACAACCGACAGAAGGTCGGGGACGAAATCTGATAGGTGCTGACTGAGATAGCGAGAACAATCCCCAAGCTAACATTGTGCGGAACAATGCAAACTCCCATGGCGGTCGAGTGTGTGAAACACACCGGGGTCGATTGATCTGCTGCTAACAAAAAGAGAACGAAGAATCCCCGAACTCGTAAGAGCTCCCGTAACGGTCAAGTGCGCTGAACACACCGGGGTCGATGTCTTCGTCTAACTTCTCATCCAGATTTCGAAGTCGGACTAATATGTAAGAGCTGCACCCTTTTTTACATTTCTTTGGACCGATTTGTGGTTGTACTGATTACTATTCCCATATTAATCCCAATATCAGGCAATCCCTTCGTCAAATCTCACTTTGGTAACACCATCACCAATATTAAAACTGTATTCAAGAAATCTGAATTCCCACACATCATCTTCAACAACCAGTCAAGTAAAGTCGCAGTCTTGAACTCCACCAATACGCCACTGCCTCCTTCACCAACACCACACAACCACAACACTGCCACCTAATTGAACCAAACACCCAATGCACCAACAACCTCCTCACAGTAACAACCAACAAACCCCTTTCACCATTCAACCAATTCAGGCGACAACCATCTCCATTCAACAATCACCACCATTGCTATCAATAGACCCATCACCTCTGCCACCAACTCACAAGATCAATCACATCCAAAATCACCTCAACTTCACCATCACTTGAACAACAATACCCCTGAAAACACCAACTGTACAACCATTCACCTACAACCTGCAAAACCCACCTGAAGCAGCGAACAGGACAAAACAGAGCCAATCCCCGACCCTAAACCTCCACCTCTGCAGTTGATTACGCTGTGCAATTTGGTGGAAGATATGGCTTTGGGTGCGGGTCACACCTCCAATGGATGAAATCAGAGAGAGGTGGCCTGGGTTTTGGGTTGTTCGGATCTGGCAGGGCCGTTGGTTGTTCGGTGTTTGGTGAGCGGAGGTGGAATTTCTGGTTTCCACGGCGGGTAAGAGGTGCTCTGCTGATAGACGGTGTTGTGGGATTGAATTGGACGAACGAGAAGGTTCCGATAGTTTTCTGGGTTTCGGCTAGGAGCTTCGATGGTCGTCGGCTATGGTGGAGGTGGTGATTGTGGGTTTAGGTCGTCGGCTATGGTGGAGGTGGTGGTCAGTGCAGAGAGAGGCGGTGGCGATGGCTATCATTGGTCTTCTTCGATTGGGTTGTTGAGGATGGCGATGGTGGATACGGAGGTGGTTCGTTGGTTGAAGGCAGGAGGGTCTGGGTGAGAAGATGGGCTTCTGCTGCTATGGTCGCCGGAGTAAGAGAGGGGTTGTCGGCGTTACAGAAAGCTGGAGACGCGACGGAGATCGAGTGGATGCCGGATAATTGGACGGGGAAGAGGGTGAGTTGCAGAGGGGGACGAGAGATTGAAGGTTCGTGAATGAAAAGGGATGAAGATGAACCTCTGGTGTATCCCGATGGCACAAAAATTTGACCCAAATTTCCCTTTTTACCCCCAAAAAGTCATTGATTCCCCTTTTTAACCCTGTTCGCAAGAACATTAATTTATGTTCTTAATTTCTGGCAGAATGATTTTGGGGCTTGGCTGTTCCTGCGAACACAGGGAGTGTTCGTGCGAACACCCCTGACTCCAGCTTCAGTTTTTTTTTTTTTTTTTTTTTTTTTTTTTTTTTTTTTTTTTTTTTGCGCTTCGTTTGTCTTCTAGATTATGTCTCCGGACTCCGATGCACGCATATTACATACCGTCGGAAAGCTCGTTTCGCGCACGTTCTGATTTCGCAATAGTGACTTCAAATTTTCCGGAGTAAACTTCAGAATTCCTGACCTCAAATTTCGTGATCATTATGTCGCTTTCTCGTTTTTTCTGCGTTTCCTCTTTTCACGCATCAAGAAGGGGAGTCCGGACCGCGTCTCCAACCTGTATGCCTGCACGACTCAATTCAAATATAAGATCCTCACTCTCTCACCCCCTCATATAACAAAACGGTATTAAAAACGCACATGACAGTATTTAAAAACACACTCTCTACACTAAAGCATAAAAATACGTTGGGTTGTCTCCCAACAAGCGCTTGTAATTTACGGTCGACGGCCCGAAAACTTGACACGATTTCTTACGTGTATACGCAAGTGCACGGTCGAAGTAATAAAGATTGAGTATTAAAACTCAGGTTGTCGAACCCACAGGGAAATAGACGACTACTAGCTAATTAAGAATTAATTAGAAGATACTTAAGTAACCGGTAAGAAGTGGTTTGAGTGTTCGTCGCCCACAAACAAGCAACTGAATAAAATGAATGTAGAGACAATATTTATGTATTTTTCAATTAAAAGAATTTAATCAAAGTATGGAGAAAACTAGGCGATCTATGAATCACCTAGGGTCTTTAGACAGTTCCGGAATTCGTATTGAAACACGTTACGCACTAACTGATTATGCCGGGTAATAGCACTTACAATCTTCTGTCGATCTCATGTAATTTTACATAACAGTTTACTTTGGGTCCTGTCGGTCCACCTCCATCTACCGTTACGTTCTAGCTGGCTAGTCAACTTCGTTCACCGGGTCTTGTCGGTCCACCGATTCACTCACCTAACTAGTTCAACCGAATCTACCCACACATGACTACTCCTATTCATATCACCTAGCGGTCTCAATGATTCGGGAATAAAAACATGATCTTATTCGTAACCGGGTTAAGTCTCTGTCGAGCACCCACCTAGTTCACTAACAACTCCGGTTCGCGACTCCCTTGTTGCTAAGAATTAAGCCTAGATCATGATTTCTAATCAATTAGTTTGTAACATTAAGCTATGAATTCAACTAGTTCATCATCTTCATCTAACATGGTCATTCCATTCATCACTAACACGTGTCAATAGCCTTAGCTTACGGATTCACAATACAAGATGAAGAATAATAAACATTAATTGGATCAAACGCATGAATCAATCAACAAAATCCGGAAAATAAGTCTAAGTCATAACCCTAGGCTCTCCATAGAGCCTAACAAAGAAATTAGCTACTCATTGTTATGCCAAAATCACATGTATTCTCCATAGAATGATAAAGAGAGGGTAAGAGAAGAATCAAACGATGAAATCGCCAAAGCTTTGGCGAATCCGTGCAATCCCCAAGCTCCTAGGTGCTCTCCAATGGCTCCGGTACGTGAATATCCCCTATTAGGTCTTCTCTGCCCGTTTTTTACCAGCTGGGCACGCTTCTTAATGTTATTTGGTCGAAATTGCACTTCAGCCCCTCCAGTTTGTAATTTCCGGACAGAATTGTTTGCTGATTTTGCGCGGGCTGTATCTCCCTCATACGGACTCGTCTTTGGGCCTACCATATATCGTTGGAAAGCTACGGATGTCTACTTTCCAATGCCGCAAGCCTTGCTCCAAAATTCTTTGTATATTTTCCTGAGCATCAAAAAGAGTGCAGGCTGGTCCTGTGTGACTTTTCCAACTTTTCTTCGTTTGTGCGTCTCCTTTTCTCCTCTTCATCTAGCTCCATTCCAAGCATATCCAAGCATCTCATAAGCTCCATTGCACCTATTTTACCTGAGATACACAACACTAAACAACCCATGCAATTATCATAGCAAATATGAGAGAAAACTTGCACAAATAAGCTAGAAACACAACTTTTCACTCTTAGGCTTAGAAATAGTCAAATTCACATATTTGTGCAAATATAACATGTAAATCATGTGAAATAAGACTAATACAAGTACTAAGACAGTATAATAATAACTCCTAAAAGAGAGTTATCAGCCACAGCAAACCAACTACCAGGGAAATCGCCAGCAGAACGGGGGTAATTTTGGGCGCAACCAGCAGTATGGGAATCAGCAGAATGGGAATCGTAACAACCAAAACTACGGAGGCAATGGTTACGGGAGACAGCAGAACTACAATGGGGGCAATGCAGGGCAGAATGGAGGCCAACCCAGGAATGGAAACAATAATGCTGGATATGGGAATAACAACAACAATGGAGCAGGAGGTCAGAATGGAAATGTGGGAAGGATAGCTGTGCTGACAAGGACTGAAGCGGAAGCTGCTCATGGAGTTGTGACGGGTACTTTTCTTGTCCTTGAGCAACCAGCTTTCGTATTGTTTGATTCGGGTGCATCTTATTCCTTTATATCGTCTGCATTTGCTGAAAAACTGGGTTTGCATAAGTCGTCTAGCATATCAGTTCCTGTAGCAACACCTAATGGCCACGTAACTGTCTGTGACACCATATTCGAAGGAATAGAATTGAAGATCCTTACCAGTACCTTACCCGCCAACCTAATAAAGTTTGACCTAGGGGGCATAGATGTAATCCTAGGAATGGATTGGCTTGGAAAGTATCGGGCAGTTATTGACTGTTATGGTCAAAAGGTTCGACTGAAAGGGCCAAAGGGAGAAAGGATCACTTATCGAGGTATCACCACGGAACCTCGTATTAAACTAGTGTCAGCCCTTACCATAGTAAACCAAGTGAAAAAGGGAAACTCTGCCTTCTTGTGTTATGTCCAAGATGTAACTAAGAAGGAGACTGGTCTAGAAGAGATACCAGTCGTGAGGGAATTTCCCGATGTATTCCCAGAAGAGATTCCGGGAATGCCACCTCAGAGGGAAGTGGAATTTACCATAGACTTGGCACCTGGTACTGCACCTATCTCTAAGGCGCCGTATAGGATGGCACCTGCTGAATTGAAAGAGCTGAAAAACCAGATACAAGAACTCCTAGATAAGGGGTACATACGACCTAGTGTGTCACCCTGGGGAGCACCGGTGTTGTTTGTAAGGAAGAAAGACGAGAGTTTACGGTTATGCATTGATTACCGGGAACTGAACAATGCTACCATTAAGAACAAATATCCACTACCCCGGATCGATGACTTGTTTGATCAATTACAAGGGGCTAGTGTTTTCTCTAAAATTGACTTGAGGTCCGGATATCATCAACTTCGTGTAGCCGAGAAAGATATCCCGAAGACTGCCTTTAGTACAAGGTATGGTCACTACGAGTTCACGGTGATGCCGTTTGGTTTAACCAACGCTCCCGCAGTATTCATGGACCTGATGAACCGGGTGATGAAACCATTCCTGGACCAGCTTGTAGTCGTCTTTATCGATGACATTCTGGTGTACTCGAAAAACGAGAAGGATCATGAAAAACATATCCGAGAGGTGTTGTAGACGTTGAGACAGGAGCAGCTGTATGCCAAGCTGTCTAAGTGTGAATTTTCTGGTTGGATCGTATTCCATTTCTGGGCCATATCATTTCCAAGGAAGGAATAGCCGTGGACCCATCAAAGATCTCAGCAGTCAAGGATTGGCCTACACCGAAAAATGTGTCGGAAATCCGAAGTTTCCTTGGCTTAGCCGGCTACTACCGACGCTTCGTAAAGGATTTCTCCAAGATTGCTAGGCCACTAACTACGCTGACGAAGAAAGTGGTGAAGTATCACTGGGACGATAGCTGTGAAGAAGCGTTTCAAACTCTGAAGGAAAAGCTAACTACAGCACCAGTATTAGCTTTGCCAAACGAGTCTGGGGAATTCGAAGTATACAGTGACGCATCGAAGAAGGGACTAGGGTGCGTACTTATGCAAGATAGAAGGGTGATCGCCTACGCGTCAAGGCAATTGAAACCTCACGAGGAGAACTATGCCACACATGACCTGGAATTGGCGGCAGTAGTCTTCGCACTGAAGATTTGGAGGCATCATCTTTATGGAGCCGTTTGCAAGCTTTACGCGGATCATCGAAGCCTGAAATACATCTTCACCCAGAAGGAGCTGAACAACAGGCAACGAAGGTGGCTGGAAATTATCAAGGATTATGATTTACGCATTCAGTACCACGAAGGGAAGGCCAATGTGGTTGCTGACGCGCTAAGTCGTAAGTCAAGCCATGCAGTGAACGCTATGTTAATCCTGACGGATCGGTTATGCCACGAGTTCAGAAAACTCGACATCGAAGTGGTGGAACAAGGAACGGTGCAGAAATTGCTTGGAAGCATGACAGCTGTACCGGATTTCTTTGAAGAAATAAGGAGCAATCAAGCTGGAGACGTGAAGCTCGAAAGAATCAAGAAAAAGATTGCAGCAGGAGAAGCCAAAGAATTCCAGATTCACGAAGACGGAAGCATTCGCTACAAAGGAAGGTGGTGTGTACCACAGAAGTGCGCAGAAACTAAGCAGAAGTTGATGCAAGAAGCACACCACACACCGTATTCAGTCCATCCTGGAGGCGATAAACTTTACAAAGACTTGAAGAAGACGTTCTGGTGGCCCAACATGAAGAAGGAAGTAGCGGAATTTGTGGCGAGATGCTTAACCTGCCAAAAGGTAAAATTTGAGCATAAGAGAATGGGAGGTCTACTCCAACCACTAGATATCCCAGTTTGGAAATGGGACTCCATCTCGATGGATTTTGTCACAGCATTACCTACATCAAAGAACGGACTGAATCAGATATGGGTAGTCGTGGACAGACTAACCAAGACTGCGAGATTCATCCCGATGAAAGACACGTGGGGTATGGAGCAAAGAGCGGATGCCTACATCAGAAACATCGTAAGGTATCATGGTGTTCCAAGTTCGATAATCTCGGACAAAGACCCTAACTTCCTCTCTCATTTCTGGAGGGCGCTCCAAGAAGCATTGGGAACTCAGCTGAAGTTTAGCACAGCCTTTCACCCAGCCACAGATGGGCAAACAGAAAGGACAATCCAAACGCTGGAAGACATGTTAAGGGCCTGTGTTATGGATTTCCAAGGCTCGTGGGTGGATAAACTTCCGTTAATCGAGTTCTCCTATAACAATAGCTATCACGCCAGCATTGGTATGGCGCCATACGAAGCCCTATATGGAAGGAAATGCCGATCGCCGCTTTGTTGGAGTGACATTAGCGAAACGATGGTCATTGGACCACAAATGATTGAGGACATGACGAACCAGGTGCGACTCATCCAACAACGTATGAAAGCAGCTCAAGACAGGCAAAAGTCATACGCGGATCAAAAGAGAAGACCATTGGAATTCCAAGTGGGGGAAAAAGCATTTCTACGGGTTTCACCTACCAAGGGAGTTACCAGGTTCAATCTAAAGGGTAAGTTAAGTCCTAAATTTATCGGTTCATACGAGATTATAGAAAGGATTGGTGAAGTCGCGTATCGACTGGATTTGCCATCGAATTTGGGGCGAGTACACAATGTTTTCCACGTATCACAACTGAAGAAGTACGTACCGGATCCGTCCCACGTGTTGGATCCTGAACCGGTTGATTTTGACCCGTCGCTAACATATGAGGAGCAACCTGCCAAGATACTGGATACCAAGACAAGAGACACGCGTACCAAGAGTGTCAGACTGGTCAAAGTCCTTTGGTCTAATCACCAAACTGAGGAAGCGACTTGGGAAGCTGAAGAAGAGATGAGGAAAAAGTATCCACACTTATTTCATGAGGTACGTTGAGTTCCGGGGACGTCACTCTCTAAGGGGGAGAGGACGCAACCTTTTATTTAGTACCTTTACACGTTCGTACCCTTATCACATAGTTAACCCTGACCCTTAGTAACGAAATGGAACTATAATCACATACGTAAGATAGACGTGAATACAGTCTTTACGTGACACAATATTTGTTGCATTGCATGCACTAGATGATAATTTCTTGCTATCACTTGCTGTGTGAATTTTCATGCCTGCTATGTGATCGCGACTGTGATCGTTAGTTCCATATTAGAAAGCTTCAGCATCAAAAGTATTGGGTTGATTTTAGTTTTGAGGCAAAAGTTTTAGCCTCAAGAGTATTTGGCTGATTTTAGCCTCGAGGTAAAAGTTTCAGCATCAGAAGTATTTGACTGAATTAGCTTCGAGGAAGAAATTTTAATATCAGGAATATTTAGATTGTTTAAGCTTCGAGGACGAAGCTTTGTTTAAGGGGGAGAGACTGTAATACCCCGTAAAATTGACAAAGACAAAATAGTAATTTAAAGAAATGAATATATAATTTAATTGCAAAAAATAAAGTCGCATAAATTATTGTATTTTACTGACAGGAAATACTCGGAAGATTTTAGAAGATATTACGTTATTATTCGTAGGCGAATACGCGATGTTTTATTTAGCTTTACTATTTGACCTTTCACGCGTGTACGACCACCGCGAAGCTAGTGTGTCAACCACACCTTATAACTCCTCCTAACTTCATCTTCTACTTCTTCTTATCTCCTTGCGGAGATTTTTCTCACCGCCAAAGAAATCACCATCACCGCCTCCAACATCATCATTCACCTCCTTTTTGTCTCCCTATAAATTGAGTCATCAGCTTAATCATTCAACTTTCATCATCACCTTCATTTCTTCACCTTCATTCTCTTCTTCACCTTCTTCCCGTCGCCACCACCGTGAGCACCACCACCTCCACCATCTCACCCTCCAACTCCCTCTGTTTTGAGATCACGCCAACAAAATCAACAGAAGCAGCAGCCTCCACCATCGCCACCATCGTCATCTCCCTCACCTCCGGCGAAACCACCGCCACCACCCAACACCATCTCTTCTCTCTAACTCTCTGTTTCCCTCTCTCTGTCTCACTCTCACTGCTCTGTTCAGAAACAGAGCAATAGCAGCAACAATCAGCAGCAGCAGCGGCGGCAAGCTTCGAAGCCGCCACCACCACCACTGCCGTCGGGAAGAAACCCGAAGCCCCACCACCACTTCTTCACCTCTGCTGCTCTCTCTCTATCTCTTATACTAACTAAATCAGACCAGGAAGGAGTTGAAAGTATCAGAAGCAAGCCACCAAAAACAGAGCAGCCAAAACCACCACCGTCGGCCACCATTTTTGCCGACGGGGAGCTTGGCCCAAGCAACCCGACAACCCCCGCCTCTCCAAACCACCACCAAACAACTCCTAGAGCTCCCAGGAGACGAACCCAAGTCCTACCTGAAGCTAGGAGGTACTCCATCACCGGCGACGTAGAGCACTGCGCGACTCACCGTCGGCAAACCCGGAAAGCTTCGTTTCTTGACCGATTCCGGCCATTCTTGGCCTAGGTATGCTCTAAATCTCACCGTGATTCCGTTTAAACAATCAAAATCGTATCACGTATGCTTGATTCCATGTTTAGCTTGTTAAATTTGATGTTTTTGAAAAAGGGGGTTAAAGTGTCTTTTACCCTAAACTGTTATAGCATGATAATTATGTTGAAGGGGGTAGCTGTTTGTATATATGAGAACTTGGTGGGTAGTATTGCATGTTAAATAACCTGCCATGTGAGTAGGATGGGGGTCTTGCTGTCTTTTGACATAACTTGTGGGGTTACAAGTGTAGTTTATATAAACTTTATATCATTCGCGAAAAATAAAAATAATGTTTTTGGATTAAAAATATTTTCTAAAAATAATAGATTTCGTCCCGGTTACAAAAACGTGATCCCGGCGTTGAAATAATATACGGATCGCTCGTTATAAATTAAACAAGTAATGTTTTTATTAAAAACTAAACGAATGTTGCGTTTAACTGTGTAACGTTAAATTCGGTTGTTTAAATACTTATAAAAACGACTTTTTCAAGCTTATAAATATCGTTGCATTATTGCAAGTATTTAGAAGTGATTTTTCATAAAAATCAAATATCGTATAGTTGATAATATTAACAGTTATTTTATGTAAAAATACAAACTACTATTATTCTTTACTAGTATTTTATAAAAATAGTTCCTATAACTAAATGAGACTTCTATAACATAAAATTTAATAAATTTTCAATTAAACACTCGTTGTTTAATAATTTTTGCTAATAAGAAAATATAACGAGATAAAGAAACGTTAATAAATTAGTATGCGAGTTCGGGCTAATTTTAAGAATCGATAACTAGGGTTATTAATAAGACTCGTAGAATTATACAGAGTTGTGACAATTTAGAAGCTCCGATTTGTAGGTAACGGATTCGTAAGCAACGACAACAAGTAGGACGTTTGACGCTACGGAATCCAGGTAAGTAAATATGCCTAGCCTAGCGTGCTAGCTCCTGTTCGTGTCAGAGTATGCTTTTAATACCTGTCTCAAAATTATATTTTGAGTTACATGTTTTGTTCGAAATCTCTTTGCAAGTTGATTTGCTGTGAACTGTCACACGAATAATATTAATCCACTAATAACGTAAAGTGGAAAGAGTTGTGCGGGGATCGTTATATTCGCTTTTCTATAAGATTGGTCGTGGCTGACTACGTTCACCCGACCCGATTATAAGATTGGTCGTGGCTGGCTACGCCCACCCGACCCGTTTATTTTAATCCGGTCGCAACCTGCCGGATCGCTCCATGTACTCACCTCTCTGGCCGCGAGTAGTCTTAGAGGGGTGCCGGCACTTAAGGTCTTGGATGCGTAGTGATAGTAGATCTTCCCCGTATCAACAAAGTTAAAAGTGGTTTTCTTCAAGGACAAGAATGTCTATGGTTATTAAGGAAGGCAAGATTGGGATATTACTCCCCGTTTCAAGATCAAGAAGGAAGAAATTGAAATATCGAGATGTTTAAAGCTGGATGTGCTTTGTTTACTCTTTTAAAGATTTACTTCCTCTTATTACTGTTTTTGAAAATAAATTATGCCTCGTCATCTGTTTACGAGCTAGGGTATTTATTTACTCAGCATTTCCCGGCTGACTTTAGAAACTGCGGTTCCGTTTTCTTTCCCACCGCAGGATTAGCAGGAGAAGGCTATGGTATGGATGGGTACGAGACTCACTGAGGAAGTCAGTTCACGAGTTGTAAGATAGTTTTGAATAATGTAAGATAGTTTGAATAAGGTGAATGATGTGTAGTAGTAACGAATGAAGGACTTGAGAAGTAATGTAATGTTTAATAATATGTAATATAAGTGCTTGGAAGTTGTGCTTTCGATTATCCGCCGTTACTTTTAGCTTCGGCCTCCCCGATTCGTCCGAGTCGGATTAGGGGGTCGTTGCACTTTCATTCCATCCTCTTCTGCCACACTTTCGACCGGTTTTTTGTTGACCTTCTTGCGAGGGGGAGGCTTATAGAGTAGCCATGAGCAAAATCCCGCAGGACTAGGGGCTTCCCCTCCAGGAATACAGCCACAATCGAAAAGATTAGTGGTTGATACATCCACATCATTGACACACACTCAGTATTCGCTCGTACTTATAATCCAACCACATCTTCTTACCCAGAACATTAACCAAACTTCCCCTTTGCAACGGTTTACTGGGATTCAGTCGAAATCTAACACGCATGTAATCCCCGTCTCCAGACATCACCCGATCGTCGACGTCGATAATAGGTCCCAATCTAGCAGCTACCTTGCTTGCGTCCTCAACAGTGTGAAGGTACGGTGGCAAATTTTTCATTTGAATCCATATATCCATGAATTCAAAGGAGATGTTCTCTGTTGAGTTTCGAATATCCCAAGGCTTAAGAAGCAACATATTATCGTCGAATACCCAATGGCCGCCTGCAGCTACTCGGTCCATAGCCAGCTTGGAAGGGAACTTGAAGATAAAGATGTTTGAACGCACCTCTGTAATTTCGACGTGTTCACATTCAAACCATAAAAGAAGATACATAGCCCAAGTATTAATCTTTCCTCTTAGCACAAAAGATCCAACTAGGCAAAACTGATAGCTTTTAATACCTACAAGACATCTATCATCGTCGAAGTCAGATAACTTCTTCTTCCGCCTCTGACATTGGTGTAGCGTAGCGAGAAAGCCTTGTCGAGTTGTCAGCCGAGTTGGAAGGGGGTCTGCTAGCGTCCATGTTTGGGAGAGCGGCTGCTCACGTTGTCTGGGAAGGTTCCATCGACGAGATCTCAGCAACCATGGTTAGGGATTGCGCCGTGAAATTTTGTCGCCTTTCTTTCGTCTCCGAAAACTACGGAGCCTTACGAAAGTCAAAAACTTATTTTTTTTAATAGATTTAGTCAAAATTCAAAATGGAGAAGCCGCAAGGGTAAAAAAGTCATTTGTCTAGTCAAAATGGTGGTCAAAGTTGAAAAACTTAAAGATCAACTAGCTAACTTGCGAGTTAATTTCTCAGACAAACTAGAAGAAATTTGATAAAACTCAACACACAGATTTGAAGAGGAATGTTTAAGAATTCCAAATCAGTTATCATCTTCCAAAGATCATCATTACACAATTGGATACGAAGGCTCAAAGTTAGAACAAAAAATGGCTATCAGCACTTATAAGCTACTTTGAGCGTCATTTCTAAACAATCCACGAGGAATTTGAGAAAGACACAATGTACATGATTCATAGTATAAATATCCAGGAATCCATAGGAAAAAACAGATCTCAAATCCAGTCATTATTTAAGAAGATATACATCTTGTAAGTTAAGTAGATTCAATGTCTCCATACTTCGAAAATTTCCCAAGTGTTTACACGATTTGAAAGCCGAGAGTTCAAGACTAAATTCATGGTATCCAACGAAAGAATTTGATGAAATGATATACACATGCGTTGAATTCTAAACTCATAGGTGAAGAAACCTTCAAGCTTATGCAGAAATGGTGAAGAAGAGGAAGAAGAAGAAGCGAGAGAGAAAGAGAGAAATGAAGAGAGAGAAAGAAAGATTCTCATTGACATTAACTGAAAACAATTACACTATTAATACTCAGTTAACTAAACTAACAACTCTAACAAGTTTTCCCTCTCTGTTACAAATTTATCACTAATTGCAGAATAACCCCTATAGTCTTACATCCCCCCTTAAGCTGAAGTCCCTTTTTAGTGATTTTGAAAATTCTTGTCTGAGCTAAAGGAGCTCAAGCACAGCTGAGATAAGACACTCTGAAAAGCAGCAATTGGCAGGGCTTTAGTAAAGACATCTGCAAGCAAGCTGGAGTTTTGAAGCAATGTGAGCTACCTGTAGCTGTCTTAGTGCTACCTGTTCTCTAATGAAATGAAAGTCAATTTCAATATGCTTACTCTTTTCATGGAAGACTGGATTAGTGCTGAGCATAAGAGCTGAGATATTATCACACCATAGCTGAGGTTTTTGTGATGAAATAATACCCAGATCTCTCAATATGTAAGTTAGCCACTTGATTTCTGCTGCTGTAGCTGCCATGGCTATATACTCTGCTTCTGTGGAGCTTCTGGAGACAGTGTTTTGCTTCCTTGATCCCTAGGAGATAAGATTGGTGCCTAGAAACACACAAAAACCAGTGGTACTTCTCCTATCTTCAGGATCCCCAGCCCAGTCTGCATCTGAGTAAGCTGTAATATGAAAATTTCCAGGAGCAAAGTGAGGTCCAGTATTCAAAGTGCCTTTGATGTACCTCAGAATCCTTTTTACTCCAGTATAGTCACATTGTCTTGGGTTATGCAAGTGCTGACAAGCTTTGTTGACAGCAAATTGAATATCTGGTCTAGTTACTGTAAGATACTGCAAAGCTCCCACTATACTTCTGTACTGGTGAATGTTGGGAAATGGTTGAAGATCATCTGCAGTGATTAGGACTTTAGGAGAAATAGGTGAAACACAAGGTTTACAGTCTGTCATGCCTGCCTTTTGTAGAAGATCAGAAGCATATTTTGTTTGCTGCAGATGAAAACCCTGAGCAGTAGTGCTAATTTGAATTCCCAAAAAATAAGATAAAGTACCAAGGTCCTTCATAGCAAAGGTGGTGGACATGTGATGAATCAAGGAGTCAATGTAGCTTTTGTGACTACCAGTGATGAGAATATCATCCACATAGATAAGCACCACAATTGTAAGATTGAATTTCTTGAGCACAAATAGAGAAGCATCAGATAAGCTCAATTTGAATCCATTTCTGATAAGAAAAGTAGATAGCATTGTGTACCATGCCCTGGGAGCTTGCTTGAGGCCATATAATGATTTGTGAAGTTTGCACACTAAACCAGAATGAGTCACAAAGCCAGGTGGCTGTTCTATGTATACCTCCTCATCAAGAACCCCATGAAGGAAGGCATTACTAAAATCTAATTGTCTAACTTCCCAAGATTTAGATAGAGCTAAAGAGAGAACAATTCTCACAGTTTGCTGTCTTGCCACAGGGCTAAATGTTTCTGCATAATCTAAGCCAAATTGTTGATGAAACCCCTTGGCTACCAGTCTTGCTTTGTATCTAGAAACAGTTCCATCAGCATTTCTTTTAAATTTGAACACCCATTTACACCCTATAGGTCTTCTGGAATGAGGGAGAGGAACCATAGTCCATGTTTTCTGAGACAAAAGAGCATGATATTCCTCAGTCATGGCCTTAAGCCAGTGTGATGACTTCATGGCTTCTTTGTAAGAGGCAGGTTCAGTAGCAGACAAATCACATGAGTGAAGCTGATATCTAGGGTTAGGTTTGTGAATACCAGCCTGGGATCTAGTTTGCATATTGTGAGAGATAGGAAATGGTGGTAGAGAAGAAAGAGGAGGAGAGGAGTTAGAGGAGAGAGGAGAATGTGGTGTATTAATAGGATATTGAGAAGAGGTAGGTGCAGGACTCGATACATGTGAAGGAAGTGAAGTAGAATTTACAGGATTATGAGAAGAGGACAATGGATTGGTGGAGGTATTAGTGGTAAAAACAGGTGGAAATTGGAGCCAAGAACTGACATAAGAAGTGTTATGTAAATTTGATATGGTGGCATAAGGAGAAGAGGAGTGAGATTTAAAAGGAAAAATGTTTTCAAAGAACTTGACATGTCTAGAAATATAGATAGTAGAAGTGGATGTATCTAGACACTTGTAGCCTTTAGTGTTTGGACAATAACCTAAAAAGACACAAGGTTTGGATCTTTGTTGTAATTTGTGTTTAGTGTAGGGTTTTAACCAAGGGAAGCATAGGCACCCAAACACTTTGAGAGAAGTATATGGTGGACAGGTTTTGTAGAGAAGAGAATAAGAGGATTGAAACTTTAGAGATTTCTTGGGAAGAATATTAATAAGATAGTTAGATGCAGCAACAGCTTCTAGCCAGTATTTATGAGGGATAGAGGCATGATGAAGAAGGGCTAGGGTGGGTTCAATTAGTTGTCTGTGTCTCCTCTCAACTATACCATTTTGTTGAGGGGTATGAGGACAACTAGTTTGATGAATAGTGCCTTGAGTTTGCAGATATACACCAAATTCAGTGTTAAGAAATTCAGAACCATTATCTGACCTGAACACTTGAATATTAGTGTGAAATTGTGTGTGAATGAGAGATGTGAAATTTTGATAAGCAGCAAATGCTTGATCTTTTGTAAGAAGGGGATAAATCCAACAAAATCTAGTGCAATAATCTATGAATAAGATGTAATATTGAAATTTTGAACAAGAAGCTACAGGAGAAGGTCCCCACACATCAGAGTGGACAAGTTGAAAAGGAACACTAGCATGTGATTTGGATACAGGAAATTCAAGTTTGTGAGATTTAGCAACTTCACGAGAGATACAAAGTGATGAACATTTAGTAGAAGATACAGGTAAAGTGTGATATAATTGGGAGAGAACAAGAACAGATGGATGTCCTAGTCGTTGAAGCCATATATCCTTGGAAACAGCTGCTGTAGCTGCAGTATTTGGTGAAGAGGATGTGTTAGCAGTATAAGCAGAATGAGAATGTGTAGGTGAATGAGAAGCAGGTGAACTAACCAAAGTGGTGGGAACAGTGTAGAGACCATTCTTACAGAGGCCTTGATACAACAAGTTGTTGTTCAAGTCCCTGATTTGGAAAGTCTTAGCAGAGAAGATGACAATACAATTATTATCATGTGTTAATTTAGAAATAGAGAGAAGATTGGAATGCATAGCAGGCACATAGAGAGTGTGAGGAAGACTAAGATTACCAGTAGGTAATGGTAGAATGCCATCACCTTGATGAGTAATAGGTAATTTGGATCCATTTCCAACTGTCACATTATGAAAACCAGTATAAGGCAAGGTATGATGTAAAAGAGATGCATTATGAGTAATATGTGTATTAGCTCCAGAATCAAATATCCATGACTGCAAACCTGAGTTGGATGTGTAAGTAGTAGAAAATGCCATAGGAGAAGATATCATCTGTTGATCTTGATCAGGTGGATAAGAGCCAGGAGGACTGAAGTCCGGAGTGTATGAGTGATTTGACACATTGCTGTATTGAGCTAGATAGGTTGGTTGATGTTGTTTGTAGTGGAAGTGTTGATTCTGAGGTTTATAGCTGCTGTATGTGGTTGTGTCAGTTCTAAACCAGCAGTTAAGAGCTGTATGTCTGCTCTTGCCACAAATTTGGCAGACCTCATTGTAGGCAGATGAGTAACCAATGCCTTTGCCTTGTGACCACTGTTTTTGACCCCTTCCATACTGATTAGATCCCCTAGAGAAACCACTGTGTCCTCCTCTAGAAAAGTGACCCCTACCTCTGCCATTAGGAGGTCTAAATGCTGCATAAGCTGTGAGAAGCTCAGAGGATTGTGGAGAGGATGGGAGCTGATAGGAGGAAGAGGTGACAGGTTTGGAAAAAGAAGGTTGAGGTTTAATATGAAGATCTTCAGAGAGAAGAAGAGCAGACAGCTCATTGACAGTTAGAGCTCCATCTCTAAGTCTAAGATTGGATTTGACATGATCATAAGAAGATGGGAGGCCTTGAAGAATAAAAAGAACTAGATCTTCTTCATTGATAGATTCTTGAACTTGAAGAAACTGATCAACTAGGTTCTTGGCATGATCCAAATATTCTAGAATTGACTGAGAGCCTTTGTGAAGACTGATCAACTGAGACTTGAGTTGATGTACATGAGACCGAGACAAGGAAGTATATCTCTGAGCTAAATGAGTCCAAATAGCATAGGAAGTTGGCAAATGCAATATTAGAGGTAGAACAGTAGGTGAAATAGATGCAATAAGGCAAGTTTTCAGATGTTGATCAATGTGTTTCCAAGAGCTATAAGCAGAGTTAAAAACAGATAAGCCAGAAGCAGAGAGACACATTTATGAAGGTGGAGGTGTAGTAATGAAGTCTTGAAGATCATTTGCTTGCAAGACTGCCTCTAATTGAGCTTTCCAAAGCATGTAACTAGTATTGTCTAGCTTGAGTTGAATTAGAGACCGTAAATTGGAAATCAGAAACAGTAATCCAGCTGGTAGTGATGAGTCCATGACAGCAGAAGACCAAAAACAGCTGAAAGAGGCAAAACTCGGTACGAATCGGTCTTAACTCGGCAAAACTCGGTAGAGTAACCGTGAACTCAGCTAAACTCGGCATAACTCGGTACGAAAGAAATAAACTCGGCAAAACTCGGCAGATAAACTCGAGAATGAACTCAGTGCAGGAAAGATGAAATCCACCATTAATGTGATACAGAGAACGGAGAGAGAGATTGAACCTTTGTCCGAAGAAGATGAATCGCAGAAATCATCGATGAAAGCATCGTAAACAGCAAAGCTGGAGACAAACCCTAGGTTGAAGATCGAGGCATTTCGGTGACCTTCGTCGAGGATCGCAGATAGAAGAAAGGACCGGAAACAACCTCCGGCCGTCAATAATCAGCGGCGATGAGCGTTGCTGGCTCTGATACCATGAAGAAACCTTCAAGCTTATGCAGAAATGGTGAAGAAGAGGAAGAAGAAGAAGCGAGAGAGAAAGACAGAAATGAAGAGAGAGAAAGAAAGATTCTCATTGACATTAACCGAAAACATTTACACTATTAATACTCAGTTAACTAAACTAACAACTCTAACAACTTTTCCCTCTCTGTTACAAACTTATCACTAATTGCAGAATAACCCCTATAGTCTTACAACAGGTCTCCAAATATACAAAAAAGAACTTAAACCAGATCAATGAGTAGAATGTTATGGCCTTTGAAAAAAGGCCTAAGACCTCAGAGCAAGTTTCTGACAGAATTTTCTAGCAACTTTAACACAAGTTTGTGATAAAAGTGAGAATGAATTAGGCTAAAATGTTAAATACCGTTGTAGCCTGATTAATAACAGAAAGTGGAGAACTGATGAAGAACATAGTTTGAGAGTTTGAAAACTTCTTACACCGAATTCTCTGTAACCTCGAATTGTCCTTCAAAATGCTTATAGGGGATTATGAGGCCCTGATAGCAGCAGCTTGAAGAGAGAGTGAAGGAATTGAGAGTTGGAAGATTTCCTCTTAAGAACATGAACAACACTATGAATGTCTTTGAATTTCTGATGAGTTTGATCTGTGTGAAGGGTGCTGAGGTGTTAGCAGAGTGTTTAGGAGTTTGACAGCTCCTTGGATGAGGTGTCATGTGGTAGAATCACTTTAAATCAAGTCACTAGCTAGTGTGACTAAGTGCAACGTTAGGGCTCAAAAAGGAATTTTTATGAAGTTTACGGGTTCATTAGGTATTGCAACTTTTAGTCCTTCCCTAATCGGCCCCTCGGAGAAATATAATCATACATGAACCCAAATGGTTGTTCTAATTACAGTTATATCCCTCCAACGCTGCTTGATATTCAGAAAATTAGTTACACTTTTGACGAATTTCCCCAGCTTTAACAGAACAAAATTACATGAAGGTATTTTGCAACAATTTGAACCACAAGTGGGCCTTTTGCACAAGCGCCTAACCACACGGGTAAAATGGAATTAACACATATAATTACTTTAGTATTATGACCTAATTTATGTCATGACATAGTTAAGTACTTTTTAGCTACTTGTTCAACAACCAATATGAGGTAGCAAAAATGTTATACGTCTCAACTTTGTTGTTCAAAAATGTCCGCTCTTGTCACATTTACTATATTGATCAATATTTTAAAAATTATTTTAAATATAATTGAACAAGTTGATGATGTGAACCATTTGGGATGTTTATGTTGGTATGTATAATATTACTTTGTGAGGAAGTATCACCACCTTTATAACTCATTTGCAGACTACTAGTAAGGAGCACGTGCGTTGCACGTTGACTTTTTTACTTGAGAGGGATATAGAATTCAAGACCAATGCGAGAAGTAGCTATGTTTGCAAGAGCCAATTGTTTCTCCCTCTCAACATTTTCTCTCATGAATCCACATCGTAGACTACTCTAATTTATGTGGAAACAAGACGGCGTCTTTCTCTAACAACTTTGCTATATTTGTTCTACTTGTCTATTTGACTTGTTATACATAATGTATGGAATTAAATGATGTACATTTCATAACTCGAATGTACATTCATTCTCCCCACATGTACTTAATCCATACTGCTCTTTTCTCTGAATGATGTTAGGTTCTTTATTCATATTACTTGGGTACGTGTATAAATGTGGGATAAGATTCTATGTTTCGTCTGAGTAATTTTTCTCCTTTAATTTGCTCACATTAGTGACATTGTGCACTTGAAGTATTCTCCATATCACATTGGGGTTTCTCAAAGTTTATGAAGCTTGATATTTCCCTAAAACTAAGGACACTAAGCTGCTCCTTGTAGCTACATGCCACTTAAAGCTCTATAATTAAGCAGATGATAAGATAGTAGAAGTAACAAGTTCAATGGCTGTATGTACTGGGCTAGGTAATCCAGCTTAGGATATAAGTCATGAGCACGAAGTACAAAGTTGTAAATTGACGGTACATTGACGGTACAAAATAGATCTTTTGATCTACAAATTTAATGAAACATCAGGCCAAACAATGTATAGCTTTTCATATGTTTGCTTCATGTTCGTCTTAACACTCGAATGCTCCTTCCATGTTCCTTCAATGGATGAGTACTCAATGCCTGGTTCTTCTGTATTTTAATGTTTTGTACTCAATGCCTGGTTCTTCTGTATTTTAATTTTTTGTCTTTTTCTGTGTTACATTTGTATCTTCAACATTGCCCACTTCCTGCACAATGATCTTTAACATCCAAGTGATGCTTCCATGTTCCTTCAATGGATGAGTTTTCTATTAGAAAATGGAAAGAAAATAATGTATGAGGATATATATGTTTTTGAATCATGATGCTCTCTAACTTCCATACCAACTGTACCAATGTATGTTCTAATAATTTCCTCTCACAGCAGTAGTCTGGAATACTCATAAGGAAGACTGTTGAAAGAGAAGATGTTGAATATGATTAGTAAAATAAATTTGTGAAATCAACTGAGAACGATAAAATGCTTCAAGCTAACTCTTAGTTAAATTATTTAGTAGTTTTATTTGGTAGAGCACGAGTCAGAATTCAGAATATTCAGTAAAAAGCAGTTTGGCGCCTTAAAACTCGAGGAATTTTATGTGTTTAACAAATGAAATAGGAAAAATGCTTAATGTCACCTTTTTTTTCTTCATCCTTCAAGTTCACCCTTTATGTAGATGTATTTTTATTATGATGAAATTATAGAAATATATTAAAATAAATACTACCAACAATCATATCTTGACATGTAAGAGGTGAACTTGAAGGGTGAAGAAAAAAGGGTGAAGCATAGCTGCCCTCAATGAAATATGAACAAGTAAAAAGATAATAAAAAGATTATGTACAACTCTTATCTTTCTTGTTCGAACCAGATACTACAACTCTTATCTTTAAACAAACATACCATTTACCAAGTATGAGAACGACCAAGTATGAGAACATTCTGAGTATCTGGAAAACAACAAATGACCTGAGCTCTTAAATTTATTGGTTGGAAATGCCATTTAAGGTGAATGAAAAATATTCATGTGAGATTTTGCAAATTGTACAATGTAATTTGTAAAATTTATGCTTTTAAGTGATAATTATGAGGATAAAATTGTGTGTCCTCTTTAAATAAATATACAAAGCATTAGAGCATCCACAGTAGACTATTAAAATGGAAGTTATATCTAAAATAGCAAGTCAATTTGAATAAGTTCAGTCTCCAGCAGACTAGCTAAACCAAGTACTATTTTAGTCTCCTACTTTCATGCTAGCTAGATGTGGCGAGTCAACACACCCTAGCTATTTCTATTTTCTATTTTGTTGTTTTAGTTTTAGATAGTATTGATACAACACTATTGGAGCAAATCTACCCTACTAAAATGAATAAGTTGAATTTGCACTAAAATTTAGCTAATTTGTAGATTATACTACTGTGGATGCTCTTACTATCTCAAAGTATGAGATTTTCTTATTTTACTTCTTTTGGGGTATTATGGATTCACTGTAAAGAGGAGAGAAATTGAAAGTGAGGAGTTCGTATGACCCATGTTGGTGTCCAGTGAGAGTAATTATGAAGTGTTTATAATGCCTATTTAATTACCTCTAGGCCACTATTATTAAGTAGAGACCCTATGAATTCCATTTCCTATTAAGTTTATATGATAAAAGGGTGGTTGGATCATGTAACGAATGAGGTTTAAGCACTTCTCACGCCTCATGGGTCTCGAATATTTTGCTTGGGCTTCAAGATAAGCCATGGCAAGTGTTTTGTATCACGTTTTGGGAGTTGTGGAATAATAGGAATGCCAGAATCTTTGGGTGAAAAATAAAAAGGCTTAATTACTTAATGCATACCCCCAGTATGCCGAAACTAACACTTTGCATGCCCCGGTTCTAAAATAGGCTTATTGCATCCCCAATTTGCAATAAATCCTACTTGTTAAAACTGGTAAAATTAATAATTTCATAGTTGACCATCACCTCCTTTTGTTTAAGGGTAACTTTGTCTATCCCATTTATGTATGAACATTAGTAACAGTATGATAATCACTACCGCTGCCGCCACAATCGCCGCCACACAATCCAGATTCCGGCAAAGCAGCACAAATCTCGGCGACCAAAAATCCAGATTCTAGCAACTAACATTACCTTCACCATCTCCCACCAGAACACCACCGATGTCTTCGCCATGAAAATACTTATCCCGGAGCCATCGCCCTCCTACCTCCATTGAAGTCGGCAACGGGAGAGAGGGAGAAGGGATAGAGAGAGAGACACAAGAAAGGGGAACACAAATTCAATGCCTAATTCCACAAAAAACATTGAAGAACGATGAATTGATTCAACCACAACCCAAGAACCGACCTTTAGAATTCATTGGAGAGCCTCCTTTCGGCAGCCAAATCCCACCCCTTTCACCATGGAAGTCAAGAACACATCAACTGTAGCAACCCAGCCAACGATTTCTCAGCCCAATCGCCCGCCTAATCAGCGAATGAATCCCCAAAATCGACCTCATCGCGGAAAAATGTAGTAGTCATCTTCTTCGCATAGAGGACTCGATGCTACAAGTCTAAATCGAAAATCCAGAGGACCTACAAGAGAAACTCAGAGGGACTCGGATCAATTGGAGAGTGGGTTCACGATTTTCTCACGGTCAGAGGAAATAACAAAGAGAGAGAAGAGATTGAGAGGGAAGAAGAGAGACGGGAGAGAAGAAACCTATTCAACTCTCATATCATTCTTCCCTATCTTCAACTTATTTCTTTTTCATTTTTCTTTATTTTAATTTTAAAAATCTAGGGTAATTGACACTAAACCTACCTGCAAGATGCATTTTGGGACAGAAAACCTCCTGCACTTTCAATTTCCCACCACAACCCCCTGCAATATACCAATGTGGGACACATAACCCCAAATTGATAACGGTGTTAAATACCTAACGGAACTTAATCACGTGCTGTCCACGTGATGGGCTATAACGTCCAACCCAGATTAGATTTGATCAAAACACTCTTATTTTTTATTAAAACAACACTCCTATCTATTGTGTGTTTTAATAACCACATTATTTGTTTTTATCAAAACAGGGAGGAGCTAGGGCACTCACGACGATTTCGAACGCCGAGTGGTATCAAAATAGAAGAACACAGAGATCGATTGAGATGTGGAGGCGAAGTGTCTTTGGTCCGAGGTCAAGTTCGATTGCATCATCAGATGGTTTGGGTAGCAATCGGTCAGAAGTACCGGCAGAAGATGAGTCTCGTACGCGAATTCAAGTCGGCAATAGTACGGGTCAGTTTTCTTCTTTGCTCAGTTTTCTTCTTTGCTCGTATAATGAAGAGGTTTTCCAATGTAATTCCTCTTCGGTGTTACTATCAATTCCTTGATGCTTCTAAAAGCAACAATTTTGAAGGTATGATGCTTAGTATTTTTTTAATATCTTAACATCGTTGATGCTTCTAAAAGCAACCATTTTGAAGGTCTGGTGCTTAGGATTTTTTAATTTCTTGGTTAAGGCCACCTGTAAGTTTTTTGAGTATATAATAGGGATTAGTATGAGTATAACAAAGGGTTTGAGGCATCTGTGTTATCTCAATGGACCATGTTCTGGAATTGGTCCATGATTTTGGAGGCATTATTTTATCTTAATGTTTGTTATTGTTTAACCACAATTAATAGGAACGAATCTTGGATTTCTGATTTTTGTTTATCTTATTAAACTTCTTGTATTGTCAATGTGTTTTATTGTTTAAACAAAATTAATGGAATGCAGCTTCTGGATTTCTGATTTTCGTTTAGTTTATTGTCCTGTATTACGTTATGCATATTATATTACATGTTCTGATCCGTCTTGTGTCGAAGCTAGAATTTGGTTAAGACTGATATTCTATTACATATATTTATGCAAAGTGGTTAAGTTGAATGGATTACTTATTAAGTATTTTTCTTTTTTTTGTAGATGCGGCCAACAATATAATCTTGGATGACTTAGAAGAAGTGGAGGTTGTACATGCAGAATATGATTCCAATAGTGACAGTTTCTACGAAGGTGAAGAATCCAGTGCTGATGGGGATGACGACGATGTATATGAAGAAGCCATTGACAGGGAGGTAGAGTGGGGTGGTGTACTAACTGAAGTGCCCAAAGATGATCCACTTGGGGTTGGTGATTTCAACGATGTGAATCATTTGGAGAGTGACCATGGGGGTTCAATTGATGAGAATTGTAGTGACTTCATTGATTCTTCTGATGAGGAGTCGCAGGTATGAATTGCATTGGTTAAAGCATATATTGTGTATGCCCTAAAGTGATAGTATCTAATGTTGGAATGCAATTATTTGTTGTGCAGGTTAAATACACTCAGTTTAACCCTAAAGTTGACATGAAGGAGATTAAGTTCAAGACAGGAATGTTGTTCTCAAGCCCCAATGAATTCAGATGTGCATTGAGAGACTATGCAATCAAGAATGGAAAGCAAATCAGATGGATAAAAAATGATGGGCCAAAACTGAGGGCTGGTTGTGCGGAGGGCTGTAATTGGGAAATTTATGTGTCTAGAATGCAGGATGAAAGCACTATGCAAGTCAAGTACCTCAATGATGCTCACACATGTCACAGAGTCTTCCGTAACAAGCTAGCCACCTCAACTTGGATTGCTAGCAAGTATCTACAAGAGGTGAGATCCAACCCCAAAATCCCCATTCAGACATTGAAAGATAAAATACAAGTAGATTGGGTAGTATGTCCTTCTAGAAAACAGTTATTTAGAGCAAGGAGGAAGGCAAGAGAGATGATAGAAGGGTGTGATAAGGAGCAATATGGTAGGTTGTATGACTACTTAAATGAAGTTGTGACATCAAACCCTGGTACAACCGCATTCATTAAGACTGTGGATGGAGACAACGGAGAGCCAGTCTTTCAAAGATTGTATGTATGTCTTGGAGCACTGAAGAAGGGTATGAAAGAAGGATGTAGACCTATTATTGGGCTTGATGGTGCACACTTGAGGGGAACTCACACTGGACAGGTTTTAATAGCCGTGGGTTTAGATGGTAACAACCAAAGCTACCCATTTTCTTATGCCATTGTTGAAGGTGAGACAAAGGAAACTTGGAAATGGTTTCTAGCATTTGTTAAAGAGGATTTGGAAATACAGAATTCCCACCATTGGACATTCATTTCAGATAAACAAAAGGTATGTCAAGTTAAATTGCATGATTCAATTTTATTCTCCGTTCTCTCCTTTTCTCTTATTGTTGTAATTGTGTCATTTCTGGCAGGGGTTAATCCCTGCATTGGCTGAAGACTTCCCTAACTCTGAGCACAGATTTTGTGTGAAGCATATGTACTCAAACTTCATGACTGAGAACAAGGGTTTAATGTTGAAGTTGTTGTTTTATAAAGCTGCCCAAGCAACTACTGAACCAGAGTTTGAGAGTGTTATGTATGAGATTAAGGCCGCATCCAAAGGAGCGTTTGAATGGCTTAATGAGAAGGATCCATCACACTGGTGCAGGGCATTTTTCAATACATATTGCAAAACAGACTTGCAGATAAACAACAATTGTGAGAGTCTGAATGGTGCTATTAAAGATGCCAGGGAAAAGGCAATTCTCACCTTGCTAGAGAGCATAAGGGAGTTGCTAATGGAGAGACTTAATGAGAGAAGAGTCTTCATGTCCAAGTATTTTGGTAAGATATGTCCCAACATTCAAGAAATTCTTGAGAAATTGAAGATTGAAGCAGGAAAATGTACTCCTAAAGAAGCTGCAGATGGTATTTACCAGATTGTAGTAATAGATGGAGGGCTACTCAGAGTTGATCTGAATGACAGAACATGTGGATGTAGGAAATGGCAACTCACAGGTATTCCTTGCAGTCATGCAATATCCGCCATCTACCACAAAATGCATTCTCCGGAAGACTATATGAATGACTACTACCTAGTGTCAACATACATGAAAGCATATAAGGGGGTGGTTTATCCAATAAATGGGCCTGCATTATGGAAGAGAATGAACTGTGCTCCACCACTACCACCATATTATCACCAACAACCTGGTAGGCCAAGGAGAAAATCAGCTGAGGAGATACAATCAGGTGTGTTTTTCATATATATGGCCACATATACTTGTTTTTATATGATAATTACTTATGAATTTCATACATATTTGCAGGAAGGAAGAAAAAGAGGAACCTTAAACCAGTTAGTGATGGGAGATATGTTAGGACTGGAAAAAAGGTTATGGTGTGTGGTAACTGTGGCTTGAGTGGTCACAATGCTAGGTCATGCATAAATCCACCTAATTTGGAACACCAGCGGAAGAACATGCCAAGATGGAAAGATAAGGTATGTTTTGTTGTATCTATGTCTTGTCTACATAACAAGTCTTGTCAATTTTCCTATAAAAAGAGTCTTGTCTATATATTAAAAGAATGATTCTTGATTCTACATTTGGAATCTCCGGGATGGTTCTTCAAAATCAGAATGATTCTTGATTTTGTAACCTATTTAGGCTCTTATTATACTATGATTCTTAATTTTATAACTTATTTAGGCTCTTACTATCTGACCAGTAATGCAACTGCTAGTAGAGTTCAAGGGAACCATATTGTTTATCTATGTCTTGTCTACATAAAAAGTCTTGTCTATTTTCCTATAAAAAAGTGTCTTGTCTATATAATAAGAATGATTCTTGATTCTATATTTGGAATCTCCATGTTGGTTCTTCAAAATCAGAATGATTCTTGATTTGTAACCTATTTAGGCTCTTATAACTTATTTAGGCTCTTACTATCTGACAAGTAATGCAACTGCTAGTAGAGTTCAAGGGAGAATAAATATGTTGTCTGCAAAATTTTTGCTAACTCGTTTCTTTTGGAAACTGACTTAATGATTTTTTCCATATAACAGTCAGCTGAGACTAGTGCAAGAGCTGCCGTTCAAAATTATGCACAGACTTTGCCTAAGAACAAAGGAGGAAGACCAAAGAAAAGATCATTTACTTCTAGCTTTATTCCACCTCATGTCCCAACTACCTCAAGCTACGCTCCAGCTGGTCACAGTGGCATTGCACCACAACCAGCAGCACCAGCTGATGCATCGGTAGAAGAGCACGCAGCACCAAGAAGTGGCTCAGTTTCAGTACCAAAAAATGCAAGAGGAAGAGGTAGGGGTAGGGGCAGAGGACAGTCTAGGCCTAATGCACCTGCAGCAACACCACAAACAGCAACATATTCAGCAGTTCCTACACCAACAACTACATCATCTGGAAGAGGAATAGGAAGGCATTCAAGTGCTAGAGGTGGAGGCATTGGCAGAGGGATGGCAGGCTCAAGTATTCCAAGAACTCAATCATTTTTTGCTTCATGCTTTTCTTCGACTCCTCCGCAATCTGATGTGCCCGGTCCATCTATGAGGGGATTCTTCAATTGAACCGAAGTTCTAATCAGAGGATACGACTAAGCTGCAAAAGTATACAAAATGAAGGTTGTGGTTGCTTCGGTTTTTTCATTTAGAAGACATGGCTTTTGGTTGTGTACTTAAACAAAAGTTTTGGTTGTATTTTGATTTTTTGGTTGTCACAATAAGGTTGAATATGAACGGTTAGGATGTCAAATTATGGATTTTTGGATGTTTTAGTTGGATGATGAAGTTCACAGCTTTGGTTTCACAATTTTGGAGCTCTTGCTACCTATTGATCATGCTTCATCATGATTTTTTAATATTTTAGTTGTCTGATTATGTTTGCAGCTCTTGCTGCCCATATGATTCTAACCAAGTTAGAGTAGTCGACCTAGTAAATTCTAAGATGTAATGAATTGAAGACATCAACTTTATCCCAGACTGATGGCGGTTCTATGTTTCAGGATGCTGCAGGTTTACTCACAGGGAGGCTAAGAGATGCTTTCTGCGAGACCGGAATGAACTTGACAAGACAACCTATAGGCCAAGACAATGCTGCAATTGCGATGCATGTACCCCATTGAAGAATCACCGTAATTGCTATTATCCCTAGAAATAGCCTGTTCCTAAGCACCCCCTTGAATCTTGTACATTAAAAAGTTCAGAAATCACCGGCTCCAGGAAAGCAATTGCAGAGAGTGTAAACCACCCTCAGAAAACATCCACACTCTCTGCAGAAAGAGAGAGAGAGCCTCATTCTGGAACCTGCAACACCAAGAACGATGAATAAATAATTTTTCCTTGCCTGAGATAAACCGAGCTTATTAGCAAAGATAAATTCACCTTGTGGTTCAGGAAGCCAAAAAAAAAATTCTGTAAAAAACTTGGACACCAAACAGGCACTTAGGCTCCGTTTGGTTGGTGGTAAACATTTTCCTGTAAAATGTTTTACCTTGTATTGGTGTTTTATTGTTATTTGGTTGGGGGTAAAATATTTTCCTGTAAAATATATTCCCTCAAATGATGTAAAAGGATGTACACATTTCAAATTCGTAAGCCATTTCCCGCTGAGTGAGGGAGCACAACAACTCATACTAAGACCTCCACCACCAATAACCACCACTACCACCACCACGACCCATCACCGCCACCCACCTTCACCATCACTGCCGTCACGGCCCACTTTTTTAGAAAGTGTCAACCAAACACGAGAAAATAATTACAGAGGAAACTTTTTCACAAAATATCATACGCGATGAATATTTTCCCTTGTAAAACATTTCACTGCGAATCAAACAGAGCCTTAGAGCTCTTACAGTAGTAAAGAGGAAGTACAAGATACAATGTCTGAGCTCTCTTTCGTCTAATATTACTATGTCTGAGTTCTCTTTCGCTACTTCTGTTCCCTGGATTCCCATTGAGAGTCCAATATCTGCTTCTTTCAGTGCAGGGGCATCATTTGTTCCGTCCCTAGTGACTGCTACCACTTGCCCTTTCTGCTTCAAGCTTTGCACCATCAAGAGCTTATCGAACGGCGATGATCTAGCCATTACACGGATCACGTTGATATTTTCCAATCGTTCCTGATCGGAGTAGTTTCTAGTGAAAGGAGCGACTGGTAGTCCGTTCATAAGGTTTATTAATTGTTCCTTTCGACCAACCTGAAGAGACTTGGCCTTAATGGCTTGGTAACTCAGTGTTTGAGTATAAAGACTGGGTTTTTAGCCCTGTAGCACCAGAACCTCTCAGTGGGGAACCACGCAATGAATCAGGCCGCTGACAAGGATGCTTAGGCTGGCTTCTCCCTTTGGATTCCTGTGTATATCCGTGGAATCGTCTACCCGGGAACCACATATCCATGATTGAAACTTAGGAACCATAATGACTAATAATGAAACGACACAATGAACGTAGTACCAGTTTACTAAAAAGGAGATCAGTTCATATCATATCACGAAACCGTTGTTCAACAAAACACTTCAACGGAACACGATAAGCTAAAAACGACCACAACGATACATAGCTCGTTCCAACAACACCCTAAGCAAATATAACTACAGCCACCATCATCACAAGCACAGCAAACAAAATCCAACACCGGTTAATTTGAATGCTCAAATCCAAACGGGTTCGAGCAATATTTTCAATCTTGTTTATCCTCCTCAAAAGTCCGGGTTAATTTGAATGCTCCTTGAACAAACCACACGAAATATCCATAGCCGCCACCAACCTACATCAAGGTCAATTAACCAATGTTTTTTCATAACACAAGCAATCTGTTAATGTAATCAATAACATAAGAAAAATGAACCTGCGAAGCTACTTACTGTTGCCAAGTTGCGCATCCGTAGAATGTCTACTCGGGTTTTCTGATTTCTAACACGGCTTCAATTTAGCCGCAAATTCACATCGGCATAACCTAGAAGCCATTTCTTCTCAATCAACACAAACCAAGCCCTTGATCAATCTCTGCGAATTCCTCAACCAAACTGCGGATCCCTCGGTGAATCGAGCGTGCTCAACTCTACATTAGTAGTCTCCCGACTCTCTGTCTCCTCTCTTTTCTGCGAAATCCAGCAACAATCGCTTCCTTAAGTAGCCGTGAGTCTCTGACAACAACGGTCACCTGGTGCTACAATACCGATGCATCGAAGAAGATGAAACCTGTACGAAGAAAGAAAAAAAATACCTAATTCCCGAGACCGTAAGATGAAAACCTGTACGAAGGTGAAAACCTGTACGAAGGTTTGGAGTTGAGAACTAACAGAAACTTGTACCAAGATGAGAACTATCAAAGAATCCCCTTTATCTTAATCATGGAAGGATAAGACAAGGCAAATACAAATTTACCCTTAATAAATTGTGTGTTTTGACAGTATAGCCCCTCACGTGGACAGCAAGTAATTAAGTTTCGTTAGATTTTTTAACACCGTTATCAATTTGGGGTTATGTGTCCCACATTGGTATGTTGCAGGGGGTTGTGGTGGGAAATTGAAAGTGCAGGGGGTTTTCTGTCCCAAAATGCATCTTGCAGGTAGGTTTAGTGTCAATTACCCAAAAATCTAATATGAATTTATTTTATAAGGTCTTGACAAATTTATCCTCTCAATATGGATTGTATTTGGGAGAATAATTTTACCAGTTTTAACAAGTAGAATTTATTGCAAATGAGGGATGCAATAAGCCTATTTTAGAACTGGAGCATGCAATGTGTTAGTTTCGACATACTGGGGGTATGCATTAAGTAATTAAGCCAAATAAAAACTAAGGCTCAAATATTGTCGGATGTTCGAGCGAAAATTGATGAAATGATGTTGGCAGCAGAAAGGAATAAATCTGGGTGAAGTAACTGCAAATCAATCCTGTTGGCAAGGGCCAGAGAAACTTTTTGTGAAAATGAACTTTGATGGTTCTTACAATACACGTCAAGGCGCGGGTGCGGCAATCATTCGGGACGCCTCAGGACGATGCAGAGGAGCGCGGTGTTTCCAAATCCGTGCTCGTTCTTCCGCTCGCGAGGCTGAAGCTATGGCTATGCGGGAGGGTAATCGTATGGTGGCTAAAAAAAGATTTCGAGCGATGCACGTTGAAGGGGATGCAAAAATCCTTCTTGAAACAGCAAGTCAAGTTGAAACATTACCCGTAGCAATACATAATTCTAGAAGCCGAAAGTCAGGATTAAGGACAACAGAAGGGAACAATGAAACCGCTTTATCCCTTTTCAAATATGACATGTGCTTATAGGTAATTCTTCCATTTCACCACCTCCTACTTTTCATTTTCAAACTGCTTAACTTGTTCAAACCAAATGCTACATCAACAACCAGTTTTTCAAAATTAGACCAAAAGCAACAACTTCGATTTTGACTTCCACGAAAATCAAATCAATAATGTCCTCCATAAATCGCATAATACAACATAACAACTTAATATTAAATCTAGCCACAATGACAAACATAATAAAAATCAAGCAATAATTTCATACCTAAGTCAGGCAAATTAGAATTCTTTTTTTTTTAATTAAAATACCAAATTTTATTTAACGCATAATATTTGGTACATCAGCCATTAAAGCGGCATTTAAGAAGTTTGGACAGTGTGACCAAACTACATGATGATTATCCCTAAGATACATTCTAGCTAATAAATTAGCCACTTCATTTCCTTTACGTTTAGTCCATGACACCTGTCCCTTTGTCTTTAGCAGCACCATCGTTTTGACCTCATCCAGAAACCTCCATTTCTCTGTTAGAGCATTCAGCCTCGGTTGATGAATGTATCTCCAGACATTGTACGAATCGGTTTCTACTTGAAAATCGCCCAAATTCATCGCCTCCGATAGTCGGAGGGCTTCTTTGATAGCCGATGCTTCCGCAACTGTAGAGTCTGCTGAGTAATTGACCGGAAACTTCATCGCCATCTTGAAACCGCCGTGATGGTCTCTGAGAATGCAAGCACCACATGCACTCTGATTCTGAGCAGAAGTAGCCACATCGACGTTGAGCTTGAGAGTTCCTTCTTCCGGTGGCCGCCTTCGCGTTGGGGACGAATCTGAAATCTGCAGCAATTGAAGGGTCAGATAGTGTTATCTTCTGATATTCTTCCACTGCATTTATATCTTTCAGTTTGATTTCTTCATAATCAAACTTGGTGTTTTGAAAAACTAATATGTTTACAAAAAATTTCCTTCGTAACGCCGCACCATCTAATATTTGATTGATCCATATTGATAAAGGCACCGCGGATCTACATACCTGAAAAAGGGAAGAGGAAGAAAACCACAGTTTTTGAATTGAGATACATTCCCGGAACAAATGCTCCCTTGTTTCTGCAGCCTGTTTACACAGAGGACAAACATCAGGTATTTTTACCCCCTTTTTCACTAAATTTTTCCTAGTAGGCAGGATGTCATGCATCAGACGCCATATAAAAACCCTAACTTCATTAGAATTCAATGAAGCCTTTCACCCATATTTTTCAGTATACTCCATCCAAAAATTAGGCCAGAATATTTCAATATCCTGAAAATTGAAGTTGCAAGCAAAATAAAAAAACAAACGATTAGGAAGCGACATCGACCAAATCTGAACTTTTGTTCAAACAAACGCAAACATACGGCTATGAATTGGAGTCACAAACCAAATCCACCTAGAGAGGCGTACTAAACCAGATGAATTCGGGGAACGAACCAGATTGATGACCATGAGGATGAAGCGGCTGTTGACACCACGAGATAAGGGTAGGTTGTTGTCCTTCTCAAGTCACATTGCTCGATCATCTATATCATCATCTAATGACTTCCACTGGATCCCTTCTAACCTCACTTGTGAATGATCAATCAAATCGTTCTTCGGATCGACGTCCCGCTTCTTGAATTGTCCTACTATATACTCATTGTGAAACTGGCATAGTTAGAAACATCATCAAATGTAGAATCCTTCAAAATTCTGTAGTAAAACACGTTTCCTATAATCAAATCATAACCTCTATTTGAAGAAACAAAATTACCTGTTTCTTTGTAGACTACTACAATTTCCGTCAGGATCCCTACAATTATACTCTCTAAAAGACATCAACTTGCAGTCAACAAACAATTCCACGAATTAAAAATAAAGTGAACTTCAAAGATCATATTAGTAACAGATCAATCAGTGGGAAACTTACAACGCATGAAAATCCCTTATACGGAATTTCAGCAGTGCATCATGCGCCGTTGAAAGGATCCACCTCAGGATCATACATGACGTTGCTTCCGTGAAAGTAAATATTATGAACTTAGTGGCAGTTTCAGAAGAGATGCGGAATTCAATTACCGGAATCAAATCAAAGATCTCGATTAGGGTTTTTATTTGCAGCGAACTGAATGGAGCAGATCAGTGATATCAATGGATTTAATGTCTGGCATGACACAGTGGCGTTACTACCCGCAGCGACGTTCATCAGTTGGCGTCTCCGAAGATGTTCCGATCAGAGAGAAACGACTTGATTGCATATATTAAGAGATGCTATTTTGGGTGGGTTTGTTGAAACGACGCGAGCAGTTGAAGGGTTTAGTGGAAATAGGGGCTGGAAGTTAATTTCATATTCTAAAAGAGGCTGTTTTGTAATTAACAATTTTAGGAACACATAAAGATTATTCACTCTTTTATAAGAGTAAAGATAAAGATAAAGATTCTCACAATATTTCCCAATAAAGCAAATCGCATATACCTTGTAATTAATGTTTCCAAATAAAGCATTCACGTATACCCAAATAAGTAAATAACAGGACGCGGTTGGTATGATATTATTTCCTTTCTTGGCTTAAGGGAGTTACGACGACGACAACCACGGACCACACAGTGTGTGGAGGAGGACATGTTTGGTCGAAACCGATAAGGAGCGAGAACCAAAAAACACTATCACATTGTCTCGCAAGGTATGTAGTGAAGTACAACGAGAACCAAAGATATTACCTACTCCTCATTGCGATGGAGCAAGTGTTGCTGGAGAAACACAAACCCCAAGTGTTTATATATATTATAAGAAAAGAAACATCAACATGGGCTAGCTGTTGGAGAAACACAAGTGTTTATATGTATAAGAAAAGAAACATCAACATGGAGCTAAACCACCACCCATATCGCAGCAACAGAAACATGAAGCTTATCTTCATCCTTTCCGTTTCTTCCTTCGTGTTGCTCTTGTTTGCTTACCCTTCTCTTCCTTCCTCTGTCGACGAACTCGGTTCTTCTTTTGCCACATTTTCGCTTATTGTCACCCGTGTTCTGAAGGCGCTAGAAGGCCCCTTCAGACCAACCACTACGGCGGCGGTGGCTACCACCGCCGCAGCACGGTCAGGTCCAATGTCGGTACCGGACTTCAAGACATGCAGTCCCGGTATTTTTCCGGACGGATTGGAACCCATCAATTGCTGCCCGCCGGTCAACACAACCCCAGCCATTGACTTTTCTCTCCTTCCGCCACCAACCACCATGCGGGTAAGGCGGGCGGTCCACTTGCTCGACGACAAATACTTGGTTAAGTTTTCAAGAGCAGTTCAGCTCATGAAGGAGCTCCCGGACGACGATCCGCGTAGCTTCAAGCAACAAGCTAACGTCCATTGTGCTTACTGCCTTGGCGGGCATCGTCACGTGGGATTTCCCGAAATGCCCTTGGAGATGCATCAGTGTTGGCTCTTCTTTCCTTACCATAGAATATACATGTACTTCTTTGAAAGGATACTTGGGAAACTCATCGACGATCCCACTTTTGGTTTGCCATACTGGAGTTGGGATTCCCCTGGAGGAATGCATATCCCGGAGTCTTTCGCTGACGAGAGTTCCCCGTTATACGAGGAATTCCGTGACAAGAAACACCAGCCGCCGGTGGTCATTGACTTGCATTACAACATGTCGGCGGACTCAACTGCCAGCGCGCAACAGCAGACGATTACTAACCTTGCTGTCATGTACAGGCAAGTGGTTTCTGGTGGAAGGACTCCCGAGCTCTTCTTCGGGAGCCCTTACCACCCGGGGGACGAACAAAGTCCCGGTGCGGGCTCCATCGAACAATTTCCTCACGGTATGATTCATGAGTGGGTTGGAGACAGGGACCAACCTAACCGTGAAACTATGGGGCCGAACTATTCGACAGGGCGAGACCCTTTGTTCTACAGTCACCATTCAAATATCGACCGCATATGGACGATATGGAAAACCATGAAAGGCGGCAAAAGGACGAATCCCACACACCCCGACTGGTTAAATTCGGAGTTCATGTTCTACGATGAGGAAGCTCGTTTGGTCAAAGTTAAGGTTAAGGATGTTTTGGACATAAAAAAGCTCGGATACATGTACGAGGACGTTAGCGCCACGTGGGTTAACGCTAGACCAACCCCTCGCGTCTCCAAACTTTCTAGGAAATTCGGAAAGAAGAGGAAGACTCAAGGGGCAGTTCCGACCACAATGTTCCCGATAAAACTAGACAAGGTGGTGAGAGTGGTGGTCGGAAGGCAAGCGCAACCGAGAGAAGTAGAGGGCGAAGAGGTGTTAGTGATAGAAGGGATAGAGATGGATGGAGATAAGATGGTGAAGTTTGATGTGATTATTAACGATGATGGAGACGAGGTTGGGATCGGACCGGAGAATACAGAGTTTGCTGGAAGCTATATGAATCATCATCATCATCGTTCGAGTTCGCATGCAAAGAAGAAAAAGACCAAGGCAAGTTTGAGATTGGGGATAAGCGAGGTGCTCGAGGACCTGGGTGTCGGAGATGATGAAAGTTTCGTAATTACTTTGGTTCCAAGGCACGAGGCCGATTGTGGAACAACGGTAACTATTGGTGGTGTCCGGACTGAATTAGACCGTTCTTCATAATCATCTGTAGCTACTTGTCTCTGCAAGCAAAATAGTAAGTGCACAAATCAAGTAATATAAGGGTGGTATTCAACTCCGATTTATTGATCCAAAGGAGACAGTGCTTGTAACACTCTGGAATTGTAAGGGGCAGGGGGGTGTCAAACGGTAATAAATTAAAAATTTGACTCATTTGTGTGAATTACTTGTTAGCAGTGTTTGTTGAACATCTGTTTAGTAGAGAATGGAAATATTGAGCATTCATATTGGGGCCATTATGCAATTAGTGGAAAATTGAGGCCTATTTGTAAATTCTTATAAAGTGGTTATCATGGCTGAAATTTGGCCAACCTGAGAACTCTTTGAGTTGTGGGGATCCTTCTAAAAATATTTAAGAGTGATGTGCCAATGTGAAATTTTCTGTAATATATTTCTCCGCCTAATCCTACTTCCCTCCCCTAATTTTTGTGTATTTACACTTACACCACACTGTGCATCAATGCCACATGGATGGCTCACTTGGTGACACCTCATTCATGAGGTGGCAACCTCACGTTTTTTCCCCACCAGCTGAGGGTCTGTCATCATCCTATTCCTCATTTTCTCATCATCTTCATCATCGTCATCTTCTTTTGCACCTTAACCACCAAGACCAGCCACCATCACCATCGCAGAACCACCAGGGCTCCACCAACCTCCGAGCTACTGCTGCTGGGGGTTCTCCACACCGAGAGGAGAAAATTCTCAGTATCGAGAGACAATTTGGCGTGGGAATCTCAAGAGCCCTAGCTTTTTAACACTTGAATTCTCTCTAACTGTTGAAATCCGGCGAATTTCATCACCAACTTCGTGTTGGACCAAGAAAGACCCCAGAATCAACGGGAAGTCGCAGGACCGTAAGAAACTAGGTTCTTGGTCGCTGGATTCTGCCACCTTGCCGGAAAGTCGGGTAATTCCTCGTTTTTTGACCATTTCCACTTCTTCTTTCATCATTGCACTCCATGGTGAGCTACAATCTTGATTCATGCACATAAATAATTCTGACTAGTGTTTGATTCACCGACCGAACATTTTTCTGGCGGAATTTCTTACCCTGAAAACATGGGTCTAACTCCTTCATTTCTTAACCTATTCGTGAGGGGTTTGGTGTTGTGTGTTCCTCGTGTGTTGAGCTACAAGTTCTGGTTGTTTGTTTCTAGGTTTCATTCTCTGAGTATACTAATATTTTATCCTAAAGTTGATGCAAAAATGCAACCAAGAACTGTTAGGGATTTTTATGAAAATTCCAAAACTTTTATTATAAATCATTATTATAATTATATTTCTAAAATAGTCTTAAAGATGTTGGTTACCACATATTTGTAACTCCCCCATTATTAGAGTATAAAACATGAAATATTTGATTTAATGTAGCATTATTGGGAGGTGGTTATTATGACCATAACTCCAATATTAATACTAGGGGGTTACTAGTTTCTATGCGCACACACACACATGTATATATATATACATATATATATATGTATATATATATATGTATATATATATATATGTAAGTGTCATGGGAGATGGGGGGAGAGAATAGGAAATGAGAGCTCACATAGAAAAGTACTAGAGTGTACTACTATATATGAAATATATTTTAAGTATTCTACATAGTACATTATGAAACTCTTGTTTTTGGGCAACAACGGTTAGTGGCGGTTCACAAGTCCTACAACCGGCGTGACGCTTGTAGGAGCTGGCTCGAGTGTGGGTTGAATCCTACTTTGTAGCATACCGGTAGCACCCTCACGTGGGGAGGATCTACGTTGTAGGACAGTGTCCTACATAACATGCCTCTCACACCCAGGCCAACAAATCCAATTTACATAATTTTGATTTATTTATTATTTTGATTGTTTATCGTATTTCTAACGGGGCTAATGTTTCTTTTATGATGTGTGTTTTGATGCAGATGACTAACAATCTACAACGTAGATCATTTAACAATATGTGTTTACAGTTGAAGTTGCTATATAGAGATATCGATCAAAGGAGTGCTACGATATTTTCATTGAAACTTTTGAGATCTTTTCCAGGCTTGATCATATACCTCTTCTACTTGAATTATTAGTTTTGTTATCTTTTTTCGTATATAACAACATGATTTATGTGAAATGCATAATCTTTCGATCACTTTACCAACATGGGACTTTTGCTGTGGTGACTAGTTTAAAATAAAAAAGTGATAATACAATATTTATGCATAGGAAATGTTCGGGGTCTTGTTAGATCTCCTATCAGCCACTGAGGTAAATGAGCTTAGTTTCCTTTTCAATTTAGACATGTCTAAATATATATTATGTTAACTTTGTTGTGTTCATAGTCAAGATTTTTTTTTGTTCGTTTTCTTGATGCATACTAACGAATGTTTTATTTCTTATTCTAATAGTTGAATGTAGAAACAAATTCATAAATAAGTATACCCATCATATATAAGCTTTAATTTTTTTTTAATGAAGGAAAATGGATACTCTCATATCGTTCCTTAATCTATATAACTATGTAGCTTACTATTTTATTTTGAGAGATAACAAGTCAAACTATGTCTAGAGCATGTAAATATTCTTTTAATAAGATAATTGCATATAGAGTATTACATAATTAATTTCTTACAATAATTTTGATGTTAGTTGAAATTGAGTTTTCTTCCAAATAGTATGGATACTCGGGGTTGATGTCTATTGGAAATGTGTTGCTCAGAGCACTAGAGTCTAGTTTTCAATTCCAGTACATGTAATTTTCTTCTTTGTTTCAAAATTAATTAGATTGATATTTCTTATAGCCTACTTCTCCAGGGTTCTTCATTGAGTTATATTAGGCTATTGGGACTTCATTGCTATTGATGGATGATATGTGGAGGTCATCGATTTTATTGGATTTATTATTCTCGTTTGACGAGGCATTCTCATATTTTTTGGCGCAATGAAATGGATCTCTAAGAAGAGTTATATAGTTCTTGATCTTGGTAGCTTACGGAGTACATATGTTATGGAGTCATTATTTCTTGGAGCAAATGGAAGATATTTATTTTTTGAAGACAAATCATTTGGAATGCGTTGTTTACTATGGCGCCCATGGATATTCTTATTGATCTTTCATATACGGGCTTCTTATCAATTTTTGAGGAACTCCATATTATTCTCATAATGAAGAACTTCTATATTCTCAAGGAAGATGAAAATTACGTGGCGTAATTTGACATGCTCGGTTTCTTAAACTCTTTTCTCCATATTTATTTCTATTGTTTTCGTGTAGCATTCTATAATAATCATATTGTGAGAAAATATTGTTCCACGTCAATGAAAAATTATATTGGTATATTTTATTTCATGAGAAGTTTTAATATAACTTTCCGAAGTGAGAATAAAAAAAATTGGGTTTGACATGAAATTGAAATTCACCAAATGGTTCGTAATGACATTTCACAAGTTAGAAATGACTTATTGGAGGATGGAATTAGGGATGGCAATATGGTCCGATCCGATCCGAGATCCGAGCGATCCGAGCCGAATGGATCGGATCCGAATCCGATCCAATTGAAAATGGATCGCATTTGGATCCGGAAAGCCAGATCCGAACGGATTTGGATCTGGATTTGGATCTGAGGGCAGATCCACCGGGTTCCGACCCGATCCGATTCGACGTATATGTGTGCTTTATGAATATACCCCTATTACCTCCCTACCCACACTTACAAGAAGAATACTATAGTAACTCCAACATAAAAAACTATTTCTTTAGATTTTTAGGCATCATAACTTACGAACATGCCTTAGCATATGAAAAAGTGTTTATTTTTTTATGTTATTTTTTTCTATTTTATTGCAAAGTTCAGTTGGATCCGATCCGAATCCGATCCGACCACGTACTATATGGATCTGCGGATCGGATTTGGATCAGCTAAATGAAAACCGATCCGATCTGATCTGAATCCGGTGATGATCCGAACGGATCTGGATCGGATCTGGATCTCATTTCTCCTAGTCGGATCTGGATCGGGAAGGGCCTGATCCGATCCAGATCCGACCCGTTTCCATCCCTAGATGGAATATATTTATGTAAGTTGACAAAATTGTGCTTATTTTCCTTTTTTAGTATCATTGCCTCAAATATATATATTTCCATGGTGGTTTAAAATGTGGGGGTTACTTGATTACAATTAATTTTATTTTTTATGGGTATTTGATATGTGGGGGTTACATGAGAAAATGTATAGAATGTAATTTTATGTGCATGCATGAATTAAGTGTTGGTTTATTTTAATAGTCTAACATATGGATACCACTTTATAAAGATAATATTGTGGTCAAGTAAATTATTGCTATTATGTCTTAAAATTTATATCAGCATTCTTAACATCATTATCATTGACTCGTCGAATTTAGTATTTGCATTAAGTGTAATTTATGTGACTCTATGGATAAGTAACAATGTGGGCATTCTTAACATCATTATCATTGACTCGTTGAATTTAGTATTTGCATTAAGTGCAATTTATGTGACTCTATGGATAAGTAACAATGTGGGGGTTGCACGTGAACATTATTTATCATAATCTTGTACATATAATCTTATACATATGTGACTTAACTAATAGCAATCTTGTGGAGATGTAACATGTCATCATATTGTGGATTCTATAGTAATCCTTTAGTGTATATTTTTTTTGGGAAGAAAAATGTCATCATTCAGTGTCGTCGCTAAACATGTCTATTTGACAAAATTATTTTTCATTAAGTGCTATTATCGGTCTCAATCAATGCGAGATAATGTGGGGGTTATAAGATGAGACATTGAAAACATGAATCTTTCGGATAAAGAAAAGAAAGAAAATAGGTTATGTGATATTAGTATTGTTGTTGTTGATGACGTGATAATATTTTATGACACTTATATTTTTAACCCCTCAAATTACTAATTTTGCATCTAGTGCAAATATTTTTTATTCTCAGGTGAAATTTGGTGTACATCAAATGTGACATAGAATTGATGATGAAAACATAGCAAGATGGGAAGCGCACATTTCACGATGCACGAGAATTCAATAAAAATATATACATTTATATTATTGGTTCCATAGTCCCTAAGTCTTGGGATGGAGTTTGAAAACTCTTGATGGATTCCACCATTGAAAAATGGAAAATATTTATAAAAAAAAATATTGCCATATGGCTAAGATTCGCGTAGATGACCATTGAGAGTCAAGTCTAGGAGCGGAGTCCTAGATATGTCGAGGGGGATGGGCTGAGCCCAAAAGATAGTCATCGCTGGAGGTAACCCAATCTCTGTGAATGGAGATCCCATGAAGGAGATTCAATGGGTAGAAACAATCCACGATGAGTGACAGAGAGTTTCAGCACTTTTAGGAGAAGTCCACGACTCTCCTCCCATCCCTATGGCATAGTGTTGCGATAAGAAAAATGTGACGTTAAGGATGGGTTTTAACCCTTAATGGATCCTAGGCGAGTAATTTGTCGCAAGGTATGGGTCACACATACCCTTGGAGAATTCACCTAAGTGATAGTTGCCTTGAGGCCGGGGCTATGGGATTGGGCTATTCCCTAGAGGCTCTCATGATTTGATTCGAGTGCATGGCCGTAATGCACTAACCCGCGAACTATGTCCAATGCCGGTATTGTGTGTGTTTCGATTGAACTCGAGCTCAAAGGGTCTAGTTCAAGGCTTAGTCCACTATGATCCTTCCGGGTGAGATTGTCATCACTAAGTGAGGTTCAAGTCGGAAGACACCTCACCTATTGCGCAGTATGAAAGTTGCCCGTTATTTTATTGTTACATATATTATTCTATTATTTTATTTATTTGTTCTTATTGAGGTCATTTTAAATTTTTGAAATTTTTGGGGGATTGTTAGGGATTTTTATGAAAATTCCAAAACTTTTATTATAAATCATTATTATAATTATATTTCTAAAATAGTCTTAAAGATGTTGGTTACTACATATTTGTAACTCCCCCATTATTAGAGTATAAAACATGAAATATTTGATTTAATGTAGCATTATTGGGAGGTGGTTATTATGACCATAACTCCAATATTAATACTAGGGGGTTACTAGTTTCTATGCGCACACACACACATATGTGTGTGTGTGTGTGTATATATATATATATATATATATATATATATATATATATATATATATATATATATATATATATATAAGTGTCATGGGAGATGGAGGGAGAGAATAGGTAATGAGAGCTCACATAGAAAAGTACTCCCATGACACTTACATATATATATATATATATGTAAGTGTCATGGGAGATGGAGGGAGAGAATAGGTAATGAGAGCTCACATAGAAAAGTACTAGAGTGTACTACTATATATGAAATATATTTTAAGTATTCTACATAGCACATTATGAAACTCTTGTTTTTGGGCAACAACGGTTAGTGACGGTTCACAAGTCCTACAACCGGCGTGACGCTTGTAGGAGCTGGCTCGAGTGTGGGTTGAATCCTACTTCGTAGCATACCGGTAGCACCCTCACGTGGGGAGGATCTACGTTGTAGGACGATGTCCTACATAACATGCCTCTCACACCCAGGCCAACAAATCCGATTTACATAATGTTGATTTATTTATTATTTTGATTGTTTATCGTATTTCTAACGGGGCTAATGTTTCTTTTATGATGTGTGTTTTGATGCAGATGACTAACAAGAACTTCATGCTTGAACCTATGATTTCTACCTTTTCACTGGACCATTACTCTCTCATTTGATTCCCTATTTGTACATGTGCAAACCTTGGAGTTATGTCTAAAACTTCCATGCAGAATAGGGCCTCAAAGTCGGTCCCTTAAATACCGGGAATCCCACTTGAGCGTTGCAACAACTTGCTTGTGTTTAAACTAGCAAATGAAAACTGCGTTTTGAGCCAACTTGTGATCACCGTATCTTGTTAATCACTTTATGTAATCCCGAGATCTTTGTTTCTATTTATTAACAGCACTTCGACACTACAAACTCTTGCTAATCTCACATTTAATTTAAGCTCCTGAGCATCATGTAGGTAATGCCAAAGTTCCTGCAATTCGAGCTTTGAACTGTCAAAATATTTCTCGTAGTGGAATATTTGAATCCTGTCATCTTTGGCACTCCATAAATCCTTCAATATTCCTTGAAATCTTGATATGTTTCTTTATAAGGAATGCTAGTTGCAAATACTGCAAAACATGTTTAATGAACTGTCTTCATTTCTCTCATGGATTTTCTCAAAATCTAACTCAATGTAGCTGAGTAACCATTAAATCGTTAAGAAATGGCTCCAAAATTTTCAAGTTCTGTCATACATAACTCCTCGAATACCTACTGAAAAACTGCACTCTTCTTTCTCCTATGAGGAGCTGACTAATAATACTCCAAGTCATTCTTAGAGGAGTACTTCCCATATCCTCCATAGATTGATCATAAATCAAGCTCAAAGTGACTAGCTAGTAACTATGAAAATTCCCAAATCTATTCCAAGTGTTGGGCAACTATCTTCCATCCAACTTTGACTGATCTTATCTCCTCGAATCCTCTGAGTTTCGGAGATCACATATATGGTCTGGAAACCATAGTCTCTAATCTTTCAAATCATGTTGTAAGTTTCTCAAATCTCTTCTTCATTGGACTAGAATCAGACTGCGGCGATGACTAGTTGAGAAGACCTCTTCTCAACCTTCACTTTTTGATTTGACTCCTCAGATACCTGAATTGACCAAAACACCCTTCTGAGAAGTTGTGAAAAATCCCATTTCAGGTCTAGGGGTCAAGTTTTACCAAGTTCGAATTTCTAGAAACCCTAGATCAATTAAGCTGTCTTTGAGGGGTAAAACAATAATTTTATAATTCCTTCAGCCAAACACCTAACGCATGATGCAGGACATTACCTCATGTCTTTGTGACAATTTCATAACATCAGGGATCTATTTATGTCTAGCTAGATTTAAATCTGATTAATCAGAATGAAGTAGAGACTAAAATTCAATTTTGTATAACTTCAGTGGCTTAAGTGCAAATTATTAGAAGTTGTGGATTTCAATCATATGGCTGTCAGAAAGGAGTAATTATTGCTTGCTCCAAGAGTAAATTTGACGTGGTACTATAATCCATACAGTACAGGATATGTCAGTACATGTAAGAAATCAACTATCTTTTATCTCCCACTCATTCTCTTTCTTTTAGTAACATGACGAATAATTTGAGACAAGGGAAGTATTTGCAGGCTACCCTAGTTGTTCTTTCTCTTCAGGAAAAAGAAATATCATTGTTGATTTGATTGTGAAAATCCTTATATAGATAGATCGATAGATAGACTTTGTTGCCTAGTGTGGAAAAATCTAGGCTAGTTTTGTTCCAAGCGTTTGAAATATTGGGCTTATCAAGGAAAAAAAATACCCAAGATGCTACGGCTTTTGTCATACTATCAAGGAGGAAAATCCAAAATACTCCTTTTCATTAGTTGTCAGATTTCCTTTATTTTTGGTTAAGTACAGAAAACTGTCAAAGCCCTTTTTTGTTGGATATAATATACATGTGGCTTTTTGTAATAGTGGTTAGTGTTTTCTATGAAATTCCTAATGTTCAAAAAAAACACGTTGTATGTTTTCAGAATAAGAATAAATAAAAATAAAATTGAGCCTGGGGATAAAGTTAGAAGGAGACTGAGAACAGAGAATCAAGTTATTCCATAAGGAATATTAATAGAGCGGAAATGATGAAGAGTACCAGGGTTGTCTTAGATCGGAGGAGAAGAATCAACAAGCACTACAAGAAAAAGTATGTTTTAGCGACAAAGCTTAATAGACCACGTAGACGTTTATACTGAAGGTATGCTATGGCGACAAATTATTGAATTCGTTTTTAAATTTATATAATGTGACAACAATTCGAAACATCATGGATTCTTTCGTAACATGTTATTTTGTTGGCTATCTCCATGGTGTAGCAAAAAAAAATGAGTTATGGCGACAGTTTCGTTGTTGCTAAATATGAATTATGTTGTAGTAATATCTGATAGCTCAAACGACTCCTCAATCTGAGGAAATCCCCTCACAAACTCTGAAATTATATTTGCTAATGTGAAATCCTTTGGTGAAGGAAAGGAGAGGGCTCGAGAGAAGAGCAGTGTCTCCACCGTCTGCTCGGACTGTTTAACGACTTTTTAAGATTCATGCATTAAATTTTCGATTCCCTTGCAGTGTGTTAGATACGACCAATTCGGTACAACGTGACCGTGACCGTTATATTTGTGGCTACCGTTGTTGGAACTGGAAAACATAATACATAATGTAAAATATTAACTATTTAATTAACCAACTATAGAAGCTCATCATTAACCTTTTATCATATTTAGATTTGGCTTAATTACAAACGACATATACTTAGTTTAGTGAAACAGTCACATTCTAACCCATAATTTTGAAATATATATATATATATTTTCTTGAGAAAACAAACAATGTATGTATCTGTTTATTAATTTCCTTAAAACTAACTCGGGCATAGTGCGCGCCTGCGCACCCCTTTTCTAACATTTCTTCCTACATGTTGTACGTTTTACAAGTACCCAAATAGACATTTAATGTGACAGTTTCTCTAAACTGGGAGCATACAGTTACAAATTAATCTTAAGCGAAACCAGATATTTACCTTGTAATAACAATAAGGGTGGACACCAATCAAGAATCGTACTCAATCTTGACACCACCTATAGTGACGATATTAGGGCCACATTTAGGGGCCAGAGTGACCAACACACTCTCATCATCGTCGGCACTCAAATCCTCTAGCAACTCACTTATCCCCAACCTTAACTTGGTCTTTGTTTTCGTCCCATGTTTATGCAGGTGTGGCACATTCACAAAGCTTCCGGCGAACTCCGTCATGTCCGGTGTGATCTCAGGCACGTCTTTGTCGTTAATGTACACATCAAACTTCACAAAGTTGTTTGTGTCAAACTCTATACCTTCTACGACGAGTACCTCCTCTTCCGCTTCTTTCTCCTCCTTACTCCTTGACTTCTTTGGTCTCTTAACCACCACTCTCACCGGCTTGTTGAGTTCCACCGGGAAAACATCCGTGGAGGCCTTGAACATCTCCGCCGCCATGGCAACACCGGATTTTCTAATTTTCCTCGATAGATTAGAGGAAAGAGGGGTAGGTCGAGTGTTTAGCCAAGGGATGTCGACGTCTTGGTACACATATCCAAGCTTTGTTGAGTCCAAACAATCTTTTACCTTAACCTTAACCAGCTGAGCTTCTTCATCGTAGAAGACGAATTCGGTGTTAAGCCAATCCGGATCCGTAAAATCCTTTCGCCTCCCTCCTAGGGTTTTCCAAATGGTCCACATCCGGTCAATATTCCCATGGTGGCCGAAGAATATTGGGTCCCGCGCTGCGGAGTAGAAGTCCCCCATGTCCTCTCCATTTGGTTGGGTGGGGTCCCCACTCCAGGCATGGATGGCACCATGGGGAATATTCTCTAGGGAGCCAGCCCCAGGATCAGGTTCGTCCCCTGCGCGATACGGGCTCCCCAAAAAGAGCTGAGAAGTTGTTCCCCCAGAAACCACTTGCATATACATGACGACGAGATTGCTAGATATCTGTTGTCGGCTGGTGTCCGGGTTAAAATCTAGGTCAACCAGCGTTGGCGGCTGGTGGGCGGCATCGCGGAGGGGATCGTAGAGGGGCGAGTTTGGATCGGTGTACATCGCCGGCATCTGCATTCCTCCCGGAGAATCCCAATTCCAAAACGGGATTGCGAAATTCGGATCATCGATCAATTTCCCCAATATTTTCTCAAAGAAGTAGAGATAATATCTATGGAATGGGAAAAAAGTCCAAGAATTGTGAACTTGGAGGTCCAAATTTGGAAACCCTACTTGGTCATATGAACCGTCGCAATAAGCACAATGGATATCAGCTTGTTGCGTGAAGCTTCGTGGATCTTCGTCCGGAAGCTCTTTCATGAGCTGAATCGCTCTTGAAAATTTGGCTATGTATTCGTCGTCGACCAAGTGAGCCGCCGGCCGCACCCGCATGACGTCAGATAGAGGTGGGAGGCTAAACTCAATAATCTTGTCATCTATTGGAGGGCAGCAATTTGTGGGTTGTGCACCTTCGGGAAAATCAGCTGCACCGCATTTGGTCACATCCGGTGCAGACACTGGGGCAGCATTGGCTAGCGGACCACCAACGAGTGCGGTTGCTCCGTAGCCACCTAACCCTAAAAGCACGTCTCTCCGGTCAACTTTCCCTAAGGAAGTTTCTTTCTTTTGGGAAGTGGTTGGGTTGTGGTCACGTTCTGTGTTGCATGATACTTTGCAGTAACGACTTCTTCGGGTTGTTTTAGTCTGGTAAGCCCGCTTGAAGAAAGGAGGAGGAAAAGAGGCGGCGGCGGTGGTGGCGGCAGTGGCGGAGGCCATTGGAGATGGAAGAGAAGCCATGGCCACGACACTTCATGTGCATAAGCAAGTGCGAGACATGTTTATATAGCACTAAAACTAAGAAGATTTTGTTCAGCTCTAGATAACCTTAACGTGTCAAAGTTGTTCACAACTTGATTAATTTTGAAAAAATCAGAGTTCTTCTAAAAACAAATCTGAGTTTGAAAAATCAACTCTATGTTTGGCAGATTAAAAGGGCTAAAAGACACTTTCACCCCTATAGGTTGTCTGAAGGACACTTTCACCCCTTTCAGTTCGGGAAAGGAAACTTTCACCCCTTATGTGTGCATAACTTCAGCATACCGCTAGTCCAGTGCTGGGTCTGTAAATAAAAAGAAATTGAGAAGAATTTACCTCATATTACGCAGAATATGAGAGTTACCCACGGGTATAATTCACTTCATAGATGCTATGGGGTAAATTTATCTGCACAATTATTTCCACTAACGGACCCAACCACCAGACTAACAATGTAACAATGAATGGGTGTTAATTATTTAAAGTTCGACACACTGAAGAGGTGAAAGCGTTCTTTTCCAAGCTGGAAGGGGTGAAAGTGCCCTTCAGTTAAAGTAGATGGAGGGTGGAAGTGTCTTCTACCCATAAAAAAGGTTGTACACATACACATTTTTTTCTAACAAAAACTAAAGTACTAAACTATTATTACTGCTACTAGAATTTACAAGCGGAAGTTACTGGCCGAAGATCCAAAACTGTATAAGGGATTTGTCGTTTTTCTTTTTTTCATTTAAAAAAAGAAATCTAAAAAGAGAAACAACCCCGTTGCAAGGTAAGTTCTTCTATTTAATGGAATTATAAAAACAGCCCCAAACATCTCACACTTTTTCCTCATCCAAATTCCCAACCAGGTCCTCCAAAACCTACCACGAAAGACCAACCACCATTCTCTAATAGAGCCAAACCAGCAACCATTCTCTAATATAATAGAGCCAGCTGCTTGAAGATTTGACATAAGAGTCAATGGAGATGCTTCCCAAACATTCGCAGCGAAAACACCATCCCATCGTTTCCACATTGTCTCTTAAACAATGTCTTCACACGCTACATATATCATCACCATCCCATCTATTCCTTTTCAGATTCACCGTGACTGATTGCTACCATTGAAAGCTTCGTTAGGAAGAATTTCATTTTGGGAGCTACGTACTAAAATACGCCACAAACTGTTCTAGTTAGCTTTGGCTAGATTCAGCTCTGTCGTATCTCCAAAGAATCAAATTATAGGCAGGATTAATTGTAAATACCATTCCCTGTGGAGTGTGTCAGATGATTTTGTCATCGCAAGAGAGAGAGAATAATTATGGTTTCATCCTCATAGAAAAGTTGTTTGGAAAGAATTTAGCCTTGAACACCTTGAGAAAGGAACTTTCACCATTTGCAAGTATCCATGCCTGTTTTGAAATAAGAGCTAGATTGAATGAATATAAGTATTCGAAGCCCAATTCACAGATTTTGCGTCATCTTGGCCGCTGCAACCCCAACAGAACTTAGAAAAAATCATAAATAACTCCTTAGACGACTTGTTAGCAAGGAGAAAAATCGACATTGTATACATTGCTAGAGCATTGATGGTTGATTTACTAATCACTTATCTTCCTGCAGCACTATGAAATTTCTCCTTCCATCCTGTGAGCATGCTTGATACTTTTTTTATTTTAGATACTCGAAGGTGTTATGACAAACCCACCTCGACGAGCGCTGATACCAGTTTGTTATGACCTGAAAAGAGCAAGTGAATGATGACAAAAAAAAAAAGAACAAGATCACACTTGATGTAACGTGGTTCACTAGGTCGATGTTAGCTACTGTTAAGTGTAGAGGTTATATCACAATATTATAGAGTTTTATTACTGGTTTGTTAGTTAGTGGAGATTGAGGGGCTCAATGTGTAAATACAAAATACTTGAGTATTCTGTTATATCTGGTATAAGACATTGTATTGTGTATCTTTACTATTAAGAAATATATCAAACTTTCCCAATTCTCTCTGATTGGTTTCCATTTTCTCTCTATTGTTCACATGGTATCAGAGCCACCAATCGGTGGATCTTGCTGTTTTCCGGCGTAATTCATGGCGTTTTCATCTTCTCCGGCGTCGCTTCCCTCCAATCTCCAATTCTTCATCACTAATTTTCATCACTTGGTACATGTTAAGCTCGACGTTCAGAACTATACGGTGTGTGGCGTCTTCAGTGCGAGAGTGCTCTCACGGCGAGTCTGCTTCTTAATCGTCTTCAGACAGAGTCATCTCCACCGCGAGAAATTATCTCCACTGAAGGTATTTGTTCTCCTAATCCTGTTTCAGGCGTGGATTGTTGAAGATTCATAGTTGTCTTCTTGCTACTTTGAGGTCTTGGTTCAAGTTCGAAGTCTGAATTCTGCGTTTTTTTTGTGAAATTTCTTGAAGAAAAGTTCACACGGCTAAATTCTACTGATATTTACAATTTGCGGTATCAATTGCATAGTATCAAGAAGACTAGTACTGAATATGTGAAAGATTTCTTAGCTCGCATTCGTCTTATTGCTGAACAACTAGCCCTAGCTGGCTCACATATCAATCATGCATATCTTGTGTTCTTCTCTCTTCAAGGCTTACCTGGTGAGTTCAATTCTATCAAACGTGTTATAGAAATCTTCCACTCTCTTTGGATATTGCAGAAGTACATACTCGAATTCTTTATGAAGTTTTTCATGTGGATCTTGAGCATCAAAGCTCTCCTTGCTAGTACTGCCTATAATGTGGCTTTGTTTTCCAATTCTGATAATGTTGCCCAGTATGAATCTGGTTCTAACAGATTTAAGAATGCTGGTTACTCCAAAAACTTCTCTAAATATGGTTACAATAGACCGAAAGGTGGTCAACGTGGTTCCTCCTTTGTGTGTACTGGTTCCAGGACCATTGTGCAATGTCAGATATGTGATAAGACAGGTCAGTCTGCAGCAACTAGTTGGCACAAGTTTAAAGAAGACTATACTCCAAAATCCTTATTGGCACAATCTTCACCCTCTAAAGATCAATGGATTCTTGATTCTGTGGCTAGTGGTCATCTCACACATGACTATTCTAATATTCATCACAGGTACTAGACCAGGAGCATCACATGTGGTCCTTGTTGATGGCTCTACTACAGCTGTTGTGTCTAGTGGTGATGGGTTATTACCAACTCCTACTTGTACTCTATTGCTTAACCAGTTACTTCATGTTCCACTTCTAGCTCATAATCTAATTTCAGTTCAGAAGCTTGCTAGAGACAAAACTGTGTTGTGATTTTTGATGCTAATTCTGTGGTGATACAGGACAAACTTTCCAACAAAGTCCTATATCAAGGGAAGTCTACTAATGGACTTTATACCATTATTCCTTCTCAAATTTTGTTTTCTACTGCTTTTGTTGCTCTTACTTATTCACCTCAACCTTCTCCTCTTAGTCAAGTGTGGCATGCTAAATTGGGTCATCCTGCTGGTGACATCTCTTCTGCTCTCTCTCATAAGCTACAATTGCCTTGTAGTATCTCACATCACTGTTCTGCTTGTGCTTTGGCAAAAGGAAAGAAGCTTACCTTTTCTTCCACCTCCAGTTCAAGAGACTCATCAGCTTTGGCTCTCTTGCATCTAGATGTCTGGGGTCCAGCACCAGTTGTGTCAAACACTGGTTTTCATATTATCTTCTGATTGTAGACGATTTTACAAGGTTTTCTTGGCTCTTTCCTATTGTGCACAAGTCAGATGTGTGCTCCACTGTTCAGTACTTTGTTCTTCAAGTTGAAAATCAGTTCTCTACTTCTATGAAAGCCATAAGAACTGATGGAGGTGGGGAATTCTGTAATAGAGCTCTGACAAATTTTCTGAAATCCAAAGGGATTCAACATCATGTGACTTGTCCTCATACACCACAACACAATGGTTTTGTGGAAAGGAATTACATACACATCACAGAGACACTAAGAGCTTTGCTCACTTATGCTTCGGTTCCTACTATGTATTGGGTTGAAGGAGTACTGAATAGTGTCTACCTCATTAACAGAATGACACTGTCTACTCTTGGATTGGTATCTCCTTATGAGCTTCTTCACCAAGAGAAACCAAATCTGACTAATATCAGGGTATTTGGGGTGCTTGTGCTACCCCTGGATCAAGCCTTATACATCTCATAAGCTAGCTAACAGGTCTGTAGATTGTGTGTTCCTTGGATATCACTCTCCTACTGGCTATAGGTGTATGTATCAAGACATGTTACATTTAAAGAAGATGTGTTTCCCTTCTCAACTGTTGCAGCTTGTACTGAATCAACCTCAAGGGTTAATGTCTTGGATGTATTCCCTATTTCACCCACTACAGTCAGTTCCATGAGCTCCTCAAGTGTTCTTCCCAGCTTAGACAATACTCATGAGGTCTCTAATCCTACTCCTGAGCCTTCTCCTCATGTCTCTTCTTCTTATGTGTCTACATCACCTTCCTGTTATGGAAACTCTCTAACAACTCCTACACCTCCTCCTGCTTCTAACACACATTCTAGGGTAACAAGACTGAGAGTTGGTATAAGCAAGCCTAAGCCTCTCTTTTCACTTCATACTGTTGTTGAAGACAAAGAACCATCTACAGTGACAGAGGCTATGTCTCATCCTCTGTGGCTCAAGGCAATGCAGGAGGAGTTTCATGCTCTAAAATCTCAACAAACTTGGACTCTTGTTTCTCCTCCGTCAGGGAGCAATATTATTGGTTATAGATGGGTGTTTAAATTAAATAAACGTGTTGATGGCTCCATAGCAAGACACAAGGCCAGACTTGTTGCAAAAGGACTCCATCAACAAGAAGGGGTAGACTACAATGATACTTTCAGCACCGTTTTTAAACAACAGACTGCGAAGTCATTATTTCTCATCATTTGCAGTAGCCTCTTACGCAATTTGATGTCAATAATTCCTCCTTCGTGGACCTCTGAGTGAAATTGTCTTCATGATTCAACCTCCAGGTTTTGAGGAAAAACTTCATTCTTCTCATGTGTGTTGTTTGAAAAAGGCATTGTATGGCCTTAAACAAGCTTCCATGACATGGTATCAACTTCTTCACTCCTTTCTTGTGAATCTGGGCCTCCAAACTTCCTGTACATAAACATCTCTCTTCTACAGACATTCAAAGGGTAAAGTGATCATTCGGATTGTGTATGTAGATGATCAGATCCTCACTGGGAATGATGATGCTTTCATGAATCAGGTTGTTTAAGCTATGCACAACAAGTTCTCTATCAAAGATTTAGGCTCCTTGTCCTATTTCTTAGGTATATCCTACATACCTCTATCTTCTGGGTTTGCTCTTTCCCAATCTAAATATGCAAGTGAAATCTTGCACAAAGCTTGCTTTTCAGATTGTAAATCCGTTTCTACACCAATGGCTCTCAAATTTGACATGTGTCCAGATCTCACTCCTCTTGCAGATCCATATGCATTTAAGAGTATAGTAGGGTTACTCGAAATACTTGACAGTGACAAGACCAGACTTATCTTTTGCAGTCAACTATGTGTGTCAGAAATTGCATCAGCCCACAGTGGCTGATCAAAAGGTTTTGCATAGACTTTTGAGGTATGTCAAGGGCACTTTGCAATATAGTTTGACTTTTCACAACAGTCCTTTGGATCTTATTGCTTATTCAGACAGTGGTTGGGCTGGTGATCACTTAGATAAAAGTCTGTTACTGGTTCTTGTGATTTTTTGGAAGAAATTTGCTTGCTTGGACTTCAAAGAAAAAAGTCACTGTTTCTAATTCATCCACTAAATCTGAGTTTAGGGCCCTTCCTCATACAGCTTCAGATGTTTTGTGGTTTAATAGTTTTCTTACAGAACTGAAAATCCTATGAATGGAACTCCCAAGATCTATTGTGATAATGTTGCAGCCTTGCAGTTAGCTCAGAATTCTGTTCTTCATAGTAGAACTAAACACATGGAAATTGATTGCTATATTGGAAGACATAGAGTTGTGGATGGAGCTTTGGTGTTGCATTATGTTGGTACTGAGTTTCAGGTTGCTGATCTGCTTACCAAACCTCTCACTGCAGCCAGGTTTCATACTTTATGTAACTCTCTTGGGGTTGTGGATCTGGGATCATTTTCTTTCTCCTCTTCTGCTCTTAGCACTCCAAGCTGTCATACTTCTCTTGCTCTCTGTTCTTGTGCTCACTGGACAGCTGCAACTTCTGGTAAAAGTTGGGTTCGCTCTTCTTGTGGTGTGTCCAACTCACACTCTTCAGTTGGTGTTCTTCACCCCACTTCAGAGCAAGGGGGAATGTTAAGTGTAGAGGTTATATCACAATATTATAGAGTTCTAGTACTGGTTTGTTAGTTAGTGGAGATTGAGGGGCTAAATGTGTAAATACATAATACTTGAGTATTCTTTTATATCTGGTATAAGACATTGTAGTGTGTCTCTTTACTGTTAAGAAATATGTCAAACTTCCCCAAATCTCTCTGCTAGGTTTCCATTTTCTCTCTATTGTTCACAACTACGTCCACGACCGAAAACTCTTGTTTTATTGAGAGAAATGATACGTGTACAACACACAATGTTTAGACACGACATACTTCCCTCACATAGACATATAGGACCGACTTGGTGCTCAAGACATCCCAAAACAACTATAGAACGAATAAGGAAACAACCCAGAAACTGTCATAGTTTGCTGCCCCAATTTGTTTGCTAAATCACATGCATACTTTTGCCACAATTGACTTTTCTTTCCTGACTTAGAATTCAAGACACATACTAACAATTTTCCACCATATCTCGAATCATCTCAGCAACCCGAACCTGAACTTATGCTTCTCTCCAATAAGTAACCACAAACGTTTCGCAGCTGTATGCGAAACCCTTGCGTCACAAGTTGCTCCCAATTTGTTTACTAAATCACATACGTACTTTTGCCTCCGTTGACTTTTATTTGCTGACTTAGAACTCAAGACACATACTAACAGAAAGTTTGATCTTTTGACCTCCCAATGAAATCTGGAACACCCAAGTAACAACACTCCTTAAAGCTTTTATCAATGCCATATAAAATTGGATGAATTCACTGATATTTCTTGTGTTAGGGCTAAAAAATATTGCGATTTCCTCCTTGTAATTGCTTGACCAGATGAAGCTTCATAAAGATTGAAAAATCTATTTAGCGCATAGAAATTAGTAACTTCTCCCATATAAATATAGGATTGAGTCATCAACGAATAATTATGACTTATTAAGCGGCTAAATTTAGATACTTTTAACTTTAGAGACACTCGTTCTTCTCAAACTTCAGCAATGTTGCAGAGAGCCCTTCTGTACATAGAGCAAATAAAAGTAGGAAACAGGATCACCATGTCTAATCCCTCCACTTAAGAAAATGTCATGATCCAACTTATCCATAAGTTGAAGAAACTATCTTCCTCGTAACATTCTCTAAATAGCATCATATAATGCTATCAAAGGCTTTCAACATATTTAGTTGTTTACCCCTCTAGCCCAACTTCTCCTAGTCTCGATACTATGCAACACTTCAATTTTCATTAAAATCTTGTTATAGATTAACCTTCTATTAATGAAGGCCCTCTAATATCTGAGATAATGAAATACATGATGTTGCTTAGTCTTGTACTCAAAAGATTTGAGAGAATCTTGTACACTACAGAGCATAGGCTTATTGTCATTATGTCTCTACTGCGAGGAGGGTGATCGTTTTTGGAATAACTGTAATGTTGGAATGATTTCAAGCTAGCATCGTCCGTCAAAGCAATGCAAGAGGAGGAAGCAAGATGCAGCAGCATCAGGATCAGGAAGTAGGTCGCACGACCTACCGTACTAGGTCACACGACCTAGTTCTGGGCTGGCACAAATCTGATTGTTTACTTATTGCATTAGGAAGCTTCTTAGGTATTAATTTGGGCACAATTCAGATCCTAGGTCTATAAAACGAGTCCTAGGTCGTGGATTTACTTGTGTGGTGTATCGTGGTGTGTAATTGAGTTCTCTTTGAATAAAAGTATCGGGTTTTGGATGTGGAGGTAATTAGCGAAATTCATTAGAGAATCCGTTAGCGAACCACGTAAAATTCTCTGTAATATTCTTGATTTATGCATTTTATTCATTTTTTTTCTCGATTCCCTCTTATAACAAACTCGTATCAGAGCCGTGTCCAATGATCCGGGTCGAGCTAAGAGCTTGTGTTTCCCGTTTAGGTGGAAATCAAACTTGGGATTCACAATCAGGTGGAGCAGGCTATATATCCAGAGTTAGGGTTTCGAGATTTCGCCAAAAACAATGGCTGGTTTGGCGATCAAGATCGATATGTTTGTGAGGAGAAGCATGTTCTGTTTGTTGGACTCTGAAACAAGGGGAACCGGTACACCCACCATATGAAGCCCCATGGAGGACTCATGTTATGCAGCAATTTGGCACGCATCTGGTTCGGAGTGAAAATTGGCATGCAACTGCATCATGGCATATGGCGCATCCATCATATATTCAGTACCAACATGAATCTAGTGGTTCACGCGCATCTGGCGTTATCACAATTGTCTTTCTGACGCAATTCGACTCCTAGCAGGAGCATCTGGCGTGTGAATTTAGTACTAGCTCATCCGTTGCAAGAACTCGTTGTCTAACGCGTGAAGTCTTCAGGCATGCGATTTGTTTTGGGGCGCATATGTCCAAAGTTTATTACTGGTGTGCTATGTTTTTTGCTTATTTTTTGGGCTTGTTCTTATGACACGAAGCTGGCCCGCATCTGGCGCGATCTGTTCTGGTAAACATTGAGTGCATCCGAGGGATTCAGACTCAACCTGGCACGGAAATCTGTTTAGGCACTCGTCGTTGGTGCATCATGTTTGAACGACATCTCGCACTTGTCGTGGTGCATCTGTCTCGTGCAATTGGGCGCATCTCGAATACATTCGGTCCCGTGTCTGTGAATGTATTCGAGTCTTGTTCTAGGTGAAATACTTGTTTCTGTTTACATGAAGTGCATCCACATCGGGCGCATTCTTTGAAGGGACATCATGGAAGTCAGAGCAACGATTTTGGCAATTTTGGTTTTGCATACAGCTGCGGAACATCTGTTTCGAGAGGCATGCTCATTTTTTACTATGAGACACACATATGTTTCTGGATTGGGGAGAAACACAATGGTTCTGCTTGCTAGGGTATTGACTCAAGGTTGAGATTTGTTGGAATGATTCAACGCTAGCAACATGTGGCAAAGCAATGCAACAGGAGGACGCAAGTTGCAGCACCATCAGGAACAAGAAGTAGGTTGCGCGACCTACAACTAGGTTGCACAACCTAGTTCGGGACTGGCACAAATCCGGTTGTTTCCTTATTGCATTAGGAAGCTTCTTAGGTATTAATTTGGGCACAAGTTAGGTCCTAGGTCTATAAATAGAGTCTTAGATTGTGGGTTTACTTGTGTGGTGTATCGTAGTATGTAATCGTGTTCTCTCTCAATAAAAGTATCGGGTTTTGGTTGTGGAGATAGCTAGCGGATTCGTTAGAAAATCCGTTAGCGAACCACGTTAAATTCTCTGTCTCGTTCTTGATTTCTGCGTCTTATTCGTTCTTGCATGATTCTCCGTTACAACTTGTAATGTGTTTCATTGATGCGCCTCAAAATATTTTCACTTCTAAAGAAGCTCTTGACGGCTTTGCATACGTCATGACCAATAACTTTCCAATATGTGGGATAAAATCTTAGAGAAAAGTCATCAAAACCAGACACCTTATCAGGACTCCGTGAGAAATAATCACCCTACACTTCTTCATCGGTTACCCACATTGTGAGATTCTCATTCATTTCTCTCGACACTTTCTTCTCAATATTCTCAAGAATAGGATTAACATCACCAAATGTGTCATCTGAGAAGATATTCTGAAGAAAATTCTAAAACTCTCTTTGAATGTCATTTTGACCCCTCAGACATGAAGTACTTTCTGAAGTTATGACTCATTTTTTTTAGGGAACATACCGGGTGGTAGGGTGGCATAACCCCGAGTTTTATTAAATAAGTGAAAATCGGGCTCCCAACCCGTAATCAACAATGTGGGGGGGGGGGGGGGGGGGGGGCATTTGACCTGACCCACTAGCTATAAGAAAACAAAGGAAATTGATGACTCAAGGAGGTCAACAATACAAAAGGTCTAACTTGTCTTGCCTACAAAGACTACGAATGGTTGAGGGAAGCTCCGCCTCACATGGGAAACTATGAAAAGATAAGCAAGTATGTTCATGCGCCGCCAAAGCATCGGCAACCACATTACCCTGGCGATGTGTGTGATGTACCGAAGCCCCAAATAAATGAGCACGACTATCTATAATATTGGGAAGAATACGCCATGGAATCACCGTAATGTCTAAAATAGCTTGTATCAACAACATAGAATCTCCAAAAACTCCGTTCACAAGGATGCCATGGCTGTAAGCGAAAGTCAGACCAGCTAGTAAAGCATTGGCCTCTGCCTCGATCGATGAAATGTGGCCGAAGCTACAAAAAAATGCAGCTATACTGCGACTGTCATGATCCCGAAAAATTCCTCCCCCAGCTCCTTGCCCTAGTCGAACAGACCTGTCAAAATGAAGGGATGTCTGACCAGAATCAGCTCTTGTCCACCGAATCCACGAGCCCCTCCTAATTGGAATAGGAAAGCATGGCAGGCGAAGATGTGCTAAGGTAAGCCGGTCCAGAAAGCACATGTCAGACGACGGAACAAACATTGGAAGTAGTTCTCGAAGCCAACGAAAAACGTTTCGGAAGATTGAAGGACATGACATGGGCTGTTGTTCAAAACTAGACCGATTTCGGGGTGTCCAAAGTTCCCAGCATATGACTGAAGGGGAAATATTTCGAAGGAAATGAATCTGAGAAGATGTACCTGTATGACCCCACCAACGATAAAGCATGCCATGAAGAGTGACTGGAAGAGAGTCACAAAACAACGCCTAAAAAGTAATCCAAACTCCTCTGGCACAATCTCCTGCAATAAAAAAGTGATTAATAATCTCGCTCGAGGAGGAGGAGGAGCAGGAACATCTCGAGACTACAGGTATTCCCAGTGAACTGATCCGGTCATCGGTCGGGACAGCTTTATGAATTAGTTTGTACATAAAAGACCCCCATTTTGTGGGCAATTGTGGTATCCATATCTTTGAATGCCAAACGAACACTGGAGCGGAGGAGCGGAGAAGTGGAAGACGTGAACGCACAGAGAAAGCTCCAGAAGGAGTTGGGGTCCAGACCAATCTAGAGGAACCCTAAATATGCTGCTCCTGAGAGTGTTCTTCTATGTCTCCTTTTATACGATTTTTCCTGACATTCTTTGTTTAGTTGTTGCATGAAAGAAAGTTAAATTTTCTTCACCCTCGTTCAACCAGTCTTCCCTTGATTTATCCCTATAGAAAGCTACTTGCTCATCCATAGAGCTTCAAGCTCAAATTGATAGCTTAGTATTTGCCTCGTTTTCTAGCTCTATGAAATTCCCCTATGCCTTGCTTTTTATTCCACTCTGATTATACCTTTTTGAGCTTTGACTTCAACCTGTACATGGGATGATTGGAGCCCCTTAACCTCCATTTCCCAAGCCAATATTCTTTTACAATCTTGGAAACTTACTCATGATCAGTTATTTATCCGTCCAATAACTTGCCTCAAAAAGGATTTTTTTTTCCCTGATTTGTGAGATCCACCCTAGGATCAATATCTAATAAATAACAAGGCCATGTGATCAAGCCAAGAGAGATTTCGAGTTTAAATCACAAGCAGGAAAAGTTTGGCCATTACCAACAACAATGTGATCATTACAAGAATAAGATTCAACAAGGGACAGATTTAGGATCAATGGTCATATGTTTTGTAGCTCTAATTAATATGTGTAAACTAGATACTAGGTGAACTTGAAAAGAGATTTTTAGTGTAAATCAGAAGCAAGAAAAATTTGGCCATTACCAACAAGAATGTGATCATTACAATAATACGATTCAGCAAGAGACAGAGTTAGGATCAACGGTCATATGAGTTATAGCTCCAATTAATGTGTGTCAACCAGATATTAGGTGAACTAGAGAAGAACGAGTTTTAGCAGCATAAGTTGTCAAACCAGCAGGGGACATACGGCCCTCATAAGAATGATCCCTTATGTGCCAGCAATTAGTGGTAGAGTGGTAATCATGACACAAACTTGACGTTAACAACCGAACGAGAAGACCCATGTATAATTTCTTTGAGTACAGTAACTGTTAAAGTACGGATGTGGGTTTTGGGACACGGGTATGGTGAATTGAAGGAATTTTTTTTTCACCACTCTATATAGAGCCGTATGCCTCGTTTGCGTCTAGTGTCATGTGCTACTCAAATGGAGATAAGATGTTGCAGAAAATTGATCTATATATACAAGGAAAATGTATGATCAACACCGTGCTCCTAACCGAGACCACAAAGATCAATCCGAGAAATCTGTTGAACTTTACTCACAAAGGACTAACTAATTCAACATCGACCAATAGACCTAATAATTAACGCATACAATGCTATATGGAGCTCTAAATACGGACATATGAAAGACGGTCAATCGATTGTTAACTGAGACGAGTCATTAGTGAGACGAGTCATTTTTACAAAGTGGGAAAGAAACACAATGTGTACATTATCTTTTATATTATATAAAACTTTATAGAGGTCTTTATGGTTCATAATACTTTTATAATACCTATATTACTCCCGTGTATTAATTTAATGACTAAAAATCCGTTAAAAGTGCTAATAAAAAAGAGTCACGGATCTGATAAAAAAACACCCACACACGTCAAGTCTCACGAATCCGATAAAAAAAACTTTCACACACGTCTCTCCGCTCTATCATCGATGGCTGCAATCTCCTTCACGTCTCTCCACTTTGAAATCGCCTTCAAGAGGGTTCAGTGATGGAAACCTACTGTATGTCAAATATATGGTGTCTGTCATTAATTTTTACTTCTATAATGTTGAACATTATGTCCTCTCCAATGTATTTGACAATGACCACATATAAAACATGTATTCCTTATTATAGTATATACAAATGGCGGTATTATCATTGATTTTATTGTGAAAAATATAATATTCATAGATAGATACATAATCACTTTGTTTCCTAGTTCGGAAAAAACACAGGATTTAAAATATTGGACTTATTTGAGGGAAAATGCCCAAAATACTACGGCTATTGTCATATCAAGAAGGAAAACACAAAACACTCATTTTCATTAGTTGTAAGCTTTCCTTCTATTTTTAGTTAAATACGGAAAACTACCACGTTCATTGTATAAAAATTTACAGAGGTCTTTATGGTTCTTAATACTTTTACAATACCTACACTATCACTGTGTGGTAATTTAATCACTAAAAATACCGTTAAAAATCCTAATAAAAAAGAGTCACGAACCCGATAAAAAACACCCACACACGTCAAGTCTCCCGAACCCGATAAAAACCATCCACACACGTCTCTCTGCTCATAAATCGATGGCTGCAACCTCCTTCACGTGTCTCCACTTTGAAATTGCCTTTAAGAGGGTTCAGTGATGGAAACCTTTGTATGTCTAATACCACTCCGTCCCAGCTCTTTCTACCCAAACTGACTTTTGCCACTATTCACTTGGTCGCTTTGACCTGTTGATTTGAATCGAAAAGTTATCGAAAAGTTGAATCGATTCAACTTTTCGATAATTTTTTGATGGTATTGTAGAGTAAAAGTTTCTCTATAATATAGTGAAAAAATTATCAAAAAATCGTATTATTTTGCTATCAAAATCACCCGGTCAAAGTGACCCAGATACGAGTCAAAAAGTCAGAATGGGTAGAAAGAGCTGGGACAGAGTGGTATATGGTGTCTGTCATTAATATTTACTTGTATAATGTTGAACATCTTGTCCTCTCTAATGTATTTGACAATGACCACATATAAAACATGCATTCCTTATTATAGTATATACAAATATTTGACAATGGATACATAATCACTTTGTTTGCTAGTGTGGAAAATACTTAGGGTTTGAAATATAGGACTTATTTGAGGGAAAATGCCCAAAATACTACGGCTATTGTCATATCAAAAATGATAACAGAAAACACTCATTTTCATTAGTTGTAAGATTTTTTTCTATTTTGAGTTAATTACGGAATACTATGTACCACGTTGTTTGGCATATTAGCGTGAGTTTTAGTTTTCTCTTATTATTTGGAAGTTGTCAAATTTCTTTTATTTAGTAAGTTCTTGATATTCCATTTTAAGGGAAGCCTCTCATTTTATACACAAGCCAAGCTATTGCGAAGGCCAATAACGAGCGGAGTATATATGCTCAGGGTCAAACAAGTGACTCTTCTAAGAGCATCTCCAGTAGTAGTAGCTAAAAGTTATTTATAATTTGATATAAAATAAACATTTTTATTTTAGATATTGTAAAATTTTAGTAAGTGCTTCAATAGTGTTAGTTAAATGCTTAGCTAAATAACACGTGGCACATTCTCAATATTTTCTGCAAGAGAATTTCAAGGAATTTAAGACATAACCGCTAAGAACATGGTTAAACAAAGTATGAAGTTATTGATCCGACTCTTCAAATATAATGAGTGGGATAACTATCCGCTAAAATAAAGAGCAGAATAGAGAGCCTAAGAGCATCTCCAATAGGTTATTTATATGGCGGGTATCTTCAAAATATAAATAATATGGAAAAAATATTGTCTCCAATAGCCTCTCTACTACGTTCTTTATTTTAGCGGATAGTTATCCCGCTCACTACTTTTAACGAGCCGGATAAATAACTTCATATTTTGTTTACCCATGTTCTTAGCGTTTATATCCTGAATTCCTTAGAGCATCTCCAATAGGTTATTTATATGGCGGTTATCTTCAAAATATAAATACGATGGAAAAATCATTGTCTCCAATAGACTATCTACTACGCTCTTTATTTTAGCGGATAGTTATTCCGCTCACTACTTTTAATGAGCCGGATAAATAACTTCATATTTTGTTTACCCATGTTCTTAGCGGTTATGTCCATAATTTCTTAAAATCCTCATACAAGAAATATTGAGAATGTGCCACGTGTTATTTAGCTAATCATTTAACTAACACTATTGGAGCACTAACTAAATTTTTACAATATCTAAAATAGAAATGTTAAACTTTTATCAAATTATAAATAATTTTTAACTAGTACTACTGGAGATGCTCTAATGGAGGTAACATTTTTCTCATCTTATTCGTATTTTAAAGATAACCGCTATATAGATGACCTATTGGAGATGCTCTAAGAAGAGAAATGCAAAAATATAAACATCCAAGGACTTATGTGTCCTTCTCTATTATATTGTAGGTTGGCGGTGAAGATTGAGAGATCGTGTAGCTTATGGGGCGCACTCGTAGTATGTTTTATCTAGGAAGCATATGAGGTGATCATGTTCATCTCCTCCGAAGGGAAAACAGGCTCTTTCCGGATGAATAGCAGCGGATGAAGATTGTTGTTGTTGTTTGTACTCGCGTTCTTCGAGCTCTCAACAGTCTAGTGCGAAGGAACAATGTGGTTTACACCACGTTCCACACTTTGAATGCGTGTGAGAGAGAGGCTAGGGCTCCTAGAACGGTGAATGGAGTAATTTATTTCCACCTAGATATTTAATGGGAAGTTGTATGTATTTATAGACAAACTTCTAGCTTATTATAAATTACCCCCTTAGGGTTTGTGTCAGATTACGAAACACTTCACTTGACGCTTTGCACGTAATTTACTAACATCCTCATAATAAGTGAGACAGACTTTATATATTATTAAACAAAGTACGAAAATACTCAGACGGGGTCATCAACTTTACATAATTACAAAGTAGAAATGTTCATATGCCCAACAGAATTATTCAGTCCATCGAAAAATCCAAATTCTTTTTATCGCACTCACTTTCCCTCAAAATGATGAAATTGTGACTGGTTTGGAAGCGGAAACGCCATTTATCAAGGCCTTGGCGATGTGGTGATAAGTCGCTTCTGTGGAATGAATCCCATCCCAATTTACATAAGTTGAGGGATCTTCGCATGTTGTCGCTTTGGACCCGGGGAACCCACACATTGCTTTGATGTTGTTGTTGTACGGTCCTCCCCCTCCACAGCATGCAATCAACCCCCCATTTGTGAATCCTGCAAAATAGCATCAATGAGCTAAATTTGAAAGGAGATCTTTGGTCAAAACTCTCTTAAAATTTTAAAATTTTGGAATTTTAGATTTGTTGAAGAATTTTAGATTTTTTTTTTCTTTTGGGGGGGGGGTGAATCTATCTTTTCGGGAGGTGGGGGGGGGGATTTTGGGTTATTCTGGATATTTTGGAGAAGCCCGAAATTTTTTGGAGGGATTCCCAAATAATAATAATAATAATAATAATAATAATAAACCATCTATCAATAATCTACTTTATCTAGTCACACAAGATTAATGCAAATAGATGCTACCTCGGTGGTAGAAACATTTAAAACCCCTGCATTAAGTTCCGAATTCGAAGCCGGTATATGAATGTAATTCTCAAAAAGTCACACAAGATCAAATTATTAGCTAAACCGATTACTTAATCTTGTTCGTCCAAACAGTCCCACTATAATAAGAGAGAATGTTACACTACGTACCGTAATGTAGTGGGTGTTCAACAAATTGTTTAAGGAGATTATAATAGTCTCCGTAAACGATACTCGCTTCTGGGTATTTTTCTCCCAGATCGTGCAATGCCAGTTTGAGTAGATCATTGAAGTACTCCGCGAATTCATTATATTCCTTCAAACACCCGTTTTCGTCATAATCTTCTGGGTTTGAGGTCTGGAATGCGGTCAAGTAAACCGGTAAACACCCGATTGGAAAATTCCCAGGCACCACAAGGGTCGACGCGCCTTCTTCTATCACCACCTAAATGAAAAAAAAAAAAAAAAAAAGTCATATGTATGTGCGTCGCGGTCAGCCATGAATTTAAACCTCTGAAATTAATATATGTTGAAGTAAAGTTGGCGATGATGGATCACGTACACTAACGGCATTGGCAATCTTTCCAACGACTAGAGGTACGGAGATCTTCATTTCTTGGGTACTGGTTTTGAAGGAGAAGAACTGGGAGTGGTAATCATTCCCTCCGATCTCTCCCACGAAAAACAGCGACTTCTTGAAGTATTCCCTGCAATCTGCAGAAGATAAAACCAATTAAACTTGCCTGAACTGATGAACTAGTATTATTAGTACATAAGTGCTTGTTTGGCAACCATGCTACTAAGGGCCGGTTTGGGAATGCTTCTGCTGCCAGCATCACAGTTTTAAAAACCGGACCGGACTGGCCGGATCGGTGAACCGGTGCCTGACCGGTCCGGTCAGGTAATTAGACCGTCCATGCGCAAAAATCGGGCCACGTCACTCAAAACCGGCGGTTCAAACGCCGAACCGGTCGAACCGGCGGGCTTTGAACCTGCCGGTTCCTTCTTTAATTAAAAAGAAATTGCACAAGTGCTGAGAATCGAACCCCTGCGCTCAACATTTTAATAACACAGCATACTTACCACCACGCCACAGGCCCTTTACGTTTGTAAGGAGGTATCATTGTACTTAATATTCATTTAAGAAACTTTCATTTTTTTTTGAAGGATTCCTTTCTTGTTTTTGTAGGTTTTTTATTTTTATTGGACAAAAATAAAGTAAATGTAATAAGATTATTATGTTTTGCATACCATATCACATATTTGAAGTTAAGTATTTATATCTATATTTGACAATCATAGATGTTTATTGATCCCAAATCATAATAAACATCAATTTACAAAATATAACTTTTTGGTATCAAAATGTACAAAAATATTTATCTTTCTCAAATATAAGTCTAAATTCAAATATTATAGAGGCAAGATTTGCTTTCATCATATCTTTAATTTATAGGGTAAAAGACATTTTCCACCCTCCAATTATGGAGAAAATACATTTTGCCCCCTCATTTATAGAAAAAGACATTTTGCACCCTTGTTAACAGATGGAGGGTGGACAGATACCACCCTTCTGTTACAATCCGTTAGTGGAGAAGTGCAAACTGAATTTTTGTGACCATTTTACCCTTATTGACTGTGGACAAACACCACCCTTTTTTGTTCATCTTGTTCTTGATGAACAAATCCGTTAGTGTTCATCATGTTCTTGATGTTCTTGACCACCACTTCCACTACCACCAAATCTCCACCACCAACACCACCACCACCAACACCACCAATACACAACAAAACAAACTAACAACAATCATCTACTAGCTATTTGACTTCATCTTTTTATGGGTTTCATTCCACTGGTTGTGTTCTTCAAATGCATATCAAATAATTATCTGAGTTTTGTTTATCGATGAACATAGTAATTTTTTTAAGCTGTTCAATCCACTGGTATAGATCCAGAACATCTGGATGATAAGAATATTGCCTAGGCTGAAAGAAAGGTTCTATTTTTTAACATTGGAATTTGATAGAGTGTTGTTGTAAATTCTGTGTGGTTACTTGGATTTGGCCTTCAACTGTAGAAGGACGAAGAGGAAGCCCCTGTTTCAACCGAGACAACCACGCCCCCACCTCTTTTCAACCGACGAACATAATACACGAGCCAGATCCATATTACAATCCTGAAACCATCCATTCCAGCCGCAAGAGAAAAGAAAACCCAAAAACAGAAACCCAGGTCTTCTTGAGCCAGAAGATGTGAGAAGGTTTGATTCAAAGACCCCTCTTCTTGAGCCAGAAGATCGCACAGAGCTGCCGGAGAAGAAGATCCCTTCCACGAAGACGAACCCTTGATCCACCGGAGGGCCCATTGGCCTTCTTCTCGATGCAGGGAGGCTAGGGGGCGGCAGACCCAGGTCGTCGATCCACCGGAGGGCCCAATTGAAACCCAGAAACTGGAATCTCCCTCTCTGCGTCGGCGACGGGAAATCCGGATGAGCTGCGGTGGAGTTTGACGGCGAGGACCCTCAGTCCGTCTACGCCGTACTCTCACTCTCTTATAGATCTGTTTCTTCTATCTTCCAGGTGGCTCAGTCGGTAAACTGAAAGAGAGGGGGGAAGAGGAGATGGTGTTTTCGTCGGAGGTTTTTGGCGGCGTTAATGGAGGTTTTTGGGTGGAGTGGGTTTGTTTGATTCAATGGAGAAGGCAGAGGAGGAGAGGAGGTGGATCAGTGGTGGTCCAACGGGAGAGAGAGAGACAGAGGGATGGAGGTGGGGAGGATAAAGAGACAGAGAAGAGAGGCGGAAGAGTGATAGAGAAAAAGATAAGTTAGGGTTTAGAAATGGGGAGGAGAAGTAAAGAAAGGGTATATATAGTCGGGTAATTTCTCAACATTTCAGGGATATTTTTGTCTTCTTACCCCTCCGTTAGTCAACTGTTAGTTTCTAATTCTGATAGGGGTGCAAAATGTCTTTTTCCATAAATCAGGGGGAAAAATGTCTTTTCTCCATAATTGGAGGGTGGAAAATGTCTTTTACCCATAATTTATATTACTTGTGGATGTAATTGTGTAATAGTTATCTTTCATCAAAATATATTGCTGTTAAATATAGTTTTATTATTCGTGTGTGTGTGTGTGTTTATTTATTTAAGCATAGCTATTACTATAAAAATGTTATAACACTAAATAAGCTTCAAATTAATAAATTCATGTATATTTTGACTATTTTTTATTATGTTTACTATTTCTGTATAACAAATAATAAATATATATTATTAAATAAACATGCAATTGAACCGGTTCGACCGGTCCGACCATGAACCGGTGCCTCACCTGTTCGATGGCCGGTCCGGTTTTTAAAACTTGGGCCAGCATAGTTGCTTTCTGGCAGCAGAAATAGTTCGTTTAGTAAAAATAATTGACTTTTCAAACAATTTCTGTTGTCTTTAAATAGCTTTCAGGAAGCAGGGGAGATTATGTTTTGGGAATCTGCTACATATATATTACCTTGTTTGGTGGTGCAGAGTGTAGACTTAAGCTGCTGAAACCACCCAAGCTGAACATCAAGAGAATGGTTAGTCCACATATGTGGTCCAAGTCCTTTTTCATAGAAATATTTGATATCTTGTACTGTTGCTCCTGCGACTGCGAAGTTGACTCCTTGCTTCGAGTACTTCTGTAGCCCTTGGGCTATTGCCAGGTAGGGTTGTAAATATGGCAAACCATATGCCTCAGCTGCAATCATTTTCATTTTCATTTTCATCAGTGTCAGTACCATGAATTTATAAACTGAAAGCAGGTTGGGTACTGACTGAAAATACATAAATTAGTAAAACAATATATAGAAGAGAAAGGACTACCGATGAAGTCGATGATGAGACGGCCATTGGAAAACCGTCCGGTGGGCTTTCCGAAGAAAGTCATTCCGTAAGGAAGATTCTTAACCTCCGAGGACCCGGTGAGAAGAAGATTTCCTGTATCAGACAACGCGTCTCCGAAATTGTAAACAGAGTCGTAATCGTACCCTAGAGGAGGCTGTGTAGGGTTACTTGCACTGGCTGCAACAACATGTCCGATGAAAGAAACCGTTAAGAGGAAAAGTATTTCCATCGCCATCTTAAGAGTCATAGACGGTTTAGGTGTTAGATGGTTTCAGCCTTAATGGGGTAATTACCTATATATAGTCACCTCACTGGACTTCGCTTGATCATGATGTTGGTTTAGCAATTAATTTGAAATATTAATTTGAAATGCTAACTAATATTCACCAAATGTCATTAGTTTGAAATATTAAAATCTGAACAAAGTGACAGGGAAACAACATATTCACCAAATGTCATTAATTTATTGTACCTATTAACGAATCATTTTTTATATATATATTTGTACTTCTCTAGTGAGTGTTGACATTTGTAAAATACCAAATTACTCAATATTAAACATGTTTGTTTTTTTGACGCGGGGTCGTGCAATCGTCAAAAACCACGCTTTAGTGCTATAACTTGCAAACCACATCAAACAAGTAAATCAGTCTGAGAAAATTCGAATTCGCATGTTCGCTTTTGAGAAGGGAAAAAGCAGCCCTTCAGCTCAATGGGGTTGTTTGGATGGGAGGAAGTAGGGAGGAAAGGAAAAGTCAAAAATCCGATATACGCAATCAAACCTCTCCAAATAAAGGAAAAACCGGATTTCCGCCAAAAATTCTAGAATTCCGGTTTGAGATCCGGATTTCCGAATTTTCAGCCTGAATTCCGGATTTTGTAGCGGAAATCCGATTTTTTTTTTAAATATCCGTACTTCTTAAGGTAGTTTTTGAGTAGTTTTCACCAAATGTGTGTTGGTTTAGTGGTTAAGTAGTTAAATTCCTTGCATGAGGTTACATGAGGTCACAAGTTCAATTCTTACAACATCAATTTTTTTTCAATAATCTACAATAATTCACCGCATTCAAACACTACAGATAAAAAGAGCTTTTAAGCTCAACCTCTCATTTATTTCAGCTCATCCAAACAGCCCCAATATCTCTAAACAGTCACCTATATACGTAAACACACATATTTTTCCAACTAAATTACCCCGAATGGTTAGTATTGAACATGTTATTGATTTTTTTTATTTTTTATTTTGAGAAAATCATGATATTGATTGTGAAATTGAACAAGTTTATTAAAAAATGAAAAAAAAAATTATTTTATTTATAATAGCATGCAATCATGCGGAAACTTAGAGGCAGTGTCTTGTATTTGATCATAACCCCTCAACCTATCAAGTTTAAATTATTAATTCTCACTGGTCAGTATAGTTCACCCACTACGTTGGGTGGCCTGGTAGAAGGTGGAATATTTAAGACACCTTAATATTATATAAGATTTTTTTTTAGATGTGTTTTCCATGGGTTAAGTACTAAATGCCCGTTATCAGATGCTCAAAATAAATAGTGACTCAGGTCCTTTGTAAAGAAATATTTTTACTAAATTATACTTGTAAATATTATCACAAAACAGTAACTTAGTGGGTTATTTACTACTAAATTCGATGTAGTATAGTACAAACATTAGATTAATGTTTAAGCTCATACAAATCAGTCAATTTCCTAGGAGAAAAACTAAATAGCCCGAAAGATTCGATAAAACAACGACACAGTCTAAAATAAAAACATCTGCATTAGGAGCCCCAACTCATATTATATTTCACCAAATTACACTGAGAATGACATTCCTTATTGGATCGCAGGCAGCAAACTTTACATGCATGGACGGAGGCACTTGAGGCCCAACATTGTCAAGTACTCCCACTCCGTATAACCTTCATTTTTTTCTAAATGTTCACATGTATTATGGAAATTTTCACATTAATACCAAAGTTCACCACCAGGGTTCACAGTTCAAACCCTGAGTTCTCTAATTGTAGATAGGTTGTAGTTTATTTTAATTTTGTAATATATTTAAAAAAAAAAAAGGAAGTTATCCTTGTTAGCTTAGTGTAAATAATCTTCTTCATTTCCCTGCTCCGCCCTTGTTCACACGGTGTTAGAAAGGAAAAAAATTAGCAGGATTAGTTGTCCAATTATTCATGCAGTAAGACCTTAACGATTTCCAAATGGACGATTAGGCTTGTGTTGGGACCAAGCCTAATCCTCCATTTTCATAATTTACAGAAGGCAAAACTGCGTCCATGGAACCCATAGGTTGAATTGTGGTTTTAATTAGTGCCCTTACTTTCAACTGAAGCATTAGGTGCTTAATTTTTTACCAAGTAGCATATGATAACTTTCCATCTAGTATAAAAATTTGTAAAATTATAATTTTATCCTTTCAACTGAACTTATTAATTATGTATCGAGACTTTATTTTAGTTTCAAATATGTAACCTTGGTGAACTTTCTTTCTATAAACTCGATGAAAGTATGAATATGAAAATCACATTCAAACTATGGGTACCAAATGTGCAATTACAAAATTATCATAACTTGTGTCAATAGGCGGGAATCATGTGTTCATGATGTCATTTGGTAGGTTTGTTTGCCCACTTATTTTGTCAAAATAATTTAATTTTATTCGTATGATTGCCATGCCTGATGGTTAGATCTTAATCATTAAAACAACTCTGAGCCACTCTGCAATTATATTCACGAATATCTCAAACATAGTTCTTTCAACATTGTCGAAGGATGTTGCTTCATGACCGTACATTTGCAAATTTACGTCGAGACCGAGGGTGTTATGTTCAGTATCATATCACCTGTGATTAATAATATTTATATGTTATCTTTTGTATTTGTTTCTGTTCTTATGCGGAAAAAAAAAGTGCTGTGTATTGTGAGATATGCAGATAGTTGTAGATTGAGAAATATAATAAAAAACACAATGTCGAGTCCCTTCGTCGGTTTTCAATTCTACAATAGTGTATGTGATACGGGTAGCCGTATCATATTATCTATTTAATTTAATTATTGTTTATTAGTTATTTAGTTAGTGTTTAATAATTAATCCGGCCCGTAGAGTAGGCCCGCTTAATTTAGGGTTGGAGTCAGTTTATCTATTTAATTGTACTCTCCCAGTATTAATCAATCAATAAATAAATCATTCTCTCGTCTCTGTCTCCTTTTATTCAATCTCTTGCTCTCGTCTTGTCTCAATTCTCCTCTAAATCAATCTTCTTCATTATCGATACGATAAACGTATTATTATGATTCATATTTCTTACTTATTTTCACCATTTTGTTGGTCGTAATACACTAAAACAATTTTAGTTTGTTGCGACGAGAAAACACTTCGTAAGAAAGGTCAAATTGTCATTAGAATAGAAAAATGATGATATTTGCATCTCATGGTGTAGTTGGAATAAGCTCGTCATATCATCTCTCGCAACGAAAAGTTGGATTAGTTGACGACGTCGCTCGTCGTGTTTATACTTATGTCGATTGGCCTGTGTTGTCGTCGCCTTAAGTTACCGACAAACGTCCGTCGTCTTTAAATTCTTTGCCGGTGGGTATCGTCATCGTCTTTTCTCTGCCGGCCACTTTATTAGTCGTCTTTGTGAGTGTTTTGCTCGTCATTGAAACAACCATTTTGCTAGTCTTCGTTACTAATTTTGTCGACTATGTTGTTCGTCGTCTTTTATTTGGTCTTCATCTTCACGACTACTTTAGTCGTCCCCATTAGATAATCTTATATATGTATGTGTGTGTATATTAATTCATCAAAAAAAAGTATGTGTGTGTGTATATATATATATATATATATATATATATATATATATAATCTTTTTTATCACCAACACATACAACACAACCTAAGTCTCAAACTTTCGTGCATCCAAAATCACACAGCTTTTATATACATAGAAATTTACGTCGAACATGTTAAAATACACTGTTCCACAACATCGTTTCAAGCATCAACTTTAATTATATAAATTAACCAAAATATCAATTTCAACCGGAGCACTTCAACTAAGAGTACCTCAAAACGCAGAACTAAGAGCATCTCCCACAGTTGATGTCAAATTTTACATCAAATCCTATATTTGGTGGAGAAAATGGTTTGACCTTCCACAGTTAACCCTCAAAAACACCATTTCACCATTTTTGGTGAAAAAATAACACTTTTGTTCTCTCACAGTTTTCAACAAATTTTATATCAAATAGCCATTTCACCATTTCATCAAATTTAGAGAATGATATTTTAAGCCTCCCACGACAAATCATCAAATTTATCACCATATCATGAATTTCATAACTATCAAAATAAAAATAAAAAAAATATAACTAAAACAATATTACACGAAATTATAAAATAATTAAATAACACTTCGAAAAATCTAAAATTAATCAGTCTGATCTATTTGACCATGATTATCCCATAAGTGTGCAATGAGTATTCTTCTTAGTTCGTTATGAGCTCATTGGTTTATAATAATGCATTATTCTTGTCGTCATTTTTGTTTATATCTTATTGTTTATCACTAATATTAATTATATTAGTCGTTGAAAATATTTTTTTAACACTAATCAATTGTATGCACACACGTAATAGTTCAGGTAAGTCTTTCTCTAAATTTGTTCCCACTTCAATCTTATTTGGGGGGGGGGGGGGGTTCAAATTTTCTTTCTAATTTTATGGATTTGCATGCCATACTAAATGGAAATATGTACAAGAAGGTTACTGAAGTTCTTGAAGTTTAACATCAATGTATTATGTTCCGCCAAACCTGTTGCAACTATTTTATCATCCCGCCGCATGATGCTAAAAATATTGTGTAACACGCTATGGCTCAAAAGCATATTATACAAAATGGGAGAAGAAAAACAGATGGCGTATATACTGTGAAGACGAAATGCTACACTATTACAATAGACATATTATTACCATGAAAGTAATGTGAAAACATGCCCTAAACACTAATTAAAAATTTGGTGTAGATTACATCAAATCCTATTTTTTCCATCAAATTTGATGGTAAAAATAGGATTTGGTGATATAGGATAGGATTTGAGAGTACTGTGGGAGATGCACTTCACCATTTCACAAAAGCTACACCAAATATAGGATTTGGTGATTTGGTGTTTTTTTGGTCAACGACTGTGGGAGACCTACAATAAAATCACCATTTTTTTGGTGATTTGTTGATTTGGTGATTTGTTGTGGGAGGCCGAAAACACCAAATTTTACTATCACATATAGAATTTGATGCACTGTGGGAGATGCTCTAAGAGACATCAAAAACCAAAAATCTACGTAGCTAGCTTCCTCATTTGAGAGTCTCGTTCTCCATCCTCACGCCAAAAAGGGCAGTCTTGTTCCGACCAATTTGATTCACAATTAATCAGCCTATAGGATGCTACAAAAATACACGAATAGTAAGAAAAACATGATAGGCACATACAATTTTGAAAAATCAGATACATAACATCTTATCTAGAGGCAACTACGATGAAAACATAAATTTATTTTAGGCTCATAGAAACTACTACATTACATTTCTGGAGCCCCATCTTGATTTGCGTTCCTCCGGAGAGATTCTTAGATGCTCTTAGAGTAAATAATACACGGTGCTCTACGCCACTCATATTTTGACACGTATAATAAAAATAGGATGTCTGGGAGAGAAAAATAGTATTCAAATATGATTCTGAGTTTTAACTATAACTTACATGGCTAACGGTAAATCATAATGAACATAACTGTCAGTTATTGAATGATGTTGACCACCACGTGTCATGTTAGTGTGGTGCTCTTGGAGCAACTAAATTTTTTTCGTTCCTCCGCCTTAAACTCACCTCGAGATGGCGGAAAAAGCCACGGACCACCTCTCTCATTAATACCCCGACTTCAGTTAGATCCACTGGTGCATCTCCTTTCGTCACCATGGATGGACAAACGTAGCTCTACAAGGAGATGCAAAAAGAACTGGGTAAAATACACTTTCACCCCCTTCTTGTTTGGGAAAAGACCATTTTACCTACTCGTGCCAAACTTCAGGTTTAATCAGTTTGATTAAAATTTGTCATTTTAATACTATAATTTAGTTTCTTACATTGCTTTGCGATTGAGATCAAATTCTGCTTCGACATTTGGGGATTGAATAATCAGTAGACATTTGATCCAAGCAGATTTTAATTTTATGACTAGCAACCTTAAAATTTTAAACAAATTTTACTTTTAATACTATAAGTTTTTTATTTATTTATTTTGAAAAGGTTAATACTATAATTTTTGTTTGTATTTTAAATATTGCAAGTCATAATATGTTCCTTTTATGCTCGATTGGGAAAAAATGTACTAAAATAAAATTATAAATGATGTCTCATTTTAGAGAAATTTTATGTACTCCAAGAACACCACATCAATTTATGTCACATAAGTCTCTACACATATTGTAGTCACATACAGTATATTTTTATTAGAATTCACAATTACCTAGGTAGCTTACAACTTGCAAGCTTACCTTCGACCCCGAAGTCTCTAAAATATCCAATTTGGTCTTCTCTCGATCCCAAACATGAAGCCAGTCTGGATCATTTCCATTTTTTCCTTCTCCTTGCTAATAGTTTTGATTTCTTACCCTCACTTCTCCTCCTTTAACGATCTCGGTTCTTTTCTCAACCGCGACGACACCGCCACATTTTCATTTATTAAGGGTATTCTCAATGGCCTTGAAACAAATCCGGCGACAACGCCACCAGCACGGTCAGGTCCCATAACAGTGCCCGACTTCAACGAATGTCGTCAAGCTACCTTACCCGAAGGATGGAAACCCATAAATTGCTGCCCGCCGGTCAACACAACCCCCGCCATCGACTTCACTCTCCTTCCACCACCTAAAACCATGCGGGTAAGGCGGGCAATCCACTTGCTGGACGACGAATACTTGGCTAAGTTTTCAAGAGCGGTTCAGCTCATGAGAGAGCTTCCGGACGACGATCCTCGTAGCTTCAAGCAACAATCTCTAGTCCATTGCGCTCACTGTCTCGGCGGGCATAGTCACGTCGGATTCCCAAATATGCCCCTCGAGATCCATGGTTGTTGGCTCTTCTTCCCTTTCCATAGATGGTACATTTATTTCTACGAAAGGATATTGGGGAAATTGATCGACGATCCCACTTTTGGTTTGCCGTACTGGAATTGGGATTCTCCCGAAGGAATGCATATGCCGGAGTCTTTCGCGGATCCAAGTTCTTCGTTATACGAGAAGGACCGCGACAAGAAACACCTGCCTCCGGCTGTCATGGATCTGAACTACGACAATGAGACGGAGTCGGCGTCGGTGTCTGCAGTAGATGTTCAACAACTGATAAACGCGAACCTTGTCCTCATGTACAAGAAAACGGTGTCGGGAGGAAGGACTCCTCAGCTCTTCTTTGGGAGCGCATACCATCCAGGGGACGAACCTGCCCCTGGATGGGGCTCCATCGAGGTGGTCCCTCACACAGCCATTCATAATTGGGTTGGAGACCGTGAGCATCCTAGATTTGAAACCATGGGGCCATTCTATTCGTCCGCCTTAGACCCCTTGTTCTTCGCCCACCATTCAAACATCGATCGTATATGGGCGATATGGAAAACCTTGGGAGGGAAAAGGACAGACCTGACAGATCCGGACTGGTTAAATTCAGAGTTCATGTTCTACGACGAGGAAGCTCGTTTAGTCAAAGTTAAGGTAAAAGATTGCCTGGACATAGAAAAACTCGGGTACATGTTCGAGGACGTATCCGCCCCGTGGGTCAACGGTCGACCAACCCCTCGTGTTTCCAAACATTCTAGGAAAACAAAAAAGAACACCAAGAACATGGCAGTCTCGAAAAGTCACACGTTTCCAATAAAGTTGGACGAGGTGGTCAGAGTGGTGGTCGGAAGGCAGAAAAAGCGGAAGAATCAGAAAGAGAAAGACGAAGAGGTGTTGGTGATAAAAGGGATAGAGGTTGATGGAGATAAGATGGTGAAGTTTGATGTGATTGTTAACGGCGAGGGAGAGGAGGCTAGGATCGGACCGGAGAATACAGAGTTTGCAGGAAGCTTTTTAAGTCATCCGAAGTTGGGGAAGAAGACTAAGGCATCGTCGTTGAGATTGGGGATAAGCGAGCTGCTCGAGGACTTGGGGGCTGAAGACGATGAAAGTGTTGTGGTCACATTGGTCCCAAGGTACGAGTCGGGTGTTGGGACTTGTGTAACTATTGGTGGTGTCAAGATCGAGTCCAGTTCTTCTTCATGATCGATTCATTTATTTCTATCAAAGTTTTTGTCAGACTGCGAGCAAAATAAATTGTTGTTGTTGGAACTGTGACATCTTGTGTTGTGCTCTTTCCCAAAAGTATCACGAAGCACCCTGCACTCTTAATTACATATTCGTTGTTTTCTTAAAGCCGTTTACAGCGGCGGAGCCAATAGGAAACTTAACCCATATGGGCTAAACGCAACAATTATTAAGAAGTCATTGGTGCTGTTTGGATGAGAGGAAATCGAGAGATAAAGGAAGGGTCAAAAATCTCACAAAAACAGCGAAAAATGATCAAAACTCTACCAAAAATCCGGACATAGCTGGAATTGCGGATATTTTTGGCGGAATTCTGGGTTATTTGGGGGATGTTTGTAAGAACTCTACCGAACAGCCCCATCGTACAGTGTTACTTAGACCCGGTGTTTTGATTAGTAAAACGATACACACATTTAGTAATTTTTGCATGATCTTGTAGAGTAAACTTTACTCTACAATATTATGAAAAAATTGCTACAAAAATCATTGTTTTGCTATCAAAATCACCGAGTCAAAGCGACTCAGTTACAGGTTGAAAAGTCAAACAGAATTGAAAGAGAAGAGACGGATGTTGTATTTGTCCCAGCTGGGACATTTATGCTTTTATAAGGACATTTTCATTGTTACAAAATATAATACAAAGGGGCATTAGTAAACTTTTTGCTCTAGTGTACCTCTGTGCTTTTCTGTTTGAAGAATAATTTCATGATTTGCAGGCCAGTGTATCAGGACGAGGGTTATATTTGAATGGGATTTTTAAAAGCAAAACGGTTTCTCGATAATATAATTATTTTAGTCAAATAAATCGAAAACCGAAATTGGTGGAGGAATTGGGAATTCCTGCTAAATAAGACCTCAATTTCGGTTAGGAAATGTGTTCCAAAATTTCCCTTCCTAAAATTCCATTTTCTTATCGGAATTTCGCCTATCAAAAGATGCCTCTCTCTCTCCGTACTGAAGGCGCGTGTCAAGCCTTTACTGACATTACCACCACATTGTTACATGCACCGATTCGTAGCATTAAGACGTACCACTCTGTCCCTGCTCTTTCTTTCCAATTTTTATTTTGGGACGTTCTTGCTCTATCTGTTCATTTCTTTTTTTGGTAACCTTAAACAACTAAAATGACCTAATTACACTCTCAAATAATACTTCACTTACTTTTTCTTACATACCACAACCCCACCTATTTACCCAAACATTATCTACTTCTCATTCTTACCATACAACAAAGAGACAGAAAGAGACGGGATAGAGGGGTTAGAGAGAGAGAGAGGCAGAGGTGGTGGTGGACTCTCGCAGAGGATGATGGTCGCTTCCTTCTAGCGGCGGCGGTGACCCAGGTACATATTATGCTCTCTCTCTCTCTCTCTCTCTCTCTCTATATATATATATATATATATATGTGTGTGTGTGTGTGTATGTGTGTGTGTATATATATATATATATATATATATATATATATATATATATATATATCAGTTTGCCTCTCGTCTTATTCTTCTTCTTTCGCAGAAAGAGACATAGTCAGTGGTGGGGAGGCAACGATGGTGTTCGATCAGGCGGTGGAAGGCTAGGACGCCGGTGAAGAGGGCGACCTGGTGGCTTCAATCTACGGCAGAGGAGGGCGACTTTGATCTACGACAGAGGAGGGTGATGAGGTGGTTGTTCGTGTTTTGTGCTTCTTTTCCTCCTCTTCTATTTTCTTCTCCCCAATATTCTTCTTCTTCTCCTACTCTTCCTCCTCCTCCTATGTTTTCTCATTCTTATTTTGAATCTAATGTTTGCATGTGTTTGGAACTGATGTTATATAAAGAATTCATTTCACATATGATATTTGTTTTATCTCTTGGTGTTGATGGTGTTGGGTGGCGGTGGTGGTGGTGGTGGTCTTACTGGTAGGAGAGAGTGAAGGATATATATGTTATTCTGAAACTGTGTTAGAGGTATTTTGGTCCACAATACTTCTTTCTTATTCCCGCCGCCGAGCCACCATGGGAAGAAAGACCAGGAACAGAATGGTAAATACCAAACTTTGTCCCAAATTCCCAACAATGTTTCCTGAATTCCTAAACAAATTCCGAAATTCTGGTTCATTAGAGGAATTTGGACTCCTCAGTTTTTTTCCTGGAATTCCATGAACCAATATCAGAATTCCCGTTTTAGATTAAGAAATTACTCTGTATCGGATTTTTTGTAAAAGAAAAAAAAAAGCAAACAACAACAACAACAACAACAACAACAACAACAACAACAACAACAACAACAACAACAACAACAACAACAACAAACTACGAATAATCTCGAATAAACTATCATATTTAAACGTCCAAGATTAATTGACCTCAATAGCTTGTTTTTCTCCAGACGTTGGAGATGCTCTAACAACCTCTTCATTTTCACATATAAATCTTTTTTCTACGGCAATGGTGAAAGAACTCTTAGAGTTCTGCAGAGAGAACACAATAGAGAGAGAAAGGAAATGAAACAATGCATTGATGAAGAAGAATAGATACAGAGTGTTTGTACATTACAGAAATTTTTTAGTGCTCCAAAAGAGCAACATGTGGTGCTCTACAACCAATGAATAAGCTTTGATATAGCCTCTTGATATAGCCTAATCAGCCGCAAGAGGACTCTTGATATAGCCTCTAATCCAACGGTAAGAAGCCAACGGCTCTAATCTAACGATAGCTAGGGTTTTTTAGGGTATCTCAGACAGATTGATAATGACTAAAGTACCCTTATAGTTTGGGTATATTACAATAGAATAAAAGCAGTGGGTTTGCTTAGTGAACTGGATTGGGCTTGAGCCATTTTGGGCTGAATGACTATCATCTACTAAATGGAATAGAAACTGTGAATGTGAAACCCCTATTCTTGATGGAACCAAAATTCTCCCATCACAACAACCCCATGATACACGAACAAGATGGTGTTATCATCACTTAGTTGCAACCCCATGATACTTGTTTGGACAATACAGATGAGTGATCTAATTAATATCTAATCCGAGTTGTTCGGATAGACATATATTTTATACCTTATTAAGTTTCATCTTAATATGCTTTATGATGGTTGCTCGTTAGTAGGTTCGAAAGTTTAAGGTTTCGAGTCTCCAAAATTTAGATTACATTGCCCTCAAAGTAATTTAAATTAAATTTAGATTATATCGCCCTCAAAGTAATTTAAAGTATAGATTAGATAAATTATAATTTAAATATATGATATGTGTTCTCTAAACTGGCCAATGACGTCTACTCGTACTCACTACCACCAACCGTGACACAAAATATATCAACTAGATTGAGTTGGGTTGCAATAAGTTGGTCTGTACAATGTATGATCTGATAAATTTAAGTAGTATCAAAAATATTAAAGATGCTTTATTAAATTAATGTACGTACTCCAAACACGTCCACGAGGTTTACTGTGTACTCATCACCAATAAACACTGGATAAAATGCAATTAAAACATGAAATATCAGTTTATGTTAATCTGACTATTTATAATTGATTGCTAATTGTGTGTTAAATATCTCAGATCATGTAGTTCGATGTATAGGAATTATATACATGATTTGAGAGCTCTTAATTAGGTATTTCTGTGATGTTAACCATATTCTTGCATGTAACTCAAGTGTTTCATCAATGAATCAAGTCGAACATCATTCTTTCTTCTAGGGGTAAGATCTTCCTACAGCATTCGTCCAATATCTTGGGAATAAACTGACAAAACAGCAAAGAGACATAACAACAAGGATTATTCTTCCGGCATCATAAAATGGCGTGGATATCTGGGTATATCTCCTTCATTTCTAAGCCAATCACGGTGAGAATGGACTTTATGTACTCCTGGAAATGTGAACTTGAGCTTCCAACTTGTATTTGACTTAGTGAGAGCGTTGGATTGATCGTTTGACTCTACCATTTGTCTTTTGAGTTGACTGTTTGCTTATTTGAAAGACTCAATTGCATTCCTTACTTTCCTCACAACATCTTTTTCGAATATTTCCACCGGGAAGCTTGGGAGGCGGACCCAAGTAATGATAGAAGAGTTCAATGGGTCATTAATCTAGACACACGGCTTCCATGTATCCATGTTCAGCATAAGGCACCAACAAACCTGGATCCCATAACAAAAGATGACCTCGAAATCTTCTTGTTGATCAAATTTGGTGAGGTAGAAGTGATTACCCAGTTCACTAACCCGTATTCCCTTCAGCGGTCTCCATTGTTCCCTTACTTCTTCGGACAAGAAGTCAAAATCAAATGATATGCCTGTGGTTTAACCACAAGAGCCAATTTCAATCCTTCTCTCATTTTCTGTTTTTCTTCCTTGTTCATTCGAATATTGACACAGTCGCCCGCTTTACTTTTTATGCGTCCTCCTCCACATCCCGGTGAGATCCCAATACCCCTCGTGATTATGTGGAAATATTTATGGCTAGACACAGAGGTTTGTCTAGGTGGAACCGGATTAAAGACTGGTCTGAGGAGAGACTCACAGTTTATTTATTGGTATTTGTCTTACAGACGTACAAGTTCGCAACGTGTGAATGAAAACCCTTTTAAAGCAAAAACATGAATGCAGAGAATACAAAGAATGAACAGAAAGGGAAACGATGAGAATGATTATGATTCATTCCATAAACAAACCCTAGAAGGAGACTAGATACATATAAGGCAGAGAGAACGGCTAACAAAACAACTAACCCAAGGTTAAGACTAAACCCAGGTTAGACATCTGTCGCAAGAGACCGTTCATTGACGGTAATAAGACTTGGGGGAAATTACACACTGGCCTATGGCAATCTACAAAAGATATAATAGATCCCAAGAGTTGTAATATTTCCAATACACCCCCTAAAACTTTTGGGCGATTTGAGACCATGAGTTTATTCTTGATATTGGATAAGTGTGGAGCTCGCAACCCCTTCGTCCATGTGTCTGCAAGCTGTTCCGAACCTGAGACAAAGGAAACACCAATATTACGAAGTAGAACCTTTTCTCGCACAAAATGGTAATCAACTTTGATATGTTTACGCGAACATGGAAGATTGGATTAAAAGACATTGCAATTGTAGATTGATTATCACAGAAAAGAAAAGGAATAGAAGGCACCCGGATGTGTAATTCATTAAAAAGCATAAGTAACAAGCTCAATTTTGCAGTTGTGGAGGCTAGGGCCTTATATTCTGCTTCGGTAGAGCTACGGGCCACTATGGGCTGCTTCTTTGAGGCACAATGGACCGGATTGGGCCCAAGAAAAATACCAAACCCTGAAGTGGACAGGGATTCATTGGACTGTCGGCCCAATCAGCATCAGAGTAGGCCTGAATTGGGAGATGGCCTTTTTGATAATGAATTACATGGTATTTGGTGCCTTGTAAAAATCTCAATACTCTTTTGGCGCCAAGAAGATGAACATCAGTAGGACAATGCATAAACTGGCACAGATGATTTACTGCAAAGGCTATGTAGGACGAGAAAAGGACAAATAGTGTAATCCACCAAGTAAAGATCTGTATATTGTGCCATCTTCAAGGGGAGTGCCGTCATTTAGATGGTATTTTACCGCCAGAACTTAGTAGAGTAGGACAAGGCACTACAACAAATTTACATTTTTGTTAAGAGAACTCTCGTAACAAATGATTAAAATCGCGTAACAAGAAGTTCGGGTTACGATTTTTTTTTTTATAACACGGTCGTTGCATAATGTCTATGGCGAGAAATTAATGTTACACGAAGGTGTTCGTAACAAAACATCCAACATTTTGTTACGAGGAGGCTGTAATAGAATATTATATATTTTGCAACAAAATTTGGTAACTAAATTAATATACTTTTTTTTTGTTACAGACTTCCCGTCATAGAATATATAGTATTCACCACAAGCTTTGTCATAAAATGTACTGGTATACGTAACAAAATTGTACATATATGATCATTAGTTTGTAACAAAAAACTGATAATTCGTAACAAAAAATAAGCCGAGTCATCAGTAACAATAACGAATGTTATAACAAAATATGGGAAAAGATGGTAACAAATTAACACCATGAGCGACTTTTTGTAACCACATTTTTGTAACAAAGTCGCCACAAAAATACCATATTTTTTGTCAGACCTAAAACATAACAGAAACCCCTCGATCGAGGAAAAACTTGCATACTCATTTCAAGCCTAATAAAATTCATTTCAAGCCTAATAAAATTCAATAAATAGAATTTGAGACACAACATACTACAGATTGCATGCAATCTTAAATGTCAATCAATGTTCAAATAACTTACATCACTAATAATCAAAAATCACAAATATTCATAGTAATCTGACTGCGATTCGCACAGCCGAATCATCGATAATTATTATCACCTAACCATGCTATTTTAATACGAAATACCACATGTTTTGAAATATGAGATAAAACTAAAGAAATTTGCATATTGTCTCAATTATTTCATCCTTGACGTGCAAATGAATAAAAAAAAGAGTTCTGCTTCTGCGGCATTCTCTGATTGTTCCACATCATATTACGCCGTCTATGGAAAAAAAAGAAAAGCGTTAGTAAGCAAATATAGAAAGAATAACAAAGAAAGAGTAATTTAATAGAATTCATAATTTGCTGAAAACTATTGCCCGTGCCCGAGGGCACTACCCCATACAAACCTATCAACGTTTCACCGGTTATAAACTTTAAAAAAATCGAAACATATCTCAAAAATTTATGCACACTGCCATTATTAACCAAATAACTGTGAGAACGTAAGAAAATAAATATCTACACCTCTCGTCGGAAAAACCGCAAGACATCTCTGTAACCAATCAAACAACTCCATAAACGAAGTTCTCTTAATAGAGTAGTCTACAAACAAAACAGTGCACATATGTATATGTATATGTATGTCTAACAAATAACAATGATCCCGCCAGAGCAACTAAGAAGAGTCAAAATAAAAGTGAGGAACAGAAAACTTGGAGACGTAACAACACGAACTTGCATTTATATTAACTTGATTCTTCTTAAATTACATCGGGATAATTTTGAATACAGAGAGTGAGAAAGGCTTCAAATAGAGGGGGGACTGTTAGAATAGAGGCACAACCACATATCGTGCAAAATTGTAAAATGAGCCTTATCGTGTGGTCATCTGTATACTGTCTGTATACCCACCACCCACCTCTCAAAGAACTGCCACCAACCATTAAACCACCGCCTCCTCCAAGCCCATAAAATACAACGGCGATGCTCACAATAATTACCGAATCCGAAAAATAATATAGATAACTAAGATATGATAACGACTCAATCAAACAGAAGAATTACCCCATGAGCTAAATCGGATATGTTAATCTACCATATTGCTCTATGATCGATGGAGCTTAAATCGGAGCACTGTTGATCGATTTGTCGATGAAAATGCGTGTTGAAATCATCTATACTAATATAAAAAGCCAACACTGATTTTGGTGAAATCAAGAAAGTGAAGCCCGTCACATTTTTGAACTCACGATTCTGCCCTCCCAAATATGTTGTTAATTACCATGTGAAAAATAAACAAAGTACTTATCACATCTAAGGGCATAATGGTCAAATTGTTTTACAAAACCCTCCCCCCAGTCTCACGTAACCCACATGCCCAATTTCACGTAACCCACTCCCCCCAGTTTGCCGCAAGCTAGGGAGAATATTTTGGTAGCGGAACCCAACCAGATTTCTCTCCGACAGACCATTGTCCATCTCCCATAAAACCGATGATGCAGAGTTTCAGACGATTTACGCCTACACCCAATGGCGGACGCAGGATTCCAACAATGGGGGGCCGAGATGCACAATAACTAACACAGCATTTGAAGTCAGTGAAATTTTACTTCTGATCATTAGTAAAATTGTACTAGCTTCATTATGTAAACAATGATAAACAAAATTATGCTCATTGAACTAAAATCAGAGAAGATAGTCTCAAACTTGAATACATCAAAGGATAAAACTAAAAATCAAATAAAGACACATAAAAATTCCATCCAAGTTTACATCACCAACTTCATTATTTTAACGCAGCGCGAAAACTTACAAAAGTCAAAATTAATTACCAAGAATATTATTGGAGTGAAGAGTTGCGAAAACTTACTATGGAGAAAGTAAAATCATGATTAGCCCCTGAGAAAATCCTCCCGATGTTCCAGTCAATTTCGTACTGGTGGAGAAGGTAAATTCACAATCTGCTCAAAAACTACTTGTTTTTATGTTTCAGTCGTTTTTGACAGTCATTCGTTTATTTTATTTTATTTTTTTCGAACCATAATATTTATTAATGGAAACCGTTTATCATCAGTATCCCCAATAATTGGGATACCTACACATCGTGTGAACAACTTGTGCCTATTAGGACTTTCTGTTTTACAATAGAACAACAACTTTGACTTTTTTCAATTCAATCTAATACGTAGTTTAATGAGATTTAAATTATTATTTAATACGTAGTACAATATAATATTTACACTTACTATCTATATAGCCGTCATATGTAGGAGATTCACACCTGTTCACAAATTAGAGGGGGGCAGCAGTAGAGAATTAGAGCTATTCAAAATATTATACCTAATATAATGATAGACTACAATTTTTTTGCAGGGGCCATGGCCACCCCTAGCCCCTCCCTCTGCCCGCCCCTGCCTACACCCCAGTTTATTATTTCACCCCAGACCCTTTATCTTCCAGGTTTTGTTCGCCCTTGCCTCTGAAATCGAATTTGCTGTGTCGATTAGTTCTTCTTGGCAATCACGTGGCTCTCAAGTCGGGATCGATTATTTGTTCTGGGCACTGAGGTAAGTAATTTGTTATTTCAGTTTTCGATATCTTCCTCCCAATTGCTTCAATTTCGTTCACTGTTTCACATAGGTTTTGTTCGTGCTGGGCTCTTAAGCTGGGTTTTGTGGGTCGATATGTTGTTCTTGGGGTCTATCAATGGTTCTTGCCACTCGGGTCAGTTCACAATTTTTTTTCCCAGTTCGGATTCTTAAACTTTCGACAATTTTTCTCATAATTTTGTTATACTCTGTTACATGAGATTACTTTTTTTTCATTTTTCTTCTTCTTCTTTTGTTTCAATCTCAGGCACTAATTCTTTCCTTGCAACAGCCTGAAGTTCGCCTAACTACCTCCAGACGTACTCAATTGAAGTAACCAATCTTGGTTTGGTAGGTTTTTAGTAATTCTGTCACTGTTATTAATTTTTATTTGTTTGGTGTTTTCTTTTTTCGTTCTCAGTTTGGTGCTCAGTATATAGTCTTTCCTCCCTTTTCTAAACCGCTGGCTTAATTTAAACAATAAAATTTGCATTCCCTGGCTCTGGGTTATCATATGGTTACACCAGAATTATAATTCCCTTAAGATTCACCGTCACTTCATTCTCAATTTGCTTTTATATATGAGTTTGTCAACATGTGGATGTGTGGATGTTCTTTTCTCTCAATTGCTTCAATTTCATTCTCTGTTTACTCAAGATTTTTTTGTTTTGGGCTCCGAAGTCAGTTTTTGTGGGTCGATTTGTTGTTCTTCACACTCAGATGAGTTCAGTTTTAAATTTATTTGTCTCTCAATTACTTCCATTTTGTTCGATGTTTTAGCGAATCGATCACCTGTTTATCTTTGCTTCTCTTTCTGGATTTGGTCGTTCTCAGCTCTCGGGGCAATTTCGGGGGTTAATTAGACGTTCTTCGCACTTAGGTCAGAGACCAGATAATTGTTAATTTCTGTTTTGTATTTCTTTGTCTCTCCGTTACTTCTACTTTCTTCACTTGGTTAGTTTTTTAGCATTATTAATACTGGAAAAAAGCATATGTTGTCTGGCTTCACAATACTCTGGGTTTTTTTTAGCATTACTTCTACTTTCTTCACTTGATTAGATGTTCCTACTTCTTATGTTAGTTTTTTTTTTTTTCTTTTTTTTTTTGCAAGATTCCAACTTTTTAAGAGAACATTTAATCATTAAGTGTCCACAGTGTGTCCCTAAGTGTCCTTCAAGTGTCCAGCATAGTAAAATTCTATCTGGACAAACCAATCGGAGTGTCCGACTCTATCCCAATGTGTTGGTTCGCTTTTGAGATTCCATCTTTTTTAAGAACATCTAATCTTTATGTGCCATGGTGTCTCCCAAGTGTCCCCTCAAAGATCGAGCCTAATTAAATGCTGTAATATATCTGGACACGATATAGCCAGATTGTTCAACTTTGTCAACAATCTTGCAAATGCCATGGGAGCTGATAATTACAGAACACAAAACAGTAGTTACAGCACAAAACAGTAGTTACAGCACAAAACAGTAGTTAGTAACCTGTGTTTTCAGAAGTCTCAACTTAGTAACCCGGAGTTTTATCCGCCTAATTATCTTAAATTTTTTGTTAGAAGCAAGTTGATTTTCCCAAAATGCCATCAAAGATTCTTTAACAATTAATTATAAGTATTGAAGGACGAACCAACCCTAAAATCCAATACTAGGGTTGAATGAAAGTAGCAAAATATAAAAGAAACGATACCACTAATCAAAGAGAACTACTCTCATGTACTTTGAGGGAATTCGCCCGGTTGAAGACCAACATGAAATCTATGACTGGGGTTCTTAAAATGGCTCTGCTACATAGATAGCCATGTAGGTATTGGACATAAAGTGGGGACCCAGTGCAGCTTCTAGTTACAATGGAAGAGCATATGGAAGTATCACAAAAAGTATACCTTCACCTGTGGCTGTGGTCATCGACGTTCTACAGAATGGTCTTCGCATTTTGTAGTTTAAAAACACACCGCCTCTAGCTAGTGCCCACTCGTCGACGGGTTCTTTGATTGGTGGTCTTAAGTTAGTCAATCTGGATCAGGGTTCTTTAGATTGTGACGATTTATCTTTCATATGTGACCGTATTTTTCAATTTGGGCGTTGAATCTCACTTCTTGTCCATCACTCTTGACGAACAAGATTTGCGGTATAGTTACTTATGCAAATACTAATTTTGGATGAATATTTATGCAAATACTTTGGAAGGGCAATTTGGACAAGTTGAGTTACTTACTAACGGAAAATATAAGATGACTGGATGGATAAGAGTCCAGGTTACTAAGTTGAGAGTTTTGAAAATACAGGTTACTAAAATGGACAAACTCCACGACACAGGTCACTATTTTGAAATTAAATGAAGCAAACAAATTTTGTGAAATCTGTTGGTAACAGGTTGGGAAAAAGCTATACTGAGATCAAGAGCCTCTTGCTAATTTGAAGATGTGACAGCTTAAGATATCCACAGTGAAGGTACTGCCTGGTTTTGTTCATGGGGTCTCTGTTGCCTATCGTAAATTGCGTTTATTTCGTTGTTTTTATTCATATCTTATGTTGAACCTTGTGATGTAGTGTGTTTTCGTATCTTTATCTGTCAAATATAATCTCCTTTCTTGCTCCTAACTAACTGGTTGAAGTTCACAACAAGCACTTGGCCCTCCTGACAGTAACCCCGAAAATAAACAACAGAAAACATATAATGGTATACACCCTTCATTCAACATTAAAATGGCCTAATCAGAGCAATCAACATAACATAAGTATAGCAAAACCATATGTAGATTCATGTCAAACGGATGAAAATCAGTAGTTTTTTCATCTCATCTTAAATCTCTACTACTAAAAAGTTTGTAGTGTTCCTAACCCTAATGTGTTCCTAACCCTGATTTGTTCCTAACCTTTTTAAACTGACAAAAATACCCTCATTAAATACAAGTTATACCAAAGGGACATACTATGTCACGACTCTTCGTCCTCACTGTAATTACGTTTCGCAAAACAATGTGATCACGAACCAGTGTATCGGTTCCTCCAATCAGCGCTTCTCAACCGTTTCATCCAACGCATATCACCCCTCAGACTACTATTCCTTCAGGCCACGAGGCAATCAGATTCTATGGACTACAAAAAACTTTTCATCATCCAATTTCTTGCTCTTCTAATGCCGAAAGCCTAAAACCTATAAAGGTCACGGGTTGTAACGTATCTGATTAAAAATCTGCAGTCCCTAAATGTTCTTTGAAAAATTTCAACGGATGCGTGACTACACACTTCTCTGTTGGCAGGTTAGTTTGATTGATGAGTTCCGATTTTCTAATTATTCATATTACTTGGTATCCTATTGGGTGTTCTTCAACCTATTTGTGACTTAATTCCCTGCTTCCTTTTCATAATGAGTAGGGTCAGTTATGTGAAACGCGTCCGTTTCTTTTATTCTTTACAACATTTGTGTCTCAATCAGCATCACATGTATCTCATCCCAAACTACAACTCATGCCTTACATTAGATATCATGTTATGTACGATTTTGCAACCAGATTCAAGTTGTACTTCTTTTGATCACTTGTATTTCATTTGGAATACTTCTTTACTTTCTTGTACTTCAATCATGGCATCTTTTTTTTCCATGGATATGGTGTTCATCATGCTTGAACCAGAAAAACAGTGGAACGGAAATTATTTTTTCTTTCCCGAATGCCGTGACCCTGCTTATAGACAATATTTATGGGTGAGGGAGAAATATGGCACACACCTGTAGGCTGTCAACATGAATACTTCTAATGTTGACATAAGTCCCGTTACCATCTTTAAAATCCAGTGTGTATTTGTGTAAGGTAAAATTCCTTCCCAAACGGAATTGACATAACAGTAATTAGTTGATGCTATCTCACATCACAGGAAGGCAGTGACTACCCGATGATACACAGCTTGGTTAGAGCTTCCCAATTGTGGTGATTTTACCATTCTCTCTTGCCTCTTGGTAGTATATGGTTCTGTTACCTTTTTCTTCCTTGCTTTTCTATCTTTGTTTGTTTGGGAGGTCGTTTTACTCCCAAGCCATTTTAACAAGGCATAAGACTTTTAGGGTGAACATAGATACGCTGGAATCCTTCACACTGTTAGGATTTTCCATATTTAGCAGCTTAGGATGTTAGTGAAATTGCATGGGATGTGAACGAAAAAGCCTAACAAACATAATTACAGAAACAACAAATACAGAGAAGAAACAGGGACACACCTTATACTTCCTTGCTTCAATTGAAATTCAACAGACTGCCAAGATTAACAGGAGAAGTTACACACAAAAATACCGATAAAATTTTACATAATTACATAGCTATGACAATATGTATCACTAAACTGAAAATCGTAAATCACTAAACTGTAAATCCTTAAAAAAATCGAACAATACCTGGAGATTTGATTCTGAATAGCCAGATGGAATTCACAGACCTTCAGATAGTCTTCCGAATCCACCCTCGACCAAGTGAAGAACCGTCGCTGCTGGAGAAGAAGCCTCCTGGCTACAACGCCGAACAACCAATACAATCTCGATCGAGCTCTTTACCGGAGCGTTGCGAGGAATACTGGAGAGCTATTTCACATATCTAGCTAGGAACCGACTTCCTTTAGGCGATTGGAGGAATTTCACTCAAACTCAATCTTCTGGTTCTTGTGTCTATCGTGGGAGAGAGATGCGGGATTTGGAAGTCGGAGAGGCGGTTTGAATGTTTATCAGAGTAAGTAGGTTTTAGACTAAAAAAATATATAAAATTAATAAATAATTTTGAAATAGATTCTATATTTTGTTACCAAGACTTGTAATTAAAGTTGAGTCGGGTTTTAGTTACCTCATTTTTCTAGCTATAAACCAAAAATACATGGCGCCAATTATTCCCACCTCCAATAGAATTCCCGCTATATTCTTTTGTTACCCAATTTTTAGGTTAGTCATGTAAAAATACACAATGTGACATTGTTACAATGAAATGAATTTGTAACCAAAATGTAGCATGTAGTTACCAAATCATGACCGTAACAAAAGAATCGTAACAAATGCAGTAAATTCTTGTAGTGAGGCTTACAAGAAGCAATGTTAAACCTCTTAAGAAGATCTTCAATGTATTTAGTTTGATGAATAGAAATTCCTGAACTGTTTCTGGTGATTTGTAATCCCAGAAAGTATGTTAGGGGCCCCAATTTTTTCATGTCAGAATGTTGATTTAATTGAGTAACAATTTGAGTGATAAACTGGGTATCACTTCCAATAACTATCACATCATCAACATACAAGAGAAGCAGCGTAACTTTAGTGCCAAAATGTTTAATGAACTTCCCTCAAAAAAAAAATGTTTAATGAACAAGGATGAATCACAGTTTGAGGATTTAAATCTCAAATGTAGAAGATCAGATGTAAAACACTCAAACCAGTCACGTGGGGCTTGTTTAAGCCCATATATGGACTTGTTTAATTTGTAAATGTAATGTGGGTATTTAGCATCAATAAACCCTGGAGGTTGTTGCGTAAAAACTGTTTCTTTCAAATTTCCATGTAAAATGGCATTTTTACATCCAACTATTGCAAAGGCCAGTTGAAAGTAACAGCTAAAGAAAGAGTAATTCTAACTGTAGAATGCTTAGTAACTAGGCTAAAAGTTTCAGAAAAACCAACTCCAGGGGTTCGGTGAAATCCTTTTCCAACAAGGCGAACTTTGTGGCGCAAAATACTACCATCAGAGTTGTATTTTATTTTGTAAACCCATTTATTACCCACTATATTTTCATTAGGTGGTTTTGTCACCAAAGTTCATGTATTTTGGTTTTTGGACTCACAGTCTCTTCAGTCATGGCTAAACGCCACTGAGAGTGTTTATGAGCCTCAGTGAAGCAAGTAGGTACTGTAAGAGGAGTAGGAATAGCAGTAAACCCCATTTTCTGTACTGTACTAGCAGGATAACATACTTTGGTAACAGAAGAGGAAGCATAAAAGATATCTTTCTTCTTACTAATACCTGAGTTGCTCCTGGTTTGTATGTGATGTTCAGTGGAAGCACTTGGATGAACAACAAAATCATGTGCTGGAACATGCTCAGATAAGAGAGATTCATTAGAGATGGTAGTATCTGTTTGTGTAGCATCTGTGTTAATCTCTTCTTGAACACTCAATTCTGGTTGCTCCTGAGTCACAGAATTTGTGTTCTCCATTGATCCAGAACTGTGAGCATCAAAGAAATCTGAAACATAAGGAGGATTATAAGGCTCATATGATGGACTAGTGTCACAAGTAGTTGTAGTAGCAGAAGTGTTAGCATAAGGAAAATGAGATTCATTAAAGACAACATCCTTGCTTATGTAAAAAAAATTGCAGTTTGATCAAAGCGAATATATCCCTTGTAATTTGTGGCATAACCCAAGAAAACACATAATTTAGATCTAGCATCCAATTTTGAGTGAGTATAAGGTCTAAGGTTGGGAGAGCAAGCACAACCAAACATTTTAAGACCAGAGTAATATGGTGTTGTACCAAAAAGCAATTCATATGGTGATTTGTATGAAGTGTTCTTGCTAGGTAATCTATTAATAAAAAACACATCAGTTTCAAAAGCATGGAACCAGAAATATTTGGGTAAAGAGGCTTGCTGCATGAGAGTAACTGCAGTCTCTACAATGTGTATGTGCTTCCACTCAGCCACACCATTTTGTTATGGTGTGTGAGGGCAAGACTTTTGGTGAATAATTCCTGCATAAGAGAGATAGGATTGAAACAGAAGAGACATATATTCACCACCTCCATCACTCCTCAAGATTTTAATAGATTTACTCAGTAAGTTTTCGATACAAGTCTTGAATTTTGGAAAAACAATAGCAACTTTAGACTTTGATATAAAGGAAAAATCCAACTATATTTAGTGATGTAGTGATGTAATGTAGGAGAGGTAGTATCAGAGTTATGATAAGGAAGTCTATGCATTTTTTCCAGCAAACAAAATTGACACACTGTATTGTCCTTATCAGTAACAGAAATATGTAAACTTTAGATAAGATATCATTGGCAGGATGCCCTAAAAGACCACGCCAGAGTTGATTTGACACTTTCTTTCCCAGAAAAGCTTGAGGAGAGACCAACTTTAAAGACTGTGAGTGGATTGGGTATAGCCCATTCTCACTCTCACCTTGGTAAAGAAGACTCCCTGTATCCTTGGCCTGAATGTAGAAAGAGTTTGCATCAAAGAAAAACTTGCAATTATATTCAAGACACAGTTTATGCACAGAGACCAGATTTGCATCAAGAGAAGGTACATGAAGAGTATTGTTCAAAGGTAAATTGCCAGACGCAGTAGTCAAAGTAGCCTTACCAGAGTGGTTTACAGGAAGCCAGTGTCCATTTCCAACAGTAACATGATCTGAACCATGGTATGGTGTGGACAGAGAGAGATTGTTGAAGTCTGAAGTCATGTGGTAGCCCATGTATCCATCAACCAGAATCCAGGATTGGGAGCACCAGAGAGAGAAGTGGTCATTGCTGCAATTTACTGAGATCGTGGTTTGCCTTGATTCGAATAATTCATTCGATGCCAGCATTCTAAAGCAGTGTGGTAGTCATTACCACAAATTTGGCATGTCACAGGAGGTGAATAGCGAGATCTTTCAGGGTTATTTTTTTAACGCCCCTTCTGAGATCCACCACGAAAGTAAGAGCCATTGCAGTGATTGGATCTCCCATATCCACCACCACCGCGGCCACAGCCACAATAACCCGAGCCACAAGAACTATAGTTCACAGAAGGGGTTGTAGGACTACGGTTTTGTGATGGTGGAGTAACAGAAGAAGAAAACGCATTTGGATTTGATAAATTAATCGAACTTTGTTGAGACTCAAGCATCTGTTCTTCAGCTCGAAGTAAAACTTGTAGATCCTCAAAAGTAATAGCTGAAGAGTGGGGTCGAAGAGAGGAAGGAAAAGTGTTGTATTCAGGTGGAAGACCATTTAGAGTATGTAAAAGCATATATTCATCATCGATAAAAACAGAGGCCAGAGAGAGTTTATCACGAAGAATCTTGAGTTTTTGAAAATAGGTATCAATGGAGTCAGGTAGTTTCTGAATAGTGTGAAGGTCATATTTGATTTGTAAAACATTTGATCGAGTGAGAGAAGCAAAACGACGTTCTAAGGCAAGCCAAGCAGATCTAGCAGAGGTATGTCAGATTACCTGAGTTAGGGTCTCATAGGTCATCGTGGCATTAATCATGGTCAGGATCGCTTGATCTTGAGCAATCCATTGTGTAAAGGCCGGATTCACCACTTCAGTCTGAGAAGCAACGTCGGCGGTGGGAAGGAACTGGATCGGACATGCAGATGTACCATCGATGTAGCCATAGAGATTCTAGGTTCGCAGAATCGTGGAAAGATGGTGCTTCCACAAAACATAATTATACCCATCGACTTTAAAGGGAATGAGATTATTGATGTTTGAGAGGAGGTAAAGATGGTTTTGTGGTGCGGCGGCGACGTTGGTGGGCTGAAGAGCCATTGAAGCTAAAAAGGGAAGAAATTGATGGAGATGCTTTTAAAGAGAAGGGATAATAGAGCGCGGGATCTCGGGCTCTGATACCATAAAAGTCTTTTGGCAAAAACATTATGCAGAGAATACGAAGAATGAACAGAAAGGGAAACGATGAGAATGATTCTGATTCATTCCGTAAACAAACCCTAGAATAAGACTAGATACATATAAGGCAGAGAGAACGGCTAACAAAACAACTAACCCGAGGTTATGACTAAACACAGGTTAGACAGCTGTCGCAAGAGATCGTTCATTAACGGTAATAAGGCTTGGGGGAAATTACACACTGGCCTATGACAATTTACAAAATATAAAATAAACCCCAAGAGTTGTAATATTTCCAATATGAATAAAATATATCATTAATGTTAAAATAAAAACTATAATAGTGGACGACTAATTGATTAGGAAGAAGAATCGTATTCAATCGTGACACCACCAATAATCACATTTGTCCCAGCACCAGACTCGTACCTTGGGACCAAAGTAACCACAACACTTTGGTCATCTTCAGCCCCCAAGTCCTTGAGTAGTTCACTAATCCCTAATCTGAACGATGTCTTGGTCTTCTTCCCCAAGCTTGGATGACCCAAAAAACTTCCTGCCAACTCTGTATTCTCCGGTCCAATCGCAACCTCGTCTCCATCATCGTTTATAATCACATCAAACTTTACCATTTTATCTCCATCAACCTCTATCCCTTTTATCACTAACACCTCTTCCGTTTCTCTATGATTCCTCCTCTTTGTTTCCCTTCCGACCACCACTCTTACCACCGCGTCCAGCTTCATTGGAAACACATTTGTGGTCGTGACTGCCATGTTGTTCGTGTTCTTTTTAGTATTCCTATATATTTTGGAAACACGAGGGGTTGGTCGCTTGTGGACCCACGGGACGGGTACATCCTCGAACATGTACCCAAGTTTTCCTATGTCTAGGCAATCTTTTACCTTAACTTTAACCAAACGTGCTTCCTCGTCGTAGAACATGAACTCTGAATTTAACCAATCAGGGTGTGTTAAATCTGTCCTTTTCCCTCCTTCTAAGGTTTTCCATATCGCCCATATACGATCCATATTCGAGTGGAGAGCGAAGAACAAAGGGTCTCGTGCGGCCGAATAGAATGGCCCCATGGTTTCAAATCTAAACTTCTCACGGTCTCCAACCCAATTGTGAATGGCGCCATGAGGGAACAGCTCGATGGAGCCCCCACCAGGGGGCTGTTCGTCCCCTGGGTGGTACGGGATCCCAAAGAAGAGCTCAGGAGTTCTTCCACCAGAAACCAAATTCTTGTACATGAGGACAAGGTTTGCGGTTATTCGTTCTTGATCACCTACCGACTCCGACTCAGTCTCGTTGTTGTAGTTCAGATCCATGACCACCGGCGGCAGGTGTTTCTTGTCGCGGACCTTCTCGTATAACGACGAATTTGGATCCGCAAAAGGCTCGGGCATTCGCATTCCTTCCGGGGAATCCCAATTCCAGTACGGCAAACCAAAAGTGGGATCGTCGATCAATTTCCCCAATATCCTTTCGTAGAAATAAATATACCATCTATGGAAAGGGAAGAAGAGCCAACACGCGTGAATATCAAGGGGTATATCGGGGAATCCGACTTGATGATGTCCGCCGAGACAATAAGCGCAATGGACTAAAGATTGTTGCTTAAAGCTACGAGGATCGTCGTCCGGAAGCTCCCTCATGAGCTGAACCGCTCTTGAAAACTTAGCCACGTATTCGTCATCTAGCAAGTGGACCGCCCGCCTTACCCGCATAGTTGTAGGTGGCGGAAGGAGAGCGAAGTCAACGGCGGGGGTTGTGTTGACCGGCGGGCAGCAATTCATGGGTTTCCACATTTCAGGTGGCAATGTAGGTTGACGGCATGTGTTGAAGTCGGGTACCGTAATTGGACCTGACTTCGCCGCTCCTAAGCCGCCACCGTCGCCGCCTCCTAGCCCTTTGAGAACACCGGCAATAAAAGAAAACGTTGGGGCGACGGCGTTGTCGCCATTGAAAAATAAACCGAGTTCGTTGAAAGAGGCAAAATAAGGGTAGGAAACCAAGACCAACAACGACACGAAGGAAGAAATAGCAAAGATCAAGATCATTAGCTTCATATTTCTGGTTTTTCCCTGTGTTACATTCTTCGATCCGCTAATAACTAAGAAAATGAAGGTCGTGCCCTTCACGACGTTAATTAATTAAAAGGCATTGTCATTTAAGCTTCATGCTCGTCGCAACGTTGTCATTAATTGTTTGAAGGATCGCCTTTGACTATGAGAGATTTGCTAGCTATTCTTCGATCCGCCAATGATATTATCCAAACATAAGTGCATAACAAATCGAGAAACATAAGTGCATAACAAGTTATGATGATGAAAAATATAACTACAGTCTCTAAAATGGTTCGGATAATTAGCATAGTATATTTAAAAGCTTGGTCAACGAAGAATGGTTAATAATAAGCCAAAGTTAAGACGCTAACATGCACCTAACTTTATAATTGGAAAAGATAACCAAATGTGTTATGTTTAAAATAAAGGCTTTTGGTGAAAGGAAGAAAACAACAAGAAAAACTACTCAAAACAAAGGTAGACGCCTAACTTTGTTGGAATAACTTGAATCAAAGAATAGCAAAATATGTCGAAGCAAATAAGGCGAGCAACCAAGCAAGGAAGGAAAGGAAAGAAAGTAGTAGTAGAATGTTTCTGCTGGTCGTACGACCACAGAGGGGTTGGGGGTATTTTGGTAATTTTTTTGTTCGTTTTGGGCACAAATTAGTAACCTAAGTCCATATAAGTGTCCTAGGTTCTGGCTAGACGTGTGTGAGTTGCAATCAAGTTCTCTCATCAGAAATAAATTGGGTTTTTTCGAGTTTGTTGAGGTAGCTAACAATGTTGTTGAAATTTTTGCGTTCTTGATTATTTGTTCATCGTTCTTGGTCGATATTCTGTCATAACAAACTTCATAATTGCTTTTGCATTAGTAGAATATGTAACTGTTGTTTATATACATAGAACGACAAACCTTCCTGCATTGGTCACCCATTTTAGGCATTTAAAAAAAAAAATCATATATAAGAAACTACTCTAATCTACTATAATAATTATTGATTACATTAACTGCTACAATAAAAAAAATTGAGAATAACTGCCACAATAATTATTGATTACATTAATTGGAATCAATTTATTCAGTTGATCACGAAGAATTAACAATCTTGATATCCCCTATGCTAACCGAACTAGACGAGTGATTATATCTCGGCACTAAAGTAACGACCACGCTTTCATCATCTTCACCCCCCAAGTCTTGTAATATTTCACTTATCCCCAATTTCAACGATGCCTTGTTCTTCTTCACACCTTTGATATTAGTATAATGACGTAACCATGGCCGAAAGTTCACATAACTTCCGGCGAACTCCGTGTTCTCCGGTCCGATCCTCGCCTCGTCTCCGCCGTCGTTGATGATCACATCAAACTTCACAAACCTATTCCCCACCACCTCTATCCCTTCCAACACTAACACCTCATCTTTCGACTTCCTTCGCCGCCTCTCTACCGCCACTCGCACCACCTTATCTAGCTTTATCGGAAACACATTTGTAGTAGTTGTGGCGGTCTGCTTCTTCGTACTTCTAGCGAGTTTCGAAATATGAGGGGTTGGTCGAGCATTAAGCCACGGTATGGGGACATCCTCGTATACATATCCGAGTTTTCTTGTATCCAGACAGTCTTTTACCTTAACTTTGACCAAACGGGCTTCCTCGTCGTAGAACATGAACTCTGTATTTAACCAATCAGGATCCGTCAAGTCGTCCCGACCTCCTCCTAGGGTTTTCCATATTGTCCATATGCGATCGACGTTTGCATGGTGACTATAAAATATGGTGTCTCGCCCCGCAGCATAGATCGCTCCCATGTCTTTGACATCGGGTTGGTTGCGGTCCCCACACCAATCGTGGATTTTGGCGTGTGGGACCGCTTCTATGGACGCCGGACCAGGGTTCGGTTCGTCCCCTGGGTAGAGAGGACGCCCGAAGAAGAGCTCGGGCGTTCTTCCGGCTGTCACCGTCTGTCTGTAGACGGTGACAAGATTAGCATACTTGAGTTTCTGTTTATCGACCGCCGCCGTGTCGTCGAAGTCGTAGTTGAAGTCGACAACAGCCGGCGGCTGGTGCTTCTGGTCGCGAAATTCGTCGTAAAGCGACGAATTCACGTCGGCGAAGAATTCCGGCATGTGCATTCCGACCGGCGAATCCCAGTTCCAGTACGGCAACACGAAGTTGGGATCGTCGATGAGTTTCGCTAGTATCCGTTCGAAGAAATATATGTAGAGTCTATGGAAAGGGAAGAAGAGCCACGAAGCGTGGATATCCATTTGCACCTCCGGGAATACTCCTGCGTGGTGGTGCGCGCCATTGCAATACGCGCAATGGATGTTGGCTTGTTGCTTGAAGCTACGCGGATCATCGTCCGGTAGCTCCTTCATGAGGCGAACGGCTCGTGAAAACTTGGCGATGTATTCGTCGTCGACCAAGTGAGCCGGTCGTCTCACACGGACGGGTTGTAGCGGAAGATCCGTGAACTCGACCGTGGTATTACTTATTGGGGGGCAACAATTAAGGGGTATTGCGCCGGCGGGGAAATAAGCGGGCCCGCATGTGGCGAAGTCCGCCACGGATAGCGGACCGCCACCACCAATGCCGCCACCACCGCCACTATTGAAAGAGGCTGAATGAGGGATGGAATATATGATCAAGAGCAACAAGGAGATGATCGAAATGAAAATGACCGGCTTCGCGTAAATGGTTGTCCACGAGGCTTTCTTTGGTAAGAGTGGTGACGATGAGGATGCTGCGGTGGAGTTGGTGGTGGTCATGGTGGCCGGAGGTGGCGCAAAAATGATTTGTATGGTGCATGAATGAGTGTACTTAAGTGTAGCTTGACGTACTTATATGCTGCTCCAAATTATTAGTACCACATCAGTACTCTCATCACGGGTAAATCACACTAACATCGCTTGGGGTTTGACAGAAATACATTTCCCTCCCCCTTTGTTTGATAAATCACTAATCACCCCTTGTTTGTTTTGTTGCCGTTGGTAAACTACCACCGTTAAATCAGTTCATTTATTATACTACTAAAAGCATCTTCCACAGCTGATTTCAAATTTTACACCAAATCTTAAATTTTGTAGAGAAAAATGATTTGATTTCCCACAGTTAACCCTCAAAAATACTATTTCACCATTTTTTGTGGAAAATAGCACTTTAAGTCTCTCACCGTTTTCAACAAATTTTACATCAAATAGCATTTCACCATTTCATCAAATTTAGAGAATGGTATTTTTAGCCTCCCACAGCAAATCATCAAATTTATCACCAAATCATGAATTTCATAACTATCAAAATAAAAAAATATTTTATTACGAAAACAATATTACACTCAATAGTTCAAGTAAGTTTTTCTCTGAATTTGTTCCCACTTCAATCTTACTTGGGGGTGGGGTGAGGGGTAGGTTCAAATTTTCTTTCTAATTTTATATATTTGCATGACATACTAAATGGAAAGATGTACAAGAAGGTTACTGAAGTTTTTCAAGTTTAACATCAATGTATTATGTTCGGCCAAACATGTTGCAATTACATTAGTTATTTCATTTTATCATCCCGCATCATGATGCTGAAAATATTATGTAACACGCTATGGCTCAAAAGCATATTATACAAAGTGGAAGAAGAAAAATGTATGGCGTATATACTGTAAAGACGAAATGCTACACTATTACATTAGAGCATATTATTACCATGAAAGTAATGTGAAAACATGCCCTAAAGACTAATTAAAAATTTGGTGTAGATTACACCAAATCCTATTTTTGCCATCAAATGTGATGGTAAAAATAAAATTTGGTGATATAGGATAAGATTTGAGGGTACTGTGGGAGATGCACTTCACCATTTCACAAAAGCTACACCAAATATAGGATTTGGTGATTTGGTGTTTTTTTGGTCAACGGCTGTGGGAGGCCTACAAAAAAATCACTATTTTTTTGGTGATTTGGTGATTTGTTGTGGGAGGCCGAAAACACTAAATTTTACTATCAAATATAGGATTTAGTGCACTGTGGGAGATGCTCTAATATGTAGCCGCTTCAACCTCCGTTTCTTCTCTTTGAACTTTCTTTCGCTTTTTAATTTGTAACTGGGTCACTTTGACTTGGTATTTTTTATAGTAAAACGATGTAATTTTGGTAAATTTTTAATAGTATTGTAGAACTCTAAAAGATCACGCAAAGATTGTCAATTCATGTATGGTTTTGCTTACCAAATCACCGGGTCAAGTGACCCAGTGAATAGTGTCAAAATGTGAAGTCGGCTGAAAGAGAAGAAACAGAGATAGTAATATAGCATTTACTAGTTAATTCATAAATGTCCGATTGACCATCCACATCCGATAGGCTGGATTAAAATTCAACTTGGTTACAACATACATAAACATGTAAAATAATAAAGTTTCAATAGACTAACTAAATGACTCAATACTTTACATATAATATATCAGTTGTCTACTAATAAAGATAACCGCTACTTATATAAATTGGTTCATTTAAAACAATTGGCAATTGATTTAGAATCAATTGTCAATTGACAATGTTCTTTTGAACGTTATTTCCAATTGATTTTAAAACAAATTGATGCATCTAAGGTGGTAACTCAAGTGGTAGAGGATTAGAAGTCCCTGCATGAGGACTCGCTTGACGACAAAATAATTTTTAAAAAAAAACAATTAATTTATAATTTAAAAATAACCGCTATTTAAATGAACTATTTTTCTCATTGTCTTTTGAAGTTTGAGACATTGCTCTCACAATTGAAGAAAATAAAATATCTATATATGTTTCAGTGATCCCCAATAAGATGGCCATCGGGTGTTATGTTCAGCTTACTCACAATATAATAGGTTATCTTGCTTCTCTTTCTAATTTGATGTTTTTTTGCTTAATTAGGTTTAAGTTAGCAACCTAACCCTAAGATTAATACAAATAAAGTCTTACGTCAACTAAGTGGGGTTACCCTGTTTTTATGGTGTTTGGTTGTGATGATTGGTGTTCACAAGCTCTTCCTAGTGATGGCCACCATGCAACAAGCAATGATGCCCTATCGCCGTACCGGTCTTCAGGGTCGAAGGGCTTCGAGCGAAGATGGAAGGAATTGAGCCTGTTATCAAACGATAAGCACGATGTCTTCATTGGACCCTTGTGCATTTGTATTTGTAACACCCCCTCCCCCACCTCCATCATGGAGTCAGATACTCTAAATGGATTTTCATACTCAGGAGAGTGTTTTTCATTAAAAATACTAAAATACTTAGTAAGGAGTTAACTCAAGATCATCTATGACAGAACGTAATCAAGATTGAATGACTTACATTAACAAAACTCACTATTTACATTAATTGAAGAGAGCTATTCGCGACTCTATTACAAAGTTTAATATAGCTTCCGAGCGCCCACTTGCGGGCTATTTGAAAATAAAAAACTGCATAAAAGAAACAGTCATAGCAAGTGTGAGTGATAACAGTCAAAAAATAAGTAAAGTAGTTAAGATAATTCATTTGAAAAGTAAGTTGAGTTTCTTATAACTTTGAAATCAACTTATTTTTGTAAAAAGTTCGAACAACAATATTTGAAAAGTCATTCGTAATGAGTAAGTTCTTTATACAATTCCAACACTAGTGTATCCAACCATCAAATCAGCCGTATATAGCGGATTTTGATTCCCACAATATCGCAACATTGTAAGAACTAGATTCACATCGACCAAAGGCCTGGGGACTAGACAATTGGTACTGGCTGATCCCGGAGAATGATTTTATCATACCCCAGAGGCCACCACCAATGGATTTGGGAGACCTAAAAATCTACACCCCAAACTATATTCCCAGACCTATGTCATGAAGACGCTAACCAAATCCATACACAGAATCGAGTATGCAGTATACAGTTATGGACGTAAGCATTTATCTAACGACTTGTTCTAAAACCAGAGTTCCAGTAATCAAATTAGTTGCCACGATCAGGCGACTTAAAAGCAATTTCAGTTTCCAAGTTTAGGTTAATCCGATATTTACAAGTAACTCACATAGAGGAGGAGTCTAGTAACTGTTCACCTGACAGATCACAGTTATCCAACGTATGTATATCGGAGACGATCCTCAACACAAGTTATATCTAAAAAATTAAGTGTACATCATATCAACACAGTTCATCTATATGAGGTAGGAAGCATGAAAGCTTATGCAGGGCAGACAATGCATGACAAATTACCAAAATACCATTTGTCAGTCCAAAAATGCCCAATACAATCCCTTATTGTGCATGGACCCCAAAACAAGCTCATGTGAGGTAAAGAACTTGCACTTATCCTTCCTAATCAATCCATATGAACGTAGCACTGAAAACTATAACTTCTAAGTAATTGCACTTCTGAAGTTAGGTAAAACTGCAGAAAGACGCTACAGTTGATTTGGTCAACTCTAAACCCAGTATGAAATAAAAAAATGTTTTAATAAAATTACAATTTTACTCCTCATACACTAACTTAATCAAACCAGTATCTACCAAAGTCAAAGTTTTTCAAAATGAACATACACACTCTAAAGCATGTCCCAAGAAACTTTCATGAAGAGCCCCAATGGTAGAATGGTCATTTAGAAATTAAAGATAGCAAAAGTCATCTCTCAACTAGTCAATTTTGCACCTAATTTCTGATCAATTTACGAAGAGTTTGAGAAATTTGAAAACAGAATTCTAAATAGAATTTTGAGGATACAAAATATATTTGACCTCAGAAATACTCCAACTATAAATGCGATATGATTGGTCAAAGTTGAAGAAAAAAACATTGATTCCATACTTGGAATAGTTTGAGCATTTTTCGCAGTTGCAAAGTACTCACTTTGGACACAATTTCTGAACCAAATATTTGAAAATTTTGAACATGACTCGGAGAGCAAGATATTTAATTCTCATCACAAGTAACACATAGTAGACAAATGACTCAGTGCCCATTTTCCTTGCACCAAGCACAAACATCATTGGGCAACTTAAAATCAGAAAACTGATTTTTCTTGTTCTTCTTACCCTTCTTGCTTCCCCCATTGCTATCAATCCGGAAACATGGTCCACTGTACATGTGCTTGAGCCCTTGTGACGCAATTCACTAGATGTAGTGCCGGTCTGACCTTTTCTAGGGATATGATGTTCTTATTCAGAATAAAGGACTGCATAAAGTTCTAGTATGATGGAGGTAGTGAAACCAACAACAAGAGTGTGGTATCCTCATCATTCACATTCTCGTCAATACTACGAAAATCATGAAGAATTGTGTTCAATTGATCAAGGTGATTCTTGAGAGTCGTACCTTCGAGCATCCAATGAGTGAACATTCGTTGCTTTAGCATCAACTTGCTGGTGAATGAAATTGTCATGTAGGGACTCTCCAACTTGAGCCATAGAACCGCCGCCGTTGTCTGATTATCGACATCAGTGATAACGTCATTCGATAAGCACAACAAGATCGTCGAGTGTGCCTTCCACCTCCATCATCCTATACACCGGTGATGCAACATCAAAGTCTCACGTGTTAGTAGCCAAAGGTGTCCAGATGCCTTCCGACTCCAATAAGGCGCACATATTGATCTTCCAAAGACTGAAGATGTTCCCTTCCGTAAACTAATGCATCCAACCAGAGTTGAAATGTCTTTAACCAGCAATAGTTTTAAAAAAAAGATACTAAAAATCCAACAAAGTTGTTGTCTCTATAAATAACTGTTTTTTCAGCAAGTTTTTATTTTAAAACATATAAAAGAACAGCGCTGCCAAATGAATTTCTTTACAAATTGTGTTTTTAATTGTGTTTTTATTAAATTTTGATTAAAAATAAGGATATGGAACATGCACTTCCCTTGCAAGGGACATAGAGAAGTGGTCACCAGATTTTTTTGTGCTTTAGTTTGTTTTTCATTCTTGGTTCTGAATGTGAAGAAAGGGTGTTTTTTTTTTGGAATACTACTCATACAGCATTTCTAGGGTTACATATGTAGGTGGGGTTCTATAGTTTTTTTCTTTTTTGAGGTGAGACGCACATAAAAGTTTATTGCGAAAAATTAGGATTATGCATATCTTGAAAATGTATTTCTGTTCTAAAAAAATGTATTTCTCATTTGTCTATCATTTTTTATATGAGTGCTCCCCGACATGCAAAGATGGCTATTGGGTGATAAGATTCGCTTAACATAATATGATATTTTTGGGGTTAGTCAGGTTCGAGTCAGAGCAACCTAACCCAAGTTTGATGTAAAGTCTCTGTCAATTAAGTGGGGTTACTAAGTTTTTTTTTTTATGGTGTTTTTTTATGGTGTTTGGTGGTGGTAAGTACGATGTTATGTGATTTTATGTCGTGGACCTGTTCGGAGTGCTAAATGAAAAACCTAACTAGCTTGAAAGAAAAACTTCCGCAGCCAAATAATTTTCAGATTAATGACTCATTTAATTTGATTATTAATTTTGGTTTTCCAAACAGACCCCACGTCAGGGTAAAGAAATTAAGTTTTCTTTTTAAGAAGTACAGAAATTAAGTTATGATGGCATAATGATGATCTACTTTGATAATTAATTTTGATCATGTTTCATGTGGTTTTTTCTTCATGTTAATTTTATGGGTAAAAGACACTTTGCACCCCTATGTTTAGGCAAAAAGACACCCCGCACCCCTGTGTTTTGGACGATATACTTGACCACTCTCATAACTGACGGTACCTAAACGACTCTTTCAAAAGACCGGTTTACCCTCTTATTTTTGGAATATTACCACTATAATTAATCCTCCTCCTTCCCCTCCATTTCTTCTCATTTCGTTCTCTCTCTAACCCTAGCAGCACAACCCCCACCCCTTCCATCGCCTCACAACCCGACGAAGAACATCACAACCACCGCCGCCGTCGTCAGAAAAAAAACCACGACCGCCGACTCAACGCCGGAATCATTAGGCTGCGGCTTCACCACCTACAGAAACGAGACTTCGACATTGGTGGTTCGATTGGCTGTTCTTGGTGCTACAGCCTCTGTTTCCTCCTGTTGCTGCTGATTTTGCTTTGAACCGACTATTCTTCTGTTCGATGTTGTTCGTGTCCTCTTGTTGCAGGTGTGGCTCTCCTTCCGAACCCAGGTTTGGTAATAGTTGAGGTTCGGGTTTGATTAAATTCAGTCCAGATCTGAAATCGGGGGTTTCGGGAGAGGCTTGTTGAGTGCAAAACTGTTTGTGTGGAGGAGGGAGAGGAGAGAGGATGTTGTTGTGGTCGGTATCAGACCAGTTGGGGTTGGTTGCATCTCGTTCTTGTTCGAACCTGTTTTTTTGCTGGGTTTGAACTTTGAAGAAAGAGGTGGTGAAGAAGAACTGGAAAAATAAGTGGACAAGGTTAGCGTCGGTTTGGATCTGGATTGATGATGGATGTGAAATTAAGGTCTGTTTCTTGTGAATTAGGTGGTTGGATAAAGTGAGGTGATGGAATTTTTGGTGTGGCCTAGCTGGTTGGATACGATAGTTCATCTTCATCTGCTTCTGCTATATATGAAATTCACCAGAAGAACAAAACAAGAGCAGATGAATTGCGATTTAGCTTCAATTGGTGTTGACTTGTAACTGATGGTGTTTCTGGATGAGGAAGAATATCGGAGGTACGGGCGATATTTGTTCCAGGTGGGTATGAAAAGTGAGGAAGACGATCGGATACAACTGGTCCATGCCTCTCCTTGCTCTGAACGAAGAAGATGAAGAAGAAAAATCGGATCTAAGTAGACTAGAAGATGAAGATGAGAGACGGAGACAGATTGTGTCCAGTCTTGCTTGTTTGGAAAGTGAATCAACACTAAACATTGAAAGTTTACTTACAGTTTCATACTTTCATAGCATAATTTATCACTCTGCTGTGTTTGTTTTTGTGCCAATTAAATTGAGTTGGGCCTTTGTGGTGGATACACAATTGAGTTTTTCTTGAATTTTATCATTGTTTTGGCAGTATTGGTGGAGAATAGGTGGTGGTGTTTGTAATTTTTATTGATAGTTGTGGATGGGTGTATGTGAAGGATAACTTTTAAGGTGATTTTGGTGTTGAATTTGCTGTGATAGTTGTGGTGAACACCAAGAACATGAACAACAAAAAAACATGACATCAACAAACAAGGGTAAATAAGTCAAAAAATGTTCAAATATTGACTTTATGGACGGAACTTAACAGAGGGGTGCAATATGTCCTCAATATTTTCCGTTACAGGGGTGGTCAAGTGTATTGTCCAAAACACAGGGGTGCTGAGTGTGTTTTTACCTAAACATAGGGGAACAAAGTGTCTTTTACCCTAATTTTATTCTTGAGAAACTGTGCATTGTGACTTCGGGGAAAATACCACAGTGCACCTAATCTCATTTTTTAGGGTGAAATTTGGTATTTGTGGTCTCCCACAATAAGTCACTAAATGAGAAATAAAATGAAAGTTTGATGTATGCCTTCCACAGTTGTTGACTAAAAAAATATAAAAATGTTTTAAGAAATATGTTTGAAAAAAAAAATCAATGCGTTAATTTTACATGTAAGTCTCAAAAAATATGATTAGAACACCAAAAACAACAACAGAAACAACCCCACCATCACCAGTCCACCACCATCATAACCAACAACACTACCAATCTGATAGTTAATGTACACAAAGTCATTCTGAAATGGACTTGATGAACCTCGCCAAAGTATATATAAAATCACGCTGAAAAAAAAACATAAATAATAATCAAATCTTTACACTAAAAAAAACAGAGCAGATAAAAAAAACATTGTACATTGCCAGGAGAAGTAATCTTGCGTGTTATTTCATGTTGTCTTAGCGTCACGAACTAGGATATATAACTACATGGTGAAAGATTGATGGACAGATGTGTATTAGGAAATCCTAGGAAGAGACCCAAGTGTACACCTCTAACAGGGGATAGGAACAAGAGCAAGAACAAAGATGGAACACAGAGAGATTGAGGGTTGGCGTAGGGGAAAGAGTAAGCTCTTGCTATTGTCTGAGAGAAACAGTGATGATTAGCCAGAGAGTCTAGAGTTGCTATAGAAGGCTAACGTTCCTATATATAGTGGGGAAGTGACCGTTATGAGGGGTTAATGCGCCCATAAATGGTGGCTTAATGATAGACTCGTAACGGCACGTTCGACCGTATATATAGGGCATGTTACATACTCATCCGCATAAGTAGGGGACCGTCATGAGATTGACCGCATTTATAGGACACGTAGACCTTAAATCTCTGAGACAGTTACAAAGGGTCGCGCGCGAGCGTGGTTGTTGCTCTCGCGCGACGTTCCTTACTCCAGCCTCCAAGCCACTAACTCCCTACAACTTCCGTGCGGTTAGTATCGCGGGTGACCCTGTCTCACAGCCCCCATGTAGATAAACTCGAATACAAGCATGTGATAAGTTTTATACGGAGTGCATTGGATGTGCTCGATGACTGTCGCGTGGACGGTAGTTGATCTGCTCAGAATCCACTATCTACAACTGACATGTGAAGGTTGATTACCTTGTGTACTTAGGATTGCTAGTAAACCCCGTATCATGATGGACCGAAAAGAGAAGTGTTTGGGTTTAGATCAATACGTATGATTGTTCTTAATGCTTGTTAGGAGATGTAGTTTATAAATAGGCAGATGATGACTATTAAACCTAGCATAGGCTTACATAAGACTGACAAGAGATTGTAAGTAGGTAAACGTGATCAAGAGCATATTCAGTATTATGTGTTTCATACAATAAAGGAATTGTCTACTGCCCTAGGTGATCTATAAATTTCCTAATTTTCTCTCCATAGTTGATTAAACCTTGTTTAATTATAAAATCACACAATATTGTCTTTTTGTTATTTTAATCCTGTCATTTGTTTGGGGGTGGCAAACTCTTAAATCACAACCAATTTTCTCCTCCTCTACCTTCACTCTAAATTAATATTTTAACTAAATAATTCATGAATTGTCCTCGTGAAATCGATAATTTGGAGTTGAAATACTACTGTACATTACTTGTACCGTGCACTTGCGGTAACACGTAAGAAATCGTGTTATAATTCTTGTCCAAAGAAAAGAAATAGGTACCTCGCATCCCTTCTTGAGTCACCAAATGGAATAGGGGGTCGGATGTGGTTCTGTTGGCAGATGCTTAACCAACTTGGACGACATAAAATTCTTACAGCTGCCATTGTCATTCATGACTTGGCAGAGCTTCTGGTTAATTGTGCACGCGGTCCTTAAGATCTTATGTCTTTGCCCCTGGTCCTCTTTCGCCAGCTAGACCTTTTATATAACGAGGCTGAACAGATCCAAGTTGCTCATCCGAATTTTATTAAATAATAGGGAAATATAATCTTAGTTTTACTCAAAAATAGTGAAAAAGTGGATTGGCCATAAGCCTACAACGATTTATATAGCCTATTAACGATAAAAACGTAAAATTGACCAAAAATGAGAAAACAAGCTAATCAAATACTCTAGTAGACCAAAATATTCTAAAACTAATTCAACTGACCGAATTGTAATCCGGGTTTTATAGTGAGAGAAACTTACAATCAAATTATTAGCAGAAATGAAAAATATCACTGATTTGGCGTTCAAGATGGCCGAATTGGACCCAGTTAGAGTGGTGCTTATGACGGAAGTCACAATTTCTTCTCATATGCTCGATTACACTCAAAATAAGGTGTAGCCCGGTCATAAATATGATGCCTTTGACTCTCTATACCTAATTCTGCATTTCACCTGAAACAGTTTTTCTCGTTTCAACTTTTTTATTTTCCACGGACTAGGTACTACGTCAACAATTCCTAAAAATGAAGGCGAAGACATTCTCAGCAACAAAACCTTCACTCCAAATCTCACTAATGAAGTATGCTGATCTGCCAAGGGGCATTAGCTCCTTTTCACCACCTTAACCAATATGTGTGGTTGTCAGACTCAAACCTGCAGTTTTCAATACCCAAGTTGGCAACCAGGTTAACTGCTTCTAGTAGATGCAAAGCTTCTCCATGAATAGGATTTTGAAGAGAAACTAGCACAGTGAAGACACATAACTTTGCCTCTATTGTCTCTCAAGAAAATACCAGCAAAACCTTTCTTAGCATAGTCCAAAAAGGCACACTCAGTATCTGCTTTCAACCAACCTTGACGAGAGGGGATCCATCTCTTGAAATTAAAAAGAAGTTGCATGTTGTCTAGTGTCTCTACTTCCTAAAGCCCAATTGTTTTGGACTTCAGACCACTTTGGCTCCAATATTTATTTTGGGTTTGCTCTGTTCTGTTTGGCGGCCATCATTAGTTCGATCAACTGGAAAATGCTAGAGGCTCCTTTGGCCCAAATATATAAACAACCCACTGTTTTGAATTTTTTGTACATTCTATCTGTGGTGATACCACTCTGTCCCACCTCTTTCTTTCCAATTTGACTTTTATCTCTATTCATCGGGTCACTTTGACCTGATGAATTGGATAGTAAAGTGGTATTATTTTTTGATGATTTTTTCATAATATCGTAGAGTAAAAGTTGATCCATAACACGGTGAAAAAATTATCAAAAAAACGCATTGTTTTGCTATCCAAAAAACGCATCGTTTTTGCTCCATACAACTAGACTATTCGAATACATTTTTGCTCAAGTTTATTTTTTTACAATTTTTTTGTATCTTTAATTTGTAGGTTATTTAAATCATTGTAGGCCTTTGAACAATTCATATTTTTCTCCATAATCAATAAAATATCATATTTCTCTTGTTTGAGAATCGATTATTAGAGTTCTCTTATCGGTTTCACGACTATTAATAGTCGAATTAAGTTCAATATATTTGAAATCCATACAGTATAGGGTTTCTCAAAATCTAAACAATTCCATACAACCGGCTCAGTTCAAGTTATAATTTCAGCATTTAAGTTGCATCCCTGCTGCGAACACAGGTGATTTAGGGGCTAAAGTGACCCAACACATTCTTCTTTAGTGACAGATTCAAACTCCAGACTAACGATGTCCCAATATGAGCGGTGTAAATTTCCTAAAGTACGCACACCAAAAGTGTGAAAGTCTTATTTTCCAAACTGGATGGTGTAAAAGTGTCCTTTATCAAACTAGAAGGGGTGAAAGTGTCCTTCACTCTAAACTATTCTCGAAACTTTGAACATATCCAGTGGCAATACTGTGTGTACTCATTTCTATTGAGGACATTTTCAGCTTTACACAAAGCCTTTGTTTTTGCAAAAGAGGAAAAAAGTCTAATCCTGAAGAATCACGCCAACTTTGAGAGAGATAGCGCGTGGGTTTTCTTACTAACGAAGCATTACAGGTCAATTTCTACCAGAAAACAAACGGGTTTCTTTCAGGTGCTCTGTTTTCGATTATTCCTTGAAAAAAATCTGAATCTTGCGGTGTTCTTTGTGTTGTCCGTTCAAAAGAGAGGCGAAATCAAGAAGAAGGTGAAATTGATTTGATTTGTTTTGATTGATTGATGGCTTCAACGCTGGTTTTGGTGGCTGTGTTTGTGTTGGATCTGATTGCTTTTGCTCTGGCTGTGGCTGCTGAACAGAGGAGGGCTAAAGTAAGTTCTTTTCTTTCTTTCTTTCTTTATTTTTTTTTTTTTTTAACTTTTCCTCTCAGTTTTCTGGGTTTTTGATGTTGATTGTGGTTTTTTATGTTCTGGGTTTTGGCTGGATTTGGAGTTGAAGTTCTTGATTTCATGCTTATGTTGATGTTGATTTTATTTGATTTGATTCAGCTCTCTTTGTTCACTTAGTATAGAGAATACCCCCAAACTCTGATTAGTTCCAAACAGTACTTGGTAATTTCTTGTGGTTTAGTTGCTTAATTAGTTAAATATCTGGAATTAGCCATTTGAATCATTGAATCACCAACATAGTTCTGGGGGTTAAGGGTGTCTCTTAACTAGGGTTTATGGGGGGAAGTTCCTAAGGCTATGCAAAAGGTCTCGATATGAAAAGATTATCACCAACATAGTTTGGATAGCAAAACGATTCGATTTTTTGATAATTTTTTCACTGTGTTATAGAGCAACGATAACTCTACAACACATGAAAAGAATATCAAAAAATTGCATCGTTTTGCTAACCAAATCACCGGGTCAAAGTGACCGAGTGAATAGTGATAAAAGTCGGACAGGTGTGTGATAGAGAAGAAACGGAGGTAGTAACATGGTGCTTCATGGAACTCCGCTGCCACACTACTACTACTACTGTATGCTTCCACTCTTCACCATTTTGAGGAAAATTGAGAAACTTGGGGACAAGATAAAAAATGAGGCTTTGGGTGTTCATAAACCGGCTGAACCGAAGAAACCAGGCCGCACCAAACCGTCAGTCGTTTTCATTTTTTCTCCTTTAATCGGTTTTTGGTTTTGTCCGAACCGTGTCTCCACCGAACCGGACCAAAATCAAAAAACCGATAGAAATCTGGACCGAACCGTATGATTAATCGTAGTATTATATATACTATAACTAATTTTGTATAATGACTTTATTTGTGGCATAATGTAATTCAGTATTGATACCTGTTAACATAACTTTTATTCACTGATACTCTAGATTTGAAAAGAAATTGCTTGATTTGATTGGTGATTATGATAAAATCGAATTTACAAACTTAGTTGACAATTCGTAACTGAAGCTTTTCTTATAGCACTTTTCATATTTGTGTAAATATGCAATTACTTTAACTACTTGCATTGTAAAAACTGATAAACAACAGAGCCGAACATCAAATTGTTCCATTGATCGAAGTACTAATGATTCTTTTACCATGATGTTCACTTTGGAATCTCCAAATTTTACTTTGCTATGTACTCGAATACTCGCTGACTTTGCAAATTATGACTTCAAAAGCCATAGGCATTAACCGGACCGAACCGGATGTTGTCGGTGCGGTTTTATTTATTTGGGTTTCAAAATCGTAGGCAATTCGGGTTCAAAATTTCCAAAACCTATCATATCGGTTTAGGGGCCCTCCTCGGTCTAAAACCGGACCGTGAACACTCCTAGTTTGTATGGCTTAATTGGGTTTCAAGGTGTTGTCAATAGGGCCAGGCCGGCCCCCTCAAATATTCTATCCTTGCCCCTCCCACCCCCTAGCCCAGCCCAGCCCAACCCGATACCAACACGGCCTTGAAAACGCCCCTGATCAATTATTCCCAAGCTACCCCCCCCCCCCCAAATGGACGAAGCCCCCTCCGGTTTGGCCCCCTACCAAAATAGTACTTTGTTAATATATTATTAATATATATATATATATTACTATTTAAAATATACTTATTAGTATATTATTAATATATCCCGGCCCCCTAACCCTTGAACTATCAGATTATCTAGGGTTTGGATTTCAGAAGAGGGAAGAAGAAGCTTGAAGAGAGAGAAAGCTAAGAGAAAACGTAATTCAGTGTATTGTATATTACAACTCATATCTGTTACATACAGTATTTATATGATTGTACAGTATGCAACTACCAGTTATAACAAATGACACTATTACCCTTAGAGTTCTGACTGTAATACAAACCAATCCCTACATTACTTCTACAGCCTCCCTCAAACTGAGCTCACTTGGACACATGAGTGAGCTGCAGTTTGGCCTTCAAATTCAGAAATTGAGCGTGAGAAAGGGCTTTGGTCATAATATCTGCAACCTGAGCCTGGGAAGGGATGTAAGATAAAGAGAGAAATTTGGCTACCACCATTTCTCTCACAAAGTGGTAGTCAATTTCAATATGTTTGGTTCGAGCATGAAATACGGGATTTGATGCTAAAGCCAAAGCTGAGACATTGTCACACCACACATGTGGAACATGATGTGCAATTCCCAGATCTTTTAACAAATAAGTGATCCATTTTACCTCAGAAGCTACGGCTGATAAGGCTCTATATTCAGCCTCTGTGGACGACTTTGCTACTGTAGGCTGCTTCTTAGAGCACCAAGACACCAAGTTGGAGCCAAGAAACACACAATATCCAGTAGTAGACCTTATGTCTTCCCTGCAACCAGCCCAGTCTGCATCACTAAATGCAGAAATAGAGAAGGGAAAATCAGACACCACAAACTGAACTCCCTGACCTAGAGTCCCTTTCACATATCTCAATGTCCTCTTAAGTGACTGAAAATCTGTGGTAGTAGGAGCATGCATATGCTGGCATAACACATTCACTGCAAATTGTAAATCTGGCCGTGTAATGGTAAGATACTGCAGTGCTCCAACCATACTTCTAAAGAAAGTGACATCGGAAGAAGGCACCACAGAAGCAGGAGTGACTTCAGAAGCAAGAACAGGTGATGGTACAACTGGAGTAACAACAGCTTTGCTTTCTTGCAACCCAGCTTTGAGAAGAAGATCAGTGGCATACTTGGTCTGATGCAACACAAACCCAGAGGAATTCGGTGAGACTTCAATACCCAAAAAATAGTTAATAAATCCCAAATCCTTGAGAGCAAAATGAGTCTTCATACTCTGTAATAGGACCTCAATGGCTGCATTACTATTTCCTGTGACTAGAATGTCATCAACATAGATTAGGACCAGGAGTGTCACAGTAGATTGTTTGAAGACAAACAGAGAAGTGTCAGCCAAGCTCATAACAAACCCTTGTGCCAACAAGAAATTGGACAACTTTTGATACCAAGCTCTAGGAGACTGCTTCAAGCCATAAAGAGATTTTGTTAGTTTGCAGACAAAACTAGGAAATTGAGGATCAGTAAACCCTTGTGGCTGCTGCATAAACACTTCTTCATTTAAATTTCCATGGAGAAACGCATTAGAAACATCTAATTGTTTAACACTCCATTTCTGTGCCAGTGCGTAGGACAGCACAATCCTGATAGTGACATGCTTGGCAACCGGGCTAAATGTCTCGGTGTAATCTAAACCATACTCTTGTAGATAACCTTTAGCCACTAACCGTGCTTTGTACCGAGCAATTTGACCATCTGCCCCTCTTTTAATTTTGTATACCCATTTAGAACCAATAGCTCTCCTATCTGGTGGTAATGGAACCAAAACCCATGTATTTTGTTGTTGTAAGGCTTCAAACTCTTGTTGCATAGCCTTCTGCCAATGAGGACATTGATGTGCTTGAGCAAAGGTAGTTGGTTCAGTGTCACTATATTGAGTTGTGGCCAAGTAAACCTGATACTCAGGATTGGGTTTAAGAACCCCTACTCTGGATCTGGTCACCATTGGATGTGATGGAACAGGTAATGGGACAGAAGAAGAAGGAGGAACATCAAAATGTACACCAACTGAATCATCAACAGAAGAAGAATGAGACATGAAAGGGTTAAGAAAGAAGTCAGTAACATGTGGAGTAGAAGAAGTAGAAGAATATGGATAAATGTGTTCATAGAACACAACATGTCTAGATGTGTGGACAGTATGTGAGACCAAGTCTAAGCACCGATAACCCTTTGTGGTAGAACAGTAGCCAATGAACACACATTTCGTAGACCTGGGAGACAATTTGGTGGAGGAGTAAGTCTCAACCAAGGAAAACTAAGACAACCAAAACTTTTTAAGGAAAGAATAATCAGGAGCAGTTTTGAACAAAACTTGAAAAGAGGACTGGAAAGACAACAAAGATTTGGGTTGTCTATTAATGAGAAAATTAGCTGTAAACACGGCATCAAGCCAATATTGCATAGGGAGATGAGACTGGTGAAGAAGAGCTACAGCCACTTCAACAATATGTCTGTGCCGTCTCTCTACTCTACCAGCTTGTTCTGGTGTATGTGGACAAGTGAGTTGATGAATAGTGCCTTGATTAAGAAGATAGGCACCAAACTCATTACTAATAAACTCTCCACCATTATCTGTTCTAAAGGTTTGAACATGACAATTGAACTGAGTAAACACCATTTTAGTAAAATGAACATAAGAGGCATAAGATTGAGACTTGAGTTTTAAAGGATACAACCAACAAAATCTACTATAGTCATCAATAAAGATGAGATAATATCTATAGTTTTGACAAGAAGGAACAGGGGATGGACCCCAAACATCAGCATGTACTAACTGAAAAGCACGAGTGGCATTAGAATCAGAAACAGGAAATGGAAGCTTGTGACTCTTAGCTATATTACAATGTTCACACATATGTTGGAAAGACTGAGAAGGAATCTTCAGTTGTTTGGCTAAGTGATCATACACCTTCTTGGAGGGATGTCCAAGTCTAGCATGCCAAGTGGTAGGTGTAGACACTTGAGAAGCTGAAGGAGTGGTAGAAGAAGCCGAGAAAGCAGCTGAAAGTGGAATGGAATACAGTCTCTGATTACAGGGGCCCTGAGAGAGGATACTCTTGGTGGCATTGTCCTGGATAACAAAGCCAAGAGCATCAAACATCACAGTGCAATTATTATCGGTAGTCAACTTAGAAATTGACAACAAATTGGAAGCAAATGCAGGGGAATGTAAGACATTGTTTAAAGAGAAAGAAGAGGATGGAGTATGGAGTATACCAGTCCCTGTGTGTGTTATGGGAACTGCTGCACCATTCCCAACAGCCACAGTATCAGGACCAGAATAAGGGGTAACTTGATGAAGATGACTCATATTATTGGTAATGTGCTGGTTAGCTCCACTATCCAGGAGCCAGGGCTGTTGAGGATGCACAAAAGAAGGAGTAGGCAATAAAGGTTGAGTAGAGTATCCAGTAGGACCATAGCCAGAGTGGGAGAAGTGACCTCCTAACTGTGTTGGTGTAGAACCAAAAGCAGAAGCAGAGTGACCAGAAGTAACCATAAATCCTTGGGGTCTTGGTCTAGTAGCGGCAAACTGGGTCACATTCAATCTGTGCCAACAGTTGAGAGCTGAATGTCGCCCTTTACCACAAATTTGGCATACCAAACCAGAAGAGGACGAACCTCTACCCCTGCCTGCAGGCTTGTAAGAAAGGCCAGAAGTGTCATACGAAGTGTGGAACCAGATCCACCACCATATGATTTGGAAGGATTATACTTGTGGTTATTCTGAAATCCTTTTTGTTTGCCAGTGTAATTGGTAGCATACATTGCTTGAACCGAATCAGTCTGAGCCACATTGCAAATAGGAACAGGAGATACATTCATTTGACCATAGATTTAATCAATTCCTCAGTTAGGAGTAAGGAACTCAACTCTGACACAGAGATGGGAGAAGATCTCACTCTAATACCTGACCTAAAATATTCATATTCAGGAGGTAACCCCTTCAGAATGTATAGAACCATGTCTTCTTCGGAAACAACTTCATTCACTTGCAACAAACTATCAGATAGAAATTTAATTTTGTTGAGATACTGATCCATTGTCAAATCCCCTTTCTCCATAGTACATAGTACCAATTTCATCTGATGAATATGAGATCGAGACATGGACGCAAATCGACTCAAGACTCTTCCAAATAGCAGATACATGTGGTAGATGCAGAATCAATGGGAGAATAGACGGAGTAATCGCAGCAATTAAGCAACTCTTGAGATGCTGATCAATTGATTTCCAACGAGTAAATTCAGGATTAACAACAGACTCACCGGTGGGCAACGATGTCGTCGGAGTTGGCATAAGAACTTTTCCGGTAACAAAGTCCAGTAAATCGTTCGCTAACAGTACGGTTTCCATCTGCGCACGCCAGACACTGTAATTGCTTGCGTCGAGCTTCAATTGCACCAGCGACCTGAGATTGGCAATCAAGAAGCACAAACCAGACGGGAGAGACTCAGCGGCAGTCATCGGAGCCGAAGAAGAAGATGAATTCGCCGGCGTAGAGAGCACCATAGCGAAGAGGAAGAGGAAATCAACAGGAAACGCACAGAATCGACGAGCGACGAGCTTCAGAAGGCTCTGATACCATATCAGATTATCAAGGGTTTGGATTTCAGAAGAGGGAAGAAGAAGCTTGAAGAGAGAGAAAGCTAAGAGAAAACGTAATTCAGTGTATTGTATATTACAACTCATATCTGTTACATACAGTATTTATATGATTGTACAGTATGCAACTACCAGTTATAACAAATGACACTATTACCCTTAGAGTTCTGACTGTAATACAAACCAATCCCTACATTACTTCGACATGAACTGGTGGGGTTTAGGCCGGGACCGGACCAGATACATTTTAAGTTCTCTGAACCAGCCCAGCCCCCTACCCTTGCAGCCTGCCAACCGGCCCGGCCCGGCTCTTTGCCACCTCTAATTGGGTTGGTTTAGCACATGAATTTCATTAGCAATAGCCAAACTCATTGCAAATCCTAGATTACCCTTCCATTTCCATGAATAAGTTGTCATACATTGGGAACATCTTATCCAAAGTACTCTCCCTGCGCTTGAAATCCAGGTCCAAATGGAGCACAAGGGTTTATTTGAAATGGAAGTTATTTTCCTTACTTTTGAGTGCTTGAGAAAAGAAAGTGCAATATGATGAATATTATTGTTTGCTTGCAATCCCTAAAACTAACAAAGGATTGCTCTCTTATTATAAGTTATATGAGCCCGTCGTCACCAATGCAATTACAATGTGTAAACATGAAGTGAAATGACGTACTATATTCAGTATCAGGCTTATGTTGATGCATCTTCATTCTGCTGGATTCGTCTTTTGGTCTTTTCTATAACACATTTAGTCATTCTGCTGGATTCGTCTTTTGGTCTTTTCTATAACAAATTTAGTCCAAAGAACATATTGTTGTTGGAGATGCTCTAATCTCGCGTCTCATCATCTCATACTTACTCTATATGTTGTTCTATTAGGGTTCGGTCCATGATGACGGAGTAAGCAACTATTGTACTTATAGCTCAGATATCGCGACTGGCTTTGGTGTGGGTTCTCTGTTGTTCCTCATGGCAAGCCAACTCCTTGTGATGGCGGTGACTCGCTGCTTATGCTGTGGGAGGGCTCTGAGACCTGGCCGTTCTAGGTCAATGGCCGTCGTACTATTCATCACTTTCTGGTATGTGGTTGGACCCGTGCATCATCATCATCCCTCCTCATTCATGAATTATACTACTACTACATTTCATTCTAATATTGCTCTTATATCGTCATTTAGGGTCTTTTTTCTAATTGCTGAGGCGTGTTTGCTCGCTGGCTCCGTGAGGAATGCCTACCACACCAAGTACAGGTCTTCTCTGTTCCGGGGGAATACGCCGAGTTGCGAGACGCTGAGGAAGGGCGTGTTTGGCGCTGGCGCGGCGTTTGTGGTGTTGACGGGTATAGTGTCGGAGTTCTATTATGTCTACCACTCTAAAGCAAACGAAGGGCTCCTGCCCGGCGGCAGGGACACTGGAATAGGGATGGGAACCTACAGATGAGACTGAAATAGGGATGGGTTTGTGGTGTTGATTGTTTGAGGTTTTGTGTATGTGCTAATTGGCGAACTAGTGTATCTGGTGTTTCTGTATGATTAGCGTAAATGTGTACATTGGCTCTGTTTAGATGAGACTAATCAAGATTATGAGTATTTAGATTATTGAAATGAGTGTTATCTGGCCGATAGGATTTGTAATGTTGTTTGTCTGGGATCTTAGATTTTACATAGGCCCTGTCTGAATCTTTTGGTTTCATGAACTAGTTTGTAGTGAAGTAACCGCGATGTCTCAGTAGCGAAGTACTCCCTCTGTTTCTTCTGGAATGTCCTACATTTATTTTTCAACCCGTGAAGGGGTCACTTTAACTCGGTAATTTAGATAACAAAATGATATAATTTTTTAAAAAAAATCATGGTGTTGACAATGCAAAAATTATCAAATTCTTGTACCGTTTTGCTAATCAAATCATGGGTCAAAGGGACCCAGAAGAAATAGATGTAGTATTTTATATGATCACAGTGTTTTGAGTGAATTAGTGTCTAGTTGTCGGCTGAAGGCAATATCATAAACAAACCTAAAAACATAACAAGACTGATCTAAAATAACATGTGAATGCAAAAATGGCATTTGAAATGCTGACTGGAATCCAAAACAGCAAGTGGGCCAAAATTGTTTATCAGGGCTTGCATTATTAAGAGAATGTCCAAGATCACACACACACACACACACTCTACTATTATATTAACCTGAAGAATCTTCTATCAATTCTAGTCATCTCCACTCTCCAGTACAGCTAGGAAGGAGACCCATGTCTCTCAGCTCTCACATGTAGCCCCCATGGACTTGTTTGAATGAGTTGAGTTATTATTAATATTTGTAAGATTATAATCCTTCCCTCAAAAAAAAAAAAAAAAAAGATTATAATCCCAAGTTATCTCAAGCTGTTGCGTTGGATTTGGTTTAGTGCATGTTTGGTATTGGATTAAAATCGGCAATTGGATTAAAATCGGCCACTTTTCAACAATCCTGTTTATTATGCACGTAAATTTTCATCTGATAATCTGCGAATTAAAATAATCTATGTGCAATTGTAGAATCTTCAAAATTAGGGATTATGCAGCTGAAAATCTCTAAAAAATTAATTTTGATTTTTTTTTTTACATTAGCATGATCACAGTTCAGTTATAAATAAATGTATTCAATTACTTGACTCTAGAGCTATTTAAATTTTGTTAAATGGATCAAGTTAGTGATTTATCATTTCAGCTCATACCAAACAGATTGTGATTTTCAGTTAAATTGGATTTTCTTTTCAAAATTATTTCAGCTGATTATTGAGATTTTCAGCTGGTACCAAACATGCTCTTATTCTTTGAGATTATTTGAAAGCCGATTTAACTCCCTAAACCGAAGGATTCAGAGCGATTCAGGTACCGATGGATTGGCAATGATCTCATTTTATGGGTTTTTTCCGTAATCAGCTAAAAGTTTAATCCATAATCCTTTAATCTACCTTGTCCAGCCATACTCTGTGTGTGTGACAAAATTACAGCAGCTCTAGTGTGACAGAACGCTGGAGCTAAGTGTAATTACAAAAACTTTGTATAACATTAAGCTGTCGTTTTCCAAAGAACAATCACAGTAATGGACATTGTTTGGTAATGGTTCAACGTCGACTGTCAGAAATCGACATGTTCAGCTCATACAAAACATTATCTTGTGCTTGGTCTCTTTCGTCAAGAAGTTCTCAATTGATTTTAAGGAGGTTATTTTGACCGACTAATTTAGCTGACGATGTCATAATAAAATTTACTAATTTTTTCATAATATTGCAGTGTTAAGAAAAATCTACAAGATTAAGCAAATATGACATATTTTTTATCATATCGTTAGCTGAATTAATCGGTCAAAGTAAACTGGTCAATAGTGCACTAGAAAAGATCCGACGAAACTGAGGTTAGTAGTAGTAGTAAACATGAAGGTTCATTGAAGATGTTAGATATCACTCTCTATGCCTCATGAGATGAAGATGTTGACTGTCTCTGTCTCCTACCTTACAATCTCTGCAAACACAAGAGTCATAAACAGAGTACCATGAAACATTAATTTCACAAGAGTCTAAGCTCATTAATAATACATGTCCCACAATATTGTCATTGCATTTATTTATCAAAGAACAGTCCAATACCATAGTTGAAGGAAGCTGAAACTAAAAAGGACAGCTTCAATCTACAACCTCTTCCTATAATAGTTACATCCAAGAAAGAGAAATTTAACCCACAAAATGAAAGAAAAATCATCACACACATTAGAGAGTCTCTATATAATATAAAATCTTCTTCTTAGAATTGGGTTTTTGCCTCTGTTGTATCATCATCCCATTCTTCCCAATTCCAGTAGCTTGGAGGCTCTATGGTGGTGGGTAACTGCCATGTCTGATCAAAATTACCAATTGTGCTTGTTATGGTTGCTGTATCATCCATTGAAGAAGAACCCAATTCTTCTCCTGTGAAAAAGGATCTAAAACATGGGTTGTTATCAAAAGAACTCAAGCTTGAGAAGGTGAAGGCTTGGGTTTGATTCTCAAGGAAAATAGACATGAAATCAGAGTCATTTCCACTGAAGCTCTTCTCTGAGTCATTTTGACATACACTTGGTGGGCAAATCTCATACTGCACACCATCTGTTTGATAAATTGCCTGAGAGAGCTCTTTTCTCTGATTTCCCATCTGGGTGTTTCTCTCAACTTTAGTGGTGGTTGCTGTGGTGGTGGTGGTGGTGGTTGCTGATGTTTTGAGCCGCTTGTTCTTTCGGCCACCGCCTACCGGGACATTCCTGAGTGTGCCTCCTTTGGTCCAGTGCCTCTTACAAGCTTTGCAGTAATGGCGAGGCTGAGACTTGTTATAGTTATTGTAGTAGCAAAATTTGGTGTTGGTGGAGTTACACCTTGGACATGGTACTTGCTCTGGTGGCTTTGGGAGTTCAAGAGAACCAGTTTGGCCCCAATCAGCCCCATGATCACCTGAAACTTGCTTAGTACTCAAACCCATATCTCATAAAATTTGTAAAAAACCTCTAGTACACAAGGTGGTAAAACTAATCTGATGAAGCTTCTTGATGGAGACTTGAAGAGTATCAAAAGAAGAAGAAGAAGAAGAAGAAGAAACCCTAGCTTAGCCTTTGTATCTTTGTGAAAGAAGAGAGATGATGAATCTGAAAGAAACAAGGAGGAGCATATGGATATTGTGTTGATGTGAAGATATAAGAGAGTTTAGGCTAGGAAGGTGATGGGAAGTGAGCATCTCTAGGAATCTCTCTCTGTGAAAGAGAAATAATAAGAAGAGAAAGTTGTGTGATAGGGAGAGAGATTTGGGGGATTGATATATATTATTAGGTGGGGTGTGGCTATGTTGGTATGCAAATGTGTAAAATTATAGAGTCCCCTTTCGTTTGCTACTTATAGCACACACATTCCTCACCTATTTCTTCTTCCCCATAACGCCAAGGAGAAAAATAACAGTAAGGGATGGGTTACTTCATCCTTAAGTTGGAAGAATTATCACATACATATATGATTCTGAAGTAGTGTTGGCTATCGGTCCTACGATCCGAAAAGTCCGCCCGACCAAATCTGAAAAATTTAGGGATTGGGTTTAACGGTATCTTATAAAAATGTTGAGAGCTCGGGGTTTGAATTTTTTCCCCAAACTTTTAGGCTCGGACTTGGGTTTTAGAAGTCCCGCCCGAGCCCGGTCCATTGTACGAAAGAAGTAGAAAGCTATTTGCATATAGTAGTATTATGTATTCTTTATTTTAAGCTATCAAATGCGTGGCATGTACAATTGAGAGATCACTAATTGAATTTCATCTAGTGCATGATCTTTCTGTTAAACTTTCTATTATAATATTGAGTGTAAGTATGCAAAATGAATAAATTATTTTCACTATGATAACTGACATTTATAACTACACAAATTGTACATTTTATGGGTTTTGACCTTCATGTTTGGCCCGACATACGGGTGGGGCCGGACTTCGGCTTTATAAAAATTTAAGGGTCGGCTCATGGTTAGGGATGGCAATATGGTCCGATCCGATCTGTGATCCGAGCGATCCGGACCGAATGGATCGGATCCGAATCCGATCCAATTGAAAATGGATCGGAGTTGGATCTGGAAAGCCAAATCCGATCAGATTTGGATCTAGATTTGGATCTAAGGGCAGATCCTCTGGGTTTCGACCCAATCTGATTCGACGTATATGTGTGCTTCACAAATATATTCATATTACCTCTCCACTTTCACTTCCAAGAAGAATAGAATATTAATTCCAACCTACAAAGCTATTCATGTTGTGTTTTAGGCTTCATAACTTGCGAACATGCCTTAGCGTATGAAATAGTGTTTATTTCTTACGTTATTTTTTGTATTTTATTGCAAACCCAAGTCGGATCCGATCCGAATTCGATCCGACCGCGTATTATATGGATCTACGGATCGGATTTGGATCAGTTGGGTGAAACCTGATCCGAATCCGGTGATGATCTGAACGGATCAAGATCGAATCTGGATCCCATTTCTCCTAGTCGGATCTGGATCGGATCTAGCCTGATCCGATCCGGATCCGACCCGTTGTCATCCCTACTCATGGTAAAGCCTTTCTAGTGAGGGAATGCACTTAAAGTATTCAGAACTTATAAGAGTTTGATTAATGCAGTAAACAACTCAAGATTAAAATGAGTTACTCGAGTCTGATGACCCTCGAGTCATTACCTGTCTGTCAGCCAGCCGGATTGAGCTAGCTGATCAGTAATGTTTGTGATTTGCTGTGCAGCATATCACTTGAACTAACAACTCAATATGACTCGTTAGCTGTCCTTCGATCAGATACAGTCGTTGTAGAGAATCAGTCACTTGGAGCTCCATTTGAAGCCATGAGTGGTGGGGTGACACGTGGATGGCTTGGACACCGTTAATAGTGCATGATGATGTGTGTTAGGGGTGTAAAGGTGTACGTAAACCTTCATTTTCATATTCATGCAACAATGCAAATAGTAGCAAGAGATTTGCATACATGGGTTTCATATAGGTACACAAGTGGTCCAAGTAGGCAAGTAGCTATGGATTCCACCGTCCAAAGCTTGTCATCCTGTCGTTTAGTGCATTCTTGTAGGAGAGAGAGATGGGGGTTGCAAATTGCAATAGGGTCGGTGAAGAAGGAAGACGTGGACCCCAAGTAATTGGGTCCCTGTGGATCCCACTTGTAACTTTGGTTGAAACACAGTTGTCATCACGTGATTGCTCAAGGAGGGTTTCTAATCCTCTTCTCACTTACCACCCTGATTCTTTCTCTTTCAATTTTTTTGAGTTTTACCACTATTTATTGGATCATTTTAATTTTTTTATCAAAAGATCACTTTAATTCGATAATTCGAATAGTTAAAAAATATGAACTGAGATAATTTTTTAATCATTTTGTAGAGTAAAGTTGTTCTATAACACGTTCGAAAAAAACGTATTCTTTTGTGATTCAAATCACTCAGTCAATGTGATCCAAATTCGAGTCAAAAATGCAGAATAATGGAAAAGTGAATAAACATAGTAGTAGGCATGTTCACCATTGAGATATCATGGCTATTGACTCTAGTACTTTAGGGCAAGATATTGTTCATTACTTATTGATGTCTGTTTTCACTGTTGGGGCAAGGTGAGAGGCAAGATTACAAGGCAAATTGTAAGTAGATGACTAGGTAAAAGATATGATTGTACGAAATTCTGTGTGAAAGTCTAGGTGGGTTGAAGGCACGAGGGCAAGGCAAGATGCTAAAATTACTCAAACTCTTGCATGAGAACAATTATAGTCTTGACAAGAATAAATGAGTGGATATGTGAATAGTGGGTAGAATGGGTTAAAGGGGCTAAGGCAAGATGGTGTCAAGGCGAAAAGCACTTGGAGGACACACCCTTAGGGCATGTTAAAATGTGAGGCGTTTATTAGGAGTTCTGGGGTGGTGGGGTGCTGAGTTATGGTTCGATTTCAGTGGGAGTTAAAATGAATTAGATAGTGTATATGGCCCAATCCTGAGAGAGACATGAGCGTGATTTCAAATTGTAAGAACCAATGCGTAAGCAGGATTACACTATTATGCTCTTAGTGGAGAGGCTTCCGCCCATTGAGCCAAAAGGTACATTTCACTTTTATTAGAGGGTCGGAATTATTTATGTCGTCTGATTCAACTTATAAATCATATTATATAGTACTGTTTATGAACTTATTTTATGTCTTGATAAGAATAGCTCTATTGATTTAGATTTCTTGCGTACGAGGATTAGAGTTTGTGTAAGTAAATATTAACATGGAGATCTAAACTTCAACATTATTTGACGTATTTGTTAAGTCTCACATGCCAATCGACCTCACGATTGATAATATTCAGCGGTCTTGGTGAGGTCATGTGATTATGACCTATTGAAAATGACTCAAATTAACCCGTATCCGATGTTTTACTATTGGCCTTGGTAATTGTCTTGTCCGGGACGCTGATTTATCGAATTAAAAATACAAATTTTAAAATATGTGGTTGTGATTATTAACGAGCACATAACTTGTCTTTATCAAATACTCTAGTTTGGTGACTCGAAAGATATGATCTGTCTTTGTCATAGACTTAGTTGTAAAATTATCCTATGTATCCATCCTTTGTCCCTACGATTTATTTGTTTTAGTTTCATCTATGAAATCATTTCAACAGCTATTGCCTATTGGGTTTTTTTCTTTCTTAATTTTTTTTTGAGAAAGCCTATTAGTCTTAATGTGACAGCTCTTTGCATGCCCATTGTTATGCAAGTCTATATATTTGAGAAGTTATGTGTTCCATTGTTAATTGTTGCATTGTTTGATCTGTTCAGAGTATTTCAATTTATGACAAAGACAAATCAATGACTGATAATCTGAGAAAGTGAATATTTTACAGAAGAAATTAACAAAGGTAGAGTGGTAAATAGTCCCAAAAGGACAGATAATTACTTAATACTACTACTATTACACAATATGTGTGGCCAAGAGGGGTCATTTCTTGTGACAAGTATCCCATTAGCACAAACCATAGTCATGTTTTGTTCAATTCATTTAGTAATATTGTACCATGATATTTCAGTTTTATTTTTGTCTTCGACCGCAATTGCCTCCAACTTGAAATCAATGTACGGTGAACAACGTTCTCTAAACATTTATATCTCAGTTATACGAAACCATAATCGAATTGCTCATTTCCTAATAAACTAAACGAAGCGCCAAGAACTAACCACGTGTATTAGAATAAAATAGTGTTAATTAGTTAGGTAAAGACGCATTAAAGATGCTTTTCCCACATTCTAAAAGAGATATCAATAAAAACATAAGAATGTTTGTCGAACTTTTTAACTTTTGCTTCGCGACTAAGTAGTTGTACTTGTCATTGTTCTTGTTTTTGTTGATGCATAATAACTAGTTTGTGTGCTACTTTATATTTTTTAATCTCCGATATGATAAAATATATATAAGTCTATTCCGGCCAACTAACAACCTAAGAAAGTTTGATCTGTAATCATTGATTATTCGACCGATTAATCAAATCAACAACTTTGTAGCCATCATTTTAGTCATCGACGAGTCAAATCAAAAGATTAGTTAAAGAATGCATGCTTGTTTTCGGATGGCTCCTCGTATTTCACGGTTGTTTGCTTCGTCTTGGTCCAACTCCATCATCATCATGTCTATTTGTTGTTTTGCCGTGCAACTTCTCTTGTGTTCGATTATGTTATTAGAAGGAATGATTTGAACTCATTATCGAACATGTGCCTCCATGATTGAATGCGATGTACATTCTCAAATAAATCTTTCCTAACAAGTCTGGAATCTGGATTATATATAGGGGGAGAACCAAGGCAATAGGTCCTGTGTTTTTCAAATTACTATTAATATTTTAAAATTATTCGAATATTGGTGCCCTTTAGACAAACATAGAAATTTCATTAGAGATTACTACTATAAGAGTAGCCGTCTGCATCCGCACAATCTATTGAAGATAATGTGAGTGATAGTAAGGTTTTCCAATGTATTGTTGTAGTATGTAAATCGCAATGAGGTTCAAAAAATCCACGATAGGATTCAATGGATCAATAAAAATTGTATCCCTTCTTGATTTATCAAATTTCTGCTTTCAAAAAAAAAAAAAAAAAAAAAAAAAAAAAAAAATAGCCATACAAGAAACCCCGGACAAACAAACAAAGCAGACATACAGATCCAACCATACCAACAACGAAAGAAAGCTAGGTAGACATTGGAGGAGTCAAGATTTCATACGAACCTACATAAAATGATAAAAAGAACCACTACCTCCATTTTGCTAGAATTTTTTCGGTGGAATATTCATCAGTTCACTTTGACCGACTAATGATATGATACGAAAATATATTAATGTAATATTGTAGATCTTTTTTATACTACAATATTAGGGTAATTTACACTTTGTACTCCCGAGTTATGGTATATAGGCAACACGTAGGGGCACCCCTATTTTGGATGGGAAGTTTTAAAGTTACGGAAAAAATGAAAAATACAATTTTGTCCTTCCTACTTCATTAAATATTTTAAGGGCAATTTACACTCCCCTTGATTTTTAGTAAATATTTAATTTATACCCTTGAGTTCTGATAATTTACACTTGCTATCCTTGAAGGGATTTTTAAAAATACACACGGAGTGAAAATGTTGCATAAGTATTTGAATTAAAAATAAAAATAATATTTCTAAAAATGAAACAAATGCAAATCAGAAAAAAAATGGAACATAATCTGGTAAAGCAAAATTCCATCACCCACATGTACCGAGCATAAAATATAATAAATCATAAATTAGTTAGGCAGATCCAGTAAAGTGTTCAAAATTTACTCGTAGTTTTTGTAATATATTGTAATTTATTTTTTAAGACTTTCATGTTTGTCCTCTACTTGGTTCGAACTCAGGACCTCATGTTCGAACCGTAAGGGTACATGTTTCCTAATTACTAAAACTCACGAGTAATAACTGTAAATTATCTTACAATATTATGAAAAAATAAGCAAATGTTTATATAATATCGTTAGCTAAATTAGTCGGTCAAAGTGACATGTCTTAAGGCAAGTAGAAACTTTATGGCAAAACAGACTATACATTGATTCAATTCACATAGTCATATTGATCCGGAAACAAGACTAAATTCGTCTCACATTGATGTAAAAGAACAAACACTTCTGCTCTTGTCTCTGGTCAAGAATAGGGATGGCAACGGGTCGGATCTGGATCAGATCAGCCCCTTCCCAATCCAGATCCGACCAGGAGAAATGGGATCCAGATCCGTTCAGATCATCACCGAATTCGGATCAGATCGGATCGGGTTTCATTCAGCTGATCCAAATCCGATCCGTAGATCCATATAATAGGTGGTCGGATCGGATTCGGATCGGATCAGACTCTCCACAGTGAACAACTCCCGCTCTTCTCCCCAAACCGGCGCAACGATCGGGGGGAGGAGGAGGAGGGGGGAAGAAAAGCGGCAACCTTTGAGGGGCGCATCGACAGAGGCCACCGGTCCACCGGAGGAACCCGGGAGGGAAGAGAGACGGAGGGAGAAGACGACGAAGCCGGGGGTGGAGTGGTTCGGAGCCGCGGAAGCTGGCGGCGCGACGGACGGATCTGGGCGGAGTGGACGGGGCTGGCTACAGCGCAAGGCGGAGCTGGGAGCAGTGTAACTGCTACAGCGGCTGGCTAGGCACGAAGGCAGTGTGGTAGTTGGAATGTCGTCGGAGAACCCTCGAACCACAAGAGAGAGGAAAAAGCAAGTCGAAGAGGAGAAGCTCGACTTCAACTACCGGAATCCCAGCGGCGCACCAAAGTTGTTGAAGAAGACCGGTCGGAGCGAAGCTTCCAAGCGAGAACCGGCGAAGGGTGAGGAGACGAGATGCAAAGGCTAGACCGACAGGGGTCTACGGTTAAGCAAGCAAGGGAGAAGAAGGTTTCCCGGCGGCAGCTCCTCCATGTCGGAGTCGCCGCGGAAAGGGACTGAGTTGGGTGGCGGCTAGGGTTTGGGAGCCTTTTAGAGAGAGAAAGTGATGGGGCACTCCACAAGAGTACTGGACAGGTAGTAGCATTCTAGCTTCATGAAAACTTGTTTGGAGCATCAAATTGCTACAATTTACAGGCTGACAAGCAATTAGGGGTGAGCAAAACCCGGCCCAACCCGCCTCCCCGAACCGCCCCGCACCAAACCGGTCCAATTTTAGCATCGATCAATGCTAACTGATTGATTATGGGTATAGATTCGTCAACCCGAACAAAGTTCGATCGATCATGGGCCTGGAAGTGGAATACCCGTTTAAAACCGAACCGGTCCGATTAACATTTTATATGTAAACATTGTAAATTTTATTTAGATATATGGTTTAGAAATTAAGTTTTACAAGTTACGACCATTTTAATACTTGAATTTTCTCACTTTATTTCTCTTTCATAGGAAATAACTTAATTTTTCCAACTTCAAATTTTACATAAACAATATTACAAAGATAATTAACCAAATAAATGTATTTTTTCAAGTAAAATTTAAAAGATTTTTCAACCTGACTAACCGGTCCGAACCGGACCGAGTCGATACGTTACGATTGGTTTGGGTATCACAAATCATTGGGTAGGTTTGGGTTGAACATTCTCCAACCCGTACATATTGGGTCGGGTAGGAATACTTGGCAAAACCGGTCCAACCCGGTCCGTGCTCACTCCTACAAGCAATACAGTTGAATAGAAGCACCAAACAGTCAAATTTATTCACAATCGCGATAAGAGTACCAATCCTCTGCTTATATTAGTAGAAGAGAAACTCGGCTCAACCAGTCAGTTGTTTACAGACAACTGCAACTCACACAAATCCCATAATATTACTTTTTTTTTTTGAGAGAAAAATCCCATAATATTACATTATCCCCCTCATTGGTAAACTCTCAATTGAACATTCTCATCATGATTACAAAAGACTAATACTTGCTTCGACATAATATAACATATATTAGTCAGAAAGGTAGCAACCTTATCAAAACTTGAAATCCTTCTTCTTCGATTTGCCATCCTTGTCCTGCAGTTTCCTCTTCTTCTTTCTCTCATTCTGCACAACAACATTATGTCGTCACTCAAAACTCAACCCAGAAACAAACATTAACAAAACAAATTGACAAAAACCCAGGTCGTGAGAAACACTCACCTCAGCAACCATGTCGCTGAAGTCCTCTGGCCGACTGCGTAATTTCTCTTCCTCCCGAGCTTCTTCATACTTCGCAGGCAAGACATTATCCATCAATTCCAGCTCTTCCGGCTGCAATGTCACGTCCACTCGGTCTGATTTCTGGCCCTTGAGCAAATCAACCTGCATATGGAATGGAACCCACCATTTAGAAATGTTCAAGGAAACAGTCTCATTAAGCCAGTGGATTTGTCTAGGATCTATGAATTGGCCTGATATACACCATGGGAAGAGCAAGCAAAATCCGATATTGAACAATTGTTTGATGAGTTGAAACAGATACACAATCTCTCAACCTTCTGTAAATTAATTTTCAACTACGCTCATTCCAATGAGGATTTGGCACCACTATGATGGACAAATTTTGCCTTGGGTGTGGGATGGTTAGGGGGAACAAGCCCTTGGAGGGGTTGTTGATTCGTTCATTTTAGGCTATATTAATCAGTTGTTGAGTGTTTGTGTGTGTGTGTGTGTGTGTGTGGGTGGGGTGGGGGGGGGGGGGGGGGGGTGGGGGGGGGGGGGGGGGGGGGGGGGACCGAATAGGTTGGAGATGCCCTTAAGGAATCATCTAATTTAATCTTACTCAGAACCATAACCCTGGCAGTGGATTACTAAGGTTAAGCCACTATTCTAGGGGAAGGGGAAGGGACGGTTTATGAGGCATGGCAAAGAAACTAACAGACGTGTTTTACTTTTAACTATGTTGTTCAAGGAATAGAAAACGACTTAAAACACCAACATCCAGAGAGCAAACAAGTTTAGCTACTTTTGGTTAAGATGAGGATAAGGAAAAAGAAATATGGCTCAAATGGTCTTACCACTCAACATCCAAAGAGCAAACACCAAATTTTAGCTGCTTTTGGTTAAGACGGGGATAAGGAAAAAGAAGTGTGGCACAAATGTTCTTACCCTCTTGGCCCCAGTCTTGTCTTGAGTACCAGTGCCAATGACATATGTATGAGTAGTTCCAAGTAATGTCCCAGGAGCAATTTTTCCTTCTTTCTCCTCCAGTACCTTCAACAATCAATAACAAACTGTTAGTAACATGAACAACAAAGTCTCCCGTAGGAACAGAAAAGCACAAGATCGATGTGGTATACTAACTTGGTAAAGTGGCTTATCTTCCTTCCTCTGCTGCTTGCGGAGATCAATAACATCTGGAGTCTCAACGCCAGTAGGAGTGCTGAAATATCAAAAGGACAACCAAAGATTACAAACCACTATAAATGTATAATTCTCATGGGAGAGGCAAACAGAAGTATATGGAGCAAAAGAAAACTCGGCAATGGCCAAGGAGCAAAAATAACAAAGAGTGGGTTGATATGGCTTCACATCTAACAATTTACTGCCGACATAACGAGGCATACACAACTGCTAGATGAAAATGTCAACAATCCTAAAATCATATGTGATGTCGTCACTAGCACGAACATAAAACCACGAATGGGTGAGGAAATAATACCTCGAAAGACTGTCAACGGATTGAATACCAGCCTCCATGTCGTCTTCACCAATCTCGTCTTCTTCCTCCTCCTCTTCTTCTTCTTCTTCCACCTCGTCTTCCTCCAGATCGCCCCAATGCTTTGCCTTATCAACTGGTTCATCCTGGTTCAATAACAAGAAAAACAATCATTCCATTTGATGTTACAAAAAAAGAAATCTGTGCATTAAGATATATAATCATTCCATTTGATGTTACAAAAAAACACAGTAATCAGTGCATTAAGATGACATTATGATTTAATCTGGGCATAAATAAGCGTTCTATCTTTGCAGTAATAAGAGAAGTACTCAGTAGATTAACGTCAGATGAAAAGCTACGGAAAATATGTAATTATAGTAATTAATACAAAGCATCTAGCATTGGTCAACCTCAAAACGCAATCACATGAAATAACTAGAGCTATATGACATAAAAAATCTTTACACAACACTTAAGATGAGTACCTCATAAGTGGGCTGATCTTGCTGGTGAACACCAAATACATCACCATAGATTGGGCGACCAGTCTGCAGGATACATTTTTAACAAGAATGAGAATGAAATATAAATAAAGAAATAATAAAAAGACTCAGAAAACTAGAAGCGGAACTTACATCATCAACAGGGGGTTTGCCCCAGCCTCCAGGATGATAACCGAAACTAGCTCCAGGTGGAATAGGAGCATTCAGCCCAGGTATTTTCAAGTGTGGGTAAGAAGGTGGCGGACCATATCTCTGGCAAAAAAAAATAGTAGTCATTTAGAAGAGCAAAGTTCAATCAATAAAGTTGGCCTTCCAGATAAAAACCATAATAAATAAAACTAAAACATTATACAAACCTGCATATTGATAAGCCATGGGGGAGGAGCACCATCAGGCATACCAAGAGCTTCTTTTAACTCGTGTGATAACATTCCAGGCTTCATCTCCCTTAACTTCACCTGTAATCATCAACAACGAGATGAACTAAATAATTTGCACTCTGATTGTAGTTCCAGAAAATAATGAATTATTTCCGTGTTGATATTCCACTCACAGCAAAGAAAAAATAAATATTCATCTCACAAGCTATACTGACACAATTCTTATTACAGTTGTTATTCACTATAGGTGCAATAAAATGAAAAAGAAGCAAGCAGACATGCACAATGTTTTACTGTGTCACTGCTGAAAGCACAACCCCAGACTTGCTACTCGGTTCATTATTTTAATGTCCGTCTACTTTTGCATTTGTATTAAATAATATCTACTTCAACTGACAAGTCTAAAGTGAATGCACCCTCGCAAGAGGACGCAAGTCAACTTTTCTAAAACAAAAGCAATTAGAATGCCATTGGATCATGGAAGAAACAGGGATAAAAGCCATAACTCCATGTGCCTTAGAAGTTAAATCTGCCATCTCAATCTAGTGACAAGGACTGCATAACCTTAATCATATTACCCTAAAAGGCTAGAGTACAACCTTCTATGTCTGAGGGAAGCAAGAAATTAATTAACAGTAGACTACTGCACCGCTTTTCCAAAATTGATACGACGAACATTGAATGAATGCATACAACCGAAGTGAGAGCATCTTGGACAAAAAACCTCAATTCACACCAAAATCTCACTGATCTGGCCATGTCCAACTTTTAACATGCCCGCACTTCATATTTTTAACACATGCCCCCTTCAACAACAATGAGATTTCGCTAAAAATAAATTTCATGAGCTGTGTGCAAGAAAATGAGCCAAGGTGATGAAAGACGACTGACATATGAAAGAACAATAGCTAAAGATCATTGCACTAGCACAAGTGTCAAGAACATCAAGTATCAGTAGCACATAGGTGGCATGCCTACGAAAACAAAGTACATTCCAAGAGAAGGCTAAATATAAGTTTGGTGCCTGCTGCGTGGAATTGTAAGATAAAAAGTGTGTACCTCAAACTCTTTTCCTTCGTGATAGAGATCACCATGTGTCGTCAGCTTCGGCTTCGTTTGATATTTGAAAAATGCATCGTGCAGAACCTAAATTCATGAGCAAAACATGAAAATTAAGTCCCGAGTTGTAAGTTACACCAAAAATAACAAGATGACCAACAAATAAAAATGGCTAGAAAAAAAGGAAATAAATTGTGTTAGGAAAGTATAAATCACTATATGAAATAAACCTGGTAATCAATGTCCATTTTTCCCATCTTTGGTTGCATTCTGTCACGTTGCTTCTGTTTGAGCTTCTTGCTATCCTCTTTCTCAATATAAGTCTGTAACAATAAAGCCGTTAGTCACATGATAAATTATCAGAACTGACGGTTACAAATACAATTAAACATATCAGAAGTGAAACTCCACACTTCAAACTAAAAATGAACAGAACGGGAAATGAAATCTGAAGACGCAACACGAGATAAAAACGTGGTTATTAACGTCGGATTCTCAGGTTAGCTCTGGATTTATCAAATCTAGATGATCATGCCTAGTGACCAACATTCAAGGAGGAACTGATAACTTAAATCCGTATCAGTCATTCCATGTTCGATCTCAGGGAATCATATGGTCCCCAACAGTGTCTGCTACATATGACGTGAAGAATCTACTGAAAGGAAAAGTTAACCCTCAGACAAACAATCCTAGAGCTTGACCATAACATCCCTTCAAAATACTAAATTAGGACAAGTGGTCAAGTAGAATACACTTCAGCATTCTCTCAATCAACACAGCAGAATTTGTTTTGCAACTGATAAGCTAGTGGAACATCCTAAACATTTTGCAGATGTAAATTTAAAATTCAACAACTTTTCTTCGCCAAATGGATCACGTTCTGTGAAAGAAGGTTGAATTACAAGAATATGGTATCCTCGAGCATCACAAGAGCAAAAATCAAGCATCATAGATTATGATTATGATAAAGCAGTCAAGAAATGTAAGCTTGCCTGTCTTATTTTCTCAATTCCGGTGGCCGCTATGAAATCTGGAAGTTGAAATGGCTGCTTCTCAATACCACGCTTGCCCTGCAAAATAACGCAACTTTTTGATGAAGCTGTTCCTATCGAATACAATAACAACAAAAAACTCAAACCAAATCTACCCCAGATGCGAAAATTTCGTCTACATGAAGTAAATATTTTCCGGACACAACTTAATCATTACGAACATTAAACCCACGCCAAGAAGGAAAATAAAAATTTCAACACGACTTGGGGAGAGGAGGGCCAAGTAGGTGCCCCATCTCTGGGGCTGCATAAAAGGGAAAGATGTATCATGTTCAGAGCCAACTTTGATGGAAACCTACTTAATGGGCAAATTCCCCAAGTATGAACAACAAATTTCAGGATATTATTTTAGTTTCTAAAAGGAGACATCATTTTATGTCCCATATCCAACACAAACACAGTTATCATGTTTAAAGCAAAAATTAGGCAAAGATCTCCATTGCCAAACACCTACATGTCCAGGCTCCATGATTGTCACAGCCGCCCCCCTGCAAGAACCAGATATATACAAATAAGAGAAACGCCTTTGACGTTATCTTCCAGTATCCTCTCCCCTACTTCACACAACTCACTACGTCTAAGGGACACGCATAATACATATTTGAACAATTACATACAGAGAAACATGCTTTTTTCGTTAGGAAACTGACCTGCAGGAATTTTCTTTTCTGAGACCAATGTCTCGGCACTGGAACAGTGTTCCGGTAAGATTTCAGAAACACTAATAGCTTCGGATCAGCTGAAGTTGCATCCCAAATCTGGAAAAAAAATATCGTTATTAGAACATTAAAGACTGCAAGTCCAAAACTTAATGATCAGTTTCAATTAAATTACACAAAAATAGACTACTATAACAACCAGTATAAGAAAACATTTCGACAGAACACTTGGACCACCGTTGCGTGATACGTGTCCATGACACACTACCTATGATACCAACAGCCTCTCTCTCTCTCTCTCTCTCTCTCTCTCTCTCTCTCTCTCTCTCTCTCTCTCTCTCTCTCTCTCTCTCCCTCCCTCCCTCTCTCCCTCCCTCCCTCCCTCCCCCCCCCCCCCCCTCCCTCCCTCCCTCCCTCCCCCTCCCTCTCCCTCCCTCCCTCCCTCCCTCCCTCCCTCCCTCTCTCTCTCTCTCTCTCTCCCTCCCTCCCTCTCCCTCCCTCCCTCCCTCTCCCTCTGGTAAATTCCATTCCAAGTCAACCAAATCACCCACATTTCTAATTGCACATGCCACTCCCATTACACCTCCCTTTGTGAAACCCCTTTCATAGGAATCACCAATGTTATAAATTTCAACCCCTTCTCTGACTCTCTTCAGTCCTTTCTCGGAAAGCTAGACTCTCTAATGAGCCATGTCCCAGGCTTGTGATGGGTCTTCGAATAACCACTTTGGTCATTGTCCAAACCAAACAATCTCTTCAGCAGTGGTAGACCAAACCCTTGTTTTCCCGGCTAAATAGAGGGCAATGGCAATGAAAGTCAGGGCGATAAGGAGGTTCTCCAATGTGGGTACCTTGTCTCTGGCGGAATAGATGAAGGTTAAGAGGGCGAGGGCGCCAACCACGAGAACAGGGACGACGAGCCAGTTCAGGGAATTCTGACGGATTGGGACTGCACCGGGTCTGTGCAGCTTCTGCCCCTACATGCCTTCTTCTAGGCAAGGCACTACCCCGTTCACGGAGGATAGACTCTAGATTGAGGATCTGATGGTCGGAGATGAACGGAAGAGCAACGACTGCGTCCTCGTGAGCTTTGCCTGACTATTTTGACGGTCTTGCGTTATTGGGGATCGCGACTCTTCTTTTTTTTTTAATTCTTCAAACCTATTTGATTATCAATGGCGAGAGGAAGGGAGGGACGAAGAGGAGGCTAGTAGTGGCAGTGGATGAAAGGGACTGTGAGATTGAGAGAAATATTGGTGATGGTGAAGGGGTGTTAGAAATTCAGAAGTGGGTGGAGGATAGAGAGAGGTAGAAAGTTGAGCGGTCGTGCTAGTGGGTGGTACTATTTTGCCCCCGATTCTGTTAGGGTTTAGTGACAACGTTAATCAACTGAGGCTATTTCTACCGATAAGTAAACTGAAGGGGGTTTCATAGGTAGATTGGAAGTACCAGAGGTTATGTCACAAAGTGCGAAGTGCGAGTATGATTACAGTCATTTTTCCGGGTTTTTACGTACATTTAAGCTATGCAAGAGAAGTGTGTGTACCTTTACGATACACGATACAGAAAAGTACACTTCCGATACACAATATGTATCGTTACTTCGACAACTATGGACTCAGGTACTTAGCAATCAAGTGAACTGAAAGCAGTGGCTCTTAATCTAAGGCTTTTTGTCCGGTATTAGATATATCGCATTACATGTATATATGCCACGTAAAGGTAAGCCACTCTCAAGTAGTTAGGCAAGATATATAGCATTTTGCAACAGCAGTTGTGACGACACTGAAAAGTATCCATTTTACATGTTATGGATGACAATTGATCTTCAAAACTGACATTCCTAAATCATCATATTTTCAACCTACATATAAAATGTGATAAGCATCATCTTCAGATTGTACTTAGCATCTTGATGTTGCATGTCCAAGGACCCAGAGTCATTTCAAAATAGCTAATCTGGTTAGATCCCTACTAGCATAGAATGGCATTAAACAACGTTCCGACGTTTCTATCCAATACATAGTTCCCACATGCTGGCCCGCTTCTCAAATATTTTCTAGCCCTCTTTGGACAATATTCTACCAACACAACTAGTCTCTCCACTGAACAAATACAAAAAGGATTCTTTGACAGATCAAATAACTCCCATGCCTACATTCTATTTAGAACTTCGTTGATCTTCTACCCGATGCCATATCTGGAAGATCAACTACGTCAATTCAAATATACGCACAAAACGCCAACATCAGGTAAATGTGGTGAATCTATATCACTAGATCCTTGTTTGTCCCTTTGTTGGGTTTCTTAGAGAAAAAAAAAAGGAGGTGTGTAATTAAGATTATTACATCAAAATCGAATCAATGCCGGACCCACTTTACAAGCACGTCCATGTTAGCTTTTATAGGAGGATCAACAATGATTGCAATATCTCGAGAATCACTACTTCATTTTTCCTTCATAATATGTACATTCACCTGTCTGAACTATCTTTGCCAATACACCCATTGGGAACCACCAATCAAGCTACCCCCATACTCCCTTAAACTAATAATCGGGCTTTTAAAGTCAACTAACATTTTTACTGGGAGCTAAGTCAATGGCAAGGACAAATAAGTTATTTCTACGAACTCCGGCAGACACTGAGGTCAATAAGAAATTCCGAAAATCAAAATTGTAGGAAAATACAGAGAACATAAGAGATCATGTCGTAAGGCAAGAGGTAATCATATGCTCAAAATCTAAAACCAGAATTCTGACTTGCCAAGTTACTTCATGTATATATAAAAGAATCTCAAAAACTTAAAACTGTGTTACAAGCATCCATACCTCGACCACATCAGGCCTTGGACATATCTGCTTCAATTCTGCAATCTTCATCCTTCGTTGAAGCTGAATGCCACAGGAAAGAGATTAGCTATACCTAAGTTCTTCATAATAGTATCTTCAATAATTAGACATACTATACAAACAGATGACTAAGACCACTAAAAACAAACCTTTTTCTTTTTATTTGAAACACCTTTGTCTTTAGGATCCATGTCTTGTTCTTCCTCGTCAGAATCAGAGTCATCCTTCTTGTTTAAGGCCGCATCAGCGGCACCATCGTCTTTTTTATCAGCTTCCTGGATGAACATTGATGAAAGGAGTTGTTACACTAGGAAACTGGACAAAGCAAAAGAAATGCCCGAATGGAAATCATTGTACCTCAACAGCTTCCACAAAATTGAACTTCTCAAACACCTTCCGGAACTCCTCATCGAAAGCACCGTCGAAGTCTATCTTTTCCGGTACCAACACAATTTCAGTGTCCGTTGGAAGCTATTAGAACAAGCAACAATCAAAACAATAACAGTCAGGTTCTGGAAATTCTTAATAGAAAATCTAATAGGACTTCCAAACTAGAAAATCTGTACTAAAACCTCCTCCCAAATAGCTATTTGTTTTCTAACCTTGCCCCAATTCAAAATTGGGCATCTAACCTCCATTTGTGAGAGGCAAAAGTTGTTTGTCGTCTTCCTCGGAGGTTAGATTTCCAATTTCGAATTCGGATGAGGTTAGATGACCTATTATCTTAATAAACATAGAAAATTGGTACTAAAACCTTCTCCCAAATAGCTATTAGTTTCATAACCTTGCCCCAATTGAAAATTGGGCATCTAACATCCATTTGTGAGGGGCAAAGTTGTTTGTCTTTTCTCCTCTAAGGTTAGGAGTCCAATTTCGAATTCGGCTGAGGTTACATGACCAATTGTCCCAATAGGACTTGCAAACTTCAGAATGTGAATATCTATCATATTAAATTATAATGAATATAGATATGTGTATATCTGATTGAATATTGTGTTATTCCAAAAATCCTTGCCCTCTTCATCGGTCTGATAAACCACTAAACGTCTAAACCCTAGAAACAGGGAAAGAACATTGAAATTCATTTTTGCATCCAATACCATGGACAGCCTTCAAAACACAAGCTGATATTAAATTATGTGTATAAATGCTTGAGTATTGTGTTACTCGAGTCCTTTCCCTATTCACCGGTCTGATAAGCCACTAAACCCTAGAAACAGTGAAAGAACATTGCAATTCATTTTTTGTATCAGCCTTATGTGTTCATCACCATCCAAGTCCCTAGGGTTAGCAATTCCAACTAATTAGTGGCCTAAACCCTAGCAAACGAACTAAACCTAAACACCGATCAAATTCACAAGAGCAAACACGAGAAAGAATCAACTACCTCCGGAGCACCACCGGCGTCGCCGTTAGCAGTGTTTCCGTCGTCGTTGTCACTGTCAGCTGCCTTTTCGGCGACGTTTTTGTTCTTCTTCTGCTTCCTCCGCCTCCGGCGGCGTTCGCCTTCTCGCGCCTTCTTGGAGGCGGTGGGATTGGTCGTGTTCACGACGTCGCCGTTGGAGTGCGCGACTGCTGTCTCCGCCGTCATGTTCTGCCGGCGAATCGTTGATCGGAGGAATCGATTGCTCGACGGATCTGCAACTCCGACGGTGAGTGAGAGCGACTGGAAGGGACAAAGTTGGAGAAGAGATTGTGGATTCGGAGAAGAGGCAAATGGATCGGACCGAGTCGGTTTATATATAACCCAGGAAGGCGAGGTTCAGTTGGGCCTGGGTTATTGGGCCTTTACTGGGCCTTTCTAGTTTGGGCCTTATATCATGCTAAGGGTGAGTTTGGGAATGCTTATGCTGCCAGCACAGCTGCTTTCCGACAGCAGAAGCAGTTTTAATGTGTTTGGTAAAAATAAAATTTCTGCTTTTCCGGACAGTTTCTGCTGTCCCACAGCAGTTTTCAGGAAGCAAGGGGGGATATGCTTTTCCAGAAAGTGCTTTTGATTAATTTATCTACAACCGATTTTGACCTTACAGTTTTTTAAAATACCAATAGTTATCTTTTCGGAAATGACACGTGTCATATATATTTGTCATTTTACCCTCTCACAGCAACTTCAGAATTGATTTTACCAAACACAAAATTGCTATATCAATATTTCACAGCAGCTTCTACGTAATATTTACCAAACAACATTTTATCAAGAATTCACAGCAGCTTTCTACTGTGTTTTCACACAGCAGCTTTCTACCACCGCCACAGCATTCCCAAACTAGCCCTAAGGCATGAGCGTTGGCCAACAAAACGTAGAAGTACATAAGGGAAAATAAGAGTGCTACTCTTGGCTCTTTCCTTCTCACCTCTTTAACCTATCTGGGTTATCTTCAAATTATGTTTGCAAGAGTGCTACTTTTGGCTTGAGAATCGAAGCCTTTTCAGTGCTGTTTTTACCTCTTCGGAGACTCTATCTCAACCGTTGTTGTCCTCGTCCATTAATGCTCTTCATCGAAGCTTGGGATGTGAAGCTCTCCATCTTCTTGCAGACGAAGAGTAACCCTCACTGATGCTCTTCTTAGGTCAGAACCTACTCTGGTTTTGGCTATCTTTAATGCAACAACCACCCACCTCTTTCGAGCTTGCCAAAGTCGCCTTCTCTCTCCTCTGCGGCGAGCATTCACTGCGATGTCGATTGTTCTTCACCCCCCCCCCCTTTTGTCGGGATCTTTTTTGGCAAAAAGTATATCCACAAAATCTTTTCTTAACCCCACCGTGTCAGTCCCTGCAAACCCTAAAAAGAGAAAACTCAAATTATTCAACCACAAAGCCATTCCAAACCTAACCCAGTTCTCTGCTTATTTATTACCCCTCTCCAAAAGGAGTTAATTCTCTCATCACAATCCTTCTACATTCGTCTGTAGTATCAAACAGAGAGTCCGCCCAGCTTTCACCGACTCCAGACCCCCTCTCCTACCCCTACCTTCCCTCATGGCCAACCAATTCCCTCGGCTTGGTTCCATCGCCTGTTACGAAGACCCGACGTTCCGTCGTCGTGTCTTCAATCTGCCTCTCAACGGAGTCAAAAACCTAATCCCTCCCCCCCCCCAACCTTGGGACTAAAAGCGCAGTGGAGTGTACTTGGAGATTCCGACTCCTCGCACGCGTCGTAGTGCAAACCTTGTAGTTGTCATCAAAGACAATAAACCTATCTGGCGTCTCTTTTCGACGCTTTTCTCAAAACTCTGTGGAGAGTGGAGTATGGTCTTTACATCACGGAAGTTTGGAATAATCACTTCGTGATGCATTTTAATCACGCCGGCGAGGCTAAATCGATAGTGGCTGGAGGTCCATACGCCGTCGAGGGCGCCCTCATTCTTGTCGATTATCAGGAACCTCGAATTCCCCTTCATCTCGTCGAAATTTGGCGCATGTCTATTTGGGTAAGACTCGAGGGAGTTCCTCTCTTGTACTTCACCCAGTCCCATGGGAGAACACTTTCGACAGCAGTGGGATCGCCGATCTCTGTGGACACATCAGCTTCCTCGCCAAGAGACAAGCTTATTTTAAGGGTGCAAGTGTGGATTCCCCTGGATGTTCCCGTTATTGGGGGATTTTTTCTGAGACACTCCAACGATAAGATTTCTTGGATCTCTTGCGAGTATGAGAAGGTCCACCGTCTTTTCTCGGGGTGCGGCATGATCGACCATTTAGTTTCTAATTGCGTCGATCAAAGGATTAGAGGTATGGCCAATCTGCTCAGAGTCCCCGTCATCTCCGATGAATCTGTTACCCTTTTCGACAATTACCCTCGACCGTACCACAGCATTGAAGGTTACGTGCCTCGATCATCCTTCAACTTTGTCATGCATGCTCCCTACGTCCCGGCTCAAGCTAACGAAGCTGCCACAGGATCTAGACGCGAAAGACCGGCGGCGATTAGAGACTTCCCTGCTCCCCCATTGCCTGGGAATCAGGGGATTTTGAGCCCTGCCTTATCATCCACAGAGTATTTTACAGCTTCCAATGGAGAACGAAATGAGATTCGCGACAACTCTTTCGTCCCGCCGCCTATTGAAAATCTTCAACTACATGACGATGCAGCAGCCATCTCAAATCAACCTATCCCCATGGAGACTTTTTTCGACGGGCCTGTGATGGATGCAGAGCCAAACTCTCCCCCTATCCCAAGCTTTCTTGACCCAAATCCGGAGGCTCTTCCTTCTTTTGAACAGATGATGGGCGAATGGGACGAGTGGGTGGGTCATCTGGACAACCACTCAACCCCGGCATCGACCGTCGGCACTCCGGCAGTGGGTAATCCGACTGATTTCTCAAGACAGCCACTTTCCCAGGAGGACCCTTCGATGCAAAATCCTTCTCGGGTTAGGTCGGCTGCAGAAGGAAGTGAAGTGGGAGGCGATACTTTGATCCCCGGGTTGTGCCTTCCTAATGGAGACGGTTTCTCGCATACTTCCCCGGTCAGAGCCGTCAATCAGCCACCAAACTCTGGGGAACCTTCACAGCCTCCGACACAAGGACGTGGTCTAGGAAGGAACGCAAGGATAAGGGTCGGAGACAGAAGAAAACCAATTCTCGTCCAGGTTTCCTCGGAGGAAGATGAGGACTATCAGCCTCCTAAACACGGCCGCAGTCTAGCATCAGGTAGTGTCGGTCCACGGCAACGAAGGAAAGGTAACTCAGGCATGGTTTTCTCCCGTGCTTTCGACACTTGTACGCCGGAATCAGACCCGAACGCTCTTCCGCCTCATCCTAGGAATACAATCTCTGGGAAGAGAAGGATCATTGTGACTCGTGATGAAGATGAGGTTGACTCCCCGGCTATTAAAGCAAGCAAGATAGGCCTAGTGTAGATACTGCTTTCCAGACAGACGGGTCATCGCCACGTGGTAGCCATCCAGCACACCTAGCTGTGCTCCATCCACAGCGGATCACCACCCGTGCTGATCCCCGTGGGGGCTACGAGACAGGGCCCTCGCGCACCATAACACGGGACTTGTAGGGACTTAGTGGTTTGGAGGCTAGGGTAAGGTCCGTCGCGCGCATGCGACAACCAAGCTTGCGCGCGGCCTCTGGTAACTGGCTGAGAGATCATGGGCTTATGTGTCCCATCAATGCGGCTGATCTCATAACGGTCTCCGATACTTGCGGGCAGATACATAACGGTTCCTATATACACGGTTGAACGTGTCGTTGGGGGTCTATCTTTAAGCCGCCATTTATGGTGCATTAACCCCTCAACGGTCACTTCCCCACTATATATAGGATCATTAGCTCTCCGTTGCGACACAAGACATTTTGGTCCAGTACCATCACTTATTGTCTCTCTCTCACAAGTAGTTACTAGTGCTTACTCTCTGCCTACACACACCCTACAATCCTTTGTGTTCTTATTCTCTACTTGAATTGTATACTTGGATATCTCTTGAGGATTTCCTTGTACACACCTAGCATCGACTGCAGCAACTATTTCAGCTTCCAAGGATCACATCGACTTTGTCACGCTTGCTGTCCGATCCAACATGATCAAGGGAAAGGGTCCTATGTTCAGCTCTTACTCGGGAGATATGCCCTCTCAACCTAAATGAGGGTACTAAGTTGGAATTGTAGAGGCACAGGACAACCCTCTACAATTCAAGGAGCGAAGTTTTTGTCAAGGCAACATAAGCCTGATGTTCTTTTTCTTTCTGAAACCAATTCCAGTGTCTGTAATATTTCTTTCTTTGGCAATTCGCTAGGTTTTGATAATTCTTACGGTGGTGATGCATTAGGGTCTAGAGGTGGTTTTTGGGTGGGTTGGAACTCTTCCTTAGACATCACCTGTTGTTTTAGCTGTAACTGGTTTGTTATGTTGCAATTTAATGATGTTTTAGGCTTCTCGTGGTATCTTTTTCTTTTCTACGGCATTCCAAGACATGAAGAACGGGAACAAGTGTTTGATCTGCTGCTCCAAAGCATCAGGGACAGTCTCATCGACCTTTTTCTTGTTATTGGCAATTTTAACCAAGTCAAGGACCGTTCTGAAAAGGCAAGTTCGAATCCAAGACCCATCTTCGGAACCGATTTGATTGCCAACTTCATTTCTCGGGCAAAAGTGGTTCAAATCCAAAGTCAGGGCGTGTTTTTCACCTGGACGAACAATCGGCAAGGCCAGCAATGTACCTTTGAGAAGTTGGACAAAGCCTACATCTCAATGGAGCTCCATTTAAGATTTCCGCTCATCTCCCTTGCCTCTCTCCCCATCCGGTGCTCGGACCATAGCCCCCTTATTCTGGACACGAATGGAAACCCTCCACGAAAGAGGAGGTCGCCTCATTTTAAATCCTCCTGGCTCTATGATCATGAAGCCCTAAAGCTTTCTCAGGATGACCGGATTAGGCCGTCGTATGGATCTCTCGCTTTCTCGTTTATGAGAAATCAGGAAAGGTTAATAGCTTCCTTAAGGGAATGGATGATGGAATCCCGGAAAAGCATCAAAGCCCGCCTCATCAAGATGCAGCATTCGTTAGACTCTTCTCAACAAAAGATCACAAGATGCAGTCCCTCAGACCCGATCTTCGCAATTTTAGCTCAGGAGGATAGTCTTTTGAGGAAAGATTTCTCGTCCCTTTTAGCCGAGGCGGAATGCTACTGGAGGCAGCGATCCAAGATTAACTGGTTGGGCCTTGGACATTCAAACACGCGCTTTTTTCACCTCGCTGCTTCTACAGCCAGAAGCAGGAAAAACATTGCTTGTCTCCATAAAGAGGACAACACCTGGACCTCTGACCATGAAGAAATCGAATCAGAAATTGTGACTTTCTTCAAAGGGCTCTTAGCCCCCACTTTGATTTCGGAAGAGGAGTCCCTTCCCGAAAGCACTCCCCTGGTTTCACTTTTCACTAACCTCCCGAGGCTCCCAACGGCGGAAGCTATTTCCCTGGACTCAGCTCTTTCCCCGGGCGAGATCAAAGCAGCCGTCTTGCAACTTGGTGCCAACAACGCTCCAGGTCCGGATGGTTTTGTCGTCGAATTCTACAAAAACATTGGGATGCGGTGGGAGGTCATCTCACGGCAGTGGTGCAAGCTTTTTTTTTCAAACGGGGCATCTTCTGAAGGAAATTAACAGAAATTACATCACCTTGATCCCGAAATCCAAGGCGGACGCAAAAATAGGAGATTTCAGGCCGATTAGTCTGTGCAATACTCTGTACAAAGTCATCGCAAAGGTGATGTCAAATCGACTCAAAAAGGTCATGCCACTGTTGATCTCTGAGAATCAGAGTGCCTTTGTGGCAAACAGGCAAATCGCGGACAACATTCTCATTGCTCACGAAACGGTTGAGTACATCCGCCATCAGAAAACTTCTAAAACTGGATCCTTCGCTGTCCAGCTTGACATGAACAAAGCGTTCGACAAAGTCAGTTGGAGTTTCCTGAATTAGACGATGAGCCACATGGGTTTTGGTAAGGTTTTCTTGGCCAGAATTCTAGAATGCGTTGCCTCGTTATCAACTGCGATCATCGTCAATGGAAACCCTTCCCAATTCTTCACCCCTAGCAAGGGAGTGCGTTAAGGAGATCCATTGTCTGCGTATCTTTTCATTATGGTGTCTCAGGTGCTATCCTCGGCTCTCGATACGGCAAGCAAAGAGAAACAAATCTCGGGGATTAAGGTAAGCAGACACTCTCCAGAGGTCTCGCATCTTTTGTTCGCAGACGGTTCCTTTCTCTTTTTCAAAGATTCTAAAAAAGGTGCAGAGAAGGTGAAGAGTATCCGGGACAACTATTGTAAGCAGTCAGGCCAAAAAGTTAATCTCAGAAAATCCTCGATTATTGCTAGCCCAAACATCTCGCCAGAGAGAGTGGCAGAACTGGCAGAAATACTTGGTATTCCAGTTGTTAACAACGTCGGTATGTACATCGGGTCTTTCTTCGATTTCTCCTTACCGAAAGAGGTCATCTTCAAAGGGATTATTTCGAGATTCATTGCAAAGCTTAGTTCTTGGAAACAGGGATCTTTGAGCTTCGCCGGTAGGTGTACTCTGGTCAGATCTTCTATGCTGGCCATCCGACCTACATCTTCGCTGTGTTCAGGTTGCCGGCTTCTTTCTTTAAAAAAGTGCATAGCATCATAACGCCTTTTCTTGTGGAAAAACCTACTTGGAAAAGGAACGTGTTGGAAATCGTGGGAAGACATGTGCCAGCCTATTAAGAATGGAGGCATGGGGTTCAGGGAACTCAAGCTTCAAAACCAGACCCTTCTCGCGAAAACAGCCAATCGCCTTTGGATGCAACCTCAGTCTCTTTGCAGCAGAGTATTGTTAGGTAAGTACTGTAACAAAACTACGTTTTTGAAAGCCACCAGTGGCTCATCCTCTTCCTGGGGATGGAAAAGAATTATCTGGGGAAAGGGCCTCCTTGTCAAAGGCCTGGTTTGGAAGCTAGGTAACGGCGCTGACATTAACCCAACCCTCGATCACTGGTTCGCGAATCAAAATCCTCGTCAGGAGTCTGAAGAAAATCACCCGAATGGGCCAATTACAGTTCGAGACCTCATCATCCTTGACATCAAAGAATGGAATGTTCCGCTGCTTCGTTCCATCTTCTACGAAAATGTAATCGGCTCGATCTTGGCTGTTTACATCCCGGAGACGCTTTAGAAAGATCAACAGGTTTGGCGCTTAGATCCGTCCGGTTCTTTCTCAGTTAATGCAGCTTTCTCTCTTGCTCAACAGCTTCAAGGGGAAAATCATCTGAAGAGTTTATCTCAGTATAATCTTATAAGTTGGAACATTTTTCGCAATATTTGTTTACCCCAGAAAATTATTGTCTTCTTGTGGAAAGCTTTCTGGAACATGCTGCCGACAAGAGAAAATTTAGCTAGGCGCAACATCATTCAGTCTAAGCCAGTCTGCCCTAGATGTAACCACAGTTCAAAAACTTTGGATCATGTCCTCATCGCCTGCCCCGCTGCAGTCGATATCTGGAGAGGCTCAGATCTCAAAAAGGTTTTTGGATCAACCAGCACAGAACGCTGCCCTAGATGTAACCACAGTTCAGAAGATTGTCAGGTACTCCCTCGTTCTTTGGAAAATCTGGCTTCACCGGAACGCTGATGCAATGGAAAACAAAGTTCTCCCAACAGCCACATCTCTTTTAGCCATAAAATATCTCGCCATCTCCATTAATAAATCTCATCTCCACCACAAACCACCCACGCCCCCATCGTACATCAATCCCAACCCCATTCAAGTCAGCTGGAACCCAAATGTCGTTGTTCACCTTCCAGAGGAAAGATTCGAAGAGATCACTATAGAAGTAGACGCGACTTGGAAAGAGGGTAACCCCTTAAGCGCTGCAGTTTGGATTTATAGCACGTTTCTGCCAAAAACAGGTCACACAGTTTTCTCAGCCTCCAGTGCTCTTCAAGCAGAATCGAGAGGAATCCTTCAAGCTCTGAGGTGGGCCAGAAGGGCAAACCTTAGCAACATCATCATCCAAAGGGATTCCAGAGATCTAATCAAAACTCTCAGAGGAGAGAATGAACTATTCCAGGTTTTAGGAGAAACTGAAGACATCAAACGTAAGGTGTGCCATTTCCTGAACTGTACAATTGTCTTTGTTGGTCGTAAAAATGTGGAGAAAGCACATATCCTAGCCAAACGGACTCTGTTTGACTGTAATAGCTTGTTCTAAATTAATATATCGTTGTCTTTTCTCAAAAAAAAAAAGAAAAAAATAAATCAAGTGATAAATGTGTTTGAGGAGCATGAAGATGTCACAGGGGTAGCGTTTGTTGTTCAGGCATCGAACAATGGTCTGACAGTCTGCGGGAAATTGACGTGTATCCATGGTAGCAGCCATTGCAGTGATGCGCTGATTTCGTGGGCTTCTTCTTGTAGCGAAGTTGCTGATCAGGAAACGTTGTGGCTAAAGACAGTTTTATCCCCAGTGCCAACCCACACTGCAAACGAATAATAATGTGTCTTCCACATGGCATCAATCTCAAAAGTAGTGGTGCGGATCTTTGCAATTGGGGTTGGATCCGTGGTGTGGTTGTAGGTGATGTATGTTGATGTGTGGGAAGGTGGTGGAATGGGACCTCGTCTTAAGAATCTACTGGCAGTATTAGTTGTTTCGTTCCACGAGACTGATGGAGCTGATGGCCAATGACCTTTTCACAGAGACTGGATTCCTAGAGAGCCAACTTTGCCCAAGGGTGAGGAGAAATAAAGTTCTCTGTTCTTGTGAAGGTAGTTTGTTGTATGGGAGCGATTGTGTCCGTAAGGATGCATGTCGGTGTGCCAGGTGGTGGTCGAAAACCAAGGGGGAGCTAAACTAGATAGCCCGAGCGTGAGTACAATCAAAGAGACGGTAATATAAGGAATCTGTGTGACAAGACACGGATCACGAGTGGTTGAGCCAATAGTCACATGTCGCACCAACTCAATAATAGCTTTCTGGAATTCGCTCAATACTTAGGTCTCCATACAGAGCCTAACTGCATAAACGAGTACCTTATATTGTGACACCTAACAGGATTTGGGGGTTCTTGACTTGGCGGTTATACTATGAAGTTCGTTGTGGCACCGAGCCACATTCGGGTTACAATGAGAGAAATGCTTAAACCAACATACTTCACATACTTATCGAACTAGTATATTCTGCACGTGCGTTGCACGTGTTAAAATGCTCGCTAGAGGCCCACAAATATGAAAGTAATTATGCCAAAACAAAAGTTGTAAATTTATTATTAGAAGCTAAGTTTCATACTCCACATTAATTTGGTAATCGAGAGGTGTATTTAAACCGTATTATTAAGGGCACAATACAATTTCACCCCTCAAATTTGAAATAAATACACTTTCACCCCTCCATTTGGGATATGACACTATCACCTCTCAAGTGTGACATAAAGACACTATCTCAATTTTTTTTTAGTAAATGCATTATCTCAAGTTTGACATAAAGACACTTGATGGAAATTTTAAATATTTTTAAAGACACTTGATAGAGATTTTGAGTATGTTGCACTTGTGGAAGTGTCTTTATGGCAAACTTTAGAAATGAAATTGTCGGTCACATTAGCTATGTTTTTTTACCATTCGTACACGAACACATGTGTTGCAAAGTGAGATGTTGAATGAAAAAATCGATTTACCATCTCTGAGGGTAGGAATTATAAAATATTTATCAACGGTGAAGGAGTGAGATTAATTCTACATGTCTATCATTCAAATTAATAAATCAGTAATCTTAGTTTATATGACATCAATCTGTCTTGTCTAAATATGTTGTGTGTTTAATTATTCACTACAACATCTGTGGATCTACATAATTAACTTATGTTTCCTCATGTTCTCTGCAGCCGTATTGATAATGTAGCTCCTTCTGATTTTTTTTTTAAGAAACATACTCGGTAGGTAGGGCGGTATAAACCCGTGTGTATTAAAAATTATGGCTCCCAACCCGTAAAAGTTGGGGGGGGGGGCAAAGACCTAACCCACATACAGATTAAGAGTTGAAACCAAATTAAGTCCAATAAGGAAAAAGACATGACTACAAAAGCTAACAGTTACTATGAGCAATTAGTAGAAGTTGGGCTAAAACTTGTACGCTCTTGATCCAGTAGATGTAGCAGAAAACTTGAAGGGTCAGAGTTGTAAACATCACATTTTATCTGCTTTAACCCAAACCTAGCCAGGGGGTGAGCTACATAATTTGCTCTCCTTCTGGTGCTTGCATTCCCATGTTCACATTTTTTTAGAGATTGTTTTGTTTGATGATTCTTGGCTCTTATGCCATGTCTATCACTCAAACATGTGATTGATATACTCCTTTTTATGTGTTTATCTGCTTATGCAATGTTTATCTGCTTTGATAATTTTTTTGATTAATATACTCATTTTTATGTGTTTTTTGCAACACAGAATAATACTCCAAACTCAACTATTCGCTTATTCATGCATACTCTCATCATTGTTAGGCTTCTTTTAGTAGGACTGTTAGATGTTGGAAGAGGTTAAGTAGGCTATTTGGTGAAAGATGGAATTAGTGGAACACTTAGAGACAGAACAATGTATGGATAAATAGGTTCAATTGATTTGCTCAATGAAAAATGGTGGAGGTACAACTATTTATAGGTGGATGTAGAATGAATATTCCTAGCATCATTCATTTCACAAACTTCTTCCACTAAAAATATCTACAACTTTCTCTGCAACATTCTCAATAAAATTCTTCTCTAGAAGTCTCCTTCTATGTACAATGAATCTACACAAATTACAAGTTTACTCATCTGAAACTATAAAAAGAAACAAATATCGTAGTTTAGAAAGGATATGATAAATAAAGAAAATAATAAAATAGGTAGCACATCAACTAGAGATAAAGTCGTTGGAATGTAATATGACAAATTCGTGCCAATTGAACAAGAGTATACTAATAGGTTAAAGCAGTAACAGAAAAGCAAAATATAGGAGCAAGAAAAAGTAAATCTGGAATTAGAAGTTATTATGTAATCCTTTAAAACTCAATGTCAGGGTAGAGCTATATTTGAAGATCCAATTATATACATTTCTATATTAAAAGTCATTTATATACCAAATTTAAAAATATCAAACACAATCATCCGTAACTTTATGTAACTGCTTTGTACAAATCATAAGCTTATTTTAATTTAATTTTCATGAATGTATACACTTGTATCTACATCGTTTATATGATTGCCTCTTTATATATGAAATTCTTTTCACACCTTTAAGCATAATTACATGAGTCTACATACATAAATTTTACTTGAGGTAGTTTTTTTATCGAGTTGTAGTGAGAATATCACGAACAAAAAAAAAAGTTGGTGAATTTATTTGTAAAATATGAAGAAACTAATAGAGGACTTCCAAATGAAGATTTGATATTGTAGTCGATTAGAGATAAACATCTCACATAAATGACTTGGCAGAAAAAATGTATGAAGTAAGAATTCAAGATTCAAACCACTGTAGCTTCTTTTGTTTTCACTTGTCCCTCCTCCTGTTAAAAAATAATCAATACAAGAAAATTATTTGGTGATTGAATCAAATTTACTACCCTACACTTGTCCTTCCCCCTGTTAAAAAATTGTTGAATAAAATTTGTTACAGAGACAGTAGATGTCTACTTGTTACCTCATAACAAGCTTTCCCGGGATTCATGGAAGCAACGAGGGGCCTACTGGATACAACTTGATTCGAAAAATCAATACACCACCTACATCTGATTTACTAATTCAAATAGCTAGGCCAAACAAGTTATCTAGAACTTCCGAAATGCACAGAGAATGTGAGAGTTGCACTTGTTATTAACTTCTCCAAAGACTGAGTGCACGTTTCTTTTCTAGTTCTTTGAGATGAGAAACTTCAGAAATGGTTTATAGAATATTAAAATAACCTAAATAACATTTAAGAGGGAAAACGCCACCCAATAACATCTAAGCATACCAAAAGGATTTGACCAACTAATTAGCGCTCATCAAGTTATTTAAATATGTACAAGAAAAATGTTACTCAAGCTTTAATCTATTTTTTATCATAAAAATATCATTTATAGATAATAGGAAACAAAACGACTTCAAAAATTTAATTAAGGATAGTAACTCAGCACCTAATAAGAATTGTGGGTTTTCATTAAAAAAAATAAAAAATAAAAAAACTGGTGGGTCAACCAAAAATCATCCAATTGCTCTGAGTGATAATTAATTCAGGGATATTGTTGGAATTCGATAAAAAGTAAGAAGCACCCCAACTGGAAAAAACCTTCTAATTTTTGGAACATTTTTGGAACATCCTTCACATTGGTTTACTTCATACCATAAATACTTACTTTCACGAAGGTACGCTGCCTTCTTACATTAACAAAACTCTTCTAATTTTAGTCCCAAAATCTAGTGCCCCTCAACAATCTCAGGATTTTTCGTCCCATCGGTTTATGCACCACTCTTTATAAAATAATAACAAAAATTATAGTCCAACGACTCAGTCAATATCTTACCCACTTGATTGCTCCTACTCAAGCGGGCTTCATTGCAGGTCGCCGAGCCTCAAACCATATCTTACTTGCCCAAGAAGCAATGTATAGTATTTCCAAATGCAAAGCAAAAACTGGTTATTTTGCTGCCAAAATTGACCTTACTCAAGCATACGACAAACTGTCTTGGAGTTATATTTTTCAAACGTTGTATCAACTCCAACTTCCACTTAACATTATAAAATTAATCCAAGCATGTGTCACAAATACTACGTATTCTATCCTTTAGAATGGTGAACATGGTGACTATTTTCAACCCACTTGTGGGGTTTGGCAAGACGACTCATTATCTCCCTATCTTTTCATCCTTTGTCTCAATAATTTATCCAAAAGTATAACTCAAAAATAGTTTTTTCCACTTAACCTTAACAAAAATGGGATACCTTTAAGCCACCTCTTTTTTGCCGATGACATTTTATTCTCTGGCAAAGCCTCTACAAAGAATTTTCACACTCTTACTAATTTAATAACTTCCTTTTGCTATCAATCTGGACAAACAATTAATCACAATAATTCCCTTCTTGTTTTCTCCCCCAAAATGACTCCTAGTCATAAACACCACTTAGCTTCCACATGCGGTCTGCCCATTGCAGATCAACTGGGAATCTACTTAGGCGTCTCTATCCTCACCCGTATCGGTAAAAAACAGGACTACTCTTACCTTATTGAAAAATTCACTTTAAAACTCTCTACTTGGAAATCCCAATCCCTTAACCTGGCCGATAGAAAAATTCTCAGTTCTCACTGCCTTAATACGTTACCCCAATACACAATGCAAACGACCTCCCTCCCGCTCTCCATAACTAATCAAATAGACAAAATCCAGCAAGATTTCCTTTGGAGATCTTCTTTTCACGCTGCTTCTTGGGAACAAATTACTCTTCCCAAGGGACATGGAGGTCTTGGTATCCGAAATGCCAAATTTAAAAACATAGCTCACGTTATGAACCTCTATTGGTGCATAGGCACCCTTGCAGACAATTGGTGGGTTACCGTTCTTAATTTAAGTATTTTCCGCATTCCCATTTTTTCCATCCTCTCCCTCCCCCCTCTACGGCTAGCCATTTTTTGAAAAAACTTTGTAACATCCGAAATAAATATCTTCTTCCTCATATCCAAAATGTAATTAGAGATTGAACCACTATCAAATTATTAGCTGATTCTTGGCTCCCATTAGGTCCCCTTCGAAATCTTGTTATTGGTCAGCTTCCTCTCAATGAGGAAAATAGTACCATTGCAGATTAACGAACTTCAAATGGCACTTGGAACACAACATTACCCCTTACAATTACCCAATCACGTCATGGGAAACATAATGGAAAATGTTCTACTAAAGCAGCTTATTCAACCCTCATACCCCACAACCCCTCTTCCAAACAATGGATTTGGCATCTTCTAGTAGCACAAAAAATTTGCTGTTTTATTTGGCGTATCTTCTGTGGACGTTTACCTTTGAAAATTAACCTTGGGACCCTTCATGACCACGCTTGAGCCCTTTGCAAAAATTACCCCGAATCTTTGTTTCATCTATTCCGAGACTGTTACTATACGTCCATAATTTGGAAACATATCTTACCCACCCACCAATACAATTTATGGACCTTTTCCACATGTAAAGAATGTATTCGCCACCAAACAACATATGATGAGCCTGCTACAGATTTTAAAACTCCTTGGATTACACTCTTTTGTTATACTCTATGGAACATTTGGATTTGTCGCAATAATTTCATTTTTAACCATAACGACTTCTATGCTTTTAACGTCATCAACAACACTTACAATACATCTACAAATTACCATCTACTACAACTAATCAGACAACCTAAATCAACCACCACCATTCATGTTAGTCAGCAACCCCCTCCTCCCAACTTCATCAAAATAAACACTGATGGTTTGTTTAACCCCATAACTAGAACTGGTAGAAGCGGTGGGCTTTTTAGCAACTCCCAAGGCCATAGGCTACATGGGTATGTTGCTTCCGTACATTTTTCTCCAGTTTTAGAAGCTGAATGCATAGCTTTATGGTATGATATTGCTTTTGCTCATCTTCATAAGTATGAATATTTAATCATCAGCCTTGATTCTTATTCTCTACTTCAAATTCTCAAGCATGATCTTCCTTATCCGTCGAATATTTACAACATGCTTCTGGATTGCAGGCAAATCCTGATTTTGCACCCAACATGGACTGTAATACCCCATATATTGGCTAGGGGTAAACTAGTAATTTTGAAGTTGGATTAAGTGAAATACAAATTTAATCGTGAAATTAGTGTTGGAAAATTATCATGTTTATAGTTGAAAAGTATGTGTGAGAGTCTAGGTAAAATGCTTGAAATAATGTTTTATCTTTCATGTGTTAGCTAGTAATTGAGAGTTTCTTTTTTCCCCTCAAATTTTGGCTTTTCCCATTTCTACCACAACCACTAATTCATCTCTTGATTATTTACTCCCAAGTCCTTATTCCACTACTTTGGTAAACCTCTTTAAAATAAGATATGTCTAGTCCATCAATCAATGTATGTATGCATACTCTCTTGTGACATCAACACCATCATCTCCATCACTTTTTATTAATTCCTCTCATTTCTTCACATCTTTTTCTCCTCAAGAACACTCAAATAAACCATCTTATCTCTCCATAAACTCCATTCCCGGTTTTGAAGCTTGACCTCCACAAAGCTCCACCAAAACTTCATTTTGTAAACTCCAAATCATGAAAAAATTCAGTCCAAGCATAGTATGATCATGGAGGGGAGTTTTTTCACACATTATTCTCATGGATTGAAGGCCAATCTCACCATTTTCCTCACCATCCTGTTGAATCTTGGGGTAAGCTTTCTTCTAGTCTTGAATTCATGCTTGCATGTCCATGTTTAGCTTTGATTGATGAAATTTCATCTTACTGTTCTTCATTTCCATGCTTGATTCATAATCTCCATGGTTAGATCATGTGTTTTACTTCAAAAAGTTACACTATTTCATGGAACTCACACTATAACCCACATGCATGTTGTGAATGTCTTCTTCTTTGCATTTGTAACTCAAGAGAGCTTTGATAATTTGATTTAGGAGCATGTAAAAGTCTTATTTCATGCCTACAGTTATGATATTTAGGTTGAAATCAACTCTTCTTAGGTTGCATGTACTAGTAGATCCATTTTTGTTGATTTTTAAAAAATTGCATGTTGATACAATCTGAACAGTTTGTGAAAAACGTGGATTACCTCTAAATTTTGTTTATGTGGAATTTTCAAATAGTTCACATTTTAAAATAGACCCATATAGGGTCATTTTGAGAAAAAAAAATCAACTCCATAGTCGTTTTGGTTAGGGAGAAGCTTATTCAAAGTTACATGTTTTCTGAAACTCTATTTCTGGACAAGTTTTGCCATTTTTTTTATAAAAACCCATTTTTCAAAAACTTTTGGCACATTCTATTTCTTGTGGTGTAACTAGACACATTGAGGGTTAATTATGTAGAATATGGAAATCATTGCTATTCTCCAAGTGGTAGTAATCACCTTTCAAAGTTGAAACTTTCTGCCAAACTATTATTTGTACAACATTGTTTGTTAATTTTTTAACTTGAGTTTTGTAATAGATATGCATGATTTCCTTGATGTTTTTTGAATTATACACATGTAGGTCATAAATTAATTTTAGGATTTTAGGAGATGCTTTGATATGATAAATATGCCTCTAAATTCAGAGCTACAATTCTGTCTAGAATTGTACTTTTTTATTTTTTGAAAAACTTGAGTTTTTGGAATCTCTAAATGTTATGTGCGACTTATCTGTGACATTGAGCATCAATATATGTGCATTAGTGACATTTAGAATGTTTTGCCTGTAGAGCATGTGGTCGACAGATGAGTATACCACATGAAAGCGAGTTAATTGGGATTATTGGGATGGACTTAATACCCGACCTAGACAAACATCCATGCATTTATTTAATCGGAAGTAGCATCATTGTGACTTGAGACTTGTAAATTGTAGGCAATGAATTCGTAGACGAGGGTTACGTGTAATTCGAGGAGCTTGTACGCGCTATTTGTCGAAGATTGATGTGAGTATACATGCCAAGTGTTGCGTGCCTAGCTTCTTTCGCGTCCAAGCATGAATTTTAATATTTGTCTCAAAATGTGTTTTATGATTTACACGTTTACTTGAGATTAGTTATGTTTCGAAATGTTCTATTTGAAATTGTCACGCAAAGATGATAATGCGTAATAACGTAAAGTGGAAAGAGTTGTGCGGGGAACGTCATTTAGTTTATTACAAATTTGGTTTGGTCGTTGTAGGCTTCGTCCACTCGACCCTTATTGGTTAGCTCAGGGATAATTCGCCACGGGTTCTCTCCTTGTACTCACTCTTTCTGGGCGCAAGAACCCTATTAAGGGGGTGTCGACACTTAAGGTCTAGGTAGCTTGTGATGGGATATATTGGATGTGATTTATTGAATTTCCCCCGTATAACTCATGATTAAAATGGTAACTTTTGATTTTGACATTTAATATGGGAGTTGGATTATTACGATGGATTGGAAATTTCCAGAATTGAATTTTGTCTATGAGATAAACATTGGTTATTGGAAAATATTTGGAATTGCTATAAGAGTTTGAGAAAGTCTAATATCTTCCACTGTGCTTTACTTCCGCTGTGTTTGTTAAATTATTATAGATTTATCTCTCTTTTGGGTTTACATGCTTGGGTGTTGCTCACTCAGTATTTTATTGCCGACTTTTAGAAAACTGCGGTTCTTTTTTTCGTTTCCGCCGCAAGTCTAGAAGTTGGAGTCTATAGGAATATTGGGTACGAGGCTCACGTAGAGTGACGACATCACGAGTAGCTTGTCTAAATATAGTGTAGTAGTACTTTATGACGTGTGTAAGACCTTAAGACTTAAGTGAAATGTTTAAAGTATTGTAATATATGAATGTTAAGCTTTTGACTTCCACCGTCACTTTGAGCATCGCCCTCCTGAGTTTTCCGTCAGGAACTGAAGGCTCGGGGATCGCGGGTTGTTGCATGGACGGCCCAGCACGTTTACAGAGAGACCAATCAAGCAGCGGATTGGCTGGCCACGGCGGGCCACCAACTCTCTAAACCGTTCCACCACTATCAGACAACCCCTCCAGGTTTACAGTTGATATTGGATGGTGACACTCAACAACGATCTCTCTCCCGCACCATAGCAACCAATGTCAATGGCTAACTCTCCCGGGCACTATCTGTTTTTGGTCACTAGTTATGTACTTTTCTAGTATTGTTCAGTGGTTTTGGGATCTACTTGTATATAACTCTGCTCCATGGCCGTGTAAAATAAAGGTTGGCCACCTGCCCACCTCCTCTGCTCTTCCATGTTTATCTGGCTTTGTTTGTTAAAGGCTGACCACCTTATTCTCCCTGGTCATTCCGTTTGTTTTGCTCTGTACTATAAGGAAAAGGCCTTTCCCCCTGCTGTACTTTGCGTAATGTAATATAATGTGTGTTGTTTGCCAAAAAAAAAGAGATATGTGGTTTAGATTGCACTATGTAACCATGTTTACATGGCAACACCTCAATAAACTACCAAGGTTAGTTATGTAACTATTCATCCTACATGTCTAGATACGTTATCTCCCTCTTAAAGAAACATGATCATACTCTAACCGCTATTAGGTTGTCTCCATCTTCATCTCATTATTATCTGCTACACTTTTACCCATGAGCTCTGTCACGACTTCGATTTCTATAAATAAGACTATTATAAACCATCCCTCATACATTACATTACCGTGATTTGAATATGATGATGTAAAAGAATCATTACATCTATCTTGTTAGTTATTTTTGTCAAACCCTTGTTAGTTTACTTTACAATACTATGTAAAACAATTACCGAATTCTTATCTCACTATACAAACCAAATTACCGAGTCAAATTGACTCCTATAAGTCAAAGTCAAATAACCCCAAGGGTTGGCAGAGTTGGCAATGACTTGGGACTTAAGGGTGTGCTCCCCTTAGGCCTCAGGTTCGAATCCCACGAACGCCAATACCTTTGGGGCCACTGGGGATTTAAACTGGCCATCTGCAGGAAACTGTTGGTATACCTCAGGGTCCCGTGAATTAGTTGAGGTACGCGCAAGATGACCCAGACACCACGATTATTAAAAAAAAAAAAGTCAAAGTCAAACTGTAATACCCCAACTTTAATTGGGTTACTAGTATAGAATAACAAAGTGTTAAGGCATGATGTATCTTTTCTTAAACAATGGGGGTTATTTTTGTAGTTTCCTAAACCTAATTATACACCTGGCATCTCTCTCTCCTCTCCCTCTAACTGATCGGAACCAGTGAATCAACACATTGGGCCTGTTTGGATGAGAGGAAGTAAGTGAGCGGTTTGGCTAAAGATCTACTTTTATCTGGAGTGTTTGGATAGAGTAGACTAAATTAGATTATTGTAATTTTTTATTATAATACTAAAAATATAATATTAGAAAAATGTAATTTACCGGAGAAATGAGAAACCCATTAAAAAAAGGTGGTGTTAGCCTCTGACAAGCTTGGGTCAGGGAGAGAAGGAGATTCTCGTGGGTGGGGTAACAATGACCTAGTGGTCCACTCATGCAACGACACCTGTAATGTGATTCAAAATTGTCGGCTAAAGTTGGACTAACATTTTCCACAACAAGTCTGGACCAATGGAAAATTCTGGATTAATCCGGATTTCCCAGTCCATATCCGGAAATCCGGGTAAACAAGCCGGACTCCTTTTTCTTTTCGGAATTCCGAAAAATTTGGAGATTGTTTGACTCATTTCTCAGATTCTTGACAATTTAGTTCCTCTCTACTTCCTATGGTCCAAACATACCCATTCTCCCTCCACGTCTCTCCCCGATCTCCTCCATGAAAACTCGCACGATCTCCCTCAACTACACCCACTTTCGACATAAATCATCACACTCTTCTTCATCGTCACTTCCATCTCACCCACCCTCTCTTTTTTTGCCGAAGTAACGAACCCAGCAACACACCCTTTGTCTCCAAAATCGACCACCATACTGTCCTTTTTCCACCTTACAGAACACCGCCACCACTTCCTCCTTCTCCGGCGAAACCCACCAGCCACCAGATCGCCTCCCCTTCGTCCTATTTTTCCGGCGAATCAGCAGGAGTAACAGAGCCCATCGACGGCTCTGTTTTTGCTCAAACCCGACGTCGACTCGATTGGGAACCCTGTTCCGACCCAGCGCCGACTCTTCTCCGCCGCCGGCGTCTCTTCTACTCCATCCATCGTCCTTCCACCCTCTGTCGCTTCCCTCTGATTCGACGACCACCAAGGCAGCGGCCGTCGTCTTCGTCTTCTTCGATTGGTACACACCAAGAACCCACCTTTAATTTTTAATTTTGTTCATCGTGCCCTGTTATGCCTGAGACTATGTTGGGTTAAGCATGTATATAGCCCTGAGAATGTTGGGTTGAAGTTACTGTTGTTGGTGTGTGGGCGAAGAGGAAGAAGAAGACACTGTTTGTGCAACAACCCCCTTATCCGGCTCGGACAAGACCGGGAGGGCGATGCTAAAAGTAACGGCGGAAATCAAAAGCATAACATCCCACTTATTTATTACATAACATTAAACATCCGAAAGTCATTAGATATTACATAAGTCTTCTCAAAATTACTACATAAGGTGAGCTAGCCAACTACATCACTACTCGTGCTGAAAACCGTCTACGTGAGTCCCGTACCCTGCTATGCCATAGTCCTCAGCTCTTAAGCCTGCGGTGGGAAGGAAACAGGAACCGCAGTTTCAAAGTCAGTACAAAAGACTGAGTAAGCGACACCCAAGCATGTAAAACAGATGAAGAATGAATATCTTTTCTTTTGCAATAACTCAGAACAGGAAATGAATAACAGGAATAAAATAACTTCTCTGAAACAAAAGCTCAACCGAAACTTCTCTTCTTTACTAACTTCTTTCTTTTATAATATCCAAAACTCAGGGAAACTGTATTATTAATCTGTGTTGATACGGGGAAGAATCTACTATACTATCACTAGCAGCCATGACCTTAAGTGCCGGCACCCCCCTAAGACTCCTCGCGGCCAGAGAGGTGAGTACATGGAGCGACCCCGCAGGTTGCGACCGGGTTAAAATAAGCGGGTCGAGTGGACGAAGCCAACACGACCAATGTAGATAAAAGAAATCACAACGATCCCCGTACAACTCTTTCCACTTTAATTAATTATGCATTCATGTTATTCGTGTGACAGTAATAAACAGAGCAACTTCTGAAAAATATAAGAACGTCACAATTTGACATGAAAATAAACAATAAATATTTTGAGACGTATATAAAAGCTAAAACGAGACACGAAAGGAACTAGGCTCGCAAGACTTGGCATGTTCACTTACCTTACTTTCCGTAGCAAAAGCACGTCCTAGCAGTGGCTCGGGCCTACAAAGACGTCACCTACAAATCGTGTCTTCTACGTCAACAAATATCCAAATAAAATGCTATAAGTCCTAAAAGAGTATTTATATCAACTTAAACCCCACTATTTATATTTCTATCACTTTATTACCCACTTATAATTTCTTAGAAACAACTCATCTATTTAAACAACTATTATTATTAATAATTAAAAGTGATTAATTAGATTAATAAAAATATAAGCTAAAGAAATTATACTTAATAATTAATTTGAATTATAATGACAAAGTGTTTTTCGACTATTATGTTTTTAAGAAAAACTATACACGACACTATAATATTTAGAAAGTCTAATTTTACAAGTTTAATAACCAATGTTATAGACTTTGCGATTAAGCAATATTTAATAAAAACTTTTACAAAAACGTTTCTATTTTAGTTTCAAACAACTTGTTTACTATTTCTTTAACCGAATAAATTTTCCGAGACAAAAGCTACTATTTTTGGATATTATCTTTAAACCCACAATTATTATTATTATTAGTATTTTTATTTTTGGCTAAAGGTGTAATTTAATTATATAAACTCTAATTTGTAATAAAAATCAACAAATACCCTAAATCATATTAAAAACAGTTATATTAAAAGACTCTAGTCACCCTATAGTTTCTGAAAACATCAAACAGCCCCCCTATAACATGTTAAAACATTTATGTAAATTACGCTTTGACCCCTTTTTCAAGAACAACTCATTTTAGCTCTTCAAATCTTAAATCTAGCTATCAACTTCTGGTTTTGATTATGTAGAATGACTAAACAGAGGGTATAGCACATACCTAGGCCAAAAATGGCCGGAAACCGTTGAGATACGCGTCGGGTCGAAGTCTCGAATCGGAGTCGTCGGACTTTGAAGCTCACTCGCCGGAATTAATGGCTTCTTGGCCGGTTCTGAGCCTTCTGCTGTCCTAATCGGGGCCTTAGGAGTCTAGTGGTAGCACTGGTGGTCGCTGGGTGTGCTTTGGCGGAGCTTCGGCCAAGTGGGTCGCCGGAATCAATGGTGACGGCGGCGGCAGTAGTGGCTCTTGCTGCTGCTGCTATCCTCCTGCGCCTCTGACCTTCCCTGGGTTCGTAACAAGGGGCAGAGAGGCTGAGGGAGTGGGACGAAGAGGAGGGAGAAAGTGGCAGTGAAGGGGGTCTTCACCGGTGGCTATCCCGACGGGAAACACGACGGGGATGATGGCTCTGCTTCTCTCTGCTAGTGACAGCTGGGGTGGTCTTCGAACAGAGAGGGAGTGAGAGTGAGAGAAACAGAGGGTGGAGGTGGAGCAGTGGTGGGCTTGGTGGTTCTTGCTGCCGGAAACAATGGCGGCAGTGGTGGAGGGGTGGCTGCTGCCACTCTTCCTCTGCTGCTGCTGTGTGCTCTTTGGTGGCAGATAGGTGGAGAGAGAGAGAGAGAGCTGAATGGGTGTGGTGGGTTTCTGCCGAACAACAACGATGGTGGTGATGATGATGTTGACGGTGGTGAAGGTGGTGGTGTTAGCTGCTGGTGGCTGTGAGGAGTAGGGCTGCTGGTGAAGGCCTTATATAGGCTAGGTTACTTGGTGGGCAAGGAGTGGAGGGCGGTGGTGAAGCCTCCCGAAGGTGTTGGGGCAGTGATGGTTGGAGGCGGCTATGGGTTGATTTGCCGTGAAGAAAAGTGTTGGTGAAGATGTGAGAGAGGGAGGAGATATAGGGTGTGGTTGAAGCACTAGAGCTTTTGGTGATTCGGTGTGGCAACCACACCTAGTCTCGCGGTGGTCGGGTACGCGCTGAAATCATAACTTTAACTAAATTTACGAAACGTTATCGTATTACCTCACGATTTAATCTAATAATTATTCTTTAAACATTAAAACTCAAAATCTATTAAAACATTATTTGTCAATAAAATTATTATTATGCTATTATAATGACTATTTTACCCCTGCTAATTAAACGGGGTATTACATCCTTCCCCCCTTAAACAAAGCTTCGTCCTCGAAGCTAAAATCGAGCAACTAATCGCGATACTCTGATTATCTAACAACTATCTAACAGAATTAATATCACACGACTGACAAGTAATTTCACGTAACAACTAATAGCAAGTAGCCAATTAAAATATACGTAATGCAACACGTAACACCAAATAAGGTCGTGGTCACATATATCTAATTAAGTAGTCTTAGTCTCATTCGGGTTCTAAGTCTCAAGGTCAAACGTATCTCAAAGGTATTCAAACATATCTCAAAGGTGCTTAAGACGTGAAAATATCAAACTAAGACGTAATGGTATTAAATAGAGGGTTGCGTCCTCTCCCCCTTAGAGAGTGACGTCCCCGGAACTCCACGTACCTCATTAAACAAGTGCGGGTACTTCTTTCTCATTTCTTCTTCAGCCTCCCAAGTTGCCTCTTCCGTTTGGTGGTTGGTCCAAAGAACTTTGACTAGTTTGACGCTCTTGGTTCTCGTATCCCTTGTCTTTGTATCTAGTATCTTGACAGTTTGTTCCTCGTAGTTCAGCGACGGGTCGAAATCTACTGGTTCTGGATCCAACACATGAGACGGATCTGGTACGTACTTCTTTAGCTGGGATACGTGAAAAACATTGTGTACTTTCCCCAAGTTCGATGGTAGGTCCAGTCGGTACGCAACTTCCCCTATTTTCTCAATAACATCGTATGGGCCAATAAATTTAGGACTTAACTTTCCTTTCAGGTTGAACCCGGTCACTCCTTTAGTAGGTGAGACTCGCAGAAACGCCTTTTCTCCTACCTGGAACTCTAGGGGCCTTCTCTTCTGATCCGCATATGACTTCTGTCTGTCTTGAGCTGCTTTCATTCTTTGCTGGATAAGTCGTACTTGATTTGTCATGTCTTCAATTATCTGCGGGCCAATGACCACCGTCTCGCTGATGTCACTCCAACACAGTGGTGACCGACACTTCCTTCCATACAAGGCTTCGTACGGTGCCATCCCGATGCTGGCATGATAGCTATTGTTGTAAGAGAATTCTATTAACGGCAGTTTATCGACCCATGACCCTTGGAAATCCATAACACAGGCTCTTAACATATCTTCCAGTGTCTGAATAGTTCTCTCCGTCTGACCGTCTGTGGCTGGGTGGAAGGCACTACTGAACTTCAGCTGAGTTCCCAGTGCGTCTTGGAGCGCCTTCCAGAAGTGAGAAAGAAAGTTAGGGTCTCTGTTCGAGATTATCGAACTCGGAACCCCATGATACCTCACGATGTTTCGGACGTACGCATCTGCCCTTTGTTCCATGTTCCACGTGTCTTTCATTGGAATAAATCTCGCCGTCTTTGTTAATCGGTCAACGACTACCCATATCTGGTTGAGTCCATTCTTCGACGTAGGCAAAGCTGTGACGAAATCCATTGACACAGAGTCCCATTTCCAGACTGGAACATCTAACGGTTGGAGTAGACCTCCCATCCTTTTGTGCTCAAATTTCACTTTCTGGCATGTTAGGCATCTGGCCACGAACTCGGCTACCTCCTTCTTCATATTGGGCCACCAGAACGTCTTCTTCAGATCCTTGTAAAGCTTATCGCCTCCAGGGTGGACGGAATATGGAGTGTTGTGTGCCTCCTGCATCAACTTCTTCTTAACCTCCGAACATTTCTGTGGCACGCACCATCTTCCTTTGTAACGGATGCTCCCATCTTCGTGAATCTGGAATTCCTTGGCCTCTCCTGCTGCAATCTTCTTCTTGATCCTCTCGAGCTTCACATCCCTTGCTTGGTTGCTTCGTATTTCTTCGAAGAAATCTGGTACCGCTGTCAGGCTTCCGAGCAGCTTATGTACTGTTCCTTGCTCTACCACTTCTATGTTAAGCTTCCTGAATTCGTGACATAACCAGTCTGACAAGATTACCATAGCGTTCACTCCATGGCTCGACTTGCGGCTTAGTGCGTCAGCGACCACATTAGCTTTCCCTTCGTGGTACTGGATGCGTAGATCGTAGTCCTTGATAATTTCCAGCCATCTTCCTTGCCTGTTGTTCAGTTCCTTCTGTGTGAAGATATACTTCAGGCTACGATGATCTGTGTAGAGCTTGCAAACTGCCCCGTAGAGATGATGCCTCCATATCTTCAACGCGAACACTACTGCTGCTAGCTCCAGGTCATGCGTGGCATAATTCTCCTCGTGTGGTTTCAGCTGTCTAGACGCGTAAGCAATCACCCTTCGGTCTTGCATCAATACACAGCCAAGCCCTTTCTTCGACGCATCGCTATATACTTCGAACTCTCCAGAGTCATTTGGCAAAGCTAGTACTGGTGCTGTAGTCAGCTTCTCCTTCAAAGTCTGGAACGCCTCTTCACAGCTGTCATCCCAGTGATACTTTACCGCCTTCTTTGTCAATGTCGTCAACGGCCTGGCAATCTTCGAAAAATCCTTCACGAAACGCCTGTAGTAGCCAGATAAACCAAGGAAGCTTCGAATTTCGGACACGTTCTTCGGCGTAGGCCAATATTTAACCGCTGAGATCTTCGCTGGGTCAACGGATATTCCTTCCTTGGAGATGATGTGGCCTAGAAACGGCACACGATCCAACCAGAAGTCACACTTCGAAAGCTTGGCGTACAGCTGCTCTTGCCTCAAGGTCTGCAATACTGTCCGGATATGTTCTTCGTGATCCCCTTCGTTCTTAGAGTACACCAGGATGTCATCGATGAAAACAACCACAAACTGGTCCAAAAATGGCTTCATTACGCGATTCATTAAGTCCATGAAAACCGCGGGTGCATTAGTCAAACCGAACGGCATAACTGTGAACTCGTAGTGCCCGTATCTGGTGCTAAAGGCCGTCTTTGAATATCTTTCTCGGCTACGCGGAGTTGATGATAACCAGACCTCAGATCGATCTTGGAGAAAACACTGGCTCCTTGCAGCTGGTCGAATAAATCGTCAATCCGGGGTAGCGGATACTTGTTCTTGATAGTGGCACTGTTCAGCTCCCTGTAATCAATGTGACACGCTCCAACTGCAAGTGCACAGTTGTCGGTGCAGTAATAATCGGAAAAGTCCGGATTGTCGAACCCAAGGGACTTCGTGTAACTAACTATTAATTTTGTTATTTATGTGGGCAAAACGCAGTTGTTTTGTGGTTCCTAATTCTACTAAAAATTCAAATAACAATTATCTCAAATAATTCAAAGAATTATTTCAAGATTAACGAGCACAAGTTAATATTGTTGTGTATCAAGTTTGATTAAATTCAGGATATCTCTACGGATCACTAGGAATGTCACACTACGTTGGATTTATGTTCTACTAACACGATAATTTCTTATTCTAGTTAAACGAGCAATTGTATATTGAAGATGTCTCAACCAATAACTATGCCTAAACTATTGTAACTGATTCCTCTAGCTTACTCAAGTTCAAACACGCATTACGATACTAATTTCTACTCTTGTTCTTAGCTAACTAGCAAGATTCCTCAACCCTAGATACGGCTAGTGTGTATTTCAATTTTCCGGGCAACGAACGTAGATTCCTCTATCGTTCATAACCTAGCACAATCCTATTAACACGTCTATCAATAGAAAAGATAAATTAGAAACATAAAATACACATAACTAAAGAAGAAATCATCAATTAAGCTCAAAAGCATGAGAGTAAATCCATAAACCACAAGTTGTAGTGATCAAACCCTAGTTTCCTACGAGATATCCCAAAATAAGGGTTTAGCTACTCAAACACATGATCAAAGTACAAAGTTTCAATGATCATAAACAAAAACTAAAGAGGGGAAGAAGATAGAAAATCAAACGATGGTCTCCAAGCTCCAAGAATGCTCCTGCTCTCCAATGGCGTCCAACAATAGATGATTTAGTGCCCTAGGTCGTTCTCTCCTCTTAAAACTCGTCACTTTTTGCAAGTCTTTAAAAATTACACTTTTTACCCCTTTTCTAATCACGTCAGATTTAATAAGGTGATCTTGGGATCACAATTTGTGATCCTAGGATCACCTTTGTAGTTGTAGAGTCACGTTACTCTTCTATGTGATCTTGCACTTTGATCTTGTGATCATAGGATCACCTTTTTTTTACTTGTAGGATCACGTTGATCTTCCATGTGGTCTTGCACTTGATCTTGTGATCACAATTTGTGATCCTCTACTTCCAGTGAGTTGCTTCTTTTCACTCCTCTTGAATTTTTGGCTAAGTCTTTTTCTCCTCTTAGCTTCTCCTCTTCTTCTATTCTCTCATGCATTCCTTGAGTTTCTTTCTTTCCGAAGTTCGCTTCCGCTCCAAAATCCACACTCCACGCTTCCGGTTCCTGAAATCCACAACACGAACAAATACCGGAAGATCAAATGCGACAAATAAAGCATAAAACATGCATAAAACGCCCGGATTACACCATGAAGTCCAAATACTCAAGTATGCTCAAAACTATCAAAACTCGGCCTAAAACACACATAACTGCATCGAAAGTACGCGAAACGACAAGTAATCACAATAGAATATAACTCCAACTATGGAGTTATCAAATATCCCCACACTTACCATTTGCGCGTCCCGAGCAATCTATCAAAACTGGCCATCATCTCCAAACTTTCTCCCCAACAAATCATGGTACGAGTCTAACTAATTGCATACTTTTCGAAACACCACTTGCATACAAACCAAGACTAGCCGACTCGACATAAACACGACTCAATACATGACTCAACTATGCAACAATATGAAAATGCAATATATACAATGCACATAACAAAATAACACATTTTTTTTTCTTTTCTTTTGCGAGATTGGGCAATCTCAATTAGCTCAAACCGGATCTCATGGAATGATGATCAATCTAGGAACAAGACGTGAATTGCAACTAAACTCGACAACGAGAATTTCCCCTAGTTAGTATAGAGAGCCTAGCTTTACTAAGTGTAAGAATAACCTACCTCTTCGCGTGTGCCGATAAATAAGAGGCTACGCTAGGCTAAGCCACGTTCAAGGTCCGAGCTCCTACTCCGCTAACGGTTTAGAATGTTGAGGCTTAGGGACAAAAGGATAATTATGTAGTAACAAGTCCTAAGCGTCACATTCTCACATTAAACCCCACATCTCACACACCCTCACCACGATGATAGAAACCGCAACCCGAAACTCACCGTCTCCGGCCCTCGATCCCCTCAAACCCCGGTACAATAACGATCTCCGTGGCCACCATGGCGATATGTGCACGAAATGCAAACCGTCGTCAACGAACTAGCAACTTTCCACCACTCAATTTCCAATAAGCTCAAATTTATTCCTTTATTCCATCTCTCCTTTTTTTCTCTCTTTGTTTTTTTTTTTTTTTTTTTTTTCATTTTTTTTTTCTTTTCATTTTTTTTCTTTTCATCTCTCAATATAACAAAATGCCGCAAAAGTATCCGAGTGGTCTTCCAAGAATCCAGCAAAGCAAGCATGTTAAGGGGAGGAAATAGACGATCCAATGAATGCATATCACAAGTAAAATCCATCTCCCCCTAACTCAATGAAATACACGGTGCCACCAAACAAAGCCGCAAACAAATCCAAGTACATGTATGGGGATGGAGTCGTCAAAAGCTCAATCTCTATGTCCGTAGTCAAAAGTCGACATCCCCACACTAGAATGTAAACATGCCCCCTCTCAAGTAATCAAATGTATGTAAGTCTCGTGCCTAATCCAACCGATCCTCCTACACCGTGATGATGAAAAGAAACGATACCTAGCACGATCCACCAATTAAGATCAACCACCCCATTGTTGTGCGGATTAGACGTCACGCACTCACGGCTCTCCACAACTGTGTCCATGGTGTAGTGACATGGAACACCGCCACACCGAAGTGTGCAAGCCTACTCACTCACCCTCGCATCCCCTCGAAGATATGTAATAACACGCAAGCGATCATGTAGAACTCACAAGTATATGCAGTACAACTCTCCCTCATCGAACCCCCTCAACTACGACCCCCTCGTGACGCACTAAAGTGGTGATTCTAAACGATTTATGATGAAGGCCAAGAATCGTCACCCTGGGTCAAGAGGTTATGAATAAAACCAAGGTTCACATTGGGCTTTCTAATGGTCCTACAAGGTGAGATCTATCAAGCAGTGAGTGCTCTAATACGCATCCTCGCACAGCTGTTCTGTGTGCCACTACGAGGCGGGCTGGCGACTACCTAAGACGTACACATGAACGTTCGGCTTGTTTAGCTCACACCTAGCTCAACTCTTGTAAAAGAAAACGACACACACTTTAAATTTGCAAATCAAGTAAGTGTAATAAAATAGGTAGACATTCCCGTAAAGGAAGTCTCTCTATACGTACTAGGGGGAACTCAATTTGTCCTTCTCGGTCACGAGTCACGCCCTACGCCTAAAATTCTCACACTCCTCGATTCTACCAAATTTTAAGCTTCTTTTGATTGCCCTTTCTCAAATTTTCTTATTTTTTTTTTTCAAATTTTTAATTTTTTATTATTTTTTTATTTTTTACTTTATTTATTCTAACTCTACATGCAAGGCCAGACGCGAAAGAAGACTCGAAACTGACTCAGTTTGGGTAGGTGGACTCAATTAAATAAACGTGCAAGAAACAAACACCAACACATATACATAACTAATACACACATTACGACACTAAAACTACACACGACACGGACCACGAAGACGACACAATACGCCCTAACAATCTATATGTGACAGGTTAATGCAGACACAGACTGGCTAGTCAAGATTACAAATCCTCCCCACACTTGAATGCTTCGTTGTCCTCAACGAATTTAGATATCAATCAAGAGGACTCGGCAATTCTAGTGCGAGGTGTGGTGTATCTACTCAGCACCATCGTCATTCTATGCCTCAACTACTTTATGTCTTCCTACAATCAAACTCATGCGCCTTACTCCTCTTTCTTCTAAACGGTCTCATTTCACAAGAAAGTAGCAATTCAAATTTAGAGATTATATTCGCTACGTGCACGTGACAAGGAGTGTTTAGTGAATCAAAGCAAGAAAGCAATTTAGCATATAGGTCCTAGGACACTAGTCAATCGCCCCCAAACGTCGCAACTAAGCGACAACAATAACAAATTTGGGCTTTTACTCAATGTGCCTAGACTCGATAAAATTAAATTGCAAGAGAGAGATTAGCGATACCTGAAGCCCTGGAGTTCCGTTCAAACGGGGCTGAATCGACAAAATCAGTCAAGTGACCGTACGGTGGACTGATTTTTCGATACTTTTCGCGATGTGAGATTTTCAGCTCATTATCTTCTCCTCGCTGTCCCCGTCACAACCCCGCAAACGGTTTAACCAAATTCCAACCGGTTGAGAACGATTTCACAAATTTGTGTTGGAGAAACCCTAGCTTTCACTGCTCGTCCCCCACACTATTCTTCGCCAAATCTTTAAAATTGAACATGGGAGGATGTAGGCGCTGCTGAGCCGTGTGGAACGCACCAAACGCCGGTGATTTCCGGCGATTTTTCCGTTCAGACGAGCTCTTGAGGCGGTTGAAGCTCTGTCGTGGTTTTGGACCCACAACTCCCGTCGCTGCTTGATGCAGCATCGCTGTATCCTCCCATCGTCGACGGCGCTGTTCGGCGGAGTAGAATCAACCAACCGCCGTCAAAATCCGGCGATTTTTGGTCGGCAGCGGTTGTGGAGATGCTGGCATCGGGAGTGGAGGGCGAAAAGGCGTCGGATGCGGGTCTTCTGCGTCGCGGCTTCTGCTGAGGAAGAAGAGCAAGGGGCGTTTGACTGTCATCCGGCGGTGGTGGTGGCGAACGGCGGTCGGCGGTGGTGAGGGCTTGCTGCTGTTCGTCGAGAGTCCTGCCGTGGGTAGTTCGTCCTCTGACTCTGTCTTCTGACTCTCTGCGCTGTTGATTCAGCGTGTTTCTTCATTTTTTTTTTTTTTTTTTTTTTTTTTTTTTTACTTAAACGCAAAAAGACCCAACTGCCCCCTTTTAATGTGCCACCAAACGTGATCTTGCGATCAAAAGAAAAATTCACACGATCAACTAATGTGATCGTGCAATAACAGTGTGTTCCCAAAAATTCTCTTCCCCATCTTTTTTTTCTAAGTACCAGGCGTTTTTTTTTTTTTTTTTTCTTTCTTTTCTCTTCTTCTTCTTTCTTCTTGTTCTACTATTTTACGCTCCCGGATTCCGATGCACGCATATAATATACCGTCGGAAAGCTCGTTTCGCGCTCATTCTCCTTTTGCATGTGTTACTCCAAAATTGCCGGAGTAAACTTCAGAATTTATAACCTCAAATTCCGTGACTATTACGTCGCTTTCTCGATTTTTGTGCGTTTCTTCCACATGCATCAAGAAGGGGAGTCCGGACTGCGTCTCCAACCTGTATTCCTGCAGAGACTCAATTCAAATGTAAGATTCTCACTCTCTCACCCCTCAGATAAGAAAACTGTATTGAAAAACGCACACAACAATATTTAAACACACACTCTACACTAAAGCATAAAAATACGTTGGGTTGCCTCCCAACAAGCGCCGTGTAATTTAAGGTCGACGACCCGACCCAGTTACCTCAAAAGATGTTAAGGAGGTCTAGCGCGACGCGCCTCCTCCTTCAATTTCTTTCTCTTGATTTTCTGCACCACATCATGTGCACTCACCACATTTGGCTGCTTCTGCGATTCGGGTGGATCGGGATGCAAAACTGTAGGCAACCCAAGAGAAGGATCCACACGATCTTCTCTAAACTTGATCATGGCCAATTTATTCTTCCCCTTGCTCGGAACAAATGCCTTGAACACGAGTGATGAGTCTAGAGCCTTGATAGTCAACTCCTCAGTCTCTAGATCCACATTTGCGCGCATTGTCTTCAACAACGGTCTTCCAAAGATTAGTGGAACATCGCGATCCTCCTTGATATCCACTATCACAAAGTCAGCTGGAAAGACAAATGCACCCACTTTGACTAGCAAATTCTCAATCACCCCATTTGCCGTAACTATAGAATTGTCTGCCAATTGCAGACCCATCTTCACAGGGGTCGGCGCACCAATGCCCAATCTCTGAAACAGAGACAATGGCATGAGATTAATACTCGCGCCCAAATCACATAGACCATGCGTATGATATCCACCCCCAAGAGTGCAGCCTAAGATGACACTGCCTGGATCTCTCATCTTGGGAATGTCTCTTTGTATGACGGTGCTACACGTCTCTGTTAGCTTAACCGTGGCATAGGGTTCTATGCTCTTCTTCCCCCAAAGGATTTCCTTCAAGAACTTCTTGTACCTGGGCATCTGAGCAAGTGCTTCTACAAGAGGAATGTTGATATGCAATTGTTTGAATATATCCATAAATCTCCCAAAGTGTTCCTCATCATTCCTCTTTATTGCCGCCGGATATGGAATCCGTGGCTCATAAGTAGCTGGATCTGGAGTTCTCTTGGACTCTTCATTCTTCTCAACCGTGTCCTTTGATTGGGGACTCACGACCTTGGGCAACTCTTCACCCAATTCCTTCTCTGTAGCTTTTGTAGCTTCGGCTCTCGCATGGCTAGGATATGGAGGATCCTGAGTAGTCACACCACTGCGAGTAGTAATAGCCTTCAATTGCTCAGTTGGAGTGATAGTGTTAGACGGGAGTATACCTGGTGGAAGTCGAGGATTCTGATTAGCTATTTGGCCAATTTGGGTCTCATGATTCCTTAACGAGGCTTCCATTGCAACAATTTTACTCTCAATCTTGTCGTTGCTAGCTAACAGTTTCCTCAACATCGCATTTGTATCCTGTTCTTCTGAGGGTGGGGCTGAAGCCTGTTGTTGTGGAGCCTGTCTCTGAGCTTGGTATGGAACATTTGGCCTATGACCTGGCGCATATAAACCACTATTCGGATTGGCATAGCTAAAGTTGGGGTGATTGCGATTGTTAGGATGATAGGTGTTTGGCCATTGCTGCTGTCTTTGTTGACCCATGTAATTCACGTCTTCAATGCCATCCCCATATCCCTGATTTGCATCTGCTACCATCTCTCCCACTGACTTCACCTGTGCCGATGGATTCAAATGACTGAAAGCCGATGTCATAACTGCCATCTGATGTTCAAATTTCTGTTCCACCATAGACTCAATCTGACTAACCAATGCTCCATCTGATTTCGTGCTTCTACGAGTTTCAGACCTCGTGGATTCACGTTTTGCTACATTATCTAGCAAATCACGACATCTCTGTAGTCCCATCCCCATAAAATTGCCCTGAGCCATCATGTCTAGTTCACTAGCAGTCTCCCTGTCCAAAGCATTATAAAAGTAGTGAAGAAGTTTATACCATGGCTCCCCATGAGTAGGGCATCTGCGAAGGAGTTGGTTGAACTTTCTCCACGTGTCACCCAGGGAATCATCTTCCTGCTGTTTAAATGTGGTTATGTCAGCCATCCGTTGAGCAACCTTAGATGGTGGAAGATACTTCCTGAGAAACTCTCTGCTACAATCTGCCCATGTAACTATGCTGCCTGCTGGAAGTTCCATAAGCCAGGTCTTTGCCTTCCCCGATAAAGAGAAGGGGAAAAGCATGAGCTTTATAGTCTCGATTGGCACTCTCTGGTCATACATGGTAGAAGTAATCTGCTCGAAGTTGAGCAAGTGCTGATGTGGATCATCACTCGGGGCTCCCGTGAATAAGCACTCATCCCTAACCATATTGATCAACGGTTGGCGAATTTCGAAATGCGCGGCATTAATCTGCGGCCTGACAATGGTAGGCTGATATCCATCCGGTGTAGTTCTGAAGTAGTCCACCAAAGGACGGTCATCCTCCTCAGCATTGTTGACTTGCTCTACCACATTCCGACCGTTATTGTTCCGATTATTACCCCCATTGTTCCCATTGCCACCGTTGTTTCCACCATTAACTCCTCCATTGTTCCCATTAACTATTTCTGCACCAGGGAGTTGTTGTGGATTCTGGGGATTCATGCGATCAATCATGGCTTGCATCGCAGCCATTTGAGCCCTAAGCTCCTCAGTTTCCCTTGCTCGATTTGCTGCATCTTCCACAGCTGCAGCTCTGGCTGCTTCCGCATCTTCGAGGCCTTTGCGGAACCTCTCAAACTCAGCTCTAGTTTGCTCGTCCATTTGAACTGAATTTGCTTTCCTCTTGTCTCTATTCTGTGCTCGCAATAAGGACTCCGGGTCTTCAAGTGTTGGATGCAAAGGCTCGTATCTAGAACGTGACATGCACCAAATGAATCAGACCTGAAACACGGATCGCACACACAAAACAGGTGAGTAACAAATATAAACTGAAAAGTAAATCCCTAAAGAGAAAAATAATAGCTAATTTATCAGAAGTCCCCGGCAACGGCGCCAAAAACTTGACACGCTCCAACTGCAAGTGCACAGTTGTCGGTGCAGTAATAATCGGAAAAGTCCGGATTGTCGAACCCAAGGGACTTCGTGTAACTAACTATTAATTTTGTTCTTTATGTGGGCAAAACGCAGTTGTTTTGTGGTTCCTAATTCTACTAAAAATTCAAATAACAATTATCTCAAATAATTCAAAGAATTATTTCAAGATTAACGAGCACAAGTTAATATTGTTGTGTATCAAGTTTGATTAAATTCAGGATATCTCTACGGATCACTAGGAATGTCACACTACGTTGGATTTATGTTCTACTAACACGATAATTTCTTATTCTAGTTAAACGAGCAATTGTATATTGAAGATGTCTCAACCAATAACTATGCCTAAACTATCGTAACTGATTCCTCTAGCTTACTCAAGTTCAAACACGCATTACGATACTAATTTCTACTCTTGTTCTTAGCTAACTAGCAAGATTCCTCAACCCTAGATACGGCTAGTGTGTATTTCAATTTTCCGGGCAACGAACGTAGATTCCTCTATCGTTCATAACCTAGCACAATCCTATTAACACGTCTATCAATAGAAAAGATAAATTAGAAACATAAAATACACATAACTAAAGAAGAAATCATCAATTAAGCTCAAAAGCATGAGAGTAAATCCATAAACCACAAGTTGTAGTGATCAAACCCTAGTTTCCTACGAGATATCCCAAAATAAGGGTTTAGCTACTCAAACACATGATCAAAGTACAAAGTTTCAATGATCATAAACAAAAACTAAAGAGGGGAAGAAGATAGAAAATCAAACGATGGTCTCCAAGCTCCAAGAATGCTCCTGCTCTCCAATGGCGTCCAACAATAGATGATTTAGTGCCCTAGGTCGTTCTCTCCTCTTAAAACTCGTCACTTTTTGCAAGTCTTTAAAAATTACACTTTTTACCCCTTTTCTAATCACGTCAGATTTAATAAGGTGATCTTGGGATCACAATTTGTGATCCTAGGATCACCTTTGTAGTTGTAGAGTCACGTTACTCTTCTATGTGATCTTGCACTTTGATCTTGTGATCATAGGATCACCTTTTTTTTACTTGTAGGATCACGTTGATCTTCCATGTGGTCTTGCACTTGATCTTGTGATCACAATTTGTGATCCTCTACTTCCAGTGAGTTGCTTCTTTTCACTCCTCTTGAATTTTTGGCTAAGTCTTTTTCTCCTCTTAGCTTCTCCTCTTCTTCTATTCTCTCATGCATTCCTTGAGTTTCTTTCTTTCCGAAGTTCGCTTCCGCTCCAAAATCCACACTCCACGCTTCCGGTTCCTGAAATCCACAACACGAACAAATACCGGAAGATCAAATGCGACAAATAAAGCATAAAACATGCATAAAACGCCCGGATTACACCATGAAGTCCAAATACTCAAGTATGCTCAAAACTATCAAAACTCGGCCTAAAACACACATAACTGCATCGAAAGTACGCGAAACGACAAGTAATCACAATAGAATATAACTCCAACTATGGAGTTATCACAATGCATAATCGCAAGCTTCCATCCTTCTTCCTGACGAACAACACTGGTGCTCCCCAGGGTGACACACTAGGTCGTATGTACCCCTTCTGCAGAAGTTCCTGTATCTGTTCCTTCAGCTCCTTCAATTCCACAGGTGCCATCCGATACGGCGCCTTAGAAATGGGTGCAGTTCCGGGTACCAGGTCTAAAGTAAACTCCACTTCTCGATGAGGTGGCATTCCTTCAGCTCCTTCAATTCCATAGGGGGGTTATTTTGTAATTTTCTGAATCTGTTGGGGGCGGTTGTTGTACTTGCAGAAATTTTGGGGAAGGCTTTCAATGTTAACTAGAAATGTTTTCTTCATTTTGCTATTTACTTATAACTAGTATTTTTATTATTAATATTACTTCTAATTTAATTAGTTTCTTTAAACATCAAAATCAATATATGTTTTATCATGTTTCAAAAAAAAAAAAATGTTTTATCAGATACATTTGTCACGACATACCAATGTACTTCAAGAAACGCTCTCTATAAAAAACATGACGTCATTGTCTTAGCCAAAATTCCTTCACCTTTTTACAATTTCAACTCACAAAATTCCATCAGGTACATTCTTCAATTGAATCGAAACAGAGTAGTTATCTCCTTCGGAGGGAGATAACTGTTTTTCTAACTTCCATTTTTCCGTTTTATTAGCAGTTTCTGACGGTTCCCGTCAGTTATCTCCTGACATTTTACAATCATCCCTTTTACATTCATCCCTTTCTGTTTCCTTCATCCAAAACACTACTGTCTACAACAAATTCCCAATCCATGGCGTCAACTTCGACAAACCAAAACCTTAATTTCCTGTTAGGCAAATCTACTGCGGAAATTAACGACATGATGTTCCATCTACAACTCACCGAGAAGGAGAAACGTGGCTGCAAAGTACAGGCAGATTCACTCACCGAAGGTCAAACTATTTGCCGCCGCAGTGTCTTCGGCAAAATTGCGACGACTCGAAACATCAATATCAGTAACCTGAAAAACGTTATGTCAAGGGCGTGGAAAGACCCGGAGAATTTTGAAGTCAAAACTTTGGGGGCAAATTTATTCCAATTTGTCTTCGAAAATGCAGAACAAGTGGAGACAGTCATGGAATCGCAGCCTTGGTTTTACAAAGGAGATATGATTGTTATGGAGAAGTGGTACCCTTGGCGAAAAATGTTGGAGGCTCGTTACAATAGGGCTTTGATTTGGCTTCAAATCTGGTACTTGTCTCCGGATTGCCAAACAAAAGCGGTGGCGGAAGATATCGGGAAGTCTCTCGGTTCTGTTCAGGAAATTGTCATTCCAACTTCAGGCCCCCTGGCAGGACGTTGTATTAGGATGAAAGTAATGGTGGATATGAGTGAACCATTAAGCCGTGCAACCCTAGCCACTATTTCGGAAGAACGACAAGAATGGGTTTTCATTAGATATGAAAAACTCCCTAACATTTGCCACCACTGCGGTAGAATGGGACATGACATAAAAGAATGCTCCATCGCTTTGGGTCTGGGTATCCCTTTGGAGGACGTCCCTCTGCGTTATGGTAATTGGATGACGGCTTCTGCTATGCTTAATTTTGTTCTGGGTTACAATAAAGACATGTCATCTGCTTTTGGTCCCTCTACTCTATCCCCTGAAGAGCGTAAGAAGAGGTTTCACATAGACCAAATTCAGAGGAATGATTACACGCGAGGCAGCCAGGAAGACAGTGAGGACGAACCTGACCCCGAATCAGATGAAGGCTAATTTCTTAACAGGCAAAGGGAGAAAATATCTCACAGGGAGTACTTGGCTGAGATGGTTGATGCTGACATTGGACAAGATGAACCCCTTCCTGATGAGGAAATCCAGCCTAAGGGTTATCATAGCCAACAGAGGTATTTTAATGTTGTACCGTTTGACCAATGTTTCATTAGAGGCGGTAATTTAGGGGAGGCCTTAGACAAAGTCTCCGCACCTTCGGTGGAGGATCTGGTTCTGGGGGATTCTACTGTCCCCGCGCCGGGTGACAAAAGATCCCCTGAAAATATGACTAATTCGGATGAGATTGTCACCAACGTTTCCAAAAAAGTTAAACCGGTATATCGAGACGGTTCTCTTTCCCAAAATTCGGCAGAGGTTGGCTCGGACCAACCCTGCCGATCACAATGAGAATCCTTAGTTGGAACGTTAGAGGTTTGGGGAGTTCCTCAACGTTCCAAAGTTTAAGCTCCCTAGTGAGGGATAAGCATCCTGACTTTTGTTTTATCATGGAAACAAAAATGTTAATCCCTCAGGCTGATACTGTTCGTATTAAATTGGGTTTCGATTATGGGTATCATGTATCCAGAATTGGTCTCAGTGGTGGTTTGTCCCTTTTTTGGAATAAAAATGTGGAAGTTCAAGTTCTTACCCGTAATAGCTATCACATTCATTGTTTCGTGAGGCCGCCGGAGTTTGGGTCTCAAGCTTTTTACTTAACCGGTTTTTATGGCGATCCAGTTACTCATAATAGACATTTCTCTTGGGATCTTTTAAAGCGATTAAAGCCACTGAATAGTGTTCCGTGGCTGGGTGGGAGATTTCAACGAAATTTGTTCAAATTCAGAAAAGGAAGGTTGGAATGTTAGAAGTTTTGCCCAAATTCAGGAGTTTTCGGACACACTGACTAGTTGTGGTTTGTTCGATTTGGGTTATAAGGGTGAATTTTTTACCTTGTGGAATGGTCGTTCTGCACCCCATTCTGTTCAGGAACGCCTGGATCGAGCTGTAGCAAACGATAAATGGGATGCTGCTTTTGGATCAACATCAGTGGAAGTGCCTCCATATACTGGTTCGGATCATTATCCACTCCTTATTTCTGCTTCAACAAAACCAGCACCTTCCCGCAGTGGACCACGACGCTTTCAGTACTCGGCCAAGTGGGCCCGATCCGAGGAATGTTACGATGCAGTGAAACTGGTATGGCCTACTCCTACACCTACTCTACATTATTAACATTCTTTTCCTTACAAAATAAATAATACCACTGCCTATCTTCAGAAATGGGGACATAAAAATTACATTGCTGTTAAAAAGGAAAAGAATCATTTGCTTCATCGTCTATCTTTTCTCAATAAACAACCTGTTAGCCAACATATCCTGCATGAGAAAAAAGAAATTTCTGTTAAACTTCAAAAGATTTTTGCTGATGAGGAATTAACTTGGAAACAGAAGTCGCGCGTAAATTGGCTTAAAGAAGGTGACCGCAATACAAAATTTTTTCATAAATTTGCTTCTGATAGGAAAAGAAAAAATACTATTGCTGCTGTTTATGATCAAGATGGTAATCTTTTCACTGACCTTGAAGAAATCAAAAATTGCTTCACCAACCATTACAAAAAACTCTTTACTTCCTCTAATGACCTTTTTCCTCAAGCAGCTGACTGTATTAACACTTGCATAAATTTTGAAATGTACGATGTTTTAAATGCACCTTTTACGGAAAAAGAAATTTTAGATGCTGTTAACTCTATAGGAGCTTTGAAAGCCCCTGGCCCCGTTGGCTTACCTGCTATTTTTTATCACACTTATTGGCCCATCATAGGTCACGACGTAACAAACATGTGTTTAGAGTTTCTAAATAATGGGGGTGACATTGCTGCTATTAATCAGACCTGCATAGCCCTTATTCCAAAACTTAAGAGTCCAAAAAATGTCAATGATTTCCGTCCGATCAGTCTTTGTAATGTTTCTTACAAAATTATTTCAAAAGCTTTAGCTAATCGTCTTAAGGAAATTCTTCCTCTTATTATTGACCCTGCTCAGTCTGCTTTTATCAAAGGGCGTCATATTTCTGACAATTCTATTATTGCTATTGAGACCATTCATACTATCCAAAATCAAAAATCTAAGGTTGGGTCTTTTTCTATCAAACTGGATATGGCTAAAGCCTACGACAGAATTGAGTGGGATTATCTTCACAAAATCCTTATTAAAATGGGCTTTCCTAATAATTTTATTAATCGTATTATGTCTTGTGTAACTTCTGTTTCTTTTACAATCTTAATCAATGGTCACCAAACTATTTCTTTTTCACCAAGTCGTGGGATTAGACAGGGTGATCCAATTAGTCCTTATCTTTTCCTCCTATGTACTGAGGGTCTATCTTGTCTAATTAAAAATGTTGTTTGTACCAATATCTTACAAGGTGTCAAACCAGGGGTGCATTCTCCTAATATTACCCACCTTTTATTTGCTGACGACAGTATTTTATTTGCTAAAGCAACTACTGAAAATGCTATCACTTTCAACTCTATTCTCTACCAATACTGTGAATCTTCTGGTCAACTTATCAATAAAAATAAATCTGCTATTGTGTTTGGTCCTAGGGTTCCTTTATCTACTCGTAGTACTATTGCCCAAATTCTACAAATCCCAATTGCTCCTTTACATGAAAAATATTTGGGTTTACCTACTCACATTGGTAGGAATAAGAAAAAGGACTTTCAACATTTAAAAACAAAAATTTGGAATAAAATGACAGGTTGGAAAGAGAAATTTTTATCTCCAGGTGGCAAGGAAGTACTTATTAAATCTGTTATCCAGGCCATTCCTACTTATACCATGTCCCTTTTTCTACTACCTACTACTTTTTGCGATGATTTACAAAAACTGTTTGCCAAATTCTGGTGGAGCAATAATTTAGACAAAAATAAAATTATTTGGAAAAAGTGGGATAATCTTTGTACTCCTAAAAGTATTGGTGGTTTGGGCTTTCGTCATCTTTTCTCCTTTAATATTGCTTTATTAGGAAAACAAGCGTGGAAAATTCTGCACAACCCAAATTCTCTTTTATCTCAAGTCCTCAAGGGTAAATATTTCTACCATTCTAACTTTATTAGGGCAGAAACTTCCTCTAATTCCTCATATGTTTGGAAAAGTATCATCTTTGCAAAAAATATTGTTTTCAAAGGAATTAGACATGGCATTGGTAATGGTCAGAACACCCTTATTTATCATAATAGGTGGATACCACTAGGACTTGGTAGAAAACCGTTCAAACATCCATCTCTGCCTCTTAATTCTAAAGTTTCAGACTTAATTACAGAAAATTTTTCTTGGAATGTTGACTTGATTAAAAATCATTTTTCTGAAGAGGAAGCAGAGGCTATTATTCAAATTCCTTTATCCTCTCCTCACAATCAAGACAATTTGATTTGGTCACAAACTACTTCTGGTATTTACTCCGTAAAGACTGCTTATCATACCATTGTCTCAAATTTCAGTACTGTTCAAATACCAGATATTGCTACTTCTTCTAACACAAACAGGAATATTTTCTGGAAAATTATTTGGAATCTTGACATTCCGAATAAAATAAAAATCTTTATCTGGCGTTTATTCCATCACTGCATTGCATCTAGAGAAAATCTTTTGAAAAAGGGGGTTTGTTTACCTCTAAATTGTTGTCTCTGCAGTGACTATCCAGAAAATATTTCGCATTTGTTTATGGACTGTACTTGGACTCGTAGCTGTTTTGCTCATATTTGCATAGATCTTCAACACCTTGACTATAATATTCCTTTCAGCCTTCGTTTGAAATCCTTCCTTTGTAGTTTGGATCGGAATAATCAAAATTTCGTCTGTTACCTGCTGTGGAATATTTGGTTAGAACGGAATCGTCGTATTTTCAAAAATGAAACTAAAACTACAACAGATCTTGTAATCCAAACAACTGCTGACTGTAAAGAATTTTTAGAATCAACTTATCTTGGTCAGAGATTGCATGTTTCAGGTCAAGCGGCTGAAGATCCGGAGGCTCATGCATGTCCAGATCGAGGACGACAAACGGATGAATCATCGAACGGTGGAAATCAGGTGGCCTGCTGGAAACCACCACCGTCTGGCTTTCTGAAATTGAACATAGATGCCTCCATTTCAACCACTCGCAACAGATCTGCTGGTGGATGTGTGATTCGTAACAGTCAAGGACAATTTGTAATGGCTTTGGCGTTTCCCATCCCTTACACGAAGGACTCCTTCGTCGCTGAAGCCTACGCAATGATCAAAGCTTTATCTGAGGTTACATCCAGAGGATTTAGGGGATTGGAGATTGAAATAGACAACCAAACTTTGGCTTGCTGTTTACAGAGAAGAGCACCGACTGAAGAGATCTCAGAGAAGGGTCGGCTTGTGAATGAGCTTCTCCGGAAGCTTCAAGACTCCTTTATAGCTAGGGTTCGGTGGTGTAATAGGGCACAAAACGGGCTGGCCCACTCATTTGCTTATTTGGGCTTAGAATGTGATGTAACTCAGTTCTGGGCTATTATTTGCCCCAACAGCTTGTACCATTTATGGGCCTATAACTATGCCCAATATTAAATAAAGTACATGCCTTGTTTCAAAAAAAAAAAAACATATGTTTTATCATATAAATTTATAAAAAGAGTTTTACTAATAAAAAAATAAAATTTGTTTTCGTAAGAACTTAGACAATTTGACAATTGTGTGTTTTTATTTCAAGATTTTTCCTTATGAAAATAAATGTGTTGTTTATAATTTATTATTTAAACTTTTAATAATTAAAGTTACATTTTCTTTAATACTCATATAAATTTTGAATATTATACTCTTTTCTAAATAACTATTCGTAAATGGTTTTTTTTATAAATATATTAATAAATAGTTTAAATCTTACTTTTAATTATTTTAGTCTTATTTATTCTTCTTTATTATCATAACTCTATAACTTAATATTTATTTCTAATATTGTACTTTGGGGTAAAATTAAATTGGGAACTTGTCGGGAAAATATTATTTGCATTTGCATATAAGGCATACTTGCATTTGTTTAGATTGGTCGTGTATTAATGTTAGGATTATTCAACTATTGTAGGGTTCGTAGACGATCAGTTCATTGAGAACCCGTACGACGAGTACTAGTTTTCGCGCTTGCTTGTGTGTTTGGAGCTTTCTTTAATCCAAGTAAGTTATATGCTCGACTCTTCTACCATCAAAATGAGTTTCCAAGATGTGTTATGTGCCGAATTTGTTACTGTTTTGATTATCGTACTATCCATTTGTTGAAACTCTGAAAATCATGTCTACTTTGGCACAAAGTGTGAAACTGAAATCTCTCTCTTGAAAACATGAGTTATGTTTTTCTTAGAACTGATTAGCACTTTAATCCTTGCTTTCCTTATTGGTTTTGAATACCTGGTCTGGATCGAGAATCACCTTCTTTCAAGGAATACTCATAAGACACTAAGTAACGTAAAGTGGAAGATAACTTGTACGAGATGTTCTTTAGTTCACTTCGGTGATTATATTGTTGAAGATCATACGTTCTGGTCAAGAGATTTTGGGAGCCAAACTCTGGCGTACCCTTGGTACCCATAGTCTTACACTACCATGAGGAGTTGGGGGTTCCTACTTGTACTACTCTAGCGGAGTTGCTAACCTCTAGGGGGTGTCGACACTTAAGGTCTTGTAGGTCAGTATTGCGTCGGGAAGGTCATATTTAGAGGGGCTTTCACAACTGCCGGGTTGAAGTAGGGTTTGTTAGACCCACGAAGTAACCCTGAGTTATTTATGTCCGAGGCAGGCGGGAACTCTGCATTCGCTCGTACAATGTTTAATTTCTGGGGCTCATGGGGCAGTAGAGCTAGCTGCTCCCGTGGCACGTGGCCAGGTGGCCGCCAGAAAAGTTTTGAAGGAGGACTTTAATAAGAAAGATTAAGCTGGAATGTCATATCCAAGTTTATCCCTTTACCGTTCTTGTTTGCCTTTGTGATCTCACTTTAAAGCTTTAATAATCCTTTCCTTTACTTTTTTTTCCTTTACTTATTCTTGAATTATGTGCCCAATCATCTGTTTACATGTTGAGGTATTTCTTACTCAGTTTAAGCTGACTTTTAGAAAAACTGTGGTCGGCTTTTGCTATTTGAAAACCCACAGGTTAACACCGCTGCAGACTCTGGGGGAACGAATCACTAGCTTGGATCAAGGAATCACTTTAGCTCTCACGGAATAAATCACTAGTTTCTTGTTTTTGTTTCTTTTCAAACAATTTGGTTTGTTTTCAAGTTTCCATGTTAAGGACCGCGTTTGGTCATTTCCTCTATTGTAATAAATTTGATTTTGAATTAAATTTGAAGTTTTGTTCTTCAAGGTTTGGTACGACGCCGACGTTCTACTCCGTTCACAATGAGGTAAAACTCCTCGTGCGGGGGACATCTTAGCGGTTTGGACTAAGCCTGAAAATCGCGGGGTGTTGCACAAACAATTTGTTTTTTGTTCTCGTGGGCCCCACATCCCAAACCCTCGGACTCGGCATTTTGTTGTTCTTCTTCATCTTGATCTTCTTCATTTATTCTCAACTTATTACAGCAGCAGTCTTTTTCTCATCAGATCTACCAATTGGGCAGAGCAGGTGAGAGAGAATATTCAGACAACCACCACCATCACAATCTCCTCTCCTCTCTCCATAACCCACAGGAGAGAGGAGAAACCAACACCCACCAAAGTCACATTCTTTTTCTCTATATCTCCTCCTAGATCTGATTCTTTATATTATAAAATTATGGGTCTCCAAGATAATGGGAATGGCGATAAGACCAGCTACAAGAGGATGATGGTGGACTCTGATTCTTTCATGGAACAAGACGACACTGCTCTCGTTGGTTCCCATAAACCAGAAAAGACCAACAAGAACAACAACACCAAAAGATACGTCTTGGGTTGTGCCATTTTCGCCTCTCTCAATTCTGTGCTTCTTGGATATGGTAATTGCCCTTGTTACTATTCAAGATTGTTCCTTTCAATTGTTAGGTTTCTGGGTTTTGGATCTCCAATTTGAAAAAATCAGAAAAGAACAATCTTTTTGTATATGTGTGTTGGGAATGATCAATGTGTTAGACTTAGGGTCTGGGTCTTCTTAATCTTGGCTAAAAGATGCATCTTTTTTCTTTTGTCCTTCTTTGATTTATAGAATGTGTTGAACATTCTAAAAATGAAAACAATGGTGGAAGAATACATTTTATTGAATTGTTGACAATTCAATCAATGGAAGGTACAATAGGCTATAGAGATTGGGGACACAGTTAAAACTAACATTGAAGTTAATATATTTACGAGAACTAAAGTAGTATGGCACTTGAGTTATGTTGGAACTAAGTCTCTAACATCAGTATAATAAGATAAAAGGTGCACTTTGAAGGTAATATCTACTAAGTAATGCTGAGAGCTTTCAAATATATTGATTTTCTTATGTTCATTGTGATTGAGAAGTCAGAGAATGGTTGTGAAAAAATAGAGACAATCGGGTCGGTTTCATTCAAGTTAAGAAGAACGAATATGGGCATGTAAGATAGATGACTAATGCATGAACTCATCTCCTCAGTTTAGTCGGATGCTTTTCTTAGATAATATAGAAGTACTGGTTATGACTTGCAATTCTACATCCAACTACCGTTCTCGTGGCAGGACTTGGCTTTATCACATGGCATTTTCACAACCGCTTGCCACAGTTCGTTTCCTAACATTAAATTTCACCAGCAAACATAATTAACATTCAAATTGACGAAGGAAAACCTTCATACTATGTTTGAGAGGTTGAGGTTTGGTTTCCCTCATAAACATAAAAAGGAAGTGAGAAATAGAAGATTATTTCCTAAACTATGGCCAAGGCTGGGTTGGTTGATGGAGACACCAAGTTCCTTCGTCATCTTAGCTTCTTCTTCAACTTCGGATTGGTTCAACCACAGTCGTGGGATAAGGTGTAATCATCCAATGTCCTGGCAGGTTGAGACATAGCAAGTGGTTACAAAGTGTAATCATCTTCTCTCTTTAGTCGAATGCTCTTCTTTGATAATAAGTACTGGTTATGACTTCTGCATGAGATTCAATATCCCTCCTAAACAAAAGGAAGTGAGAACTAGACGAGTTATCTATCAAAGAAATTACTAAACCGTGGCTAAGGCTGGGCTGGTAGTTGGAGAAAAAAGGTTGCTTCATCAGCTGACTCCAACTTCAGATTGGCTTATCTACAGTCCATCAGGTCGAGTATAGTCATCTTAATTTGGGAATAATTCGCTAACCCAATGATATAATTTTGTAAACTTTTGTAGGATCCGGAATTTTTTAACTTCCATATCTTTTCTGGACTCTGAAACTTTAAGGATTCTAATGCAATGACCTTAGCGGTACTTAAAATTAAGCTCAGCTCGGGTAATCAACTTTTTTGGTGGGGAAACAAGAGCTTCCCGAATTAGAGGTAGCTAAACTAAAACAAAAGGGTTCATGGGAACCCAGGACCCGACTGTTCCCCTCCCCCATCTTACATTGGGAGATAGGCACGTTACCTTAATAAAAAAAAAGTTGTAGTATGTATGTAGGAGCCGACTTTTTATTGGGTACAAGTATATCCCCAAAATCAAATATCAATGCAGTATGCTGCTAGTCGCGGCCTCTTTATGTAAATGAATCTACATGAATGCTTTGGGGGGGGGGGGGGGGGGGGGGAAACAAGATTTTTAAGTGCCCAACAAATGTATAATTGTCTGAACTGTCACAATGATCATGCATTGGACTTATCTGATTAACAACCATTGCCTCAAACAATTATGCAACAGTACATTTCCTGGTGGAGAAGCAACATAAGGATGATCTGTCTGATTTTACCTGTAAGCAGAAAAGAGTACGGCAAATGGGTTGGAACCAAAGGCTTGTTCTGTTGCAGGAACTACATGAATTGTGAAAGTTCACTTACTTCTCGTGGATCACTTCATAGAAATGGTTACTAAATTCTCGCAATCTTCAAATTTGCAGATGTTGGTGTTATGAGTGGGGCAGTTATATTCATCAGGGAAGACCTCCACATATCCGAGGTTCAAGAAGAGGTCCTTATCGGAATCCTAAGCATAATATCACTAATAGGTAGTTTAGCCGGCGGCAAGACCTCCGATGCCATTGGTAGAAAATGGACAATCGCGTTGGCGGCCGTCGTGTTCCAGACAGGAGCAGGTATAATGGCGGTCGCACCTTCTTTCACCGTACTCATGATAGGCAGACTACTTGCTGGTATTGGGATAGGATTCGGCGTTATGGTCGCACCGGTATACATCGTCGAGATATCACCTACTGTCTCAAGAGGATCGTTGACTTCATTCCCCGAAATCTTCACAAACGTTGGTATCCTCCTCGGATACATCTCGAACTACGTGTTTTCCGGACTTCCTGCTCATATAAGCTGGCGGGTGATGCTTGGTGTTGGTATCCTCCCCTCAGTTTTTATTGGGTGTGCTTTGTGCGTCATCCCCGAGTCTCCGCGTTGGTTGGTGATGAAAAACCGGATCGATGAAGCGAGAATGGTGCTTTCAAACACCAACGAAAACGCGACCGAAGTAGAAGATAGATTAGCAGAGATACAGCAAGCTGCCACCTGTCATGGGAATTCTGACACGGTGTGGCAAGAGCTCTTGAGCCCTTCGCCGGGTGTCTTGCGGATGCTAATCGCTGGTTGTGGGATCCAGTGCTTCCAACAGATCACCGGCATTGATGCAACAGTGTATTACAGCCCTCAGATCTTTAAAGACGCCGGACTCAAGAGTAGCTCGCAGCAATTAGCTGCAACAGTTGGTGTTGGTTTTACCAAAACTGTCTTCATCTTGGCGGCAATATTTCTAATCGACAAGGTAGGGAGGAAGCCATTGCTCTATGTTAGCACGATTGGGATGACTGTGTCTCTGTTTGGACTTGGGATTACGCTATCCCTACTCGGGAATAGCCGTCTTGGGATTATATTTGCGATTTTATCAGTGTGTGGGAATGTTGCTTTCTTCTCGATCGGGTTGGGCCCCATTTGCTGGGTTTTGTCTTCTGAGATCTTCCCTCTCAGACTAAGGGCTCAGGCGTCGGCGCTTGGGGCTGTTGGGAGTAGGGTCAGCAGTGGCGTCATCACTATGTCGTTTCTCTCTGTCTCCAACGCGATTTCAGTTTCCGGAACATTCTTTGTGTTTGCTGCTATTTCGGCTCTTGCTGTTGTTTTTGTCTACAAGTGTGTGCCTGAAACAAAAGGGAAGTCTTTAGAGCAGATAGAAATGCTCTTTGAGGGTGAGAGGGGTTTGCAGGGAGGGGAATTGGAGCTTGGAGACGCTGAACGCTTAGTGCAGAGGCAATGACATTGATCCGGTACTCCTTGATTCACACATAAATATATATATTTTAACAGTTACTATATTTATTTGTAAATTTTATTGCTTTCGATATTCATCTCATATGGAGGATATAGCTTAAACCGTGTGGCTTTCATCAATAGGATTATAGTTATACTAATATCTATTCATGTTGTTCTCTTCTATGTGTATCGAGGCTGAGACATCCTGATTCCTATTAAGAGAAATTATATCAATTTGATTGATATGTTAGACACTCTCTTCGATATTTGTGATTTTTGTGTCTGGGTTCCAGAATTCAGTTTGAAGTTTGATTGAGATCGTCATGATTTTAGCATGGTGAGATTCCGAAGCATGCTTTGTGATTTTTGTGCATGCTTTCTAGCTGCTGGTTTGTTTGATGAAACTGTGACGAAATCGCCTTTTTTAAACCTGAAGTCAGTACACATGGAATATAAAACCGGAAGTTAACAAATTGATCCTCAAAGTTCATCCCAAAACCTTTCATGCAACTGAAGATGAACCCGAAATTTCAGCATTTACAGAAACAATAGTTTATGAATAGGAAGACCTCCGATAGCGAAAGCGAAAGCTAACATTTTATGAAATGTCTTCATAAAATGTCTTCATCGGCTTGCACAGAAAACCTATTTAGAAGTTTCACATTTTTTTTTAATTTATGTATTTATTATCATCATTATTATTAAGGGTAAAAGTATAAAAGACACTTTCACCCCCTCATGTTTGAAACAAAGACACTTTCACCACTTTCAGTTTGGTAAAGCACACATTCACCCCTTCAGGGTACCAAACTTCAGGACACTTGCACCCCTTGATTGTGTTATTTCGTACTCTAAGAGGGCAAATTTGTTCCCGAAACTACTATCAGTGACGGAACCCCACCCACTGACCTACTGTGTCACAATTAGGGAGTATCACAATTCACAATTAGAGAGTGTATTCCTGAAATTTGCATCATTGAAAGGGTGAGAGTGTCCTTTTCCACAGTAGAAGGGGGTGAAAGTGTCTTTTACCCTTACTATTATTTTAGGAAAAATCTTGGGTAAAAGACACTTCCACCACTTGAGATCTGATGCAAAGATACTTACACTCCTTCCTGTTTGGGAAATGACACGTTCACCCCTCTTGTGTTCCAAACTTCAGGACACTTACACCTCGGACTGTGTTATATCGTACTCTAAGAGAGCGAATTTATCACCGAAACTACTATAGTGACGAACAACTGCCCATACTAACCATGTCACAACGAGGGAGTGTAAATATACTGAAACAGAAGGGGTGACAAACAGAAGGGGTGAAAGTGTCATTTCCCAAACAGGAAGGGGTGAAGTGTCTTTGCATCAAACCTGAGGAGGTGAAAGTGTCTTTACCCAAAATCTTTTCTTGGAACTAAAAAAGACAGTAAGGTACCAAACTTACCTAGCAGAGTCGATGGAGTACACATAATTAGGTTACAAGCATTCATTAATCAGACATATAAAGGCCCAAGGAAAGCAACCACATGTGGTCCTTCTTTGAACCATAAGCAAATGTGCCATCAGGATAACATGACCATGTGCTCCCGAATACAGTTACAAATTTCATCACCAACCAAATGTTTTTCATGGTAACCATGTATCCAAATATACCTCAATATGCTGCCTTGAACTGTTCATCTGTAGCGCAAGGTTTCTGGAAAATATATTGTGGCAAAAAAGCACAAAACAGGACTCAAAATTTTAGCTCTTCAACGTTTAATATATCTGAAGTAGGAAGTTTCATAATCGTACATCATTTTCCCAAACAAGACATGCATGATTCATTTTACTCTTAAAGTGGTAGCCCTTGAATCTATATTTACCAGTATTAATTGATCTCATGGAAGGCACCTTGTAATGGTCCCAGCCGGTAGAAATCCTCATTTATTTTGAGCGTGTTGATAAGAAAGCTACTACTAACTGCCCTACCCATTTGAAAACCAGTAGATATACTGGTAACAAGCTTACAGTTCCACAGTAGAATATTCACAGTCATCAGTTTCAACCCTCCAGGTGATCTTTTTTTGGCAAGTTCATAACTTCTTGAAAAGAATGACAGAAATTACTGAAGGTTAAAACTGTTACGCTTTAGGGTGATAAATCTCATGTTGTTGAGCAAATGGTTCATGTATGAACTAATCCATGATTCAGTTGAAGTAGTTTAATCATGAAATAGGGATGCCATGAACTTAAGATATCTCATGAGATTCACATGCGAATCATCAAAAATAACCACAAACAAGCGTTGAAGCTCGATTCATGTCCAGTTGGGCATACAGCTATGTTTCTCTGGAATCAGCAACTAGAAAATAAGTACTAGTAGCTTATATTTTACTCCAAAGCTCATTTTGCATTTCTCACATGAGTTTTGACTTTGAACCTGTCTTAAACTTAAATGGTCCATAAAAAACAAAATTTGTGGAGTAATCAAGAGTAATAGCATCATCTACTCGTATACGAAGCAGATGAGAAAAACCTTGTGTATGACACCCACTTGGTACCGTAAAGATGCTGACTTTGATGCTTGAACCTTCCATTGTACTAAATGACAATGTAATAGTTATCAAATGATAGGACAATGTGCCAATTCTGTAGAAGTAATCATTCTTCATGTTATTTCTCTAACTCAGATCATACAACAGAAGATGACAACAACTCCAAAAAAAGAAGAGAAAATGAGAAAACCTCTATCAACTTGAAAAAAAGAAGAGATAATGAGAAATACTCTATCAACTTGAAAAAAAAAGAAGAGAAAATGAGTAAAATTTCTATCTTTAGTGCATTCTTGCTTGAAAAAAAAGTGTGAATGTGAAGAGCTATCTATAAACAGTTTCATGATCATGATGAACTTATCATCTTCAAATTACTTACAACTTGAGCCGAAGAATTGCAGAAAATACAACAACCCAACTTCAGATGATGTATAATGCTTCCATCTTCAATCGCGATGTTCCTGCTCTGCTTATTCCATAAATGCACCGCATAGCTCTGGTTTTGTATGAGGTTGAGCTTCTTGTGGAGCCATTTGAAATGGGTCTCATTCCTTGGCCCACGGAAATATCCCCCAATTCGGCTCCAATCCACCGGATAAAACGCCATCGGATTAAGAACCCTAAATTCAAAACCTGGTCTTCCTCTAACCCTTTTAACAACCCTTGAGACCAGGTAAGGTCCATTGTGACCCCATTTGTTGCCATTGAATGTGAGTGCGAATTCTTCAATGAACTTGTAGAGTAGAGGGTGACCTTTATCAAACACCATCACTGCATTGTTCAATCTGCTCCACTGTCCTGTTTCAAGATTTATCGTTTGTGCTCCAATCGTGTTCTTCAAATGTGCGAAACTCTTCAAGATTATAACATCAGTGTCAATGTAAACCCCTCCAAATTTGTATAACAGTGCAAGTCTAAGCAAGTTTGAGAGGTTTTGGCCTAATGAGACTTCCCCTGGATCAACACTACCTTTGCGCAACCGGTTGAACCAAGATTCTGCCACTGTGTGCTTGAACAAGTAATCAAAATCCGGCGAAATCGCGATTACGCGAAACCCATTTGCCAGAAACGGATTTAGAATCTGGGTTCCTCTTGTTGAATCCAACGAATTCGACACGATGATCAAACATCCATCTGGGTGTGATTTGAACAGGCTCTCCACAGTGAACAACTCCCTGCCACCAAATGACTCCAAACTCGAAATCCAAGTCATGAAAAATCGGATCTTGCAGGAATTCAAACCCAAAAACTTCTTCACTCGGGTGGAGAACTTTTCTGATTGAACATTCTTGAACAGGGGACTATCAAACAGGGGAATCTTGAAAATGGGCTTGCGTTTCCGCCTTCTCTGGGGAATGAAAACCACGGATTTTGCTCTTGGGAACACTAAATTCTGCGTTTTCTGGACAATGTGGAAGTGGGTTTTTGAAATGGAAGGCGGGTCTTGTTCCTTAAGAGCAAATATCACACCAGAAGAGAGGTGATTTGAAGTAGTAGTAGTTTTAGTAGTAGTAGACAGTTTTCTTGATTCTCCGGCGAACTTTTCCGGCAAGAAACTGGCGGCTCCCGGTGGCGGTTTCAGCGGGAGAGGGAGCTGTAAGCAGAATATAGAGGCGCCATTGTACGAAACTAGGAGGAGGAAGAGAAGAGAGAGGAGAGCGAGGAGTGATCGCCGCCGGCTCTGCAACCGGAGAAAATGGCGGCGGAGATGGTAGTTTTGGGACTTACTGCAGCTATCTTTGTTTGTTGTTTCCATGAATGTTTCTCTGTTGTTGTCTGTAGTGTGCAAATTGAGGTTGTTTTGTTTCATTCATGGTTTGAGAAAAACAGTTTTGGAGAGAATAAGAAGGTGGGAGAGCATATTAATGGCGGTTGTGGCCACCGGAAAAAGTGGGGTTTTGTTTTTGTTGTCAACTGTAATTGGACAAGATGAGTTTATATATGCACACACAGAAAACTAGGAAACATGAATTTGATAAAATTGAGGTGTTTAGTTTGAATTAATTGTTGTTTAAGGTTTCTTCCTAAAATAATAGACATTTCTTGATTAATGTGACTCTTTTTTTAATTTTTTTAAAGTGAAGAACAATTCTAGTAGTTGTTAAGATGAAGTGGAGAACATTTGAATGAAACAATTAAATAAAATGATATTATGCACTAAACTTATTCTATTAGGATTAATTTTTTGAATTCATAATCATGCGTCGCCATGTCGTGTTCATATAATTGATGATGCTACTCCGAAGCATTTCCATTTTTCTTTAAACGTGGTTTACAAAAAGGTTATAGTACACGAAATTTGGAAATATGCGAATTTCACTAAATCGCTCATACGTGTATTTAACTTATTATAGGGTTTGAGGAGTCGATATTATTTGTAACTACTACGATAATCAAAGATTTAGGCTCCGACTAAACATGAAAAAAGTCAATGAGGCATACAATGTCTAAAGCATATGCATTTAGATTATCTCAAGGGATATATTTGCTGTGAAATATTTATTATATATATGAATTTGGTGCCCATTTTTAATATTGTGTTTTGATGATGAGTTGGTTTCAGGAACATGAAGCAGTGTGCGAAAAGAAAATATTATTTCCTCTAAGAGCATCTCCAACCCATTGCTTTTTCCCCCTCCCCTCACCTCCCCCTCCTCTTCCCCCTCCCCTCACGGGCCCACCATTTTCCCCTCACCCTCCCCCTCCCCTTCCACCAAACTACTAATCGTCTCCAACCCATTTCTTTCCCCCACCCAAAAAATAATTTTGTAATATATATTTAATGATTTAAAAATGAATTATTAATACCAAAAAAAGTAAATGCAAAATTGTTTACCAATACACACACACACACATACACAAAAAAGATGTTAATAATAATAATAATAATAATAATAATAATAATAATAATTAAAAATAATATTAACAAACAAAACTAGTATTCAAAAAAATAACGATTACAAGTACGAAAAAATCGTTATTACAAAAAATAAAATTAAACACTAATACAAAAATGCAAGGAGTAGAGCGATAAAACACACAAATTGAAATAAACCAACCTAACAACGATTACATAAAATAATTCTTTCGTTAGTTAAAAGGATTGAATTCTTGTTCAGACACATTGGACGAACTTTCATAAGCACTTCCAAATAAGCTTTTCCGAATCTGTTTTTCGTAAATATACTTTCCAACAATAGTGAATACATTATTAATTTCATTAAATAATACAAAATAAAATTTATTAATCATAATAATAAAATACATAATATAATCATAAAATATTAGTATATGTAATTAAAATTATCAAATATTCAATTAATTAATCATTCCATGTAGGGAGAGGGGGAGGGGATGTCCATGGGGAAATCTCCCCTAACCATCCCTCACTCAAGGCAAAATTTATCCCCATAGCATCCCCTCCCCTTCCCCCTCCCCACATGGGGTTGGACATGAACCGTATTTTTATACGATTTTCCCCTTCCCCCTCCCCCTCCCCTCATGGGGTTGGAGATGAACCGTATTTTTATACGATTATTATTATTAACATCTTTTTTGTGTGTATGTGTGTGTGTGTGTGTATTGGTAAACAATTTTGCATTTACTTTTTTTGGTATTAATAATTCATTTTTAAATCATTAAATATATATTACAAAATTATTTTTTGGGTGGGGGAAAAAAATGGGTTGGAGACGATTAGTAGATTTGGTGGAAGGGGAGGGGGAGGGTGAGGGGGAAAATGGTGGGCCCGTGAGGGGAGGGGGAGGGGGAGGGGGAGGTGAGGGGAGGGGGAAACAGCAATGGGTTGGAGATGCTTTTAATTTGATAAGAACCAAAAAGAAAAGGAAAAGTTCAATTATTTCCTTGGTCAACCAATGTCTTTTTTGTTGTTTTTTTATGAACGTCAACCAATGTCTTTCAAATTGCCCGTGTTTGGAGCATGGTACAAGCCTTCCCAAATGCTATACAAAATAGAAATAAGAGCCCGGTAGTATCCGAACCATATTTGCAAAATCACTCTTAACTTTGATCTCGTCATATACATTTAAATTGGAAAAAATAAACCATTCTAAAATCACTCTTAACTTTGATCTCGTCATATACATTTAAATTGGAAAAAAGAAACCATTCTAAATGAAACAGCATTTGATGACGCAACTTACTCAAAGATTAAGTCGGAATCTTTGATCCAGTTGATTATTTCGGGTTCAGAATCCATCCAGGTAATAGTTATACCAGCATTTCAGGCTGGTTACTGGCAGCTTCCAAGCAAATTACTCGAGGATAAGTTTTGTTCAGATCATCGTCAGAGAGAGAGAGAGTTATTATTACTATCAACAGCACACAAAAGAGAGATTATATTTTTTCCTATGACATATGACTCGTGTCATTGTGTATACAAGCATCATTATCAGCCAACACCAAATATGGTGTAACAACTCTCTCCTACAAGATTCTTACTATAGAGAGGCTGGGAAGAATATAATGTAAAGAGGAAAAACACAAACAATGAGCTCTCTCCTAGCTAAAAGCTCTCGTCTTCAACCCTAGGCTTTTGATGTTCAACAAATCCATGTCCCAAGGCTTTTGATGTTCTCTGGGAAAAGGTTGAATCAACAAATCCACCGTAGTCCTCTCTACTGGAGCGAGGGTTTTGAGCCTGTACAAGTTCTCCGCTGCCCTTCTTTTAGGACATCCTACATGACTCTATCACTTCAAGCACCGTCGTGTGAGTCTCCGCGGAGATCATGTTCAGAGTCAAATGAAATTCCTGCCACAAATTGTAAAAAAAACATTTCACAAGCGCAATAAAAAAACCCATTGAAGAAACATCAATGCACATATCGATTACATACCACAAATCTCTCCAGCACAGGTACCAGGACCTTCAGGCTGTGATCGGGGAGATATTCAGCAATTGCATCTCGCGTTCTTTTGCTGTAAGACACGCCAAGAAGATTATAGATTCTCTAGAAGGAACAAATTCTTAACCGTTCTTTTAAATAAGAAAAAACTTGTAATACATTTCATGAATATAAAGATTTGACATGAAGTGTACTACTACTAACCTTTCAGTTGAAAGGAATGCAAGAAGCAAGGCTGAATAAGCTTCCACAATCATTTTCTCGGCTTCTTTCTCTCCTTGCAACAAGGCTGCCTCATCGTCCTATACCATAAAAGACAATTTTACGCCTCCAGGTGTAACATGATGCGTCAAAAAAGAACAAATTCCTAGAGGGCTTTAATTTGGATTCAAAGCGATCGTATATACACTAGTGTAAGTTATAGTAATAACAATTGAGCGAAAAAGAGGTACTATGCATGGAATAAGTTCCAATACGTAGGCTTTAAAATAATGTGTATTCAGGAGTTATTTGAAACCCAATACTCGGTTGTGAAGCATTTGTTGGGGGCTGAAATCCTAAAGCTAATAAAATCCAAATCCATTCTCGAGTTCCTTGTAATCCAAACGGAGCCATAGATTCCAAGAGCACCCTAACGGGGTTTACTCTTGGAGGACTATATACTTAGTTCTTCAGCTTTGTTTTTGAAAAATAAAAAGATAAGTGATGCTTACCCAGCTCAGGACCTTTCCTTCTTCGGCTGCCTCACCTGCTCCCTGGTTGGCCAAAAATATTGAACATAGCAAAGAAATTATATCTCTATGTTCTTCCCCTTCTGCCCCTTTCACACTTTGTAAAGGAACACTAGCTCTTGCAAGTCGGGATCTGCAGAAAATCATTCAACAATTCTTTAGCGTTTACGTATTACATATTTACATCCGACTAAAACAGCTAGTTCAGCGCCACAACCCATAGTAACTTCCCAAATTCGGCACACTTGTTTCAAAACTATGACTCTATTTTCTGGTATAAAAGGATCGCTCTTTTTTTCTGACCTTGAGGCTGTGTAGGAAAACCTGATTTAACAGGGATGACGAATGAAGACTAGAAAAATGCACTTCATAACATGAGAAATGAAGTAACTTGACAAATCTGATAATAGATACTATATTAACAGAATTTGGTCTTTAAAACTAATAAAAAGAATCTCAATTAATTTTATGATGCATATACAATCAAAATATCTACTTTTTCACGGCCAACTAGGGCGGCACAAGTAAAGGTTTTGGGAACACATTAAAATGGAAGGCACTACAAAATTAAGGAGATTTGTGATTATACACAATACAGGGGAGAGATTTATAATCATTAGGTTAACCGACATGTAGAGGAAACAATCCAGAAACCAGAGATTATAATACCTGTTCTGACCATCTTTCTCCACAAGGTTGACAAGCAATCCCAAAATAGCAACCAAAAGATCTAATTCTTGATCGGAAAGATTCTTGTCATTCAGAAGGTCAACCTCAAGAATAGACGAACTGAATGAAGGGAAGTGGCCAGCAATCAGCGAAGACAAAATTTCTAGGCCCCCGCATGCCGCAATTTGCCGACAACCGACAGGGTTGTCGTTTGTTAAGTTCATTAGGGCCTGCCATACAAATATAATATCAAGTTCAAGAACTCAAAAGCTTCGTGGTATCAAAGAACTTCCAACTGCTGATGCAACAAAAAAATATCAGAACTCAATCAAAGTAACACACTAAATGTAGAGAACTCACTCACAAAAAATGCTAGAAAGGGAGATAACTCAGTCAAAGTAACACACGTATTTTGTCAGCAAATGAGAGCTATCTATTGGTATAAATGCAAAGATATAGATAGCGGTGGGTTCAATTGAAACTCGATAGGCAGCATGTAAAAGTTGCTAAGAGTAAAACTGCAATCATCAAAAGAATTACAGGCCCACAAGCAAAGCTTCACTCACAAAGTACTTGAAGATGATAAATAAATGTTTGTGAAAAGAAATTTTCAGTAAAAATCCAGATTACTTGGGTACCTTAACAGCAGTAAGAAGACATTCAGCAAGAAGACTGGAAGTCTCCTCATCTAAAGAACGCGTCACGTCAGCTACATGATTTTCTGGGTTACATGATCCTTGTTGACTCAACGTTGGTTGAGATTGACATCCTTCATCAATATCAAGATCAATAGTCAATGCATCGATATTTATAGTTTCACGAGCTCTTGGTCTTCCTGACAGTACATCCCACTTAGAGGGTTCAAATTCATCCTCATGAAAAGCAAAGGGATCTTGACTGTCTTCTGTAAGATCTACTGTATCCTCAGCTACATAACCTCTCTTTCCAAGGCCAGAAGTCGTCCTAGAAGCACTAATATTTGTTCCACAAGAAATTCTAGATGTTCCACTGCATGATTCTGAAGTAGAAGAGTTAACTCTCCTCTTCGAAAAATTCAATTTAACCGCATGTGAACTAGTAGTTTCAGGGGTTGATTTAGAGATCCCTGAGACACTACCAGTCAACCATTGACTGTTCCGTGATATGCTGAAGCTCTTTTGAGAAGACGTCCCCTCTCTGCTTGAGTACTCTGTAGAACTGATGGATATAATGTCATCACGTTCCACTGTAGATTAAGACAAAGACAACCCAGAAAGCTAATTCAGTGTATATTGTACAACAGCAAAACAACATATTTAGCTTAAAAACCATATTTCAGATATCCTTTAAATAACTAAAGAGGTATTCAGATAAATAAACACTATGATAGGTTGGTTGCATAGTCAAATAGGTTGTTCTGTATGATAACTGTAGCAGATCATTGCTGGGTGCAGAGGTCCCTTTCTCCTCGTTATAAAAATATGGAGTTTTCTTAATCAGTATATGTGGTCACTCTTCAGTAAAATAACATGTGATGGAATACCATAATTCTTTAGAAGTTCGATTCTTAAAACTCCTTCATTCTGTATGTTACAGTAAACATCATATCAGAACCAGCAAACTTTACAAACGATCAAGCTTCGTCATACTTCCCCTCCTAGAGTTCTAAAAGATTTCTCTGACTAAATTGTCTAGGGGATACATCATAATTACCTATACGGTCTGCCAACAAAGCAGTTCCATTGGCAGGGTCAGTTCCAGCAGAAAGATCGCATACTTCTTCACCCGAATTGCATGGCGAACTTTTATATGACAAAAAAATACCTGGACAAGTAAAGTTGTGAATACATCAGAATAAAAATGCATTAATCATACGTCATATGTCTACGCAGACTTGAGAATATGGCAAATGAATCAAAAACAAAAGAAAGAGAAAGAAAGAAAGCAGAATATGTAAAGATACCTGATAGAATCTTAATGAGACTTAAAATGAGACTTGTGAAAGATCGAGGAGATCCCTGATGGTTGCGGGTCCCTTCCATTTCCAGCAAATGACACTGCAATGAAAAAATATATATAAGTGGGCCGACATTGCATGTATGGAAAGCAGATGGCGTCATCACTACTTAATCTCTATCAGTTCACATGTTGGTTTCTTTTCTCTCTTATCGGCATTGATTCTTGAAAGGGGTTGCATGCAGTTACCTGATTGTCATTGCTAAGAAATGTCGCATTTTCCATGACCTTCAAACACTTAAGAATCAACAGAAGACTTTCAACACCCATCTTATCTTTGGATGATACTTCACTTTGCTCTAACCACCTCTGCAAAATAATCAACCTTCATAAATTTCATGAAGAAAGTATCTCAACTATTCAATTTGAAGGCAAGATCTTCTGCATATGCTTATCGCAGGATCTTTTAGGCAAGTAATGTTCGTTGCGCGACTCATACATGGTTGCGGGAAACAAAGAGCCACAAACTGGAAAATTGTACACAAGTGTAATTCATGGTCACAACAAATTTCAAGTTAGAATACCTAAGAAGTTATCATGTCCTAATCAACTTTAAATTATTCGATTATCTCTACAAGCAAGCAGCTACTACAAATAGTAACACAAAACAAATACAATTAACATACAAGTTACTACCTCCATAATGGAATGACAGTTCTGAGCGACCTCGAACACTGCATTAAGTCCTCCAAGTTCTCGTAACTTTTCCTTGAAGTTGCCACCTGTCCTCCTTACTGTGCCAGACGCGTCTGAATGAATGAAAACAGAAGTCAAAGTTTACATCAAATGTAGTTTGAGAAGAACCATGAACGCATACTCAAAATTATCAAGGATGAGAAACCAATGAGAATCATTAATAACACTAAGGATATTCCGGCTGTGTAAGAAATGACTACATTTATCTGATATTTTTCAGAGATTAGTTAGATTTACCACCACAATATTTAATATGATTTTTAAGCCCGATTTACACTGTATTCTTCACCTAACTGTCGTACACTCACTACATACATCAAAACCAAAGACAAGGAGAACTGGCCAAGCCAGAATTATGAATGCAGATCTGACCCAACATTTCCAAAAGAAAAATTATATAAATCATTCAGGTCACAAGATTCTGAAAGTGAAATATATAGGAAGTTTGGTCAATGCGAAAAATTTCCTTATGCCGTATCATAGCAGAAGCACACAAAAGAAACATATAATGCACTGTTGTAGTAAAATGAAAGACCACAAAAGTGAACGAAGTGCTCATTGCAGACCACGGCCATCGTATGTACTTCACGAAAAGCAAGTACATTTAGGAATACGGAATGATCTAGTTGATCTTGTTTTCATAGTTTCAATGTTTTCAAAGATTTTTTAACTATTGGCAAATTCACAGGTAGCAATAATAAAAATCTGGTCGCAATGAACTTCACCAATCTATTTTCACCTAAGAAAACAGAGGACAATAATACCTTCAAGCGAAATAGTAGATAAGCAAGCTTTCTCCATTGTCAACAAAGCTATCCACTTTGGGTTCAACTCTGGCTTCTTCCCGATAGCAATATCATCGCCGTCAGTAGACTTCATTTCCTTACAGCTCACTAGAATCTCATGAACTTTGAGCATGATTGCATTGGATGTGGAATCCAATCCATTACCGGAATCCTTCAAAGCATTCATGTCCTTGCGCAGGGACAAAAGCTTGCAGCTAATGCTTCTATTTTTGTTGATGTCAGAGGTGATAGGTTTCAGCAGTTTAATCAGAAAGCGGATGCATGATGGGGAATCCAAGAGGTTATCATCTTGACCCTGCGCAGTGATGTTTAGGAATATCAGTTGAGATCAGTCAAGGCAACTGACGCAAAGAAGTAAACTCAACAATTTTAAGATTGTCTTAGAAGAAAGGAGGACAAAGACTACATAATGATACAAAAAATTTCATGCTAAACTCCAAAAGTTCTCTGATTACTCTGATCACATAATATAGGATATTGAGAAAGCAATGAAATTGCTCTTTATCAAAATACAACAAAGATTATTCAGAAAAGGTTAAATTTATTTTTTACATCAATGATAGCCATAGTGGAGCTCCAATAACTTCCACCACACCAAAATACAACAAACAGAATAATATAGACCTTTAAATATATCAGCTCCTATACTCCTACTGAAGCAACAAGACGAAGAACAGAACTATATCCAAGCTCTCCTTTTTTCTCTTTGCAGGTAAAATCCAAACTCCAGCAAAAACCCCAAAGAAAACCACATGCCTTGCTAAATGCTAATCCTAAAGGCTAGCGGTCTCAAAATGAGGAAACAGATACATAGACAGTCTACAGCAATTTTAAGAAGTAAATAATGCATCTGGTGTTAACACTGCTTCAAATCCATCTACCAAAATAAAAGGCCAAATAAAGACATGTTTTCTTCAGTGTCCTGATTTCCATATGGGCCTACAAGGGAATAAAGATAAGATAAAAATATTCAAACCACTGATCAGACTAATTGGAGTGTGACTTAAACGGCAATACAAACATTTATACGTATTGGTTTGTCTTGGAGTTTGACCACAGTAGTTCATAATCCAATATATATTCAAAAGGTGGAATTTCTACTGAAAACTATGGGATGTTTGTCTGAGGTACTGGCCTTAGGGGTGGCAACAGAGAAGACTAGGAGCACTTAATACATTACCCGTCCCAGCCTGGCAGATGATCATGCCCTGATCCGAACCTACATCCATCACGGTCAGAACTTGAACTCGGATTTTCCCAAGGGTTTCATTCAGTTAAAATTCATCCCCACCCATTACTTCTTTTACTCCTGAGACGACTTGTCCAAGGAGAAGTCAGACAGAAAATTTCATAAATATATGTAACAAATTAGTTTCGTTCGGGAAATTATGTGGTATATAAATTTATAATACACAAACAGCAAAACTCCCAGAATAATTTGGTTTATCGCCAGAGTGATGGTCAGAAAAAAACTTTTGTCCTTGACCTGCTACAGGTTATGCAAATAACATATATCCCCATCCCTAATCACATACATGTAGGCAGGGAATTGGGGAGTGACTCAAAGTTTAGAATGCTAATCTGGATGAGTAGCATAAGTAAAAGAAATGTGCACACTCAATTCAATTTGGAAAATCAAGGGATTACGCCAATAGAAAATAATTGGGATATCCCACTTTAAGTATTTTGGTGAAAGCCAATGTGAGCCTCTGGATGTGACAATGAAAAAGTAGTTTACACATGTTTCTTAAACCACTTAGACCGGTTTCACTGGGAGAGAATGCAACAGAAAGAGAAACAGGGGACGTTAACCCAGGAAGTGATTCTGATTTTGGAGGATGGTGGCAATTAAGTAGTGTATGACGGTAGCGGTCTTCAGTTTGTCTCAGGTGGGAGAGAATTTTCAAAGACCCAATTGGTCTGATTTAATTGATGTGTTCTTGGCCAGCAAAGAAGACGACAATGGCTTATGCTTCTTGTTCTTTCTATCATGTACCCAATTTCAACTAGCTTGGTTTGGGTGGACATGGTCATAGAATGAGAGAGCTAGATTCGGAGAGGGGTGTTGGACAGGGAGGAGGGTCCATCTTTGCAAGGTTAGGGTTTATGGTCGTCTTGGTGGACACAGTGAGAGAGAGATGGGGAGGGAGGGAGGGAGAGAGAGAACTAGATCTGGCGGTATCATCAATGGTGGCCAGAGAGAGAGAGAGAGAGAGAGAGAGAGAGAGAGAGAGAGAGAACTAGATGTTGAAGGGGTAAAGGTTGGACAGAGGTAGTTGGTTCAACTGTGTCAACAGTGACCAGCAACAACGATGTTATCGTCATAATTGAAACCGGTTTTGTTGGCTGCCTGCCTATGGTGGTATCGTCATAATTGAAGCCGGTTTTGTTCTCTCCATCCATAATCAGTTACTCCGATCTCTTAATCTCTTAGTCTCTCCATCCATAAGAGATTGGAGTAACTGATTATGGATGAAGGCACATAACCGCATGCCTTTCTAAACAACATGAATACAAAATGGACTGTAGGCAAATCAGGCATATATTTTGAAATTTAACCTCCACTTCATTCATAGACTCAGAACTGGTCGCTGTTGGGTTTAACTAGAAGCAAAGTGGCTAATTGCCTATAAAGAAACGAGGAGGTCTGGATAATTGTGTAGCATGAAACATATGTTGGATTTTGTGGAGGGAGAGAAACGACCTTATGACGATAACAAGCCCTTATCAGTATTCTTTCAAGTCTATGGATCCAAAAGGAACAACTAGATGGTAGGTGTGGTTACAGGCTTACAACTCTTTGCATTATACAACTAATTTGATTTCCATACTACTATATGCAATACTCGACAACTGTTCACATGCAACACTAAGATAAGTCCATGTGCAAATCCCATCTTTCTGTTTGTATAATGCAAAATGAACCCTCACTAACAAGTTGATGTTGTGCTATCTAACCTACATTTGTGGCTTACTAATTCCAATCTATTAATCACAGGATCCCAAATTATAACTGCATGAAAGGCTTGTTATATAGGCAGGAACATTAATGAATTCTGCTAGAAAGTACTGGGATCCCACACGATCCCCAAATTATAACAGCATGAAAGGCTTGTTATATAAGGCAGGAACATTAATGAATTCTGCTAGAAAGTACTGGGATCCCTGCAGCTTTTTGTTGTTCAATCAGTTACTCTTACTTAGGCCTGAAGTTACTTAGTTAGGGCAACAATCAGTAGTGTCCCTATAAGTAGGACTATTGTACTATCTCTAAGGTAGTTGATTATTTTGTATTGAACCTTTTTAAGGAAAAGAACCTAGAATTCTCTTGGGTTGTAGCCCTAGAACCGAGAGTTTCTGCATATCTAACTTCAGTTTTTTCTAGCTTTCTGCAGCATAAGCTGTTATAGCTTTAGACTTCCTTCTAAGGAGTACTTTGCACCATTGTAGTATCAGATTGTGCAGAGTTGCACTCTCGTGCTACATTACAAGTTCTTCAGAATGAAGTTCTTTGTAGCGAGGACTGTCGTCAACTCATACAAGGTTTGGCATTGCTTAAAGTTGGCTTAAAAGATTTTAAAACAGATAACACTTTACAATCTTGGTTATAGGCTTATGGGTTACCAAGTGAATAAAAGGTAGCCTACGCGAACAAGATAACTGAGGCCTAGCTATTGAACAATTAGATCTTATCGCTCAACCGCATTTACCTTCAATGTTTGGAGGAAACAGAATTTTTAATCAGATGCAAGATAATAAACTTCCTTCCTACATCTCCTATAAAGCTTGACTTTAGCCTATTCCAAAAGCAGCTTCTGTCCAGAATAACTTAAAAATTTAACTACTCATTAGACATCTCATTCTGGACCCCAAAAAAAACTAAAAACTAATATAAAAATAGGAAATAAAAACGTCTGAAGCACTGCAGAGCAAGACAAAGTGATTTTTTTTATTGATCCGTGCATGTAAATCCATTTGTCAACTGATTCTAGAGACGCTAAACAAAAGAACAAATAATCAAAACTATTCATATATAGAAATAATAGAAGGTTGATAATGGACTATTTGCAACATACATCGGTAGTTAAAACGTAGAAGAGAGCAGCTGCAGCCAAATTGCTCGGGGAGTCGTCAAAGCTAAGTCCCAAAACAGCATCAATTATTGATTTTGCCATCCTGTAAGAACAAACTGTGAGACTGAGGAAAGCAGTTGAGGAAAAACAACAGCACCTTATAACTAAAACCATCAATCACATATCGAGCAAGACGCACTAATATGTTTTATGAAAAAGAGAGAACTATTTAGTCAACTTACTAAAAAGTTAAAGGTTATTATGCCAGCTGTTTTCCGTTCTGATCATGAAAGTAAGAGTGAAATAGCTAAATCTCGGGGTGCGACTGGGTATGCGGGCATTCAACTTTAAGAAGAAGAATTTGGTGTAATACAAAGCTCAGTTTCCTTCAGCGAAACCTCTAAAGGGCATAAAACCTAGCCATTGAGAACAATAATTAGCTACATGACGGATAAAGGTTTATGAGATATTCAAGAATGAAGATTCTCGGACTTCTCATATGTTATAGTGACGGGAAAAGCCTGTTTGAGAATTTCTTCACTAATTGACAGTAGGAGAGGACAGGATATGGCAGGTTTTGAATTCAACAAACTCGCTCTCTCAAGGTCCCTGTGAGAGCTGGCCCAATGGCAGTGAATTGCTGTTATTCTACCACTGCTCTATCTCTCACCTCCCAGAGCTTGTGATACTTAAACCCTTGCCCAAGTCTACGTACGGACACTTGGCACAGACCACCACTTAGTCCCAGAGCTAGTGTGGATTATGTAGCATCGTAACAAACAAAATATTTACCCAAACATATTGGTGTTGCTAAGAACACTGAGGGAGCGCTCATGCACTGATGCCTTGCAGGAAAGGCCTTGAAGTGGTTTCAGTGGGTCATTGTATTATTATGATCTGCAGCCATTAATTCTGCAGCCCGCGTCACAATCCCTCAAAGGCATAACTTAAGCACAATACACCCTTCGGTGCTGGTCATGAGTGTATTTTCACTATTCAGGAACACTTGGAGACTGTTCATCTTAATAGTATACCTTATACCCTTAGCACCTTCACAGTTTAGTGATTTGGAACTTCACAGTCTGTGCCTTTCACTCCTTCCGCTGCAATTGAGCCCATTTCCTCCAGATTTCATAATAATTGGATGATCATCCTTTTCTCCGTATAGCCAATATGATTTTTTCTTTCCTCTACACTCTACAGTGATGCCCAGGTATAGATGATCCCAAAAAGATGCCCAGGTATATGGTCTATGCACCTCACAGCCAGTCTTTTTTCTTCTGAGGTCTGACCCTCAACTCCTCCTAATTTAGTAATTTGTTCTTAATGGGTGGTTGCCTCATTAAGGGAATGACATCATACTTCCCAGCCAGTATGTCATTTGAAGTTCTGTGCCAAGAACCTGCACTGTCTATTCCAAGATTCATCTTATTTGTGCTTGGTATTGTTAGGGGAACGACGAAAGTTTCCATAATAGTAATAATCTAGCAGCATGTAAGACACCGGTTTTAGTGGAGGGAGGGAATAGACCAACTTATGGATATACCAAGCACTTATTATTCTTGATTTTGAAGGGTATAAGGTTCATTATATGGTTCATTATATGCTAAGTTTATAGTTAATGCGTCCTAATTACTCAGTAATAGTAATCTTGAAGATTTCTTGGCCACAACCCCAGAACAACAACTGATAGAGAAATTTCAAGAACATCAAAGCCATAGAAAGGACGGGACACACAGTCTACAGGATGTTCTTGAGTGGAATCTCCTACTCTTCCTATGTTCCCACTTCACCTTTGAATATCTTAAATAGCATCATCTAGTCCAAAGTCTAAAACAAGAGCATGAGTAATTAATGAACCAATTCAGAACCAAAAGATATTTTCCTATCTTATGTCTACAGCTATCAAGAACTTCTAGAACTACTTACTCTTATGAAATTTTAACAAGAAGACTACAAATCAAAAACTCAATCAAATCCTTTAAATACTTCAAAATCGCAACATACCCATGTGTCCTTAGCAGCCTCCGTTGCTGTGCCGTCCCACAAATCGACAACAAGGTCAACAAACTCGCCCTCCGAATCCGATACGGCTGCGCTTTCCTCAACCCATCCAAGGCAAAATTCACCTCATCCACATGCTCCATCATCTCCCCAAACTCCTGCGTCTCCATCAACGTCGCCGTCGCCGCCAACGACGGCCCCACCACCACCGACACCGCCGGTGATTTCCCCTTTCTCGCCTTCTTCAATTTCCGGCCAAAATTCGCCGGATCAACACGAACAGGCTCCAATTCGACTACTTCTTGAGACGAATTAGGGTTCGAATCGAAGGACCAGTGCGAGTCTTGAGAGGAGAAAGCAAAGCTGTAGATATCGTTAGGGCTTTCTTGGGAATAGGGCTCGCCGAAGCTGTCCGATTCGGCGTCGTTTAAGCTCCGGTTGCGACGACCGTAGGTTCTAACGATCATGTTGTGGATGGATTCGAATCTTGCATATAAACGGACCAAGAGTAGATCTTTAGGGTTTGGGAATTGAGATCGGGAACGGTTTGATCTTGTTGAAGAGCTTGTTGATGTTGATTATGATGATGATGATCTCTGTGGTTTGATCTCTGTGGTTTGAATTTGGGGGTGTGAGGTTTAGGTTGGGAAAGTTGAAGTTGCAGAGAGAGAGCGAGAGAGATGAGAGAGACGAAGGTTTAGGTTATGGAGATAAAATTATTATACGCAGTAATTTTGAAAAATGGAAATGTGAGATTTGAAATTGTTGAGAGTGAATTGATCGTGAGCGTTGATTTCGTATCGGGTGTAACGGTTATAACCAAAGGGTTGTACAGCGGGAGTATTTGACTCGGTCAACCAGACGATGAGCACGCTTAACATGCAATTGAAGCTAGGCTGATGAATTTATTTCAATTTGTTACATTACAATGTTTTGGTAATACCAACAGTTAAGTTGATAAATATGTTTGTTTTACGATTTCTTTAAGATTACATCTGTATTTCTGTATTTTTTTCACCAGCAACGAAATGATTAAATTGAAATGCAATAAAGTTCTTACAAGCAGGTGAGGAGAGAATTAGCCCCCGCAAATTAAACAGAAAATTACAACGACCAACGAGAACCGAACTAATAAGCCTAACAAAACTCCCTCCAAAAACATCAGTAGACCTTAATGGAGTTAAGGCTCAAAGGCCCCAATACAACCCCAGAGTAGAGAAATTGGCCCAGCGAGGTCCAAGAGCCTCCAAATTCCTCCACGAGCCCAAAACAAACGGCCCAAAAGTCCAGAAACATAATAGAAAACAGCCCACGAGCCATGTCCTGGCCCAGAACCCCATCCAAACCCTACAACGGCGGCGGAGGGACGGACGGCTGCACGGTGGTCTCCAATCTGGACTCGGGAAGAAAATCGTGACCCCGAGAGGCGGCAAAGCGGCAGCAGCCCACCTAAACCAAGTGGAGGGACATTTTCGTCGCCCAAAGGTCGGGTAATAGAGGGGGCTTATGATAGTATCGGTGTGCGGTGAGGGACTGATCTGGAGGGGCTCGTCTGAGCCGGTGGTCCTGCCTATTCGAGGGGAAGGGGGAAGGAGCAGCCCCACAACTGGGGGGGATAGCTACCAGTAGCACGATTTATAACCCGAAAGGAAGGGGAAGGGGGCGAGTACTGGAGATAATCCACAGTGGGTCCAGAGCCTCATTGGTACTGACGGGGACGGAGGCAGCAGCGACGGCAAGATAGGAGAGCGTGGCAACAGCGGCAGACGCGCGGAGAAGGGCACGGGATCTCAGACCCACGGCTCCGGCGGCAAGGCGGCGGCATCAGGCCGGAGAAAAGGGGGAAAGGAGGATGGGGTAATTTGAAAACCATACCAGAGTCCCCGAGAAGGGAAACCCGACTTCGGTCCGGCGTTTTAGCCGCTGACTGATAACTCTCTTTTAGGAGCTAGTAATATACTTCCATATTACTTTTATTAGGCTTATTTCACATGATTTATATGCTATATTTTCACAAATATGTGAATTTGACAGATTTATAAGCCTAAGAGTCAAAAGTTGTGTTTCTAGCTTATTTGTGCATGATTTCTCTCATATTTGCGATGAATTGCACGTGTAGTATTTTGTTGTGTTTCTCAGGTAAAATAGATAAAATGGAGTTTATGAGATGCTTGGATATGCTTGGTATGGAGCTAGATGAAGAGGAGAAAAAGAAGACGCAAAGACGAAAAAAAGTTGAAAAAGTCACTCCTGACCAGCCTGTACTATTTTCGATGCTCAGGAAAATCTATACATAATTTGGGAGCAAGGCCTGCGCCATTTGAAAGTAGACATCAAGAGCTTTCCAACGATATATGGTAGGCCCGAAGACGAGTCCGGATGAGGGAGATATAGTCTGCGCAAAATCAGCTTACAATTCTGTCCGGGAATTACAAACTAGAGGGGCTGAAGTGCAAATTCGGCCAAAGTTCATTAAAAAAACGTGCCCAGGCCTTATGAAACGAATTATCAGCCTTAGAACAGAGAAGGACGCTGCTGGAGGAAGGGGGGAGACAGCTCCCAAGCCATTGGAGAGCTCGGATTCCCGCAGGATCAAGGATTCATCGTTTGATCTCTCTATCTCTCATGTTTTTGATGAATACTTGGAAATTCCTCGTTGTATTCCCAACTATGAGTAGCTAAACTTTCTTCTATTCGGGATATCTCATAGGTAGCTCGGGTTTGAACACCATGTTGGTGATTTATGGATCTTTTTTCATGCTTTTAGCTTAATTGAATGTGTTTTTCTTAGCTATGCTTGATTCATGTACTTAATTCTATCGTTTCTATTGTTTGAGCTCTCAATAGGATGATTATAGGTAGAGGATGTTAGAGGAATCAGCATTCGCTACCCGGAAACTTGAATCAAGCACTAGCCGTATCTAGGGTTGAGGAATCTTGCTAGTTAGCTAGAACTAAGAGTAGACCACAACAACATAATGCTTATTTGAACTTGAGTAGGCTAGAGGAATCATGTACAAGAGTTTGAATATAGGCTTCGGTTGAGGAATCTTCAAAACATAGGTGCTTGTTTGGCTAAGTAAAAGACGTTCGTGTTACTTGAACATAAATCATAAGTGGTGTGAGATCCCTAGTGAACCCGAAGAGATATCCTGATACTTGTCCCTCGTATTAATCTCACTTTTAATAATTAGTTTGTTATTTAAATTATTAGTTTAGTAAAACAATTTAATTGCTTGCCCACACGAAATTAATCATCCTAGTTAATTCACGACAAGTCCCTTGGGTTCGACAAACCCGGATTACCAGATATTACTACACGCGGCAGCCGTACACTTGCGGTTGGATCGTGTCACTGACCTACCAGATATGGACGGAAACCGACGAGAATTCGGCGGGGAGCGGTGTAGAATTGAGCGGAAGGGCGTCGGAACGGCGATGGCGGCGGCGGTTAGGACGGCATTGTCTTCTGCGCAGGGACGTGACCAGGGAGGAGGTGAAAGATTTGGCGGCAACTCCACGGAGGAGCCGCAGCCGGAGGAGGATGGGCAGACTAGCTTTTTTTCTGTGGAGAGAAAGTTTAGAGAGAGAAACTTTTTGGATGGGTTAAATGCATGGTTGTTAAAGAGTGCATTTCTGCATTTAGATGGTAATATATGGGGATTATGGTTTTAAAATTTATATTTAGGCATTTGAAATTATGATTTATTTTTATATAGTGGCATGCCAAAGCTGTTGTTAAACTAGTGGATAATTTATCCACATTTTTTGTATGTTCGGTTTTCTGTTCGTGCAGCACGTCTCTTATAATTTATATCATGGGTTGTTCTTAGTTTCCATAAAGATGACCAATCAAGTTTTTCTTCCATATAATATCTGCATAATAAGCTGTTATGGGGAATAAGCTATCCCCAAAATATGATATGCGGAATAGTTTATCCCCATCTTCATAATAAGTTGCTATCAACGTAATAAGTTGCTATAAGCTATCCCCAAAATTTGACATGTGGAATAGCTTATTCCCATCTTCATAATAAGCTGTTATGGGGGAATAAGTTATCCCTCAAATGTGACACGTGGAAGAGCATATCCACATCTACATAATAAGATGTTGTGGGGAATAATCACCCTCAAAATGTGACATATGTAATAACTTATTCTCATCATATCATAAGAACTAAATACTTCATAATAAGAAAATCTCACCCATCCAAACTTAGGGACCTATCATACTTTTTTTTTTTTTGTGGTTGTGCCCTCGGGCACGGGATATGCACTAGTAAATACAATAAATAATATTATTAGGGAAAATGCACAAATAAAATATTGACCGAAAAACATAGATCACATAAGTTTATGAACAAAACTTGATACCGTCCCGCGCTATAGCGCGCCGCGCTATAGCGCGGAGTAACGTCTAGTGTATTTAATATACTTCTATGAAAATTACATTATTTTAGTGCAGTTGATCTCAAAACTTAGGTCTTTAGGTCTTTTAACTACTACTACCTCGGTTTCTTCTCTATCAAACTGGTTTGACTTTTTAACTCGTATCTGGGTCACTTTGACCGAATAATTTGGATAGTAAAACGATGCTATTTTTTATACTTTTTTCACTGTGTTCTAGAGCAACTTTTACTCTACAACACCATGAAAAAAATATCAAAAATTACATCATTTTGCTACACAAATCACTGCGTCAAAGTGACCTAGTGAATAGTATCAAAAGTCAAACTGGTGTGATAGAGAAGAAACGGAGGTAGTACTTCTCAAGGTGGAGCCGGTTGCTGCCTTGGAGCCGAATGGAAGCCATTTGGGGAGCCAATCTGGTAAGAAGCCCACCGCTCAAGCCGGGCCCAAATCTCTCTAGCAGCTGGAACAAACCGTATTCGAGCAACCCCCACCCAAGCGACTAGATCGATTTTCTCAATGTTTGGTTTTCTGTCCGTGCAGCACGTCTCTTATACCACTATTCTAAAATCTTATGGTATTGTAAGGGGGGAATAGTGTTTAAAAAGCTCTAGAATAATCTCTTGTAAATATCATAGGCTAAATCTTGGGAAAGATTCTAGACCTACGGTCCTAGTCATTGGATTTGATGATCTCTAGATCTTTCAATGGGGGAAGGGAAAATATAAAAGGGAATGTGATCATTTGCTCTAAACTCGGATCCAAGAGTTGCAAGCCCTCTAGGTGTTTATGGAGATGGAATGCTTCATTGCCAACTTCAGCAGCTTGGGCATTCACAACATTGCCGCCTCCAATTTGGGCATTCTCAGCATTGACATCTTCACTTTCATGCGCCTCCAGTATATTCAGAATTCATAGACATACACATTAGGTTAGTATCATACATACATTAATATAAACAAAATTAACATGAAAGTTAAATTAGAATGTCACCATCATCCAAACAAAAATTAGCACATCCCTTGATGGGAAGAAATGTGTTAAACCATTACGAAGCATAGTATTTGGCGTGTCATGAGAATACCAGCAAGATTCCTTATCAAATATTCCATAAGGCTTCCAATTGAGTAGGGCAAGGTACACCACAACAATTAGAAACTTGTGAGGATCTTCAGGGAAGATTTATAAACCTATACCAAATTGAAGAATAGTAGCAAGTATCTCAGAATAATCACCATTCAGCAATTTTTTAATCTAACAACTCACAACAGCACTTAAAATAAGTCAAAATATACATGCCTTCTTTTGAATCAATTGTTAAATCAACTGTCAAATCCACGCCTCTTTAATTTAACCAGTTAGATGAAAACTGGAGTTCGAACAGTGAAGTCACGACGACCAGTTAAATTAAGTCAAAAAATCGTCATGCTACTGATCACACCTTGTTCCAAGCAACTGGTTGTTGAAATTTTACTGTTCTAACAAATACCTCAGAGTGAACACACTAAATCATTCAAAATCGCCAGGTTACTATTCATCGCTAATCAACTGTTCACTCAATGTTATTCGAACGGAGAACAAGTAGAAGAGTCAAAATCAGTTAACATCGAGGAATAAACTCGCAGTGAACACACAAAATCAACTGAATCAACATACTAACTCTCAAAATCAATACCTCTAACAACAACATTGTGAGGATATGGCTTCATACATATCAAAACACAAGATTAAGGTGAGAAGAGAGCGAAATTCAATCTCCTTATCAAACTCTCGAGAATTGTCGATCTTCATCTTCATTCTTCAGAGATTAGCTGAGAATTGCTGGTCTTCTCCAATCCCTAAATGCACAGCAGCTCTGAATTTTCGAGAAACTGAGTAAACAATTTTGAAGAAGGAGGGAGAGAAATGAGGTATATATATAGTGATCTAAGTCACGTTTTTAAACTCATTCTCATCTCCTACCGCTATTACTACTCGGGAATTTGAAGTTCTGGCGGGCACATAATTGATTTTCCAATTATTTTTCATGCCCAAATCATTATCACCGTTTAATTCGGCGGTAGAAGACTAATAGAAGGGTTTTAATTGGGTAAAATCAAATAGATCCAAATAGAGTAAGATAATACCCGGTCCAAACAGTTCACAATCAAACTAAATTACCAAATGATCAATCGGTTTGATTTGATATGGGTAGAGGACCACGATCAAGAGTGCCGTAGGAGGGTGTCAACGCCATAATGCTCCCGAATGATTCACCGAGATGTTAAACTCTGGGAGATGAGAGAGACCTAGAGAGGACATTAGATAGATGAGGGAGCTAGAACCGAGTGTGTCGTGGAGGAATTTATGGGAGAGATGGTGGAAGGCGAGAAGGGTAAAGCAAATGTGTTGTCACATTTCACATCCTAGCAAGTGGTTAGGTAAAAAAATTGAACATGGTGTGACGAAGGTAAAAGCTGACATCACTGGCTGTATTACTAAAAAAATGTGAAAAAAACATTTTCGCTCTTTTATTGTTTTGAGCCATTTTATTTTATGAGGAACAAAAAATACTATTTTTCTCATACTTCTATATCTTTTGTAGAATGATTTTTGGTCGAAAATTTGTTTATAGTTTTTGTGGATTATATTATTTTTTGGTCTTTTTTAGACATTCTATGTAAATCTATGTGTTGGTGATGGTTTTAATATAGATTTTCAATTATAATTATGTCATATTGTCAGGTTCGAACCTGGGATCTCATGCAGATGATTCAAACGCTCTACGAGGAAATGTGTTTAGTAGTTGTGATTTTTAAACTAGATGAAGAGCCCGTTTAGTAATTCAGTTGCTTACCAAACGCTGCTTTTTGGAATGATGCTTTGTAGAACGCTGTTTTTCGAATCTAAAAGCAGTATTAATGCGTTTTGTAAAAAAAAAATTGTTCTGCTTTTTGGAATGCAGTTGCTTCCCTACAACAACTTTTGAATAGCGGGGGAGAGGTTGCTTTTCAGGACATGCTTTTCGATAAATGTATTGTTTGACAATCTTATCCGTTAATAAATATTAACAATTATTTATTGTAATAACAATACTTATTATATCGTATTGTCATTTCAACAATAACCGCAATCTTAAAGCACTAATTACCAAACACAAAATGTCAAAAATGCTTCCACAATAGCAAATACGAAATTTACCAAACACTTTTCACGTAGATTTCAACAACAGCTTTGTCACAGTACTTTCTATAAAGCAGCTTTCTAAAACGCCACGACATTACCAAACTAGCCCGAAGTACATTAAATGACATGCCCTCCATTTATATTTTGTTTACATATTCACAAAGAACAAATTCTATTAAAAAGTTGAGAATTATATGAGAGTCAACAATTCTTGAGAGGTGTAATGCAATCCAGCTTTTTAGCTTCGATAGTTTCGGATTGGAGAGAAAACCCTAACAGTCTTATTTTTTTCTCTATTACTCCTGACAACAATGTTCTCTTTTATGGATGATGAAAAAGAGGAAACACTCGAGTTAATTGAAACATGTTCAGTACATGGAACATCGTGTAACATAAAGGCCCGGTTGTTGAGGTCTCAATTTTTTCCGATTCGACGGACGGATAATGGAGTCTCGATTCTGTTGCGAAACGAGCCTTCTTTTTTCTCTAGCACTTGTGGTCGCAATATTCTCTTTCATGGATCTGACAAAAAGAAAGTGAAGCCAATATATTTTTAAAGTAGTTAAAGAGTGTATATCTGAATCAAATTGATAATTGTCTTAAGCTATATTCATCTCATTATAACAAATTGCATGTATCATCTTTTTGTTTGTCTATGAGGAAACTACAAAAAGAAACATAAAGATCAAATGTATTTCTTACATTGGTAAAAAACCTTGCCTACTCTCTTAAGGAGGATGGGGGTGAGGGGCCTCGAACCCAAGCCAATAAACTAGCTTAAAGGCTCCCAAAGTAGTTGGAACAGCTGTTATACTAAAAACTTATTGTGAGAAATGTTATGTGGTATAAGAAGTTGTTGCCAAAATTGATTGTGAGAAATTTGTTGTGAAGTTTAGATAAAACGTTGTTTGGTAAATGTTACGTGAAAACTATGGTGAAATATTGATATGGTAAATTTTTGACCAAATAACTATTGAGACGGTTCTGAAAATCATATCGCCTTGTTTCCCTAAATCTTCAGTGAGACGGTAGAAATTTGAAAAAAAAAATATGTTTACTAAACATACGAAAAACTTCTTCTCGTGTTGAGAAGTAGTGGTGATGGCAGCAGAAAGATTCTCAAAATTAATCAAAGCAAGTTCCCGAAAAAATCTCCTCTCTTGTTTTCTGAAAGTTGTTCGAGAAGTATATCTTTACTGAACACGCTAAAATTGTTTCTGCTACCGAAAAGTATTTGTGCTGACATCATACGCATTTCTAAACCGGCGCTACATATATTTTACTACATTCTTTTCTCGTGACATACCAATATATCCAACAAAAATTATCTTGTTTGGATTCCTGTATTTGAAAAAACCCAATCCAAAACATATATTTTTTCAAATCTGGTGCCTTGCTCCAACAAATTCGGTATCCTGTCATGTCTTCTTCTTCTTCTTCTTCTTCTTCTTCTTCTTCTTCTTCTTCTTCTTCTTCTTCTTCTCTCTTTTTTTTTGCTAACAAAGAACACCAATAATTGGAAAAAGGAACAAAGTAGTTCGGCGCCCTGCTCTAAACCCGGTACCTTGCTCATTTTTGCAAAAAATAAATAAATAATAATAATAATAATAATAATAATAATAATAATAATAATAATAATAATAATAATAATAATAATAATAATAATAATAATAAACTGTCACAAACCAAAACCTCATAACTCGCATGTCCAAACACCTAGCTTTTTCTAAATTTAAAATATGAATATGATACTTCCGTCAACAGATGGCACATGAGTGAGTATGTTCCAAACACCCGCAATAAAATTCATAGTTTAGACATGAGGGGCAAATAAGGAAATTTTACACCTAAATAAGTCTGTTTCAGCCGAAAAAACAAAAAAAAAAAAATCCGAGTTGATGCAAAAAACCAATATATGCTTGTTTTGAAGTCGAGACTTGGAATACTGGTTTTAAGCCTTTAAACTGAGATGAGAGTCTGAGTCTCGGTTCTTATCTTCCCGACGACATTTTAAAACCTATTCTTTTACCATTGTCTCAATTCAAAATCGTCGATATAAGTATCGATTTTTTCCAACAGCTTCCAACTTGCTATGCTTCAATTTGTATTGGATAGATAGAGAGAGTGTGAGAAAGGCAGAGATAAAAAAATTGGGGAGAGACCGAAACGGAGAGAGAGAATGAAAAAAACTAAATATGTTGTCTTGTGAATCTATACATTATTATTCGAGAGGGATGGTGAGAGGGATCGATAGAGACGGAGGTGGAGAGGTACATAGATGAGTAATAACTCTATCTTAAGAGTTATAGCTACGAGAGATTACATACCTATTTGGAAGAAATGTGAGAGTTTATAGTATATTCCTAGACGTTTGTGCATTATTTGATAATTTGTTGCTTCATATTCATAATTGTTAGTTCGGGCGCTTTTTACGCTTAAGGTATTATATTTTGTAAAATATGATCTCTCGGTGTGTTCTTGTTGTGATTTTGCAGGAACATGGGATAGAGAGTATCAAGGAAGCGCATGAAAAGAGGCTCGGGATAAAGGTAACAAAGAAAGAATAAGAAAATCCATAGGGCTTTTCGTACAAATGGATACCTAATTCGCACAAATGGATTCCACGGGCTCTGGAAATTCGCACGAAATAGGAGATCATAGATTTTCGAAAGCAGAACCATTCGAACGAAATGGTAGAGCATTAAGTACGAAATTCCTGGACAAAATGGCGGTTTTTTATGAGGGGTAGAGTTATAATTGATGAATTGACAGGGAAATTGTGTCGTACTTGACTACAGATCGCCCATGGGAATTGAACACGCGAATAACCTCATGAATACGAGATAATGATGAACTGTGAGCGGATGATTAGAGATTCATCAAGAAACTTTGAAGATTTCCATTTGCTACCGCTATTATCTTTATTATCGAATTCATGGATAGCATGAGCATTGTATTTGCTTTCAAGTACACTATGAGTAGCTAAAAACCCTACCTAGGTTCCTTGGTGAACTTAAAATGCAATGATTTTCAGATTTGGATGTTTAACTTCATGATTTGATGATCTTAATTGGATGAGTTATTGTATATATATTCTTCTTGATCTATGCTCCATATATATGTTGTGATAGAGCGATCAACTTGATCAATCTACATGTTTAGGTGTGTTATTAAGACACGCGTGATCTAGATTATAAGGAGACAAGTGGATAATCATGTATCAAGGATTATTGAGAGAAGACTTGTTAGGATTAGCTGATATGTAAGTGTAGATAGTGCTTTCTGAGCTGACAGATCTTGGCCACGTGGAAACCATCCAGCACACCATATTGTGCTCCACACACACTGGATCACCAGCCGAGCTGATCCATGTGGGGGCTGCGAGACAGAGCCCTCGCATACCACTGCACGGGACTTGTAGGGACTTAGTGGTTTGGAGGCTAGAGTGAGTCCTGTCGCGTGCGAGCCAAGCCCGCACGCGACCTTTAGTAAGTGTTTTGAGAGATTTATGGCACGAGCTCCATAAACCCGGTCAATCCGGTCAAACCCGGTCAACCCCATAACGGTTCCGGTATTCGCGCATAACGTGCTGTAACGGTCCCTATATAGGCGGACGAACGTGCCGTTGCGGTTAAGCTAATTAAGCCGCCATTGATGGGCGCATTAACCACACTGCAACGGTCACATTCTCCGTTATATATAGGACGTTAACCTTTCCATACAAAGGAGGACACACCAGCCATATGCGGAAGCTCGGCCAAACCTCTGTCTCTCTCTCAGACATTACTACTGCCTTACTCTCTCCCTACACACAACCCAACTCTTCCTGTGCCATCTCTGATCCTCTACTTACGGTGTACACGGAGGTCTCCCCGCCGGAATCTCTTGTGCACATTTTGGTGAACCCGACGTGAACTTACCAACAAAAGCAACCATGTCTCAGGAGGATGATATCAGCAACAGATCGCCTTCCACCGAAGCTGCCTCGGGAGAGGAGACCCGCCGTACTCCTACGACCCCCGGCGAGGCACCGACGCTAGAATCCTTGGACGCCACCGCCCAAGGCCAGGCGAAAGCTCTCAAAGCTCAGTCTGCACAGCTAGAACGGATCCTGGCCGTTCTGGGCACCCTTGCGCCAAACCCTTCACCAGCCACCGCCGTCTCTCAAGGAGGAGGAGCCAATACCGCTCCAGGACTGGGAGTGTCAACCACACCTCCCAACCCTAATCTACAGACTCCACCGGCGACTACGCAGCTACCTTCAATTCAGGGGTCAACAGCTCAGATGTTGCCTCTCACTGCTCATACTCCTCAGCCTCCGGCTTTGGCATCTAACCCGGCTTCGCAGTATCCCTTGCCTCCACCAACGGCGATCTGGGGCAATGCGAACAACCAATATGTCCCCAATCCTCCGGCGGCATATGTGTCGCCTCCGCCTACGGCAACCCCTCCTCCTGTTACCGAGGGAAGCATTCCAGAATGTATGACGTCTCTGCAGAAGCGCATGGACACTATTCTGGCTCACCAATCATTCGCGGATACCATCATCCCGAAGCTAGACAACGATCCACCCATGAAGGGTTGCGTCCTTTCAGTAGTCGAATCGCAACCGTCACCGTCGAATCGCGCAATCACAGGACAAGCTGACGTCACGCCTAAAACCCTAAAGGCCAGACGGCACGACTCTAGGGGTTTTAGGTCATAATGGCACGCACGGGGGCTGAATTTACTCGTGTTTGAATTGGTGCGTGGCGGCGACGCGCATGTTGGTTTCCGCGCATGGAAGTCTATACAGCTATGAGTCTTCACGCGCAGAAAGGGGGCTAATGTAGATAGTGCTTTCTGAGCTGACAGATCTTGGCCACGTGGCAACCATCCAGCACACCATATTGTGCTCCACACACACTAGATCACCAGCCGAGCTGATCCATGTGGGGGCTGCGAGACAGAGCCCTCGCATACCACTGCACGGGACTTGTAGGGACTTAGTGGTTTGGAGGCTAGAGTGAGTCATGTCGCGTGCGAGCCAAGCCCGCACGCGACCTTTAGTAACTGTTTTGAGAGATTTATGGCACGAGCTCCATAAACCCGGTCAATCCGGTCAAACCCGGTCAACCCCATAACGGTTCCGGTATTCGCGCATAACGTGCTGTAACGGTCCCTATATAGGCGGACGAACGTGCGGTTGCAGTTAAGCTAATTAAGCCGCCATTGATGGGCGCATTAACCACACTGCAACGGTCACATTCTCCGTTATATATAGGACGTTAACCTTTCCATACAAAGGAGGACACACCAGCCATACGCGGAAGCTCTGCCAAACCTCTGTCTCTCTCTCAGACATTACTACTGCCTTACTCTCTCCCTACACACAACCCAACTCTTCCTGTGCCATCTCTGATCCTCTACTTACGGTGTACACGGAGGTCTCCCCGCCGGAATCTCTTGTGCACAGTAAGGTTCGTCCATTAGAACGGTTAGTCAGTGTAACGAGGATCGAGAGACCACTAGTGACCACAAAATAAACGAAATCGTTAGGGTACAAGTAACGAGAGACCAGTAGTCGATTGATTGCATAGTGGTGGGTACTAATGAGAGAGGGCTTACCTTATACATTGGTGTGGCATAAATAGAGGGCTTGTTTAGTTTGTTAACTACATATCATCATTTGAATGTGTTTTAGGGGATCCTTGGTTGCCTAGTTCTCCATCAGTTGCAAAACAACCTCGTTATTTACTTCCTCGTTATTTCAGTTATTAGTATTAGTAATCGTTCTCTCGCTACTATCCATCCTTGTTATTTGGAAATGTAACGTTAAATGTAGTTACTACTACTTCATCAAATGAGTTTGTCCCTCGTGGGATCAATAATTAGGGATCAAAATATCACCCCTATATTACTTTACTAGTCACTTGCTAGTGGCGACCCGCCAAGGTTTTGGCACCGTTGTCGGGCACCAACAGTTATTTGTTAGAGTATAAATTAGTTTAGAGTTACTTATTTATTTTTTCACTATTTCCCAGCGTTCTCATTGCCCTCTGAATTATTGTTTCAGGTATCTAGTGCATGCCGAGGTTGTTTGGTGTGCTTATGCCTCAAGTAGAAGACTCGGAATCGTTGTCCAGATATTATAGGAGGATACATAGGGAAAAGTCCGGGATCAACACAGGAATGAGACTTGAACGAAAAAATGCCTGAGCTACACATATCTGAGCAGGTGGCTACATACATCGAGGAGCTGGTGACAACTTGTGTTGTTGAGCAGAGCAATGAAAGACCTTATAATAAGTCTGACAACGCGTTAGTCGATACATATTTTATGAAGGGTTTTGGTAAGAAAAGTGAAAATAAAATAAAAGTGAATAATATGAATTTGGCTAACAAAAAAAAACATTGATAGGAGAGAAAACAACAAAGAAAATGACAAATTGATTCAAGTTGAGGAATGGGAAGAAAGTTGATACCCTAGCTGACATTTGTTAATTAACTAAGATTCAATAGGGTTTATCAATAAGCAAGAAATTAGTAGATAAATAATTCACAAAAAGTGTAAAATTATTTATTAAGTAATAACTACCCCCGATAAAAAAATGACAACTAATTATTTACGAGCTAATATGATTTAATCAATTGAAGGAGTTTTTATTTATATATTGATAATTCAATCCTTATAAATTTAGGATGTGTATAAACTCGGGTGGGGGGGTATACTTTAAAGATGATGAAAGATATGTTAAGTTTGGGAGACATGTTCAAAGCTCAAAAAATTTGAAGTTTATAGTGTCTATATGCTTACTATTCTGGCTAACAGATTTCTGTGTTGCAGGACTTTTAATTAGTTTGAAACCCTTTTGTAGACTTTATATCGTCTCTCACAAATATTCTTGAACTTATATATTGTGCTTACATTGATAGACAAGTATGCAGATTGGTATGTCTTAAAAATTATTGGATGTTGGCCAAAGCTTTGAAGGTGGCCAAAGCTCCAAAGCTTTGGAGGTTGCCTTTGACTTATGTCTGTGATATATTGGCTAACAATTTCTTCTTGTAGGATGACATATCAAGCTGTGTGATTGATTATTGAATTCGAATATATAATATTAATGTTTGTTATTATTTGGCTATATATATACATATATATAGTGATTATTATCTCAGAAAATAGCTAATGTTATTGGTCTAATCTGATATGTCAAACAAGTCACTACACTTATGCTATTATATCTGGATTGTGTCTTAACTTGTGTTCAATTTTTACAGGGCTAGACTTTGGTCAAATCTACATGACCAAATCAGAATAGCCGTTTGAATATAGCTGTTGAAAGAAGCTGTTAGGTGGTTGAGATTTTTCAGGAAGTTTGTTCCTAAAATCTCTCAGGTTGTTGCTCATAGTCTGTTGCAAACTGGATTTAAAATTTAAGCATAAAGAGATGTGATCAACAATGAAAGAAAAGATATAGCAGACATGGAAGATCATCAACAATTATTCAAACAGATTGAGAGCTTAACTTTGAAGAAGATCAAATCATATCAGTCAATCCAGTTCCTGAAGAACACATCAAGCTTCACTACTTAATCTATTTTCAGTGCTCTTCATCTTGTGCTTTATCTGTGTAATTCATTAGATTTTCCATACCTCATCAACTTATAGAAGTTAGTTGTTCAATTGAACAACAAGAGGTTCTTATTGTTTCATCATATTGTAGCTGAAACTAGATAGGTTTGGAACCACAAGCTGTATAGGTGTAAGGGAATTCACTTAGCCTTGAGATCTAGGGCTAAGTTTGTGATTAATAAGAATTTGTTGAAATCCTGAAGGGATAGTATCCCTCAGGCGGAGAGTAGGCCCATTGGTGGCTGAAATTCACATCAATTCACTATGTTCATCTATTATACGATTCTGCATTTCATTTTATTCACAAACTGCACAACACAGTAGCTCCACATCTTTGGAGGATTTCCTACTTCAAAGCCTTGAAGCTCCAGACAGTTTTAAACTATTTCTAACTATTCCTATACTTGTCCAAAGCTTTGAAATTCCATCTAATCTTTGTGTTACGTTTCAAAATCCTATTTTTTTAGCAAAAGACTGTATACTCTACTCAACCCCCCTTCTAGAATATCTTTATCTTGTTTTATAACCGAGTTACACACTTTCATATATTGGCCACTGCACTTTAATTTTTTATATCACTCTACAAATTATCAGCAATTCTCTTCAAAATTCAAATTACCATCCCCGATTTCCAACCTCAAGTACCAGCGCAACATAGTCCTCCATAAACAAAGATTCAATCTCTGAAACAACTTGGAAAAAATCAGTCGAATCGCTTCCTTCACTGTGTATTTCCTCATCAAACTCCATTGATAGAGTGATTCTAACTACGCTAAATGTTAGCATTCTCAAAGTCCATTAATTTAAAGTTTTGTCTTGACACTCATCGACAATATATAGGTCTAAAAAATCCGAAAAGTGATGACGACTCCATTACTAACATTGTCACCCTCGATCTTAGTACATTCAAGAACGCCAACGCTGGATCTAGCAAGATTGTGTCTCTCACGCAGCAGGGAATATAACTCAGGCATGCAACCGTAATGTGGTAATAGAATTTGATCAGCTATGACATAACTATGAAGCAATTTGAAGTCTACATCACAACACATGCTACAAAAACCGACACCTTCATAACCCAAGTTGAGAAACCTAGACGTATAGTTAAGTCATTTGAGAGGGCCGGGTCGTAGCTGCTACACATTTTTATCGAACTTGGATATAATAATATAGTACGATTTCATTTGGTAAAATGCTTATATGAAAACATTATGAAGATATGAAGATGTGATATAACTGATGTGGTAAAGGTGAATTTTACCTGACATACAAACATTACAATGATTTTATTTTATCAACATATCACAACAGAAATAACAAAATAAATAGAAACAAACATATGAAATGAAACGCAGTCCCTTGTGTCATGAATCTCGCACGTATTTGTTTTTGCATAATATTTCTTTGTATACAAGATTTTATTTTAGTTGAGTAGAGACATAAGAGTAGTCGAGAGTAAGAAGAAGACGTAAGCGTATGAGGCGAGTTGTTTAGAAGACCGGAGGATCAAGAGTCTGAAGACTCTCCCTTCCACTGAAATTTTGTGTGTGATGGACTGCTGATAATAGAAAAGTGCATTTTTGAGAACATTATTAACATTACTGAAACATGTGCCCACATGATCTACCACGACGACACACTCCTCCACAACTAGCCTTCGAATATTTTTTCCTTGACAAAATCCAACTATTCTGTAATACCCTGTATAATAGCTAAGGGTGAAATAGTAAATTAACGAGTTAAATATAAATTTAGTCGTAAAAGAAAAATAAAATAAAATAAAATAGAGCTATATACCTCATTTACAATTGGTTTCGTTAAATTTTAAAAAAATATTAAAGTAACAACTACGCGGGCAATTCACTAACGTTAACCAAAACGCGAATAAAGCCACCGCGTAAATTCGTAGGTGAGCCACACCCAATAATTCTCCTTAGAGAATTTTGGTCAGAATTGTATTTGTTTTGTCATGTTCCTCTTTTGTTTCTTTCACTTCTCCTCCTTCAATTTTGCTTCCTCTTCTTCTTCTACTTTTTCTCTTCGGCAAACCAACCGCCCGACAACAACACCTCACCACCGCCTCCATCACTTTCATAAAGCCCCTCTCCCTCATTTCCTTCGAGCTACACACCAACAAACTCTCTGCAATCATCCCCTTTGTCTGCTCCTTCGTCTTCTCCACCTCCGGCAAGAACCACCACCACCGCCGCTGCTACCACCAAGGGCATCGTCAACACCCACCCACCCACCTAGTTCTCTGTTTCTCTCCCTCTCTCTCTCTTGCTCTCTGTCACGAGCAGAGCCCCAAAACAGCAGCAGCAGCATTGGCTTGAAGCCATCACCACCGCCGCTGTAATTTCCGGCGAGAAACCCGAACAACCACCAAACACGACCACCCCTGTTTTCCTTCCACTTCCCCTCTCTGTTCCTATCAAACTCCTCTATGTCACGATCTGAACAGAGGCAGAGGAGAAATAGCCAACAACACAGCCACCCGGAAGCAGAGCACCACCACAGCCGCCGCCGAACCACCATTAACGCCGGCGAAATTTCGGGTAACCCAAAACAGAGCCACCCTCGGCTCTCTGTCCCTTCCATCGGAGTCCTAGGGGTCCGACCTAGCTTGTGGAAGCTCCATCCGCGCCCAGAACCCACCGGAGTAGCTCCGGTCGAGCTCCATCTCCGACGCCGCCGTTCGCCCGCCCGACCCAACTCAATTCGCCATCGTTTCTCGCGATATTTGGTACCGGTACGCTCTACTCTTCACCCCGAATTGATTTAGATTGCCAAAAACGTATCTCAATGATTAGATTCATATTTAGATTGATCGAATTTAAAATTCATGCTCAGGGGGAGGTATTTGTATTTTTCAGAAACTATTTTAGTTATAGGAGAGGGCCACGTGACATTCTAGGAGGCTTTACGAGCTAACTCTTGAGTTTAAGGTAAGTATACATGCCAAGTCTAGTGTGCCTAGCTCCTTTCGTGTCTTAACTTGATTTTGATACTAGTCTCAAAATGTTTTTGTTATTTAATAACATGTTTTATTTGAAGTTCTTATATTTTAAATTTTGTTGCTATGCTTTGATTTTGTCACACGAATAATCATAATAATTCGTAATTAACGTAAAGTGGAAAGAGTTGTCCGGGGATCGTTATATTTGCCTTTGATTAGATTGGTCGTGTTGGCTTCTGTCACTCGACCCGTTTATTTAGCCCGGTCGCTACCTGCCGGGTCGCTCCATGTACTCACCTCTCTGGCCGCGAGGAGTCTTTGAGGGGTGCCGGCACTTAAGGTCTTGGATGCGTAGAGTTAGTAGATTATCCCCGTGTCAACAAAGTTAATAATACAGTTTTCTATGAGATTTGGACAGTTATAAAGGAAAAGAAGAAGAGATTGGGGAATCGTATTCCCCGTTTACAAGTTGAGAAAGGAGATTAAAAGAAAGAGAAGATTTCATTTGAGTCCTACTTTACTCTTCAAGTTTACTGTTTTAAAATTTATTCCTCTTTGTTACTAAATGAAAAGTAAACATGCCTCGTCTTCCGTTTTACGAGCTTGGGTGTTGCTTACTCAGTACTTTATGCTGATTTTAGAAAACTGCGGTCTTGTTTTCCTTCCCCCGCAGGTTTAGATGAAGAGGACTATGGCATGACCGGGTACGAGACTCACTAAGGAGGTTCCGCACACGTTGTAAAATAGTATGAATAACGTTAGCATAATGTATAATAGAAAAGTATGACAGACTCGAGGACGTTTTGTAATGTTTAATAGTGGATGTTGTGCTTTTGATTCTCCGCCATTACTGTTAGCCTCGTCCTCCCCGATTCGTCCGAGTCGGATAAGGGGGTCGTTGCAGGTGGTATCAGAGCCGGCAGTCCATTAAATGGGAATTAAAACCTGTAGGGAAACTTAAAATGAACATAGGGCCAAGATAATTAAAACAGGAAAAGCCGTTCGGGGTATGGGTAGCTTAGGGTCTTGGTATTTCCCGCCCACCCGCAACCTGTCTTAAGAAGTGTTGTGTTAGTCCTATGTGAATCAGTTTGATTTAAAATGCAGTTTATTAGTTGTGAATTATCTTCACTTCTATGATAGGAAGAAGGATGGGAATAGAATTTGATTTGTCCTTGATGTACTATCTAAAGTACAGGCATGAGCTATAATATCTTATTTGTGGACACGATTTATATGCAAAATTGTTATGTGATGCATATTAAGATGCTTTATATGATAATTGTGTGGTATATATTGAAAAAATAGTATATCCCGAACCCTGATACAACGATAACATAACCAGGATAATACAGGAAGTGATTAGCAGGCCATCATGATACTACACTAGCAAAATCCGATATGAACAGTCAGCCTAGTACAATAACCACTTGGGGAAAATTTCTGTTCGATAGTAACGTTGTTAGGGTATGTTACTCTTGGGGGGGAAAGTATCAAATTTTGACCATTGTTGACTTCGGTTTTAAGAGACATAATGATAGGTACTCTAAATTACCAAACCTGATTGTAAAGATTTGAGTAAAGAGAACACATCATAATTAAGGTGCCGGTTGAGGATAGTAATTTGGAGTTACGGTCAAGAAAAAAATTCATTTTGGAGTCTTTTCTGTCAGTCAACGGAAGTTATCTTAGAAGCATTCGGAGAAGGTCCCACCCACCCCCACCTAAGAAGCTACGAAGTCAACTCATGGAGTTTTCAACATGTTCTACCACGATCCTATAACCTCAATCACTGCGTGATTTTGGTGAATTAATGGTTGATTGAGGCTTGTTTCTTTATGATTTGTAATTAAAGGACTATCTAGGTTGTTCCATTATAAATGATTTAGGCGCTTTAATAATACTTAAGTAATTAGGGCGTTACTTGGAGTCTTGTTACCCTAATGTTGCTTGAAGGTTGGGATGTTTGTTCCGTTATGTGTTACTCTTGGAGTTATAAGACTAACTTTGGAGGGATGATGTATCAAAGGACAAATTTAGGTTTACCCTAAAATTTGCATGACGAGTATCTCAAATTTTCTGGAGTGGTAACCTAAAATTTTGGAAGTATTGTTTGGAATCTATTAAGTTTATATTTAGAGTTTCTTATTTCATTACATTGATTTGGGAGCTACTATTCCGCTGTGGAAAATATTAGCAGCTTCTTATAGTGGGTAACTATCTGAGCTATTGGGGAATATTTAGAGTACTGTTACGAAGTCTTTGTTTACAGTTGGGATATGTTCAATTACGAATTTGTTCCTAGATGTGTTCGCGTATGTCACTCGGGAGTTCTGTCGTCTAGCTTACGTTTTATGGTACGAGGTTTATTGAAATAATACGAGACAAGAGCTTAAGATGAATTTGGAGTTTGTATTAAATGTTGGAAACTAGAGGTGTATTCTAACTTCAAATCTGGAGACTTGTTTGAATATGAGGTCAATGAGAATTTTTATTTATTTGATTAACTCTGAAGTATCAAATTTGGACTACGAGGAGTGATTGACTTAAATAGTTGTTCGGGGTCAGATTAAAATATTAAAGGGAAACGTATGAATATTGTCACTTGGGTGAAACGAAAGCACTTTAATTCTCGCTTCGTACAACACACGATTATTGAAGTACTACCCTAAGTTTGCCTATACTGGACTCATCAGAGAACCTACCGTAATAAATTTAGCTCAAGATACAAACACATGAAATAATTAAAAACACCAAGAATAGTCGGTTCAGTAAAGGATCTGCACAAGTGACCAACTATAAAATTAAAGACTTCTACCAGTTGAGTATTTGACTTCTCATAGCATGGTGGCAATACGTGACGTGTAATGTGTCGTATGGTACCATGGGAATGTATGCTTTATGGTTCTTTGACATAGTATGAAATCATAATAGTGTAATAGCCTATCATGATTATTTTACAAGATTGATCTGAGGATATGGCATCAAGAATCTGATCGCCCGATTGGGCCAAAGTTAGTTTTCAAGAAAAAGGAAAGTTGCATAGCAATAACAATCTTACGTGGAAATTTCATAGCTAATTATATTTTAGCAATAATTGTGATTATGAACCATGAGTTATATTGCATGCATGTGTGCACATTCTTGTTATGTGTCTGCCTCACTAAATCAATCAAACTCGGTAGATATGCAAAAGGGACAAGATAGCGAATATACTTCGAGATAATATTAATTGAGGTCAGAAAACATCACTATGACAAGTGGTCACATATCATATCTGGATCAGTGGGATTCAAGAATAGATTTTTAGACAGTTCGTTACCAATTAAGAAAAGGAAGTGCGATTTACAAGAGATCAACCAGATATGAGTGAGATATGAATATCAGGCGCAAAAAAAAAAAAAAAAAACAATAGTAAATAAATAAATAAATAAATAAATAAATAAATAAATAAATAAATTTGTAATAAGGGTAAATTGGGGAGACGTTGGGAATTTGACCAAAAGTCGTAGGATTCACCCACTAGATTTTTAATGTTTTTTCGACAAGACCGGTTGGAGGTGTTGCGGCAGTTGCAGTTCCCGTTTGGAGTCATTAGATCAACTACACTAAGTATTTAATTATTGATATGATCGAGAGTTCTCTTCTAGAGTTCTGTAACATGATAATATGTCTCGGTGATATAAGTTTCCTTTCCTGGTGGTACATATTGTTCACATAAATTATATTTGGAGTTTTGTTGTTAATATCTTATTGCAGTATACATTCTTCAAATAAGTTTTACTTGAAGTCCTTCTTCTATTTTGGGGTTTTCTCACTAAACTCGAAGTTCGAAAGTAAATAAAATTATTTAGGAGTCTGGTCATCACAAATTATTACAAGTCTAGGAAATTTTGGAAGTGACAACTCAGTTATATGATCAGTGATTACACTCCATAGTATCATGAGATTTTGTTATCTATTGTATTCGATCCTCTGTTGTCATGAATAGAGCGCTTTGTATGACTAAAAGGTTAATATTTGTTGGGGCATTATTACTTGGAGCTTTGTTACTAAATTTTTGCTAGAAGAGCATAAATGTTAGTATGAATTTACCTTTGGAGTCGGGTAACCCGTATAACTATGTGGTATATATGACGGGAATATCGTATAGTTTCTTTGTTGATTTACGTCTGGAGTTACTAATAGTATACAATGAACAATAAAGGTGGCTTAAACTTCTGGGAGATTTCACCACGATAGTTTGTCATTTGAAGCATTTAGGTTTCGTCTATGGGATTATGATTTAGAAATGATTTCAGATAGTTCGTATGATTCATCTGTGAAAATGTGAAAATGGGAGTCCATCACAAAATATATATCTGGGTCCATGGGATGCTGATTTTCTTATCAGTTATTTCTAGAGGTTGATTATATATTTTAATTGTATTAAAGGTTTTGCAGAACTGTGGAGTAAAAGATGAGTATAAGCATATCTTATTTGGTGTTCGGGTAAGTCGACCTCCGACTGAACGATCAGGGTAATGTTAGACAATATATTCATAAGAAGTTCCGGGGACGTCACTCTATAAGGGGGAGAGGATGTCACCCTTAGTCTAAAACCGCTTCATGTCTAGAACAGCAATATCATCATATCAGGCATATCATTGACGCCTAGTAACTGAAATAAGTTGCGGCATTACACTTTGCATAGTGAGCATCGAATAGAGATTCGTCAGATGAAGATTTCTTATCTAGGGAAGATTACTTAAAAAGTTGGTCGCCAAGTGGTCATGGGATATAGTGGTTATTTGTCTGTTTTTAGCTTCGAGGACGAAGCTCTCTTTAAGGGGGGAAGAAATGTAATACCCTGTATAATAGCTAAGGGTGAAATAGTAAATTAACGAGTTAAATATAAATTTAGTCGTAAAAGAAAAATAAAATAAAATAAAATAGAGCTATATACCTCATTTACAATTGGTTTCGTTAAATTTTAAAAAAATATTAAAGTAACAACTACGCGGGCAATTCACTAACGTTAACCAAAACGCGAATAAAGCCACCGCGTAAATTCGTAGGTGAGCCACACCCAATAATTCTCCTTAGAGAATTTTGGTCAGAATTGTATTTGTTTTGTCATGTTCCTCTTTTGTTTCTTTCACTTCTCCTCCTTCAATTTTGCTTCCTCTTCTTCTTCTACTTTTTCTCTTCGGCAAACCAACCGCCCGACAACAACACCTCACCACCGCCTCCATCACTTTCATAAAGCCCCTCTCCCTCATTTCCTTCGAGCTACACACCAACAAACTCTCTGCAATCATCCCCTTTGTCTGCTCCTTCGTCTTCTCCACCTCCGGCAAGAACCACCACCACCGCCGCTGCTACCACCAAGGGCATCGTCAACACCCACCCACCCACCTAGTTCTCTGTTTCTCTCCCTCTCTCTCTCTTGCTCTCTGTCACGAGCAGAGCCCCAAAACAGCAGCAGCAGCATTGGCTTGAAGCCATCACCACCGCCGCTGTAATTTCCGGCGAGAAACCCGAACAACCACCAAACACGACCACCCCTGTTTTCCTTCCACTTCCCCTCTCTGTTCCTATCAAACTCCTCTATGTCACGATCTGAACAGAGGCAGAGGAGAAATAGCCAACAACACAGCCACCCGGAAGCAGAGCACCACCACAGCCGCCGCCGAACCACCATTAACGCCGGCGAAATTTCGGGTAACCCAAAACAGAGCCACCCTCGGCTCTCTGTCCCTTCCATCGGAGTCCTAGGGGTCCGACCTAGCTTGTGGAAGCTCCATCCGCGCCCAGAACCCACCGGAGTAGCTCCGGTCGAGCTCCATCTCCGACGCCGCCGTTCGCCCGCCCGACCCAACTCAATTCGCCATCGTTTCTCGCGATATTTGGTACCGGTACGCTCTACTCTTCACCCCGAATTGATTTAGATTGCCAAAAACGTATCTCAATGATTAGATTCATATTTAGATTGATCGAATTTAAAATTCATGCTCAGGGGGAGGTATTTGTATTTTTCAGAAACTATTTTAGTTATAGGAGAGGGCCACGTGACATTCTAGGAGGCTTTACGAGCTAACTCTTGAGTTTAAGGTAAGTATACATGCCAAGTCTAGTGTGCCTAGCTCCTTTCGTGTCTTAACTTGATTTTGATACTAGTCTCAAAATGTTTTTGTTATTTAATAACATGTTTTATTTGAAGTTCTTATATTTTAAATTTTGTTGCTATGCTTTGATTTTGTCACACGAATAATCATAATAATTCGTAATTAACGTAAAGTGGAAAGAGTTGTCCGGGGATCGTTATATTTGCCTTTGATTAGATTGGTCGTGTTGGCTTCTGTCACTCGACCCGTTTATTTAGCCCGGTCGCTACCTGCCGGGTCGCTCCATGTACTCACCTCTCTGGCCGCGAGGAGTCTTTGAGGGGTGCCGGCACTTAAGGTCTTGGATGCGTAGAGTTAGTAGATTATCCCCGTGTCAACAAAGTTAATAATACAGTTTTCTATGAGATTTGGACAGTTATAAAGGAAAAGAAGAAGAGATTGGGGAATCGTATTCCCCGTTTACAAGTTGAGAAAGGAGATTAAAAGAAAGAGAAGATTTCATTTGAGTCCTACTTTACTCTTCAAGTTTACTGTTTTAAAATTTATTCCTCTTTGTTACTAAATGAAAAGTAAACATGCCTCGTCTTCCGTTTTACGAGCTTGGGTGTTGCTTACTCAGTACTTTATGCTGATTTTAGAAAACTGCGGTCTTGTTTTCCTTCCCCCGCAGGTTTAGATGAAGAGGACTATGGCATGACCGGGTACGAGACTCACTAAGGAGGCTCCGCACACGTTGTAAAATAGTATGAATAACGTTAGCATAACGTATAATAGAAAAGTATGACAGACTCGAGGACGTTTTGTAATGTTTAATAGTGGATGTTGTGCTTTTGATTCTCCGCCATTACTGTTAGCCTCGTCCTCCCCGATTCGTCCGAGTCGGATAAGGGGGTCGTTGCATATTCTTTTTCAGAAAGAGCTTTTATCATCCTGGTTGCTGATCAAACCTATATAGTCATTGCGTTCGCTGCTCAAAATTGTCCGTCCTCGTTTTAGATTATTATACATTTTTTTATTAACATTGCATTAGTAAGATCAAAACTATAATATTGAAATCACTTTGAGATAATAAATAGTTTCTCAACTGGAGGACTAATTATCAAAACTTAACATGCATACGCCTCGATAAGACTTAAACCCCTCTAACCTAGACCACTTCTTTGAGTTAGGTGTCCACTCACCACTGAACTAACATAATTTATGATATGAAACACTATTTCAGTAGTATTGTGATATGCACACACTTGCCTCGATAAGACTATAACCTTTAAATGTTACAATCTAATGAGTATATCCGTCTAAAATTATTTGTCATGTTAAATTTACCAACTAGTTTAAGTTGCGATTTCACTTGCAATATGTTATACCAACTTTATAGTATTTCATCATATTACAATACTTTTTTTTTTTTTTTTTTTTTTTTTTTTTTTTTGCAGAGAAAAATCATATCACAATATTAAGATAACACTACTATACTATAAGGATATTATTAAGTTGTGTATCACTTTACACGTAAAATCGTCGCTTTAAAATTTGTGATTGAGTTAACATGATATAACGGACGACCGATGTAATATCTAATGCCATTTTGTAAGGGTGTACATAATTTATTATTATACATTTAAGGAAGTTTCACCAGTATTTTTGTCTACTATACTATTAATGATTAATGATGAACATAACTACGACTCAATTGAATGTCCATACAACTATCCTATAAAAGTAAATTTCCGCAACTTTCAACCTTTACACTACATTAATGTGATAACGTGTCCCTGCTGCTACGAGGTTGCGTTCTACATATTGCAAGCAATTATGGCGATAAGGCTGTATATATAATGACATATGTTTTTTTTTAAACTGTAATGACATGTATTATTGTTGTGCTGTCGATGCCTTCTTTTGCTGTTTATGTTATGGATCTTTAACATTTAATCGTTAAGCACTTAAAATTCAGATAATACTATGAGTGGATTATTCACCGTACGTACATGTTGCAATGAATAGTAGCTCAGTGGCTGAGCATTTAAAGCCCCTGGATAAAGTCCCCGGTTCGGACGGGCTAGTGAATAGTGATGTAATCCTAAAAAAAAAAAACTTATGAACATGCTATTTTCATAAAAAAGTTTAAAAAGTGAACCTTGTAAGAAAAAAACCCTAAATTGAGAAATTTGATGTAAACATCGCCGCATAGCGGCCTCACCAAAAGCCAAAACCTAACCCAACTCCTCTCTACTCTGAGGAGCCAGCGCATTGCGGTGGTCAGAACAAATCGAACAACTCTTTTCAAATATCACCCTCTTCCGAAAGAAACTTTGCATCCGCACCCTTGTTTTAACGGCCAAAGAAAACGCCGTTAGCGACGATTGCGTCACAAAGTGGACCAATCCGAAAGACGTAAACGACTTCTGTCATGTGAATTTCGAGAAATTAAATACGTACCACAACTTGGAATCTATAAATCCACTGTCCTCGTAATAGACAAGAGAGCGAGAGAGAGAGAGGCTAAAAAACACTGTTATTGACCTATCACTTTCTCGATCTAGGGTTTTCTCTTTCGTCGTCTTCGTCGTGGTGGTTTCAGCAAACCCTAGCTCTGAATCATCGTCCTCTTCTTCGTTTCTGTGTTAATTCCTCTCAACAATCACATTCTCCAGAAGATAAACCCTAATTTTGAAGGATCAACTATTTTTTTTTGATTAATTTTGTCAAAAATTGAATCCAATCTGAATCTAAACGGATCGATTGATTGATCGATTGATTAATTGATTGATTGATTGATTGATTTTTAAGTTAAGAGAGAGCGAAATCGAGAGATTGTGTTCTTCGTTGTGTTTGTGTGATTTGATTCGGTGAGAATGTACAAATCGGTAGTATACGAAGGGGATAAACTACTGGGAGAAGTAGATGTGTACCCGAATCAGAACCGAAACCATAACGGAGGTGGTGTTGTGGATATGAGAGACAAACTAATTCGGATTTCTCACTTCTCGCCACCGAGTGAGAGGTGTCCACCACTGGCTGTGCTTCATACGATTTCATCTTCTTCTGGGGTTTGCTTCAAAATGGAGTCCAAGTCGCAGTCAGAGGACTCGCCGCTGTACAGTTTGCACTCTTCTTGCCTCAGGGACAACAAGGTATTAACCCAACTCAGCAAAAGCAAAAACTTGAACTAACCCAGAATAATAAGATGGTGATGATGATGATGATGATGAAACCCTAAATTTAGAGTCAAAGTTTTGACCATTAAGCAGGAAGCAAGTGAATTTTGATAACTCAATAGAATTAAAGAAACAATTCATTTACCAATTTGTGAATGCAACTAGCTTCTGGATTGATTTTGATAGGTGCTTGAAAGGGGAATGAATAACTTCATACATTTGTTCTTTTAATGGGTTTTGATAGATTGGCCTGAAATGTGAACAACTTTTTTGCTACTGTGATTTCATTCCATAAATAAAATGCTGGACGCAAGAATCTTTAGCTAACTAAAAGTTTGATTCAACTTTGTCATACATGCTTGGCTTTATGGCGAAAAACAGTGGCATTGAAGGGTGTGTCGTCACTGAATGACTATATACCATTGTTTGTTCTGCAGACAGCTGTTATGAACCTTGGAGCGGAGGAGCTGCATTTGGTGGCCATGCCTTCCAGGAAACAAGACGGCAGATACTCTTGCTTCTGGGGGTTTAATGTTGCTTTAGATCTTTACAACTCGTGTCTTGTCATGCTGAATCTTAGATGTCTTGGTATTGTGTTTGATCTTGATGAGACCCTTATAGTTGCCAATACGATGCGGTCGTTTGAAGATAGAATTGAGGCTCTGCAGAGAAAAATAAGCGCTGAGGTAGACCCACAACGCATTGCTGGCATGATGTCAGAGGTCAAGCGTTATCAAGACGACAAACTTATATTGAAGCAATATGCAGAAAATGACCAGGTAATTGAAAATGGGAAGCTAATCAAATCACAGTCTGAAATGGTTCCAGCTTTGTCTGAGAAGCACCAACCCATGGTCCGCCCTCTCATACGTCTGCAAGAAAAGAACATAATCCTTACCCGCATAAACCCAATGGTATGGTTCATTCGTCCACCATTCGTATCTTTACATTTCCTTTGTTAACTAAAGTTTTTCAATGTTGGCTTGTGGGTTTTCTTTTTCTACACGCTTTGTTACGGGGTTTATCAGAAATCTGATTTTTTTTGTACTTGATATTCCTTATTTGTCTCCATAGATCCGTGACACCAGTGTTCTTGTGAGATTAAGACCCGCATGGGAGGATCTGCGGAGCTATTTGACCGCGAGAGGGAGAAAGCGATTTGAGGTTTATGTTTGTACGATGGCTGAAAGAGACTATGCCTTGGAGATGTGGAGGCTTCTTGATCCAGATTCGAACTTGATAAACTCAAAGGAGTTATTGGATCGTATTGTGTGTGTCAAATCTGGCAAGTTATTTGTTCTCTGTAATGTTTTCGCTTTTTGTCATTATTTGTGTATTGTTGTACTGATTCCCTTCTAATTTTGAGTAGGCTCAAAGAAGTCACTGTTCAATGTTTTCCAAGATGGAACTTGCCATCCTAAGATGTCTTTGGTAATTGACGATCGCTTGAAAGTATGGGATGATAAAGATCAGCCTCGGGTGCACGTTGTCCCTGCATTTGCTCCGTATTATGCTCCTCTAGCCGAGGTATGTATTACCTGTTCAGTGTTACATTTCTGAATCCTCCATGGATGATAAAATTTAATGTGTTCGCCGACACATGCAAAATGATCATCATATGTATATGTTAAATAGTTAATCATTGAGAGCTAAATTATTCTTTAGATGTTTTCTAATATAAAGTTTACTGCAGGCAAATAATGCTGTTCCCGTGTTATGTGTAGCAAGGAATGTTGCGTGCAATGTCAGAGGTGGTTTTTTCAAGTAAGAAATAGCAAAACATTAAATAGAAATGTTTAGTTGGTTGTACTTCATTTAAGTTGACCAGAGATGTTTCAATGTCCTTTGCCTTGCCATGTTTTTGGTATAATACTTCATTACTTCTGCAGAGACTTTGATGAAGGTCTTTTACAAAGAATTCCTGAAGTGCTTTATGAAGATGATATTAGTGCTATTCCATTTCCGCCTGATGTGAGCAACTATTTGATTTCGGAGGTTAGTGCAGACATCGTTTTGTCCACATAGTTCTAGTAGCCTCCTCAACATACCTGATCACTGTAGTTATGTCTATGAGAATGCAAAGGCTGAATTTTGGGCTCACAAAACTTTTATGTCCAGGATGATCCATCAACTTTGAATGGAAACAGAGAACCCCTTGGATTTGATGGTATGGCAGATGCCGAAGTGGAAAGAAGATTAAAGGTAAAATGTACTTATGGATTTGTATTTTATTATTATTTTGTTATTTTCTTAGATGTGGATCTACAAAATCTTTGTTCGATGCCCAAATATGAACATATGGTTAATATTAGAGACTCTAGCGGTACATTAGTTGTACCGTTGGGCGCATTTAGCAGGACATTAGTTGTACTGTTGTGCGCATTTAGCGGGACATTAGTTGTACCATTGTGCGCTTATGTTAAGGTGACTGTTTATTGCCCTGTGAACCTCAAATCTGTTTGCTTTATATGCTTTTTTTGTGCTGGCCCTGGTAATCTTTCAATCTGCCTACGAAGTTTCTGCAGCCTTGTTTTGGTAATAATGCAAGAGATGCTAATTACTGTCTTATCAATTCCTCATTCAGGAAGCAATTGCAGCTTCTACATCAGTTCCTTCTGTGGTTTCTAACCTTGAACCAAGGGTTCCTCAAGTCCAGTACCCAGTAGCATCTTCATCTATCCCTATTCCTCCTCCTACATTTCAAGGTCCACCCATACCATATGCCAGCAAGCAGTTGGCCCCAGTGAGTTCCATTGTCAAACCAATAACTCAATTGGGGCCTCCAGAACCCAGCTTGCAAAGCTCTCCTGCCAGGGAAGAAGGTGAGGTACCAGAATCTGAACTAGATCCTGACACAAGGAGGAGGCTTCTGATTCTGCAGCATGGCCAAGACACAAGAGATCATCCGGTTGTTGAACCCCAGTTCAACGCAAGACCGCCTGTACCAGTTTCTGTACCACGTATTCAACCACGTGGCGGGTGGTTTGTAGAGGAAGAGGTGAGCCCCCGTCTACTGAATCGGGGTGTACCGTCAACGGAATTTCCTGCAAGTCCCGAAGCACTGCATGTGGACAAGCACCGGCCTCATCATCCACCCTTCCTTCATGAGAGTTCTATTCCTTCTGAACGGGTGTTTGAAAATCAGAGATTGCCAAAGGAGGTAATCAGTTTCTATAATGGTTTTGGTTGCAGCTTTAAATAATTATGCTTTGGCTAACTTAATTCTATTGACAGGCTTTTCAAAGAGAAGATCGTTTTAGGCCAAACCAGTCTTTGGCCAATTATCGTCCAGTTTCAGGTATAATCTTCATTTTATATCAGTGCAGTGCAAACTGAGCTTAAATTGTAATTTATTTAAGAATGAACTCGTACGTTTGATCCGTCGACAACCACCTTCCACTGCTTCACCATCCAGGACTCTCATCGGCTATTTACTCCAATATCTTTGTATGAGTACAGACATGTAAATCTGTCTTGGACCTGACACCACTATTAGTTTTTCTTGATAGCCTAGAATGTTAGAATTAATAGGCATCTTTTCTTTGGTTGTCACAACCATATGTTTCTTACAGCTTAAATTGAATTGGTTTTGTATCCTGACATTTGATGAGCTGTGGTTAAATGTTTCTATGCTTCCAAAAGCATGTAAACATTTCCTTTCTAGCACCAAACAATGGAGAAAACTAGTTGTAGGGTGTTTGGCAGCATGTGTTTTTGGCATATGAAACCATTTTCTATAATTGGTTGAGTCTTTTTAGTTCTTTCGCTAGCTGGCACTTATTCTATACTAGGTTTGCTGTGCTGGATTATTTTTTAATTCATTGGGACATGTGGTGTTATTTTATTTGGTCTTGTATGAAACAAACTGACATAATTTCCTTTACTAACCAAAGACAAATGTTTGTTAGAAAAAGTAGCTCCTTCCAATTTCACGGCCTATTAAAAGCAGAGCATATTATTGCATACAATAGTAATCTAAATGTTGAATGAACACGTGCAAAGAAACAGGATTAGGCAGATGTCAAAGCTATCAGCTGTTAGGGAGGTTGATAGGCAGTGGCAGATGTCCATGTTCGCTGATTTCTTCCCATTCTTCATTAAAGGTTTCTATATGTGCTGTAAAATTTAGATTGCAAATTAGACTTTTGCAATCTTAATGTGGAATGAAACGAGTATTGATAGTTTCAGAGGTCGCGTTACCCCGATAATTGCTGAGCCGCCTCCTTTAAAGTAGAAGATGCTAATCATTGATGGGAATATGAATTATTTCTTATGCTATTTTTTGTCACAATCATGTTATGCTAAATCATATACGACTTATACAAGTTTGGTTGATGCCCTAAGGCTAATTTTGATATTCCAAGATAATGAGATGTGGGTGTGTGTGCTCCCTTCCTCCAGTAAAAATGGACACTTTGTTAAATGACAAACAAAGAGAAAGCTAAGGAAGTATGGTTTATTTTCTCTTTTGCAAAGTGAGAAAAATATGATATTTAAAGAACATTTTGTAAATATAAGCCGATACAGGAAAGTCATTACTAGTGAAATGTCTTTCATTGGACAGACAGGCACAGGTGCAGAAACATCTGGTTGTTGCTTTACTTTTAGTAAGGTCCGTTTACACATGGGGTGTAGGGGTTGATCCCGGCTTTTGGCATAGTGGGGGCTAAACTATTATGTTTATTAAGATACAGTGTCTTAATGAATAAACTTAAATGGTGGGGGAGGATTGTGTGATTTATGTAGGGGTAAAGAGAACTAGATGTACAAAATACAGGGTAAAAACATAATTTAGAAATTTTGAAGCTGATTATTCTGCCCAACATATTAGCTCAAGGAAAGAAACTCACAATGGGGAAGACAAAACAGGAGGTGCTTCATCTAGACTGTTATGATCAAATTACTCCGAGAATTCACAATGATATACACAAGCAAAGCTAAGAATTCAAACAAACTAAAAACTTGGAAAAGGAGAAAGCTTCCAAGTTTTTTACTCTTGCATATGAAAAATAATTGTCTTTCCAATCTTTGTATAATGCTGAAAAAGCTTATATTATATAGCTAGTCCTTATCAAAGTTTCACCTATATGGTTTGGAGAGGGCTTCTAGATTTTGATGCAATTCTGTAAGTAAAAGCTCGCTGAAGTTTCATTGGAAGTAGGTGTTAAAAGTTTGGGCGGTAATGATGCGGACCTGATGACCAGTAGACTGGGAGGACTATTGTTGTAATATTGGTATCAGTATAGGGATTGGAGTTGATTATTCTGCCCAACATATATTAGCTCAAGGAAGGAAACTCACAATAGGGAAGACAAAAGAAGAGGTGCTTCATCTAGACTAGGGTTAGGTGCTTAAGGTTGAGTTTCCTCGGACAGGCGTATCTGTAAGCTAATAGTAGTATCCTACTCCGAAATGGTATGGCTATATTCATTGTTAATCTACTCTATGGTTAATGAATTTGAACCAAGAAAGGACCACATTAGCTGGTAAATTCCTCCTTTGACAATACTTTTACCTGTACAATAATAAAATAACCTCTGGCCCTTTAACCCCCCAAATCTGTGCTTATTGTTCCCCATAGAACTCGAAGTAACCGCAAGACTACTTGATTGAACCTTATATGCTTAACACATGAATTGAGGTTCTTACAAGTCGTGGTTTCGCACTTTGCATCACACGCCAATTCCATTGTAATTTGGATTAATGCTTCTTGTGCTGGGCTGGCCTTTTAATTTTCTCAACAGCTGTGTCCAGACAAAAATGCAATGGTAAAGTAGTCGCCGTGTTACCAGGAGGTCACGGGTTCAAGTCGTGGCAACAGCCTCTTGCAGAAATGCAAGGTAAGGCTGCGTACGCAGACCCCCAAAGTGGGTCTGACCTAGGGCTGTTCAAAAACCCAAGCTACCCGCCCAAACCGGTCGGTCCGAGCCAAACCGACCCAACATATAAAGAGAATGGGCCTAAACGATTGATTTCAGGTTGAAAAAATTTTCACCCGCCCACTAACGATTGGTTATGGGTTTGAAATAATTTTACCCGTTTAACCCCAAAACACCCCGCTCGACATATAAAGATGATTTTTTTTATATATTAGTAAATAATGAGTTTTGTATTTCTATTTATTCTTCGGAATAACCTTTCATAAAATGATTCCATAAATGACATACGAATTTGTGACCTGTGAAATAATGTTAGCCACTTTGAAAGAAATACAATTGTTCTAATTGAATCAATTTGGATATCATATGAGCGATCAAAACTTTTGGCTTATGATTCATTAACTATTTACTCATGATTCATTAACTATTTACTCATTATTCAATATTTTCTTCTAAAAAAACCCGCCCTGGCCGACCCAAAATGGTTGGTTAAGTTTGGGTTTATGAATTGCTTGGTCAGGTTTGGGTAGAGATTTTTTCAACCCGAGGTAGTTGGGTTGGGGGAGAAATGTAAGTTTCACCCGCCCAAACCGCCCCGCGCACACCCCTCTGACCCTTCCCCGGACCCGCGCATTGCGGAGCTACGTGCACGGGGCAGCCTCTTTTGTGTCCAGACAAAAATGCTTTTACATGTTAAAACAAATTAACATATGAATTGGGATATATATCGAAATAGCATACTTGTCTTCTATTCAATTGGTAATGGTTGTCCTAGTTGCTGGGTCAAAAGATACCCAAACATACAGTATCTCTCCCTTTCTGCCTATTTTTCAGAGAGTTGATAGCTCCAAGATTTTATTATGGTTATATTCAGACGTTTGCAATTTGTTTCCAGGAGTACTATATATTGAAAAGATGTAAAAATCTCCTTACATGATACTATGTTATGTCATAAACTGTTAACTATGTTGTATCTTTAAATGCAATTCAATAAGTTTGATACAAGGTTTATTTGGCCTTGTCTTGTTCAATTTATCTATTGAAATAAAGAAAGCTGAATTTAGTAGGAAGATAATTTAAACGGCTTGCTAGTGATATGTTCCCTGTTTTTATGATTTAGTTCGTTTGATTGTTATAAATACCATATTGCAATTAATTGAACAGTTAATTTCTTCTTGAGTAGCAATTGTAGCTGCTTGTTGTTGTTAGAACTTCCCAATACAGTGTATGCAGATGCTTGTTCTGACCTGGGTATTCAGATGGACAGTAAAATGGATCTAAGGAAGAGTGATTCAGATTACTTTTAAGTATGTCGGCGCTAAAAGTCATTACCGAAACAATGGGAGGTTTACTAACTGTAAAACATTGCTCCATCTGTTATATAGAAGCTATACGAACTCTCTGAACTATAGGTAGACCATTTGGTTACATGGCCTTATACTCCTATAAACACACGATTAACTCTACATAGTAATAATGACAGTTAACACTAGGGGTAATCAGCAATGACTTTTGATTTCTCTAATGATACGAAATTATGAGGTAACGGAGATAGTTGTCTTGCTCTATATTGATTGCTAGATTGTTTACTCTTGTAACCTTATGGTGAAGACTTGTGTAATATTAATCTTTCTTTCTGAAGGCGAGGATGTACCTATGGGTCGACCATTCACCAGAAATAGAGACCTTGATGTGCAGCTTGGACGGGTTGATATGTATTCTGAGACTCCACTTGGAGCTTTACAAGATATTGCAATCAAGTGTGGCACAAAGGTACGCCTGAATTTGAAATCAAGCAGTAGATTAAAGTAGTCAATTACTTCTCTTACATTGTATTTTATCCCTTGTACGGACTTTTGTAGGTTGAGTTCAGGTCTGGCTTGGTTCCAAGTGCAGAACTGCAGTTCTCCTCAGAGGTTTTGAACTATTCTCATTGCTATTGTCATTAGATCCTTTAGCTTCAACAAAGACTCTTTCTAGTTCAAATAGTATTCATTTCCTTACTTGACAAATTTACTGTAACACCCATATTTATGTTCTGAGATACAAGGTAATTGGTACAAGAAATTCATACAATTATTTTCTTGTGTTACTCTAGGTTTTGTTCGCAGGAGAGAAAGTGGGTGAAGGGATTGGCAGGACAAGAAGAGAAGCGCAGCGTGAGGCTGCGGAGGGATCTCTGATGAATCTGGCTGGTAAATCTCTGAAATAAACTTATCTTAGATTGAGCTTTACCTGCTCCTATTTCTCTTCGCACGTCCAGGGTCCAGCTGAGTTTAGTCTTCACCTAGATGATTTTGTCTTGGACAATGTTGGGAAGTAATGCTCTAAGTGCACATGGTTTTTGAAAATCTCTTTTGCTGCTTTTGCGACAAAATTTCCTGCAAAGTTCTTTCTGGAGCTCCCTAGATAACTTGGATTTATTCTTATAAAGTTAAAACAACTTTCATAAGTTATGGTTTCCTTGCAATCCAGATCTACTTGAAGGGCCCCACAGTCCTTCAGTCCCTGTTCTTTGACCATTTTTTCACCCTCTGTGAAACTTAGCTTTTAGTCACCACATTGACCCTCCCTCCCTCTCTCTCTGTTCACAAAAATAAAATTTACTTGACAGTCTGTTTGGATAACATTGGATTTGGTGGTGAATTTGGATGAAATCCAACGTTTGGATACAATATAGGAGTTTGAATTTGATTTAGAACAAATCCAACCCTCCAAATTGTAAATAATTTGAAATTCCGTTTTGGAGGAGGAAATTGAATTTCCATACATAGGTTTCTTAAAATTTATATAAAAAGTGCTAATTCAAGGATTCGAACACTGCACCTCAGCATCACGCACGCATTAAACCTTTGAGTGTGAACAGCGTGCCACTGCGCCAACAACACATGCATAACTTTTGACATTGGATATTAAACAGAGCAACGAAATCCAAATTCAATATTAGACTAATAATAGCATAAAAAACGGAGATTTTTAAATCCATCTGTATTTAAAATTTGAGATTTTCGAATTCAAATCATGGTTACCAAACACAACCTTGGAGATTAAGGAAGAGTTTGAGAATAGGGTTTTTTAGTCTTCTTAAGTTGTGCCAAATTTCTGGTGGGCAGAGTGTTTAGTCTGCCAGCTGATGGAGCTATGCTCAGCTGTGGTTTATCATTTCTACTGTTTCTAGTAAGTCATAACTTAGCTCGTCATCTCGTGCCCATAACCCGGACAATTCACTTCAGGTGGAATTTTGTTTACAGTGAGGGCTGTTTATATCATAGGGTTGCTCTCTCTCTCTCTCTCTGCGTATAGCCGTATACTGTTATGTGTGTCTTTTGTTACATAGTTGTGCAGCCGTGTTTGTCAAAGCCTATCAAACCCCTCATCTTTCATTATTGCATAACCTTATTAGGATATAGGCGTCATTGCTATTAAACAATCATCAAGATGTCCTAAATCTTCTTGATCATCATTTTTACTGGATTCTTCAGCTTTAAGAAATATAAATTACATGAATTTTTGCAATGTTGGAGTTTTGACTTGGTTTCTACGGTGATGCCAAATAAAATTTCTTTTGATGGTCATTCTTACTCAACTATAACTCATTAATCTAAAGTTTCCTAATAGGGAGATTACCCCTTTCTGCAAATTAGTTAATGTTATGGTATCTAGATGTTATCGTGAAATCCAAACTCCGGTGAGACGAGAGAATGGGCAATCACCAAGCACTTAATTCATGAGCTGTAGACTCCAGATTTTTTTTTTAGTATACCAGGCATGTAATAACTGCAAATTATCAAATTCACTGCCGAAGGCTTGCATAAAAAAACGTTATACATCATATCGGTCAAGCGTGAATTATGGTTCCTGTTTATGGATTAACGACAATGTGCAAAAGCTCTATTTGCCTCTGCCATTATATGAGTCTCTTCCTTTTTCCTTAAGGCCTTGCCACTCCCTTTGGCAGCATCCACTAATTCGGAACTTAATTTGAACGACATATTCGACCCGAACGTTTTCGGCCTCTTGTATTGTTGAAGTTCGTGTTTATGTAATTCCTTTCCAGTAAGTAATCCTGTTTAAAGCTCCAGTAAGTAATCCTGTTATGTCACAGTTTCAGGCTAAAATCGTAGTATGCCTAAAGTTCTTGCACAGTGGTTCTACCACTAAGAGTCGGTTGACAACGTAATAGCTGCAGATATTCATCTGTGATGGTTCAATCTCTGAGTGATTCTCACCACTTTGACTATGTGCTTTTGCAGATAAATATCTATCGCGCGTTAAACCTGATTCCATTTCAATGCATGGTGAAGCCAGCAGATTTTCAAGAGGCAACGATAATGGATTTGCCGGTGATGCTAATTCTTTCGGGTATCAGTCATTACCAAAGGAGTCACCTTCGTATGGATCTGAACCATCCAGGACTATGGACGCAAGATTTGATGGGTCAAAAGAATCAATGAGTTCGGTGTCTGCACTAAAAGAACTAGTAAGACATGCTCATCTAGTATTGTTTTTTCTTCTTCTTTAATTTCCCTTCTTCTCGTGTACCAATAAGGTTTTCATCGTTGACATATATTGAGTTTATTTGTGTTCCCCAGTGCATGATGGAGGGCCTTGGTGTAGCTTTTCAATCTCAGCCTCCACCATCAGCTATTGCACTCCAGCGAAATGAAGTATATGCAGAGGTAGCTTGCTTGTGAATGTGAACCTTTTTTGTCTGTAGTATCTATAACTTGAGTAGTTAAGTATCTTTCTAGTACTCAATCACCTGAAATATGAGAAGATTTCATCTTGTTTGTCTAGTAACAATCTGTGTCAATCAATTAAAGAGTTCAGCACATTATTTGGTTGGTTCATACGCGAGACAGCAGAAGCTGTCTGTCTAGTTGTGTTTCACTGTATTTGAGCTTCTTGATTATACACTGCAGATTGTTCTTGTGAAAGTGTTCAGGTGAACTGTCTTGTCGATACTTTAATTGGGGGTGCTGTATAGAAGGTTTTTGAAAGAGTTATGCTTTACTGACTGTCACATTTGGCAGCAATACGTGTGTGCGCGTACTTTTCCTGCTGGCAGACTCTAGTTAGAATATTCAAATACTATTATAGTTTCTCGCAATGATAAAAGATACATCTTTGAAGGTTTCGGTTCAACCTTGACATAAAGTTGCATTTTCCTAACCTCTGGCTTTCATCCTTTGTATCCATTTTCTAAAGATGCGTTCTTGATTATACTATGTCTGATGCTTTGTTTCTGGAGAATCCGAAGTGATAATAGTTTCCTGTGCTTATGATTTTAGGTCGAAGTGGATGGGCAAGTGTTGGGTAGTGGAATAGGGTTGTCCTGGGATGCGGCTAGGATGCAGGTATTGCTCAGATCTTTTATACAATCCTTCTAGTTCCCCTTCAGTTTTGACTTGATTTTTCAGAGGGCCTAAAATTAAATTTTTCCATAGGCTGCGGACAAGGCTCTTGGCAATCTGAAATCCATGCTCGGACAGATTCCTCAAAAGTATCAGGGCTCTCCAAGGTTAGTGAACAGTCTTCTAGCAACTCTTCTTTATTCCTTATTCTCCAGGCTAAAACATTATGGTAACAGTTTGAACTTATTCCAAAGAAAATTACATGGTCAGGTGGTATAATGGAAGGTTGCTTCAATACTTTGCCTCAATGCATATATTAACCGTAGATTTTGTAGAATACTAACTTCGACTTTATACTGTTCTGTAAACAACAGCTTATTGTTCAATAGTCTTTCTTCTAGATTTCCTTGCACGAGTCTTCAGTATTTTAGCTTTACTAATGTGAAATATCGCCATGGTTTCTTAAAATAGAACTTCCAAAAAGTTGTGCTTTCACAAAAACATGTCTTCTGATCAGTGTTCAAGAAGTTCCTGTACATGAGAGAGACTTATTTCTTTGCTTACCAATATGCTATTCTTATGTATAATATCTATGAACCAGGCTGCATCCAGGCCCAGGGATGCCCAATAAAAGATTTAAGCCGGACTTCCAAAGGGGTTTTCAGCGGATGCCATCTTCTGGAAGATATCAAAAGAACGCATCTATTCCCTGATACCAAGGACATCCTTCTGATGAATCATTTCATGTTTAACCGACCGATATCTCATGAAACTCTAGAAGCATGCACTATTGCAGTTCAATCAGCTATACCTATGCATCAACCTAAGTTGGGATTCATGGAACTAAGCGGAGATACAGGGTGATAAAGCTACTGATTTTCTGAGATGTCTGTAATTAGCCAGCTGGGAATTGTTGTTGAAACTTTGAGGCTTAAAAACATGTAAAACGACCACCCTGAGATGGGGTAAAAAGGTGATGATGCCGCTAAGCTCCTGGATTTATTTGCTGATGACATTGTGGGTTCCGAAACCTTGGTGGTTTACATTTGAAAGTGGTGTACATGATGAAGAGGCGATTCTTCTTTCTTATTCTTCTTTCTTCTTTTATTTTTTTCTCCTGTTTCTGTAACTTTATAGAATCATATTAGTCTGTTAGGGAAGGGAGTTGTAGGAGATGAGCGGTGATAGAAGGCCAATTCTCCTGTCACTCTTCACCCTGTGGCGGCTTCATGGGGTTGCTCGAAGGTCGCGTTTGAACGATTTGTTCTTTCACCGGAGCATATACAGAGTAACCGACAGTTTTTGTGCAGTTCATTTGACTGGTTGTCTCTTGCTTTTGGCTCCTTGTGGATGATGAGCTGCTGGAACTTCTTGAAGTTTTAGGAGTCATTATACTGTTGATATTGAACTCGTTTGTGACTTATCAGTTTACTCATGAGATGCAATGTAATATCCAATTTTGACATCTGATTGAGCATTTTGTGAGAATTGCATCATATAGCCAGGTTTGAACCTGACCCGTCATGCAGGGGCTTCAAATGCTCTACACTGAAGTAGTACCCATTTGCTTTTGATTGAGCATTTGTGTGTGTGGTGGTGGTCGTATTTCTAGGATTGTTTTGTCTGTTTTAAGGTGTAATACTACGATGCTGGTGGCGGCAACTGGCATCTCCTCTTCTTGTAGGTGCGTTGCTTTAGTCTCCGCAACAAGTTGTCGATTCTGTTTTGAGCTTGCTGTTTCTGACTTGCTTCTTCGTCCGTTTTACCTCTGTGACTGCTAACTTTTCTTTACAGGTTTTTCGGGCTCCATTCTTTCTTGTTCGCGCATTGATAGACCCACGAACAGTAATTTCAGTTTTTTTCCGGGGAGAATCTTATAGAACACAGTTCCTCCATTCAGACTCTTGTGCAGTACAGTAAGATATTGCTAGGGTTTTCAAGAAGGCAGATTGTGCAAATTATACCGGATCAAAAGCATTTACTTCGTGCTAATGCTTTGGATGGTTATAATTATGCGCTCATTGAAGGTTGTTACATTTGTTATTGACTTGTATTCCCATTTGGGACTACTACACTTGTTCATTCTCCTAGATCTTTGTCTAAAATATAAATGCAAATATTTAGCCCACACTAAATAGGGGAATAGAATTACCCTCGCCTTGTCGTACTATATATATACGAGGGTAATGAATGCGTCCGTGGGCACTAGAAAAATAGAATTTATTCATTTGTTGATCTTACATAAATTCAGCGGTTATTAGTGATCCAATATTATACCAATGAATAGTGAAATGCTCTATTGTTTTAGTACATAGATAGGTCTAAGACGATTCTAAAAATAAAGTTTTTTTTTTGTACTATTGGATGTGGTCATTCACTTCACAATTTTTTATCCAACACGCTATCAATATTTTAATATTTACCATTAAATAATAATATTATACATGACTTATATTGTAAAATAAAGAATTTTACTTTGAAACAAAAAACCAAGGTTGATGAATTAATAATATAATATTACTAATACCAATGATTTAAGGGTAAAAGACGCTACCACCCCTGGGTTTAGGGAAAAACCTACAGACCACCCCTGAGTTTTGGATAAAAACACTCCGCACCCATTTGACAGAAAATTCCGTGGACACTTAACACTCTTCTGTCCTATTCCGTTAGAAAAATGTGAGATTGACTTTTTCGGACCATATTACCCCTCTGTTTTTTGGCCTTTATTTCACTTGTTCATCAAGAACATCAAGAACACTAAGAACAAACCCATAAAAATTAAAAAAAAAAACAACTACAACAAGTTGTCAACCACTATCAGCAAGAATTCATCTCCCTGGGTATGTCAACTGCAATGATCATCAATCTCTCATATGCCTTACAAACCCATCAATGTCAACAAATTCAGTAAATTCACTACAATGTACCAAATTCTGACTAATTTCATTTTAATTTCAATAACAACTTCAACTACAACAAGTGATTTCAAAACAACAGTTTACCAATTCTGACCAATTTCAGTTCAATAGCAAGAACAACATCAACTTGATTTTAAAACCCAGAAACTTGAAATCAGTACTCACTCCCGCTTCGATTCGAACCCTCGATTGAACCCCATAAACTTGAAGAAGAAGAAGAAGATGAAGAAGAAGAAGTAAAGGAAGAAGCTTTTTAAAACCAGTACTCGCCACTGCCATCGGTTTCCTTCATCGCCCTCACCGCCGCCGCATTGGGTTCCCGATCTGGTGGGTCGTTCCTCGCCTCACCATCGGAATCGTCCAAAAGAGTGGCGATGCCCTGTTTTGCATCAATATGTTTAATCTAAACAATATTTTCTCCTTTCGTAGAATATAGAAATAGTTATTTCTCGAGAGAAAAAATGAATATATAATAGTTCAATATGTTTGCCATTAAGATATTGTATGTTGTGGACTTTGTTTTGAAATGTATCAAGTTTGTTTACAAATATTACTAGAGAATTCACTTGTTTTTTTTTTTTTTTTTTATTGATAAATTCACTTGTTTCTTTGTGACTATTTTTGTTTACTCTGTCACTTAATTTCCTATGTTGATTTATTGCTTATTTCAAAACTCGGAAATTTGACTTGAATTTAGGAATCCTTATTAATTCAGTAATCTAAATAAGTTATCATTTGTAATTGATTTTTTTTTGCAAGCTTGATTTGTCTACACATCGATATAATTTCTCCCTCTAATCACTACCATCAATGAACTATCACTTACAACCCCTCAACTTGGTTAAATCTTCACTTACACTCTTCAAAGTTTAAAATTTCACATAAACCCCTTATGACTATCGAATTTGTCGTCATTTACACCTTCTCTGTGTATTTGCTCTGCTAGTTGATAAGTCAACTTCCCAAATTTAGTTTTTTGGACATATTTATCCTTACACATGCTGCAAAGTTCAATCCACCCCAATGTACGTTCTTAACATGTTTCAAATATTTGTATTCTATCATATATTTCGTATGATTTTCGTAACATGAGGCAGCCACTACAAGCAAAAACTGACAATAATTTGACGCGGGACTTACGAGATTGGTGGTGAATTAGCCTTTGTAGGGTGTAGCCTAGGAAAGGGTAAATATATCCAAATTACTGGATTTGGAAAGTTAGCCTACCAACTAGCAGAGTTAATATATAAAATAAAGAGCGATTTGTGGGGAGGTTTTAGTACAATTTTTTTTTATTACACATATGGGGTGCAAGTGACAACAAGTTTGCTAGTCAATAAGGAGAATTGATTAGAGCACCATGTCATATTTGCTCTTAGAGCAAGCAATAATTACTCGTCAATAAGGCGTGTAAGACGGTAAGTGATGTTTTTCAAACTAAGAGGGGGTGTAAGTGAACATCCAAAATCCTATTTATAAACAACCCATCTTCCACAAAACAAAAAAGTAAAACAAGAAGATAGAAAAAAAAGCTGTGCTTGAATCTAGAGAGAGAAACCTTCTGCGTGAATCTAGAGAGAGAGAGTTCGCCGGAGCGATGTCATCGTTCGACGCATTCGCCGCCGACGGCGACGACACCTACTCCGGCTACGACGACGGCGACGCCTACTCCGGCTACGCCAACGCTCCGGATCCGCCCTACAACGGAGCTGTATTCGCCGGAGACTACGACGAGGTCACCGTAGACCACGGATTCGCCTCCGATCCAAACCCTAGCTACTCCGAAACGTCGCCGTTCTCTTCTACTGTTCCGATATCGAACGGTCACGGTAAAGCGTACGATCTCGGTGAAGATGCCGATGGAATCTTCTCGTCTGATGGGCCTGTGCTTCCTGCGCCTAGTGAAATGCAGGCCTCTGCTCTTCGTGAGTGGCTTCGGTAAGCTCGATCCACTGGATTTTAGTCTCTTATCTTTGAGTATGTGCTTGTAGTGGTGTGATCTGTTTGGTGTTGATTGTGTTTTTTAATAGATCTGCGTGAATATTAGCTCAATCGTGATAATTGGGATTGCAGAGTACATATTGGAGTTAAAGTTATCGAATTCACTGTTATTTTTGGATCTAGAGATTAGTTTATTAGATAATTTCATTGAATCGTGGTCATTGAATTTTGATCTGCAATACACTGTAGCAGAAGCTATACCTCAGTGTAGTAGTATGAGTTTAAGTTCATGAATAGGTTAACACTTCTCTTTTGTCCGTGATCTATAGATCCATAAGTACTTTTCCATTAATATTTTAGATATGTTACAATCTAAATTGAACTTCACTGCATATTTACTCTTTAGATGACAAGCCTTTTCCCAATTAAGCGGGGCGATATAGATCAGTTTCGTCACTGTAGTAGTATGAATTTAAGTTCATCGTTTGATTGATGCTTCTCTTTTTGTCCGTTAATAGTTCGATATGATACAATCTAATTTGAACTTCACTGCATGACTCTCCCGATAACTTATATATTTTTGTTTAAATGACGAGGCTTTTCTTATTTAAGCGGGCGATATAGACCAGTTTCCTCCAATTCCGTTCGTTATAGTCATTGGGTCAAGCTTAGTTTGATCACGTCTCGTCTCGTATTGTCTCAACCCAGGTTCACATCGGCATTCTCTCCCTCCTATACCACTCTTGATTTGAGCTGTATAACTTATACAGTTTGATGCATCCAAGGATCTATATACTACACTTGACAGGACCACCCTCAAATGATTTTATCTCATTGTCCTCTAGATCATTTATCCTCATCCATATCTCCATCGCTGTGTTAACTTACCCAAGATGTCTAAATTGGCTGTTCTTGGACACCTCTTGTGCTATATCTTAACAATCCCTTATTCCACTGAAAGAATATATGTCTGATGGTGCTCTGTGTGAGTGTGTGTGTCTATCTATAGATCACTCTCCCTCAAAGACTACAGCTCTTCCATATGATTACTATGGATGTGCTATCCACATTATTTCAGGACTAGTACCACATGGCTCTCTCTTGTTGGATTCACAGTAATTTATAACTCTAGATAATTTAAATATTGATCCCTGACATACTTTTAGCAGAAATTAGATGAAGATAGAAGAGATTGGCAGATTGTTTACTTGCCTAGTTATTATGTCGTATCTATTGACTTTAACCTGACTAATCGAAGTAGTATGAGTGTAATTACATGGTTTAAAGCTTACCTTTTTTCCTTGAATTTAAGGTAATCCATAAGCTTGTTACCATTAATACTTTGATATGGTACAATCTAAAGTATACTTTACTGCATCATTTTTAAAAAGTATTTTTCCCGATTAAGCAGGGACGATATGGATCTGTTTCTTCCGATTATATCATTGTAAAGTCATCCACTCAAGCTTAGTTCAATAAAGTCTCGTCTCTTATTGTCTCTATCCAGTTTCACCTCCGCATTTCTCTCCCTCCTATACCACTCTTGATATGAACCATTTCACTTCTCCAATTTGGTCCATCCAAGGATGTATTCTACACATGACAGAACCAGCTCAAGCGCTTTCATCTCGTTTTTTTGTCCTCTACATCATTTATTATTTGCAACTCACCCAATATGTCTAAATTGCCTGTTCTTGGACCCTCTTGTGCTATATCTCCACAATCCCTTATTCCACACTAAGAGTATATGCGCGATACATGGTATTTAGAACGGCCCGTAATGTATACGTAAACCGCTACCAATACACACAAATATGTTCACTGTGAATGTCAATCGCAACCGTATTGGCAGATTCACACCGCTGCGATGAAAAGCCGGCCAGGTCTACTTACACCGTTACGAAGAGATAAAAGAATGAGAAAAATAGGAGGCAGTTGCAGATTCTGTTATCAAAGTTAGTATTACAGAAGCAATAATAATTAAGAGGTGATCAGGTATTGTACAATTTATCGAAAATAAAGTGTTGGACTATAGAAGTATATATGTAAGTATTGCATCAATTAATTTCTTGAAGGATACTGCCATATCATTTATTGCTATAATTGATAGTTAACTGTTAATCGTATTAATTGTGTCTTTATCGGCGAAATGTAATGTAATATAGCCCAGTGAAAAGGCCTTTTAGGCAGTTCATTGAGTATTGGGTTCAAGCCTCCCCTCCCCCACCCCTTGGAAGTAGGATATAGTTATCGCTTTAATAAAAAAAAGGTAAAACATTAGCTAGTACACCCTCCATTCCATTATGTCCGTTCTGTTTGACTTTTCAGGCAACTTTGACTAGATGATTTGAGTAGCAAAACGATGCAAGTACTTGTTAAACTGTTCAAAATTTTGTTGTCTTAAGAAAGCTCTACAACATCATGGAACGGTCAACACGTTCTTGTGTCGTTTTGCTACTCAAATAACCTTGTCAAAGTTGCCTGAAAAGTCAAACGGACTGATAAAATGGGGGTGGAGGGAATTGGAAAAAAAAAATCCAAAAAATGTTTTGACGGCATTTTCTTAATCTTTGAGTGCTTTTTAGAGAACGGCAGATTTGATTGCCAATTTTCGTTAAGAGTGTCTGACATGGCCCCATTCTGTCAACCGTAACCATTAGGTCGGCCGTTACGGTTTCTTACAACCATGGCGTAGTGTCTCCCTCATAGACTACCTCTATCCTTCATTGTGACTAAGTATGTGATATCCATAGCTTTCCCTCCCTGAGTTTCGTTATAGGGCTAAAGGGTTTTCTTTCTTAGATATTTGAAAGCAACAACTGACTTCTATTGAGTTGTAGAAGTAAAGTATCTAAACATTGATAGTTGTTTTCTTGGTACATCTATATGCTGTGTTATTGCTTTCCATGTTTCAAATATATTTGATGAGTCTGTTTCTCTAGGAGATTAACTTTCTAATGTTGGCTGCTGAAGCCTGAAAGTACAAAACCTTTTAAGTTCCTAACAAAAGTGTTAAATATGCCATCTGATTTACTTGATCAATAGCCCACCAAATGAAAGCATGCATCTATTTGATGAAGCACTCAACTTGCACTATATACATGGATACCACTACTTTTGAATATCTTTCATATTTACCAGTTGCCAACATTCAGATCTTGTTGTCAATTCTCAATACTACAGAGTTTCATTTTAGATCAACTTAAGGCAATATCCTAATCCTCCTATTACATGTTTAATTTGCTTGGTGAATTGTCCTTGATAAATACTCGTAGGTCAATTTAGTGCTGCATGTTCGGTTAACCGGAACCGGAACCGAACCGGTTTCTTCCTAACCGGTCGGTTCTTGGTTAGGTTAACTGGTAGAAACTCTCTTTCGGTTGGGTTAACCGAAACCGATATTTTTCCCATATCTATAACCGAACCGGAACCGTGGGACCAGAACCGGTTTTTGGTTCCGGTTTTGGTCGGTTCTGGACAGTTTTTTTCTTTTATTTATTTATTTATTTATTTGTTTATTTATTTATTTATTTTTTATTTTTTCTGGTCGGTTCTCGGTTAAACCGTCCGGTTCTGGTTCCGGTTACCACTCATCCATGACCGAACCGAGACCGACCATACATGGTTTGGTGACCGGTTCTCCTAAGTTTAGTTCGTCTCGGTTCCGTACATTCGGTTAACTCGGTTCGGTTCTAACCGGAAACCGCCGGTTAACCGGAACCGAGTGCAGCTCTAGGTCAATTATTGTCGACTGTAGTAATGTATTGAATGCCGATGGGGATGTTGACAAAACTATTTGCTGCGGAGGTTCTCGTTTCCTTTTAGTACGACTACCCGTCATGGGCACTCATATGTCAAAATTCTCATGTTTTTATAAATAGGTTGTCTGCAATGTGTGACAGTGAAGCAGACTAGGCTCCAACGTGGTGAGAGTAGAGTGGTTAAAGGAGGAGAAAAAAGACCGGAGCTTATTTGACTAAAATGTCTGACCTTGTGAGGTGTCGCATATTCACTTATATAGACTGGGTTGGTTGAGAACAGGTCTTACTGTTGTATAATAATCTAGAGATATTGCATTAGTAGAGAAGTGAGTTTCATGCCATGTCTCCCATACTCAGTGGGGAAGTAATCACTTTTGGACCCAAATAATCTAGCTTCAGTTGCCTGGAAAAAACTAAATATAACAGAATAAAATCAGTTACAGAAGATCAATCTTACTTCAATCACTTGGACAAAAGCACAATTTGACAGACTATATTAGTTAATAGAAAGATTCTCCAGATGCCAAAATAAATTGATTTGCTGAATAGAAATTAGTTCTAAACCCTACAGTAGTACTTAGCACTACCTTCTAGATGACTGTACTAAAAACATTCAAGAAATAACGCAGTCATGTCCGTTTTTCCGGACTTCCGGTGACCAATGAAAATCCACTATCTTTTAGAATTGCTCCTCTTATATCTCGTCTGAAAATCAAAAGATTTCTTTTGTGGAGAGCTGGCGAAAAAGAGGAGTTTGGTTGAGTGAAGGTGTTTATCTAGGTATGATTGTAGAAATCCTTATCAGTGATGGTATTAGAGAAGTTAGGTAGGCAGTTTCGTAGAAACATTTTAAGTCGTGTCTTTTCTTTCTGCTGAACATTGTAAGATTGTAGGGCTCTTTGGGCGATTAAGAATTGGCCCAGCTTCAAAGAAAAGGATACTCGAAATTTCAATTTTTCATTAACCTGTTGGAATAGTGTGACGATAATTCTTTTATTTTTAAACAATTTAAATGCTGTTCTAAGGGGATCACATGGTTTGGATGAGGGTAGCATTGCATTGTGCTGAGAGAGTGAAGAAGACCTATGTGCTAAACGAGAGCTTATTTTAAAGTCCATCTCTCATTGGTTTGGTTGAACTTCAGACTGTCTTGGCACTATTCTGGTTTCAATTGAATTTGTCAATAATACCTTTGCTAGTTATTACTGGGAGGTTTTTGAGCATCACCGTAAGTGAAATCCGACATTCTTATACTTGTCAAAAGAAGTCTGACAAATTAGTGCATGATGAGAAAAGGCAAAATGTTGCTCTATGAAACTTGAAAAGTTTTAATGTTGGTTGGTGCAGCCTAAATGCTATCCGACTTGAAGAGAAGGAAGACAGAGAGAAGGAGATGCGTACCCAGATCATTCTGGACGCTCAAGAGTACATTCAAGCGTTCTATGAGAAAAGAAAGCTCAACATCGAGACGAACAAAAATACCAACAGAGAAAGAGAGAAGGTGAGACTTCCCCGAACCCCTTTCTCTACTCAATCACACGCTCCTAATTATTTTACCGTAATCTGATCCTTGCCTTTTAATCTGGTGCAGTTAAGCTTGGCCAACCAAGAGAAGTTCCACAAAGAGGCTGATAAACAATACTGGAAGGCAATTGCCGAGATCATCCCTCGCGAGGTTGCGAATATCGAGAAGAAGAGAGGCAAGAAAGAGCAAGATAAGAAGCCTGGGATCACAATCGTTCAGGGACCTAAGCCTGGGAAACCTACCGATCTTGCAAGGATGCGCCACATTTTGCTGAAGCTGAAACAGACGCCTCCCGCCCACATGGTCCCGCCGCCTCCTCCTGCCCCTGCTAAGGACGCCAAAGATGCTAAGAATGGTAAGGACGGTAAGGTTGCTGCCGCTAAGGACGGTAAGGTTGCTGCCGCCAAGGATGGTAAAGATGCTGCTGCTTCAGCTCCACCAGCTGAATCCGTTGCTGTTGCCGGAAAAGATGCAGACTCCGCCAGTCCTCCGGCTGCTGCCACTGCCGCTGACAGTTCTGTTGCAACTGAGCCGATTCCTTCTGCCTGAGTTTAGGGTTCGACGCTTACATACACATCCTTAAATTTTTCGAGCACTTTATTTTATCGTAATGTTTTGGTTTTTTCGTGTGTTTTCATTTTTGTATGTAGATTGTTGTCATATCGGTCACGGGTCAGTTCTATGTTTTTGTTTATGCTCTTTGAGATGTTTATGTATTGATACTGTTATTTTGACATTTTGTCACATTCTCTATAGATTTTATTTTATTTAGCTCAGGGTCTCATGCTACCATTGATCTAGCAGCCCAATAGGTTGGGGCCTCCAATTTTCTATGGGATCTTTTCGATTGTCTTTTTTTGTCTAGTTCATCTTTTTGTACAGTGGGGGTTACGACTTATTTGAAAATGTAATCCTCACGTTGTGTTTGTGTGCTTCTGAAAATGCATCGTTCAGTATACCTTTGTTCTAGAAGCTGGGCCTGGATGAAGAAACAATATGGGAAGAAGAAACGCCTTATTGGGCTGCTTTTATAATATATATGAAAAGTGCGCCTTGGAGCCCAAGTTTATTATAATGATCGTTTTCCTATAAGAAATACTTGAGAAGAAACTTTACAAGTTAATCCGATTGTCATGCAACACAAAACTACTTGAGATTTCTCAAAAAAAGAAAAATATACATGAGAGAAGACATATCCGACAATCCGGTGAGTTTTATGAAAGTGTATTTCATACATTTGTTATTTCTAAGACGATTTCGTGTCAATATCACAACTAAATCAATTTTATGTTTATGAAGTTCTCGGGGATACAATTGCACCAATGTTTATGGAGTTCTCGGGGATACAATTGCACGGTGCAATTGAGTAGGACACATGTTGTCCGCGCATATGATTATCTACGTTATCTTTTTAACAAAATTAGATAATGGATATTCAATCATACATTTCTGCTATCGTAGAAAGATAAAGATCTTGTATCAAAACTTAACAGAGCAAGCGCTGCAAGCCTTGATGGCAATCTAACGAAGCGGAAGGGGTCCACTACCTATTTCAGTCGCCCTCCACACAAATCAGCTATGGAGGTGCTAACAAATAAGAAAGGGATGCATTTAGACTTCAACAATGTGGAGGCAACCCAAATAGAGATAACAAAGGGAGCAAAGCATATCGAAAGGGCGGAGACCAGTGATCGGTCCGCCTTCAACCAATGAGCATTATAAGTTGAAACATTCGAGGGGTCTCGGCTCTTCACAATCTGGTGAAGACTCAGTGCCCCAGTCTTGTGTTCATTATGGAAACAAGACTGTCTGCGGAAGCGATGGAAGATGTAAGACATAAGTTAAGCCCTTTCAAAGGTAAGTTTGTTAGTAGCAGAGGACGAAGTGGATGACTAGGTCTTTTTTGGCGAGATAACCTTAAAGTCAGGATTGATTTTAGCTCGTTTTGGTACATAGACTGCAGTGTTCATGATGAATCTCCTCAACTGGTGTGGCAACTAACGTGCTTTTACGGTATCCTGATGTCAGAGAACGTCATCATTCTTGGGAACTCCTAAGACGTATTAGAGGAACTAATAGTCAGTCGTGGTGATAGGAGACTTTAATGCCATGACTAAATTGTCTGAGAAGCTTGGTGGAAGGGGTTTTGATGAACAAGGTGCGAGTATGTTTCGTCCAGTTCTCCAAGACTTGAGCCTTTACGATTTAGGTTACAATGGTAAAGATTTTACTTGGGAGAGTAATTCTAGAAACGGAATGATCATTTATGAACATATTGACAGAGTGGTGGCAACGTTAGACTGGTTGTCCAACTTCCAATCTAGCAGAGTTAACCATCTTACGGCAACGGTTTCTGACCATTGCCAGGTCCAATTGCTATGGTCAGCAAGTAAACCAAAAAGATCAGGCCCTTGGAGGTTTCAATTTGAAGCATTTTGGCTTCAATATCCCAGTTGTGGGGATTTGATTTAAAAACTTGGGCTGAAATGCCTACATAATTCCCATTAACGATAAAACTGGCAAACTTGGCTAGTAGACTGCAAGAGTGGGAAAAGTAGAAGTTGGTAGCCTTACCAAGCAGATTCGTGATTTGCGACGAAAATTAGAGATCATGGAAGGACACCGAGACTTTACCTCGAAGAGGACAGAGATTGCAGAGTTGAAGTCACAAATCAACTCACTGATTCAAAAGGAGGAGATGTGGCTCCAAAGGAGTCAAATTCAGTGGCTAGATGAGGTTGTAATACCCCGTATTTTAATTAGGTTTTATTTGGTAAATTCGGAAAAATATTTGACGATTTCAAGAAAATAATATTTCAACTTATCCTTGACTTAATTTTAGTTTCTAATGTATAGGGGTATTATGTGGCATTTATGATTATCCAGTATTCCGTTTTGGGGTTATTTTGTAATTTATAAAAGTTTGGATATCTTTGAGCACTTGCTATTTTTATTATTAAAAGTAAAAATAATATAATTTTGTGTTAATTTTTATTAGCTAGTATCGCATTCCGAAAATAACCCTCTTGTATGTGTAATCATGTACTTACCATCAAATTTCAATATTAGCATCTCAACCCTCAAGTTTTGATTACTTGAATTTTCACCACAACTAGTTTGTTGGGAGAGTTGTAATTGCTCAAAAGCCCATCTCCACCACTACCAAAGTCAATTCAATTAAAATATTACTCATACTAGTCATGATATGACTATATGATGCATACCATCCCACCTTACCCTCATTTGATTCTCTCCACCACTCTTCAATACATCTCTCTCTATTTGGGACTGAAACAACCCAGTCAATTCAGCTCCATCATCATCTTCTTCATCTCCTTCATTCATTTTCCTCCTTTTCTTCATATTCTCCATGGAAGCCTCTTAAGTTCTTCAAGGCCCAAGCTCTCCAAGGCCTTGAAACACTTCTAATCCTTCTTGGGGCTGGTATTGTAAGTACTATTTACCATATATCTCCTTTATAGCTTGTGCATATTTGGTTTAACACCATGTCTTGTTGGTGATTTCTTGGATTGTGATGCATGTGTGTCTAGAACATGAACTGGAGACTTTAAACTTGTTTTCTTTCAAATTCTTCACATGATTCCCCAAAATTCTTGTTTTATCTCTTTTTGTATGTCTAGTTGGTTGTATTTGAGTAAAAAAACTTGTTTCTCAAGTTTCATGTATCATAGAATTGATTTGATCATGGTTTGAGTGTTCTTGGTAAAATTGCATGTTATTACAATCTGACCAGTTTGTCAAAAACGTGGATTATCTCTAAATTTGTCTCTGTGAAATTTTAAACTCTTATATATTTTGAAACTAGACTCAAAGAGGGTCATTTTGAGAAAAAAAAAACAACTGCATAGCCTTTGTGGTTAGGGAGACAATCTCATTCAAAGTTGCATGTTTTTTGAAACTCTATTTATGGACCTGTTTTGCCATTTTTTCTAAAAACTCACTTTTCAGAAACTTTTGGAACCTCATCTTTCTTGTGTTGTAACTAGACACGTTGAGGGTTAATTATAGAGAATATGAGCATCATTGCTATTCTCCAAGTTGTAGTAATTGTCCTTCAAAGTTGAAAGTTTCTGCCAAACAATTCTCTGCACAGCAGTGTTTGTTAATTTTGTAACTTGAGTTTTATGTTAGCTAGGCATGATTTTCTTGATGTTACTGAAACTAGAAACATGTAGGTTCATCATATATTACTTTCATTATTTTAAGAGATGCTTTGATATGGTAAATATGGCTCTAAAGTTAGAGCTACAATTCTGTCCAGAATTGTAGTTTCACATTTTTTTGAAAACTTTACTTTTTGAACTTTTAAGTGGTTTGTTGGACTTATTTTGATATGTGAGCATCATAGTATGTGCATAAGTGACATTTAGAATCATGTGCTTATGGAAGATGTATTCGAAACATGAGTACACCACTTGAAAACGGGTTTTATTGGGATAATTGAGGATGGACGAAGTCTTACGACCTAGCAAGCACCCATTTAGGATTAGGGCATTATTTATCTAGAAGTAACATCTTTGTAACTAGGTATTTTTATTGTAGGTGACAGATTCGTGGACGTCGGCTTCGTCGACGCCCCTTCATACTAACTGCTGAGGCGACTTGAGGTGAGTCACAAGCTTAGTCTTGCGTGCTAGCTTCTTTCGTGTCAAATGTGATTTTTATAACTTGTCTCAAAATGTGTTTTATGACATGCGTGTGTTACTTGAGTTGGTTACTTTTCGAAATGATCACCCCAAAATCGTCACACGGAAAATAATAATTCGTTAAAACGTAAAGTGGAACATCACATGTACCGAAATCAGTTGGACTATTGTTAAAATGTCGGCTCCGACCGGGAACACCGATAGTAGGGAGTTACCCTTGACTACTTGTTGTGGTCCTGGACTATTGTTATGTTGGCTCCGGCCGGAATTACAGACTCTGGAGTTTCTCCGACTTATTGTTGAAGTGTTAAACTTGTTGGCTCCGGCCGGAGACACCTATTCGAGAGTTTCCTCTCTATGCCTGTTGGCTAGGGATATCATTGTTAAGGAGACCCTATTATTATGCGTTTAATATGCATACCAATTGGATGCTTGAATTTTATATTGTGATAACTCTTACTAGTACTGTTATTTATTTTGCGTCGTACTATGATATTTTCTTTTACTTATACTTTGTTACTGTTATTTAATTTAACTTGTGACTCAGCAACATATTTCATCTTTCCCGTTTTACATGCTAAGGTGTATCTCACTCAGTATTTCATTGCTGACTTTCAAAACCTGGGGTTCATGTTTCCTTCCCACCGCAGGTCTAGGAGCTGGGGTTTATGGCATAGAAAGGCGCGCTACTCACCTAGACGGTCAATATCACATAGTATGTAGTAATGTTAGTTAGACTATTGTGTAATAGTAATCATCTAGTGTGTTGACCTAAAATTGATGTTTAATATTATAACTAAGTGTTGTGGTTTGATTTGCTTTTGAGTTGTGCCGTTTCTATAAAGCATTACCCTCCCGGTCTTGTCCCGAGCTGGATAAGGGGGTTGTTTTAGGTGGTCTCAGAGCAGCTCTTTCCGCTATGGGATTAAAACTTGTAGGGTAACCTAAAATGAACATAGGGTAAGATAAAATACGGAAAGCCGGTTACTTGGGGAGTTGGAATTAATTTCCTCATTCATGATGAATTACTACTTTTTATCTGAAATTATTTTGTTTCAGGTTGGGACCCTAATGCAGATTACGTTATATGATTATGAAGCAGTACTTCTATTATCCTTTTTGTGTGTGTTCTTTTATGTGTATCTCAAAGAGATATATTGTGTGATTGGTAGATATTGAATACTTACTGTTTGTGACATCTTACTTGTGCTGGTACGTGTGTCGAGGTAAGAGATCTTTTAGGGTAAGGAAATGGAGGGAGATGAAGCACTACACCCGCATGTGGCTTTATCGATCAATCAGATGGGTCAGTTTGTTCAGGCAGTGAACAACGGCACTCTGCTCAAAAACAACCAGAACAACAATAATAATGTTGTCGTTGAACAGGAACCTGATTGGGCTAAGAAGATAGCTCAGCGAAACCCGAGTTGCTTCTATGGGGAAGAGGATCCCGTCTTTCTTGAGAATTGGATCAGAGATTTCAACAAAATCTTCCAGGCCATGGAGTGCCCAGAAGCCCGCAAGATTAAAGAGGTGATATTCTACTTTAAGGGAAAAGCTTATAACTGGTGGACAGCCAATCGAGCAAGATTCTTGTCTCAAGAAGGTTTCAAGAGGGAGACACTGAAGACTGCGATGAGAATTGCCTTTTACCCAGCGCATGTTAAGGAGAGGAAGTACCAGGATTTCATATTGAAGCAAGGCAGCGACTCTGTAACAGACTACTATGACAAGTTTGTGGAGTTAGCCCGGTTTGCAGAGGACACGGTGCCTACTAAGAGACGCATGGTCACTCGCTTTATAGTAGGTGTAAAACTTGAAATTCAGAGAACCATGCTCACCAGAAACTACGACACCTTTTCATAGGCATACTGAATCGCAGCGAACATCTGGAGAGTTGACCAGGTGATGGCGCAACAATTGAAGAAGAGAAAAGCGGAAGGTTCAAAGGCTGACAACCATGGACAAGGAAGGAACAAGAAAGGGGAAGATAAGCGTTTCAATGGAGTAAATCATCATCAGCACCGCGAAAATGGAGGCAATAAGTACCAGTCCAGCTGCAACAGGTGTGGTCGCAATTATCGTGGATTCACTTGCGACGGAACACCCATGATATGTTGGTATTGTGACATCCAAGGACACATATATAACGACTGTAGGAAAAGGATGTCAGATGAGGATCAACAAGGTAAGACTGGGGGATACGATCAGAGGAATGACAAGGAAAACGTGCGAAACTACCAAGGGAACCGCCAGAATCCGAATAGGAATGGTTTCCGACAAAACAACATGAATGGGGGAAACCAGCCTCGTAACAACTATGGAAATGGCAGAGTGGGTCAGCAAGGCAACTATCGTGGCAATGGGAATGGAGGGAAGAATTGGAATGTGAATAATAAGGACGAAGCGGGCAATAACGAGAACATAAATGGAGGGAATGCAGCTCAGGGCAACAACCAGAGGTAGCCTGGTCAGATTTTTGTGATGAGTGAAACCGAGGCTCGTGCAATAAACAACAAAGAAGGTAAGTATTCTGACCTTAATATATGTGCATTTCATTTAGGAAACTCATTGAGACTTTAGCGGCCTGTCGCAGCTTCGCGGAAGATGCTCATTCTAAGGGGGGGGGGGGGGGAGGATGTAATACCTCGTATTTAAATTAGGTTTTATTTGGTAAATTCGAAAAAATATTTGACGATTTTAAGAAAATAATATTTCAACTTATCCTTGACTTAATTTTAGTTTCTGATGTATAGGGAAATTATGTGGCATTTATGATTATCTAGTATTCCGTTTTGGGGTTATTTTGTAATTTATAAAAGTTTGGATATCTTTGAGCACTTGCTATTTTTATTATTAAAAGTGAAAATAAGATAATTTTGTGTTAATTTTTTATTAGCTAGTATCGCATTCTGAAAATAACCCTCTTGTATGTGTAATCTTGTACTTACCATCAATTTTCAATTCGCATCTCAACCCTCAAGTTTTGATTACTTGAATTTTCACCACAACTAGTTTGTTGGGGGAGTTGTAATTGCTCAAAAGCCCCTCTCCACCACTACCAAAGTCAATTCAATTAAAATATTACTCATACTAGTCATGATATGACTATATGATGCATACCATCCCACATTACCCTCATTTGATTCTCTCCATCACTCTTCAATACATCTCTTTCTATTTGGGGGCTGAAACGACCCAATCAATTCAGCTCCATCATGATCATCTTCATCTCCTTCATTCATTTTCCTCATTTTCTTCATATCCTCCATGGAAGCCTCTTAAGTTCTCCAAGGCCCAAGCTCTCCAAGGCCTCCAAGCACTTCTAATCCTTCTTGGTGCTGGTATTGTAAGTACTATTTATCATATATATCTTTTATAGCTTGTGCATATTTAGTTTAACATCATGTCTTGTTGGTGATTTCTTCGATTGTGATGCATGTGTGTCTAGAACATGAACTGGAGACTTTAAACTTGTTTTCTTTCAAATTCTTCGCATGATTCTCCAAAATTCTTGTTTTATCTATTTTTGTATGTCTAATTGGTTGTATTTGAGTATAAAAACATGTTTCTCAAGTTTCATGTATCATATAATTGATTTGGTCATGGTTTGAGTGTTCAAGGTAAAATTGCATGTTGTTACAATCTGACCAGTTTATCAAAAACGTGGATTATCTCTGAATTTCGTCTCTGTGAAATTTTCAACTCTTAAATATTTTGAAATTAGACTCAAATAGGGTCATTTCGAAAAAAAATCAACTGCATAACCTCTGTGGTTAGGGAGATAAGCTCATTCAAAGTTGCATGTTTTCTGAAACTCCGTTTCTGAACCTGTTTTGCCTTTTTTTTCCCCTAAAAACTCACTTTTATGAATCTTTAGGAACCTCATCTCTATTTTGTTGTAACTAGACACATTGAGGGTTAATTCTGGAGAATATGAGCATCATTGCTATTCTCCAAGTTGTAGTAATTGTCCTTCAAAAGTTGCAAGTTTCTGCCAAACAATTCTCTGCACAGCAGTGTTTGTTATTTTTGTAACTTGAGTTTTATGTTAGCTATGCATGATTTTCTTGATGTTACTGAAACTAGAAACATGTAGGTTCATCATATCTTAATATCATGATTTTAGGAGATGCTTTGATATATAAATATGGCTCTAAATTCAGAGCTACAATTTTTTCCAGAATTGTAGTATCACATTTTTTGAAACTTTACTTTTTGAACTTTTAAGTGGTTTTTGTACTTATTATGATATGTGAGCATCATTGTATGTGCATAAGTGAAATTTACAATCATGTGCATATGGAACATGTGAAACAACCCGGGATCTCGGTTCAGGGTTAAAGAGACAATTGACAACCAAAAGTAGAAATATACTATTAAGATTACATTTCGCTTAATGTACATAACAAAATTTCGATAATAAGTACAATTTAAAACACAACATTTGTGATCTACTAAGTGATCTAAGTTAAGCTATACTTCTTCGTCTCGTTCCAGCGTTCCCATCCCCCACTTTGATTGACGACCTGCGGTTTTAAAATGGCAAAAGCCGACGCAGTTTTGAAGAAATAATCAGTAAAAACTGAGTAAATACATACTACGACATGTAAAGCATCGAGTGGCACGGAAGCATGAGTTGAAACAAAATAGAAGATTTAAATAGTAAAGCTATCATGTTGGAGAATTTGGAACAACTGGAAGTAAACGAGTAACAAAAACCTCTCAATTTAATAACATTGAGAAACCACGAGTAGTTGGTAAAATATCCAGAGTAAACAAATTCATTTGAATTGATAACGATAGTAATTCATGAGTAGCCAAGATTTACAATTCATTTCAAATCAATAAGGGCATGTCAAGGGCCACAAACAACGTTAATAAGTAGCCAATTTTGAATTTCGACTTCAATCAACAGTTTAATTTAGCTGAGGCGTGTCAAGAGCCACCAGCAGGATCGATGTAAACAGAGGGATCACGAAATAACTACTAAGGGTTCCTTATAGGGTCTATCAAACCCTATTTCACCCGAGCGTTAAGGGAGCCCATTCGTCAACCCCGCTCATAACATTAGCTAAAAGGCCTTAAGTGTCGACACCCCTATACCGTAGTGACCCTTACAAGTATAAGTAGCACTCTATAGCTCTATAAACCCCTTGGCCTCAATATCTTGATACCTTTTGGCTCATCGGGGGCGGATTTTTGAACATTGACGTTCTATCCAATAATAAGAAGCATTGCTTCAATGGTCTTAGCCATAAGAAAATGGAGGATCGCTTGACGCCTCCCATTAATAACAGTACTCTGTACATCGTCCTAAGTCTATTAGAGGTATTTTATTTCTTCTCTTTCACGTAAACAGAATCAGATATCAACAGTTCGGAAGTAATTTCCAGAGTTCTCAAGGGATATGAATAAAATAGTTTAACAACTTCGAGTGGAAAACATGCATTCTCATACTATTTCATATAGCGAACATTCATTTGAAACATCAAGCATATAAGCAGATTTTGATATAAAAAGGCCGTACATATGTACTTACCTCTGAGCCATGAAAGGCGCAAAGCAAAGCTAGCACTCATATAACGCTCATCTCATGTGAATCCGGTCTAACAGTGAATGCAGCGATACGAACACGTTCGTCTATTGCGGAACGGTCCTCAACAACGGCTGGATATAAACAAGTCAAGTATACAGTCTATTAGCATTTACCCTCTATATGAGGTTGTATGCAATAATGCATTGGAATGCGGGTCATGCAAACTAACTTGACCAAAATGCCCCTGATACTCCAAAACCGTTTAGTACAGTGTCTGAAACATCCTAGATCCCAAATTATACTCATATTGGCCCGAATACATGCGAGAATTAACTCCAAACTTTTCCATATGAACTTAGCAACGAAATCTATAACTTTCAATAATTTGCACTTAGGCCCCTAAAGTTTGGTAAAATTGCAAAAAGACCCCCCACCATTGATTTGATAACTCCCGATTCAAATAATTCGTTCTTAAGGATCCAAGTATCCTTCTAAGTCAGGTTGTTGGTCTCAAAACATTAACTTGTTCAAATGCGAAGTTTTAATTAATTGCACATAGGCCCCCGAAGTTTAGTAAAACTGCAAAAAGACCCCAACATTTGACTTGGTCAACATTAGCCGAGAATTACATACGAGTACTCCAAATACGCATACAATACATGCTTACAAACTCCAAGTTTCTAAACAAACTCGATTCAAAGTTTAAGTGAAATGACTATTTTGCCCCTCCTATACAGTTCAGTCAAACTAGGGTTTGCGAAAAGTCAAACTTGGTCAAACATGATATTTAGACTCAGAATATGAATACGAGCAAGTTTTGTGAAGAACACTAAGGCTAGAAACGTCATTTAGAGTGTCGAATTCAAAAATCAAATATAGAAGAAAATCGACTCAACTAGTCAACTTTAGAGCTGATTTGTGATCAATTGAGGGGGATACTTGGAAATCTGAGAATAGGGTTTTGAAGACGATAGTTCAAGGATTCCAAAACATATTTGAACTCCTAAAAACCCCAAGTATTCAAAGAGATATCGCTAGTCAAAGTTGGACAAAAATCACGATTCAATACTTAGAAAAATTCGAGAGAGTTTCATGAGTTGGAACTAGCAACTTTAGGCTCGTTTTGTGAGCAATCCGTTATAAATTTGAACATGACCCAGAGACGATGATTTGAAGTATTATATGCCAGCTACACATATGAGAAAACAGATCTAAATTTCATTAAGTTTTGAAGAAGATACAAGAGTTACAAAATGGATGTTTCACCATAACATTCAATACTTAGAAAATTTTGAGCACTTGACACCCAAGAACACAACATTTTTTCTCAACTTTAGGCTCAGATTTAAACTAGTTAGAGGGAAGATTAGCTCAAGAATTCAAATAGATGTTGTAGAGCTAAGTCTAAGCTTTCCAGAAAGTCCAGAATCACTTCAAACGGATTAAAAACGAGGAAGATACAAGTGTCCAAAGTCGGCAAGAAATGCAGCAATCAAGAGCATGAGTCTCAAGAACATGTCACTGCAGCTACTTCGAACACAAATTCAAGGGGTTTAGAGATCGAATTGAACCACGAAATTAAAACAAAACTTGTAGACAACACACCCAGGAGTACACTGGAAGAAACCACGCATGATTTGGTCAAGGATTGAGGGAGTTACAGGCCGACGAACAGGGCAGGTTTTCAAACCGTAAAACTCAACATGCACGAATCAAACCCGTCAAATTCGTTGTTACAGTCATGATTTGATGATTCAAATGAGTTCAGGAGATGATTAGGAGCATGGGCAAGCTTTTAAACGATCAAAAACAGAGAGAATTGAAGCCGTACCGAGCTTTGTTCTTCCCCGGCGGCCATGGTGGATTCCGACGAACAGCTGCCCGGTTCCAGGCCCTGCAACGCGTTCCTAACAATTGCCGAGTTGGTTCCAGAGTCCTAGGATGATTAAGGAAGGTCTGGGGATCACAAAGACGCGAGAATCGCTCGAAACGACGAAGAAATGAGAGAGTTACCTCTATTCCGCTGGTCCGCGCGTTTCCGGCGACGGGACCTGCAGAACACGGCGGCTGGTAGCGAATCCGGTGAGTTACGGCGCGATCTTGGTGTCTTCGAGCTCGCCTGGAGATGGAGATCACGAATACGCCCTCCAAACACGACAATTTGCTATGGTAGATGAGAATTTGACGATCAAAGAGTTAGGGTTCTTCAAGTTTCATATCAAAATTCTCTCTCCCCGCGCAATGATTCTTTAAATTGATTTGTGGGTTTTGCTCACCATCCGGTGGTGGTTCTAGGTTAGTAACAGTTTTGGAGTGGGTGTTGGTTTGGTGGCGGTTTCAATGGTGGTGGTGGTGGTGTTCTTGGTGGTTGAGGAAGAAGAGGGGAAAAAAACAAGATGATGGGAAAATAGATGAAATTTTTCTGTTGAAAAATGATGAATAGAGTTGTTGGGTGTTGCCAACTCATAGGAATTGTGTCAAAACACTTAAGACAAGTGTCCATCATGCATAGGGGTTAGAAGTGTAGTTTTACAAACTTTGGGGTATAAACTAGAATTAGAGCTTCTACTTAATTTATGAGAATTGTACAACCACCCCAAGTATTTCTAGTGCCTCAAAATCATTCTAACAACTTCCGAATATTGCTAACACTCCGAAATTCAAGCTTTAAAGCCGTGAAAAACTATTTACAAATTCGCCCCCAAAGTCTTGATATTGCACTAAGAATTCTCTCGGAAATTAGGGGTGTTACAGTCTACCCACCTTAAAAGAATCTTCGTCCCCGAAGATCTCATTCTATACTTACCCATATACACAAAATGCAGCACAGTGACTCAGTCTATTTGACTTAGTCAGACAAGGACATAAATAACTCTCGTCGGATGTTTTGCTCCCAAAAGATCGCTTCCTTACATGGTCAGCTAGAAACACCTTAAGTGACAGAAATTTCTCAAGCTTACTCTCCGCACGACGAGGTCTATTATGGGTCTATATTACTATCCAGCCTAGACTCGCATCACAACAGGGTTTCGTATATGATTAGTACAAGTAAAAGTTCGAAACAAGATTTTGGAAGTTACAAGTTGTCAATTTTAGAAACGGCTCAAAAATTTGCTGGAATTTATACAAATTTCGAAAATTTTAGACAAATACTTTTAACAAGACTAATATCTCATCTTTTTGAAACTCGGGCACATTGAAAATATTGTCTTACCTGTATAGGATTAGATAAACCAATTACTTCAAGTGTTCCACGCATACGAGGGAGAAAGAACACTATGTGTCGTCACACAACGTGCCTCTCTAACACAACTCGCATGTGTTTCAAATGTTCCAACTTAGTCTACACAGCGGGTACAACTTATAGTACCGTCGTACTAAGAGTCACGCCAGCGGACTGCTAAACAAAGTGGTTCATATCACTTGGAATTTGGTATATCGACACCCAACAATTTTTTTTTTTTTCAAAATTATTTTTTTAAAAAAAAGCGTAACTTTTTATTTATCAAAAGTTTCTAATTTTGGAGACGACCAAGTCAAATTAACTCAAACAGAAACAAAACATAGTATTATCTTAAAATTCGCACTCAAAGGTATGAAAGAAATGGTCTCACGGTCTTCTAAGTCAAAACGTCGTTACTCTCTCGTCGAGAAATTACTTACAAAAATAAAGAGTCAAAGATACGCATCACACAACTACGACAAACAATTCGATATAAATAGGCATGTCACATAAGCATTGCGCTTGTAAATAGGCAAGTAGACTTTGCATGAACATCTCAAATAGTCATTAATATTTAAACATATACGGTACAAGCCGAGTTTCATAATACGTAAGTACCCAAACTCCCCGACGGCTTGTTTACTTCATTTTATTCCCAAATTAAGTTATCCTAGTCAATTTTAAAATTTCGAAAACGTTTATATTTCTTATTCTCTACTAATGGAAATCAAAAAGTCACTTTAACCGGAGAACCGATGCTCTGATACCAGCTAAAACAACCCGGGATCTCGGTTCAGGGTTAAAGAGACAATTGACAACCAAAAGTAGAAATATACTATTAAGATTACATTTCGCTTAATGTACATAACAAAATTTCGATAATAAGTACAATTTAAAACACAACATTTGTGATCTACTAAGTGATCTAAGTTAAGCTATACTTCTTCGTCTCGTTCCAGCGTTCCCATCCCCCACTTTGATTGACGACCTGCGGTTTTAAAATGGCAAAAGCCGACGCAGTTTTGAAGAAATAATCAGTAAAAACTGAGTAAATACATACTACGACATGTAAAGCATCGAGTGGCACGGAAGCATGAGTTGAAACAAATTAGAAGATTTAAATAGTAAAGCTATCATGTTGGAGAATTTGGAACAACTGGAAGTAAACGAGTAACAAAAACCTCTCAATTTAATAACATTGAGAAACCACGAGTAGTTGGTAAAATATCCAGAGTAAACAAATTCATTTGAATTGATAACGATAGTAATTCATGAGTAGCCAAGATTTACAATTCAGTTCAAATCAATAAGGGCATGTCAAGGGCCACAAACAACGTTAATAAGTAGCCAATTTTGAATTTCGACTTCAATCAACAGTTTAATTTAGCTGAGGCGTGTCAAGAGCCACCAGCAGGATCGATGTAAACAGAGGGATCACGAAATAACTACTAAGGGTTCCTTCTAGGGTCTATCAAACCCTATTTCACCCGAGCGTTAAGGGAGCCCATTCGTCAACCCCGCTCATAACATTAGCTAAAAGGCCTTAAGTGTCGACACCCCTATACCGTAGTGACCCTTACAAGTATAAGTAGCACTCTATAGCTCTATAAACCCCTTGGCCTCAATATCTTGATACCTTTTGGCTCATCGGGGGCGGATTTTTGAACATTGACGTTCTATCCAATAATAAGAAGCATTGCTTCAATGGTCTTAGCCATAAGAAAATGGAGGATCGCTTGACGCCTCCCATTAATAACAGTACTCTGTACATCGTCCTAAGTCTATTAGAGGTATTTTATTTCTTCTCTTTCACGTAAACAGAATCAGATATCAACAGTTCGGAAGTAATTTTCCAGAGTTCTCAAGGGATATGAATAAAATAGTTTAACAACTTCGAGTGGAAAACATGCATTCTCATACTATTTCATATAGCGAACATTCATGTGAAACATCAAGCATATAAGCAGATTTTGATATAAAAAGGCCGTACATATGTACTTACCTCTGAGCCATGAAAGGCGCAAAGCAAAGCTAGCACTCATATAACGCTCATCTCATGTGAATCCGGTCTAACAGTGAATGCAGCGATACGAACACGTTCGTCTATTGCGGAACGGTCCTCAACAACGGCTGGATATAAACAAGTCAAGTATACAGTCTATTAGCATTTACCCTCTATATGAGGTTGTATGCAATAATGCATTGGAATGCGGGTCATGCAAACTAACTTGACCAAAATGCCCCTGATACTCCAAAACCGTTTAGTACAGTGTCTGAAACATCCTAGATCCCAAATTATACTCATATTGGCCCGAATACATGCGAGAATTAACTCCAAACTTTTCCATATGAACTTAGCAACGAAATCTACAACTTTCAATAATTTGCACTTAGGCCCCTAAAGTTTGGTAAAATTGCAAAAAGACCCCCCACCATTGATTTAATAACTCCCGATTCAAATAATTCGTTCTTAAGGATCCAAGTATCCTTCTAAGTTAGGTTGTTGGTCTCAAAACATTAACTTGTTCAAATGCGAAGTTTTAATTAATTGCACATAGGCCCCCGAAGTTTAGTAAAACTGCAAAAAGACCCCAACATTTGACTTGGTCAACATTAGCCGAGAATTACATACGAGTACTCCAAATACGCATACAATACATGCTTACAAACTCCAAGTTTCTAAACAAACTCGATTCAAAGTTTAAGTGAAATGACTATTTTGCCCCTCCTATACAGTTCAGTCAAACTAGGGTTTGCGAAAAGTCAAACTTGGTCAAACATGATATTTAGACTCAGAATATGAATACGAGCAAGTTTCGTGAAGAACACTAAGGCTAGAAACGTCATTTAGAGTGTCGAATTCAAAAATCAAATATAGAAGAAAATCGACTCAACTAGTCAACTTTAGAGCTGATTTGTGATCAATTGAGGGGGATACTTGGAAATCTGAGAATAGGGTTTTGAAGACGATAGTTCAAGGATTCCAGAACATATTTGAACTCCTAAAAACCCCAAGTATTCAAAGAGATATCGCTAGTCAAAGTTGGACAAAAATCACGATTCAATACTTAGAAAAATTCGAGAGAGTTTCATGAGTTGGAACTAGCAACTTTAGGCTCGTTTTGTGAGCAATCCGTTATAAATTTGAACATGACCCAGAGACGATGATTTGAAGTATTATATGCCAGCTACACATATGAGAAAACAGATCTAAATTTCATTAAGTTTTGAAGAAGATACAAGAGTTACAAAATGGATGTTTCACCATAACATTCAATACTTAGAAAATTTTGAGCACTTGACACCCAAGAACACAACATTTTTTCTCAACTTTAGGCTCAGATTTAAACTAGTTAGAGGGAAGATTAGCTCAAGAATTCAAATAGATGTTGTAGAGCTAAGTCTAAGCTTTCCAGAAAGTCCAGAATCACTTCAAACGGATTAAAAACGAGGAAGATACAAGTGTCCAAAGTCGGCAAGAAATGCAGCAATCAAGAGCATGAGTCTCAAGAACATGTCACTGCAGCTACTTCGAACACAAATTCAAGGGGTTTAGAGATCGAATTGAACCACGAAATTAAAACAAAACTTGTAGACAACACACCCAGGAGTACACTGGAAGAAACCACGCATGATTTGGTCAAGGATTGAGGGAGTTACAGGCCGACGAACAGGGCAGGTTTTCAAACCGTAAAACTCAACATGCACGAATCAAACCCGTCAAATTCGTTGTTACAGTCATGATTTGATGATTCAAATGAGTTCAGGAGATGATTAGGAGCATGGGCAAGCTTTTAAACGATCAAAAACAGAGAGAATTGAAGCCGTACCGAGCTTTGTTCTTCCCCGGCGGCCATGGTGGATTCCGACGAACAGCTGCCCGGTTCCAGGCCCTGCAACGCGTTCCTAACAATTGCCGAGTTGGTTCCAGAGTCCTAGGATGATTAAGGAAGGTCTGGGGATCACAAAGACGCGAGAATCGCTCGAAACGACGAAGAAATGAGAGAGTTACCTCTCTTCCGCTGGTCCGCGCGTTTCCGGCGACGGGACCTGCAGAACACGGCGGCTGGTAGCGAATCCGGTGAGTTACGGCGCGATCTTGGTGTCTTCGAGCTCGCCTGGAGATGGAGATCACGAATACGCCCTCCAAACACGACAATTTGCTATGGTAGATGAGAATTTGACGATCAAAGAGTTAGGGTTCTTCAAGTTTCATATCAAAATTCTCTCTCCTCGCGCAATGATTCTTTAAATTGATTTGTGGGTTTTGCTCACCATCCGGTGGTGGTTCTAGGTTAGTAACAGTTTTGGAGTGGGTGTTGGTTTGGTGGCGGTTTCAATGGTGGTGGTGGTGGTGTTCTTGGTGGTTGAGGAAGAAGAGGGGAAAAAAACAAGATGATGGGAAAATAGATGAAATTTTTCTGTTGAAAAATGATGAATAGAGTTGTTGGGTGTTGCCAACTCATAGGAATTGTGTCAAAACACTTAAGACAAGTGTCCATCATGCATAGGGGTTAGAAGTGTAGTTTTACAAACTTTGGGGTATAAACTAGAATTAGAGCTTCTACTTAATTTATGAGAATTGTACAACCACCCCAAGTATTTCTAGTGCCTCAAAATCATTCTAACAACTTCCGAATATTGCTAACACTCCGAAATTCAAGCTTTAAAGCCGTGAAAAACTATTTACAAATTCGCCCCCAAAGTCTTGATATTGCACTAAGAATTCTCTCGGAAATTAGGGGTGTTACAACATGTTTTGGAACGTGAGTACACCACTTCAAAACGGGTTTTATTGGGATAATTGAGGATGGACCAAGTCTTATGACCTAGCAAGCACCCATATAGGATTAGGGAATTCTTTATTTAGAAGTAACGTCTTTGTGAATAGGGATTTTTAAATTGTAGGGGACAGATTCGTAGACGTAGGCTTCATCGACGCCCCTTCATACTAACTGCTGAGGCGACTTGAGGTGAGTTACATCCTTAGTCTTGCGTGCTAGCTTTTTTAGTGTCAAATGTGATTTTTATACTTTGTCTCAGAATGTGTTTTATGACATGCATGTGTTACTTGAGTTGGTTACGTTTCGTAATGATCACCCCAAAATCGTCACACGGAAAATAATAATTCGTTACAAAAGTAAAGTGGAACATCACATGTACCGCAATCAGTTGGACTATTGATACAATGTCGGCTCCGGCCGGGAACACCGATAGTAGGGAGTTACCCTTGACTACTTGTTGTGGTCGTGGACTATTGTTATGTTAGCTCCGGCCGGAAATATAGACTCTGGAGTTTCCCCGACTTCTTGTGGAAGTGTTAAACTTGTTGGCTCCGGCCGGAGACACCGATTAAGGAGTTTCCTCTCTATGCCTGTTGGCTAGGGATATCATTGTTTGGGAGACCCTCTTATTATACACGGTTAATATGCATACCAATTGAATGCTTGAATTTTATATTGTGATAACTCTTACTAGTACTGTTATTTATTTTGCGTCATATTCTGATATTTTCTTTTACTTATAATCTGTTACTGTTATTTTATTTAACTTGTAACTCAGCAACATATTTCATCTTTCCCATTTTACATGCTAAGGTGTATCTCACTCAGTATTTCATTGCTGACTTTCAAAACATGCGGTTCTTGTTTTCCTTCCCACCGCAGGTCTAGGAGCTGGGGTTTATGGCATAGAAAGGCGCGCAACTCACCTAGACGATCAATATCACATAGTATGTAGTAATGTTAGTTAGACCATTGTGTAATACTAATCATCTAGTGTGTAGACCTAAAATTGATGTTTAATATTATAACTAAGTGTTGTGGTTTGATTGGATTTTGAGTTTCGCCGCTTCTATAAATCATCACCCTCCTGGTCTTGTCCCGAGCCGGATAAGGGGGTTGTTTCAGAGGGGGACAGAAATAGAGCTTTCTTCCACCGAAAAGCAACTATTCGAAAAGCTCGCAACGCTCTGAAAGGTATAGAAGACAAAACTGGTCGATGGTGCACAAGTGAGGAAGAGGTAATTCCCATCCTGTCAGAATTTTTTTACATAACTTTTTGAGTCTACGAAATCGTGGACGGAGGATATGGATCCGTTGCTTCGCGAAATCAAAGTCTCAGTGCAGGAACCAAGTAGGAGGACTATGGACAACCCATACTCGAAACAGGAGGTATGTGAGGTGCTGAGCCAAATGGGGCCTCTAAAAGCCCCGGGCTTGGATGGCTTTCCAGCCATGTTTTATCAGTCGTATTGGAACACAGTTGGAAACGACGTGGAAAGCTGCTGCTTAGACGTTTTCAACGGAGGAAAAGCATGGCGGAGTTCAAAAAATCAATTATCACCTTAATTCCTAAGGTGAAACAGGTTTGAACTCCCTCTGATTTACGCCCGATTAGTTTGTGCTCCGTTGTCTACAAAGTTGTAACCAAAACGATGGCTAATAGATTAAAGTGAATCCTACCGGATATAGTGTCAAGTTACAAAAGTGCATTTGTCCCAGGCCGAGTAATAACGAATAATATTCTAGTAGCCTATGAACTTCTACATACGATGGAGTATAGGAAAAAAGACAAGATGTGTAGTTTTGCCCTCAAAATTGATATGTCAAAAGCATACGACCGTGTTGAGTGGGAGTTCATTCGTGCTGTTATGGAGCGTCAAGGTTTCGGTCCTAAATGGATTGATCTAGTCATGGACTGCATTACGACATCGAGCTTTAGTTTCGCTTATGAAGGAAAGAGTTGTGGAGAAGTGTTACCTCATAGGGGTATTCGACAAGGGTGTCCTTTTCGCCTTACTTATTCCTTTTGTGCGGAGACGCTTTGTTTAGAGACTTGGCCGCTGTAAATAGGGAGGGAATTTGGTCGGGTGTGGCTGCATCTCGTAACGGGCCTATCGTTACACATTTATTTTTTGCAGACGACATCCTACTGTTCGCAAAAGCTAAGGAGGAGGAGATAGATGTTATTTTACAACTGTTACAAAGTTATGAAAGGGCCTCTGGCCAGAAAATTAACTCGAATAAAAGTGCAGTTGTGTTCTCATCCAACGTGGACCAGCAGAAGCAGGAATTTCTCATTAACTATCTAGGTGTTCAGCTGATGGAGTCTCATGATCGGTATTTGGGTTTGCCTACAACAATTGGAAAAAACAAAACTTTAGATTTCAATTTTGTTATTGAGAAAGTTGAACTTGAATGTAAATCCTGGAAAAGAAATTCACTCTCGAAATCCTCATCAAGGGGGTAGCTCAGGCGGTTCCAACTTTCACAATGAGCTGCTTTAAGCTCCCTCAATCCGTCTGCAAGAAGATTGAAGCTATAAGCAGAAAATTCTTTTGGGATCAAGATGAAGACAACAGAGGCATTACCTGGATTTCTTGGGATCGTATGAAGCGCAGCAAAACACAAGGAGGGGCATGATTCAAGGATTTGCAAGCCTTTAATTTAGCTATGCTCGGCAAGCAATTCTGGAGACTAATCTCTAATCCCAATAATTTGTTGAGTTAAGTTTTGATAAAGAAATATTGTTCAAGATATTCAATCTGGAAAGTCAAAGCCTCATCCCAGTGTTCATAAACTTGGAGGAGTATTATTTCTAGCACAGAGGTGATCAAGATGGGTTGCAGACGGAGAATCGGTAACGGAGATAGCGTCAAAGCGTTTACAGACCCGTGGATCCCAAAAGATTATCCGTTTACACCAATTACCTCTGTCATAGTTCAATCTTTTCAAGTGAAAGAGTTCATACATGTAGGTCGATGGAATCTGCAAAAATTACAAGAGGTATTCTCGCAAGTAGATATTGAAGATATCGTCCATATCCCCTTGACCAGGACAACTACCACTGACAAACTCATTTGGAGTCTTACTGAATCAGGTATTTACAGTGTTAAAACGGCCTACCAACTTTCCACAGAGAAAATATTAAACCAGAGTCTAAATCAAAGCAGTGGCCAAGCCAGTCAAGAGAAGTCTTGGTTGTCAAAAAACTTTGGAGCTTAAAAACCCCCCCAGAAGAAATCTTTTTCCAGTTTGGCGTGGGTGGAACAGATCCCTCCCCACAGAAATCAACTTAATCCGCAGACATATAGATGTAGCAAGAAAGTGTGAGATGTGTGGAAGAGAAGATGAAGATGAGTCCCATCTATTTCTCAGATACCCCATAGCAAAACAAACTTGGAAGTCAGCTTTACCAAATCAAGATCTTCAAATCAGAGGTATAATGTTCAACCTATGGATCGAAGAGATTTTCTCCAGAGCTACAAATAGGAAGAGCGTAAACCTCATTTGCATGTGCATCTCTGGACTTAGGTCAGCCAGAAATCAGTGGATTTTCAAAAGCAAGAGAATTTCAGGTGAAGAAATAGCAAAAAGTGCACTAGAGAAGTTGGAGAACTTTGAAGCTTGCAGATCTAAAAGAAATTTGACTGTTACTATTCCGTCTCAGACCTGGAGACCGCCGGAGCGAGAGTCTGTTAAGCTCAACGTCGACGGCGCTTGGGATCCGAAGATCGCAAAGGCAGGAGTAGGAGGAGTCATCAGGGACGGAGAAGGGAGATAAATCGTCGGCTTTGCTAGACTGGCAGCTTTCGGATCAAAAGCAAGAATGGCAGAAGGTCAAGCCATTCGAAATGGGATAAGGTTTGCCCTCAAGATCGGTTGCAGAAATTTGAAAGTAGAGACAGATGCACTCTCCATAGTCACAGAAATGAAAGAGAAGTGTAGAGTTTCTCAGAAGTAGGTGCAGTCATAAGAGAGGCGGTGGATCTCTCGAGACAGCTTTCCAAATTCTCGATCAGATACAGCACGCGCACAACAAACCGGGTGGCACACCTTCATGCTTAAGAGGGCCTAAAAACCAAATTGGATCAGGAATGGTTCAGTACTGAGCCCCATTGGGAATCTAAAGCAATAGTAGATTATTTATTGGGCTTCACAATCCCAAGTTTGATGAGTTAATAAAAATCCAATCTTTTTCTCAAAAAAAAATAAAGATATAAATTTTGATAAGGAACTGGTTAACATATCCATGATGATCAAGAAAGTGAATTTTATTTCGAATTTAAAATTTTTTCATACATCACACAAGCCAAAAAGTAGTTCTTACTTTAGTGCAATAATAAATAATCGGTCTGCCAAGGGCCAACCATGTCAAAAAGGTAAATCCACTTGAAAACATGAACTGACATATTCAAGGTTGAGACTACCAATGAATAAATTTTAGATTTTCTCAAATTTCAAACTCAAAACTTCCTGACAAACTTCACTTACACCTATTTAATTTGAAAAACTTCTCTTACACCTCTTATGATTATCAAGCTAGTTGTCACTTATACCCTTACGTGTGTTCACTCTGCTAGTCGTTAGGGAAATTTTCCAAATTCATTTGTTCGAACATATTTATCCTTACATAAGCTGGAAAGCCCAATCCACCCCAATGTGTATTCTTAACATGTGCAAGATGTTTGTATCCCATAGTAGGTTTCGTATGTGTCTCAAAACATGGTGCAATTACTATCAAAATGAAAGTTGAGACTAACCCGAGTAGGGTTCATAAAAGTTGCGGTGGATTGACCTTTGCAACCACTGTAAGGGTAAATCCGTCCGAAAAATGAATTTGGAAATTTACCCAATATAGTGAATACACGAAGGGGTACAAGTGACAACAGTTTGGCAGTCATAACTCATAAGGGATATAAGTGAAGATGTTTCAAATTAAGAGGGGTGTAAATGGAGATTATAATAAAACTAGTGGGGTACAATTTGAATTTAGGGTCAATTACTAATTGGCCACTTCCAGTTTGGGGTAATGATCCACTTAGGGATGGCAATATGGTCCGATCCGATATGAGATCCGAGCGATCCGAGCCGAATGGATCATATCCGAATCCGATCCAATTGAAAATGGATCGGATTTGAATCCGGAAAGCCAGACCCAAACGGATTTTGATCTGAGGGCAGATCCACCGGGTTCCGACCCGATCCGATCCGACGTATATGTGTGCTTTACAAATATACCTCTATTACCTCTCATCTTACACTTACAAGAAGAATACTATAGCAACTCCAATCTACAAAGCTAGTTCTTTTGTTTTTTACGCTTCATAACTTACGAACATGCCTTAGCATATGAAATAATGTTTATTTTTTATGTTATATTTTCTTTTTAATTGAAAACTCGAGCCGGTTCCGATCCGAATCCGATCCGACCACGTACTATATGGATCTCCGGATCGGTTTTGGATCAGCTGAATGAAAACCCGATCCGATCTAATCTGAATCTGGTGATGATCCGAACAGATCTGGATCCCATTTCTCCTGGTCGGATGTGGATCGGGAAGGGACTGGTCCGATCCTGATCCGACCCGTTCCCATCTCATCCACTCACAACCCCCAGTTTCTAAACTCTCTTATTACCCTCTCCAATTGTAAATTGCAAGCAATCAACAAAGTGGGCTAATTTTCGTCCGAAATTTTCCGTTAGTTAGCGGTTATTAAGGGGTAAATTGGTCGAATAAAAAAATATGAGCACGTTGAACACATCCACCTCTGCCACCTCAGCACCACCATTGCCGCCACCTAAAACTCATAATCCGGTGAAAACCCACCAACACCGCCACAAAAATTTGGTACAACCATCAAATCACGGTACCTACAAACCAAAACAAATCAACAATCTTCCCATTATAAAAATCAACATCAATTTAACGGAAACATAAACCCACAAATCAAAACAACCACCTCCACCGTCGCCTTCAGGCAACCAACAAAAACCACCACTAAATCACAAGATGTTAAGGAAGTTAAAAGATGAGGATGAGAAAGATAGGCTGATCAAGAGAGAGAGGTAGATCTGTGTGGGAAGATCTATAGGAAGAAGAAGAGAGAGAGAGGATCTTCATCTTCTTCTCCGTATCCTGCGTATTCATCTTCTTTTCCCTCTCTTGTGTTTATTTCTTCTTCTTTAACACTTTCCGGCGACGTTCATGGATTTCGATGATGATTCAAGACATAGCCAGTGAGAGGATTGAGGGAGATGAAGTGAAAGAGAGATCGGAAGATTTAATACCCGTCTTTTCGCCAATAACACCCAGATTTTCCGCGGCTATGCTCTCGGTTTGAAGGAAGGGACTGAGTCAGTGGATTGAGATAGAGAGACCGATTGGTTTTGGACTGGCTCTACAACTCCTCCATCATCTTTCTCTACATCGTTTTTTTTCCTGGTCTGATTCTCGACCTCAATCTTTTCTCTTCATAATTTTTTATTTTTTTTCTTTTTAATATAAACTTTTTGATTTGACAATGTTGCCCCTGACAGAGTTTAAAAAGTTAGCGGAATTTTACCCAATTGTTGAATGTTTGCAATCAGCAACTGGAGGTGGTAATGAGAGTATTTTGAAACTGGGAGTGCGACATGGATCATTTATCCAAACAAACACTTGCTCTCTTTGTACAATTTCGGTGGAACATGTGCTTCGAAATTAGAATCCAACCACCATTCTTTCTAATAATACACAAGATCCCCCGGCATAAAATAGTCTGTCACCCACTCACGCCTTCCCTCGTTCTATTTTCCTGTCTCTTTCGCACTCCGACTCCACTCCGGCAGAGAAGCTTCTTCTCCGGCGAAACTTTCTCCTCTCTCTCTATCTCTACAGCTTTTAGTGATTGATGGAGTGTGGAGTGACGCTCTAAATGAGACAATTGATTTGACAGAGATAAGGGAAGGATGATAGCAAATCACCCTTCTGTTATTATAATTTACCATTTTTACCATGTCCTTTTTCCCCACACAGAAAGTGTGCTCTCATCCATAGCCATTCATCCATTACGGAGTTTTCACAGGTGTCGCGCTTCCAGCAGTTTCAGTACAAATCGTGTGTGGTGAAGCACACTAATTAAGGAAAACACCCACTCTGTTCTACTTAATTACGAACGTGCCATCTCTCTTTGCTTCTCTTCCATTGCTGCTAGCTACTGGTACTGTTGGTTTTATGGTTTTGACAGGTGATTACTTGTTGATTGTGGTAAAATGGCGTTCAATTAAATTAATCGACTTCCTAATCAGTTTGTAAATTTCAGTACTGCAAATACTACATATTTTGTGGTAATTTTGATTCTCGTGACGTGATTTTGAAACTGGGAGTGGGACATGGATCATTTATCCAAACAAACACTTGCTCTCTTTGTATAATTTTGGTGGAACATGTGCTTCGAAATTAGAATCCAACCACCATTCTTTTTAATAATACACAAACCCCCTCCCCCCCCCCCCCCCCCCGCATAAAATATTCTGTCACCCACTCTCGCATTCCCTCGTTCTCTTTTCTTGTCTCTTTCGCACTCCAACTCCACTCCGGCAGAGAAGCTTCTTCTCCGACGAAACTTTCTTCTCTCTCTCTCTCTCTCTCTACAGCTTTTAGTGATTGATGAAGTGTGGAGTGACGCTCTGAATGAGATAATTGAATTTACAGAGAGAAGGGAAGGATGATACCAAATCACCCTTCTGTTATCATTATTTACCATTTTTACCATGTCCTATTCCCCACACAGAAAGTGTGCTCTCATCTAGAGCCATTCATCCATTACGGAGTTTTCACAGGTGTCGCGCATCCAACGGTTCCAGTACAAACCGTGTGTGGTGAAGCACGATAATTAAGGAAAACACCCACTCTGTTCTACTTAATTACGAATGTGCCATCTCTCTTTGCTTCTCTTCCATTGCTGCTAGCTACTGGTACTATTGGTTTTGTGGTTTTGACAGGTGATTACTTGTTGATTGTGGTATAATGGTGTTCTATTAGATTAATCGACTTCCTAATCATTTTGTTATTGAAAAGCAGTAAATTTGAGTACTGCAAATACTACATATTTTGTGGTAATTTTGATTCTCGTAACGTGATTTTGAAACTGGGAGTGGGACATGGATCATTTATCCAAACAAACACTTGCTCTCTTTGTACAATTTGGTGGAACATGTGCTTCAAAATTAGAATCCAACCACCATTCTTTCTAATAATACACAAAACCCCCGTCATAAAATAGTCTGTCACCCACTCTCGCATTCCCTCATTCTTTTTTCCTGTCTCTTTCGCACTCCGACTCCGCTCCGGCAGAGAAGATTCTTCTCCGGCGAAACTTTCTTCTCTCTCTCTCTCTCTGTCTCTACAGCTTTTAGTGATTGATGGGGTGTGGAGTGACGCTCTGAATGAGACAATTGAATTGACAGAGAAAAGGGAAGGATGATACCAAACCACCCTTCTGTTATATTATTTACCATTTTTACCATGTCCTTTTTCCCCACACAGAAAGTGTGCTCTCATCCAGCGCCATTCATCCATTACGGAGTTTTCACAGGTGTCGCGCATCCAATAGTTTGAGTACAAACCGTGTGTGGTGAAGCACAATAATTAAGGAAAATACCCACTCTGTTCTACTTAATTACGAACGTGCCATCTCTCTTTGGTTTTCTTCCATTGCTGCTAGCTACTGGTACTGTTGGTTTTGTGGTTTTGACAGGTGATTATTTTTTGATTTTGGTATAATGGTGTTCTATTAGATTAATTAACTTCCAAATCATTTTTTTATTAAAAAACAGTAAATTTCAGTACTGCAAATACTACATATTTTGTGGTAATTTTGATTCTCGTGACGTGATTTTGAAACTGGGCGTGGGACATGAATCATTTATCCAAACAAACACTTGCTCTCTTTGTACAATTTTTGTGGAACATGTGCTTCGAAATTAGAATCCAACCACCATTCTTTCAAATAATACACAAAACCCCCGTCATAAAATAGTATGTCACCCACTCTCGCCTTCCCTCGTTCTCTTTTCCTATCTCTTTAGCACTCCGACTCCACTCCTCTCTCACCGACTGCTTCACAAAGAGACGAACAAGCGGCGGTGTGGATTGTTTGGCGGCGTGGATGCTCCGTCGTCTAGATTTATTGGTTTCCTCTTCTTCCGCAGGTGTTTTCCTTTCCTCAGCTCTCTTCTCCTCTCTAGTTCTCTTCTATATTCGTCAAGTATATTTGTTTGAGTATTATCTATTTGTTGCCAACTATGACTAACTTTTCTGATCTCACGGGTTTAATTTGGATATCTAGGCTAGGGTTTATGATGTAGGAACGGGTAATTGCTAGAACAGGGTTGTAATTAGTTGTTTTCTAGTCACGTTTGATATATTTTTTTATATTTTAGACTTTTAGTTAAGGACATGTGAATTGAAAATTGAGATTTTTGTTGTGTTTCATGCTTAGAAAATTGGGATTTTCTGTCAGGACCCGACGTCCTGACCTGGATAATCCGACGGCTTGTCGTGGGATGAATCCTCCTACTCCTCCGGTTGGAGCTAGGGTTTCGCAGCTCAAACCGATCCAAATGAGGGAGAAGAGAGAGAGTTCTCTGAAATTGATAAAATTTTGATTGATAGTGTTCTTCCCCAAATCTGGGTTACATATACGTATAGGAGTTACTGAATTACAAAATAGCGCCCCTAGTACTACTAAACCACATAATGACCCCTTAGTTTCACTAAAATTATATTCGACCCCATGGCATGACATTCCATCCCTCTTGAGAAGATCCTTGCCCTCAAGGATGATGCTCTGGAAGACTAACATATGTATTATCTGTATGACACGTGGCATGTACTTGCGATGCGAGCGAACACCAAAATGATTCTACAAGATGCTCTGCGACTTGAGGTTGTGATTGGTTTTCAATGTCACTGCATCTTTCACATCTATTGGTTTCACCTCCAGCGGTTCCATGTTTGATCTTAGCAAAAAGATATAGTCTCTCTTAAGAAGACATTAATAGCCAAATTACCATTTTCTGAGCTCAAATGGGACCCAAGTTGTGGTATTCTAATTCTGAGCAAGTCTTTTTTCATGTTCAAAGTCATGGCAATCCTATTACCTACTTTGTGGAAAGACCTTATTATGGACTCTGTGACTTCCTCCACTTTCAAAGTCATCTGGAATGGTGAACATTTATTTGAATTTATGCCTCAGAGGGGTATGAGACAAGGGGATCCCATCTATCCTTATCTCCTCCTCCTCACCATGGAATGCCTTGCTCAGAAAATCAATGATGCAGTGATGGCTGGAGACTGGAAAGGTATCAAAATTGGCAGAAGAGGTACTCCTATCACTCACATGTTCTTTGCTGATGACCTATTGCTTTTTGGGGTTCCTACTATACAACAAGTTGAGGTTATGAAAAGAGTCCTTGATGAATTTTGCGACCTTGCGGGTCAGACTGTTAGCTTGGAAAAATCTAAACTCTTTGTTGCTCCCTTTGTGGTTAGAGCTGTTTCCAGAAGTCTCATCGATATGATGGGTATCAGTCTTACTTCTGACCTTGGTATGCACATGGGCATGCCTCTAATCCATGATAAATGGAACCATGACAAATTCCAGTTTGTTATTGATAAAGTGCATCGTAGGCTTTCTGGGTGGCAGGCCTATCAGCTCTCCCTAGCAGGATCACTATTATCCAAACTCTCCTTCAGGCTATCCCTGCTTATGCCATGCAGTCTACCATCTTACCTTCCTCTTTTGTAGCTTCTATTGATAAGACTTGCAAGAGATTCTTATGGGGTGGGACTGCTAAACATTCTAAGCTTCCACTTATCAAATGGGAGACTGACACTCTTCCAAAAGATCGAGGTGGTCTGGGCCTCAAAAGTTTGAAGAATTTTAGTTTAGCTATGCTAGCTAAAGCTGGGTGGAAGATTCTGAAGAATGATAGTTCTATTTGGGCCACGAATATGAAGGCCTAGTATGATTCCCCTATGGCTTCCACATCTTCTAGAGCCTCACATTGTAGAGTTTGGAAGCATGTGCTCAAATGCACTAAGGCTGTCAGGAGTGGCCTTGGTAAGTCTATTGTGTCTGGCAGTGATACCCTATTCTGGATTGATTCTTGGCTTGGCAAGTTTAGGCTTGTGGATGTGGCCCTTAGGAGCATCTCGGATGATGAACTCCTTCTCCCAGTTAGACACTTCTTGGAGAACGACACTGGTTGGAAGTATGATCTATTGTAGGGAGTTATCCCTTCTGCCTTCCTGGATCTATTGAACATTGTTTCCCTCTCTGCTGATAAAAGTACACCCGATGAGGTTGCTTGGATGGGTTCCTCTTCGGGAAATTTTAAAGTTGCTGATGCTTATAGGATTATCAATGATGTCCCTGCCACTCCCGATGCCGGATGGAAGAGGGTTTGGAAGTGCAGGGGCTTCCAAAGGTGGAGGTCCTTCCTATGGATCTTAAGACACAATAGACTGACTACTTAGTGTTTGAAGCAAAGGAGAGGTATCATCGACTCTAATATATGCCTGCTTTGCCATCTTGACCCTGAAAGCTCCATTCATGCTGTTAGGAATTGTGATTGGATCATGCAACTTTGGAAGAAGTTGGGTTCACAAAGATTTCTGGCACCAATTTTTCTCTTTGAGTGTTCTTGACTGGGTTGATGGGAACCTAAGAGAACAGTGGAGTGCTCGTCCAAATTCTGATTGGGCGTTCATCTTTACCACTTCAGTCAATTTTGCTTGGATGTGGCACAACCTCAGGTTGCATGACAGAATATTCAAGCTCCCCCTTAACTTGGTAAGTTTCATATATTACCAAGTTCGGATTACTTCCAGAAGCTTCTCATTTATTCCGGGTCATCTCCTTGCTAAGGATGCCTTAGTTAAATGGACCTACCCTCCCCAAGGGAAGATCACGGTGAATGTTGACTATGCCTTCCACCAAGGAAAGAATTATGGTGCTATTGGAATTGCTTGCAGAGACAGTAAAGCCATATGGCTTTGGGGCCTTCAGCGCAGATTTGGCACTGGCATAGTGGCCCAAGGAGAGCTTTGGGCCATCTTAGAAGGCCTGACAGCTCTCCAAGAGCTTGGTTATGATAATGCCATCTTGGAATCAGATTCCTTAGATGCTATTACTTTGATCAAGACTGCTTCTCAGAACCACCCCCTTTGGAATCAGATTGTGAGAATCAGAGAACTCCTCTACGCTACGGATAGCGAGATCCACCACATTTGTAGGGAATGTAACTCTGTTGCTGACTCTCTAGCTTCTCAGTATTCTTATAATAGCTTTGATAAGAGTTTCCTTTATTCTGCTCCAGACTTCTGCCAAGACCACTTGATTCTTGACATCGAGGGCGTAGGGATGGTTAGGATGTTGTTTTAGGGATTTGTCCCCTCCGATGTACCAACAAAAAATTATGAGGAGTGTAAATGTAGATTATCATAAATTAGGGGGTATAAGTGAAGTTTATCCAAATGAACACTTGATTTTTGTACAATTTTGGTGGAACATGTGCTTCGAAATTAGAATCCAACCACCATTCTCTCTAATAATACACAAAACCCCCAAGTATAAAATAGTCTGTCACCCTCTCTCATTCTCTCTTCAGCTCACTCGTACTTCGAGTCGACTTCTCTGTGGAGCCTCTCGCCGACTGCTTCCGATCACAAAGAGACGAACTCCGAGGAACAAACGGCGACGTATGCTCCAGGCTCCGTCGTCATAGATTTATCGGTTTCGTCTTCTTCTTCCGCAGGTGATTTCCTTTCCTCAACTCTCTTCTCCTCTCTAGTTGTCTTCTATATTCGTCAAGTATTGTTGTTAGAGTATTATCTATGTGTTGCCAACTATGACTAATTTTTCTGATCTTACGGGTTTAATTTGGATGTCTAGGCTAGGGTTTATGATACAGGAACGGGTAATTGCTAGGATAGGGTTGTAATTAGCTGGTTTCTAGTCACGTTTGGTCTAAAATTGTGTATTTTAGACTTTTAGTTAAGGACCTGTGAATTGAAAATTGAGAATTTTCATTGTGTTTCATGCTTAAGAAAATTGGGATTTTCATTCTCTTTGACTGCATGTGGTTCATACAAGTATACTCCTTTCCGTCCCATTTATAATGTTGTACCCCATGCGTCCCAAATCGAGTGTCCTTTGTTGTATGTGACACTTTCCTTGGAAAGTGAAAAATAAATGATTTGAAAAGGGGTATGGAGGGATGTATATGACACTCACTTTGGGACATTTATTTTAGGAAAGGAATACACTCAATTTGGGACGGAACGGAGGGAGTAGGCTTGCTCCATTTGTGTTCTTTAGGATGAGTTGGTAATTTGCTAGGGTAATGTTTGTCAACTGAAAATTGAGCATTCGAATAGTTTTATTAGTCTTTTACTTTTGATAAGTATGTATAGCCACATAATTTATGATCTGGAAATTGGAGATTTTGGTTTATCGGGCCTATAGGAGTAAGCTTTCCAATCATTTGTTTATCTTTAGTACTCTACGCGGAAAGAGGTATCTATAAGTAGATTGATATGAAACTACCAATAAAAAATTTCAGATAGTAAAAGCTCATAGATTTGTATCACAAGTAGTATATTTGTAGTTATCCCCCCTCTGTATATTTACTACGGGAATACTACTGTAATTGGGTTTATAATATTTTATTTGTTGTACCGTATGAGTTTGGTCCTTGAAAATTGTACCCAGCAATTTCTAATTCCTGGCCTTGCCACCGTGGACAGTGATTAGCTTTCATATGTCCGCACTTTTTCCTGTTAGCTTAATAAATTTTCTCCCTCTCGCTCTTCTGATTCGTAGATTGGCCAATATGTTTATAGTTGAGAAGGACAGATAAGCACCCTGAACCTGTAATTTATTTTGCAGATGGCTTGGAGAGGTCGCGGTCGTGGGCGTGGACGTGGTGGCTTTGGGGGCGGAGGTGGCTATGCCAAGCAAGAGCCTTTTGTGCTCTTTCCGGTAATCCCTTAGTTTTGGGTTTTTGGTTCTCTTAAGATTAATTAAAATTTCACTCAGAATGTAGGTAAGTTGAAAGATTGTCACCGAAGAAACTTCTTTCTCTAATTGATGGGGTCCATACCTTTTCTCATAGTGCTTCTTATAGCCCAGACTAAAAACATCTATACTTCCCCTTGCAAGTATAGATGTTTAAAATACAATTAAAGACAGCCATATGTGGAATCCCTGCACAACTGTCCACATTTTAGAAACTTATTAGCCGAGTCCCTGAATCCTAAACTTTGACGAGTAGGCATGATATCTGACTCTGGATACTCATCAGATATGACATCCGCACCCGAGTCCAGGTAACCTAACTAATTGGTGATAGGATAGGTCAATCCTATCTTTGGTCGTCTAAACTTATGGCTGGAACATTATAAGAGCAACGCAGGTAAGTTCGGGGAAGTCTATCACGTGATACCGGAAACTACTTTAATGGGTTTAACGGGGTTGATTTGAAGATAGGAAGGGAACTACTTCTACTAAGTTCAGTAGAGGATCTCATTTATTTAACACGTTAAATAGGTTAATTGGGGAAATAGAATGGCGTGAAGGAAAAAAACACTGTTAGGTAACATGTTTCTGGTCTTCCCACAAGTCACCAAATAAGTTGTTGTGTAAGATAAAGTCGAGTTGGCCTTGGAGAGATATTTTAGCTTAACCACTATGATCAGTCCTTTTTTGGTATTAGAGGATGGTTTGTTGTGTTTATAGTCTTGTATCGCCTCTCTTAGTTCACTGGTCACACAGTAATCCTGGGACAAACTATTTCCTTGAGCTACTGCAGGAGAATGATAACTTACCTGATGTCAATGATGTGCCTAAAGAAATGGGTTTAGTTACTTGGAGTACAAAATTGCAGAAGTTCTGGAGTTCATCCGCTTATCATCTAAAGGATGAAGGCCCAAAAAGTAAGCATTCTTCCGTTTCTATTTCGTTGTTAAACAAATATTCAATGTTAAAATGTTCTAATATTGATAGGTTAGGATATGCTTTGCTTTAAGAAAACCTGTTCTACCAAGTGCAGTAAACCTATCTTTAGGCTAAATGTTTTAGCTGCCACACTCTTGTCATGTTATTCAAACATGGAAAATTTCCCACCTTGAGTAACACATATGAGGAACCATTGGATAACTTGATCTTTACTTTTCCTTGTCCCATACTATGCACTGTCTCTCTAGCTACTTGATAAACCCTACATAAATCAGGTGTAAGCATGTGATGTGGGGTTTTTCATGGATTTTCGACGCTTATGTAAGTATGATGACAAGCTGCTCCCGTATGCAATTGTCATTCTCGTCCGTGTTAAAAATAGTAAGTAATACATCACTCAAGTTTGCACTCACGGCATGCCTAGATGTGTTTCCGCTTTTTCGGAGCTTTACAATATGCCTTTTGGTCGCCGGGCTTACTGCTGTTCCAACTGTTTGCCTTTTTATACCTGTTCTGCCTGTCTAATGTATTTTTGTTGGACTATAATGGTCTCGTGTCATTTTAGTGGTTATATTCCTACCTCTGTTCTTAGCAATCAACGTAGAATGAGAGACTTCACCGAAATTCCTCGGACAAATTTCCCCATCTAACACAGAACAAGAATTTACTTAGATTCTCAACTGGTAAGTAATGATACTAATTTTGTATATCCCTAACTTCATCCGTCCAATCAAGGTTATTATGGGACTACTGATTTGTGATGAGAAGTAAAAAGCTGGGTTACCACTGTACCTTATGTCATCTTCAAGTTGAAGAGCCTCTACGCCAAATGATTTAAATTATTCACGGTTGGGGATTGAGTTTTATACATACCTCGGAGGGCTTTTGTCAGATCGAGCCTTAGCTTTGATAATTGTGACCATCTGAATATATCATTTAGCCGGGTTTGAACCGGGGACCTTATGCAGGGGCTTCAAACGCTCTACCACTGAGCTAGCACCTATTTTCTGTTAATCCATGTTTTGACAAGTAGAACATGTTAATCCCTGAGGTTGAATAATCTTCATGATGCATATTCATTGTCTTCTTTGCATTGAAAGGAATATTTAACCTCTTACCATATAGATAACCCTTGATTCACACCCTCCTATGCAGTCATCCCTACCATAAAGCTTGCAATTGTGTTTCTGGCCATGATCATAGTGGTGCAGATGCACAGGTAAATAGAGCGGATGCAAATAGGCACGGCCACAGATAGATACATTTGCAAATTGGGCTGGAAAGCCCAGCCCTCAAAATAGGTTATGTCACATTCCTGTATCCTGTTATAGAATGTTGATAACGCGACTTCTGATCGCCCTGGCGTCCATCATTCTGCCCCAACTATTATCATAATGTTCTATCATCTATCAAACTCTTACAGATCTGGGTAAGCAGATTTTGTGTCATCAACTTAAATTGTCAAGCCATGATTTATTTTTACTCTTGGTTTTCCTATCTTGCCTGCTCCTTGCTCCAGGGTCTTTTTTCAAAATCATAATATAAGTACAATGTGAATCAAGCTTGTCTACCCTGCTTCTGTAGTTTGATTTGTTATAATGCAGATTTAGAATGTAGATAGTTTGGCTTCACTACCAAAACACATGGCCTTGGGTTTGTTGTGTCTTCGCGGTATGTTTGTTTCCCTTATTAGAGAGGCGTGACCAAACCCGGAGTTCTGGAACTGGAAGGTGTTTTCTTGTGTGCTTTGGGAATTTTAAATGGGTTGGGAATGCCACACCCAGTATACAGGCTGAATTCAGGTGTGATAGAAGAAAAACAATGTTCCTCCTGATATGAACTTGCAAATTGGTATTTGGTACCTTGTAGGCCAAAATTCAGGATTTTTAAAAACAATCACAGGATCACATCCTGCTTCCAGCATAAAATGTGGCATTTCACATGTTCAAACTTCTGTGACATTTTCGTGGTTCACTCTAGGATTTGTTGCCATGTAAAGACACAAGGTCCATGTCTTTGTTCAACTAATAATTAATATTAGACGAACTTTCTAAGTGAATTTATGTTCTATCAGCAAATGCAGAAAGAGCCAATAAGGTAATCTTAAAGAGTTGTTCCAATATTTAACGGTCTACCACAATTTTCCAGTCCCGTTGGATCCCTAATTCCACGTTGGATCCCTAATTCCACGAGCAATCATGAACTCCTAAAACTTAGTTTTTATTATTTTTTTTATTAATATTTTATTACAGTCAAGAACTTCCAATTCTATCATAGTCCTACTTGGGCGTCTCGAACTCGTGACCTGATGCAGGGGCTATCCATGCTCTTACCACATGAGCTAGCACCCATTTGCACCTAAAACTTAGTCGAGAATTCAAATTCTGAAAACTTTGTTAAAATTCTTAATGCTTCCTTTTGTAATTGTTTAAGCTACATACCTTCTGCTGATTAAAGTACTTCATCTATCTGGGCATACTGTTTAGTCGGACTTCCATGATACCTTGTGGCTGATATCTTATTGGAAATTAATTTGGTTGCAGAAGACGAAAACATAGACATAGAAAGGTTTTCTGACAGGGGCAAGCGCAGGACTGGACAAAAGAATAAAATCTCAGACTTCATTATGTGTACTGTTGACTATGTTCCTGCAGAACTAGCTCAAGGTTTGTATTCACCTTGATCTTCATCAATTGTTGAGCTATTAGTTGGGAGTATGCATTCCAGAAACTGTGCTATTAGCTAGACTCTCTAACAACTGGACATGCAGATTCGAGACCTGGCAGAAACGTCCGGAGAAAAGTTAATTGGCACCAAAATTCAGGTCTGAGAGAAACACATGCTTACATTTGTCCTTACTAGTGTTGAATTTTGTAGTTATTGCAGGTTTCTGAATTCATAACTTGGAGGCTTATGTTATGGATAAGCCCAAGTCCAAACAAAGGACTAAATTGGGGTGGAATCCTTGTGCATGTTTTCCTAACTGAGTTTGTGCCGTTGGTGATTTAGTATGACTTTTGGGTATCATTTATTTCCACTAGTCTTATTCCTAAATTCATATCATGCCATGCCAAGACCTTTGGCACTTCATTATCTACGCATAAGCAGATACTTTGTGTTTCTGGATGAACATTTCTTCTTTTTTGTGCATGTGTGTGTGTTTTCGTATCTGTAACTTAAGCATATCTGAGGTTCTGAACTCTAGAAAAGAATAATAATAATTACACTGCAGTATTTGTCGTCCAAAGCTGTAGTTATTCCTCAAGTGTTTGGCCACAGAAGTTCAAGTGGTTTTCTCTTGCTAGTTTGACATTTTCTGGTTAGGTACTTAGGCCTATGCGGATTTTTGTTTTTCTTACTTGACACCATAAATTAACTTTGTGGTCATCTCGGACTTATTACTTGTGTGAGCTCATTTAACCTCACTGAATTCGTTTGTGAGTGCCTAGTAGACCCCGGACAGTATACAGACAAAGTAGGTAAGCCTTTTATTCTACATCGATATAATCATGTTCCAGTTTGTTCATATTGCTTCCTTGTCGCTTCATGGAACATCAATTCCGATACACATCTCCATATTCAAAGATTTGGATTTACGTATAATACACTTCAATGATTTGGATCCAGGCTGTGGATGTCTAATGCAAATAGCTGGTCCAAGCCTGCAGTAATAGTATCTTCACCATTGTAATATGTGGTTATTTTTTCAACCACTTTTCACTATCTCTGGCCAGTCGTTGCCTTCTTCATTGGAGCATCCTTCTTTGACTCACACTTCTTTTCTGTCGTTACCCTATTATTTGTTTATTTAGTTATTTATAGAACTGTCTTGTTAAATTCATCCCTTCATCCCCTACCCTGCAATTTGGTCTTATTTATTTATTTACGGAACTTTCTTGTTTAATTCATCACTGCATTCCTTACTCTACCCTGCAAATGTAGTGAGTCTTTGTGGTTGCTAAACTTCTGGAAACTCTCTGCTTCAGTAGTCGCACCAAGTAAAGAAAAAGGAACGTGACTCTGATATTACAAGGAGAAATGATTACTGATAAACAAGAACGAGGGAGTGGGTTTATGGAATCATTTAAGCCTGGAGGAACATAAACATACATAGAAAAAAGACATCATGGGCCATGGGTTGGATGTTTGAACAGCAAGAGTAGCTCCGTATATATAGCTGTATTTGGAAATTTCATGTTGTTGAGGTATTATAACCTGCCACTGTTGAAAATTATGGTCTGTTAAGATATTATAACTGGAAGAACTGCGACGTGTCTAGGAATGTAGTTACATTTGGTAGTATTAACTCGCTTTGAGGTATTTCATGAACAAGTTTTGTCTTCCATGCCTGTGATCTCGAAGCAAGATTATTTATTCAATCATGTGTGCTGATTACGGTGCTTGTGTAACAGACCTAGCGAAACTTGATCTCTTTGAGAAGCTAGAGAATAAGTATCAGGTAAACTCATGTAGCCGAAATACCTTTCTATTTCTAAGCGCTCAAATGCGTAAATCCCCTTCTATTTTCTTTATTGATCTATTTTTTTTTTGTTATTAGATGTACTCGTTTGAGAAAGTGACAGTTTTGGTTTTAATTCACACTACTCAGGATGATGAGAAGGCTGGAAAAGGAAAGAAAGGGGACGAAGAAGAGCAAGATGATGATGAAGTACCGGAGGAGGACGAGGATGAATATAGCACTGAGGGTGAATATGAGATGGTAAGATTGTACTCTATTCAATTCTAGCTGTATGTATACGTGTATGTAAAGTCCAAGTCCATTCGGGGTCATCATTACAAAGTCAATAAAAAAATATATAAGAACTTGTCAAAAGGATTAGAAGGTAGAAAATTTGTTCCCAAATGAGCCTGATATGCCCCAGGAAAGCACTGGCAAATCTATTGAAACGGGACATGTATCTACTGGTATGGTCCTACTAATTTACTGATCAAAACCACCTCTATATCTTGGACGTATTTTTCATGCAACCCAACGAGGAAGTCCATTGCGATGTTTTTTCTGTTCCCCAACTTGTCTTCAGTAAGTGAAGTTAGATTTATGTCAGTCTTCATGTCTGGTGACGACATCCTTGAGGGATATCTGATTTTTGATTTGTTTTTCTGTAATCTGGCACCTGAAAGGCCTTCAGCGTATGCTGAAAGCTCTTGTAAGGATACTTAGGGCTAGTTGTATGATGCGGCGTTCTAGGAAGCTGTTGTACAGAAAGTATTTTGAGAAAGGTGGAAATCCACTTAAAAAACATTTTGTAAACTTCATATATAACCTGTCGCGGAAAAGTACTTTTGGTATTTTTGTGTTTGGTACTTATTGTTTTGGACTTGACGTGAGTGTTGAACGGCAATATCAAACATGATATAATAAATCATGCAGTTAGCTTGGTATACTTTGTTTTGAGAAAAAATTGGATATGTAATTTTGGAATTACGTAATTGTTATGGCGTTGATAAAAAGCGAGTAGATAATAGTAAGTTACCAAACACAACAAATACTGCCTTTGGCATAAAAAAACAGCGGTCTACAAAGCAAAAGCAATGCCACCCATGTTCTTAGCTTACTATCTGTTATAGTTTTGATTATGATAGATTCTTACTACTCTTTAAGATCTTCATGTTTTGCGGCTGCTGCGAGTGGCTCATTTTTTGTCATGTTCGCGTACATGTACAGGGTGACGCAGACGTCGAGGATGGCAACGACGCTGTTTCAGAGGATGACGGCGGCGATGATGGTTTGTTGTGTTCCATTGTCAACACGTTTGCTTGCTATCTTAGAGCAGTTCATCTTGTCCTCATTCAAGAAGTTTCCTTTTGTTAATTTGACAATTTTCTTTAACGTTGCTGAAATGCTTGCGATTTGCAGATGGAGGTATATTTTAGTGTGGTGCTTATGGAAAAAGAGACACGATTCACAGAAATTTATGCTCGGCAGTCTTGCTTGAAGGTTGTTATGTAGGCTGTATATATCTTCAATTAGTGATCAATTCATTTACTTCTCTGAACCCGAGCTGGTGATTCCTGGGCTGAAGAATATAGTTAAAAAGGCGACTGATAGAAACCATAGGCAGAGCTAGATTGTTCATGGCGGTGACCTATTCGCTTAGGTTTTTGTTACTTTCACCGTGATCTCCATAAGACCTCAAGTTCTACTGTAATTGATATCTTATCGTTTATTGTAAACCTAATTTGGCTTCCTTCTATTGATGCCTTTGTTGAAACATTTTATGGCTTCCAAGTTGATAGACGGACCAGTGGACAGTACTATGAGATGTTGCTGGATGTTGGCTCTGTAACATGATGATAATTTTTTATCTTAGTATCACTTCACATGGGGGTCTCAAGTGCGTGCTATTTGTTAATGAGTTTTGGGTTTGCAAGATTTGGGCCATTCAACTATGTTAGCCCTTCTGGTCCAATTTTCTCATTTTGCGTTCTGTGCCATCGGGTCTTTTCAACTCGAGCAGAGAGGCTCTGGGGCTTAAAGCTCTAGCGCAGGACGCGGTGATTTTTCATCGCGAAGTTGTTAGAGCGAGGCATTATGACACTTCAAAAGCGTCCCGAGATATTTGGAGAGCATTGAAGTGCCTAACCCGTGCCCTATGATACCCTGGTGGAACGTAAATAATGATCCAAAAAAAGTAGTGCTACAACGAGGTGGTGCCTAAATAGAGAGTTGATAAAATCTTGCAACGGTTAGTTATCTAAGAAGTTGGAATGTCTAAATACTAGCAGCGTCCAAAAAAAACCTCTCTCTAAAAACCAGTTTCTTTTCAAATCCTAAGCCTCCTACAGTTCCGGCGGCGGCTCCCATGCGGAGCTGCCGCGGGAATCACCCAGCCGCTGCTTTCATTTTGTTGTTTGACCTTGCCTCACCGCCTCCTCTAGTGTCCTGCTCTCCGCCGGCTTCTTCCAAGGGCATTCCCCTGACCGGCTCTCAACAAACCGGGTGCGCTGCCGGGCTTCCGGTAAAACGAAGTCGAGGTCCCTATTTGATTTGCTTTCCTCTCCCTTCCGCGGGCTGAGAGGATTCCGTCTGACTTTCCTACTACCCCGCCGCCACCATCACAAAGCCAGCCGCATCTGCAACCCATGGTTCCACCAAAACAGAGCGTATGCCGCCAGTTGTCGAGTCAGATCCACCAGGTCCAGATCCACCGCCGCGACTCCATCCAGCAGCTCTGCCTTCGCGCCGTCCAGATCCGCCGCCGCGCCATCCAGATCCGTCGTCGCCTCCTCCCCGATGCCTCCCCACCCCCTCTCTTCCTCTGCATAGGTCCTTCGTGGGTCTCAAGAGAGGCATCACTCAAGGGCCTCCTTTTCTTCTCTCCCCCCCCCCAGGTTGATTCGCCAGTTTGGGGAGAAGAAAAATCTCTCATTGGTTGGTAAAACTCTTGATTCCCCTTCCCCCAGTGACAGATTCAACGAGAGAGGTGGGCTTCGCCACCGTCCTCCGCCATCCTCTACCGTGGTTGCTGCCGTCTAAGTCATGGAACTAGGGTTTGACTGCATTTGGGCTCTTTTGGCTGCATGTTTCTTTCTTGTTTGGGATGTTTGTTTTTTGGGCCTACTTGTTCTTGGGCTGTTAAACCTTTGTTTTGTTGGCATGTGAGGCTCTTGAAGTCCAATGGGCCTGTTTAGTTGTTAAGGGTTTGTTATGTGGGTGCCTTTGAGCTTAGCCCACTAGGATTCTAGTTGTTGTGTTGAGGCTTTCTATCGGGTAATTATATAAAATTACGCAGGTTCAATTGTCAATTCTATTTTTGTAAATTATTTTAACATGTTTCAGTTTTTATATCTATTATAATTTTCTAAACATCGAACACGAGCCCCCAAAGTATATTAGTTCCAATTATGTTATAATCATTAGTCCTTCCAAATACGATCTTTTATTTATTCAAAGTATCCTATTTCTTTAACAAAGGTGCGATTGTGCATATTTTTTAAATTATTTACTATAAAGAGGGGGCTAAACAGTGCATACTAAGAGCTAAGGGGGAGTAGTTGTCTTTTAAAGAGTATTCTTATGTATTTGTACAATCTATATATTAATACTGATACATGTATTTTATACCCGTACACATACGGTATAATACATTAGGTAATACGTATGAGATACTATAATAATAATAGTAATAATCTATATATATAATAGCAGAACGAACGTTTGCAAAAACTTCCATATCTCACACCTCTATCCTTTTCTCACTTTCTAAAAATGAATCAATCAATTCAAAAAATGACGGCTGGGTTTGAAATTCAAACAAGAACGGCATCATTAAGATTTGAATATGAATAACATTCGAATAAATATATATTTATTAACAAAAAAATCGATTTGTTTAACTAGATAATGTCAGATTCAAAAAAGAAAAGTACGTGTAACAATGAAGGGCTAGCCGATAGATATTTTTTTTTTTTGAAATAGAGATATTTATAGACTTAGGGTAGATTTTTATCTACCAAATATTCAGTACAGAGGAAGTCTGGACATTGTACACACCAAGTCAATACATTTGGTGTGCCTGATCCATACAAACAAATCTTATCTGCTAGATGATTCCCTTTTCGGGAAGTCCAACTAATTGACTCGGCATTAAAAGCCAACAACTTCCTAGACAATTCAAGAACCATCTGGTTCATTTCTGATCCCCGAGACAGCTGTTGGGTCGGTGAAATCTTCATCTTCTTCAAAGTGGTGTTAACCAGATTTTTCAGATTCTTTGAATCCGTTTCAAATTCCATTTTTCTGAATCCAAAGCTCCAAATGAGATCTAAGCCTCTTCTCATTGAATCCGCTTCAAGCAAGGTGGATTCTTTGAAGAATTGAATCGGAAAGCTCCATGCTCTAACAAATTGTCCGTCGGTGTTTCTGATAACAACACCACCAGTCGCTGATTTGGAAGATGAACAGCTTGCTGCGTCGAAATTAGCTTTGAGCGACCCAGGCGGTGGAGGGTTCCATCGCTGCATGTGAGGTTTCGGATCTGCAAAAGAAGCCATACCACAAGTGTAAGTCGATTCTAACAGATCTTTATGATTAGCTATGCTCTTGTTAAGAATTTGATTTTGATCTGTGTTTGCTGAGTCGAAAATTTTTTTGTTTCGAGTGCACCAAATTTCCCACAGTAAAAATGCAAGCAAAGGCCGGTGATTTTTATCAGTATGATGCAAAATATCCAACACACACAGTTTCAGAGGGATATCTTTAGGCTTGATTTTGAAAGGGATCTCCGAAGAAGTCCAAATTTTGCGAACCCAGGCGCATGAGAAGAAGGTGTGTAAAGAATTGTCAACATTAGATTTGCAGAAAGCACAAGAAACAGGTAAATCGATCTGTTTCTTTTTCAAATTTTCAGTAGTTGGGAGAAGATTATTAATCAAGCGCCATAAGAAAACTTTGATTTTGTTTGGGATTTGTAAACTCCAAATCATATTAAAATCAGATGTATTGGCGCTAGTAGTAGCAATGTTAGTGATGATATGAGCATAAAGAACAGAGAAAGCAACGTGATAACCTGATTTGACGGTGTAAAAACCGTCTCTGGTTTGAGACCAAATAAGGGGGTCAGGTCCCTGAGTATTAACCCGGGGGATGTTGATGATGGCTTCAGCTTCATCAGTAGAAAAATTCTCCTCTATAAGCTTAATATTCCAATCACCAGTGTCTGTAAACAAATCTTTTACCAAAGCATTGACAGGAAGAGTTCTTTTGGAATAAGGAGTTCTGCCTAAACCTAAGGGTAGCCAACGGGTCTGGTAAATGAAGGTGTTGTAACCATTACCAATACCTTGTCGAAAACCTCTCCAAACAATGTCTCTAGCGTAAACCAAACCTCTCCAAATAGTAGAAGAATTGTCAGTAGGGTAGGCCGAGAGAGGATTAGATAAATGGAAGTACTTGCCTTTCATAACTCTAGACACCAAAGCTTGAGGATTATCCCAGAATCTCCAAATTTGTTTCGCCAAAAGAGAAAGATTGAAAGCGTGAAAATTTCTAAAACCCATACCACCGTCTTTTTTAGGAATACACATCTTATTCCAACTTCTCCAAACAATCCCTTTCCTATCCACATTGTTAGACCACCAAAAATTTGAAAGAATTTGTTGGATTTCCTTGCATAAATTCAAAGGAAGAAGATACATGGACATAATGTACGTAGGGATAGCTTGGGCAACAGCTTTGATAAAAACCTCTTTACCCCCAAACGTTAAAAGCTTAGCTTTCCAATCTGAAACCTTGGAAATAATTTTTTGTTTTAGGTTAGCATAAAAATTATTAGAATTTCTACCCAATATGACAGGAAAGCCTAAATACTTATCATGACCAGTCGAAATAGGAATCTGGAAAACATTTGAGATATCTCTCTTGGTAGAATTAGAGACTTTAGGGCTAAAGACGAGGGAGGACTTATCTCTATTAATAGATTGACCTGAAGCATGACAATAGAGATTAAGAATAGAATGCAAAGTATACGCATTAGTAGTCTTAGCCTGTTCAAACAACATACAATCATCAGCAAAAAGGAGGTGGGAGATAGGAGGACTATTTCTACTAGCTTTGACTCCCTTAAGAAAACCATTATTTTTTGCTTGATTAAGAAGACTAGAAAGACCCTCAGTACAAATAACAAACAAATAAGGGCTAAGGGGGTCACCTTGTCGTAAACCACGGGTAGGGGTAAAAGTAGGGGTTCTTTGACCATTTATTAAGATAGTGAAACTAACCGTTTTAACACAACACATAATTCTTTGCACTAAACGATTAGGAAAACCAAGTTTGAGTAAAACCGCTTCCAGAAAATCCCATTCAATTTTGTCATAAGCTTTTGCCATGTCTAGTTTAAGGGAAAAAGATCCAGTCTTGCTTTTTTGATTATGCATGGTATGAAGAGTTTCCATAGCTATAATGGCATTATCCGAGATTAGGCGATCTTTAACAAAGGCTGACTGAGACTCATCGATAATAAAAGGGAGGATTTTACGAAGTCTATTCGCAATAGCTTTAGAAATGATTTTGTAGACAACGTTGCAAAGGCTTATGGGACGAAAATCAGTAACCTTGTCAGCATTCTTCTTTTTAGGGATAAGGATAATACAAGTCTCATTTAATTTTGAAATATCATAACCATTATTCAGAAAAGTAAGACAGCAATTAATAACACCACTTCCAATTTCATCCCAATAATTTTTATAAAACAAGGCCGGGAGGCCATCCGGGCCGGGGGCCTTTAGGGAGTGCATCTCATTTAAGGCAGTGGTAATGTCTTCGGCAGTGAAAGGAGCATCTAATTCTGCAATCATCATATCAGTCAACTTTTTAGGTATGGAGTTAATCACAAAATCACTATCAGTGTTATCCGTTTTGAAAAGATCTTTGAAGTAGTTCACAAAAGTTTCTCCTATTTGTGCCGGATCCGTGACAATCGAGTTATCATCCATCTTAATCCAAGAAATTAAATTTTTCCGTCTTCTATTAGAAGCAACTTTGTGGAAAAAGGCGGTGTTCTTATCTCCTTCCTGAAGCCAAATAGCACGAGATTGTTGTCGCCATTTAAGTTCGTCATTAGAATTAAGAAAATTAATTTCTTTGATAACATGCTGAATTTGTTTCAGGTTTTCCTTTGTAGGAGCAAGAGTTGTAAAGTCCCAAAACCCAGGGGCTTATTTTAGGATAAATAGTGACAAATACAATCAGGCACGACGATCCAATCGGCACCACCTGCGGATCACCACTGCGGGTACCAAAACAAAGACTCGTCTGCCAAACAGGTACCGTCTGAGCCACCAGCTCAGGTACCCAATAGAACATCGTATCTCAATAAACGCTTATTCATTTAATTTCGTAAAAAGATGATAGAGAGGTACGTGATTCACGATTGAAAATAGTAATTTTATAAAAGAATGTGTTTACAATTAATCTGATACAATAAACCAAATAACAAGCTTTAATCTAATCTAATAAAGCTATCACTTCAATTCTACCGTTTGATCCGTCCGTCGTAACCTGCAAACACTGTTAGGGGGTGAGCTCGCGCCCAGTAGGTCGTTCACCGCAACAGTAAGGTGTAATGCAATAAACAATATAATTATAGCAGGTTACACGTAATATCACATATCACGTAATAATCACATAGCACCGAATAGCATGCGAATCGATAATAACAACAATAAGCGGATCAACATATATTTAACACGAAGCATGCTCATAAACCGTAAGCGATAATGATATTGTAAAGTGCATAACCCCCTACCTCAATTTTGACAAGGTAGAAATAATTGATACCGCCAAACGGGGCCTTAACATAGCTAGCATCTCAACATCGGGTCTCTAATATTTTAATAAAAATAATAGCATCTCGAAACGGAACTCAATTCGGACAAGAAACGCTCAAAATATGAAGAAATAGTGAAGAGGGGAGGTGGTTGCATTTTCTTAAGGGCTGGGCAGCTCTATTTATAGCCACACGGGGGTGGCTGAGTCATTCCCAAAACCTGTGGGGTGGCCACGTGGGGTCGGCGCCGTTATTTTGGCAGACATGGGGGAGGCATGTGTAAAGTAGTTACACTACTCAGCAAAAGAAATAGCAGGAGGTGTCAAATACTAGAATCGTACTCGTGACCTCCCCTACCATAGCCACATGTCTTAACCGCTGGACCAGTCAAGTCACTTAGGAGCAATTCGAATCAGTTATTATTTAGATAAACTTTCTGGTTCCTTCAAGCCTAAGGAACTTAATAATATATGGTAAAAACATTTTAATACTAAACCTTATCAATTTATATATGAAAGGAATCCATAAATAATTATACAAAACATGAATACATAATATTCAAATAAATAACATGATATTCATTCAAACATCAAAATTATCACATTAGAACATGGTAATCAAGTATTCCACATTAATTCTAATTCAACAAATAACACAAGAACATATAATTTTATATAATTTATCGTAGTCTGAAAATTCCGAATATTACATTCTACCCCACTTAAAGAAATTTCGTCCCGAAATTTAAAAGTTATATCAGAGTTTTATTAGAAATCGATCACGTACCTGAGTCATTACCTCTGACGAACTCGTACCAACTTGGGGAATGAGTCACATACATCCTTAGTTGCCCAAACCCTAATCACTAATCAGCTGATATCACAATCAGCAATAAACCGAGTCCACGACTCAACAGGCACAACTAAGCACTGAGTCCACACCATTTCCCACTTTGGTAGAGCTCTGTCATTGGATCTGTTACTCAAAAATCAGTTTAGAAAACACAACGTAGATAAACCCATACTATCCCGTCGTCCCAAAACAGAGCGTTACCGTGCTCTGATACCAATTGTAAAGTCCCAAAACCCAGGGGCTTATTTTAGGATAAATAGTGACAAATACAATCAGGCACGACGATCCAATCGGCACCACCTGCGGATCACCACTGCGGGTACCAAAACAAAGACTCGTCTGCCAAACAGGTACCGTCTGAGCCACCAGCTCAGGTACCCAATAGAACATCGTATCTCAATAAACGCTTATTCATTTAATTTCGTAAAAAGATGATAGAGAGGTACGTGATTCACGATTGAAAATAGTAATTTTATAAAAGAATGTGTTTACAATTAATCTGATACAATAAACCAAATAACAAGCTTTAATCTAATCTAATAAAGCTATCACTTCAATTCTACCGTTTGATCCGTCCGTCGTAACCTGCAAACACTGTTAGGGGGTGAGCTCGCGCCCAGTAGGTCGTTCACCGCAACAGTAGGGTGTAATGCAATAAACAATATAATTATAGCAGGTTACACGTAATATCACATATCACGTAATAATCACATAGCACCGAATAGCATGCGAATCGATAATAACAACAATAAGCGGATCAACATATATTTAACACGAAGCATGCTCATAAACCGTAAGCGATAATGATATTGTAAAGTGCATAACCCCCTACCTCAATTTTGACAAGGTAGAAATAATTGATACCGCCAAACGGGGCCTTAACATAGCTAGCATCTCAACATCGGGTCTCTAATATTTTAATAAAAATAATAGCATCTCGAAACGGAACTCAATTCGGACAAGAAACGCTCAAAATATGAAGAAATAGTGAAGAGGGGAGGTGGTTGCATTTTCTTAAGGGCTGGGCAGCTCTATTTATAGCCACACGGGGGTGGCTGAGTCATTCCCGAAACCTGTGGGGTGGCCACGTGGGGTCGGCGCCGTTATTTTGGCAGACATGGGGGAGGCATGTGTAAAGTAGTTACACTACTCAGCAAAAGAAATAGCAGGAGGTGTCAAATACTAGAATCGTACTCGTGACCTCCCCTACCATAGCCACATGTCTTAACCGCTGGACCAGTCAAGTCACTTAGGAGCAATTCGAATCAGTTATTATTTAGATAAACTTTCTGGTTCCTTCAAGCCTAAGGAACTTAATAATATATGGTAAAAACATTTTAATACTAAACCTTATCAATTTATATATGAAAGGAATCCATAAATAATTATACAAAACATGAATACATAATATTCAAATAAATAACATGATATTCATTCAAACATCAAAATTATCACATTAGAACATGGTAATCAAGTATTCCACATTAATTCTAATTCAACAAATAACACAAGAACATATAATTTTATATAATTTATCGTAGTCTGAAAATTCCGAATATTACAAGAGTACTAAGGAATTGAAGACGAGAATGAAGATCATGACGTAAACGATTATCAGCTTTATGTTTTCTACTACCCCAAAGCTTTAAATTTTCTGTAATATTGGTTAATTTGTCATGAAGAGTATGTAAATTTAAACAGTTAGGAGTAGGATTGCTATTCCATACCTGATGTATTATGTCTCTGCACTCCGGGAATTTGATCCACTCCGCTGCAAAGTGGAAACGTCTGGGACCGAGAGGAGGTGGCCTAACAGTGTGCAGCCGAAGGAAAACAGGTATGTGATCCGAACCCGGTGTTAGGTAGTTTTCAACCAATATGTGCTGGAATAAATTTTCCATAGCCTGATTACTGACCACCCGATCGATTCTTTCGGCAACGAAGTGAACCCCCTCACGTCTGTTATTCCAAGTGAATTCGAAACCTTTAAATCCCAAATCACGTAACCCCGATCTTGATAGCGCATCTCTGAAATCCCTGATTTGACGCCAACTTCTTATCTTTTTCCCTTTCTTTTCCTTTTGAGACAATATTTCGTTGAAATCGCCTAAAACTACCCACGGGTTAGACAAACCTGGGTTTAGACGCCGAAGTAATTCCCATGACCACTTCCTATTAGGGGTGTAGGGATCCCCATAAAAGAAGGTGGCATAAAAAGATTTGTCAAGATCATCCGGTGGGCGAATGTAAGTGTGAATGTAGAACTTGTCGATTTTTAGAACTCTGATGTCTATTCCTTGCTTCCAGAACAGTGACAGTCCCCCGGAGAGACCGTCTCTAGGTACCACAACTCCTTGAGAAAATCCTAGTTTGAACTTACAACGATTTGCTTGAGAAGAAGTTTGTTTCGTTTCCAAAAGAAATAAGATATCCGGACGACTTCTTCTACATAGGGAATTTAGTGAATGGAATGTACTCGGCTTCCCCAAACCTTGCACATTCCAACTAATGAGATTCATTGTGATCGGCAGGACCGGTTTTCACCGATCTCTGCCGTTTTGTGGGTAAGAGAAAAGTCTCCATTACCCGAGGTTGTGTTTGTAGTGCTCTGGTTATCGACTGCCTTCTTCTTTTTCGATTCCTTCCCATTACCAGTTGTTGGGTCCGAACTGTCAGGGAACATTTTTTTCCACTCCTCGTCGATATATTCCCCTTCTGCTTCGTCTTCATCAGAGGCTTGTTTACGTTTGACCCCAGAAGACATGCCCTGGTCCTCTCCTGTATTGGGTGAGTGATGATCATGACGAATCAGAAGTGAGTCGTCCATTAAGTCAACGTCTTCATCCTCCCCTCTGTCCACCAAATTTATTTCCCACGCCATCTCTCTCCGCGAATCTTTCTGTTGTTGTTTGCGGTGAAATTCTCTTTCCTCTGGAGTAACACCCAAATCTTCTTCTTCATCCTCTTCAAAAGAACCACCCGTATAACATGAACCTAGTGCCTGGTTAACCGTATTTTCAGGGGAGGACGAAGATGTTGATGCCGCCGGTCCAAAAGCATGGGCCAGATCTGTAGTTAGCCCCAATATGAAATTAATCATTGCCTTGTTAGTAAGCCACTGCCCGTATAGGAGTGGCAAATTTTCTGCCTTTGTCTTTAGAGCTCTACTGTCCGTACAGAACTTGACATCATGTCCCATACGCCCGCAAAAGGAGCAAACATTGGGGAGTCTCTCGTATCGTATCCACACAGTAACTTCCTTTCCTTCTGCAATTGTGACTCTCTTTGCTCGTGGTAGTGGGTCGTTAACATTGAGTCCCAATTGCAGTTTGATTGTCTGTCCCGCCAGAACTCCTTTTGTCTGAACCCAAGTTTCTTCCACCGTTCCCAGGCTATGTCCAATTTCCTTCCCAATTCGTTCCGTCTGGCTTGTTTTTGGTAGACCCCAAATGTGAACCTTTAGTGATGTTCTTGAAAAGTTCATATCCGTTATGTCCTCCATCCATGATTCCCATTTACGCATCACAATCAAGTCTCCGAAGAGGAACCAAGGTTGTGATTGAAACACCATATTAACGGATTCCTCGGAATCGAAAGAAAACTGATAAATATAGTCCCCTTTCGGAATCACCGTCATACCTGGTGGGTATTTCCAAGCCTTAGCCATTTGCATCTGTAGAATGCCCAAATTGATTGTCTTAGCAGTGAAAATCTTTCCGAAGACGCTCTTGTTGAAAGCTTTTTTGGCTTCCTCTCTTGCCTGGGCAGAGATTGTGGCTGTTGAATTCTCTTGCTCAGTAAGTTGGAGGTGGTCCAAAAGGTGGGTGAGATTCAGATTCGCAATGTCGACAGTGTTAGACGAAGCCATGGTTGACTGTGAAAAGTTTGAAAAAGAAGAGATGATAGAGATAAAATAAAGGGATTTAAGACAATACCAATATTATAGGAAGGAGATAACTACTGGAAACCGTCAGAAACTGACGGAATCCGATGTTTTCGATGAAGGATTTTTGAAAAAAAGAGAGTTGATAAGGGAAAAAAATCAATTCCGGAACAATAGCAATCTCCTTCGGAAGAAGGAAACTGCTCACGAGTGAATCACGAAAAAATCGCCTTAGAGTTAGGGGAGGAGAGAGGAGAGAGCGAAACACTACAGGGTGATCATTCGAATTGAAATCGTTCCGGCTAGCCGATAGATATTGTTTTCCCATTACTTATCTACTTTCAGAGTTTTTTTTTTCTCTTTTTTTTTTTTCTTTTTCTTTTGAGGAGATCAGACTTTAGTTGTCAAAATCAGATAACGATAATCGATATTTTTTAAAAATGTCTGTCGAGGTTAGTTGTTGGAATCCAGTAACAATGAACCAGAATAAAAGATATTTAAAAATAAGTCTGTCGACTTTAGTTTTAAAAATTCATGTTTATCTTTTTTTTGTTGAACAAAATCTATATATATAATAGCAGAACGAACGTTTGCAAAAACTTCCATATCTCACACCTCTATCCTTTTCTCACTTTCTAAAAATGAATCCATCAATTCAAAAAATGACGGCTGGGTTTGAAATTCAAACAAGAACGGCATCATTAAGATTTGAATATGAATAACATTCGAATAAATATATATTTATTAACAAAAAAATCGATTTGTTTAACTAGATAATGTCAGATTCAAAAAAGAAAAGTACGTGTAACAATGAAGGGCTAGCCGATAGATATTGTTTTCCCATTACTTATCTACTTTCAGAGTTTTTTTTTTCTCTTTTTTTTTTTTCTTTTTCTTTTGAGGAGATCAGACTTTAGTTGTCAAAATCAGATAACGATAATCGATATTTTTTAAAAATGTCTGTCCGAGGTTAGTTGTTGGAATCCAGTAACAATGAACCAGAATAAAAGATATTTAAAAATAAGTCTGTCGACTTTAGTTTTAAAAATTCATGTTTATCTTTTTTTTGTTGAACAAAAACCAATATTTATCGATAATTCTCTTTTTTTCTTATAAATATCTCTCTCAAAACTAATTTGAAATTTATTTTTACCAAATAATTTTTTTTAGTATCCCTGAAAATCTGTTATTGATATGATATGATGTGGATATCTTTCAGCTCTCACCCTCTATATATTCTTTCATAAGCTCACAAAGTAATTTTCACATCTCTCTCTCCGTATCACCCACTGGTAAGTTTTCTCCTTCTACGTTTCTGAATAATTTATCCTTTTCACTTTATCATTTGGCGTATTTTCTTTCACATTGCAACATAGATGATGCCTGGGAGATTATTTAGCACACTTTCAAGGTCAATTTTGATGGTCGTGGCTTTATGTTTAAGCTTAGTGTATTTCATACTTATTGTTCATAAATTTACAAACCCACTCTTCTTCAGGTGAATGTCTCTCTTTGGTGGGTTTATTTTAGATCTCATGTGAACAGTTAGTTTTATCCTACACACATAAGTTATGCAGCTCTCTCATTTAGATTTATATTAACAGCTGTTTTTATATTCTTTTGCAGGTTTTCTAATCTGGTTTCTTTTTCATTATCTTGAAGGTATGAGTTTTATTGGAGTTGAAAGAAGAAGAAAATTGTGGCTAATTTAAGAAAAGATAAATAAGTAAGATTTTTTGTATTTATTTAAAAGTTGAAGTTATAAGGGGGCAACTTTTGAACAAGATACATTTCTTTCCAAAAAAAGAACAAGATACATGAGGCTTGATTTATTTATTTATTTAATATATTTATAGATCTAAGAGTTGGACTATCTCAAAAAAAATATAAGAGTCTGAACCTATTCAGATAAATGGTTTACAATTTTTAATGATGTGAATAATTATTTTAAAAATGAGCTTTTTTTTAGATGTTTTTTTGTTAAAATGAGGTTGAAGATAAAGGGAAAAGCTAGATACTCATAAATTAAAATTGTAGAAGAAATAGAGGAAGAGCATAAATACGAAAATTTGGCCCATAAACATGTGATTCCCTGCATGCCTTGGAGCAAGATCTTCTGAGAGAAGAAAAGAGTAGAGGAGAAATGGACATATTTACCGGAAGATAGGTTCCAGATTTTTTAAAGGAAGTGATAAGTTGTAGGAAACATAAAAGATCAAAATTCAAAAAGGCGATCTTCATCTGAGGAAAAAATGATATATACTAAGGACTAAAAATATATTTGTATCTACACATTTAAGAAAAGAACTATTTTCTCAAAATAAAAAAAAAATAACTATTAATATCACTCAAAAAAAAAGAACAAGAAAAGAACTAATAAACAAAAAAAATATTTTACATTGTTCTTTTTAAAAGTCAGTTTACCCCATTATATGATCATTTAAAAAGTATTTCAAAAAAAAGTGATCATTTAAAAAGAAATTATTAATCATTTTGGAAAATTATGCACGTTCTTTTTTAGTAAATAAAAACATATATTAGTATCTGGAATAAAAAAGAACAAATCGGAACCATAATTTGAAATCTTAAGCAGCGTAAATAGAATTGAAATGGCATCCAAACTCTTATTAGTTCAAACCGGTAATTATATTCCAATAAAATATATTTGGTCTTTATCCGTATACGACAAGTTTGAAAATGAAACGAGATAATAATTCAACAAATGAACAAAACTATAGGAGAGTCCAAATTTCGGAAGTGATGGAGGGCATATGTTTTTTGGAATATGGCAGAATAACGGGATGAGAGTGTTCCAAAACTAGAAGGATAGACAATTTATTTTCATCGAGCTTGAGAGGGTGAAAGTCTCTTTTTACCTTACAGTTACAAAATGGTCGCAAATGTAAATACCCTCCGAAGCACCTTCCGGCCGAGACACATAGACAACTTGAAAGTCAAAGATATATTATATCTTTGACTCTTTGACTCTCGAGATCTACTGAAGCTACGTGCTCCAGAAAATAAACCTCCGAGTAAGCTTTTAAAACCTCGAGTTCATGTGGTACAACAAATTAAATCCAAAAGCGAAAGACTCTTACAATGAAATTGGTTGAATGAAATTGTTTCAACTAAGATTGGGGACAATAAAACGAGAAGTCAAGCTTTCCAGCTATAGAAAGAAAATTTAGTTTTTTCAAGAAAATGACAAATAACTCATGGTAACCGAGTTTCAACATAAAAAATACCCTTGAAATGGAAATGTAAGATCTTGGATATTTTTTGCAATGGACCCATAGTAATCTATATTAATAATTGTTGGCCGCTATGCTTCACTATTTAATTTCACATTCTATGTGTCAAAGATATAATTGTCGATAATTAATTATTTTAAGATTTTTCTCATATCACCAATAACAAACATTCACATAGCGGTGAAATTAAATGACGAAGAAAAAAAGATGGTATTTAGTATTTCCTTGATAATTGGACTTTTTGGGAAATTGATAATTTGAATTAATGGGGCCGGGTGGAGAGTTTCAATTGTTCGTTATTTTAAATATTATGGTTAATATTCTTAAATTGAAACTTAAATGCCTAATATTAAGGTCCCCTATGTTGCAAACCAAATAGGTTAAGAAAAATTTGCCACTTTTAGTGTTAGTAAATATTTTGTCTCCTTTCACTTTTATTGAACTTTAATTTCAAAACTTGATTATAAGATTTTATTTAAATTAAAGCTCCAAATTGAGAATTTATATATATTTTATTTGTATGGTATTTATCCGTGCAATGCACGGACGGTTTGCTAGTAATAATAATAATCTATACAACAACACCAATGAAAAAAAAAATACACACACACTAACACACACACACTCCTGACATTCTCCATCCCCAACACTCTCCCGTCCCCCAACATCTCTTCCTTCATTTTTTTTTATTTTTTTCTTTCTCCTTTGTCCTCTATTTAAGTTTTCATCTTCTTCTTCTTCCTTCCCCAACTCCCGACGCCACCACCACCACCATCACCAGCCACCACCTCCAAACACCGCCCCTCTCTGCCCAAAAACGCCGGAAATATCAGCAGGAGCACCAACCCGAAGGTTGGCAACGACCCCGCCGGAAAAACACCCTCAACGATGACGACGACCAGTCGACCACCACCACCACGCTCTCACTCCAAGCCCTCTATCTCTCTCTCTTTCTCTCTGTCGCGCTGTCGGGACAACAGCATCAACATCAACAAGGCGGCAGCAGCAAGCGGTGGCTCAATCGCCGCCGCCACCACCATCGTTACCGGTGTCGAGCTCGACAACGTAAACCAGGCTTTACCCAACTCCTGAAATAGCTCTCTCCCCACGAATGGAGGTCTGAGGAGATCTGAAACAACGCTACCCGAAGCTAAGCCGCCGAAATCACCGGCGTTGAGTACCACCACCGCACCTCCATCGTCACCGGCGAAGTTTGAGCCTACAAATTCGTTGATACCCATCCTCCACTCGGTGTTCCGTTGCGCTCTTGAGAATACGAGGAGCACGGAGAGCCACGTAATCGCGGCTGAAAGTAGAAGAAACAGCCCCGTCGACCACCACCGCGGAGCCCATCGACGGCGAACACGACCCGCCCAATTCCTTGACCGTTCTTCATCGTTCTTGGCGTGGGTACACTCTAAATCCCTTCTTAGTGCGTTCTTTATTACAAAAATCTAGTCTTAATAGCTAGAATTCATGATTGGGTCTAGTTACATGTGAAGAAGATGGCACGATTGAAAAGATTAAGGGTAAAAGACAAAAACCGCCCCTCGAGTATGGGTGATATACAAAAACACCCCTCGTGTTCGGACATATACAAAAACCACCCCTGTCAGAGTTAGCCTCTAACGGCAACTAACGGAACATAGTAAATACCTATTTTGCCCTTGTGCACAAGAGATTCCGGCGGGGAGACCTCCGTGTGCACCGTGTGCAGTGGATCAAGGATCGCACAGGAAGAGTGGGGTTGTGTGTAGGGAGAGAGTAAGGCAGTAGCAATGTCTGAGAGAGAGAGACAGAGGTTTGGCAGAGCTTCCGCGTATGGCCGTGTGTTCCCCTTTGTATGGAAAGGTTAACGTCCTATATATAGCAGAGAACGTGACCGTTGTAGTGTGGTTAATGCGCCCATTGATGGCGGCTTAATTAGCTTAACCATAACGGCACGTTCGTCCGAGTATATAGGGACCGTTACAGCACGTTGTGCGCGAATACCGGAACCGTTACGAGGTTGACCGGGTTTGACCGGGTTGACCGGGTTTATGGAGCTCGTGCCATAAATCTCTCAAAACAGTTACTAAAGGTCGCGTGCGGGCTTGGCTCGCACGCGACAGGGCTTACTCTAGCCTCCAAACCACAAAGTCCCTACAAGTCCCGTGCAGTGGTATGCGAGGGCTCTGTCTCGCAGCCCCCACATGGATCAGCTCGGCTGGTGATCCTGTGTGTGTGGAGCACAATATGGTGTGCTGGATGGCTGCCACGTGGCCAAGATCTGTCATGTCAGAAAGCAGTATCTACATTAGCCCCCTTTCTACGCGTGAAGACTCATAGCCGTAAAGACTTCCATGCGCGGAAACCAACATACGCGTCGCCGCCACGCACCAATTCAAATACGGGTAAGTTCAGCCCCCGTGCGTGCCATTATGACCTAAAACCCTAGAGTCGTGCCGTCTGACCTTTAGGGTTTTAGGCGTGACGTCAGCTTGTCCTGTGATTGCGCGATTCGACGGTGACGGTTGCGATTCGACTATCGAAAGGACGCAACCCTTCATTGTTTTGGATAAATACCTTGTATCCCCCATTATTGCAAAGCATAACTTCTTTCTCTTAAAGTGAATGGTACCCGGAGATCTCCGAGAGCAGATCCAGATAATCAATCACCAGTTCAGAACTGCAATCCGTGTTCTTCAATTGTGCATATCCAAGCAGACTTCGAGAAAACAAGGTTGGCCTCGTTTACTTTTGATTTAAGATACCAGTGTTTGCCTTGAACTGCGTTGAATCTGTAAACCCATGAAATTTGTGAAGAGGCTTTGATCTTTGAACCTGCTTCGTCTCAATCTTTCAACAATATTGGATCTTGCAACTCCCCAATTTCTGAAATCGATACCGGAACTGTTCGTTTTCCTTCGCATAGATCTTGAATTCCAAAATTCAAACTGAAGTGTGGTATTTCTCCCCCCTTTTTTCTTGCTCTTTCGCAGGAATGGCCAAGACAAGAGTAACCAGACCCGTCAAGGAAGATGAAGAGATACCCGACCTTCCGCAGGCCTTGTGGCGAAAAGCCCCCTTTTTAGGCGGCAAAGATTTCTACCATGCGAGGGTAAAGGCGAAGAGGATGCCTGATCCTGTTCCAGTTGAGCGATTGCTGACGCTGACTCGCCCAGTTAACTCAGCCTTGCTCGAGTTGGTTGGTTCCGAGGATGTAGTTCGATTGGGGATCGAGAACGGGCACTTCCCATATACTGCGATTTCTACTCAGGCGTTCGTCCAGAAATTGGACTATATGGATGAGTGGATTGACCACGTGTTGGATCATCACGCCGAGACTCTTAACGAAGCCGGCGTATACTTTGCTATCCGTGCTATGAAGGGTGCTGCCGTGAAGCTGGATCAATCCATGCTTCTAGACCTTCTGTCCCGTTACTCGCCTGCGACCCACACGTTCCATTTTGCTGAGTTCGAGGCTGCCCCCACGCTCGAGGACGTGCAAATGCTGTACGAGCTTTCCCCCATGGGTGAAGTGGACCCTTTGAGTCCTTTGAGGACATCTGCGGAGATTGCCTTGTTTACGCAGATGGAGGAATGCCTAGCAGAGGTAAAGAAAATCTCCACTCGGTGGACCACTACAAAGCCCCTTCCGAATTGGCAGCTGGTTGATACGTCTGCGAAGAATACCTGGAACAAATGGTTGCAGTACTTCTTCCGAGACTATGCGAACAGCGGTATTACCAAGAAACTTCTGAGTGAGGACCCGGAGGCCGAGAATTACGTAGAGGGCAAGGGCTATCATTTGACCCTTTGCGCTTTTCTCTGTGCCTGGCTGTCGAGGTACCTGATTGATGGTCACCCCCATGACGGAGTCTTCTACCATGTGCTGCCACTTGCTGTGAGGCTCGCTCTCGGCCAGAGAGTCGCACTCGGACCCTTGGTTTTGGGCACGCTGTATTATAGGCTCGATCAGCTGGTTCTGGCTATGAGGGAGTCGCGTGGCCGCCTCGATGTCCTGACCTTTGTCAATATTTCCTTTTTGACAATGTGGGTTTTCGAGCGCTGGCCGTCTTATGCTCCAACTGCTCTTCAACTTGATAAGTGGTGTCCCCCAGGCGAGACAGAAGCACGCAACAGCGGAAGAGCTGCGAGATGGTTTGGAGCAAGCAACACCAAGTGCGCTTGGAGCGCTATCGCGAGTTCTTTTGCTGGTGTCTGCGAGGTTCCCTTCTTGCCCTTGCAGAGCATATTCGTGAGCTCGCGCCAAGGTATGAAAAGCTTACAGTGGATGTTGACCCCACTCGGGTTTCTCCTCAGTTTGGTTTTGATGCGGTGGCCCCATCAATCTGGCCCCAGTCTATTATCAGAGGATGCTACAAGCGCTTGCTGACAAAGGAGTGCAAGACGGTCTTCATGAGCAATCTTCCTTTTGAGCAGCCTGCGGGAACTCGCGAGGGTGGTTGTTCCCAGAACTGGCTCGCATACTGGGTTGCCCAGCAAACGAGGATTGAGACGGAGGCGGCAGCGCAGCCAGGTAGGGCCCCCTTGCTCAAAAGAAACTCTTTTCCGTTTCGCCCCAATTGCAGCTTGAGCGAGTCTGAGTATGGTTGCTACTCACTGTGGGACCGTGAGAACCATTTGTGCCCTGATTTCATTCTGAAGGAGCAAGTCGCCGCAATCAAGAAGGGCGACACGCATGTCGTCAGATATAGCAAAGCGTTTGCTGAGGTAAGCAACTTCTTCGCGTGCGTTAAGCTTTTTGATTTTCTTACGCTGATACTTTCATTCTGTGCTGTTTTAGTGTCATGTGCGGAGGTTCGCAGCTGGTGATCGTTCCAAATCGCTGGTAACACCATTGTTGCCACCAGAAGGCAAGGGCAGCCGTTCCGGCTTTCATGGAGAATGGACGCTGAGGTTGAAACAAAGGTTCGCGCAGTCATGAATGCTTTTGCTGACTCGCTGATAGACAATCCTCCGGCTCCGTCTCCTCCCGGAGATGACCCGTCCCCTCCAGCGACTGCGGCGCCGAGAGTGAAGAGACCTATGCAAAAGGGAATTACGATTTCTTCCCCTAGAAGTGCTCCGGCTTCTCCCCCAGCGAGGTCCCTTTCTATCAAGGACAAAGGCAAAGGTCGCATGCCCAGCAAAGTGCGAAAAGATCTCGCAGTTGAGACTTTTGTTCCATTCAACCAAGAGGAAGAGGAAGAGAGGCAGGAGCCCCAAGCAAGTGATGAAGAAGAAGTAACAGTTGTGATGCACGAGGACGAATCAGGAGGTACTTCCGTCGCATTTCCTTTCCCGTCATCATAACTTCTTTGCCATTCTTTTCTTTGAACCGATTGTGTATTCGCAGATGATGATGATGAAACCGTTGGTGGCCTTGTGGCCAAGAGACAAAAGAGAGATGTCCATTCTGGCATTCCAGATGAGCCCATAAGCGAGGACGTTCTTGCTGAGTCCCGGAAGACAGCCGCGGAAGCTGCTGAAAGAAGAAGACGGCGAGAGGAAGAGGAGCTCGAGCGTGTGAAACAGCGGAGCCTCGAAGAGCAGCATGTTGACGACTTAGTGCGTCCGGTCGGCGAGGAAGACGAGCTTCCCGAAGAAGTGGCTCCTCATGTGGAGGAGGAAGATGAGGTTCCCGGAGAGGATGCAGCAGCACTAGAGCAAGTCCAAGCGGACTTCGAAGAGATCGCAGGCGGCGATAAAGGTGAGATCTTCAATCTCGCAGTAACTTATAGAGATGTTATTGTGGGTGCGTTAAAGCATGGTGTGTCAAAGGCTGACATTCGCCGTTGGTTAGTAGGCAAATGCGGAGAACCCTCAGGTAATTATTTGAGTGATATGCACGTACTAGGCTTTAGCCACTTGAGGCAGAATCATGATTGGTTTATTCGCACCTCAGGTCACGCTTCTCTTAAGGACCTGTTTAGTGAGGACACACTGATAGGGCATGGTTCCACGTCCTTAGTGTATGACGAGGATACCTCAATCCCACCTTCGCGTGGAGGTGCTTGCTTACTCTTAGCTTTAGTAAAGAAATCGAAAATAACTTATAACACAAGTTACCTCATATCATCGCATTTAATGTCGCAGGTCATGCTGAGGAACCTGCGCTGGAGCAGAGAAGTCAGTCTTCTGCGTCCTATGTTCCGATTCCGAGCTCCCATACCGAGAAGCCCGTCGCAGCTGCTGACCACACGGGTGAGCCTCGTGAGGACATCATCGAGCTTTCCGACGATGCTGGAGCTGACACTGTGTTGATGGATGAAGATGTCCATGCTAGTGCTGAAGAGATAAGGACAACTGCTGCTAATGCTTCCGCATCTGAGCGAGCAGTTCGAGCCCCAAGACTCTTTAATCAAGAATTTGCTTTGATTTTTCGAATTTTGCAAAAATAGCAAGAAAAATAGCTGAAACATTAATGTAATGTCTTGAACATTAATGTAATGTTGCTAGGGTTTCTCCCCCCTTTTTTTTTAACAAGAACAATGAATTTTCCCGTTTTGCCCTTTTCCGGGATTTGATTGGACATTTCCGTGCATATCCAATTATGACATCAGCAATTGATTCTCTGCTTGATTTTCGCGCTAATTTCTCGGCAGATAAGCACGCTTCCGTTGGGAAGTCCATCCGAATCATGACTATCCGTCATTTATTAGGATACGCAACTGAATCGTCGTAGTCTTTAGTAGGGTAATTGATTGTTACCGCTTTTCAAGGCGTAAGTGATTGAACTTACCCTCTTTTTGAATTTTGCTGACTCATCTTAGGCAACCGAAGAGTCTGTACAGGGTCTATATAAACCCTGTCTTTGCTATTTGAGTTCTTCATCCCAAACATGTGCTTTGCCGTGAGTCCTTACGACTGCTGGCTTCAACGCTTGTTTTTCGTTGATTCATGGCAACTTCAAGTTTTGAATCCTGAGTTTGCGCTTTGTGCTATAGAAATAGTTTCCAAGATCCACTTTATGAGGCTTATTGCTCTTTATAACCATCATAAAGAAGATGCAGATAATATCTCATGCGTGTTCGAAGAAATTTCTTCGTGTATTATGTGTGCAGGTCATGTTTCCGGCCGCCTGGTGGTGAGGTGCAGCGCCGTAGTGACCGTGCTACCGTCTCGTAATGAACGGCGGAATTCTTCTTCAGCATCTCCGAAGAAGAATCCGTCACCTTCACGTTTGTGAGCTCGGGATGACGAACCGTCGCGTTCATCCCCGTCTACAAGGAGCCCTTGCCCTTTGGAGCTTCTGCTTGCCTGTGGATCGCCGGAACCGGTGGTTCCTTGGGCAAATGTTATGGGGTGCATATCTGACAACGGTCTTGTCGGATAGCGGGATCTCGAGCGTATGGCTTCATGTGGCTCTTTTAGAGCAAGACCCCCCCCCCCCCCCCGCTACAGATGTTCACCCGCAGATCTGGGCGTTGCGTAGCCGGTGTTTGAAACCGGTGGGTTCATCCTTTGCAGTCCGGGTTTCCGTACTGTGTCTCTGCTGGCTTACCAGCCACTTTTCGAATGTATTGTAAGCCATGTTGGCTGCGTAGTTAGATTCGAGCTTTTCGCTTGTAAGCTGCTATCTAGACAGATAAATTGTAAGTCATTTGACTCGTAATGATAAATAGCTTTCTGTATTATCTGCTGTCTCTTTACAACAGAATACAATTTCGCATGCGTTTCGGCATATTTCGCCTTGCATAATGCTATGTAATTGTTTCGCATCTGCGATATATTGATTCGCGGGTGTTTCGCTAGATCGTTCGAGATCGTATCTTCGCAGCTGTGCCATCTCGGCGAATGGGCTTGCAGTTGGCCGTTGTGAATCATTTAAGATCATGTTCACAACATTGCTATCGTAACAGATAGTCTTTAGCAGATCAATTAAGATCGTTAAGTGGTGCGAATTGCTATCACAAAAGATAGGCTTTATTAGCGAACTGCTTGAGATCGTTTCTCGCATAAATTGCTATCGCAACATATAGACTTTTAGAAGATCCAGTCAGATCATCTTGCGCATGCGTTGCCATCGTAACAGAGGCTTGGGTGATCAACTAAAATCACTTTGCATATAAGTTGCTATCGTAACAGATAGGCTTGAGAAGATCAGGTAAGATCGTTTTGTGTATAAGTTGCTATCGTAACAGATAGGCTTGAGATCGCACTTGTATAGACCGCTATCGTGAGAGATAGGCTTAGATGATCAATTGAGATCGCATTTGCGTTTGGCTGCTATCGTAAGAGATAGGCTTTAGATGATCAATTAAGATCGCATTTGCGTTGGCTGCTATCGTGAGAGATAGGCTTTAGATGATCAATTAAGATCGCATTTGTGTTGGCTGCTATCGTGAGAGATAGGCTTTAGATGATCAATTAAGATTGCATTTGTGTTGGCTGCTATCGTGAGAGATAGGCTTTAGATGATCAATTAAGATCGCATTTGTGTTGGCTGCTATCGTGAGAGATAGGCTTAGATGATCACTTAAGATCGCATTTGCGTTGGCTGCTATCGCGAGAGATAGGCTTAGATGATCACTCAAGATCGCATTTGCATTGGCTGCTATCGTGAGAGATAGGCTTAGATGATCAATTAAGATCGCATTTGTGTTGGCTGCTATCGTGAGAGATAGGCTTAGATGATCACTTAAGATCGCATTTGCATTGGCTGCTATCGTGAGAGATAGGCTTAGATGATCACTTAAGATCGCATTGCATTGGCTGCTATCGTAAGAGATAGGCTTATATGATCAATTAAGATCGCGTTTGCATTAGTTGCTATCGTAGAGATAGGCTTATATGATCAATTAAGATCGCAGTTTGTATGGATTGCTATTGCAGCGAATAAAACATTGTTAACAGTAATAACAAATTAAATAGAGCAACATAAACAGCTAGAAATATGAACTTCTCATTTGGGAGAATTCTTTTATTATAACGCTCTCATATGGGAGAGATGGGATTACAATCCTCTCATATGGGAGAGGAGATTGCGTAAATCATAGCCACATGAGACATTAAGCACGTTATCATAAAACGTATGAAATGAGAGAAGTCAGGGATAGTACTTCTTGATCCAGCGCATGTTGATTGAACTGGGAGTTAAGGTTGTGCCGTGCAACCTTCGTATGCTGCAGTAGCCACTATCGAAGACTTCTGTGACTTCGAAGGGTCCTTCCCAATTAGCTGCGAACTTTGGGTGAGTTGCCTCTCGCATGCACTGGTCAGATGCGCGCAAGACCAAGTCTCCGACTGCGAAATCCCTTCGCTGGACTGTCTTGTTGTAGGCGCGAGCGATTCTTTCCTGGTACCGCTTGTTAGTCCTTTTGGCTTGTTCTCGCTTTTCTTCCAGCAAGATTAAGTCATGATCGCGTTGATTTTCCTAGAGTGCATGGAAGGCCAGCCTTGCCGAATTGACTCTAACCTCCGCAGGTACCACAGCTTCGGCCCCGTAACACAGTAGAAATGGCGAGGCCCATGTGGGTGTCCTTGGAGAAGTTCTGTAGGCCCACAGAGCTATGCTTAGAGAGTCGGCCCACTTCTTGTGGTCGTCTGCGACCATTTTGCTCAATATTCTCAACAGCGTCTTGTTAGTCGCTTCGGCTTGTCCGTTTCCCTTTGGGTAGTAAGGGGTAGAACATATCTGCCTGATATTGTACTCCGCTAATTTCGCAGCTACCTGGCGATTAACAAAAGGAGTACCGTTATCTGAAAGAATGGTGTTTGGGGATTCCGAACCTGCATACGATGCTTTCTTGGATAAAGTTGACCACGGCCAGCGCATTTGCCGTCTTTAGTGGTATTGCTTCCACCCACTTGGTGAACAGCTCAGTTGCGGTGAGAATGAAATGATTCCCGTGCAACGTTGGCCGGATGGGACCGATGAAGTCCAGAGCCCATGTGTGAAATGGCCATGGCGTCCCTAGTGCATGTAGATCCACAGCAGGAGCGTGCACTAGGTTCCCTTTGAATTGGCATTCCTGGCAGCGTCGCACTTTGGTACGGCAATCGACTTCCATCGTGGGCCAGAAATATCCGATTGAGAGGAGCTGTCTGCATAATTTCGCACCTCCTTGATGCTCCACCTGATGAGAAAGGTCCATGAATTCTTGTGCTTCTCTGCCGTCTAGACATCGCAGCAAGTTGCCCTCGTGACCTCTTCGCCAAAGCAGGTTTTCCTGTACCACGTATCGAGACGCTTTCCTTTTCAATTTTTCAGCTTCTTTTCTCGATTCGGGCACGGTGCCCTGGGTGAGGAAATCAAACAGTGGCTTCCTCCAGTCCGTGTCGTCATCGGTTAGGGCGACGAGTAGAGAGTCTTTGATTAGTGCGCAACTTTCGCACTTCCCTTGTATCAGGGCTGCAGCTGTTGACATGCCTGGCCAATGAATGCCATATCTCTGAGCCTTTCTGTAGATTGACACCTCGCTTTCTCCGCAAGCGTGCTGGTGAATCTTTTCTAACAGCTGTTGTCCCTCTTGCTCGGAGACACATCGCATGAGTATTCCTCCAGGACCCTTGTAGTAAAGGGTGTTGTCGTGGATGCAGTATCCTTTTGTGAGTGCCCAGCTTTCGCTGCTGGTGCCTTTTGCAATAGCTTGCAGGATTGCTTTCCGCCAGTCTGCGTCATCCATGTGTTCGTCATCGCACGCATCCTCTGTTAATGCCGACGTTGTTCGCACTTCAATGGAAATCCTTGCGGGGCATTTGTCTATGCTGACCTTAGATCCCAGAGTTGCTAAAGCGTCTGCATGCCTGTTGTCTGCTCGGGGCTTGTGCTCGTACTTCACATCGCAGAATTGTTGCATCAGTTTCTGTACTAGGGTACGATAAGACAGGAGGTTGATCTCCTTCAAACCATATTCGCCCGAGGCTTGCTTAACAATCAGCTTGGAATCTCCCATGACTGTTAAGTTACTCACTTCCAAAGCTTTCGCCGCACGGAGCCCCGCAATGAGAGCCTCGTATTCCGCTTCGTTGTTCGTGACTGCGAAGTTGAGCTTTGCGGACATCTGTATGACTTCCCCGTCTGGCTTTGTCAAGACTATCCCAATGCCTCCGCCTTTCCTGGTTGACGAACCGTCGAAGTGGAGGGTCCAATAGGGCACGTCGATTGCGTAGATTTCAGGGCCTTCGAGCTCTTCTTCGATCACGGGTTCGTGGCTGTTGTCGGGAAACTGTGCCAACAGATCCGCTACTGCCTGCGACTTGATCGCTCTTGGTTTCACGCATGTGATATCGTATTGAGAGATGGTCATGTACCATTTTGCCAATCTCCCGCCCGGAGTAGTGTGAGTTAGCAAATATCTTATGGGGTCGCTCTTGGTAACCACCGCTACTTTGTGTGATGCAAAATAGTGTCTCAACTTCTCTATCACAAAGAATAAAGCAAGGCAATGACGTTCGATATCTGTGTACCTTGATTCAGCAGGCTGCACAATGCGAGAGATATAGTAGATGGGCCTCTCTTGGCCTTCATACTCCTGAGCCAAGAGTGCTCCTATAGATCTCCTTGTTGATGTAAGATATAGCAGAAGCGGTGATCCCAGCTGAGGCGCGATCATTATCTTTGAGGACGTGAGCAGCTCTTTCAGCTTTTCGAATGCGGCTTCGTGGTCCGGAGCCCAGTTGTACGCGGCGTCCTTCTTGAGAAGAGTGCTGAAACAGCATGTGATTTCTGCAATTGCTGGGATGAATCTCCGCAGGTACGACAGTTTTCCCCAGAATGTTTTCAAGGTACTTTGGTTATGGGGTGGCGTCATGCTGGTGATGGCTGACACTTTCGCAGGGTCAGGCTCGATCCCTTGGCGATGGACCACGCATCCCAAAAACTTCCCCGAGGTCACGCCGAATGCGCATTTCATGGGGTTCATCTTCAGTTGATAGTTCCTGCATCTGTTGAACACCCTTCGCAGGTCTGCAAGGTGATCCGCTTCGTGCTTCGATTTAACCACCAGGTCATCCACGTAGAATTCCACCTCCTTGTGCATCATGTCGTGGAATAGAGCCATCATGGCCCGCTGATAGGTTGCGCCCGCGTTCTTAAGACCGAACGGCATTACCGTGTAGTTGAATACCCCCACAGGAGTGATGAATGCAGTTTTCCGCGCATCTTCGGGATCCATCTTGATTTGATTGTGCCCGCTGAAGCCGTCCATGAAACTGAACATGCGATGGCCTGCTGTTGAATCGATAAGTAAATCGATGTTGGGCAGTGGGAAATCGTCCTTAGGGCAGAAGCGATTGAGATCTCGGAAGTCCACGCAAATGCGGAGCTGTCCGTTCTTCTTCACCACCGGCACGATGTTGGCCAGCCATGTGGGATGATGATTTGGCTCTATGAACTTGGCCTCTAGGAGTTTGACTATCTCCTGCTTGATCTTCACGTTAAGCTCTGGCCTAAAGCTTCTGGTGCTCTGCTTGACCGGTTTAGACCCTGGGATGATGTCCAAACGGTGCATGGTGATGCTTGTATCCAGACCTGGCATCTCATCATATTCCCATGAGAACACGTCCTTGTACTCAGTTAGGAGCTGCAGCAGTCCTTGTTCCTCTGCGCTTGTGAGATCCGCACTCAGGAAGACTGGCCTTTTCTTTTCCTCGTTCGGGCTGAGGAACACTTCCTTTAGTTCTTGCTTTTGTGGTCTTGGCCTGTCTTCCATGCATTCAGGCGCTTCTTTGAGTTTCTCGTCTGGAGTGCCTTGTGTTGGCTCTTCCGTCAGCGCAACTTGCTCGATTTGATTGATTTGCCCAGGGACATCCCCATGCCCGTGTGAGGACATCCCCGCGCACCTTCATATGCGATAGCATTTCTTCCCATTGGCGTAGAAGCTCTCTATCTCCTTGCCCTCGGGGTCATGCTTTGCGATCCTCTTCAAAGTGTACACATTCTTTCGATGATATGCGATACGTGGCGCCTCTTCGCGTGTAGACGGCTTTTCCTTGGCATCTTCCCTTGTCACCATCACGCCCGCAGGTGACTGGTCCTTGATGTCCTCCCAGAGAGGCAAAGGAGTAGGGTTGAAAGGCCCGGGTGTTTGCTCGTCCGCCATCTCAGTGAACCACACCGCCTCGCTGAGATGTGCTTCGTCCAAGTTGAACGGGTTAGTCGAAGCCGGTATCTCGACTATTCTGTCGTTCCAGATAGCTTTCATAACCTGGTGAGCCGTCGAAGGGACTGCGTCGAAGCGATGAATCCAGGCTCGACCTATAATCATGTGGTATGTGGTGTTCGCGTCTATGACATAGAACTTCGCCGAGCACTTGATCTTGCCAATCTGGACGCCCAGGCGGATCCATCCGATCGTCATTCTAGAGTCGCTTCCGAATCCCACCAGTGGAGATGGACGTTTGACTACCTTGTGCTCGGGGATCCCTGCTAGCTTCAGTGTGTGGAGTGGAACAACGTTGACCGCTGCTCCTCCATCGACGAATGCTCGCTTGAATTCGACGCCATTGATGATGGCGGTCACGTACAGAGGTCTCTGATGACTCGCATCCGTCTTTTTGTCGCTGGCAGAAAAGGTCATAATCTTTTCCATAGAGCGGGATGCCCTTATGACTTTCCCGTTGGAGACTACAAGGTCCTCCTCGTAGTCTTCTGCTATTCTCAAAATCGCTTTTGTCATATCAGTCCGGCACTTCTCGGAGAAATTCATCTCGTCGAAGAATTTGTTGAAGCCGCGCGACCCTTTCATGCGGTCGGCACGTTCATCCTCCGTGTCCATGCTATAATCTTCGTCTTCATGGATCTCGGCGACGATGGGTAGGCCATCCTCTGCGACTTCTTCCAAGTCGACGATTGAGATCATGGCGATCTCTTTGCCCTTCGAGCCCGGTTCCGCATGCGCGGGAAGCGGGTTGTTGCGCACGTCCTTCCGGTGGTCGCTGACGATGAGCTCGCCGTTCTTCATCTTCTGATCGAACGCGAACCTGAGTTTCTTGCACTCGGCGGTGGGATGCATGACCTTGCCGTGGTACTCACACCACTTAGGGTCCCTCACCATCTCCTTGGAGGGTGTTTTCTCGAGCGGTGGCAGGACGCCGTCCTTGCGCCACTGTTTGCAGAGGTCACTTGCTTCCTCTACCGAGCATGGCAGAGGCGGTACATCGAAGTTTACAACCTTCGCTTGTTTCTGGGGCGAAACTGTATTGACCTCAGCTTCGCGTCCCCGCTTGTAGCTAAACCTTCCGATCTTGTAAGTGGTACCGCTCGCAGGTCGCTCTGGAGCGTTCTTCTTTTTCTGTCTCTCGACTATAGGCTCGATATTCTTCGTGCATTCAATTAGCTTTGAGAACGTAGGTGTTTGCAAATTGATTAGCATACCTTTGTATTCATCTCGCATGCACTGCAGGCATATCTCTACGAGTCGGCTTTCAGGCATTGGATCTTTGCACTCCAAGGATTTCGCCCTGAATTTCTTGATGAAAGTGATTCCGTCCTCTTCGCGCTTCTGGTACATCCGCGAGAGATGAATCATCGTCACCTTTTCCTCCATCTGGAAGAACTTGGTGTAGAACTTCTGGACCATGTCATCCCAAGTCTTCACGCATCCGGCCTCCAATGTTCGGTACCATTTGTATGCTACGTTCCCAAGAGATTTTGGGAACTCTCGCATCAGCAGTTTGGGATCAGCTCCGTACGGACCCATGACATCAATGAAACGCATGACATGCTCATGAGCGTTTCCATTGACGTCCTGGAACTTATCCCATTTGGGAGCCTTGTACCCCGCCGGGTTAGGCATGAGATAGATCTCTCGTGGAATAGGTGGATCATTGTCTAACTTCGGGATAATGGTATCCGCGAATGACTGATGAGCCAGGATGGTGTCCACGCGCTTTTGCAAAGACGTCATGCATTCTGGAATGCTCCCCTCGGTAGTCGCCGGAGGGGTTGCCGTAGGCGGTGGCGACACATATGCCGCCGGAGGATTGGGAGCATACTGAGTACCCGCGCTTCCCCAGATCATCGTTGGGGGAGGCAAAGGGTACTGCAAAGTTGGGTTGGACGCCAAAGCCGAGGGCTGAGGAGCGTGAGCAGCAGGAGGCAGCATTTGTGCCGTTGATCCTTGAACCGAAGGCAGTTGCGCAGCCGACGGTGGAGTCTGCAGATGAGGGTTGGGAGGTGTGGCTGGCACTCCCAATCCTGGAGCGGTAGGGGTTCCTCCTCCCTGAGGGATAGCGGTGGCTGGCAGAGGATTTGGCGCGAGGGTGCCCAGAACAGCCAAGATTTGTTCTAATTGCGCGGATTGAGACTTGAGAGCTTTCGCCTGATTTTGGACGGTGGCGTCCAAAGACTCTAACGTCGGTGCTTCGCCGGGAGTCGTCGGAGTACGGCGGGTCTCGTCTCCCGAGGGAGTTTCGGTGGAAGGCGATCGGTTGCTGACATCATCCTCCTGAGACATGGTTGCTTTTGCCGGTAAGTTTCACGTCGGGTTCACCAAAATGTGCACAAGAGATTCCGGCGGGGAGACCTCCGTGTGCACCGTGTGCAGTGGATCAAGGATCGCACAGGAAGAGTGGGGTTGTGTGTAGGGAGAGAGTAAGGCAGTAGCAATGTCTGAGAGAGAGACAGAGGTTTGGCAGAGCTTCCGCGTATGGCCGTGTGTTCCCCTTTGTATGGAAAGGTTAACGTCCTATATATAGCAGAGAACGTGACCGTTGTAGTGTGGTTAATGCGCCCATTGATGGCGACTTAATTAGCTTAACCATAACGGCACGTTCGTCCGAGTATATGGGGACCGTTACAGCACGTTGTGCGCGAATACCGGAACCGTTACGAGGTTGACCGGGTTGACCGGGTTTATGGAGCTCGTGCCATAAATCTCTCAAAACAGTTACTAAAGGTCGCGTGCGGGCTTGGCTCGCACGCGACAGGGTTTACTCTAGCCTCCAAACCACAAAGTCCCTACAAGTCCCGTGCAGTGGTATGCGAGGGCTCTGTCTCGCAGCCCCCACATGGATCAGCTCGGCTGGTGATCCTGTGTGTGTGGAGCACAATATGGTGTGCTGGATGGCTGCCACGTGGCCAAGATCTGTCATGTCAGAAAGCAGTATCTACAGCCCTCAAATGAAAAAAATTTACCCTACTATATACATTTTTTCTTCTCCTTACCCCTTCATTCTACCATCTCTTCTCTCTCTCTACACTTCTCCCACTCCTCTGAAAATCTCAAAATCAAAGACAAAAATCAACCCATACCCACCAGCCGCCATAGACACCCTCTGTTCACTTCCCTTCACCCTCCTCTCTGTTAGCCGCATCTCTCTGCCAAAACCCTTCAATTTCACAGTCGACCATTACACAGAATTTGATTTGGTTAAGTTTCATCGTCCTCCATCTCCGTTCCTCTCTCTCTCTCTTCTCAAACCAGACCACACCCAGATTTGATTTGGTCGATTCCAGTGGTGGTGGTGGTGGTTCGCTGACCCAGTGGTGGTGTTCGGAGGTCGATTCGTGGTCTGGGCCTCACATCGCTGACCGCCAGATCTGCAAAAAATGCCGAAGTATGGGCTTTTGGGGTCGCCGTAAAATCGTTTGAATTGGTTGAAGGGGAAAGCAATTTCAAGTAAAACTTCACTTTCTATGCGAAGTACGCAGAAGATAAGTTCCCAGGAATGAAAGAACATAACAGCTTCTAAGAATGCAAGCAAGAAAAGAAAAGGTACTGGATCTATAGGTAATCCTATATATCTATGAGATAAAACTTTTAATTATGAAGTTGCAGGCTAAAAAGATTGTATGGTTCCAGAAAATGACAGGGTATGACAAAAGGGAGATTTCTAGCCTCCATCTGAATATAGCAAGTCGCTTAAACTAAGTTCTAGCAACAGATTCATCATACAAAAGGTTGAATACGGCTAAATCAGAAGATGAGCACTAATAACCTGTGAAATTCAAGGATATGAGAAAAGTTGCAGTTAAGTGTATCTGAAATTTTCAGGGAAGTCCTGGGGTAATGAGGAGAGAGCTAGAAGGACTGGAATTGGAGGTGGTGGTGTTCCAGGTGGGGATTCAGTGGTTGTAGTGGCGGTGGTGGTGGGGAATCGGTGGTGGTGGTGGTGGTGGTGGTGTGGTCTAAGCCTTGTTGGCTTTGTGTCCAGTTTCCTTGTGACGATTGTGGTCCCTTTTTGTTTGAAAATGGGTAATGTTGTTGTTGTTGTTGTGGTGGTGGTGGTGGTGGTGGTGGTGGTTGTGGGAATTCGGTGGTGTTGGTAGTGGTGGTGGTGTTGTTCAAGAACACCAAGAACACAAGAACATGTACAAAGAAAACACAAAAACACAATAGGGATAAAATTGTCATGAAAAAGACAGTTTGCACCCCATACTAATTGATTGTAACAGAAGGGTGCTTTTCGTCTAACGTCCATCAACTGACAGGGGTGGTTTTTGTCTCGACATGGGTGGTTTTTGTATATCCCCGGACACGAGGGGTGTTTTTGTATATCACCCATACTCGAGGGGTGGTTTTTGTCTTTTACCCAAAGATTAATAGTTTTAGGGGTTGTTTATGCATGAAATGAAAGTTGGGGGGCAGCTAGGTGTATTACCTAAGGGTATTAGTGAATCATGTTCTATTGGGTTATATATCATGTTGGGGTGCTTCTTATAGTTTCTGAAAATATAGGGGATGTCAGTGTCTTTTAGTATCAGTTAAAATTACCCGAGTTGTCCGAAATTTCAATTTATGTTCCTAAATTACTAACAATATTTTATTGTCAATTATAACTAACTATTTACTTCCATTAATTGTATATGTAATTACATATGTGCATATACGTATAGCTACATACAATTTTTACGTTAAATCCAAAATGCTTGTTTTGCTAAAACACTTGGTCGATCTATTAGTACAAAAATGGACACGTTACAAGATACGACAACAGTAGTGGTAGTATATTTATAAGTGGATGAAAGATAACATCGTTTCATTAAATACTAACTTTTTTATTTAAAAGAAATACGGATTATTTGATAGATATTCTCTATACTTAAATTGTGGTTTTCATAATTAAAAGTTTACTCTTTTCATAATTAGACTTAAACTTAGTTTCTTTAGAACTAATGAGAGGTTACAATTTCGGAATATAGTTGTCAAATAAACTTTAGCATATTCTTGGTAACTTACGCTTGTTTTATTCTAGTAGGATTATTGTCCTAAATTATTATGGCTTAAATAATATTTAGGCTTGGAATTAATAATCAAGTTCTTAGAAATTATATTAAGAGTATAATGTGCTTGGAAAATTAATCGGGGGCTTGCATTAGAGCATGGTTGCATTTGTCGTGTAAATGAACTATGTATTAATTAGGATTAATTTATGTATTTGTAGACACCCAATTTCTAGGCGACGAGTTTATCGAATACGAGTGCTAGGACTCCTCTTGTCGAGCGTGCACCACTCCACCTGTTTCGGTAAGTTCATATGTGCAACACCTTAACTGTCAAAATGTGAATTTGGCGTGCGTTACTACCAAACTTTAATCTTGCTATATCTTGTGATACTTGGAATAACTTTGTGGATTTATCAAATGCTTGAGCATAATGATTTTGAGAATTCCTTTTTAAATATCCCGTTTGGAATATATGCGGTTAGGATATGATCTTTGAATCAAATGTTACAAATCTATAATGACGGTCGAATAATGCATAATAATATAATTGGGGCGATGTACAGAGGATGTGCGTGGGGGCTACGGCCGGGGGCGCAAGGTTGCGATCCACCCATATATTCATGTTGAGGCTAAGGCCGGGGGCGCAAGGTTGCGATCCACCCATATATTTCTGTTGAGGCTACGGCCGGGGGCGCAAGGTTGCGATCCACCCATATATTCATGTCGAGGCTACGGCCGGGGGCGCAAGGATGCGATCCACTATGTGAAAACTATAGAGTACTACTTATGTCTGTTTGGGTCACAACGGCATAGGGGTGTCGACACTTAAGGTCTCATAGTTGTGTTTTGAGCGGGGATTGACGTATGGGCTCCCACAACGCTCGGGTGAATTGGGATCGTGACATCCCAAGAGGCACCCTTATTGTGATATATTGCATCGTGACCTCTCTGTGGACATCGTTATCCGCTGGGCTATAATACGTCTCGGCCGAACTAATGACTAAAGATTTGAAATCATTTATTATTTACAATTGATGTGGGTTTACTCCAGATACGTTGAATTATATATTTTTTGATCCAAAAACTCGTTTTACATGTTGTAGTATGATTCTTACTCAGTTTTTACTGACTTAAAATGTTTTTCTGCGGTCGGCTTTTGCTATTTCAAAACCTGCAGGTTACAGATGAGGAGGGGACGTTCACGACACTGCTGGATAGAAATGCTTGCTGCTTAGAATGTCACCTAGTATTTCCATCTCACCAAATAAATGTAATATCATTTTATGAACACTGTTAACAGCTATCTTGAGTTTGTAACAAATTATGTTTTGGATTATCGATGGTCGTACTAACTGTGAACCGACGATCCTTATCCGTTCTCAATGAGGCTCATCACCTCGGGCGGAGACATCTTTCCAAATGTACGGTTCGGCCGGCCGTGCGATTTGGGGGTGTTGCACTTTCAACTTGCTGTAGGGTCTGTCGTTTTCCTTTTAAGGGTATGCCCCTTTTCCTGTTGTTGTCGTTTTCCTTATTAATGTGACTTCTTTCGAGGCTCTTGAAGTCAAATGGGCCCGTTTAGTTGTTTGAGGTTTGTTATGTGGGTGCCTTTGAGCTTGGCCCACTAAGATCATAGTTGTTGTGTTGAGGATTTCGGCTTGCAGTAGGGTCTGTCGTTTTCCTTTTAGGGGTATGCCCCTTTTCCTGTTGTAATCGTTTTCCCTTATTAATGTGACTTCTTTCGTTGCCGGATAAAAAAAAAACAGAAGTTGAAATGTCTTTGAGCCTATTAAGTAAAATTATTTTCAATTATTGAATTGCAGTTTGGAAAGAAACGTTAATTAAAAAGATTTTGGTAGGAGAGTTTTATACCACAACTAGAATACAAATTTGAGGATTCTCCAGTCATTTTGTTTTGCCCGAAAAGTGTGCTTTGAATGCAGAAAAGTCATACCGACCCGGTCAGTCTGTTTTAAGTTTAGAATGCAGAACGTCACCCAATTTTCTTTACCTTTCTTTTTTTTTGAGAAATTATTTTTGACGTCAATCGGGTCCGAAACCGCGACCTCATGCAAACGCTTTCAACGCTCTATCACTTGAGCTACCACCCTAGCTGCAATTTTCTTTATCATTTTAAGCGAGGATCTTCTTTAGTGACAGGATTATGAAAAGATTTAAATAAAAATTGTCAATATTAATATCTTTAACACATAGGAAGTGAATATAATGATAACTAATATAGGGTGAAGCACAACGACCCTTGTTAATTAATTTAATTTTTGTTTTTTAGAGAGATTTTTACGTAGTGTTCGGGTCAGCTTGCGCGCACCTCATCAATTCACGGAGCCTTGAGATATATCTATAATTTAGTTAGCTTGGATAGTAATGTAATTCCGTGGTTTCTTCCCCCGCCACAGCAAGGGAAAATTTGGGAGTATATTTAAGCCGTGTTTGGTGTATATTTAATCTTCACCCCGTTTTCCTGCTGTTTTCTCTCATGTAGTTTACATGTTTTTTTTACTTACCGACCCTGAGCCCCTTGTATAGTTCTCGACCTTAAGTTAGCAACTTCCGCTTGTAAATTCTACTAATAATAGTTTAGTTTATGTTAAAAAAAACAGTTATTACCAAATTTACTTAAATTTTAATTCATATTTTCAGCTCAATGTTTTCAACAACCCACAAGACAAAACAATTGCAATATGTCCCCACTAAGCAAAAAAACAACAATACCCAGAAACTCCAAAACCCTAACCCCCCATTCTCTCTAGTGAGAGAGATCTCTCTACAGTGATTCCTGTCGCCCTCAATTGCGACTTTCTCACCACTTCGATTCCCTCTGTCTTCACTTTCTCCCTTCCAATTGCCATAAATTAGGGTTCTTTATTCCTCCTCAGATATGAATCCCTCCATCAAAGACTCCTCTGAGTCTTCTGAATCACCAACCACTGTTCCTGAAGGCGCTTCTACTCCTCCTCCTTCTGATAAGAGTGAACTCACCACCATCGCCACCAACGCCGCCGCCGAAGAGGAGGTGGCGGCGACGGAGAAGATGGATGATCCGATGGAGGAGGATCATCATCAGCCGGTTGATCCAGCTACTGTTTTCTGTATCCGGCTCAAGCAGCTCCGCTCGAATTTGACCCACAAAATGAGTGTTCCTGAGCTTTGTAGGAACTTCAGGTAACTAAAAATCACTCCTTTTTGAGGTTCTGTGACCTGCTTACTGGGTTTGTTATATTTGGGTGATCAATTAGGGTTCTTGCTAGTGTAATTTGAGAAAATTGTGTCCTTTGTGGTTTTCCTTTAGACAGGAATGACTAAAATATATGATTTTGGTTATACATGAATGATCAATTGCGGTTCTTGCTAGTGTAATTTCGAACTTTGCGTACTCTGTGGGTTCTCCATTAGCTACAAATGACTAAATTATATGCTTTTGGTTATACATGAATGATCAATTGCGGTTCTTGCTAGTGTAATTTGGAACTTTGTGTACTCTTTTGGTTCTCAATTAGATAGGAATGACTAAAATATATGCTTTTGGTTATTGCTTGCAACATTCCCTTGAGCTTCTTCTACTGTGATCGGCTGTAACCTGCTTACTGGGTTTGTTATATTTGGATGATCAATTAGGGTTCTTGCTAGTGTAATTTGAAAAAATTGTGTCTTCTGTGGTTTTCCTTTAGATAGGAATGACTAAAATAAATGATTTTGGGTATTGCTTGCGACATTTTCAGGCACTAATTTTTGAGCTGTTAACTGTGTGTTTATGTTATCTACTGTTTTGTTGTTTGTGCCAGTGCTGTTGCTTGGTGTGGGAAGCTGAATGCGATAGCTTGCGCTTCAGAAACATGTGCCAGAATTCCGAGGTTGGTGTTTCAGTATTATACTAGCTTTTTAACTTGAAGTGCAACAAGTTGTTATAATTTTTTTAACCATGTGCTCAGAACAAATGGGTTGAAGTTCATAATTTTATTGAATGCAACTGCAGAAAGATTTCTTATGGAGAGACATTTTTCTGATAATATTTGTTGGTTTATGAGATCCCATAAGATGGTTGTAGAAGTGTATATATTCCAACATTTAAATATGTAAATTGTTTTTTGAGCTGTGAGAAAACATTTTTGGTTTGGGCTCTTTTATGTGATCTGTCCTGTTCGGCGTTAAACTCGGTTTGTGGTTACGCATGGAGACAATTATTGATTAAGGCAGATGGATCAACATAATTGGTAAATGATTCCGAAGTTTCATCTCTGTATTTGGTATTATCCTTCTCAAATCTCATTTGCAAGAGAAAGCAACAGGATGGGTTCAAACGTGACTTCTACGGTTATGTGATCAACGAGGGAATATAAGAGTAGGGTAGATAACTAGATAGAGATCAAAAATCTTCCGCACAGGAAGAAAGATACTTATTTAGTTGATTTCTTAAGCTCTAACAGAGGGCTCCTAAGCCGTCATTTATTGATCTCTGAAGGTCATTGTCTGTAGTTGGTCTCACAATATTGTGTTGAGCTCATTCGTATTCCAAACTCGTGACTGAGAGCCAAAATTGATGCCAAAAGAGTAAGAAAGCTACTAACTGAGATTGATGTATTTTGTAACTTTGGAGTCTTGATCAGACCAGCTTCAATGGTGGGGATGATAGTTGTGCCTATGAGGAGGGGTGCAAGTTCCGCCGACGCCAAAAGGTTCTGGTTTTATGGCGTGGTAATTTCTATCAGCAACAGGAAATCTTTGTAACCAGTTCAGCTTGGAGCTGTGCAATTGGAAAAGGTGAACGAACAATGGCTTTCAGGTCCATTCGGGCAAGTGGTTGTCTGCCGGTAATGTGAAGAGGCTGAGTTTGTTTTTTAGGTTGGCTGATACAGTTTTGTGCCCCTGAGTTAATTATGATGCTAGCATGTAGGTGAAGGTGGTGAGAACGTCTCTTCCGGAGGTACTCGGTTCACTGAAAACAGAAAATGTAGAGAGTGAGGATGCTTTGGGATTACTACCATGGTTTTAAAAAAGCAGTTTCGTTCAACGTATCTATCGCAGGGTTTCAAAAAGCGGCGCGGAGCGGCTGTGTTGTAACGGAAACGGCAGAGAGCGCGACCGTTTTTCCCGTTACGCGTCGTGTGAATTTTATTCACACAAAAAACGGCCGTTTCGCGTCGGTAACAGGAAAAACGGCCGTTTTGCGTCGAAAAAAGGGAAAAACGGAGAAAACGGCCGTTTTGTGTCGTGGATATCGGGGAAAAACGGGAAAAACGGAGTAAACGGCCGTGAGTGTTTTCTAAAATTCACACATTCGATCCTGATTTTCCCTTACACGCGACCGATACAGTCCCTCCGATATAGTCCGATCCCGTTACACGCGACCGCGACCGATACGTCAGCCGCTTCCGTTTTTTAAAACCTTGATCTATCGCGGTCGCGTGTAATGGGACCGGCCCGTAATCGGAGACTGTAGCGGGAATCAGGAATCGAATGCGTGACTTAAACGTTGAATAGGATGTTTTTTCCTAAAACAGTGCGTATATGCTGTTTTGTCTGAAAATAGTCTGTCTGAACAGGTTTTGGCCGAAAACGGTGCTGAAGGGACCTTTTTTGCCAATAACGGTGCGTCAGTGCTTATCGGCCGTTATTGATGTGAGTCCAATTCCTCTACAACATATTGGGTGAATCATACTCGGGCACCTCCGTTTCCGTTACGTATCGCCCGCTCCGCACCACTTCAGGCCGTTTTTTGATTCCCTGATAACTACTAACTCGGAAGAAGACTAAACAGGGGGTTAAAGAAGTCTTACCTTCCCCCATTGATAATTTGGTAAATAGTCAATTTATGGGGCTGATTGCGGCCAAATCATCAACGGAAGTTGCGGTAGGTGGAATTTCGGGGGTCGGATTTGATGAGGGAATTTCTTATAATCTGAGAGGGCACTGTCTATAAAGGATCAAAGAAGAAAATAAAAGTAAGAGATGCTATGTAGTGTATCGGTATCAGAGACGAGTCATTGTGTCTGAATAGAATCAACGAAATCAGAAATCCTACACGCAGTGCGTCATTTTGGAGAAGCATATTTGCTTCCTATTCAGTAACTATGCAATGTATGGAAAAGCTATGAAAAGGTTGGGGTGGTGTGACTTATTTTCATGTTGCTTACTGGATGGGATTATTATGTACTAGCTACAATGAAGGAGGCTCACTTAGGATTTCCAAATTTTTCACCATCCATAGTGATAGTGGATGGTCATGAAATCATTTTTTGAAGAAGGTTAGGCTGTGAAGGATAGTGATTTATGCTAAAATTGCTGGTCTTTGTTGTGCAGCACGGATTAGGAAACTACGATTTAATGATGCAATAGGTGCAAAGATACACCTTAAGAAGGAGAGTAAATCCTAGGAAAGTCATGGGTTCTAGGGTTACAACCCAAGAGAATTTTAGTTTCTTTTCCTTAAAAGATTCAATACAAAACAAGCTTCCTGATACAGCCTACAAGAGCTCTTATTATAATGCTAAAACCAGAGTTACCATAATTCGCTCAGATAGCCACGATCTCCGTACTGGATCGCGCGTTCCCAATCGCGGGTCGCCGGCAATCTGGGCGTTCCGGCGGTATACAAGAACAGTTTGCAGGGCGTCGATTCAGGACTGCTAATCACGTCGTCTATGAAAGAGCTATACTTGAACATCCGAATCGTTGGAAAATATTCAGAAGAGAGGGAGAGAGGGGAGTCCCAATCGTCGGAAAGATTCAGCAGAGAGAGAGAGAGAGAGAGGAGAGTCTCAATCGCGGGGAAACATCAAGCAGAGAGAGAGAGTTGGAAATCGTGGAAAATTTGATGGGATTTTCTTGCTCAAATGCTAGTTGGGTTATTTTAACCTGTAAGGATAAAAGATAATATGGATTCATGTTCTTCACAGTGTGATGTTCTTTCACTTCATCTTAATCCTCAAGGAAGAAGAATAAATACTGTTTGAACTTAGTTACTCCTTAGATTCTCTTATCAACTTTTAAATCTTTTACCCGATATGAAAAATTGCCCCAGCTACTATTTGATAGTCCTTTTCATTAAGTAAATGCCATAGAGTAGTTCGTATTTGTTTTTTTTCCTTGTATATGTCGGAAGAAGAAGTTGTGGTGTAAATGTGGATGACTATCTTATGTTGAATTGTGTTACATAGAGATATTTTATTTTTAGTCAATGCAGGGGACTAGCTTTGTAGAAGACATCTCTCTGGTGTATTCTTTTGTTCAATGGTTTATATATTAGTCTCCTGTCTAAAATCTCTTTTTCTTAGATACATAGCCAGACGTGTAAAACATTGTTTGCATAAAAAGTTTCTCCTATATTGATGGAGGTTTCAAATTTGGAATATTTTCAAGTATGCCTGTGTCCACGTCACAATCTGTTATTTTGTAACTTTTGACTCATTGATTATGATTCAGTAACTCCATGCCGTCCACATTTTAAATGCATTGTTTGCTTGTAACTCTGCCTTGCATTGACTTTTTTGTTTGTAGTAGCAACAACACCTAATTTGTATGAATGTATTGAACGTTTTTTCCTCTTTGTAGTTCTAATGCAAACCCACCATTTTGGATCCCGATACACATCCTTATACCGGAGAGGCCAACAGAATCCGTGGTGTACAATGTCATAGCAGGTAGTTGGATTCCATCTTTTGAGTTTGTTGTCATTTTGATGTGGAATTATCATTTTGTTGTCAGAATCTATTTTGTCACTTGATAAGTTGAGGCAATCTGCTCATAAGCTGCTAATTTATGTGATTTAAGGTTGAGCCGGCATATCGAGGGCCTCCTGTTCCTTGCATGTTTTAAAAATTTAGAATGACGGGACAGTCTCCTGCTCTTCTCCATTACTTATAAGTGGCTGGAGGAATACATATTTGGTTAAACTATGTGATGTAATATGCTCAACAGTTTGATACCTGGTCTCCCTATTGTGGCCAGTGGCGGAGCCAGGATTTCTTTGAAGAGGGGGGCACAAGTCGGCTGCAAGGATTCGTACTATTATTTATCTAAATAGACATTCAATATCTATAGAGGTGTTCAAAGTCTTCTAGCTCAGTTGGTAAAGCTCTCCTGTATGCACTTCGTCCACCAGGGTTTGAGCCCTGTTGGAAGCGTTTTAATTTTCTTGGCTTTTACTTTTTTGGAAAAAATTAAAAAAACGCACATTCCAGGACTCGAACCCACTACAAACCAACTTCAAACAAAGCGATTTACCAACTGCGCTGGGAAGGATTTCATGAACAGGGGGGGCACTTTATATTTTTATATTAACACGGTTCATTTTTAAAAAAAAAGTAAGGGTTATCTAGTGTTATCGGAAAATTTTGGGGGGGGGGGCACGTGCCCCCCCGTGCCCGTACATGGCTCCGCCCCTGATTGTGGCCAATGAACATGTCTCCACTCTCCACACAAGGTGACTCCTTTAGGGGTATGGGATCAAGTTGGATTGCTTATCTTGAATCTTAACGCATTTTTATGAGACTTTTGCCAGTTTCAGAGGGTTGGTTCAGTGCTGGACAAACACTTGTTCAGGGACAGGTTGAAGAAGGAAAGTTTCATTGTTTGTTTCGCGAGTGTGTGTCTGAGTCTGTGTCTGTCTTTCCTCTGCAGACTAAATTCTATCATTCTCAGGTGAGGGCATAGTTAGAGAGAAGAAAAATCCATCATTTTTTTTGGGCCTTAGTATTAAAGAGAATAGCCGATTGTACCCTTGCATACGTGTTTACCGGATACTCATGGGGAAGCACATTACATACATGTATGCTTCTAGCTGGAATCATATTAGAAATGGGAGCTTATGGGCTGAAATTTACACGTTACCAAAAAATTGATGTAGTAGCCAAGTTTCTATGTTGAGCTATACATAACTCAGAAATTTCTGAATGTACAAGTTATAACTTGTCATATTGCTGAACAAGCACATAATTGTGACTTTTATCATAAATTTGTAATGGTGTTCAAGAGTTATGTAACGGGAGGACATGTGAGAACATAAAAGGAATTTAATGTTATATCCTCGTACCCTATCCATCTTTTTGAAAATTAAGATTGTTTGTAAAAGCGTAACAAATCAATACATTTACAGATGACATAGTTGTTTCAATCTATCTCAGTGTAAAACTGAGCCTCACAACTACTGAAGTTAAACCGGAGAAGCTGTGAAGTAGCAGTGAAACGAAGTGGTCGGGAGGCCAACATCCTACACAGATTTAGATTCGGGTTCTTCCGTGAAATCCCCATCAGATCTTATGTCACCTTCTTGTTGTCTGCAACAATCATTCTTACTCTCATAAGATTGCTTATTGAACGGGTGTCAGATTAAAAATGGCGGCCAGGTTGCTGGTCTGGCACATCATAAATGTTGCTATCTGATTGGTGTTCTTTCATGTTCTCTGATCACTGAACAACCTTGGTCAGACTGGAGGAGTTAACGAGAGCTGATTATCGTTAGATGATTCATCAGCTAGCACCTAAATATATACTGTTCACTTTGCTGACATATAAAGTAACTTACGAAACCGGTGACTGCAACTTTAACTTGGTGCACTGTAAATACAAAAGTGCTATATGTACCAACTTAAATGTCCCAATAGTAACGGAAAAGTTGATTGCTAATGAACTTGTCATGGCAACCAGATTGTATACTATTGGGAAAAATTAAGTTCACGTCATCCATGCTTATTGTTGTCATTTATATGCTAGAGCAGGACTTCTTGACATTCAAATTCTTACCTTCTATGTGGCAGATTCTCCTCGAGATTCCGTCCAGTTTATGGAATGGTCTCCTGCATCATGTCCTCGAGCCTTGCTAATAGCTAACTTCCATGGACGGATAACTATTTGGACGCAACATTCTCAAGTAAGTTATGTTTTTGGTATGTTTTATTGAGTAACCGGAATTGGTTTCTATTTTTCTTCACCATACATTCTTTATCCCAAGTTACAATTTTTTTCTTCTAATAGCATATTTTCTAATTATGGATATCTTAAAATGAATCGAAATTGGCTGATAGATGGTTTTTTGTATCTTTCCTTTATTTGTTCGTTCGTGCTGCTCTCCTGACGCATACTCTAGGAAACATTCTGTCTTTCTTTTTTCGTGAACCCTTGGTCTCTCTTACTAGAAAAAAAAGTTGTTTTCATCTGTCACCTTATAGACTAATTATTTTGATCCCTGTCTCAGGGCATGCCTAACCTCGTACGAGATGCAAGTAGCTGGAGGCGTGAGCATGAATGGCGTCAGGATATTGCGGTTGTTACGAAGTGGCTATCAGGAGTATCACCAGTAAGCAGTCATTGGAGAACTCAAATTGCAGTGGAAAATTATTGGTTATTTGCTTCTTATTTCATTATTTTCATTTCTGTACTTCTGAGAATATAGTATAGGTGGCTTTCCTCAAGATCTAGTACTCCTGCAAAATCAACTTTTGAAGAGAAGTTTCTGTCGCAACAGCCTCAGGCTCCTGGTTAGTTCTCTCTTCAATTAGGTCAATGCACATTGTCTTTACCACGGCTTTCCTGCTGCAATCCCCTTTTGGTGTTTATATTTTCTGTAGCTGTGTGAACAAATAGCGTGCACAATTGCACTTTGATTTCTCACTTCCTGGGGATAAATAATATCCCATTAGATTTTATTTTTCCCTCCAAAAGTTGTACTACTTTCTACTTGACCCTCACAATGACATCTCAAAATGGCCCCCACACATTTTAAATATCATAATAACCCTAGGTATAGAAGGGAGTGTTGCCTTAAATAATCATTCTTGCATCTCCGTTCAAGGCTTCAATCCCCTCCACTCTCTCTAGAATAGAGAATTGACAAATTGAGGCTCTTGAAATCTACTGTCAGTAACTTTTGAGAATGAAGGCGATGATTCAAGATCGATCGTCTTGTCGCCAACTTCCTCCTATCGTTTTCTGTGAACAATGGAAAGGCACAACATTGCGATGTCCGCTCGTAAAATCAAACCCTGCCTGGACTCCATATCTCTTCACAGTTCATTCACACACCAATGTTTTCTTGAAAATTTTCGTGTGATTAAGCATGTGAATCAATGTATATCTATGATCTTTTTGGGCGAGTTTTTCTTGGAATGTTCATATAGGGTTTTCTTCTTCGGGAAATGCGGGTTGTAAGTTAAAAGTTCGGGGAAGTTCAGAACTATAAGATCGTTGCTTTGGAGACTTTAGGCGTTATGAATTCATGTTGATGGTTTGCTAAAATTGAGCACCCATTGTCAGTATCTAAGTAATCCTAAGCATACTATACTTGTTTCATGAATTGATCGATTTGGTCCTAAACTGGTTGTACATTATTATATTTGAGTTATGTTTGATTACTCATTCTTCAATTGTGCTATTTTGGCTAAATTCAATTATTGATGCTTGGACATGAATATTGATTTGTTGAGTTGTGGTAATTGCTGAGAACTTAAGCAACGTCATTAAAAGGCTTTTACATGCAATGAACCAAAGTATAAGGACAGGGCTGTGACAACTAGTAAATAAGCCCATCAGACAACCTCGTAGAACCCACTAGCAAGATTCTGATCAGTAAGATTGTGAGTCCTGGAAATAAAACAGAAAATACAGACACACACAAAAATGCATTTCCAAAGTCCAACAATCTTTCGCAATAACCATGGTTTTAGTGCCGCATAGAGATTTCTTTCCTGAGAGCTTCAAAATCTAAGCCATCACCATGGAATCAGAGTGGATGCTAATCTACTCAAAAGGCCCTTGCAGACCAAATAAGGTCATCTCTAGTTTAATAGGTTTTTAAGCCATCCCATTGACTTTAGACCATCAATCTTGAACAATCAAGCTAGGGGTAAATCAGCTTATGTGTACCTTTAGGCGACTTAGATGATCTATTGATGATATAGCCTAGTGGTTCTAGTCTTCTAGATATGGAGTGTGTTTTCTTTAATTGCAAATGCATATAGTATATCATTAGAGCTCATATAATCACTCATGGATCTCATAATTGGCAAATATCTTTGAATCAGAGATCAGTTAATTCTGGATGCATTATACCCTAGTTGATGTAGCATGATCGAAGTCTCCAGATCAAGTTATTATTAAATGGTGTTAGCTGCTTGTTGACTAAGAGTGTATTGTGAATTGCAATCTTAATTGAGGATGTTGTTATATATTTTTTTTAGAGTCAGTTTTGTCTTATTTGTAAGACTGATAGGATGTTTGGAAAATTATCTAGGTGAATAAGGTGTGGTGTTAAACATAGCTTGAAGATTAAGAAAAGTTCCATCTTTGGATCACAACTGTTTCTCAACTGTGATCTTACATATTGAGGAAAAGATAATGTGAAGCCACGCTCTTTTTTGCTATTCATAAAACTATGTGGTGATACTTAACATGTGCAGGCTATTCATTAAACTATGTGGCCATACTTAACATGTGCATGCCGAATGAAAGTAACTCTTAAGATAAAACCTTATTCTAGGTCTTACTGCTTGACTCAGGAATTTCATAAGTTCAATGTGAAATAGCTGCTAGTTGACACAATTTTATGGTTTCAATTTCAGCTGGCTGGCCGAACTTCTTGTGTGTCTGCTCCGTTTTCTCATCTGGGTCTGTTCAACTTCACTGGGCTCAATGGCCTCCTAATCAGAGTGGTGCTGCAGCAAAATGGTTTTGTACTAGCAAAGGTCTTTTGGGAGCAGGACCTAGTGGAATAATGGCTGCTGATGCTATAATAACTGATGCCGGTGCGATGCATGTGGCAGGCGTTCCGATTGTAAATCCTTCAACAGTAGTTGTCTGGGAAGTCACACCTGGCCCTGGAAATGGATTTCAAGCAACTCCAAAGACAAGTACAAGTATAGGGGTCCCACCTTCGCTTAATCCTCCTTCTTGGACTGGTTTTGCTCCTTTGGCTGCGTACTTGTTTAGCTGGCAAGAGTACTTTTTAAATGAAACAAAGCAAGGGAAAAAGCATACCGACCAAGATTATAGTGATGTAGTAACACTTCATTGTTCTCCAGTTTCCAACTTTTCTGCATATGTGAGCCCAGAGGCAGCTGCCCAATCAGCTGCAACTACTACCTGGGGTTCTGGAGTCACTGCACTTGCCTTTGATCCAACCTGTGGTGGTTCCGTAATAGCTGTGGTGATAGTCGAAGGTAGGAAGGTGTATTTTACTTGTGCTCACCTTAGAACCTGCAAGCATATTTCTCTATGTATAAATGATAATTGCTTTTGCATACTGTATTCATGATTGATTTTATTACTGTACCTGATTTGTCCCCTTGTCTGGAAAGTTACACTTCAGTAAGAATGAAAACTTGGATTCTTGGATGGGTATTTATATCCGCAACCTCTCTCTCTCTCTACCAAGCAGTAATCTGTTACCGAGTCACTATGCCTCCTATTACCCTGGCTAAGTTCCCTTCATTTTCTGTTCAGGCTTTATATTTTGCACAAACGTGTCTCAGTGCAAAGTTCATAATTTTATTTTAGTATCATCTTTGAGAAAGATCAGCTACGGGATCATTACATAGCTGGGCCTAGCTTGAGCTCTTGCAACTGTCTTTGATTTTACAATTATTCGCTGTTTTGTCTTTTTCTTTATTTAAATTTTGAATCTAATATTTGCTTATTCTAGAATTGGATTCTTGCCATGTTAGTATTAGATTAGACTACATTTATATTTCCATTTTTTAGTATTCATATGCTCATATTGTATTGACTTCAAAAGTAATCGTATCTTAATTTTTACCAATGCAGGACAATACATGTCCCCTTATGATCCGGATGAAGGGCCTTCAATCACAGGTTGGAGAGTTCAAAGATGGGAATCATCTCTTAAGCCTGTTGTTCTCCATCAGATATTTGGAAACCCCACTTCCAGTTTCGGTGGGAAGGCTCCTATGCAGACTGTTTGGGTGACCACAGTGAACAAATGCATCCCGCCCACCAATGATTTCAAAATATACCCTCCACTTGCCTCTGCACCAGGTTCTGATGCGAGCAATTCGTTTGATTCAGGTCCTGATAAGACAAAAAGGGTCTGTTTTGATCCCTTTGATCTTCCCAGTGACGTAAGAACCCTAGCTCGAATTGTGTATTCTGCTCATGGTGGTGAGATTGCCGTTGCTTTTCTACGTGGCGGAGTTCACATATTTTCCGGAGAGAATTTTGCACCCGTTGATAACTACCAGATAAATGTTGGTTCCACAATTGCTGCACCTGCCTTTTCATCGACAAGCTGCTGCTCAGCATCCGTTTGGCATGATACAAGCAAGGATCGAACTATACTGAAAGTAATCCGTGTTCTTCCTCCTGCTGTTCCAAGCAGGCAGGTGAAATCAAACTCGTTGACATGGGAGCGTGCCATTGCAGAGAGGTACTGAGTGCGATATTAATTCTGTAGCTTTTGATAGAAGCTTTTATATTTGAGAAATTACAGCTCTCTGCTGCTGTGTGGGTTGCCAGTTGTTAACACCTGCTTTTATCTCCGTTTTGTAAAATTTTTTTTTGTTCTCTCGGAGCAGGTTCTGGTGGAGCCTAATGGTTGGAGTCGATTGGTGGGATGCTGTTGGCTGTACACAGAGTGCTGCTGAGGATGGAATTGGTAATGCTCAAATAGGCTCATAATTTCTTAACACATTATGACTGCAGCTCTTATATAAGACTTATTATTTTGAGTCATAACATAATAGATAATTAACATCTTTTCTATTTCTAAGCCTGTAGAATTTCACTGATTGTCCTAAGTGTGTTTCTTCCACAATTGAATTGAACGAAGATGCTTTGTCTGAGGCTTAAAGAACCGTGCCTAAACATACTCATCATTAGTGTTATGGCCTAGTGAAGGCAGAACACCCAGTAGTTTCAAAGTATGAAGTCAGGTATTTTTAAACTAAAATTAGTACGGCCCAGGATACTAGTTTGAAGCAATTTATGTACCAACACTTAAGGGGATAAATCATACTAATACTTTTATACTCCACATGTATGAAAATGAATTCTAATTACCTTAATAAGTCTGTAAAAAGAACATACAGTCAGACTATCTAGTTGAAGGAGAAGGCTTCTCTTCTTCACTCAGGTATTAGCATCAGGTATTCAGCGAAGGCAATGTAACATCATTGCTAGGAATTCGTTTGAGAGAAATTGGTGTATAAATGAATGTTGCATTTTCATGGAATTGTGTGCTACCTTGGGGTTTTTTACTTACTGTCCGTTGATTAATTATCTTCTTTACTATCTCAGTTTCGCTGAACAGCGTCATTGCTGTTTTGGATGCTGATTTCCATTCTCTTCCGTCAACTCAGCACAGGCAACAGTACGGTCCTGTAAGTAACCAAATCTTTGCTACTTGTAGTTAAACTCTGGTAGCCACTTTATCAGTTTACATAGAACTAGCTTTATGGGCACACGCGATTGCGTATCTGTGTGTACGACCATAAACATAATAAGTGGACCATAATTTGTGCAATTCTATGTTTCAAGTTGATATTCGGTTACTAGGAAAATCAGGGGATAACTATCCTAACATCATGTGACAAAAGCGCATTCAGAATTATGAGCTTTACCCATACAAAAATAAAAACCTAAGGAATTAGTACACTAGGAGAGGATATCGTCCTACCAATGAAAGAATATGTAAAGCACATAACATCTCTCTCTCTCTCTTCATAATTTAACAATGGTCGTTCCATACTCTTAAGAGGGAAAATTTGTCCCAAAAACTGTTGTCAGTGACAGGCCCCACCCCCAGACTAACGGCGTCACATTTAGGGGGATAAGAGTGGAAGTTTGGCTTGGCACACTGAAGGGGTGAAATTGTCCTTTCCCAAATTGGAAGGGGTGAAAGTGTTTCTGTATCAACCTTGAGGGGGTGAAAGTGTCTTTTAGAAGTTATGGGTAACTTCGGAATGGAAGAAGGCTTCACTAAAAGTTGGACCTCCTTTTTATATTAGTATAGATATCTAAATCAAGATACTGATGCTGGAACCTTACACATTCAGATGTCGACTTTCCAAATGATAGTTCCATTGTATATGTAATCTATGATAGCGGTGATGTCTTATTACAGGTAGTGAAAACAATATATCAGTACAGAAAACCATAGGTTTAAGCCTCAATATCATGCCGTAAAATGATGCTTATATCATCTACACTGTTTCAGAAAGGTTTATAAAAATGAAATTTAGTATTTCCAGACTGTTTGATTGATGGACTGTGTTCCCAGAAAATTTTGAGTTCTATGAAAAATTGTTAGAGCTTGTCTTGTACATGCCGGGAGAATCTGTTCTAGGGCCTCACATTGCAGTAGCGTGCTCTATAGGGTTCTTTGTAGTTTCTCCTTCCGCATCTTATGATTAGCAGATTGTTCAAATCTCTGATCAGATCTACTCTGAGCAGAAAATGTACTAAAACTGAAAGCTTCAAGTTGAGTTCTTTGCATGTTTGGGGAATATTGTGGGGCCCCGTTGTACATAAATTGTGATTTATGTAGGCTTGTGATACTTTTCTTCTGTATAATTTGTAAACCTAGTGTCAAGGAATTAGTGAGGCATTACCTTTTTTTGGGAAGGTCCGTCTTCTCAGTTGTAGTTGGCTCATGGTATTTTTTATGATTCATTGATTCTCACTACATATCCTCAGAAACTTACAGTATTATATGTTTAGGTCATTGTCGGCTCCACAAATATGTTTGTCATTGTATTGATTACTGTGTACATAATGCAGAGCTTAGACAGAATAAAATGCAGACTGTTGGAGGGTACAAATGCTCAAGAGGTTAGGGCAATGGTTCTAGACATGCAGGCAAGGTTGTTGCTGGATATGCTGGGAAAAGGAATTGAAGCAGCTATGGTTAATCCTTCGGCTTTGGTGGCGGAGCCTTGGCAAGAGTCAGGTGAAAAGTTATCTGCTATTGATCCTGAGGCAATGGCCGTCGAGACGGCCTTAGTGTTAACTATCCAGGTTTAGTTTCATGTTACCCTTCATTTGTTTATCACTAACCTCACTTGTTTCATTGTTCTTTAATTGGAAATTGGGACCTGAATATGCCCTGTATCTATAACAAATTTATTTGATAATGCAGGCTTATGTTGATGCTGTCCTTGACCTAGCATCGCATTTCATCACACGATTGAGACGTTATGCTAGTTTCTGTCGCACATTGGCAAGTCATGCGGTTACTTCGGGCACTGGTGGCAGTCGCAACATGGTGACTAGTCCCACCCCAAATGCTGCATCTCCTGCTACAAGTCAAGGTCAGTGCACAGGGCTTTTTGTTTATACAAAACAAATGACTATGTCCTTGATTTGGTTTAAATTAAGAACTAAGAAGCACAGATACGGGTTCGGAAACAATAAATAAATGTGCACGGGACTTGCCATTTTCTGAAAATTGAAGAAATGTACGAGGCGGGGATACTGCAATAATAAAAACACAATTTTTACTACAGATCCAAAATCTCTCTCCCTCTCTCTCTCTCCCTCGTGGTTGTTGCACAAACTATTTCTTTGAAGCATTACATGTGCTAGTCTTCACACATTGTAATTTTGCTTTTCATCCAGGTGGCCAGGGTGCTGCTAGTTCTACAGGTAGCACTCAGATGCAAGCTTGGGTACATGGTGCTATTGCTAAAATTAGTAGTACTACTGATGGGGTTCCAAGTTCTGCTCCAAACCCTGTTAGTGGTCCATCATCCTTTATGCCAATCAGTATTAACACAGGGACTTTTCCAGGAACCCCAGCTGTTAGACTTATTGGGGACTGCCATTTCCTTCATAGGTTGTGCCAACTATTGCTATTCTGTTTCTTCTTTCGACGGACACAACTGCCTCGCTTTATCGGTGCTCAGAAGAATGCAGACACAAACGCCCAAAAACCTTTGTCTGGTACTTTTGGGAAGACCGAAGAGATCAACTCCAAGCCAGCAGTGGGTATTACCAGGTTGGAAGAGATGCAAGCGGCACGGACTGGTCAAGTTACCTCCGGCACAAAAGGACCTGAAGAAGGTCCTGCTAGCCGCGCAAGATTAGGTTCTGGTAATGCTGGACAAGGTTACACATTTGAAGAGGTACAGTACCAATCTACACATTTTACAGTCAAAGGTTTGACTATTCAACAGACAATACTCCCTCTCTCTCCATACTATGGGTAACTTGTGAAATCATTAAACACTGTAATTGATATCTTCCATGTACTATTACACCTACACTCATGTTCCGTGCAATCTCTTTAGTCATTCAGTAATATATTGCATCGTATAGTTTTCAGCTTCACCATCCACTTAGTGACATTCCTGTAAGTTATTGATGGACCGATAAATTATCTGTTCTGTATTTTTCTTTTGACGAAATTTAAAATTCATGTTTGTTTAAAACAATTAACTGACTGATGACGTCAAGTCATACACTGAGCTTCCGGTAAATCATTCAGGCACACTTCTATTCCTATACTTCTTTTACCACATCTGGAAAGTACTTCAATGGTTTTTAGTTCGCTGTATAATTCAGTGACTTCTGTGCAAAATATCTCATATTCCAAGCCTTCTATGGGAACAACAGATGCCCTTATCCTCTAGATTCTTATTCCTTCCAACACAAATCTCAACCCAGGATACCTCTAATTCCAGCCCGAATATGCATCCGCCAATTCTCATTACAACTGGCCTTTTAACAAGCAAATTATAATAATCCACCTGCTGCTATGTGGTACCTTTAACATGAGACGATTATCTCTCGTCATTATTTCTCCTATTACCGCAACACGTTTTGGGGTCACATGTCCTGGTTTTAGTTCTTATATTCTGTAATTTGCATGCAGGTGAAAGTCCTCTTTCTCATACTTATGGATCTCTGTCGACGAACAGGTGGACTGGCACACCCTTTACCTGTTTCTCAGGTTGGGGGCGGCAACATACAAGTCCGTCTTCATTATATTGACGGGAATTATACTGTCTTGCCAGAAGTTGTAGAAGCCTCTCTTGGCCCTCATATGCAGGTAATTCCATACTGCTATTTCCTGTCCATAATACTCAACGTTGTGATACCATGGCAAAGTGTTACAAGTTTTCTCTTCCCAGTCTTATCTTACAATCTTGCATCGGTATGTGCTGCCCATGAAGTTTACCTGTCCTAAGTTAGATATCCTATATGGCTGAAAGCCAAGATTCTTCTCTAGCCTTTCGTCTTCACTTGTACAGAAAAGAAAATATTCAAACTGTTTTCTGTTACCATTGGAGTAAGCTTCTTAGATTTTAGTTTTTGGTTAATTCCTGCTGTCAGCTCTATACCCTAATCTCTGTGATTTTTCCCAAAAGGATGCGATGTATTTTGATTTAGTTGCCTTTGCTGCCATTCAGCTTCTGATGTTTTCACACTTCCTGGATTTTCCCAGAATATGCCCCGTCCTCGGGGTGCTGATGCCGCTGGCCTGCTACTGCGTGAGTTGGAACTCCATCCTCCAGCTGAAGAATGGCACAGGAGGAATATGTTTGGAGGGCCCTGGTCTGATCCGGAGGACATGGGTTCCACTGATGATACTCCGAAACTCAGCATTTCAGCCAACTCTATTGAGCTGGACTCTTCAGAGAACTGTAATGTTTATTCTGGAGCTAATGGTCTGTGGCCAAGGAAGCGTAGATTATCAGAAAGAGATGCAGCTTTTGGCTTAAATACTTCTGTAGGCCTGGGAGCTTATCTTGGTATAATGGGATCTCGAAGGGATGTTGTGACTGCTGTATGGAAGACTGGTCTTGAAGGAACTTGGTATAAGGTCAGTGAAGCACTCATTCTTTCATGTTTCTCTTTCTCTCTCTCTCTCTCTCTCTCTCTCTCTCTCTCTCTCTCTTTTTTCTTTTCTTTTTGGAAGGACTAATTTTTCGAGTTTAATTAAATGCTTGGCCAAGGTTTGACTGGTGCCTTGAGGGTATTTGTATCGGCCCACGTACAAATATCTTGAGATACCATTAAGATATTACACTTGAACAAGTAACTAAATACTGTATGAACCTGTCACCATGTAGTGATATCTGACCAGAAAAAGTTTGGACTATTTTCAATTTAGACTACAAGCAAGGAAGCTGCATGAAAAATGGACAAAAGATTTGGCTTGACAGCTCTCTGTTGTAGTATATCAATATGGTTGACAAAAACTGGTCGACGTTTTGAGGGGTGGTTCTGTACGTAGACACCAATGAACTACATTACTATCTAAACATTTTCATCATAAGAAGTAGGGAAGTCGTGAAAGATTAAATGCTCCGCAGTATGTGTTGTTAATCGACTAGTAAATCCTTGTGAGTTGTCTGACTTATTCATTGGTTACTTTTATTGTTTCTTCTGAACTTTAATCCACTAATTTTACACTTGGTGCATCACCTGGGGTGGGACCAAGATTTCACCATACTCCATGCTAAAAGAAACGGCTATTTCACAAAGTTGTGCTTTGTCTTTATATGAAGAATTTTTACATGATGCTGTATTTCATGTATTGGTCTCTCTTTCAAACTTGTATAGTTCGGTGAATCGTTTTGATATGCTCAAAGAAGTGTGATGGGCTCGTTGTTAAAATTCTTCAAAGAAGTATTAGGGGAATCTTTGTCAATCTCGACTGGTATAGTTCGGTGAATCGTTTTGATATGCCCAAAGAAGTGTGACGGGCTCGTTGTTAAAGTTCTTCAAAGAAGTATTAGGGAAATCTTTGTCAATCTCTACTGGCATAGTTTGATAGCGTATCAAAAGTTCTGGAGAGTTAATCAAATCATGGGCAAGCACAACTAGAATTCTATAGGGACAAATGTGACTGTAAGATTAGGCAGATACAAAACCTAATTACCTAGTTTGAAATTTCCTTGCAATTTTTACTCATGTTTCAATGCCTTCTGTGTTTGACTTGCTGTAAGTTTCCACATATGCAGTGTATAAGATGTTTGCGGCAGACGTCGGCTTTTGTTTCACCTGGATCCAGTAATTCACCTAGTCAGAACGACAGAGAAATGTGGTGGATCAGTCGTTGGGCTTATGGTTGTCCTATGTGTGGTGGAACATGGGTTCGGGTAGTGTAAAGAAAATATATTAATCCGTTTAACTTATCAGGTATCTCTCTCTCTCTCTCTGAGCTTTTGAGTTGCATGTGCATCTGAAGAACTAGAATAAATTAATGTATTTTCTTTTCTAATAATGAAAAGGTATAATAACTTTAACGAGAGAAAAAGAGGCAGAAGGATGCTACATAGTTCATACTACCTCGGTTTCTCCTGAATCTTCCCAGTGCACTGTTCTTCACCGGGTCATGGTGACCTCCTTAAGATTAACTGGGAAGATTCAAGAAAAACAGTCCAAGAAGTTAGGTATAATAGCTAACTGCCTCTCTAGCAGCTAAATGAGAAACTTGCACTTCTGATTGACCAACTAACGCAAAAATAGTTGAAGTTCAATTTTTTTCCTGTACATGATCTGATAGTAATGCTAGATACAACTTTTTTGCAGTATGTTGCTATTGCTGCGATCTGTGTCCTGTGATTTGCAAGAACTAAAAAAATTCCATTGATATAGCATGTACAGTTGTACGCGACTTGCTCCACTAGCCAGCCATGGTCATTGCTCATGGAAGTTGATCCTCTTGTAGGAAGTGTTAATTTCTCTGTCAGTTGTTTCTTAGTTACCTGTCAAAAGGATTTTGTCCATTGATTTTCTCCTTTTGTAGAGTCTGCTATGTCTCATGCAAATTGTCATATGAAAGAGATCTCACTTGTGTTTTCGTTTGCCTTCAAATTTGCAGGTAGTGTATGTGTGTATATATATAACCCTCAAATGAATTGATCTGAACAAACCCAGAATGCTAGGGTCTGGCATTAACCGAGCTGGATGGCTACATACTTTTTTGTTGTGTAATCGCATGATGAGGCTCTAGGGCCATTTTGAAATTACCCGAGATGGATATCCGCCAAGTATTTAGTAATGCAAAGTTGCAGCACATGTATTTGGGCATTGAAGATGAAGACATTGTCGTCATCTGTTTATTTAGTTAGCGCCCAGCTTCGTCTGCACAAAAGATAGGTTGTGTTCTGGCATGTTATGTGATTCTCAGTGCTATTTAATTTTTCTTGAGGTGGAGGAATTTGTTGCGTCTTGTAAATTAGTTGTATAATTGATATATTAGATTTGATGTCTGAAAGGAACCTAACTTATGTCTCAATTGTTGCTAAGAAAACAAGGGAAACCCTGGTGAGATTGGAGAAAATCGCTGGAACAATTGAGAATACTTGAAAACTCTTTACAGCTTTCTGTTTCTTATGGCCAAACTGTACGGATTTTTTAAATTAAAAGGCCCTCTCCAACACTGAGCAAACTGTCGTCGTGCAGTAAATTCTGACGGCTCGCCTGGTCGAACCCTGCTTGTGACAAAACCTTAGGGTCATCTAATGTGGAGGACATGCAAAGTAATACAAGGATATCATATTGTCCTATCTTAATACTATGATATTTATATGTGATTGTCGGTTTTACTTACGCCTGCATTTTCTAGTACGCTTCTTGCTGTTCATGAAGTTATCACTTAGCTTGTATGCCTAAGAGATGAGGTGACTCGCCGAAAGAGGATCAGGAAAATTTGTTAGCCGGTGTAGAAGTCTGAGAGTCCTCGGAGTCCGTGACTTGTTATGAATACTTTTGTAGCCTGATTTGCTCCAATTACAAATGTGCTCAATTAAAACTTGTTTAAACATTAAGGTAAAAGGAGAGGAACAGTGTAACTGTTAACTCGCCGAGAGAGGATCAGGAAAATTTGTTAGCCGGTGTAGACGCCGGTGTAGAAGAAGTCTGAGAGTCCTCGGAGTCCGTGACTTGTTATGAATATCTTTGTAGCCTAATTTGCTCCAATTACAAAGGTGCTCAATTAAAACTTGTTTAAACATTAAGGTAAAAGGAGAGGAACAGCGTAACTGTTAACTCGCCGAGAGAGGATCAGGAAAATTTGTTAGCCGGTGTAGAAGAAGTCTGAGAGTCCTCGGAGTCCGTGACTTGTTATGAATACCTTTGTAGCCTAATTTGCTCCAATTACAAAGGTGCTCAATTAAAACTTGTTTAAACGTTAAGGTAAAAGGAGAGGAACAGTGTAACTGTAAACTCGCCGAGAGAGAATCAGGAAAATTTGTTAGCCGGTGTAGAAGAAGTCTGAGAGTCCTCGGAGTCTATGACTTGTTATGAATACCTTTGTAGCCTAATTTGCTCCAATTACAAAGGTGCTCAATTAAAACTTGTTTAAACATTAAGGTAAAAGGAGAGGAACAGTGTAACTGTTAATTTCAACTGGCTTTTTCTTTTCTTTTCTTTTTTTTTTTTTTTTTTTTTTTGGCATTTGGGTAAGAGTTCCAGGGTCACCCAAAACCTCTCGAAGGGGCATCGCTCCCGCTTCCAAACCTCGGTCTGGCGCTTTGAGACCAAACCTCGCTCTAAAGGCGCTCCAGAAAATAAAAAGCCCGTTTTCGTAGGTGAATTACTTTTTAAATTCAATTTACCATTAGTTTGGATTATACTTTCATGATTAATTTCAACTAATTATGTGTTAGTTTGATAATTCAACTATATAAACATTATTCTTTCTTATTGAAGCAACATATTTGACAAATGAATACTGACAACCCCTTTAATAAAAATTATCGTGATGTTTAAAATCACATTATCATATGTAAATATTAGTTTTATTCATAAAATTATAGTAAATAAATATTATATACAGACGCTCTCGTGACGCTCTCAAATACAATCCTTCTGAAATTAGACGTTTTCCCGTTTCCGCGCTCTCGCTTTAGGTGACTTATGGTAAGACCACCCTTCTACTAGTTTCATTGCCTTCTTTGTTGGAATGTGACCTGCTGTGTATGGTAATAATGGGCTATGATCTAATCGCCGAATCGGAAGGGATGTAGAAACTGCATTTTGAGAAGTTTTGGTCCAATTAATTATGGAAATGACACAAATCAATATGCACTTTGACACTTGTGACACTAAAACCTCTAGCACTCTCAATTTCATAGAAAAACTCCTTGTAGTTTTTATTTTAAAGCAAATAACTTTCAATTGCTAAAAAATGTTAATTTAAATTAACAAATTTGTCGTAATACTCATCAGGTCATGTAAGACTGTAATACCATCACGTGAAGTAGATTTTGTGACTTGTAAGCTCAACTATACTGTTCTTCTGCGAGAAATCTTGGAAGAGTATGATTCCGGAATCACTATTTTTGTTGAAGATGAGCTTTCACACTGTGGACAATTTGATTAACAGTTTCACACGGTGGATCTCTTAATTTCAACTGTAATTTATTTGCATCCTGGTAGGACCCGCAGTACTCTTTCAGTCGTTTCATTGCCTTCTTTCTCGGAATGAGACCCCCTGTGTCTAGTAATAATGGGGGTATGATTTGATCGCCGAATCGAAAGGGTTGTAGAAGCTGCATTTGAAAAAGTGTTGCCCAAATTAATTAAGGGCAAGTGACATTAAACTTGTATGTAATTTGACGCTTGTGAATTGTGATGCTAAAATTCTAACACTTTCAATTTTATAGATTTTTTTGCAATTTTTATTTTAAGACAAATAGTCTCCAATCTTTAAAAAATGTTAAATTAAATTAACTAAATTTATTGTAATATCAATCACGTGATGATATTACAGCCCATTACGTGACCTCACGTAGGGGTGTTCACGAACCGATCGGACCGGCGAAATCGGACCGAACCAAACCAAACAGTACCGAACCGACAGTTCGTTCCAATTTTCAAAAGCGGTTTTTATTTTTGTAAAACCGAACCGGACCGAAACCAGGTAACCAACTAAAAATCGACCGGACCGAAATTCTATTTTATATTAAAATTGTATTATATTATTAATATCTAATGTGTGTGGACTTATTAATTCTTTGCCGATGTGAGTGGTAATTACTAACACCAATATTTCTAATGTTCCCTCGATATTTTCATGTAATTCAAATGTAGTAGGCTCGCTTCACTGAAAAAATATGTAGTAGCATAGATAATTCTAAGCATGTTAATATTTATTTTTCATCGAACTGTGAATTCAAAAAATTTGCATATTAAAGTTTAGTTTTTGTTAATTCATGATGTTGCACATAATAATATTGAAAACTATAGGTATTAACCGAACCGAACTAATATATATATATATATATATATATATATATATGTGCGGTTTTATTCTTTTAGTTTTTCAAACGGAGCCTATTTTGGTTGAAGTTTTGAAAAACCGATCATTTCGGTTTATGTGTCATTAGTGGCATAAAACTGATCTCATGTGTTTGGTGTCGTAAACTATTAGGGGACCGGGTCAATGTTTATCGTCAAAACACTAATGTTTTCTACAATTTGTCGTTAACGGGTTGATCCATCCTTGCCCCGTTTATTTCCATGTCACTTTCGGGTCGACAAACTTCGACCCCTTGCGGGTTCATGTCGACCCGATTATTGTTATGATTATGCCTATTTTATTAAGGGAATAATGATGAAAAAGAGGGTTACTGTTGTGTTATGCATGTTGAATCGTTTTCAGGTTGTCCGAGTTGACACTACCCCGACCAATTTATTTTTGTGCCACTTTTAAGTCGACCCATTTTGACTGTTGTAGATTCGTGTCGATCCAAACACTCTAACTTCGTGTCGGGATCGTGCCGTCGTGTTGAGTCAGATATTTCCATGCCTAAAGCTCCCCAAGAAGATTCCCAACTGTGAAAAACTACACCAATGCCCTCAATGTTGATAAATATTTCATTTGTGCCCTTACTAAAATTACAAAAAGGCTCAAACTCTATTTAAAAGTTCAAAATAACCTTGGCAAAATTTAACAATGCCCTTTTGTTTTGGGTAAAATTAACTTAGACCCCCTCTGATTTAACAATGTTATGCCCTTTTGTTTAATAATCATTGGGGTGTAAGTGAAAGTTTCCAAACAAGAAAGGGTGTAAGTAAAGATCAATCAAAACTGAGGGGGTGTAAGTTAAAATTACCCGATTTGTAATATTACACACAAGCCTCACGTGTGTGTTCCAATGTTTTTAGTTTTTTTATGATTCCAATTAGAGTCATCATCACTCCATCAATTTTGAACTCAGAATTGTTTGTTTCTCTGCACACCGTGGCGTGAAGCATCCAACTGGACGTAAGTTCTCTCTCTGCAACTTCTTCTATGATATATACACCGTCTCATTCGTATTGTAGCTGTTCAATAGCTTGTGATGATTTGGAGGAAATTATACTCACAGATTTAACTTAGGGTTTTGAAATTTGGGGGATTGTTGCTAAAAATTAGGGATTTCAATATCAACACCAAAAAAAAAAAAAAAAACATATGACTTGCACCAAGACTTGGAATATAAATTGAAAATCTAAATTAACCATCTCCATTGGATTAAGACCACAGGAGAACGAGTACTACCTCTGTTTCTTCTCTTTCAACTTAGGTTGACTTTTTACCCGTAACTTGGTCACTTTGACTCGATAATTTGGATGGCAAAACGATGTATTTTCTTGGCAATTTTTTCATAGTATTGTAGAGTAAAGTTTACTCCACAAGGTCATGCAAAGATTATCATATTCGTGTATCGTTTTGTTAACCAAATCACCGGGTCAAAGTGACCAAGTAAATAGTGTCAAAAAGTGAAGTAAGTTGAAAGAGAAAAAACAAATGTAGTATTAGCTAAGCAGAATAAGCTAGCAAGCCTAGCAGGGAGAACACTGTGTTCCTAGTTATTCATCACTGAGATTTTAACTGCCCAGAACTGCTCATTCACATGAGAAAAAGAACGAAAAATCGTTACTAGACAAAGGTAAGCAATGAGGAGGATAACTATTAGCACATCTTTTTAGTGAAATTAACAATTCGTGTTCCGCTTCATCTTCTTCATGTTTACAATTTGCTTTTGGGTGATAAAGATTGTGGCCTTACTCTAAACTTATGTTACTGTATGTCTTTGACTCGTGATCTTGACTTGTATAAAGCAGTGAACGGAAAAGCAACTATAAAATGGACCTTGTCGTATATCCGCCTTCTCCTACCAGGGACGGCGTTGATAGAATCAGCAACTTGTCAGATGATGTTATCCTTCATATCCTATCCTTCCTCCCGACCAAAGATGCTATACGGACGTCCATCTTATCTAGAAGATGGGAATATTTATGGACTTCTATGTCTGACATTATTTTGGATGACGGTGTTCGGTGTTCTCCCTTGTTTTTGGAATTTGTGGACAGGGTTCTTCAACTACATGATGCTTCGGATATTAGAAGACTTCGTCTGCTTGTGCGTCGACTTGTTACTTTTTCCCGCCTTCATACGTGGATTTCTACTGCCATGTCTCACAATATCCAGCGTTTGGAATTGGTCCTGCCTACTTCTCTTGACTCGTTGCCTCGTTCTCTTTTCACTTGTCAATCCTTGCGGTTTTTGGCGTTGGACGTGTTTGTTGCTCTGCCGACTCCAACTATCGCTCACTTACCCCACCTGAAGACCTTGCGGCTTCGTAAGGTTAAATTTGTTGATGACAAGTCCACAGAAAGCCTTTTCTCTGGTTGTCCGGTGCTCGAAGAATTGCACTTGTGGGATTGTCAGTGGCAGAACATAAAAAATATCAACATCACGATCCCCACTCTGAAGAAATTGAATATTCATCACGAGTAAGCTCATGTGGAACGACGTAGCCATGTGATCAATATATATGCGCCGAATCTTATCTCCCTTGATTACTATACATTCTTGAGTGTTGACTTTTATCTGCACAACCTTTGCTCCTTAATTGATGCATCAATTCGCAGTATTGTTCTCTACAGAGACCATGAATATCTTCGCCCTTTGTTCAACTTAGTTGTCTCAGCTTACAATGTCAAATCATTGGCAGTCGATGACAGTGGCCTCGATGTATGTTGACTTCTTTCTCTTACTGTGATATTACTGTAAAGTAGTTTCATTTGTTTGTTTCCCCCTAATTGGTTTATATTCTTCCCATGGTGTGCTAGTTTCTTGATGAGGTTGAGGATCTCGTAGATCGTCTTCCGACATTTCACAATTTGACCAATTTCACCGTGGATTCAGAATTCAGTGGGTTGGCAAGTTCATGTCGATCTCTGATGGACTTACTTGAAAAATCACCAAATCTAGAGTGCATTAACTTTGCTAAGGTAGACCTCTAAAAAAACTGTGATTTGGTTTGTTTTCTTTCCGCCTATCATTGTCTTGTGATTTGATCTTGTTGAATGGTCTGAGTGGGTTACTACTGATGGATGGGGTTCTGTTTTTGTGTAGGGTTTCAGCTATGTTAACAAAACAATCGAGGGTGAACACATCTTGGAAAGAGTACCTTCCTGTATTGAAAACAGCCTTGAAAGAATTGTCGTCTCCAGTTTCGAGGGAGGACGTACATGTTTTTCCATGCTGAGATATTTTATAAGAAATGCAAAGAAGTTGGAGACGATAACCCTCTACTTCCACGATCCCTCTGATAAGCGGAGGAAGAAGAAGCTGAAGGAGAAGTTAAAGACGCTTGGTAAAGGAGGACCAGGGAAGTGCCTGATCGAGTTGCTCTGAAGTTGAAGTCTCCAGAAACCACCACAACCTACACGACAAATATGACTCCGGTAAAACTCTGCACTTTGCATGACTTGTTTGATTGTGGAACCCTAATATCTAAAAGTTACAGGCCGTCTTTCTAGCTACGCTCCTCCGTATGTATTTATTAAAGCTAACGATCTCCGAAGAAAGGAATTTAGGGGACAATTTTGTTCCTTTTTTTCTTTCAAGAAAGGAGTTCGACTTGTTAATTTCTAAGAGGATCGGCAGTGTGTTTATGATCATATTAGCTTTATAGGTTGAGCAGATGGGGGGTGCAATTTGCATTTTTGGTGAACTGTGTTTCTTCTTAACACTTGGCACATTTGTGTAGTACTTTATCTATTATTCAATGTTTATGCCTTCAATCTGTTTTGAGATGGTTCATTTTGCCTCCTCTTGTCAATGACATCGTTAGGAACGGTAGACATTTATTTATTTGGATGCTGCTGTCCATTGCAGTCTGTTGATGCAACAAATAATACATTTCACCCGCGACTCTTAGTTTTTGTGAAGAGAAAAATGATAGTATATTTTGTTTGCGCTTCTTATTTTGAAGCTAGGGAACCCCTTTCCTTGAGGAAATTGTTATCCACCAGAAATATGTGCTCGTCTTTGACCGAAATTCCTGATTTTACATTTATTTTGGACATGAATCGGATTTGTGTGTTTTACTGCTGTATAAGTACGAAATCAGAACCCTCAAATTGAAAAAGCAAGGTTTCAACATTTTCACAATATGAATCAATAATGATATCCAAAAAACCGAGATTAGAAGAGATAATAATTTCATAGCTCATCAAAACAGAGCCAAAAAAGTCATTATTTTTTCCTTAAAAAAAGGTCATTCTTTTTAGCAGGCCAAAAATGTCATTATAGTAGAGATGCACGCCGGTTCGGTTTAATCGGCGGTTCCGGTTAAAACCGAACCGGTATAACCGGCGACCGAGCCGAAGAGGAAAGGACCGAACCGTACCCGGACCCGGTATTCAACGGGTACGGTTCGGTCGTGCAATATTCCGAACCGGAACCGAACTGAACCTAACCGGAACACCGTTCGGTTACAACGGTAAGTTTAAAATATTATGACGTTGTGAGTTGTCACATCACTCGGTCAGAGACCGTTTGGCACAAACGGTCGTCTTTTTTTTTTTTATTACACCTCCCCCCCACTCTCCCTCCAATTTCTATAAATACCCAACCCACTTCCAACATTTTCTCACACTTCTTCTTCCAAAATCATCAAACACTCTCCATTTTCCTCACACTTCTTCACTCAAATTCATCAAACACTCTCCAACTTCTTTATTTTTCCTTACTAAAAATCATCAAACACTCTCAAATTTTCTCAATTCCTCATACTTCCTCGGTTCTCGACGGCGAATTTCTCACATTCCTCCTCAATTGTGAAGCAAGGACTCAATTGTGAAGCATTCCTCCTCAACTCCTCATCCTACTCGTTCCTCCTTCAAGAATTTTTCTTGGAGTTTGTAAGTTTTAATTTTTGTTGATCATTTTAATTGGTTAATTGTTCTTATTTGTTAGTTTTTTTCCTACACTTTATTCTAATTTTTAATTTAATTTTTTTTACGAAAGAATGGCTTCTTCTTCTCACAATATAGAAATTGATATTATAAATGTTGAAGATGTAATGGGTGTATGCACCATTGTAGATTTAGAGGGATTTGAACACGACCCGACTCAAGGAACAAATAAAAGAACTCGTAAAAAGAAACAAAAAGTGAAGTTTGGAATTTCATGGATAAAATAGAATATGGCGTAGACAATGAGGGTAAACCCAAATTTAAAGTCGTTTGTCGTATTTGTAAAAAATCTTTTGCACTTCACAAAACCGGTGGATTAGGATCAATTAAGAAACATTTACACAACCAACACAATCTTTTGCAAGATAACCAATATGTTGGTATCGATACTCAAAAAAAAAATGTTGGTATCGAGGGTGTCCAAACCCAACTAGGATATAATGCCAAGGTCATTTAGAGCATTTTATTTATGATACTGCAATAGCACAAAGATCAATAGCCACTTACGTTATCGATGCGGAGAAACCTATTAATATGACCGACGACCGCGATTTTGTCAAAATGATTAATACCGTGTTTTGTCCCGCTCGTAAGCGAATTGGTAGAAAAGAACTTACCCATTCACTAAAATAATTTTAGAGCCGGATCAGGGGCTAACAAGCAGTCCGATAATACTATTACGTTCCGCCATTATATAACTATATATATCGGGTCTCCCATACCGTTAAAAGCTATTTACGCGCTGTGCGAACGAAGTACATGGGAGAACTAGACAGTCTTGTCCCGTTATGGCCGATACTCTTCCGTCACCAAAAATTTCATGCCGTTATAGTGTGTTTTCTAGACGTTTCACCTTTTCTCTTCTTTTTTTTTTTATTGTTTCATTTGCAACAGTAATCATTGTGTCATCAATATGGTCTCGCACGTTGACAGAAACTGCTATATCAGTCATCGCCACTATTTAGAACTAGAGATGCACTTTCAGTTAACCAAAACCGGTTCGAGATTCCTTAAACTGGCCGGGTTCGATTCAGTTGGAGCTTGGTTACCGGTTATTCGGTTACAATTAACCGCCCAAAATTTTTCACAATGAGGTGGCACAAATGTCCCACATCTCTTTTTGGGCTGGGTGTATGTGAAAGGGTAATCTAGTGACCCAAGACAGTGCTCGCGTGGCGATCAAATATGAACGGGCCATCTAGTGGGAGCATACGGGTCATCTAGCCCAAGGCATTGTTTGCACATCGATCAAATGTGAAAGGGTCATCTAGTGGGGCAAGGCAGTGCTTGCACATTGAATTATTGTACGATAGCAACAAAATTCTCTCTCTAATTTAGGGATGAGAGCTCTCTGGGTTTGATACCCTTATTTCCGCCGACGGCGTGCATCATAGAGCTCCGTCTCTTTGTTATACCCTCGTTTCTTCTTGAGTTTCTTTACTTTGTTTATCATTTGATCCACCCCAGTGAGTCTTGCTGTTTTAAACAACCCAGGGTTTAGAAATAGTGAGCCTTTATACCCTCCATCTTTGGATCTCGATTAAACTATGGATCTGCGTTTAGATCTTGATGATAGTCCAGAAACTATAAATCGGCTACACCAATTTGTTCTTCTGGGTAAATATTTTTGCGGAAAAATGGTGAGTAAACACACGATGAAGAAAATAGTGACAGGGACTGGTATCCTCCGGGGAAGAGTGGAAGTGGAAGCACCGTACGCGGAGGAGGTGCCGGAGGAGAACGTTTTTGCCTTTGAGTTCAGCGAAAGAGAGGACTACGAGAGACTTCGTGAAAAATCACCATGGCTGCTGGCTGGAAACCTGCTTAACCTAAAAGAATGGGAGTTGGGTAAGAAATTGGAAGCCAAAGCCCTGCTGAAGTGCCCTCTGTGGATTCAAGTCCGGGGTGTTCCACCGGAGAAAAGGTCAGAAACCAACGCCCGACGGATTGCAGGAGCCATTGGAGAATTAGTAGATATGGAGGGAGTAGTTCCAGGAATAGTGGGCCTTCGCCCCTTTTTCCGATTAAGAGTAGAAATCAATGCCGAGAACCCCCTTCCCAGAGGGTTCATGCTCGAAAGCAAGACAACGGCAGATAAATGGGTGAATTTCAAATATGAGCGACTGGGTAGCTTTTGCTATCGCTGTGGCAGATTAGGGCATGCCGATTTCCAGTGTAAATTTTTGACAAAAACACAAGGGGTTGATTCGGGTTACAACCCTGATTTAAGAGCTGAACCAAGGACACCGGAAGCAAGAAGGAAAACGATCGAATCCCGTCACGAAGGGAGATGGGGGACAGAATACTGGAAAAAACGTATGGCTGAGATAGTGACGGCGCGTGAAGGCAACGAGGTGGTTGAAGACGATGAGCGCGTGAAGCAAACCGATGAGACGCTGGGAATGGATAAGGATGACAGCTGTGTCCTGCCAACGGTAGGAGGTGGTACGATTGACGAAAGAGAAAAGGACATATGTCCCACTATGATTGGATGCTGTGAATTCTCGGAAGGTCATGAGGAAGCTTCGTCGGAGGACAAATCCACTACAGCAACGAACATTTGGGCCGGGAGTGAGGTAATACATGAAACCCAATATATAGTAGAAGAGCCAGAGGAAAGCCCAATAATAAGACGTAATAGCCAAAGCCCAATCTCTATTGATCCGTTAGATGCTCTATGTAGCATACTGAAGCCCATTATCACAATAAGGAAGGCGATGAGAACTCTTGGGCCTCCTATGGGACAGGAGAGATCCGACCCGGAAATCAGTCAACCTAGTCGGTCTGACCAGCTGGGTCCGATATGTCACTCGGAGCAGAATCGACCCGAATTGAATGATCAGACTGACATGTCACCAGTACACGTCAACCCATTTAGGGACGTGGCATTAGCTGCTATTTTCAAAAATCTATTATCTCTAAAGAGAAATAGGATCTTCAATGAAGAAGAAAAAGCCCTAATCACAAAGAAAAGCAAAACAGAGAGCGGGAGTGTGTTGGTGATTCTGGATGAAGAAGACCAGATCGACAACAAAGAGAAGAGACGAGAGGAGATTCAATCCAATTCTAGTTATATACTGGAAGTACAAAAAGCGAAGAGAAAGATTTTGAAGAGAAAAGGTAAAGCCAGGAGGAGCACGAAAGCGAACGATGAAGTACTTTTCCCTGAGCCGAATAACAAACAATCAGAGATCAGAATGGCTCACATATTTGCAGAAGGTATTGCAGATTTGAATACTTCCTTATCTTATGTTGCTAGTTTATCTGACAGGGTGGTGGTGGCTGACCCCAAACAGCCACAAGATCGATGTTAGCTATAAGTTGGAACTGTCAGGGGTTGGGGCGACTCCTGACAGTCCAGCAATTACGAGGGTTGTGTAGAACCCATCGTCCCAGTCTCCTATTTTTGATGGAGACTAAGAATCAAAGAAGAACTCTTGAAAGGATTAGACGAAGTATAAGGTTTCCAAACTCCATTTATGTTGATCCAATTGGGAGGTCAGGAGGCTTAGTTCTGTGGTGGGTGGAGGACTTACAGGTGGATCTGCTGTGGAGGTCTAATAACATCATCCATGTTAGAGTTACTTATGAAGACAGAGCAGAAGTGTGGACATTTGTGTATATCAATCCTAAAGACAAAGTTAAGAAGGAAGTGTGGAAGGACTTGAAGTCTATCAGCCAACATGTCCAAGAACCATGGTGCATATTAGGAGATTTTAATGATATAGGTTACTATCAAGATAAGCAAGGAGGCAGGGCAGTAGAAAGCTGGAGAATAAATAGATTCAATGCAAGAATCTTTGAACTGGGATTGATAGAGATGCAATTTGAAGGTCCAAACCATACATGGTGCAATCACAGGACCCAGAATCTAGTTATGGAGAGAATTGACAAAGTGTTTATGAATGTGGAGTGGCAACTTGCCCACACTAATGCTACATTGTTACATGAAGCAGACATAGGTTCTGATCATGCCCCCCTAATCTTGAATACTGAGGCTTAGAGAAAGAAGAGGCAAGCTAATTTCAAATTGGAAGAAGCTTGGCTAAGTCAAAAAGGGTGCATAGATGCAATTTTGAATAGCTGGAACACTCCTATCAATGGATCTAATATGTTTGTGGTTACAAAGAAGCTGGGAAGGGTTAGAACTGCCATCCAAAGTTGGAGGAAAGCTAATTGGGGTAATTCCAGAAAGCAGATAGATCAACTCTCAGCACAATTGAGATCAATGCAGTTCCTAGATCAAACCAGGTATAATGAGATGATGAGAAGACAAATATTGCAAGAACTGGAAGTCTGCTGGTCTAATGAAGAGAGCTATTGGAGGCAAAGAGCCAGGATCAAATATCTGCAACTAGGAGATAAAAATTCCAAATTCTTCCATGCATCTACTATCCAGAGGAGGTTTAGAAATCAAGTAAGAAGACTGAAGAAGAAGAATGGGGACTGGACTACTAGTGAAACAGAAGTGGAAGAGTTAGTGAGTCAACACTTCAAAAATATCTATCAAGCTGAAGCTTCTACCATTCCCATGGACTACTTTGACTCTATCAACCCCATCATTACAGCTGAGATGAACACTGATTTGGTAGAACACCAAAAATGGAGGAGGTTAAAGCTGCAACTTTTCAATTGGGAAAATGGAAAGCTCCTGGCCCTGATGGCTTCCAAGGAGCTTTTTTCCAGCAATTTTGGGACAGTATAGGTATGGATATATTAAATGATGTTACTAGCTTCTTATCAAGTGGCTATATTTTAAAGAGTTTCAACGAAACTAACATCTCTCTCATCCCAAAAGTTCAATTCCCAAATAATCCAACTCACTTCAGACCAATAGGGCTGTGCAACTTCAAGTATAAGATCATTTCAAAGGTGCTTGCAAATAGGCTTAAACCTCTATTGGATGGTTTAATTTCAAAAAACCAGACAGCTTTTGTCCCAGGGAGGAGTATTATTGATAATGTGCAAATTGCTAGTACCATTATTCATCACATTCAGAATGAAAGGTGTGGGGAGACAGCTCATCTTGCTATTAAAATGGACCTCCATAAAGCTTATGATATGGTGTCTTGGGATTTCATGGCAAGAGCTCTTAAGAGTCTGGGGTTCAATAATCAATGGATAGGTCTAATTGACCAATGCATCTCTACAGTCCAGTATAAACTACAGCTTAATGGCCATGTCATTAGTACCTTCTTTCCACTAAGAGGGTTAAGACAAGGGGATCCTCTATCCCCTTATCTTTTTTTCATAGTCATGGAAATTCTCTCTTTGAAGATAAACCAAGCAATTGCAGACTCAAGTCTCAAAGGTTTTGCTCTACCTAATAATGGTCCTAATGTTTCTCATTTGTGTTTTGCGGATGATGTGATAGTTTTCCTCCAAGCTGATAAGAAGGAAGTGGGGACTTTTATGGATCTTTTGAGAAATTTTGGAGATGCATCTGGACTCAAGCTCAATGCTCACAAATCTGGCTTTCTATTGTCAAAAAATACAACCCCTGCTATCAAAAATCAAATTCAAGAAAGCCTCCAAATGCCAGTCATGCCACATGATGCTATCTATTTGGGTATTCCCCTATTTTGGGGGAAGTGCAGGAGAAAGGTGGCTCAAGACCTCACTGCTAGAGTGACTAGAAAGCTGCAAGGGTGGTCTAGCCTTCTTCTTTCCCAAGGAGGGAAGGAAGTATTCATCAAAGCAATAATACAGGCCATACCTAGCTATCTAATGTCTGCAGTTTTACTTCCCTCCTACTTACATAAGGACATAACTGCAGCTGTTAGAAACTTCTGGTGGAGCAACAATCCAAAAGAAAAAAAGGTCTGTTGGGTAGCTTGGGAGACAGTCACAAAAGATAAAAGAGAAGGAGGGCTGGGATTCAAAGAAATTGAGCATTTCAATTCAGCACTCCTAGCCAAACAAGCTTGGAGAATAGCAAACCAAGAGAACTCTCTAGCTGCACAGGTGTTCAAAGCCTTTTATCATCCAAACAGCAGTTTCTGGAATGCAAAGCCTAGCAAGGGGAGCTGTAGTGTATGGCAGAATCTACTCAAAATGAGACATATCTTGCAAAGTGATTCTAAATGGATCATAGGCAATGGAAAGGAGGTCAGGGTGTTCAAAGACAAATGGCTATTAGAAGACATCAACTTACAAGACAGCTGCAAACTAGATACTATAAATGAAGATTTGAAAGTTTCAGATCTCATAAATGAGCATCTCAGATGTTGGAGAACTCAGGTGGTGGTGAATCTCTTTCATACTGAAGCTGCCAAGGTAATCCTGGCAACCAACATTCCTATGGTGAACAAGGAAGATGTAAAGGTGTGGATTTGGTCACAAGATGGATCTTACTCTGTAAAATCAGGCTATAAAACTGCTATAGACTTCAACAGGAGAAAAAGAAAGGTCTAGTTGAAAGTTCTAAGGGCTCCTCTTCTTCCATAGCAAATACTGAAGATTTGAAAGACATCTGGTTGCTAAAGCTCCCCCCCAAATTGAAGCATTTCTGGTGGAGAACACTTCTAAATACTCTACCTACTAGGGGCAATCTAGCAAGAAGAAGAAACTGCAGAGATCCTATTTGTGGTATCTGTCTCAGGTATGTAGAGACCACAGAGCATGCTTTATTTCATTGTGATTGGCTCTCTGGAGTCTGGTTTGGTATTGGCATACTTACTAATCAAGAAGCACAGAATATCCACTCTGTTAGAGGCTGGTTTTGGGAGCTGAGGAAAAAAGTCAAAGATAAGGAGCTACCAGGTGATTTGTTGGAAAAAATTATTTTTACTTGCTGGGGTATTTGGAGGTCAAGAAATGATCATTTGTTTCAAGGTATTCCTATAAAGCCAGCAGACACTTTGGCCCATATCATCTCTTGGAGATCAACCTTTATCCAATCTCTATCAACTGCAGAAGAGAAGAGTAAAGAAGCAAGAAAGCCAGCTTCTAATTCCCAGTCTCACTGGACAAAACCAAATTCAGGTTTTGTGAAAGTTAATGTTGATGCAGCCTGGAATAAGCACTCAAAAACTGCTATTTTAGCAGCAGTAATGAGAAATGACCAAGGTCAATTGGTGGATATTAAGTACAAAAGAGCTGTAGCACTGTCTGCAAAAAATGCAGAACTACAAGGTTTGAAATGGTGTCTCCAATGGATTATTAATATGGAGCATGTTCAAAGCCTAGAAAATGATTGCCAGGAAGCAGTATGGATGGCAACCAAAAAGAAACCACCTGATAAGGACTCAAGAAACATTTGTGAGGACATCTGGTACTTATTACTCCAGACTAAGGTTAAACTGTCTTGGAACAAGAGAGAAACAAACAGGTGTGCTCACTGGGTAGCTAATGCAGTCCAACATAGAATGCCTATTGAAGATTGGAGGAGGAATTCACCAAAAGAGTTGTTAGAAATAGTAGATTATGATGCTAGAGATGTACAACCAGAGCTGCTTGATGAGCCTGGTTAAATTTTTGTTTTTGTTTCTTTGAGTTGTATGGTTTTGGTTGGTGTTTTATATATTATCCTTTTGAACAAAAAAAAATTATTGTACGATAGCGAGAGATTATGTGGCTTAAGCTCTCTGTCACTCATTTGGGGCTAGAGATCATATCCTTACTTCCTCAATCCATTTATGACGCACCTGGGACGTGGACGACCCTGTATAATCATTTCTTTTTTTTTTGGAGAAATATAATCAATTTTTTTATAAAAAGAAAAGAGTACACAATTACCTCTATCACTGAAGTCTAGTATTCTCTGGAGTTTTTGTACAACCTTTATGCAGACGCACACGTTGTAAACCCACTTGTCTTTCCTCACCGCATGTTCCTTTCCAATTAGGCCCTTGGCCTATCGGATATTTACTCTAGTTGTAGTCCGTCCGATTAGGCCCTTGGCCTATCACTATCGGTTAGTTACTCTGGTTGTAGACCGCGGTTAAATTTATACTATGTGATTGTTGAATTGTTATCTCACTTGAATAATACAAGAACTTTCTACTAGTTTAATAATATCGTACTTTCATATTAATACTATGATATTAATACTATGATATACTTTGTCTGCATTTTCTAGTAAGCTTCGTTGCATTTTCTAGTAAATTTTACTACGTCTTCACTTGTCATAACAATAATTTTTAATATTCAATCTTTAATCATATGTGCTTATTGGACCCAAGTTAAACGGAAAACCACTGGGAAAGAAATACGAATATAGACTCGTTTAGAAACTGACAGTGCTAATGTCGGTTCTTGGGGTAAAAACCGACACTAGTATCGTCGGTTTTAAGCTTTTGCAAGTCCCACTTAAAACCGAAGGGTTCTTAAGAACCGAGTTTATTAACATCGGTTTTGATGAAAAAGAACCGAAGTTTATTAACCTCGGTTGTTTACTTAACGTTTAAAACCCTTCCTCTTCTATACCTCCCATTCACTCTCTTCCCCTCTATGTCAGGCGACGAACGAACCAGGAGCAACGCGGCTCGCCGACCACTCCACCACCACTTCCAGCGATCTCGCTGGTACACCCTCCCCCTCTCTCTCGCCGGTAAGTCCTGTTCCTCAGTTCCACTCTCTCTCTCTCTCTCTCACTTTCGGCGACCTCGCCAATACAAGGAGGTTAGGAATCTTGTTCCCCCCTCTCTCTGTCACTTTTGGCGACCTCGCCGGTGCAAGGAGGTTAGGAATCTTTTAATTATCTCCGGAAATACTACTGTCGGTTTTCCTGTACAAGAACCGCTCTTTCTACAATCGGTTCTTCATAACCGATATTGAAACTATCGATTTTCAAAGGGGTTGGAAAATTGAAAACCGACAGTTGGCCTTCAAGAACCGACAGTTGGCCTTCAAGAACCGACGGTAGTACTGTCGGTTTCAAAAAGAGTATATATTAGTATTTCTTTCCCAGTAGGGGTTTCATCCGTTTTTGTCGGCCCAAAAACGGCCAATTTTGTGAAAAACTCGGCCAACAACCTCATAAAACACATTACGAAACGTTTTACTAAGTAAATAGTTGCGGTTAAATTGATCCGATGAATAGTGAAGTATGAAGCAAGAAAATAAACAAATGAAGTAAACTAGTAGCGTCGAACCAAACATGATCTAAGGAGGTGCTTCTTCATCATCAGGAACTGAGATTAGTCAGATTCTGAGTTAAACAATCACAACCTTGCTTTGGTTTGATTCAGAGAGAGAGAGATGAGCAGTGGAACGCAAGTAGCGCACTCACTAGCCTTCCGCGTGATGCGACTATGTAGACCAACCTTCCATATCGAAACCCCTCTCCGAATCGACCCTTTCGATCTCATCTCCGGCGAAGACCTCTTCGACCACCCTAACGCCGCCGCTAACTTCCACCGCCTCCTCAAAAACGACGCCGTCGCTACCAATGACTCCGATCTGACCTACCGCGCTCGGTTCCTCCTCCATGACCACTCCGACGCTATGGGCCTCAATGGCCTCCTCGTCCTCCCACAAGCCTTTGGGTCTCTCTCTCGATCTCTCTCGATCGATGTCTCTCTCGATCGAGATCTCTCTCGATCTGTTTTGTAATTTGGGCGATTTTGTGATTTTGATCTGGTTTTTGGCAGGGCGATATATCTGGGTGAGACGTTTTGCAGCTACATTAGTATTAACAACAGTTCGAGCTTTGAAGTGAGGGATATTGTTATTAAGGTGATTGGCAATTATTTTTTTTTTTTTGGATTTCTAGGGTTTTGAAATAGTGGAAATTGAGTTGTAGAGCAAGTCTATTGAATTGTGTTCTGATATATTAATGTTTGTGTCTCTGATGATGAGAAGAGAGCGTACTGGTGATTGTTATCTTGTATGTGTTGAAATGGACACGCTTCATTTTTTTAACCATGTTAATGCATACTTACAAGAGGGTGATTAAGAAAACCATGAATTCATGATAGCTTGCATTCTCATGTTAGTGAGAATGCAAGCTCAAACGCTCCGTAGCACCTCGGAGAGCCTTCAAAGAGCTCCTTGTTTTTATTTAGACTTCTGTTTGCCTATAGGGTGCTTCAGTGAGCAAGTCTATCTAATTGTCTTCTGATTCATGTTTGTGTCTCTGATGCTGGAAAGAGAGTGACTGGTGCTTGTTATCTTGTATGCTTTGAAATTGACACTCTTCATTTTCTTTAACCTTGTGAGTGCGTACTGACAAAAGGGTGTCACCATGAATCCATGAGAGCTTGAAACTTGGTAATCACAACCTGTTACATCTAGTACTCTGTGCATCTAGTCCCATATTGCATTTTAGTGAGAATTCAATCACGCATGCTTCGTATCACCTAGGAGAGCCTTTGAAGAGCTTCTTGTTTTTATTCAGATCTCTTTTTGCCTATAGGATGCTTTTGTAACTGTTTCTCTTGTTGATAATGTCAACTATGCTCATTCTCTGTTTATCCTTGCTGTCAATCACATATGTCGAGGTTAATCACTTTGAGGCGACTATGTATTATTGTAGTTAGATTGTCGGTGATGAACAAAATCTGATAAGACTACTGACCAATTGACTACAGGCAGAAATACAAACAGAGAGGCAGAGAATATTGCTTTTAGAGACTTGAAAAACACCAGTGTGTGTTATTGTAGTTAGATTATCGGTGATGAACAAAATCTGATAAGACTATTGACCAATTGACTACAGGCAGAAATCCAAACAGAGAGGCAGAGAATATTGCTTTTAGATACTTCAAAAACTCCTGTTGAATCAATACGTGCAGAAGGTCGTTACGATTTTATCGTGGAACATGATGTGAAAGAACTTGGTGCACACACGTAAGCCTTCACTTTGCTCAAAACTTGTTGAAGCTTGTTTATATTTAATTTTATTAAATGATATGGTCTAACGTCTAATGTATTTCACATCTTTAGGCTTGTTTGCACTGCTTTATACAATGACGGGGACGGTGAACGTAAATATCTTCCGCAGTTCTTTAAGTTCATTGTTGCCAATCCACTTTCAGTTAGGACAAAGGTAATTAAATTGATCTAGGAATGGGATTTACACATGCTCGGTATTGTTACTGAAATTCTGTTTTCAATTATTTTGTGCATGCTTTTGCGGACATGTCTCAAACTTAATTACACTTTTTTCGTTCTGCAGGTCCGTGTTGTCAAGGTATGTTGTATCAGTGCCCCTCCCTTTTCCTGTTTTTGTAGAATTTCTTCTTTGCTTGATTGATGCACTGGCTTATGGGTTTCATATTTGGAATATGGTTTAGTGACTTTGCCCTTGTGTCTTTTGAAGCTCATTATGGCACCAGTGAGAATTTCTTGATTAAAATGTGTACAATGTCTAGATAGGACTTCAAAACCAGTGTTTTAGTTGCCATAACAACGCTTATTTAAACTTTGGGATCAGTTCTGCTGTCTTGTTAGTTTTCTCTTGAAATTTCACCTGAAGAGAGACACAAAACATAATTCATGTTCACAAATTGTTCTTTAAGGAATCACTTCTTATCACGATTGCCTCCTGTCAGTTCAGGAGACTACATTTTTGGAAGCTTGCATCGAAAATCATACAAAAACAAATCTTTACATGGACCAAGTTGACTTCGAACCAGCTCAGCATTGGAGTGCAGAGGTCCTGAAAGCTGAGAATCATCCTTTAGATGACAGTAATATGACGAGGTTGTGACTGATTGTAAGACGATCTTATGTACACTTATTTCAATTATGAATACTTTCAAATGTTTGAGAACTGTGTTTTACCTTGTGTTTGTTCTTCAACCCTACATTTCTCTGACAGAGAGATATTCAAAGCACCCGTTCTCATCAGATCTGGGGGAGGGATTCAGAACTATCTGTATCAGTTGAAATCATCCACAGAAGGCTCTTCTCGAACTAAAGTCGATGGGAGTAATGTTCTCGGGAAGCTTCAGATAACATGGCGTGCCAATCTAGGTGAGCCAGGGCGCCTACAGACACAGCAGATTATTGGTAGTGTAAGTGAATCTGCAGTCACTATTTTCCTCTGGTTCTCGGTTCAGTAGATAATATTCTTTTCGATTTAGTGTATGTATCCTTTTAACTCCTCTTGGCACGTTTGCTTTAAATTTGTCTTTTCCAACTGCTTACCCTTATTGTATGTACCCCAACCTTTAATAGCTATTTTGACCTTTGTTCGCTTTCATTTTCAGCTCCCTTCCCCTTGTCTGTTCCATTTTTCTAATATCTTCATTTAACATCTTAACTTTGTAGCACCTGTCCATAAAATGAACCAACACTTTATCAACTGCCCATGATTGTCCACCTTTGAATAAATAAATTGTGAAGTTTTTCACATATAACTCTTCTTTTTGGTAGCATCAAGTTGGATATTGGTCTATGTATAGTTGGTTCATTTACCAAATTTCACCCACTTTGTTGAAACAAAAGATCTGTAAGTGCTTGCAAAGGTAAATTTGCCGCCACTCAGCTAATTTCACCCAGTACACCATGTAATCTGCCGTCATCAGCGCGAAGGCAAAATAATCACAGTCGACAACTAAATTATTGAGGTCCCCCTCTTCAGTATGGTTGGTTTCATAATCCCTTCGCTGCTCATAGTTCCTTCCAAAATATTGTATAAAATCCTTGTGAACTTCTCCCCTCTCTTCTTACAGCTAGTTTTGACATCTGTTCATTTATGTGTTCACCTGAGAGAAAGACTGCTAAATTGGATGTCCATTGGCTGTCCAGTAGTTTTGGCAAGCGGACTAGTAGCAGAGAGCTTGTTGTCATCACCCACCATATCATCTTAGAAAAAAAGATCACCATATGTGAAACAAAATCCTTAGCCCTCCATCTTTCATTATAATCTTCACATTCTTTCTATTATTATTTTTTCTGCTAAATTCATTGTTTTAATGGTGATCTTCCTTCATGGAGGAGAGACATCAACTTTTGTACTCGTGAAAATAAGACAAATGAGATGGCATTGTTTATCTAATACGTGCTAGTTCAGCATCTAAAAAGAATCTATCTGCAGCCTACCATACACAAGGAGATCGAGTTACAGGCAACAGAGGTTCCTTCAATCATTATCCTGGAGAAGCCCTTTGTGGTATGTTCAGTTTTTTTTATTGCTGTTAGTTTTTCCATTGGATTTCTTGAGAAATTTTTCATGCTGCATACTATGTGGAGGAGATTATATCTTGCAGACGTTAGGGCAACATTTCCAGTATATTTTGTAGAAAGTTTACAGCCATTCTTTTTCTAAGGGGTACTTTATAGCCATTCTTTGCTTGTGCAGTTGTGGTCTTTGTTAGTTAGTGTCGTGTATCAAATTTCTTAAAATAGCAGTATATGGAGGATCTTATATCTTGCAGACATTACGGCAATGTTTCCAGTATATTTTGTAGAAAGTTTACAGCAATTCTTTTTCGAGGGGGTACTCTATAGCCATTCTTTGCTTGTGCGGTTGTGGTCATTGTTAGTTAGTGCCGTGTATCAAATTTCTCAAATGGCGGATAGCTTCATGAATCCATTACAATTCTTTATTATCTGTTGAGTAGAATGATATACAGCACGATTGAGCATTTTATTAGTTAACACTTGGAACATTCCAAAAGTAAGAACTGAAATTCAGTATTGGCACATCATTGGATGTTTCTAAATTGGAATGGACTATTTGAATAGCTGAAGAATAGTATTTCTGCAAACGGAGCGGTAAGATTTGCACCAGAAAGGCAGAAACCAAGGTGCAGATTTTGTGCAGATGAATATTCTTAGGTGGGGTTTCGTTTTATTTGTTAGAAAGTTCTTTTATCAATGAAATGAGTTGAGTAGGAATATGCTGAGAATTAAAACTGTGTGAATGACTATGTGGTGATATTTGGTAAAAGGTTGACTAGAAGTAATGAAAGAAACATCCAGAAATCTATGACCAAAAGTTTTAGCCTACGTTACCTGGACTCGTCAATATCGGCAAAGTACCCGGGTCGATACGACCCGATCCGGGTGCGGGTATGATATCCGCGTCGACCCGGGCAATTTCATCTTGGACGCGGCTGAACGTTGCACGTTCCTCCTTCGATCTTCCTTCGCTTTGAACCGTCCAACTTCCACCGCAGTTCTTCTGCGTTTCTCTGCAACTGGTCGTCGTCGTCTTCGTTGCAGCCGCCAATACCCAAGACATACCTAATTTCTCTTTTCATTTAAGTTTATTTGATAAGTGGGTTTGGGCTTCTTCTGTTTTAATACCTAGAAAAGGCCCAAGTCTACAATATATTATTAGGCCCACTCTTATTCTTAATTTACAGCCCAAGAAAACACAATTTATTGATAGAAGGCCCTTTAAACAAATATTTTATTTCAGAATAGTCCTTCACATGATAGAAAATGTCATTGAACCTCTTACAAAGACTAAAATGGATGCATGACCTACACAGATAAACATATAAAACAGAAAAATATGACATATCCCCGCACCCGTGTCCAAAATTTGGGTACTTTTTAGCCGGGTCCCCGAATCCTAAATTTTGATAATTAGGCAAATCCGATCCTTAGATCCACACCCGACATGATACCCGCACCCGAGTCCAGGTAACGTAGGTTTTAGCCACACATTAGATATAAATGCTATGGCATTTTTTGATGTTAAGAAAGCCACAAAAAAAAAAAAAACATTGCGTCGTTAACGGTTCTCACAGAAATGCTAATATGTTACGAAATCATCACCTCTAATCCTCATAAGCGATAATGACTTGATGAGCAATTGCTTATGGACAACTGTTATGTGGCACTTGGAAGGAAAATTTATGCTGTTCTCCAGTTTATTTACTCTATTCGCGGTTTTGTAGGTACGTTTGAATCTTACGAACCAGACTGATAGGATACTTGGTCCTTTCGAGGCCTGGTTATCACAGAGTGATCTGCCTGATGACAAGGTTGTAATGGTGAATGGCCTCCAGAAACTGGTAAGATTCTGTACTGTCTTTTTATCATATTTTGTTTTCTGTTAGTTAACTTCAGGCAGATGCGCTCCCGCTTGTAGTTTTTCCCTCCTAATTGAAGGTTTTATATTGCATATACTATTGGTATCTGGTATATTTCAAACAAACTGGTATATATATATATATATATATATATATATATATATATATATATATATATATATATATATGATTCCTTGGAAGCTAAATTTTAAGCTTACAGACTACAAAACTTAAACATCCTTAACGGGTAACTGACAGAAACCACTCTTCTCCTTTGACAATACCCAAGTGCTTGCATGTGTTACAGCAAATATATCTGGGCACCCGCCCGTAGTTCCATTCTGTTCAATTCCGCCTGGAGAGCACATGGGGTCTATGCCTGACATTCCATTTGGGATATTTTACCCCTCAAGACCGCTAGAAAGACAATTTCGACTCCGAGATGTTTATAATATACCAGAACCACTCCCACGAACCTATCACCTCCCACTACCAATGCATTTTTTCATTTTTACTCCCAGAACGTACTCTCCATTTTTGCCCCCAAAACTAAATATAAGTATGAACACCTGAACACCACTGGTAGTACCATAACCATCACCGCCACAACCACCACCATCACAGCCTATACAAATCCAGATCCGACGGCCCACATCCCAGTCATGTTTAACAAAAACCCAGAATCCGGCATCACCACTGCCATCACCACCAAGGTCACCACCATAATGGCCTCAAAAATCAAGAATCCGGTAGGCCATATCCCTGTCAACAACAACAGAAAAAACACCAAGAGATAACAGAAAAATAGAGCACCGCTTCAATAAGAACAACAAGAAAACCGCTTTACCCAAACTGCCTGGGAACAGTACTCTAGAAGCAAATCATACTACCTCAGGGCAACTCCTGAATCCTGATCCTCCAAAATGAAATGTTCGTTGAAAAGCATAGCAGATCTCCATGACCCACATCACTTCACATCTCAAAAGATCGCTTGGTAGTTTATTTTGTAAAACTTTCCACAACAAACTCTTAAGCTTGTAATATTTTTTTAAGCTTCCAGACACAATTCCGGTCCTTGTTAGGATTCTCATTTGTAGTTATAAGATCAAAAGCAGAAGCCACAATCAACACACATTCATAGTTGGTGTCCATTTAAGAGAATCCTCAGTGTTGCAATACTGAGGAAAGTGAGTTCTTGTGATGTTAAGGACCTCACTATTCCTAATGTGGTCTCTGTTAGGCAGATTCCAGTTCTGTTAGCATCAACACCGGCGACCAACTTGTCACCATTCACCACAGTTTTGTCAATAACAGTTTCAGCGAGTGGTTGGTGAATGGTGACCACACCACCAGTCATGCCACAGAGATATTATTTTACCATCAACATTCCCCTTGGTATTTTTTTCTCAAATAAAATTTCTGCAGTAAACAGTACCTCTCCACAACCCACAAATGTGTGGCTTCTCTTACATTCTAAGAGAAGGTACACTTGGATAGATATTTAGCTTTCAAAACTTTCACCCAGACACTATTATCATTAGAGACCGCTTTCCAATTGGAGTTTTGACAAACAACTGTATTTTGGTCTTTATCTTTTTTTATGCCAAAGACCACCATCTTTCTTTCTCATGCGAACAGTGTCCCAGTTCACAAGGTGAATTGAAAAGAAATAGGATGTTAGCACGAACTGTTGTTAGGTTTCTTCATAAGTTAGTCTTAATTGTGAGAATATTAGTATGCGGTCCAATAATTGTGTCTAAAACCAGATCATTGCCCACAGCCTCCTGTTGTTTTGGGCTTTTGCCTTGTGCCACTCACAGTTGTGTTTATATGATTTACATGATGAGATGATAGCTAGAACCTTGGTGAAGCTTGACTATATGCATCTTTTGTTTATCCTCGAGATCTTGTGAGGACTTTGCTTTCACACCGATTTATTAGTTTTCAAACACACGTGCAGGCCTTAGAACCGCTGGAAGCATTTGGCTCTACAAGTTTTCAGCTGGTAAGAATTTTGTTTTCAAGTTTCGTTATGGACCAAAGAGATGTAAACCTTTAGCAGTTTAGCTAAAACACTAAATTTGATACCAAATGTAATGTTCGTAGTTCATAATTTCTTATGCAACCAAATTGTGTTTAATCTGTATTTATGTCTTGTGTGGTAGATATTCTTTTGCATTGAAGGATTACTGTAACTGGCATGTCCCAGTGCCCAACTCAGTCAGTCCCAATATCAGAGATACTCTAAATGTGGCCAACAAGAGGCTACAGCCCCTTATGTATCCCCGAAATTGGTAATGACCTTGGTTAAGTTCAGAAATACGCTTGAAAGTACCATCACTTTCCTAAATACCCCCACAGACTACCAATTTTAATATTCTGAGTTTCTGGCCACTAAGCTACAAAGAAATTTGCAGACTTTCAATCCTTTTTTTTTTCATTTTCAGAACACCCGACATAAAATCCCACCATATAATCAACTTTGGAGGCAAACGAAATCCACTTCTAAATGATGGTTATTGGGAGCAACAAGGTTATACAAGTACTAGTTTTGAAGGTTTAAGGAATGAATAGGTAAGGAACATTGAAAATAACACATTATAAAATCACATATTTTATGTAAATGGCAAAAGATTGAACTGGGGTTGGAATCCACATATCGGCGGTGGTTTATCTTAATTCCTTTGCAATATTGCATTTATTGAAAGTCCGTCCGCCCTAAAAATGTCAATCCATCACTCACTTTGGTGGATCTCCTACAAGTTACCCTTTCTACATGGTCTAGTGTAGGTTCCTCTACATTTTTCTGGTGTTGAATTAGATTTTGAAGCTGTAAGCATGGTATTTCTGAACTTCTTGGAATTTTATCAGTTTTCTCAAAATAGTAGAACCCCCACACTAGTGGAAGCATTTAGATCTGGAACTGCTTCCAGTGTAGTGGTAGCTTGTTACACAACTGAAGGAGCTATTTCTCAACTTAAAGGGGTTGGCTTATGGAGTGCTTCCTTGTGCATTCTTTTCGAACCCACATGCTCATTAACTTTTTCCTCTACCCACGTTCTCATTGGTTTTTCTCCGTTCTTTTACCACTGTGAACATGCTGCACAACACTCCTGCTTTACAATTCAAATGCCTAGGCTGAACATAACCAAATACCTTGAGCATTGTTCCTCATTTATCATTCAATTGTGATAGGCTGATAGCTAGGTTCTTCTTTATGAATAATATTCCAGTAATGTGTGTTGCTCCTTGCATGCCAAAAACATCCAGATTTTGAATTGGTATATAGTTACTGCATTGTCCTTATCTTTCAATTGCTGTGTCTTTTGCAGAACCTAATAGCCACGAAATTGGGGGTTCAGAAAATTAATGGCATAACAGTGTTTGACACACGAGCGAAGAAAACTTACGACTCTCTATCAGATTTGGAGGTTAGTCATCCTACTTAAATGTAAATCTTTATCTGTAAAATGCTGTATATTGACATTTTTAAATAGGGTCAATTACTTATTACCCACCTCCAGTATAGCACAATGATTCATGTACCACTTCTAGTTTGGAAACTAACTAATTAACACCTAAATTTTAATATTATTAACCATAAAAAACTGGGGTACTTTTCCATCCAATTTAGCTGACGGAGAAAAGGGTATTTTGTCAATACACATTTCTAACCATCATGTATATATCATTTATTAGGAACCCCATTTATTAATAAGGTTTTGACTTGTTGATTTGTAGATGTAGAGCTTGTAATCGAGGAAGACATTCTCAAATTCTTGTTTTTTATTTGTTAAGTATAATGCCTGAACGATGAAAAATAATAAGATTACACAAGAAAAATTGTAACATGCTTAAGCTCTTAAGCAATCTCCAAAAACACAAGCTCTAAATTCTCAATGATCCTGATCCAGATTGTTCCAATGAGGTACAGTTACTTATTCACAAACACCAAAATGTGATGGTTCTCTGCTCTACTGCAGTGAAGAACTGAGGAGAAAAAAGTCTGGCAAATAATTTCATTCATTCGTCAACCGGTCTTTGTGAATCAAGAAATCCCAACTTAGTTTTTCAAAATCTCACCTGATTTTCTGTTAGATTGAAATTCAAGAACAAATTTTGTGATACTCTGTTTTTTTTGGAATGGGTGATTTGTCGGAGAATCACGGGACATTGGACGAATCGGCGGCCTCCTCGTTCTTCATCTCACAAAGCCCTCCCCGTGACAGTCTTCTACCCCCAAATTTTTTTAAGGACGGACTGGAATGCGCCGCATACCTCTCCGATCTCGCCGCCGGCGAGAAAGCCCAGTTGTTGCCAAATCAATTGAAGGAAAGAGAGAACGAGTCAAAGAAGGAGAAATAACATACCATTAACAAATAGATTGGGAGAAGGCACAGAAGAAGAAGAAGCCCGTCACGACCACCGCCACTGTTCTTCAACAGCCCAAACCACCCCCACTGCTACCACTACCACCGTCCTTCAACAAATCAAAACCACCACTGATATCACCACGGAGGCCAATCTATCTCCACTAGCCATTTCCGGCACATCAAAACCCAATCGAAACCCCTAATTGAAACCCCGTCTCCATCTTTGACTTAGCCCAATAGAAATCCCCAAAATCCACACCAGATAGTGAATCAACAGACCCGTCGTCGCAATTTCGATTAGGTTGGGGTGGAGGATAGAGACTATCGAAGATAACGACTTTTGAGTCCTGGATAATGGTTATTTTTTTTAGAATTAGATAATATTAGTTAATGATAGATAATTTTTTTTAATTGAGATTGTAAATGACTAAAATATCCTTGAACAAAAGGACACAAAAGTCATAAAAACAACCGAGAAGTCACTTTTATTGACAGAAAATGACCCCATTTGTTAAATGCAATCAAAAATAAAGTTTAGGTGTTAATTAGAGAGTTTTCAAACAGGAGGCGGTAGTGGTACATGGATCATTATGCCAAATAATTGACCCTTTTAAATATTAACACCCAGTTTCATTCAAGCTAGTTAGGTCTCTACTAGGTCATGTTTTCAATGCTTTCTTGTGACAGAAAATTGCTCCTTGTGTTTCTAATTAAATCCGTTGTCTTGTTTGAGGTCTGTTTGATATAATAATGTCAATTTTCGCAGATATTCGTCGATTCATTTTAACTGGCCAAGCACTATTTCTACTCCCTAATCCACTGCTGAAGCTGCTAAGCTTCCTTTCAGAATGTGTAACGTGTATGCATAAAGCACTTTGATGTCAATTGTGAGGAGTGTCTGCTTGATCGGAATAGAATGAGCAGATTTGAAGAGTGCAACACTTTCAAATAGAGCAGTTGGGCATAGTGGTCAGTCGGATGGGTTGCAACCTTGAAGAGACGAGTTTTTATCCAATCAAATGAAGAGCCGTTTAGTATGTGTAACTCCAATTTTTTGCCATCTATTTACATGTATGATCACTGTATGAATACCTAGTTTAGAACTCGGTGTGTAGTATCTAGTAATAGGCGTGGCTGATACAAGGATAATTTAAGGTTGCATATTCTTTGCAATGTTTGTAGAATTGCTCTTAGACGACGCAACCAAATTCTCTGCTCAAGGTTTCATTGTTCATCGTGAATTTCCAGAAACAACTTGAACTGGTATCAGCCAGATCAGTTGTGTAAATTTTTACACAGGAGTTTTCAGTTTCAATGTTTTGAGCAATTGCAACTTCTTTGTTACCTGTATCACTAGGATTGATTCTCTCGCAGGATGATGAGTAAGGGTGAGTTTGGGAATGCTTCTGCTGCCAGCACAGCTGCTTTCCGACAGCAGAAGCAGTTTTAGTGTGTTTGGTAAAAATAAAATTTCTGCTTTTCCGGACAGTTTCTGCTGTCCCACAGCAGTTTTCAGGAAGCAAGGGGGAGATGCTTTTCCAGAAAGTGCTTTTGATTAATTTATCTACAACCGATTTTGACCTTACAATTTTGTAAAATATCAATAGTTATCTTTCCGGAAATGACACGTGTCATATATTTGTGTCATTTTACCCTTTCACAGCAACTTCACAGTTGTTTTACCAAACACAAAATTACTATATCAATATTTCACAGCAGCTTTTACGTAATATTTAGCAAACAACATTTTATCAAGAACTCACAGCAGCTTTCTACTGTGTTTTCACACAGCAGCTTTCTACCACCGCCACAACATTCCCAAACTAGCCCTAAGAGACAGTTGTTTAAATAAATCATGGTGCAAAACAGTTCCTTAGACTGATGCAGTGAGTCAAAGGGTTGGCTAAAATTATGCAAAAGGGTTGGCTAAAATTATGCAAATAGGTGCTAGCCCAGTCGTAGAGCGTTTGAAGCCCCTCTATGAGGTTTCGGGATCGGACCCGGCTATGATGTAATTCTAAAAAAGATAAGATTTGGCTAAAGTAATAAGCCGATAAGCCATTTTTAAGGTTTGGTTTACTATGATAAAACTCAGACATGACAGTGTGAGAGCGAGGACTAGGTCCCACCCCATTTTGGTTATTTTGACCGACATGCGTCTATATATTTCAATGCGAATACCGTCTGAAATGAACGTGTCTAGTTGTAGATATTATGACAACTATATTAATGAAAATAATTATAGATAAGGATATAAGATCATCGGATATGACAACCATATTAAGGAAAATAATTATAGATAAGGACATAAGACCATATGATTAAGGATTATGATGGAAACTGACTAGGTTTGTTCCGGCAGCCTATATTATTCGATTCACAGGGGTTTGGACCAAATTCGGATTGGATTTTACCGGATTTGAATCGGATTATTCATCATGTCATACCGGACTATTATCACGAATTACAATCAAAATTAGATTACTTTTCACATCACAAATATAAATTAATCAATTTTATCATAAAATATCAATTAAGTAAAATTTATGATATTATTTAAACTAAAGATAGTAAATAATATGTTTATGTTAAATTAATACATGTATATTATTGAGCTTATAAAGTATGATAATCTAATCGGATCGAGCTTCACGGATCGCAAAATTTGTGATCCATATCCTATTCAATTGTAAATGGATTGAATTGGATATGCTTTGTTAGGGTCGGATCATGCCGGATCAGATGAAATTAGCATCCCTATTTTTTTTTTTAGGGATAAAATTATGTTGCTCTCTGGAATTTCTAAATTTATTTGAGGCATGTGCAAGTTGATCTTGAATTCCAAACACTGTCTTAAAAAAATTATAAAAAGAATACAAGAAAAAAGAAAAAGAAGTGTCTGACTCCGATGTGTGTCACGATCACTTCAATTGTGGATAAACTGTCTTAAAAAAATTATAAAAAGAATACAAGAAAAAAGAAAAAGAAGTGTCTGACTCCGATGTGTGTCACGATCACTTCAATTGTGGATAAAATAGATTCCATCGCACATGAGTAGTCATCAAATTAATCAAATATCCCGCAGTGTTTGGATAAGATTGACACCTCCGTAAATAGTAAATAAATTATCCACTTCTCCCCCACCATGAGATGATAAACATCTATAAATTCCCCTATTTGCTGTTCTCATTCTTCACATCATTCCCTATCAATCTTCTTATTCTTCATTGCTTTATCATTGTTTGTTTGCTCAAGATCTAAATCTTTTGTGTGATCTTTTCTTTGTTAGAGGGGTTCAATACCAGGAGTAAGAAACTGTTTCTTGTCTTTTTGAGGAAGGAGAACAAGGAAAAGAGAGAGAGAGAAGATGTTGGCTATATTCAAGGAAGGTTTGGCAGATCCACCAAAGGAGCTCAATAGCCCAGCTTCTGCTTCTTCATTGAAGCCCAAGCTCCCTGAAGAGACCTTGAAGGATTTCATGTCTTTCCACCCAAATGATGCCTTCTCCATTGGCTTTGCCAACAAGGCCCTCCTTGCCTTTGCACCTTCTGATAACCAGAGGTACCCAAATCTCTCTCTCTCTCTGTAATGGATCATAACCCATGAATGATGTAGCTCCAAGGTTTAATGGGCTCTTATCAATTTGTTTCATTGTCTGATCTCCCCCATTTTGTGGCTTCATAAATACTATCATAACTTGGGCTTTTTTTTTTTTTTGGCTCATTGGGTTTAATGGGTTCTTTTCAATTTGATGAATATCTGATCAGCCTGATAACCCTCATTTTGTAGCTCAAGGGTTTTGTTTGATGGGTCCTTTTCAGTATGATGCAATTCTGATCACTCTGATCATAACTTGGCCTTTGTATTGTACCCTTTTTAGTAATCTATGGAAATTACACATGAATAAACCTAATTGTGTTGGACAATGTTGTTAAATTTGTAAAATTTTGCATCTCCTTCAAAAGGGTTTAGTGTCATTGATGAATTCAAGTAGGGGGTTGGGATTAGAAACATGAACTTATATGAAACTTGATCAGTTTTAGTATCATCATTTTGATTGAATTCACTAGAACTCTTGTCTGAAGGCCCCATCATATGACAGTTTCAGTTCTATGTTTTAGTTTGATGATCAAATAATGTAGTAGTACTAAGAAGCACTATGTGTTACAGGATGTTCTGTGGTGTGGATGGGATATATTGCATCTTCTTGGGGAGCTTGCGCAACCAATGTGGCCTAATCAAGCAGTATGGTCTCTACAAGGGTGCCAATGAGGCCATGTTTGTCACCGAGGCTTACCGGACCCTCCGGGACCGCGGCCCGTACCCGGCCCATCAGGTCCTTCAGGAGATGGATGGCAGCTTTGGCTTTGTGGTCTATGATACCAAGACTGGAACTGTCTTTGCTGCACTGGTGAGTAATTAATCTCTCATCTTAGTTTGATGGCTCTGGTTTTTTGGTCTTTTCACTTGTGCCATTCATTCATTCATTCATATTTGTTGACATTCTTTGGGACTCTTTTTCCATTTTAATAGGGTGCAGATGAGGAGAATGTGAAGCTCTTCTGGGGCATAGGAGCTGATGGCTCTGTTGTGATTTCTGACAACTTGGAGGTCATTAAAGCAAGCTGTGCTAAATCATTTGCTCCTTTTCCACCTGGTAAAATCTTCTTTCCAAATCCTGTTAATGCTAGATCTGATCTTTGATAGGAGTACGTAGCGTGCCTGCGTGGTGGGACGCGTCAATCAGTATTTGACAAACATTCAAAATTACCAATAGTTGGGGGGCATTTTGGTAATAACTTTTTTATTTCATTTCTGCAGGCTGCATGTACCACAATGAGAAAGGGTTGATGAGCTATGAGCACCCAAGGAACAAGATGAAGGCAATGCCAAGGATAGACAGTGAAGGAGTAATGTGTGGAGCCAATTTCAAGGTTGATACATGCTCAAGGGTGACCAGCAGCATGCCTAGAGTTGGAAGTGAAGCTAATTGGGCAACCTGGGGCCCACAAGCATGATGATCTTTGATTTATTTTCTATTGAGAAGAAGTTTAGTGATGTGTTTTATTTTCCTCATGCTTTTCCACTTGTGTTAATTTAAACTTTGAGCCTGCCTCTTTGGATATAAATAATTGAAAGTTGAATTTTGAAATGATGATACTGATCTTTAGTAGTGTCATTTGTGAATTTGAATGGGGATGCACCTTAGTCACCTAAAACCTCTCGAAGGAGTAATTATTGCTTGCTCCAAGAGCAAATATGACGTGGTGTTCTAATCAAAACATCACAGGACACGTCAGGAACATGTATGAATCCACTTTCTTTTGCCTGCCACTCATTCTCTTTCTTCCTGACGTGTCATGTGCTGTATTGATTAGAGCACCACGTGTATTTGCTCTTAGAGCAAACAAAAATTTCTCCGCTCGAAGGGACATCACTCCCGCTCCCAAACCTCGTCCTGGCGCTTTCGAGACCAAACCTCGTTCTAAAGGCGCTTCAGAAAATAGAGAGCTCGTTTTTGTAGGCGAATTACTTTTTAAAGGCAATTTACCATTGGTTTGAACTATACTTGATGATTAATATCAACTTTTTATGTGTCAGTTTGATAATTCAACTATTTAAACATTATTCTTCCTTATTAAAGCAACCTATTGACAAATGAATACCGACAACCCCATTAATAAAAAATATTCTCATGTGTAAAATCACATTATCATATGTAAATATTAATTTTCTTCATAAAATTATAGTAAATATTTATATATCGACGCTCTCGTGACGCTCTCAAATGCAATCCTTATGAAATTAGACGTTTTCCCGCTCCCACTCCAGTTTGCGCTCCCGCTTCGCTCCCGCTCTAGGTGACTTAGGGATGCACTAGTATTACTCTTATCATGGTTCTAAATAGTGTGATTAAAATTTCCTCAGCGAATGAATGGTGGGTTCCCTAGCTTCACAATAAGAAAGGCGCAAACAAGATATATATCATTTTCTCTTCACAAAAAAAGAAGAGTAGCATGTGAAATGTATTCTTCGTCACAGCAACAAATTGCAATGTGCAGCATCATCCAAATAAATAAATTTCTACCGCTCTCCTAACACGACCATTGACAAGAGGCAACATTAACCAATCTCAAAACAGATTAAGGCATAAACATTAATAATATAGATAAAGTACTACTACAAATGTACCGAGTATTAACAAGACACAATTCACCAAACATGCACATTGCATTCCCATCTGCTCAACCTATAGCTAATATGATCATAAACACACTCCAAATCCTATTACAAATTAACAAGTCAAAATCTTTTCTTAAAAATTATCCCTTAAACCAAACAAGTCATGTAAAGTGCAGAGAGTTACCGGAGTGGCGGCCTCAACATTTTTATCCTGAGTCGTCTTTGTTGGGTAGGCTTATGAAGACTTCACTTTCAGAGAGCAACTCGATTAGGCACTTCCCTGGTCCTCCTTCACGAAACCTCTTTAACTTCTCCTTTATCTTATTCTTCATCAACTCATCGAAGAATTCATGGAAGTAGAGGGTTATCATCTCCAACTTCTTTGCATTCCTTAAGAAATATCTCAGAATATAAAACTCTTTAAGTCCTCCCTTGAAACTGGAGATGACAATTTTTTCAAGGCTGTTTTCAATACAAGAAGGTACTCTTTCGAAGATGTGTTCATCCTCAAATTTTTCATCAGCAGAGCAGAAACCCTACACAAAAAACAGAACCCATCCGTCAGTAGTAACCCACTCAGACCATTTCTTTTCCAGCGACAGATATCAAAGAAACAAGATCAATCACAAGACAGTGATAGGGGAAAGAAGGCGACCAAATCACAGTTTTATAGAGGTCTACCTCAGCGAAGTTAATGCACTTTAGGTTTGGTGATTTTTCAAGTAAGTCCATCAGCGCTCGACATGAACTTGCCCACCCACTGAATTCTAAGCTCACGGTGAAATTGGTCAAATTGTGAAATGTCGGAAGACGATCTACGAGCTCCTCAACCTCATCAAGAAACTAGCACACCATGGGAAGAAATATGAGAACTAATTAGTAAGTACAACGAGGGATCAATCAAACAAACAAACAAATAAATAAATAAACAAAATGAGAAAGAAGTCAACAACATACTTCGAGGATATCTTCGTCGATTTCTAATGATTTGACATTGTAAGCTGAGGCAACTAAGTTAAACAAACGGCGGGCACTTGCATGGTCTTTGAGGGAACCACTACCCCACATCGATGCATAAACTAAGGAGCAAAGGTCGTGCAGATAAAAGTCACCTCTCAAGAAAGTAGAGTAATTAAGGGAGATAAGACTCGGCGCATAGATATTGACCACACCATTAAGTCGATCCTCAGTAATTGCGTCATAAACAATACTCAATTTCTTCAGAGCGGGGATCGTGATGTTGACATCTTCTATGTTCTTCCACTTGCAATGCCACAAGTGCAATTCTTCAAGCACCGGACAACCAGAGAAAAGGCTTTCTGTGGACTTGTCATCAACAAATTTAACGTTGCAAAGCCTCAAGGTCTTCAGGTGGGATAAATGAACAACAGTTGGAGTCTGCAGAGCAACATACACGTTCAACTCCAAAAACCGCAAGGACTGACAAGTGAAAAGAGAACAAGGCAATGAGTCAAGAGATGTAGACAAGACCAATTCGAGATGCTGGATATTGTGGGACATGGCAGTAGAAATCCACATATGAAGGCGGGAAAAAGTCACAGGTCGACGCACAATCAGACGAAGTCTTGTAATATCTGAAGCATCATGTAGTCGAAGAACCCTGTCCACGAATTCCAAAAAAAAGGGAGAATACTGAAGATCCTCCTCCAAAACGATGTCAGACATAGAAGTCCATAAATATTCCTATCTTTTAGATAAGATGGATGTCTGTATAGCATCTTTGGTAGGGAGGAAGGATAGGATACGAAGGATAACATCATCTGCCAAGTTGCTGATTCTATCAACGCCGTCCCTGGTAGGAGGAGGAGGAAATACGACAGGGTCCATTTTATAGTTGCTTTTCCGTTCACTGCTAAAGAAAGGGGAATACAAGTCAAAGATCATGAGTCAAAGACATACAGTAACATAGGTAAGAGTAAGACCGCCATCTTTATCACCCAAAAGCAAATTGTAAACATGATGAAGATGAAACGGAAAATGAATTGTTAATTTCACTAAAAAGGTGTGTGAATTGTTATCCTTGTTTCGCCTATATGCTTACCTTTGTCGAGTACCTTTCTTAAAATCTCAGGGAGGTATAACTAGGAACACAGTAAGCTCCATGCTAGCTGATTCTGCATTAGTGAATACTCCTTCTCCTATGTTCTTAATCAATGGAAATGGTTAATTTAGATATTCGATTTCTATTCCAAGTCTTTGGTAATTTTATCAAACAGGTGGACTTCCAAGTTCCAGTAATACAAAATTACTACTAGCTAGTTAGGCACATAAATGAACACTAGAGAATCATCTGGTATGGAAAATCCCCAAATTTTCTAGCAACAATCCCCCCAATTTCAAAACCCTAACTTAAATCTCGAGTTTAATTTCCTCCAAATCATCACCAGCTAGTGAACAGCTACAATACGGATGAGACGGTGTATATATCAGATACATGAAGAGTGAAAGACAGAACTTACCTCGCAGTTGGTCTTCTCTATCGTCGTCGTCGTCGTCTCAGGTGCGCTCTGTAGAGACGAATCTTCTGTTTCTCTCTGCAGAATTGATAAGTGGTGATGATGATTGTAATTGAAAAATATATCGGGGTTTTACTGTAATATTAGAAACATGTGAGACTTTTACCGACATCTCGCTGCAGTATCATCTCGCTGACACTTAGTTACCAGGAGTATTGATTTTGTCATAAAATCCCCTGTAGTTTCAGTTTTACCGACATCACGCACCATTTTACTAAAACTGTTAGCAGGGCCGGCTCTAACTTTTCCGTTGCCCTAGGCGAAAAATAAATTTGGTGCCCTTTATATACATAAATAAGGAACTTAAATTTTAAAATTACAACATAAGTCTATTCATAATCCAAAATGCTATCAAACAAGCAACCTAAACTAGGTAAGTTAAAGCCTATATCAATCTAACAATATAAGAGCCCAAAGCAAAACTTGCACAAAAATAAACAACCAGGTTGTGAGATCTGGCAACAAAAGAAAATAGAAATGACATATATTAAGACCTTACATCTTCTAAAAAAGACATTTCTTGGAGGAGAAATTATTCACCATCTGTGTTTGGAAGGACGCAAATCTCCTTAAAACTCTTCTTGGCGGACCAAATCAATGATTGTATATTGTCAATAACTTCAGAAAAAACAGGTTTAGTGATGCTTTAACTTGTTCTGCCCACTTACTGTGATCTGAACCATTGAAGATCATTGCGATACGACCCATACAACCATTACAGTAGCTTCCGCCTCGATAAACTTCCAAAAAATTGAAGCGATCATGAAGAGAAAGCAAGAAATTTCGTATGGACTATACCTATGAAACATTTTTTTATCAAATACTATAGCTACGGAACTTGAGATATCACATGGTGTATTGAAAGAAAGAATCTCCCCCCAAAAAAAAAAAAAAAAAAGAGAAAGAAAGAATCACCGTAACGTTTGATTGCAGTTATGGTGATTGATGTTGTTAAACAATATGGATAATCTGTTGAGAGATTTTAGGCGATTTGAGAGAGGGGGGAAAGAGATAGAGGAGAAGAATTGAAACACGATCTTGTAATCCTGAAATCTCTGGGATAACCAACGCATTAGAAGGAGATAAGCATACTATATATTAATTTTAAAATAAATTCTTAATGAAATTACTAAACTACCCGTGGGTTTTTAAAGAAATGGTGCCCTAAGCAATGGCTTCAACGGCTTACCCATTGAGCCGGCCTTGACTGTTAGTAGCCAAGTGTCGGTAAAAGTGAAACTACAGGAAAGTTTCTGTTTGAAAAATGATGCGCGATGTCGGTAAAACTGAAACTGCAGGGGGATTTTCTGACAAAATCAATATTGCTGGTAACCAAGTGTCAGCGAGACGATACTACATGGGAGTTTTATGTCATCTTCTTGCCATACTGCTTGTTGATGCATCTCAACATGACTCTGAATGTTGGATTTATGCAGCATTACAAAACTAGATTCCTTCTTGTGGAAAACAATTTCCTCAAGGAAATGAATGGCAGGTTCCCTAGTAGCTTCACAATAAGAAGCGCAAACAAGATATATATATCATTTCTCTCTTCGCAAAAAAGAAGAAAAGTCGCGGGCGAAATGTATTATGTCACAGCATGCAAATATGCAGCAACATCTAAATAAATTTTAAATTTCTACCGCTCTTAACGCGGCAATTGGCAAGAGGCAACGTTGACCAATGTCAATTGTTGATGTTCTGCTTCTGTATTGAAGCATTTTATGGTGGGTGTGGTGATCCCGACCTCAGTAGAGGTTGCTTGACTCAAGTAGTTGTAATTGCTCTTGAGAATTTGAGAGGTTTTCCCACTAATTTGAACTCACTGATTGTGGTTGCTCGGTAATTTGTGTTTCTTCTTTCAGTTGAGGATTCTAGGGTTTCGAGAGCCTTTGTGTTGGCTTCAAAGGCTTTCTCAACATATCACCTCCCCAGTTATGGTAATCATGTGTTTATTAGTTGTTTTGCTGTTGTGACTTCATCAGAGGATTTTGGTGTCTCTGAAGTTTCTAAATGTTCGGCCATACAGTTAAGGATTCGTCTGAATTTGGTATTTCTCTAGATTCTGGAGCTCTCTTGACAGTATCCGATTCGTCCTCACCGTCTTATCTCAACCATTGGTATATACTTGGTAATATTCTGGTTACTAAACTTCTGATTGTTAAGAATCATTATTCATTGCACATGTCCATAGTAGTGCTAGAGGCGGAATATTTCATTGGTGAATTTATTCATCGATCAAGTGCTACTGAGTGTTGGTTAGATTTGCTGGAACGTTTTTCAGCAAAGAAATTACTGATGAACTTTCAGATTTCCATTTCAATTACTATGACAAAAACTGCAGGGGGATTCTCTTTGAAATCACTTTCCTCCTAAGAAGCCGGGGTACGGATACGGGTATTGGATACGATATGAATTCGGATACAAGATACGTCATTTTCTGAAAAAATGATGATACGACACGGCACGGATACGTCAACATTATTATTATATTTTAAATTTATATTTGAATTTTTATACTACAAGGTATGATAATATATGAGTTCAAACTTCTTTATATTTATAGCTTAAATATGACGAAAAGCATATATTAAGTATAAGAATGAGAAGAGAAAGATGAGTAGCTTAGGTGGGTTCGAGTTTGACGAGTTGTGTCTGGGAATACTCTTGAAGTTGTCGCATGTGGGAGCTTAAAACCTCACTTGAACTTTTCGTTCAAAAGGGTAACCATTTCATATTTTGAGCCATCAATTAATCAAATATATCGTATCTACTTTAGATTAGGTATATTTTAACCCGGTTAAAGTTCAAGTATCTCATAAAACAACCGTGTGAAAGTCTAATAAACACTAAGGGGAAATTTTCGTCTCTCATCAAGTGTCCCTAAAGTATCCCCGCAAGTGACATCCATTTGTTAGATCTAATAAAATTCTCTAAAATACTTGGACACGCCAGCAGAAGTGTTCGACACGTATTTTGGAGAATCGTACGAGTGTCCGAGTATCCCAAGTGTCCGACACGGCCCCTGTTTAGGAGTGTCCATGCTTCCTAGCTTTCCTCAATGGGCTATCCTCTTCATGCCAGTCAGTATACTTCAACAGTTACATACCAGGGTACTTCTCTTGCAGGATTTTTCACTAAAGCCAAGCCAATGCAACATACTTTTGTGCGATTGTCAAATGAAAAATGTGCAGAAGTTACTAATATTTGACTAGGCAAACTAGTTTTTTGTTTTATCAAAAGATCTTCAGATGAGTTGGTTCCTCCTGGGCACCTTTCAGGGTTGCTCTCAAATAAAACGCGCACAGTGGTCATCACTGCCCATTGTGGCCCTCTTTTCGTATCAAGTGGGATGAATAATAAAATTTTAAACTTTAAAAATGAGAAAAGAAATGTAAAATAAATTATTGCGGAAGCGATTTGAAAATTCAAGGGTCTCATTGAGACATTTGAGGAATCAATTCGAAAACTTCTATAAAACAATTTGGAAAATAAGTGATTTTGATTCAATCTCACAAGATAGGACTTATCATAGTACACACGGATGATTGAGCAATTTAAATAATAACTATTGGAGACAACTTCGAATAACCAAACGATACTACTTTTATACATGGTCAGTCAAACTATTACACAGAATGGAACTAGGAACACTTTTTACACCTTATCTATCTAGTAAGTATGAGCAGCCTATTTACAACAAAATTGGACTGTAATAAAGTCTAGCTCACAACATATTACTATAGGTCTTCCAAAAGTATCTGGATCTCCTACTGATCCTCATCGTATCCATGTCCTGAAAACATTTAGTTTGAAAGGGTTGAGATAAAAAGCTCAGTGAGGGAATTACTCCTCTTTTTACGTAAGAAGTAACTAAAACGTCATTTTGATCATCATTTGGCAATAATAGAACTTTAGTAAAAAAGAACAGTAAACATTTCTTTTCAATTACTTTCATTTGGTTGAGATGTAATGGGTAACCATTCGTGCTCTATAGGTGATATATCCCCTTACCTACCCGTGTGAGTAGTTGGTAGACCAGTCATATACCCGTAATTTGACATGTCTTGGCGCCATCATAGTGCCACTTCGCTTATTATTACCCAACGATAAGGTCTCGTGAATAGAATAACAAAAGTTGTCCAAATCATCACGTCAATTTTATCATCTTTGCAACTTTTAAAAACTCAACGGTTAAATTAAATACTGTAAGACGTACCATCATAACGACAGTTAAAATATTAAATCATAAAGTAGTTTAGACTCTAAATAATAGAGGAGCATGAAAACAGCACTTTGAATTTTCATTTTAACAATTTAGACAATAAAATTTAGAGCGTAAAATACGAGTATTAAAAAGTGATGGACAAAGTTTACTCACTTTCGTAGCGTTGGACGAAGTAGCTATGAGAGGAACAAATAGGATTTGGGATTCCTTGGAAACAAAATACGAACAGTGGAGCTTCTCTAAATTTAGAAGTATGTCTTGAATTTTTTGAAATGAGAAATAACTAAAGTACTAGGCTCTATTTATAGAAGTCTGCGACCATTCAGATCGCGACGAGTCACAGGACTCGTGGCGCGCATGCAGAGAAAATGCTGCCACACGCTGACATGTATCCCCTGTGTGTCATTCATGCAAGGAATAATCTCATATGCATGATATGTGTCCTTTCTGCGTGTCAATCATGCAAAAAACTTCACCAAGTCGTGACACGTGTCCTCCCTGCGTGTCGCGCACAGGGACAATCATAGATGTCGTGACATGTGTCCCCCTGTGTGTCACACATTCATTCGGCTAAATCTAAATCCTTATCCTCAACCACCGCGACAAATAAACATGTAATTGAGTCACGTCAAGCATATAACAACCCACATATCACAACATACATACATATGTACTTAATTAGCAGTTAAACTACTAATTGTCTCTAAATATTTTATCCTTAATTTAGCAATAAAATAAGATCTTACGACTTTTGGTGTATTTCTGTACGAACTTCACATTAGTATTTTTGCAGTTATGAGCTTATCTTTCAACTACGAAACAATTAAAATGAAATAAACTAAATAATATAAGCTTGAGAAATGCGGTTATTACAAATTAGAGCTGAGAAGTTTAGTTAATATTCCTAAGTTTAGTTCTTCTAATACCTTTTTTTTAGAAACTTCTAATACTTTTTTTAGACAGGTTCCTCTTTTTCTTATTTCTTTTTTTGAAACAAAAATACAAATGAAATAAGCTATATATATTGAAGTTCGTCAGAAGATGCAACCATACTCATGTTTATAACAAACCATTTTGATAGATATTTACAAAATGTTTAATGCTACTTATAAGCAGTTCAAGTAGAGACTTTTGCTGCTTTCTTGTCTACTTTAGGAGGAGTTATAATTTTCTTCGCTTTATATGTAGTTCAAACGCGATATCTACTGAAGGCTCCCCCGTCTTCCAGTTGAATGCTCTTATATAAATGCTTCATTTCCCAAAACAGTCCATGATTTGTTCGAGCGACGTGCCTTTGAACAATGCAGATACAACGGCTCCACAAAATACATCTCACGTAGCTTGAAGATCACATAAGTATTCTCTGGAAAAATTAAGCGGAGTTTTATTGGTCTCATAGTTTGCACAAACCACAATGTATTGGAAGTATGTTCCACTCAATGGAACAGCTACTCTTGCATAGTGCTTGCATTCTCCTTTCAAAGGACATGCATGACAGTTAGGCTTATTCTTTGTACATAAAACATTTCCAAAGTTAATCATATAATAATTTAGTGAAAACAGTGTCGGTTGATCAAGATGACACAATCGTGGCCAAAGATATACTTGAATATTATCAAGCACTAGATACTGCTCTAGAAGATGCAAATGGAGTGAATGTGGAAGGGATAAAATAGGGACCCATCCCATTTGTACTGCTAATCGTTCTACATTTGTGTCAACCGGAAAGGCATGGTGGTGAAGTGATGAAAGTCTCATGCCCTCTACACTTTTCAACCCTAGTCCATCAATGTCGAGTAGGTACTCATTCGCTTTATCTTCAGGAACATTTCTCAATCACTTTAGATCTAAGCTTCCATGATCTTTCGCCATACGTGCAAGGTAATTCTTAATTCATTCTGGAAGCATGAAATATTTCTATTGTTCATTGTTGGCTTCAGCAACCTCATCAATGGATGCCCGCATAACTGCCTCCCAATCAGCATAATTCATTGTAGCGTACGTGGATTTACTTGTGTTACACCCATATGTTTTCCTTAAAAAATCCCAATTGATGGGGTCCGCTCGCTTCTTCGCAGTAGTCGTTTTCTTCTTGAGATTTATTCTTTTTTGGAGATTTACTTTGAAGACTTGGTGGATGCTCCGTGATAGACCAGGGCTCCAGCGTTAGCTCAAGTTCATCTTTGGAACAGCAATCCCGTTGCATGTGGGAATCGTTTAATACCACATCTATGTCTATTGAATTTACCAATGTGTTTGAGAATTCGTTCTGTAGTACCTCCGCTTTATCTAAAATTGGAGAATCAATTAAATTCTCATTTGAAGTTAAATTCACATTTTCAAAACCACGGACACTGGAGTTTCCTATATCGTTTACAATTGGTGTTGGACTGCATGCATTTTCTCCCACTCGATGGACTTTTTATGGTAATGAGTTGTAGGTTTAAGTGGAAACCTTGCAGCCAAGCAGAGGAAAGCAGAGCTTGAAAGGTTGTCGAAGGTATTTTGTGTCAGAAAAACTCCAACCATTGAATCAAGAACCGAGTCTTTCCACGGTGAGAAGCGTCTATCCCCTAGTATAACATGCATCATATTGACAAATGCTTTAACTCAGACGATAAACAGATTTCTCTCTTGCTCCCATACTTTACTTCATGTGCATCTCCATCGTCTTCCACCTTGTAGTCGAGATTAACCAATTGAAGTTTCCAGACTCTCATTGTTTCTAGGTCAACATCAACTTCCGGCTTTAGCTTTTCCGACTTCGCATTTTCAGGCTTAACCAAGACAATTGCATTGTTTTTTTACTTCGAATTTTTACGCTTGACCAAGACAATTGTTTTTCGACTTCGCATTTTTAGGCTTGATCAAGACAATTGCATTGTTTCTCTTGTGTTTAAGACTGACAACTGCATTTTGGTCCGATGGAACAAGATTTCTTTTGACGTCACATTCCCCTTAAGTGTTATTTTTTCGTCTAAAGCAAATCCACCCGAATGTCGTATGCTCAATGTCCCTATTGTATAAGCTCTCCGTTATCTCAAAACTAGCACAGCATCCTTCATTTGTGCCATGATTCCAAGGCATAAGCTCATCACATACTAAAGGGTCTTCGCACTGTTCTCCACTTATTGCCGATGGACCATAATTTAATCCGATAAGCCTCTAAAATAATTCATCTTTTGTTTCAGTTGTTGCTGGAAACCGGATCATGAGGTGTGTCTTTGCTCCCCTAATTTTTTCTTCCGCACCAAACGAGCCAAATTACGACGATATCTCCACTCTTGCATTTCGTCCATGACTACTGTGAAACGTTTGCGGATTAGCTGATTCGATCTCTTCTTCTTATTATGATAGATGATCCGTAGCAAGACGTTAGACAAGGAGATGAGTTCAAAGTGGTAGCACGATTAGGCGTTGTAGTCACAGATAAGGATCCATAACAGACAAGTTCCTCTAATGTAGGATGTTTGGAAAATTAGATTATTGTAGAATATTTGTAAAAATAATTCAAATCACAACCCCACCGAACAATTTAGAACTCTACCAAAAATGGGGAATTCCCCACAAATCTTCAAAATTGTAAGAAAATAACAAAATGAATTGAGTGTTTTGACAAATTGTTTGGTATAGATAATCCCCAACCCGACTTTTCTATCTTTTTTCTCCATTCTTTATTTCTGGTGGTAAAAACTAGACTGGTCTCCAACAAATCGGACTTCATATCTCTATTGCTCAATTACTCAGTTTAATTAATCCATTACAGCTACTCGAGTCGAGTCCAACCCGGTACGTGAGAAAAAATCAAACGTTACTGCAACGCAAATTTTAAAATACGCGTCAAGAAGTTTCAACCAAAGTTGTTGGTACATATGCGCCAAAATTATGAGTAATCCCCAAGAAGATTTAAACTGAAGCGAATAACATGTGATCAAAAAAGATAGTTAGCAAGACTCATGCAGATCTCTCAGATACGTTGACTAATCAAGTATCACGAGGGAGGTTGATCTCCACACTATTTTCAAACTAATGGAGATAAAGTATTATCCGATCGGGTCGAAGACAGCTTTGGAAGGAAGGGGAAATCAGAAGGCTCATCCCGGAATTTCTCTGTAATCGTATCTTTGCAATCCAACTGTCGTGCATCGTCTAAGGATGAGCTATTTTGGCCTTATACAAAGGATGGTTGCTATTCTGTGAAGTCAGGATATTTGTTTGCTTCAGCGTCTACACAATCCCCCTTCTCACCTGCTGGTGATGTTGAAATCCTTGCCTCCACTCAAGTTGAGGACAAGAAATGGGGCGTCATTTGGGGCTTCCCATTCCTGAAAAGTGGAAAAAAATCTTTGGAAGTGCCTTATAAATGCTCTTCCCGCCCTTACCACCCTCAGAAAATTATGTTTGCTCACATCTTCGTCATGCCCCCTTTACAGTGGTCTGATTTTAACTCCTGACTCGAACAACGTATTTATGAGCTCAAAACAAATCAAGCAAATCTTACTCTTTTTATCACGGCACTCTGGGAAATATGGTCTTCTCGATGTAAAGTTGTCTTCAAAGGCTCTCGTGCGAACCGGAGAATGTCCTTTACTCGATTAAAAGTCAAGTCTCCCTTGTTTGGACGACCAAGATCGACCATCACGAAGACCGACCTCAAGCAGGCCATCGAGAGGATTTCGTTACCAACTTACTTAAGAGGAGATAGCCCCCCTCTCCAAGATGACCGGCTATGATTTGCAACTGTCGACGGAGCTTGGAAAGCCTCCTCCTTCAAGGGAGTAATTGGCGTTCACCTTCGTAATCCTCTCTTTGGATTGGAAGACCACATCTCGGAAACCATTTTTGCAGCATCTCCTCTACAAGCGGAGCTCTTGGCTATCGAACGTGCTATTATTCTTGTTATTAGACGTAACTGCATTTATCTTTCTACTTGTTCTGATAGTCTTGTTACCTTATACACTTTACAGGGATCTAGACGTGCAACGATAGGGCCGGCCCTATGGGCAAGCAGCCAGTGCGGCCGATTCAAGCCCTGGCCGGCATGGGCCCATTTTTATACAGGTTATTTACATTGTATTTAGATACATTTAATATTTTTATGTATAGTAATATTAAATTGTACATTAGTTCAGCGGTAATTTAAATTTTTGCCACAAACTTGACCCAACTTCGACTCTCCTTGATGACGCATGTGATTTCTTTAAAAAAAATTAATATGTAAAAAGTTTCTAAGCTATTGAGTACTAATTAAAATCAACACAAACTATACTCTACATGAATAACACGAGTATTGCATGTCTAATGTTTTTTTCTTCTAAAAATTCATTGTATGTGTAATTTTTTTGAGGCCTCAATTTTGTTATCCGCTTTAGGCCCCAAATTGTCTTGGGTCGGCCTTGGCAGCGATGGAGTATGCCCCTATCATAAGCAAGATTAAGTCTCAGGTCCAAGCTCTCACTTTTTGGTCCGTTCATAAAGTGAATCATGACATGTTGTATATGAAGGCTGTCGGCTGTCGCCTGTCACTTTTCTGGTTTAGTTTTGTTTCTACCTTTGTATTACTTTGTATCCTGACGTTGGAACTTTCTCTTAATGACTATTTATGATAATAATAAAAAGTATTATCCGATCCACCAAATATTAAGAGATTACGTATGTATCTCAGGTGGTTGGCTCTGAGTCTCTTAGAAATAACATATCTCCCAACAGGCTAGATGACTTCTTTTAGGGGAGCGGAGAAATACACACAGAAAGAGAGAGAAAGAACAAAACCTCCCCAGACCACGTGGTGCGACATATTCCAAGACAGTAGAATGAATGCACACGCTTTTGCAAGTCAAGCCCCCAAATTTGTGACTAATAACAGTTTGGTCGTTTGACGCCGAATTGAATCAAGGCGAGGGATCAAACGCAGCAGAACAACGAACATAAAGGCATAAACTATTAGAGAGACTCTAGGGTTCGAAGAAAATATCTATTGATAAAAAACTGCTCAATTCTGTCCACAAGCCGGGCATATATAGCTGAAATCATAAAATATGCCAAAAATGGCAAAATCCCTAAATTGGCCCAACAGTTTGCCCTTATTGAAAGAAACACGTACGTGAAAGTTGACCCAAAACGGTGTCAAACTGAGGTCCTAATAAGCAATGGAAATGTTACCAAAAATAATAAAAAATAACTAAAAACGCCCGTCTGACAGGTCAAACAGTGGAATTTGGGGATGAAGATGGACCGCGATGGAGCGTAGCTCAATCGGGGCGTCGTGCGTCTCGTCGAGAGCTTTCTGAATTGGGGTGGCTCGCGTCATTCTGATACCCGTAGCCAAAGTTATGGCCCAAACAGTGCGGCGACACCAAAAGCTGCAATTTCTTCCGTCCCTTGTGCTTATCTTCCATCTCATGGTAGAGAAGCGTCAAATTAGTCGCATCTGACAGTTCAGCTTCATCTAGATCGTCTGCTCCTGCATCATCTTTTCAGCCCCTGCGTGGGCTTTGCATAGTTTAGAGAAAGATATTTTGGGCCGTTTCCAAGCCCAGCCTGCTTAATAAAATTGGGTTGATCAAAAAAAAAAAGAGGGAGAGAGAAAGAAGAAATGCAACTATAGAGAATAAAGAGAAGGTAGAGAAAATACATTCCTACAACAGATAAAACACATAAATCCGGATCCCTGTCAAGAATAATAGCGAAATCAGGAACCCGGTCCAGAATAACCAAGGATCCGGATTCAAATGGGCCAATAGCAAGCCTACATGTGGCAAAGACGAAGAGCGTATTTGTTGTACATTACAAAACCAGATTACTGGTGGTCTGGTGGATAACAATTTCCACAACGAATGAATGGCGGTTCCCTAGCTTCACAATAAGAAGCGCAAACAAGATATATTCTCTACACAAAAAGAGAAGAGTAGCAGGTGAAATGTATTCATCGCAGCAACAAATTGCAATGTCCCGCATCCAAATATGGTAAGAGGCAACATTAACCATCTCAAAACAGATTTAAGACATAAACATTGAACAATAGATAAAGTACTACTACAAATGTACCAAGGAGTATTAAGAAGACACGCAGTTCACCAAACATGCACATTGCATCCCCATCTGCTCAACCTATAACCTAACATGATCATAAACACACTTCAAATCCTATTAGAATTTAACAAGTCAAACTCCTTTCTTCAGAAAAAAAATGAACAGAATTGTCCTCTAAATTACTTTCTTCAGAGATAGTTAGCTTTAATACAGACGGAGGAGCGTAGCTAGAACGATGGTATGTAACTTTTAGAGATGTGGGTTAAGGCAAACAAAAGTCATGTAAATTGCAGAGTTACCAGAGTGGCGGTTTCTGGAGACTTCACTTTCAGAGCAACTCGATCAGGCACTTCCCTGGTCTTCCTTCACGAAGCCTCTCTAACTTCTCCTTTAGCTCCTTCTTCATCCGCTCATCGGAGGGATCATGGAAGTAGAGGGTTATCGTCTCCAATTTCTTTGCATTCCTTGAGAAATATCTCAGAATATAAAACTCTTTAGGTCGTCCCGTGAAATTGGAGATGACAACTGTTTCAAGGCTGTTTTCAATACAGGAAGGTACTTTTGCCAAGATGTTTTCATCCTCAAATTTGTCCGCGGCACAGCAGAAACCCTACACAAAAAACAGAACCCCATCCATCAGTAGTAACCCACTCAGACCATTTTTTTCCAGCAAAATTCTAGCAGATATCAAAGAAACAAGTTCGAATTACAAGACAGAGTGATAGGCAGAAAGAAGGGGAACCAAATCACAGTTTTTTTTAGAGGTCCACCTCAGCAAAGTTAATGCACTTAAGATTCGGTGATTTTTCAAATAAGTCCATCATAGCTCGACATGAACTTGCCCACCCACCGAATTCAAAGCTCACGGTGAAATTGGTCAAATTGTTAAATGTCGGAAGACGATCTACGAGCTCCTCAACCTCATCAAGAAACTAGCACACCATGGGAAGAATACAAACCAACTAGTAAGTAGTTAAGTACTATGAGGGATCAAACAAATAAACAAATAAATGAGAAAGAAAAAGAAGTCAACATACATCGAGGATATAGTCGTCGATTGCCAATGATTTGACATTGTAAGCTGAGGCCATTAAGTTGAACAAACGGCGGGCATTTTCATGGTCTTTGAGGGGAACACTACTGCAAATTGATGCATCAACTAAGGAGCAAAGGTTGTGCAGATAGAAGTCAACTCTCAACAAAGTACAGTAATCAAGAGAGGTAAGATTCGGCGCATAGATATTGATCACACCGCTAAGTCGACCCTCAGTACCTGAGTCATAAAGAATACTCAAGTTCTTCAGAGTAGGGATCGTGATGTTGATATTTTTTATGTTTTTCCACTCACAATCCCACAAGTGCAATTCTTCGAGCACCGGACAACCAGAGAAAAGGCTTTCTGTGGACTTGTCATCAACAAATTCAACCTTGCAAAGCCACAAGGTCTTCAGGTGAGGTAAGTGAACGGAAGTTGGAGTCGGCAGAGCAACATACATGTCCAAGGACAAAAATCGCAAGGACTGACAAGTGAAAAGAGAACAAGGCAAAGAGTCGAGAAAAATAGGCAGGACCACCAATTCCAGATGCTGGATATTGTGCGCCATGGCAGTAGAAATCCACGAATGTAGGCGGGAAGAAGTCACGGCTCTAAGCTGCACAATAAGACAAAGTCTTCTGATATCTGAAGCATCATGTAGTCGAAGAACCCTGTCCACGAATTCCAAAAAAAAGGGATAATACCCATCATCCTCCAAAACGATGTCAGACATAGAAGTCCATAAATATTTCCATCTACTAGATAAGATGGATGTCCGTATAGCAACATTGGTAGGGAGGAAGGATAGGATATGAAGGATAACATTATCTGCCAAGTTGCTGATTATATCAGTGTCGTCCCTGGTAGGAGAAGGTGGCAATACGACAGCGTCCATATTATAGTTTCTTTCCGTTCCCTGATAAAGAAGGGGGAATACGAGCAGGCCTGAATACAAGTCAAAGATCATGAGTCAAAGACATACAGTAACATAGGTAAGAGTAAGACCATCTTTATCACCCAAAAGCAAGTTGTAAACATGAAGAAGATGAAGAGGAACATAGATTGTTAATTTTTACTAAAAAGATGTGCTAACAGTTATCCTCGTTTCGCCTCGTTGCTTACCTTTGTCGAGTACCAAATTTTTACTATTATTTTTTTTCCATGTGAATGAGCATTTCTGAGCAGTTAAAATCTCAGAGATGTAAAACTAGGAACGCAGTGTTCTCCCTTCTAGCTAATTCTGCTTAGTTAATGCTGTTCTTAATCAATGGAGATGGTTTATTTAGATATTCAATTTATATTCCAAGTCTTGGTGCTAGTCAAATGAATTTACTAATCAATCAAACTCACACACATAGGTTTCTGGTAGTAGAAGATATCTGGAGAGACAAATGTGTTTCCTTCTTTGTATGCTCCAGAGGATTAGCAGCTCAGCAAGGAGGTGACTAGGGTTAGGGTTTCAGCAGGGGTAGAGGCAGGATTTGAAGATATATAGTATGGCGCCAATTTGCAAAATAAAAGTCATCACTACGTATCTTAAAATATTACATATTTCGAGATTAATTACTAAATGACTATGTCCAGTTTAGCTTCATCTTCTCTACAATTTTTTTAATATGTTTTTTTACCTGATAGAATTACTTAGGCCGGCTATATTTAGTTCAACATCACGTAAAAGTTTCCAACTGGGACATTTATCTTGACATGCAAATTTGCTTTATACTAATTCACCTTTTATACACCACCACCTCCCACATATAGTTATGCAACCTGGCATCAATACACAAACGAGATAAGGTTTGGTAGCGGAAAAAACTGCATTTTAAGCGAGCCTCTGGATTTTACGATTATCCTACTTGAGACGAGTTCTAGAGACCTTTCTTGATTTCTTTAAGGAAATGCTGCCCTTTGTAATAATCCTTTAATTGTTCATGGAACTCGAACACAATGAAATACACATGCTCTAATATATTTTAGTATTTTCAATACTCTATAACTACATGTTTAATTCCGTCAACGAGTATTTTCAAGTGCTTTTGAAGTAGCAGATGAAGAGTGGTTTGTGGTAAAGGGAAATTAGCAGTCGTTGATGTGTTCTGTAGCAAGCCGATCTAGGAAAGAAAATGTCATACGGACGCAGGGAAGAACGATTTCTAAACCCTTTTTTACAGCAGCTAACGCCCAATTTGTGTGTTTTTCCTCTCTGGGTAATTTTATCAAACAGGTGGACTTCCAAGTTCCAGCAATACAAAATTACTACAGGCTGGCACACAAATTAACACACTAGAAAGAGAATTATTTGATATGGAAATGCCCATTTTTTAGCAACAATTCCCCCAATTTCAAAACCCTAACTCAAATCTCAAGCTGAATTTCCAAATCATCACAGGTTATTGAACAGCTACAATACATAAACAGCGAACGAACACCAAATCATGTATGGATAAGAGAACAAGTTGCAGAGAAATTCAGAAATTGGCGAGAGATGAAGAGAGAGCTTACGTCGAGTTTGATGCCTCACGGCTCATGCGGTTGCTCTCTCTCTAATGGAAAATATACATATATATTGGGGTTTAATTGTAGTATTAAAAACATGTGAGGCTTCCTGTAATATTAAGATTTTAACATAAAAGTTGTTTAAAGGCCATGTGCTGCTGGCTCCGCCTCAAATAATTCAGAAACTTTTCGGGCTTGCACAACCAAAGTGCCCTAATCAAGTAACTGTTGACAGGACTTTGACGGTGAATTTGACAGAATTCGGTCATCCGCCGGTCACTAACAGAGGTTGATAACGATTGAGAAAAAGGACATAAAAGGATGGAAGGAGATTTGGAATTTAAATCAACCAGAATAGTTGAATTACAACAGTCTTCTGCATGTATGGCATGGGGTCGGAGAGCAATTAGTAATATCAATGGGCTAACAACTAGTATAATTTACTAAAACTATCTAACAGCCTCTATTCGAGCTGGCATGGATTATGGGAACAACATCGTTCACAGCGTGCTATAATGGAACGATATCGTTCGTTTTATAACATGTCTTTGTTGGAGTACCCGTTATTTGGTAATCAGCGGCGTTTATTTGGTAATTTCGCCGGATTATGACTTTGTATCCTCGCCGGATTATGGGTTCATAACAACTTTATGGTCCTATACCAATGCTGTCAAACCCGCAGGTTGACCCAAGTTCAACGGTTCTGCTGGATGGATAATCGAGTAGATTTGCGGCATTTGACAAACACGCAGTAAACTCAAGTAAACATGTGGGCTTGCCCATGGATTTGAGTAAGAAGTGAGGTAATAAATCTTCTTTACATGTACGAGCAATCAGGACTCCAAAGATCGAGATTGCACTGATTACAGGAGGGCGGTTACGACACAAACTTCTTTCATTTAAGAGTCTCGGCGGGGAAAGTAGGAGACAAAATTGTGGGCATCGAAGATACTAATCTAAAATATGGAGGACAAGAGATGTGGAAGTGGCAACACTTCAAAGAGATCTTCAGCACCTCTAGTACGACCCAACCCGATCCGGATCCAATGCTGAACTTCATCACGAAGACAATTCCATAGTAGTGGAAGGCGTACATGAACCAACCCTACATCATGAAGGACGTGCGTGATAGTCTCGACAAAACCGGGGCCATTAAAAACGACGGGCATATATGTGATTTTCCAGCTTTGTTTTATCAAAGAAATTTACACATTGTTGGACATGATTTGAGAAACTGTGTTATAGATATCCTGTATGGTGGAAGAATTGTGGAAGAAAGAATTTAACAAGACAATATAGCACTCATCCCTAAAGTAATGCAAGTCAAAAGGACATGACTTGTGGCTTTTAGTGATTTACAAACTAGTGACCAAAATAATGTCGAACTGGTGCAGTGGTACTGCCAAAAGTCATCTCTGAAAAGCAGAGCACTTCTGTACTAGGGAGACTAATCACGAACAATATCTTGTCTGAATTTGACTTACTACACTATATGCACACCAGAAAGAAAGGAAAAGACGACATCCTAGCACTCAAGGTGGACATAAGCAAGTCTTGTGACTGTGTCAAGTGGAAATCCATCAAAATTTACTATTTAAATTTAGTTGTGACCCAATTGAATAAATTTAATCATTAATTGTACTACCACGTCTTCATTATGTTCCAAATGTTAAAGGCATAATTGATCGTTCCGTGATACCCGAGCGTGGGCTTAGACAGGGCTGCCAAATCTCACCATATTTGTTCAACTTATGCAGTGAAGCTCTTCCTCGTGCTCTCACAGCACCAAAGAATAGTGGCTTCATTTCAGGTGTCGACGCGTCAAGAGGAGGTCTTTCTGTTTCCAACATAATTTCGTGGACGATGGCCTATTGTTTACTATGGCAACAAATGCAGAAATTACATTGATGGACCTACTACAAACCTACGTGGAAGTAATTGAACAAAAAATATATTTTGAAAAGCCAACGGTTGTATTCTCAAGTAAGGTCTCTCGAAAACAACAAGAATTACTCAGATGTCTTTGCTAAGTTTATCTAGCAACGAGTCATGGAAAATATCTGCGTCTCCAGGCGACAATATAGAGGAAGAAACAGTCAGTCTCCAAGACATTGTAGAGAGTGCAAAATAAACATATGTGCTGAAAAGAAAAATCTCTAAGTTTTGCAGGTAAAGAAGTTCTGATAAAGACAATCCTCCAATCTATTCCAAATTATCTTCAGATTGTCGGTACAACTATGCTATCAAACGGGCTGCATCATAAGCAACTTCTCGTGAGGAAGATGGACGGTAAAATATAAACTCGACTGGATAGCTTTGGAGAAGCTAAAGAGGGAGAAAAACAATGAAGGGTTGTGATACGGATCAAGCGTATCATACGGGTTACCCTTAGGATTAGTGTTAATTATTTATTCTATTCCGTTAATTAGTTATTTGTTTAATTAGATGTTTATTTAATTATTTAGTAAACGGGGCTTTGGCCCATAATAGTTAGGTTAGGGTTTAGAGTACTATTTATATTGTAGCTTGGTCAGTATTTTTAATTAGAGAAGAAGAATAGTTTATTTCTTTATTTCAGTTTTAATTTGTATTCGTAGTTTTTCGTAGTGTCACGAACTACTGATTGAGATTCGTAGCCTCTCAAGCTACTGGTACGATACTGCATGTATCAGGTTGTGTTTCAAAGATGTGCAGCAGTTGAACACAACATTACTAACAAAAGCCGTCGTTCTGTAAGAGAAAACGCCAATTTACGAACATAATTGATTTTTTTAGATAAATGCTTGACACATAGGAGTCGTGGTTCACATTTCACGAGTCGTGTCACCCTTCCCTACACGAGTTTATGTTAAACCACGAGTCTGATAATCTTGGTCTATACAAGGGTGCCAATGAGCCCGTTTTTGAAACCGAGGCCTTGCATAACGGTTTAGGCGTCGAGGGTATAAAGCATGATGCAACGAGATCGGGACAATGGTTGAGTATCAAACGTAACATACTACTAGTAGAGAAAACACATGTAACAGCCGAGAATTGACCTTCACAGTGTGAACCTTTAGTCCTGCACACATTTGAGGGGTGAGAGATGTGACAACGTGGTACCAAACAATAGCTTCAACGCCATCACACACATGCCAGGCTTGCGGTCTTCTTTGACCCGACTACTACAGACAAATTAGTAGTTACTCCATAATTAATTAGTGAAGGGCCTTTTCCGTGCAACTAGTGGGTGTACTTCATTCATTAACTACACTTAAACTACAAACACTAATCTTCCAATTGTACTTCTACCCCCCCCCCCCCCCCCCCCCCCCCCCTCTCGCTCTCTCTAATCATTTTGGCGATTCTGATCTCTATAATTGTCCTTTCCAGAAACTAATAGCCATACATACAAGCTGGTCGATGAGTTTGTTTATAGGATTGAGTTTCCTCTTAGAGAAATCTCTTTAATTGAAGTTAACGTGATAACAACTGAGCTGAATGCGAAGTATATACTGATTTCTTGACTAATTTATAAACAGACGCTAGGCATGGAAGACGCTAATCAATATTATTGCGCTGTGACAGTTGTAGGTAGCCCTCTGATGCGTTCGAAATCATAGAAAACTCTACAAATCCTTGCACTTATATTCGGGCAATTATTGATTGTGGGACAAATGCACGCGACTATGAGCAAGACCTAGAATTTAACTAAGTCTATAATTTCATAATTGAAAAATAAAGAGGCGAGTGGTTTATTTAATTATATGGGACTACTCAGATTAGAAACAGCCTACTTGCAAATCATATGTCGAATTTTGTTATTCATTTTGGTCTACCAATTTACTAACCCTCTGTATTAAACATAAACTTTAATATCTTCGGACGGCAACTGACAACTTGCCATATTAATAATAACTCTGCACATGGCTATGGGAACTATTACAGGGATGGCTGCGTCGCGAGGTGGTCCTAGAGTCTCACACCTCTTTTTTGCCGACGACAGCCTTATTTTTACAAAGGCTACAAGAGAAGAAGTAGAAACCCTAACTACATTATTACAAAATTATGAGAAGACTACGGGGCAAAAAATAAACTTGGAAAAATCGTCGGCCGTGTTCTCTGCGAATGTACCGGATGATGTTAGCTCTCAACTCAGTGCTCTATGTGGCGTTAAGAGAGACAAACTCCATGAGCGTTATCTTGGACTTCCGACTGAAATTGGGAGGAAAAAGATGGTTAGCTTCCAAAATATCCCAGAAAGGATCAACAATAAGCTCACAAACTGGAATGAAAAATACCTGTCGCAAGCGGGGAAGGAGGTGCTGTTGAAATCCGTGATCGAGGCAATCCCCACTTACTCAATGAGCTGCTTCAGATTGCCCCCTTCCCTGTGTGACAAGATTGAGTCGTCAATGTCTCAATTTTGGTGGGGTTCGGATGAGAAACAGAGACGTATAAGTTGGATCTCATGGAAGAAATTAAAGAAATCAAAGGAAGACGGAGGACTTAACTTTCGTCATCTGCAGCTTTTTAATCTTGCTATGTTGGGAAAGCAATTCTGGAGGCTCCTGATGAATCCATCCAGCTTATTAGCAAGGGTACTAAGACACAAATACTACAAAGACACTGGTTTGGTACATGCAACGGTGAGACAGGATAGCTCATACCTGTGGAAAAGTATCATGGCTAGTAGACAGCTCGTCCTGAGTGGCTGTCGATGGCGTCTGGGAAATGGGGAGCGTTTGAATGCCTTCACGGACCCCTGGTTGTATCGACCCGATTCCTTCAGACCTCATACGCCAAACATGCATCTTGGTTCGCCGGTCATGGTAGCGGACCTGATAACAGAGGAAAGGAAATGGGACATCATAAAGCTGAATCAAATCTTTTGGGAAGAAGATGCTAAAGAAATTTTGCGACTAACTATCCCCAAAGAACCAGTAGCCGACAGACTAATCTGGCACTATTCAACTTCTGGTAACTACACAGTGAGATCTGGGTATCTCTTATTGAAAAGCCAAGATGAAAGAAGTCAAATTGTTCAAATGGGGTGTAGCTCGAACCCAACCCCAAGTTGGTGGACGACATTTTGGAAGATTAAACTCCCCAAACGTGTCCTCTACACAACTTGGAGAGCTTTTCACAAAAGCTTACCGGTTCGTGAGAATCTGAGAAAGAGAGGGATTCAAATCGACAACATATGTGAGATTTGCAGAAAAGAGAAGGAAGATGAAACTCATCTGCTACTGTTTTGCCCCATTGCGAAAGCATGTTGGGAGATGCTTTTTGGCCCCAGTTTTGCCCCAAAATCCAACACCAGTTTCCAGATCTGGTGGGTCAAGGCCTTTATCGCTACAAAAGAAGAAGAAAGGAAGGTTATGTGTGTGCTCATCTGGTTACTTTGGAAAAACAGGAATTCCCTAATTTTCAAAGGAACCAACAAGAAATCCACAGATCTAGTCATGCATGTGAAAGATTACCTATCAGAAGTAACGGGAGCTCAACAATTTGTTGTGAATGGTTCGGCTCAGACAGATCCTCCCTCGATAGCTCCGCCGCCGAAGCCACCGGAGGGATGGGTGGTGGTTAATACGGATGCAGCTTGGAACCTCTCTCAACAGAAGGCAAGCGTTGGAGTGGTTCTCAGATCTCACCACGGTGTCTTCATCGCCGGAAAGGCGAAACCCATCCCCTTTTCTAGTTCTGCAAAGGCGGCCGAAGCAGAAGCACTAGTGGAAGGAATAGATTTCGCCATAGAACAAGGTTTTACCAAGCTCTGGGTTGAGACCGATTCTCTCTCTCTAGTGAGAGAGTTGAATTGGTTGAGAATGAGAAAGGAACCGGCAGATGTTACAGAAGCCGGGGCGTTTCTCGAAGCTGCTTTAGCTTCTCTCGAGAAGACAGCTGGTCACGAGGTGAAGCACGTCTCACGAGTATGGAACGCGTGTGCACACGTGTTCGCCCAGAAGGCCGTCCACTTTCCCACGGTTCACCGCCATTTTGTAATGCCCCCAGCTTGGGCTGTGTCATTTCTTCAAACTGATGTAATGGGCCGTTTTATGGCCCAGTCCATTCAATAATATGGTTATTCCTCTCAAAAAAAAAAAAAAAAAAAAAAAATAACTCTGCTCATATAAAATATTTTGTTTTCATTAGGAGTATAACTACTAGTTTTCATTAATTACTCTGCGAGTTTTTTACTGAGCAAAAAAAAAATTAATTACTCTGCGAGTTTTAGGATAGTAAACTCATATGCATGAGGACGTGGACCTTGTGCAAGGCCACGTGAAACAATCTTACAAGTATCGAGACTGGTTGACTAATTCTCTCTTCTTTCTTTATTTAACTTAGTTCCATCCCCTTAGCTCGTCATTTAATTGAGTCGTTTAGTTGACCATTATCTACACTTAACCCACTCACAATATCTTACTCATTCGCACATTTTGCTAATACAAGATATGGTATGTCATATATCAACTATCATCTTACCTCCTTATATCAGCTCTAACATTATTCATTTTCAACCCGCCTTCATAGTAGTATAAGATTTGAGTTCTAAGTTCAGAAGTGCTATGAATCCCAAAATCTGGCATACAATTATACATTTTGAATTGGACAAAATTGTGTCACGAGCTTAGTATACATACAACCTTGGATTCTTTCTTTGTCATAAACGGGGTGATATGTGAAGAAAGATATCACACATTTCAAGATGGAGATTAGCTTATCAATTTTTTTTTATTTATAAAAAAAATCAGAAGAACCACATGCATGCATGTGGGTTTCAAAAGTACTAATAGTACTACTATTATTATCCACCCACAATCGTTACTTGTCATCCTCATTTGATAGAAAATGTTCCCTTTTATGTTGCTTTGACATGGAAGCCCACATCGTTTTGGACTTAGCTTGTACGCATCAACCACATACAATGAATGAACCATTTATAATTCGAGAGAAGGAGAGACATGTCATGTAACATGAGGTAGGTAAAGCTAGTTTATAATCTTGGGTTACTCATGTGTTTGTTCATTTTCTTGCAAATTGGAGATTTATTTTTGGTTTTTTCACAAATCTCAAATGAAAGATCCAACACTAACACACTTGTCTCAATCATGACTCAAAAAGGGTGAGCACAATGTATGGAGTTGAATGTGAATGACCCTTGTTAGGCAATTGAGATATCCACGTTTATAACTTTATATATTGATCGAATATCGTCCTTGATGATGGCTTTATTGTGATAGCTTTAGGCAGCAAAATCTTGATTAGTTTGTTGTACATTAACAAATACGGTATGTTGGTGATCATCAATTACAGTTCGACAAATTATGTTTCTTTTACAATATATCACATCTATATATATAATAGCAGAACGAACGTTTGCAAAAACTTCCATATCTCACACCCCTATTCTTTTCTCACTTTCTAAAAATAAATCCATCAATTCAAAATATGACGGCTGGGCTATCAGTTATTTTCATCAAGATTTGAATAAAGAAAAACAGTTGGATAAATATATATTTTTAACAAAAAAATCGGTTTCGTTGAACTTTTTTTTTGAAAGAATCAAATCTGTTTCGTTGAACTTGATAATGTAATTCCTTTGCAAAGAAAAGGGAGAATGTCAAATTCAAAATAAAAAAAATGTCTGAGTCATCAATTCGAAAAACAAGGCAGCATTATTTTATTTATTTTGAAATAAGGCAGCATTAAAATTTGAATAGGAATAACATTCGAATAGATATATTAGTTAACCAAAAATATGTTTTTAACTAGATAATGTCGGATTTGAATATTCAAATAATGTTAACAAAATCTGTTTTGTTTCACAAAAAATCTTTGGAGATAACCATAAGATAACAATTTACTTCTTCAAACTACTATAGGACCTATACGAAATGAGAAATGCTAGGGAACCCACCCATATCTCCCACTCATCTCCCACATTCCTTCTAGAAAAATGCAATCATGCCAAATGAATATTCATGTTGCCAATTTTACACTTGGGTGGGAGATGAGTGGGAGATATGGGTGGGTTCCCTAGCGTTTCTCATACGAAATCGATCTCCTCGGTCTATAAACAATCAAATTCCCGTATTATGAAGTCATTTTTATACAAAGATGTTTCATGCGTCCTTATCTTTTACTCCCAAATTTCAACTTAAATGCTCATAAGTCTCTCACGTTGAGCTGAAAACTCCATTGACATTCTCTCTCTATTCTGCTGCTCATCTTAGAGTTGTAGTAATTCATTTTCATGCATATTTTTAGTTCTTAACACCTCAATGGCATTTTCTATTTTGATTATTTTCTATGATCATTTGTCTCATTTTTTTTTTCAACTGCAGGTGGGTCATACTCTTAGCTTGGCTACGATCTTCCATACTTAGTGTGAGGGTTTCCGATCTTTTGAGTGTAGGAAATGAATTCTCCATCACAAACCGAATCATCAGTGAAGTTCCTCCGAATTATTGTATTTTTTTTTTTATCAAAGAAAAGTGAACTAATGTGTATTACCATTTATTCCCAAAGTCATATGGACGTAAATGTTGGAGCCAACTTTGTTCGAGTTTTCAATATATGTTTTTTCATACAAATTTTTACGTTGTTTGGTAGATTTTAGGCATGGTAATGCTTATTGCATTAACTCAGCTGTTGCGGCAAATGTATTATGCGAACGATTATTTACATTCTCCAATCATCCAAAAATCAGGTAATGGGCAGTTCTTTTTATTTTTCGTAAATCTTTTCGTAATTATGCTCCCCTAAATTCCATTTTTTATATGGAAGATCTGTTATGAAATATTTTTCAAGGTCAAGTTTTATTCATAGTTTTTTGGAAGAAAGTATAATTGTAGTTCATGTTTGATGATTTATTTTTGGTTTTTTATTAGTAACTTTAGAACTAATTGTGTGTCAGTACTCAGTATCCCAACCATCAATCTAATTCATTCGCCAGCAGTGGGCTTATTGTTTTCAAGGTTTACACTTGACTCTCTTGATCTCTTGGAGAGGCTCTCGGTTTGCTTTACAATATCTTTAAAAAAAAATCAAGAGCTTCAGAAGATTTGTGTATCAGGTACAATTTAAAATTAATGTACTTTTTGTATTTTGTAACTTTTATTTAGACTTTATGATGTGGGATTTTGTTCTCTCTTATGTTTTTTTCTGACATTTGTTTTTTAATATGCATTTTTAGACGTATATGTTTTTCTAATTGTTGTTCACTTAGTAACTGATACATTGGTCTAAAAAAAGAAAAAAGTAACTGATACATGATTTGTTTGGTGTTAAACTAACATAAATGATAGTATGTTTGAATTAAAGAAAAAAATTATGATTTATTTTCCAGAAGGGGCTAACAATCTTCTTTTTTTTTTTTCTTTTTGAGCTAGGGGCTTAACAGACTTATAAGTCTCACAATTTCTATATTTTTTTAGACACATCTATATGTCTTTGACAATTCCAAAGGCAATTATGCGCATTATTGCCTTTGGAATTGTCAAAGACATATGGAGGCGATCTCGGAATGGAATGACGTTACCTCTCGGGGAATGGAATGACGGATCTAGCGGAAGACCGATCCCAATTCGGTTCAATCATGCATGACTGTAAGAAGATGATGGCGCGATTTCGGGAAGCTAAATGTAGTTGGTGTCCTAGGATGTTAAATATGCAGGCTCATAGACTAGCGAAGTTTGGCCTTTCCTTGGAAACACCATTAGTTTGTATTGGATTAAACCCAGAATGGGTAACTCATTGTAATTTGATTATTCCATGTTAATGAAACCTTTATTCCTAAAAAAAAGGCAATTATGCGAAGTGAGGGTTACATTTTTTTAGTCATGTGTTCTAATAATTTCAGAGTAGGAAGAGTTCTTTTATTTGTTATTCAAGAGTGTAAACTTTCATAATCTCTTCCATTTTCGAACCTCTCTGAAAATAAGAGTATTACCATACCGGAGATATCGAAGAAAAACAGGCCGTGAGCAAATGAGCATTCACTTGAAAGTATCCCAAAGTATTGGTTATACGACTTTGAGCTACCGTATCGCCTTTTATTATGTCTAGATTAAAATATGTTGTTTTTAGATAATGTATAAAAGAGACATTCATTTTTTTATGAAGCTATCATTATGCAAGGATTCATATTTGAGTCTATTAACAGGCGTTAAAAATCTACAAACATCATAATATTTAACCTGAGCTCAAATTTGAGAAAAATATTCTGTAAAATGCACGGACAATTTGCAAATTTAGTAATAAAATGTAATTACATGAAATACATTATATTACTTGACTAAAAAAATACATTATAATACTTTATTTTGTTTACTAATTTTGCAATTAGTTTTCTTACCCACTTTGCCAGAAAGAGGCTTGATGGAAAGCTTGAGACCCACAAAAATATTGTTTTATATAACACATCTACATATTTCCATAATTGTTTCATTATGAGACCTTTAAAATTTAGAAACATTATAACATTTTACATGAGCTCAAACATAATATCATTCAAATTATTTGTGTATGATAAATATTCCGTGCAATGCACGGACGGTTTGCTAGTGATAAAAGTAAAGGAAGAACTATTTATATTTTCTCTTTGAAATTTTGATCTACTCCTTTGGATCTCCGTCTCTCCCCTTTCAACATTACTAACTTGTGAAATAGTAGTATGTTTTAGGTCTAAGTATATTATTATGAACTCCACAAACAAACAGGTTCTATGGTGTAGTGGTTAGCACTCCAGACTTTGAATCTGGCGACCTGGGTTCGAATCCCGGTAGGACCTTCTTTAACTTTTACATCTCTATTTTGTAAGGTCTAACAGTGGCCATACAATTTCTTCCAGAATATTTATTTATTTAAAATGTAACATATTATACTTCTTGTTTACCCAGAAAATTTTCAGTTATAGGGTGGGTTTGGTGTGGGATTTTTTGTGGATTTTAATCCAAAATCCACTTTTTGGCTTTTCTGACTTTTTTCAAAGGTTTGGTATGGGATTTTTTGAGCAGATTTTGGATTATGGATTTTGGATTTATAGTGTAAAGTGGGTGGAAGAAAAAAGTTGGGGTTGGGGAGATTTTTTGTGTCTTTTTTGCTGAAATCACTGAAATGACAATTTTATCCTCTACCATCAATTATAATTACACCCTTTTGTTAGTTACACTTTTTATCGTTCTATATGTTAATTAACACTACCAACTACGACAACTACCCACCTATGAGTGAACAATATGGATGCAATCCGTTTGAAATTACAAGTGTTCTAAAACGTAACACAAATAGGAGATCAAGGGCGACATAAGTTTAATGTTTATCATCTAATTTGTAATGGCATGTGCTCGTAGTTATTCTTAATGTAATCCAACACTTTTATGTAATGAACGCTGTAATTTTTCTTTAAATATGTCAATTTGTGTACGTTTGTTTTTATGACATTCATATAATTATTTATTTGTATTTTCACCTTACTATACTAGATATTAGAAAATAGTACACGTTTGTAAAAAAATAAGCATTGCTAAATTATAATTTAGTAGTGTTGGTTTGTTTGTAAAAGTTATTAAATAAGTACTTTCAAAAAAAAAGTTATTAAATAAGTCAATAAATAAATACAATAGGGTATAAATCATAATGGCATTTTCACTAAACAACAAAACTTTCACATCACTGACTTTTTAACAGCACCGACTTTTTTTACCAAACCCATACATCTTTTTTCTTGAACTTTTGTGTCACGGACTTTTTCCACACCATCTTAAAAGCCAGCTAAAAATCCAAAAAGTCCACACCAAACCCACCCATAGTTTACTGAAGGGAGGTCTTTTTTTTTTGGGGGCAAACAAGGGAGGTCACTTTAACTAAGCTAAGGATATGATACAAAAATTTAATATCTTTTTCATAACATTGTAATCTTTCTTTAAGATCTAAAACATTATGAGAAAATTAAAACATTTTCGTATCTTATCGTTAACTAAATTAGTTAATCAAAGTGAACTAGTGAATGGTGAACAAAAATATCCTGCCAACGTGGATGTAGAACCTATATACTAATAGAGGTAGGGATTTTACTATTCCTAAACTAAACGGTGGCATGATATCAACCTCTAAATTTGATGACTATCAATGGTTCTTAACTTCTTCTATCAATGCTTCTTAAGTTCTTGTTAGATGAACTCAACTATCTCTTTCAAAACATCTCCAGCCCCATGGGATACAAAAATTTAATATATTTTTCATAACATTGTAATCTTTCTTTGAGATTTAAAACATCATGAGAAAATTAAAACATTTTCGTATCATACCGTTAACTAAATTAGTTGATCAAAGTGAATTAGTGAATGGTGAACAAAAAAATCCTGGCAACGTGGATGTAGTACCTATATACTAATAGAGGTAGGGATTTTACTATTCCTAAACTAAATGGTGGCATGATATCAACCTCTAAATTTGATGACGATCAACGGTTCTTAACTTATTGTTAGATGAACTCAACTATCTCTTCAAAACATCTCCAGCCCCATGGGAGTAAGGGGAATGGAAAAATCGTACAAAAATATTGTTCAAGTCCAACCACATTAGGGGACGGGGACGGGAGAGGGGGCTACGGGAAGAAATTTTATCTGGAGTGTGGAATAGTTAGGGGGGTTTTCCCATTAACATGCTTTTCCCCCTCTCCATACATGGTTTAGAATGGATAGAAAAAATTGAGTTGGATATGATTTTTAGTTTGAGAGATGGGAAGGAGGAAAGGGAAAATGGTGAGCCCCTAGGGGAGGGAGGGAAATGATATGGGTTTAAGATGCCCTTAAAATTATATGCCCTTGGATTGTGAAAACAGTGGTCTCGAGCCACAGATAAATGCACTAGTATTTGAAAACATGAACATTTGAAAACGATTAAGCTGTAGCTACCAAATCTACACAAAATCCAAATTATATGTACCACTAATGCAAGTTACCATAAAAATGAAACAAATTATATAAAATGAGCTTGGTAGGTATAGCTGCAATGTGTAGATTTCCCAAAATATCTTAATGTTAGGAACTACTACAGTGTATTTTATTTTTATTGATTGTTTAAAGCTGGATGTTTGATTTGGTCAGTTTCTTTTTAACAATAATACCTATCACTCTTGATTGATACTACCTCCGTCCCAAAATATTTGTCTTGTTTGTCAGTTTGATCTGTCCCAAAATTGTGTCTTCCTTGAAATCACACCCACCTTTTAACGCCACTTTTTCCACTTTTATTCTTCACTAACTAATTGTATAAGGGCTAGTTCGGAGATGCTGTGGCGGTGCTAGAAGCTACTGTGTGAAAAATACTGTGAAAAAACTGCTGTGAATTATAGATAAAATGTTTTTTGGTAAATATAACGTAAAAGCTGCTATGAAATATTGATATAATAATTTTGTGTTTGGTAAAAACAAATGTGAGCTTGCTGTGAGAGGGTAAAATGACAAAAATATATGACACGTGTCATTTCCGTTAAGATAATTATTGATATTTCAAAAGATTGTAAGGTTAAAATCGGTTGTAGATAGTTTAATCAAAAGCACTTTCTGGAAAACCAATGGGAGTTGGTCGAAGTGGTAAGCAACTTGGTTCTGCTTAAGCAGGTCTCGGATTCGAGTCCTTGTGTATGCAGAAAATTCCCACTTGGAGACTCACCTGCCATACCCAGGCATGCGACCCGGGTCGGACCGGATTACGGGGCGAAGCCCCGGAACCGGTTGGGAAACCAAAAAAATCACTTTCTGGAAAAGCAACTCCCCCCTTGCTTCCTGAAAACTGTTCGGAAAATCAGAATTTTTTTTTACCAAACTTTTATTTTTACCAAACGCATTAAAATTGTTTCCGCTGTCGGAAAACAGCTATTCTGACAGCAAAAGCATTCCCAAACTGGCCCTAAATATATTATTGTATAGACTCACATGTACTACCATTATTAAGATGCAAATGTAATTCTGATAGTGCATGATCTTCTAAACATCTTTTGTCAATACCTTAATATGTGCGAAAAATCAAACAAGTCAAAAAAATGGGACGGAACGAGTAATAATTAAAACTAAATTGATCAGTTCTTAGTGCATAAACACAAACATAACAGTAGTCAAACAAAATATATCTAACCTCCTTATTCCCAGAGATGCAGAGTGAGAGATATTTGAAAGATACATTGACGTCGGTAATAGAAGTTGTTTTGAACTAGATACTTATAAATGTGCTCTAAACAGGAGTGTGCAAAAGTCATGGATCTCCATACTACGGGCCATCATATTCAAAACTAAATTGGTTTGTGTAAAGAAATGTCTGATGACTAGATAGTGAGTTGGAGAAATTTTAAAATGTGAGCATTCACGTAATTGTATTAGTTTCGTTGTAGTCACTAGTCAGATAAATTCTCACTGAAATACCATACTTACATATTATCGATCGTCTTGAATTTATGAGTTTAGGACTGCAGAGACTGATTCGATTTGCAAAACTATATATTGATCGAATTGTCTATGAAATTGTAGAGATAGGCTAGGCTGGAAATCTGATTTTCAATTTAGATATCAACATCAGTAGGTATAACTCCCAATGTCTCCTCTTTGTCACTTATTTATTTATTGAAGTACACTTTTTTAGTAATAAATGAATTACAACCTTATGACAATGAAGCGGTGGATTAGAGAAGACACAAAGTCTGATTCTAAAAAAAAAGAAAGAAGTCCAGCCAGAGGATTTTGACTCTCGACTCATGTGTTACTTAGTGCATATGTTTGGAAACTCAAATTTTAAGCAATTCTGATTAAAATTGCTCATTTGATTTTAATTCATTTTATTACAGTAAAATCTCTATAAATTATTAATGTTGGGATCGGAATATTTTATTAATTTAGCGATATATTATTATACTGATAAATTAATAATTTATTAATTTAAAGAGATTTTTGTATGACCTTTAAATTTTCAAGTTCAATGTACTAGTTACAATGTGTATTAGTTAGAGATGAAAATTAAATTACAAAAACAAGTTCCAAAGCACATTTTATGGATAAATTTACAAATAAATGAACTTGTAAAATTCATTGTTTTTTAATAAGTAAAAAAGTTAGTTCATGACACCAAAAAGTTGGTCCATTGTTATAAGTTAATCACTATAAAATATTCATTGAAAAACTTTAATATCACATCAACTATCGACTATGGTTCCTAAACTACAAGGTGTTCAAAAATCAACTATGGCCAATCAACAAAGAAAATTAATATCCGAGTATAAGAGAGATCATCAATGATGCACTCAACAAGATTTGGTGAAATGGGTTTACAACACTTTCAATTTTAAAGTTAGTCAAGGAACAATATCAAACACTCTCAAGCGATCATCAGAGTTCCTATCAGCTGACTTTGAAAAAGGTGAATCTTCCAAGCGTTATAAACCAGCCAAGTACCAGGACGTGGAGGAAGTGAAGTGAGGATTTTCAAAGATCAGATCGTTATAGATTTGAAGTTCAAGAAAAAAACAAGTGACTATAGATTCATTGTTTACTATACAATCTTAGAATTTGAAACTTTTTTAGTAATTATTAATTTATAGTTTGGTTGGACCCAATATATGTACATTAGAATTTCAAAAAGTTTGTTATCTTATTATTTTATTGATTGGGGTCCAATTTTGCACTGGTCCCAAGTTGAGACCGGACAAATCATTAATTTTATCGAACTTATTAATTTATCGAGTATTAATTTATAGAGGTTTTACTGTACATTGTTTTACAGTTTATATTATATTTTATTTTGAAACAAAAATTCGCAGAATCTTTTTGTTAGAGGAAAAATATTTTCATTAAAGATGGGCAGTCATGCCCATAAGATCATTGTTTTGTACATTCTCAGCCCAATCTGGTAAAACAGAATAGTAGGTTATATCATCTTCTAAATAACCCCGTTTTGCAAAAAGATGTGCTAGCCCATTTCCACTTCCATTTCCATTTCCAGGGTATCAATAATTTGTCTTGAAGCTTCAATCGTTGTCTTCATATCGGCTATCGACTCTGCTGCTTTAGTTTTGCCACATGAACCATCTCGAATTAGCTTCACAGATGCTAAACTATCAGACTCAACTTCAAGATTTCGAATGTCCAATTCCCCTGCAAGCTTCAAGCCCATCTCTACTGCCATTAGTTCAGCTACCAATGGCGAGCGAACCCTTGGCAGACGACAATGGCGAGCTGCTCGGAATTCCCCTTTATCATCCCGAATGACACATCATACCCCTGTAGCAGTACCATATTCAACCCAGGACGCATCAACGTTCACTTTGAACCTTCCCTGCAACGGCCTTATCCATCCAGTTGTGGAGTTTGAAGTTTCAGGGACCACATCACCTAGCAGATTCTTCAAACAAGCTTCCTTATACCATAACCGATAGCTATTGCTGTGAGCCGCAATCTCAGACGGTGAACTTTTAGTACCTTCAAACCGATGGCTGTTGCGATAACGCCATATGCTCCAGATGGTGGTTACAAATTTCTCACAATATTCCACAGATTCATGCGTCATAACTTGATAAATTACATCCCTGCACCTCCCTGCTGAGAGAAAGCCGAGAGAAGCTATGCCCATTGTCTCTGTCCATATTTGCTTCGTGAAGGGGCAGTGGAAAAATAAATGATCATCCGTCTCAATTGCTTTTTCACATAATTGGCACTGAGCTGAAATATCAAAACCTCTGTCCCTTAAAAGCATCGCCACTGGCAAGGATGAATGCCACAACCTCCATGTTGGTTGCAATAACTTCTTTGGAATTTTCAATTTCCAGAATTTTTGAAGCCAGGATCTATTTACATGATCCGAAGAGGAAGAGAATCTTTAATCTCTAATTTAGCATATGTTCTCATATTCTACAAATTTAAATCTCATAATTAAAAGTCATGGAATTTTCAACTATGTAAGATTTTCAGCAAATTTACTTTCTGATATTATTTTTGGCTGATTATTTAAATTTTTTGTTGAAACTCGGAAACAAATAAGTCCTTAAGGCTCCGTTTGGTTGGAGGTAAAACATTTTCATGTAAAATGGTTCCCTAGTTTTGGTGTTTTGGTGTTGTTTGGTTGGAGTTAAAATGTCTTGCTGTAAAATGTTTTCTCTCAAATGATGTAAAATGATTTATACATTTCAAATCCGTTAGCCATTTTCCGGAGTGGGAAGGAGCACAACAACTTATACTAACACCTCCACCACAACTACCACCTACCTCCACCACCACCCATCACCGCCGCCCACCTTCGCCGCCATTTCCGTCACTGTCCACTGTATTGGCAAGAGTCAACCAAATACAAAAAAATAATTGCAGGAAAAACTTTTTTCACACTAAATATTTTGCTGCGAAGCAAACATAGCCTAAATCTCAACTGAGGGAGAATCAAAATACCAGCAACTTATATTGAGTTTTACCAGTAGATGTCACTTTCGGTTTGTCCAAAAACGAAACTCGGAATTGCACATTTTTGGTGGAGCCAAAATAATCTAATTTGTAAAGTAAGATATTTATTTTCTAAATAAATAGGGCAAAAGTGCACAAAATACTACGGAAATAAAAGAAGGCTAAAAGATATTTCACCCCCTCAAGTTTAATTTAAAGACACTTTCACCCCTTTTAATTTAGAAAATGACATTTTTACTCATTTAGTGTACAAAAATTTCAAGACACATGCACTTCCTTATTGTGATGTCACTAGTCTAGGGTCGGGATAGGTTACTGAAAGTCGTTTTGGGACAAACTTGCCCTCTTAAGATATAGAATGACACAATCTGGTACTGTAAGTCTCCTGAATACCACCTATGTTCCCTCTTTTATTCCTCATTCTGACATTTTTGACTCGTATTTTGATCAGTTTGCCACAATCTGGATTGCAAAATGATATATTTTTTTGATAATTTTTTTACCGTATTATAGAGAAACATTTACTCTAAAACATCATGAAAATATTATCAAATAATTGTATCATATTGCTATCCAAATCACGAATCAAAGTGCAGTTATGGTGGTAACTCAAGTGTTAGAGCGTTGGAAGCCCCTGCATGAGGTCTCGGGTTCGAACCCGGTTGATGACAAAACAATTTCTCAAAAGAAATTACTGAGTCAAAATGACTTGGTGAGTAATGGTAAAAATCAGTTTGGGGTGAAAGGAAGAGAACAGACTAGTATAGCACACATGACACATGTGAAAATATTAGTTCAATATAAGTGTCTTTGTGTCAAAAATGTGGGGTGAAAAGAGCCTTCTACCTAAAAGTGAAACAAAACAAAACAAAACAACAAAATAATACAGCTGTAGAGATGAAAAGTGTAACGCGTTAGTCCTTCACCCCAAAAGAGAACAAATCCCACCCCCACCACCGGCTACTCCCGGTCACCACCCCTATAAATCCCACCGAATCCCGCAAATCTCTCTCTCTCTCTCCCTCCCTCTCTCTAATTTTCCGGCGACTCTCTCTCTCTATCTCTCTGGTTTTCCGGCGACTCTCTCTATTCGATCTCCAAATTGCATGGCAGTGAGGTTCCTGGCTCGGGAGGTATCCGACCTGTGCCTTGGGAAGCCGGCCCTGAGGTCTCTCCCGGTCTCCGCCACCGTCGCCGACGCTTTAGCCGCTCTCAAGAGGTCCGGCGGGAGTTACCTGAGCGTATGGAGCTGCGACCACTCGGCGACGACGGCGAGGAAGGTGGATTGCCGGTGCGTGGGGAAGATCTGTATGATCGATGTGATCTGCTTCCTCTGCGTTGACAAGAATTTGAGAGATCCGTGTTCTGCTCTGAGGTCTCCGGTCTCCGATCTGCTTCCGAGAATCGCCGGTCTGGTTAGGCACTTGGAGCCGCAGTCTAGGTAATATTGAGAATTTGTTTGAGTTGAAATGGTTCGATTGGGGGATTTAGGGTTTGGAATTGAGGGATTTAGGGTTGGAGGAGGACATTGCATAGGTTAGAATGAGTAATTTAGGGTTTGCAATTGACTTGAAATGCTTCAATTTCACCGTATGAATCTTCGACATTTTCATTTTATCACTTTTTACTGGATCACAATTTGATTAGTAAAACGATGCAAGAATCTAATTATCTTTGCATGATATTGTAGACGATATTGTAGAGTAAACTTCGCACTACAGCACCATCAAAAAATTATTAAAAAATTGCATGGTTTGGCTATCAAAATCACTGTGTCAAAGTGATCTGATTACGGATTAAAAAGTCAAAATCTGAAGATTCAGAGAGAAGAGAGGTAGTAGAATACAACATTTTGCATCTCAATTTGTGATAGTAGATGAATTTGGGGGAAAAGTTTCTGAAATGATGAGTTCACTGACCATCACTAGTTCAAAACACCATGTGGGACTAATTGTGGTGTTTGGACCAGCTTGTATGCGAATACCATTTCCCCAACAAACACCGTTCAATGGTGATTTCGCAGGGAAATTGGCTATTTTAGGAGTTGATTTTGAACTAAAATTAGTAATTTTTTAGTTTATAATTGTGATGTGTGGACTAGTTTGCTAGTGAAACCCTTTCCCCAATCCTTTTTAGGGAAATTGGCTTTGGTTGAGTTTGAACTTAGATTGATATGATTGATGTTGCTCTTTATGATAGTGGTGTCTGAACTAGCTTGCGGGTAAATTGTCAGACCTTTTTAGAGAAATTGGCTTTCATGGAGTTCGAATCGAAGTTCATTGAGAAATTGGCTTTCATGGAGTTCGAATCGAAGTTCATTTATTGTATCCTTTTGGATGGTGAAAATTTGTTTCCTTCAAGATCGAATGAAAGATTTCCAAACAAGAAGTTTCACAAAACACTTTCCCCACCCTTTTCAGGGAAATTGGCTCTAGTTGAGTTTGAACTCTGATGATATGATTGATGTTATTTATAACTGTGGTGTCTGAACCAACTTGCGAGTTGCGGGTAGAGTTACTAGAGTGTCAGACCTTTTTAGAGAAATTGGCATTCACGGAGTCGAATCCGAGTTCATTTATTGCATCTTTTTGGTTGGTGAAAAGTTGTTTCCTTTAAAGATCGAAGGAAAATTTTCCAAACAAAAAAGTTCACAAGCTTTATGAGAAACCCTTTTTGAGTAGTTGGAAATTTGTTAAATCAGCATCTGATTCTTGTGAGCTCCATGATTGATTTAAATCCTTTTCACCATGAATCTTTTATATTCTGTGATTAGGTTTCTTATACTTCTCTTTGATTTCTTCAGCATATTGGATGCAATAGATTGCATACTTGAAGGGGCACAGAACTTGGTTGTGCCCATTGAGAGCCATATCAGCATCACCGCGAGGAAGAAGCTCCACCAATCTGGCCCCACCTTCCACAACGGGCGCGAGTTCTGTTGGTTAACACAAGAAGATGTAGTCCGCTTCCTCCTCAACTCGATCAACGTCTTCTCCCCTATTCCAGCATTCACCATCGCTTCCCTCGGCATCGTAGATACAAACTTCACAACCATCTACTACGACCGCCCTGCACTTTCTGCCCTGGACTCCATCTCACTAGCACTCACTCAACAAAATGCCATTGGAGTGGTTGATGAATACAACAAATTGATAGGTGAGATATCGCCCTACACAGTGGCCTCGTGCGACGAAACAGTCGCGGCGGCGATCACAACCCTCTCCGCCGGCGACTTGATGGCTTACGTCGACTACGGCGGTCCGCCGGAGGACTTGGTTGAGTTGGTGAAGACAAGGATGGAAGAGAAGAATCTTGGTGGAATGATGGAACTGATTGAGGAGCTTTCTTTATCGAATGATTCGAGCGGCGGTTCGTCCGACGAAGAGTTTGGGGTGTTGCCGCTAGTTAGAAGCGGCAGTTCAGGGCGGTGTTGGTCAGCGAGGAGGTCGGAGGTTATCGTTTGCCATCCGTGGAGTTCTGTGGTGGCGGTGATGATTCAAGCGCTCGCTCACCGGATGAATTATGTTTGGGTTGTGGAAGAGGATTACAGCATTGTCGGAATTGTGACTTTTGCTGGGATTTTGGATGTTTTCCGGAATTGTGCTGGCGGTGTAAAAAAACCAGAGGTGGAGAACGCGTTCAAGCTCTAATAGAAAAGATCCTTTTTCGGTTGCGCGTCCAAGTGTGAGATAAGGCTATGTTATGAACATATTTGAGCAGTCTTTTTTTGGGTAAACTATTTGAGCAGTCTTCGGGTTTTGTAGTCTTGAGTTTGTTTCTTAGTGGCTGAAAACTATCGCTTGTGTCTTTATGATGAGACTTGAGAGCTTGTGTCTTTATGATGAGACTTGAGAGTGTTCTGATCTCGACGATTTCTAAACTTTTGCACTCGCGTTAACAAGTGTTTTCGTGTTGAATTAAACCCCAAGTTTGTCATTCACTTCATTGTACTACTAATTACTACTCATTCTGTCTCAAAATGAGTGTTCTGCAGTTTCCTTCAAACATTCTTAAGAGGTGAATTGACAAACAAAACACTACAAGAACTTTTGAATGTTTTCACAACAATGTTGTAGAGTGATCTTTTAACTCTACAATGTTATAATCCACTTCCAATATACAGGATCTCCGAGCAGTGAATATTCTTTGAATGTTGCTGCATTATTTCGAGATTACATTGTGAGAGTGGTCGTGGTTGCTGGAATTTCGAGTTTACGGTGGTGGTGTTGCGGATGATCAGTGAATTCTGGGTTTATGGTGGTGATGGTATTGGCGGTGTTGCGGCGGTGAAAGAGTTGTGTTCTTGATGTTCATAATTTATTAATTCGACTAATTTACCCCTAAGAAGCTGTAAACTAATAGTAAATTTTTGACTCAACTTCCCTGGTTATTGATTGCTACCAATTAATAATTGGAGGTGTCAAGTGGCAAGTGAATTATTACTCTATACTAGAGGTGGTTGGTATGTAATTGACCCTAAAAAGATTTTTTTTTTTTTTTTTTGAGCATGTTTCGTTATCATGAAACATTTTTGTTACATTATGTTATAGTAAAACATGGGACAGAACGGAGGGAGTAAGTAATTAATATGCGAGTCAAAGACGTTATAACTGAAGAAACTTCATTGTTGTATTAAATACCGTAATTAATTTTCTACATTACTAAGCCAAATTCATTGCTGGGTATCGTCCTGCAATATTCTTCCTCTTCTATAGTCCTTTTCATAATTTCGGGTGAAAAACATGGTTTCAGCTAATTCATCCAGGAAATGTTCATTGATTATTTTTGTTATTATTTTGCATTTCTTCTACCTGTTTGCTATGGGGGATCTGTTTGAACTGAGTAGTTACCCAAATATTTGGAATGAAAAATTCGAAAACTACATACTATTGGATCAGTAGTAAGCATTTACCATCTGAAACCCGTGCGACATTGCCCAGAAATTTGTATATTTTCACCAACAATTTTGGAGAACACGAAACTCCAGCTTCCCTCAAAGACTGATAAAAACATTCTCATGCGAGGGACGACATCAGATCACACAAAAATAAACAATGTAGTGCCCTGATGATGCTTCAATAATCTAGATGGTGAAAAGTCTGTAGAAATCTCAAAAATATGGAGCACCTGAACACAAATCGACGTAGTTGGCTTTTGATTATTGAATTATAATCAGGCAATGCAGATACAACAGCAAAAATGAGCCAAAAATGTTACTGTAATTTCTTAGTTTACATGTATGTTTATTACTCTATACTTTCAACATTGGGACGTTTATATAAGTCATAGTACAATGACTTAGAAACGGGAATACATACTTTAGATTTAGAGACCTTTCCACATTTAACAACCTTGCAGTTTGGGTTTGCTGACACTGCGATAAATGCAGTATGAAAATTGACATTTAACTCCATCCACTAGCTAAAGTGCCGACACCGAGCCCCAAAATTTTGAAATCTGCTGAAACAGCGGTGTCGGCACTTTCAATAGAGCGTGGATTTCAATGTCTATTTTCATACTGCATGTATCACAGTGTCAGCAAACCTAAACTGCAAAGTAGTCAAATGTTGAAAGTACGGATTACAAGGATCTAGGGAAGTGAAAGAGGGGAGTGGGAGGCATTTGTTGTAGCCTCCAACAAGAGACTAATAATAGGAGGTCCTGTATTGAAGCTCGGATATGCATGAAGATAAAGCTTCTCTTACTTGAACGTTGTTTGAGTCCATGTCGAGTGCATCTTCGTATAGCCTCCTGGCTTGTTGCAGTAGCTTCACCTTTTCTTTGTTATTCCTTGGGCGTAGTCGAGATCTTTGCTGCAATGTTACAGCCCATCTAAAAAGAGCTGCACGCCGCAAAAAAAAGGCATTCAGTGTTGCTTAGCTTACGAATTGGCTCAAACACAAACCAAACCATGAGATGCTTTGTTTTAATACACAGAAAATTTTACGCAATTTTATATGAGATCATAAATCTGTGTTGACTTTGTGATGTAACCAGAGAAGAAAGGAAAAGTTCGTGATACCATTTTAATCAGCATTTTTTAAAACCTAGCTTTAGATATTGAAATTTCCAATTCCACACATCAAATGCAAAACATGAGTGCAGGATGATGGATAAAAGCTAACTGCATACCATCAGGTGCGTAGGCATTGCTTTTAGACATCATGGCATCAAATTTGTCAATTGCAGCCAAGTAAACCTTGTCAGCGTCAAGAGCAGCCTCCTGCAAATGTTGATAAGACATTGTTATACAGTGGAAATATCGTACAAGTTTGAACTACATGCATCATTTGGAGTGTACTCATTCTTTACCGTGTTAGTACCGAAATTCGCATAATCCTCAGCCGCACAAGGATGAGCTTAAACTTACAAGTAAAACCCACCACTGTTCTACCATCTCTGGGGAACCATGAAAACATGATATTACCTCAAAACTCTATACGAAGAATACGATTTGTGGAACATCATTGTTCTCCAAACTAGTAGCAAAAGAAAGAGGGTTTGGTGGGCAAAACCAAAGCTAGAATCGTTAACGTCACATTCTTCCTCACAAAATGCAAAACAGGTAGTCAAAATTTACTCCAGCAGCGGTTCTCTTGCAACTTCTTAGTATTTAACTCCATTTTCTCTCCTCCAAAAAGTTGCATCATAATTTGGAACAGAACATGATGGGATCATGGGAGGGGAAACAGGAAATTTGATATAGACGAAGCCTGAAAAGGCCCATTACATTATCTTAGAGGCCCAATGTTCTAGGGTTCAAACTGAGAGAAATCTTCCTTCATCACAAAGCAAAGAAGCATTCCTCAAAAAAAAAAAAAGCAAAGAAGCTTCTTTCATCTTGAAGTACATTAAAAGCTTCATGATGCAAAGAAATAAGTAAAAGGAAGCTACTTGTGCAGACCAGTTTCTAGTTACCTTTACCTACTTTCAAAGTGTTACGAGTGTTCAAGACATCTACCATATGAAGAGGGTAGTTACTTTGTGATTGATGCTTCTTTTTCTTTTTCTTTTTTTTTTTCTTTTTTCTAATTTTGGATTTGGTGTGAGGCCAGAATCCAGATATTAGGAGTATTCCTTCTTCCTCCACTAGGTGTATTCTAAAAGAACCCTAAGAATGAGTCCTAGAGTTTCCCAAAGCGATTGGTAAAAGAAGAAAATTGAACTATTTGAACCCCGAGTACACCTAAAATATATTCTATAGTTATTTACCTCAATCTCAATGGTCCTAAGTTGCATAAGAGTTCCGCAGAGACCAGATCATTAGTGTAGTCAGACACAGGCGCCCAGCCAGAATGTAGTATCATAACTTAAAAAAGCAAAAGGATCTTAAATAAATAAATAAATAAATAAATATGCAACCCAGTACACGAAATCCAATAAATGATATGTCCATCCAAGTAGGACACGAGATTGCCATTCCACGAGCAACTGAAGGATAAGGGCTATAACAAAAGAGTCGGACATCTGAAGCCCATCAAAGGTCTGCATACCACACAACCTCCTAGTACAAAGAGCTTCTAAGCCCTTCCATACATATTATTTTATCGTGTAATGGAAACTTTGTGACTTCTAGCATAGCTTATGTTGATTTTTTTGATGCCATCATATGACTGTGTTTCTTGTTTCTTTCTTTCCCCATTGGTAATCAATTGCTACATTGATAATTGATACTTGATCGTACTAAGGTCCTGCTCTTTAACTAATTAGTATTTTATAACCCTTCTCCTGAAACTTACCAATTAACATCACATCAACTTCTCTGTCCTTAAATCTCTTTCTCAAAATGTAAAAGATCCTGAAATTTTCCTAAACATATTTCAGGAACAAATCTTAAGCTTAGTTTAATTTTACTCCTTTTTTTCTTAAATCAAATCTCTTTGATCTAGGTGGCAAAAACATTGACAAGACAGAGAATTCTACTTGTTCAAACTTCAAAGTACAAATACATGTTCTCCTCCTAGCAAACCTTGCTTTCTAACACAATAACATACCAAAATAGAAAGAAATTCATTATTACAAAGTGAATGCATTTGTTCAGAAAAAGAAGGCCTTTCATAATTGGTAGATAAATTGATTTTCTCTTTAGTTATAGACAAGGGTGGTTGAGCATTTCCAAGGAAAGCATAGCGATATGCACTGAACAAAAACAATCTAACTATAGCAAGGAAAATGCATACCGGGCCAATATCAGCAATCAACTGCGCACGGAAAGACAAGGCAAGTCCCCAATTGTACAAGGCTCTCATATCATTTCCATCAATCGTCAATGCGACCCTATACTTCCTTCCTGCCTCAACAAGGAGCTCTTCGCATTCTTCGCAAACATTAATTAGCAATGAAGCAATCTTATCTCTCCGTGTACCTTGATCACCTTTAGCAAGTTGATTCCTCAACTTCTTGCTAATCTTCAATTTCAATTCTCCGTGAAGAAGATAAGTGTTTCCCAGTTGACCTACAGCCAGCAAGCTCATAGGCTTCATATCAATGGCTTTCGAAAGTAACTCTGCAGATTTGTATAACACAGTTTCAGAGTATCCTTCATCTTGGTTTACCCTCAAGTATTCCCTAGCTTCTTTTATTAGGGAAGTCGCTTCCATGAGATACCTATTGAAGGCAATATCATCTGAAACCACGGAATCGCTCTTGTTTTCAGATGGTTGATCAGCCATAGATGGACCATCTTCTGAAGCTACCCATTCTTCTTCTCCGCTACCTCTTTCGTAGGATTCCTCTCTCCCATTTTCTTGGACAACCTTCTGCTGACCAAATGATGTTTCGGATTCCATACGCTCCACATTGACACTAAAATCAAGAGAATCAAGAAAGTTGCTTTGTTGTGCATGTGTTTCAACTTCATTATGATGCCCCATCTTCATAGATATCCGCTGATTGTTCACGAATACAACTTCCTTGTTGAAAGAGCTATATTGTTTCCCATGAAGAACTCTTTCAGCATTGTTTCCCATATCTAAAAAGTTTACTTCACCATGTTCAGCGAAGGCACCTCTCCTCATATCTTCGCTAGCCAACTTTTCCGAACTATCTAGAAAGGAATTAGGGTTAGCAGCGGCCTCTCCGAATAGAGAAACATTAGGGGATCTCGAATTCCCATTAGACAATGAAGCCGGACGCTTTTCAGAAGCCAAAACATTTCCACGGCGGTGATTATTCACCTCTCCGCGCACCAAATCCCTCTTGACACCTTCTCTCGCCTTCGTAGCCTTCGAATCAACTGGCTTTTCCGTAAATAAACCGCCAACAAATCGCAACAAATTAAATCCCATTTCACCACCTTGTTTGTTTCTCCTACTCGACTTCTGATTTCTTGTTCTTTCCTCTTCTTGCTTCTCCACCGATAAGTTCTTGATACAACTCTCAACAATAGCCCTAGCATTCGAAGCAGAAACTCCTATCGATTCCATAACTCCAACATAGCTTTCCAAATCTTCCACACTTACATGACTCCTCTCTATACCTCTCCTTATATCACTCTTCACATCACTAATCCTCAAATCCAACCCATCAAAGAACTCCATTAATTTTCTCAGTTTCTCAAAATCATCACTCTTTGGACTTTTCTTGGTACCCATTAAGCCTAATTCACTAACATGTCCACCATTGAGAAACCCAATTGAAAACCCAGCTGCTAAAACAATCACAGTAGCTGGAAAGACAACAATTGATGAAACCCTAACCCTAGAAATGGCTAAAGCACAGATAAACCCAAATAGGTACACAAAGATGTATTTTTTATCATCGATTCCAAGAGAACGGAGGAGACTGCGAAGGTGGTTTGACTCACCGGAGGTTGAGCCGCCGCCGAGGTTCGGATCGTCCCATCCGCCGTAACTCACTGAGTTGGGAACTCGTACGGAGCAGAAACTCGGTTGATGAAGCCATTTTCTGTACAAGAAGTTATTGGATCTTGGATTCAATCGACGGTGTGAAGGGAAATGGGAGATTTGGGTGAGTGAATTGAGATTTGAAGTGCTGGAAATGAGGGTGTTCATCGTCTTCGAAGAAGAAGAAGATGATCTCTCTGCTGTGCTCGTTGAAGAATAACCATTGTTGTTGCTCTGTTTCGGTGGGCAACAGGGGTGTTTTTGACAATAGATGAAAGAATCTGGGCATATTCGTTAAATTTAGTAACAATAGGGCCAGCCCAAAGATTTTTATATAATTTTGTGTATGGGCTTCCTCATTATGCCCCAAGTCTTTGGACATTTTTGTAGGGGACGTCTTTGGACATTTATTTTTGGGTAACATAGCAGAAAATTATTCTTACAAAACCATTAGCATCATTTGTACAATTTTATTAGTCATTATATACATAAATAATGTTAGTGGCTTTGTTAGAATCATTTTCTGCTTTGTAAGAATCAATCCCCTTATTTTTTTTTGACTACTTTGAGCTGTGTACTTGGAGAACTCAAGGAACTACTTATTGATATTCTTAACTATGAGTCCGTTTACATTTTAACTAGAGCAGGTTTAACTCTTTGGTTTGGTTTGCAGTCTATTACGCACAATATATTACGCATAATATAAGAGAGACTCACCCCTATAGTGGTTTGCAGGTGTGTATAAGGAAATTTTGGAGAGAGATCCAAATGTACACCTCTAACAGGATATAAGAACAAAAACAATAATAGAACACAGAGAGATTGAGGGTTGACGTAGGGGAAAGAGTAAGCACTTGCTAACTGTTCTTGAGAGAGAGACAGTATAACAATTGGCTAAGAGATTCAAGAAGTTGTCATAGAGGACTAACGTTCCTATATATAGTGGGGAAGTGACCGTTATGAGGGGTTAATGCGTCCATAAATGGCGGCTTAATGTTAGCCTCGTAACGGCACGTTCGACCGTATATATAGGGTACGTTACACACTCATCGACCGCATTTATGGGACACGTAGGCATTAAATCTCTCAGACAGTTACCAAGGGTCGCGCGCGAGCGTGGTTGTTGCTCTCGCGTGACGTTCCTGACTCTAGCCTCCAAGCCACTAGTCCCTACAACTCCCGTGTGGTTAGTATCGTGGGTGACCCTGTCTCACAGCCCCCATGTGGATAAGCTCGCATGTAAGCATACGCGAATAAAAGGAGATGTAATAGAGTGTATACGGAGTACCTTTAGGTGCGCCGGGTGGCTGCCACGTGGACGGTGGCTGGTCTGTTCACAATATGTTATCTACAGCAGACTACTGATTAAATTATACAACTATGGTCAATTTTTATTTCTCAAGTGTGATTTCGACGCTATTCCACTTCTACACTTTGTTTTTCGGAGAAAGTGATTGATAGTACTGTTCATTTTGAGATTAAAAAATGATCGAGGTACATCATGTGTTTTGGATACATTGTTTCTTGGTACATGTTGCGGAACTGGGTTGTTAAAAAGAGCTGCTGGCAGTTTTTAACTTTGTTGCTTATTCAATTATGTTGCTTATTTTGATGTCATGTCTTTTTTCAAGGAGGTTATGAAGTGAAATCTGATTATCTGTGTGGATACTGCAGTAACCACTCGAGTAGTAGTCGGATGCCTCTTGCTTTTATAGTCAAAGGGGGCCTAGATTGGAAGATAACCCACCCCAAGTCATGTCATCGGTGACCTATCCTATCGTGCTATAGCACATGTGATTTCTTTTATGACGTGGGAACTCGCAGTTGCTATTCTTCGAAATTGTACGGGGTAAACTCTCACTCTAGTATAGTAGCATGCAAACACACTAGATATGTAAATCAGCCTAAAAAACCATGCACTAATAAATTTACAGTTGAGGAGACCGAAAATAGGTAACTCTTAAGTTACTCCAAGATTTGAACTCAAGATCTTTAGACAAATGTCCAAAGTCTTAAGAATGCTAACACAAAACTCAACCATTCCCCCCCCCCCCCAAAGGGTTTGTACTTTGTACTCTGTAGCGAGTGTTTCGTTTCTATGTTACGTCAACTTGGACATTTGTTAGTGCTTGCATGCTTGGACTTGAGTCACCTGAAGTCAGTCGAAGAGACTGTAGGAAGCTCCGGTAATCTTCTACGACCTTTGTATGAGTTTTCTGTGTCCCTGGATGATGATACTTTTCATTGCGCTTTCTTCATGTGGAGCCATTTTTGTTATAAGAATGTTTTCGGGTATTACAAAGTTGTATTTACGACTGAAATCAGTTGACTGGTCTACATTCTGATCTGATTTACAAGTTATTGATGAATTGCACGGTTGTGGATATTTGCTTTTTTTTTTAGTTTCATAAGCAAATACGCAATCAATTAAAACGTTGCATGTATTATGTTCGTACAACTATCTTGGGAGTACTAGATGGTTCTATTAGAACAAATAAAGTTTCCAAAAGAAAGACAAGTGAGTTCCAAAGTCTATGATAGTATAAGTAGACAAGTTATGTTAATATGGGCCATGTAAAGAGATTCAATATTGATAGACATAGCAGATGCATTCATGCACTTATCCTGTTTTTTATGGATATTGTTGCTAGATAATAATGTTTTGCCATTTTGCTTGATGAGTAGGACAGCATCAAACAACATATTTAATCAAATCTCAATCTTTATATGTGTTTGTTGTTGTACCTACTTGAGGATATCTTACTAATTTTTTCTCAATGGTAGAACACTAAAAAAGTACTAGCCCATAGATAATAATGTTTGACTTTGGCCATCCAATACTATGTTTCAACATTACAAAATTTCGAACTTTCGGAAAGTATGTGATGACCCTATGTTTGATTTCACTAAAATAATATTGGAAGGTAAGGAGAAGAAAGATTATGATTTGTTTACTCGTGTTATATCCTAAAATATTCGTTAGTGTGTTATGTTCTCTCTTATTATCTCAAGACATCCTGTTAAAATCGCTAGGAGAAGTACACTATACTCTGACTATGAACCCGTGTTAACTTGATTGTATTGGTTCATGGTCTAATATAGGCATGTGGGTTGACCCAAACTCAAACTCCGATCTTAGAATTTCAATTCGTGCAAACTCATGCTCATCTGTTCAGGTCTGGGACGCAAGACACTTATACATACCACTCTTGAGGCTCTTCTTCCATTGTTAAAGTCAAAATGTCACATTGCGTCTAGAGAGTTGACCGGTCGGGTCTGATTAACAATGCGTCTATGACACATATCGGATCTTGGTCCATCACTAAATGTTTGGGCCTTCTTCGGCTACGGGCCGAGTTAGATCCGGACCGGCCCATGGACATGGATCGATTAACGGGAAGTTGATATTAGCAGAAGGGGTGTTTTAAGTATTTTTACCAAACTATATAGGGAAATCATGCAGTTATCTAAAAATGGGGTTTAAATGCAGTTTGGCAGAAATTTAGTGAAAGATGCGCTCCAACAACCCATAATTGCATTCCCGACCCAAAACCTCGCGATTGAAGCACAAGCGCGAACTTTCCGGCTTTTGTTTGGAATTTCTACAATCCCCATGGGAAAAAGCCAACTTTATTTTAAGCTTGTTTCTAGTGAAGAAGGCAAGCAACAACCAATTTCTATCTCCCCTACCCAACTGTCCCACTAGTTATTTTTTTATTTTTTATTTTTTTTTTGCATAAAAATAATATTTTTTTAGGATAGATAGAAAGAATATTTATTATCAAAAGAATCATATACTGCACTCACCGAAAATGTTGTTGCATGAAAACATTACTTGGTTTGAATTGTATCCCTATAATTGTAACCCTAAAATCAACAGTATTCTTAAAAAAAAAAAACCACATACTTTTTTTTAAAAAAAATATGTTCTTTTATTATAAACTATTTTTTTCTTTTTAAACTACCTTCATTATTCCGCCTTATATCGATTTCAATATATATATACACACACCCTCAAACTTTTATTTATAATTTTTTTTTTTGAAGAAAAAACAACGGACAACTACAACAGAAAAATGAGGTTAACTTGCTCTCGATCAATATATCTTTTGGGTGTCTAAAAGAGAAAAGCGAGAATATGCTTATCCGTTGGTACGGGAAGAAAAAGAAAAAAGCAATTTAAAAGTAAATTCTATCTATGCACTTTTATAGAAAACAAGTAAACATAATTTTTGTACTATCAGAAGCTCAATGTAGTTTTTTTTTTTTATCGGATGTCCCCGAAGGGACAAAGCTCAATGTACTTAGCCACTCATCCATTTTCTCTCTTTTCACCTAAAGCATTTTTATACTTTCCCAATGAATTTCGTACCTTTTTTTGTGTGGTGAAATTGATTCAACTACAATGTATTTTTTTTTTTTTTTGAGAAAAACTACAATGTATTTGTTTGTGTATGAATTTATCACTAATACAACACATAAATGGTAAAGGAAATAACCCTGATGAAGGTCATTCTCGCACTTTTAAAATACTATTGTCACAATTTTTTTAGAATTACATTATTAATTGAGTTTGAATTTAATTTAGAACTTGTTGCAGGGGCTTCAAAATTCTACCACTGAGCTAGTACCTATTTGTAAACCATTGTCACCATTTCATGGTGAGTGTTGAATTTATACATATAACACATGAAACTTTCAGATAACTATGTGCTATATCACAATATTAAATCAATATTGGAAGTCACGTATTTAAATACGACTCACGCATTTTGGATATGGTGACACAAATTTATTATTGTCACATAAAGTAGTATAAACTATAAAGTGTAGACAAATAAATGTGATTAGTGATTTTTTTTTTTTTTTTGAGGAATCAAGACATTTTCATTAAAAAACGCCCGAAAGTGGCTTTGGGAGTACACTTTTATCAATGCATTTCAGTAACCAAGAAGGAAACTCTTCGGTCCAGATGGTGTCATTATTCTGTCCACACGCGTGCTTTGCCAGCAAATGTGGCACCGTGTTCAATTCGCGTCCCCATGAATGCACCTCGATATCTGTGTACGAGGCGATAAGGTCTAGAGTTTTCTTCAATATTTCTTCCATTTCTGCACACTCTCTCCTTCTTCTCCCATTTCTCGCCTCCTTTAGATCCGTAGCCACTTGAGTAGAATCACCCACCAGAAAGATCTTCTTACCTCTCCATGGAATCGCCCTCTTCAAAGCTTGGAGGCAGGCATACGCCTCTGAAATACGAGCACTCTCACATCTCGGGGAGATTGTAGCTCCGGCCATCATACACTCTCCGTCCTTTGATCGGAGGGCAAAACCAGCAGTGGCCTTCCCCGATCTATTGTCCCAGCTACCGTCAAATTGAAGGATGAGGGCTTCGTCTGCCTCCTGTAAGTCTGTCTGCATGTAGGAATCACAGATAAGTTTTACCCCTTTTCGGATTTGTTGGTCATAGATCTTTCTTTGAACTAGCTGACATATCAATTCTGCGGTGATTGTTGAGTTTCTGAATTTCTTCGCATTTCTCCCTTGCCAGATAGCCCAGAGAATTATACTGTAATTGACCAGTTTATCTTCTCTTAAACGTATCAAGTCAGCTAGAATTCTCTCTGAATTACTGGTTTTTGTTGTTGTTAGGAGCCCCTTGCCTTCCTCTGACTCCCAAACTGATCTCGCAATTGGACAATCAAAGAGTAGGTGTTCTGCAGATTCAGGGAGTTCCTCACAGAAGGTGCAGCTTTCTTCCACTTTGATGCCTCTTCTCCTCAAATTCTCAGAGGTTGGGAGGGTGTTGTTTGCTGCTCTCCATATCAGGTGCGTAATTTTTCCTTCTAGCTTCAGTTTCCATAGCTTAGCATACGGGCTTTTCCTTTTATCTGAATTCTCCCCGGCATTGGCTTGATTTGCTTTGTCTTTCATTCCCAGCTCGTACCCCGATCTAACCGTGTAAACACCATTGTCCGAGTAATGCCAGCGGACGTAATCTTCTCGGGATTGTGCAGGGAGGTTGATTTTTTCGATCTCCTGACAGTCAACTTCAAACAGGTACTCCCTCAACTTGTTCCTATTCCAGCTTCGATCCTCCTGATTTATGAACTCTTCAACTTTCAGAGAGTTAATCATACTGTTTTTTGTAATCAATTTGAATGTAGGCTCTCGGTGAAGCCATGGGCTGTTCATCATAGCTTTACTACCGTCTCCAATCTGCCACCTCATACCTTTTGCCAACAGCTTTCTGCCAAAGATCAAGCTACGCCACGCAAAGCTCGGTGAGCCCCCTTCTTTAGCACTCCAGAAGTCTTCATGAGCAAAATACTTTGCCTTTAGAACTCTGCTTAGCAAAGACTGTGGATTCTCAATTATTCTCCAGGCTTGCTTTGCTAGCATAGCCTGGTTGAATACCTTGAAATCCCTCATTGCCAAGCCACCTTGCTTTTTCGAAGTTTGTAGTTTGTTCCACGCTACCCAATTAATGCCCCTTTCTTTGTTGGAATTGCTCCACCAAAACTGTCGAATCTTGCCTTCTATCTTGTTACATACACCTTCGGGGAGCTTGAAACATGACATAGCGTAAGTCGGTATGGCATTAGCCACTGCTTTGATAAGGACTTCTTTACCACCAATCGAAAGTGATTTCTCCTTCCAACCCTTTAGCTTGCTATCAATTCTATCAAGTATATAAGAAAAAGTAGTAAGCTTTTGTTTACCGATTGTGGTGGGTAACCCCAGGTACTTTTCGTGTTTGTCCGTTTCAGGAATTCCACAGAGACGTTTGATATCAGCTTTGACTTCTTCGGGGACGTTGGGGGAGAAGACTAATGCAGATTTGTCGAAATTAATCAGCTGACCAGAAGCTTTACAATAGGAACTTAGAATAGTTTGCAAGCTTGTAATTTCTTGTGTAGAAGCCTGTAAAAAGAAAATAGAATCATCAGCGAAAAATAAGTGGGAGACCACTGGTCCTCCCCGAGACGCTGTTACTCCCGCAAGAGTGCGACTACGAATAGCGAAAGTAACAGCTCTCGAAAAGTGCCTCCGAACATAACACAAAAAGGTAGGGGGAAAGGGGACACCCCTGCCTCAATCCCCTTTCAGGGACTACATTCCCAAATATCACCCCTTCACGCACAAACTCATACCGCGCCGATGAAACACAACGCATAATAACTGAGATTAGCTTTGGCCCGAATCCAAACTTCGTTAAAATAACATGTAGAAACTGCCATTCAACCCTATCGTAGGCCTTAGACATATCCACTTTGACAGCTACCGCGCCTTTCTTACCCTTCTTCCTAGTCTTGATGGTATGAATAACCTCAAAAGCGGTGAGGATATTATCCGTTATTAATCTGCCTGGGACGAAGGCCGATTGATTTTCGGAAATTAGGCTGTCTAGGACCGTTTTTAATCTGTTTGCCACCACCTTTGCCACTATTTTATAAATAACGGTGCACAAACTAATTGGTCGAAAATCCACGGCCTTCCTCGGCTGCTTACATTTAGGGATAAGTGCTATAACCGTGTTGTTGAAGCTCCCTAGCTCAGCCCCATCATTCAGAATCTGTAAACAGGTCCTGGTTACATCCTCTCGGACAGTGTTCCAATGCTTTTGATAAAAGCCGGCTGAGAACCCGTCCTTACCTGGGGCTTTGTCGGGCCCCATTTGGAATAGCGCATGCTGTATTTCCCGGTCTGTGAAAGTCTCGTCTAAGACTGCTGCTTGAGCATCGGGGATGGCAATATTAGTGAGACAGTTTGTTGTCACGTTAATGTCCTCCACGGAGGGGCTGCACGTAGTAAATATGGATTGGAAGTGATGTTCTAGACAAGCTGTTACCTCGTTTTCTTCCGTGACCCAATTACCTTCTTCATCTTCAATTCCTTTGAAACAGTTCCTGGCCCTCCTTATCGTGGCTTTGCTGTGAAAAAACTTCGTATTCCTATCACCAAACTTGAGCCAGTCCGTTCTTGCTCTCTGGGACCACTGTAGATACTGCTTTATGACATGGCAGATCTAGGCCACGTGGCAACCATCCATCACACCATATTGTGCTCCACACACACTGGATCACCAGCCGAGCTGATCCATGTGGGGGCTGCGAGACAGAGCCCTCGCATACCACTGCACGGGACTTGTAGGGACTTTGTGGTTTGGAGGCTAGAGTAAGCCCTGTCGCGTGCGAGCCAAGCCCGCACGCGACCTTTAGTAACTGTTTTGAGAGATCTATGGCACGAGCTCCCTAGACCCGGTCAATCCGGTCAAACCCGGTCAACCTCGTAACGGTTCCGGTATTCGCGCACCACGTGCTCTAACGGTCCCTATATACTCGGACGGACGTGCCGTTATGGTTAAGCTAATTAAGCCGCCATTAATGGGCGCATTAACCACACTACAACGGTCATGTTCTCCAGTATATATATATCGTTAACCTTTCCATACAAAGGAGGACACACTGCCATACGCGGAAGCTCTGCCAAACCTCTGTCTCTCTCTCAGACATTGCTACTGACTTACTCTCTCCCTACACACACCCCTATTCTTCCTGTGCGATCCCTGATCCACTACGCACGGTGTACACGGAGGTCTCCCTGCCGGAATCTCTTGTGCACATTTTGGTGAACCCGACGTGAAACTTACCAGCAAAAGCAACCATGTCTCAGGAGGACGATGTCAGCAACCGATCGCCTTCCACCGAAACTCCCTCGGGAGACGAGGCTCGCCGTACTCCGACGACTCCCGGCGAGGCGCCAACTTTAGAGTCTTTGGATGCCACTGTCCAAAGTCAGGCAAAAGCTCTCAAGTCTCAGTCCGCCCAGTTAGAACGGATCTTGGCCGTTCTGGGCACCCTTGCGCCAAATCCTCCACCAGCCACCGCTATCCCTCAGGGAGGAGGAACCCCTACCGCTCCAGGATTGGGAGTGTCAGTCACGCCTCCCAACCCTCATCTGCAAACTCCACCGTCAGCAACGCAGCTGCCTTCGGTCCAAGGGTCAACGGCACAAATGCTGCCCCCTGCTGCTCACGCCTCTCAGCCCCCGGCTTTGGCATCCAACCCAGCTCTGCAGTATACTCTGCCTCCACCAGTGACAATCTGGGGAAACGCGGGTAGTCAATACACTCCCAATCCTCCGGCGGCATATGTGTCGCCACCGCCTACGGCAACCCCTCCGCCAACTACCGAGGGAAGCATTCCAGAATGCATGACGTCTTTGCAGAAGCGCGTGGACTCCATCCTGGCTCATCAGTCGTTCGCGGATACCATCATCCCGAAGCTAGACAACGATCCACCCAGAGGACTACGAGGAGGACCTCGTGGTCTCCAACGGGAAAGTCGTCAGGGCGTCCCGTTCCACAGAAAAGATTATGACCTTTTCTGCCAGCGACAAGAAGACAGATGCGAGCCACCAGAGGCCCCTGTACGTGACCGCCATCATCAACGGCGTCGAATTCAAGCGAGCATTCGTCGATGGAGGAGCAGCGGTCAATGTTGTTCCACTCCACACACTGAAGCTAGCAGGGATCCCCGAGCACAAGGTAGTCAAGCGTCCATCCCCGCTGGTGGGATTCGGAAGCGATTCTAGAATGACGATCGGATGGATCCGCCTAGGCGTTCAAATTGGTAAAATCAAGTGCTCGGCGAAGTTCTATGTCATAGACGCGAACACCACATATCACATGATCATAGGTCGGGCCTAAATTCATCGCTTTGACGCAATCCCTTCGACGGCTCACCAGGTGATGAAAGCTATCTGGAACGACAGGATTGTCGAGATACCGGCCTCAACTAACCCGTTCAACTTGGACGAAGCACATCTCAGCGAGGCGGTGTGGTTCACCGAGATGGCGGACGAGCAAACACCCGGACCATTCAACCCTACTCCTTTACCTCTCTGGGAGGACGTCAAGGACCAGTCACCTGCGGGCGTGATGGTGACAAGGGGAGATGCCAAGGAAAAGCCGCCTACACACGAAGAGGCGCCGCGCATCGCATATCATCGGAAGAATGTGTACACTCTGAAGAGGATCGCAAAGCATGACCCCGAGGGTAAGGAGATAGAGAGCTTCTACGCCAACGGGAAGAAATGCTATCGCATATGAAGGTGCGCGGGGACGTCCTCACACGGGCATGGGGATGTCCCTGGGCAAATCAATCAAATCGAGCAAGTTGCGCTGACAGAAGAGCCAACACAGGGCACTCCAGACGAGAAACTCAAAGAAGCGCCCGAATGCATGGAAGACAGGCCAAGACCACAAAAGCAAGAGCTAAAGGAAGTGTTCCTCAGCCCGAACGAGGAAAAGAAAAGGCCAGTCTTCCTGAGTGCGGACCTCACAAGCGAAGAGGAACAAGGACTGCTGCAGCTCCTAACTGAATACAAGGACGTGTTCGCATGGGAATACGATGAGATGCCGGGTCTGGACACGAGCATCACCATGCACCGTTTAGACATCATCCCAGGGTCTAAACCGGTCAAGCAAAGCACCAGAAGCTTCAGGCCAGAGCTCAACGTGAAGATCAAGCAGGAGATTGTGCCGGTGGTGAAGAAGAACGGACAGCTCCGCATCTGCGTGGACTTCCGAGATCTCAATCGCTTCTGCCCTAAGGACGATTTCCCACTGCCTAACATCGATTTGCTCATTGATTCAACGGCAGGCCATCGCATGTTCAGTTTCATGGACGGCTTCAGCGGGTACAATCAAATCAAGATGGATCCCGAAGATGCAAGGAAAACTGCATTCATCACTCCCGTGGGGGTATTCAACTACACGGTAATGCCATTCGGTCTTAAGAACGCAGGCGCAACCTATCAGCGGGCCATGATGGCTCTATTCCACGACATGATGCACAAAGAAGTGGAATTCTATGTGGATGACCTGGTAGTCAAATCCAAGCACGAAGCAGATCACCTTGCAGACCTGCGAAAGGTGTTCAACAGATGCAGGAGCTTTCAATTGAAAATGAACCCCATGAAATGCGCATTCGGCGTGACCTCGGGGAAGTTTTTGGGATGCGTGGTCCATCGCCAAGGGATCGAGCCTGACCCTGCGAAAGTGTCAGCCATCACCAGCATGACGCCACCTCACAACCAAAGTACCTTGAAAACATTCTTGGGAAAATTGTCATATCTGCGGAGATTCATCCCAGCAATCGCCGAAATCACATGCTGTTTCAGCACTCTTCTCAAGAAGGACGTCGCGTACAACTGGGCTCCTGATCACGAAGCCGCATTCGAAAAGCTAAAGGAGCTACTCACATCCCCAAAGATAATGATCGCGCCTCAACTGGGATCACCGCTTCTGCTATACCTTACATCAACAAGGAAATCTATAGGAGCACTCTTGGCTCAGGTGTATGAAGGCCAAGAGAGGCCCATCTATTACATCTCCCGCATTGTGCAGCCCGCTGAATCAAGGTACACAGACATCGAACGTCATTGCCTTGCTTTATTCTTCGTGATAGAGAAGTTGAGACACTATTTTGCATCGCACAAAGTAGTGGTGGTCACCAAAAGCGACCCCATAAGATACCTGCTAACTCACACTACTCCGGGCGGGAGATTGGCGAAATGGTACATGACCATCTCTCAATACGATATCACATGCGTAAAACCGAGAGCAATCAAGTCGCAGGCGGTAGCAGATCTGTTGGCACAGTTTCCCGACAACAGCCACGAACCCGTGATCGAGGAAGAGCTCGAAGGCCCAGAAATCTACGCGATCGACGTACCCTATTGGACCCTCCACTTCGACGGTTCGTCAACCAGAAAAGGCGGAGGCATCGGGATAGTCTTGACAAAACCAGACGGAGAAGTCATACAGATGTCCGCAAAACTCAACTTCGCAGTCACGAACAACGAGGCGGAATACGAGGCTCTCATTGCGGGGCTCCGTGCGGCGAAAGCTTTGGAAGTGAGCAACTTAACGGTCATGGGAGATTCCAAACTGATTGTTAAGCAAGCCTCGGGCGAATATGGTTTAAAGGAGATCAACCTCCTGTCATACCGCACCCTAGTACAAAAGCTAATGCAGCAATTCTGCGACGTGAAATACGAGCACAAGCCCCGAGCGGACAACAGGCATGCAGACGCCTTAGCAACTCTGGGATCTAAGGTCAGCATAGACAAATGCCCCGCAAGGATTTCCATCGAAGTGCGAACATCGTCGGCATTAACAGAAGATGCGTGCGACGACGAACACATGGATGACGCAGACTGGCGAAAAGCAATCCTGCAAGCTATTGCGAAAGGCACCAGCAGCGAAAGCTGAGCACTCACGAAAGGATACTGCATCCACGACAACACCCTTTACTACAAGGGTCCTGGAGGAATACTCATGCGATGTGTCTCCGAGCAAGAGGGACAACAGCTGTTCGAAAAGATTCACCAACACGCTTGCGGAGAAAGCGAGGTGTCAATCTACAGGAAAGCTCAGAGATATGGCATTCATTGGCCAAGCATGTCAACAGCTGCAGCCCTGATACAAGGGAAGTGCGAAAGTTGCGCACTAATCAAAGATTCTCTACTCATCGCTCTAACCGATGACGACACAGACTGGAGGAAGCCATTGTTCGAATTCCTCACCCAGGGCACTGTACCCGAATCGAGAAAGGAAGCTGACAAATTGAAGAGGAAAGCTTCTCGATACGTGGTTCAGGAAAACCTGCTTTGGCGAAAAGGTCACGAGGGTAACTTGCTGCGATGCCTAGACGGCAGGGAAGCACAAGAAGTCATGGACCTTTCTCATCAGGTGGAACACCAGGGAGGTGCGAAATTATGCAGACAGCTCCTCTCAATCGGATACTTCTGGCCCACGATGGAAGTCGATTGCCGCACCAAGGTGCGACGCTGCCAAGAATGCCAATTCAAAGGAAACCTAGTGCACGCTCCCGCCGTGGATCTACATGCATTAGGGACGCCATGGCCATTTCACACATGGGCTTTGGACTTCATCGGCCCCATCCGACCAACGTCACATGGGAACCATTTCATTCTCACTGCAACCGAGCTGTTCACCAAATGGGTGGAAGCAATACCACTGAAGACGGCAAACGCGCCGGCTGTGGTTAACTTCATCCAGGAAAACATCGTATGCAGGTTCGGAATCCCAAATACCATTCTTTCAGATAACGGTACTCCTTTTGTTAATCGCCAGGTAGCTACGAAACTCGCGGAGTACAATATCAGGCAGATATGCTCCACCCCCTATTATCCAAAGGGAAACGGACAAGCCGAAGCGACTAACAAAACGCTGTTGAGAATTCTGAGCAAGATGGTCACAGATGACCACAAGAAGTGGGCCGACTCCCTTAACATAGCTCTGTGGGCCTACAGAACTTCTCCAAGGACACCCACAGGGGCCTCGCCATTTCTACTATGTTATGGGGCCGAAGCTGTAGTACCTGCGGAGGTCAGAGTCAATTCGGCAAGGCTGGCCTTCCATGCACTCTATGAAAATCAACGTGATCATGATTTAGTCTTGCTGGAAGAAAAACGAGAACAAGCCAAAAGGACTAACAAGCGGTACCAAGAAAGAATCGCTCGCTCCTATAACAAGACAGTCCAGCGACGGGATTTCGCAGTTGGCGACCTGGTCTTGCGCGCATCTGACCACTGCATGCGAGAAGCAACTCATCCAAAGTTCGCAGCTAATTGGGAAGGACCCTTCGAAGTCACAGAAGTCTTCGATAGTGGCTACTGCAGCATACGAAGGTTGCACGGCACAACCTCAACTCCAAGCTCAGTCAACATGCGCTGGATCAAGAAGTACTATCCTTGACTTCTCTTATTTCATACGTTTTATGATAACGTTGCTTAATGTCTCATGTGGCTATGATTGACGCAATCTCCTCTCCCATATGAGAGGATTGTAATCCTATCTCTCCCATATGAGAGTGTTATAATAAAAGAATTCTCCCAAATGAGAAGTTCATATTTCTAGCCGTTTATATTGCTCTATTTAATTTGTTATTGCTGTTAACAATGATTTATTCGCTGCAATAGCAGCAAATACAAACGCGATCTTAATTGATCATCAAAGCCTATCTCTCACGATAGCAGCAAATACAAACGCGATCTTAATTGATCATCAAAGCCTATCTCTCACGATAGCAGCAAATACAAACGTGATCTTAATTGATCATCAAAGCCTATCTCTTACGATAGCAGCAAATACAAACGCGATCTTAATTGATCATCAAAGCCTATCTCTTACGATAGCAGCAAATACAAACGCGATCTTAATCGATCATTAAAGCCTATCTCTTACGATAGCAGCCAAACGCAAATGCGATCTTAAGTGATCATCAAAGCCTATCTCTCACGATAGCAGTCAACACAAATACGATCTTAATTGATCATCTAAAGCCTATCTCTTACGGTAGCAGCCAAACGCAAATGCGATCTTAAGTGATCATCAAAGCCTATCTCTCATGATAGCAGTCAACACAAATACGATCTTAATTGATCATCTAAAGCCTATCTCTTACGATAGCAGCCAAACGCAAATGCGATCTTAAGTGATCATCAAAGCCTATCTCTCATGATAGCAGTCAACACAAATACGATCTTAATTGATCATCTAAAGCCTATCTCTTACGATAGCAGCCAAACGCAAATGCGATCTTAAGTGATCATCAAAGCCTATCTCTCACGATAGCAGTCAACACAAATACGATCTTAATTGATCATCTAAAGCCTATCTCTTACGATAGCAGCCAAACGCAAATGCGATCTTAAGTGATCATCAAAGCCTATCTCTCACGATAGCAGTCAACACAAATACGATCTTAATTGATCATCTAAAGCCTATCTCTTACGATAGCAGCCAAACGCAAATGCGATCTTAAGTGATCATCAAAGCCTATCTCTCACGATAGCAGTCAACACAAATACGATCTTAATTGATCATCTAAAGCCCATCCCTCACGATGGCAGCCAATGCAAATGCGATCTTAAGTGATCATCCAAAGCTTGTCTCTTACGATAGCAGCAAAATACAAAAACGATCTCAATCGATCATCAAAATCCTATCTCTCACGATAGCGGTTTATGCAAGTGCGATCTTATATGATCTTCTTAAGCCTATCTGTTACGATAGCAATTTATACGCAAAGTGATTTTAGTTGATCACCCAAGCCCGTCTGTTACGACGGCAACGTAACTACAGAACCATCTTGCTAGATCTTCTAAAGGTCTATCTGCTGCGATAGCAATTTATGCGAGAAACTATCTCAAGCAATTCTCTAATAAAGCCTATCTTCTATGATAGCAATTCGCACCACTCAATGATCTTAATTGATCTGTTAAAAACTATCTGTTACGATAGCAAAGTTGTGAACGTGATCTCATACGATTTACAACGACCAACTGCAAGCCCATCCGTCAAGATGGCACAGCTGCGAAATTACGATCTCGAATGATCTAGCGAAACATCTGCGCATTGACGTCGCATATGTGAAATCATTATATGGCATTATGCAAGGCAGAGCGAGCCGAAACGCATTCGAAATTGTATTTTTGCAAAGAGAGCAGATAATACAAAAGCTATATATCATTATGAGTCAAATGACTTACAATTTATCTATCTAGATAACAGCTTACAAGCGAAAAGCTCGAATCTAACTACAGCAGCCAACATGGCTTACAATACATTCGAAAAATGGCTGATAGGCCAGCAGAGACAGGGTACGGAAACCCGGACTGCAAAGAATGAACCGCCCTGGCTTCAAACGCCGGCTACACGATGCCCAGATCTGCGGGTGAACATCTGTAGCAAGGGGGATCTTGCTCTAAAAAGAGCCACATGAAGCCGTACGCTCGACATCCCGCTATCCGACAAGACCGTTGTCAGATATGCTCCCCATAACATTTGCCCAAGGAACCACCGGTTCCAGCGATCAAACTGCAAGCAGAAGCTCCAAAGGGCAAGGGCTCCTTGTAGACGGGGATGAACACAGCGGTTCGCAACCCTGAGTTCAAGAATGAAGAGGCAAGAAACCCTCCTCCAGGGATGCTGGAGGAGAATTCCGCCGTTCATTACGAGACGGTAGCACGGTCACTTCGGCGCTGCACCTCGCCACGAGGCGGCCGGAAACATGACCTGCACACATAATACACGAAGAAATTTAATCGAACACACATGAGGTATTATCTGCATCCTCTTTATGATGGTTATAAACAGCAATAAGCCTCATAAAGTGGATCTTGGAAACTATTTCTATAGCACAAAGCGCAAACTCAGGATTCAAAACTTGAAGTTGCCATGAATCAACGAAAAACAAGCGTTGAAGCCAGCAGTCGTAAGGACTCACGGCAAAGCACATGTTTGGGATGAATAACCCAAATGGAAAAGACAGGGTTTATATAGACCCTGTGGAGACTCTTCGGTTGCCTAAGATGAGTCAGCAAAATTCAAAAAGAGGGTAAGTTCAATAACTTACGCCTTGAAAAGCGGTAACAATCAATTACCCTACTAAAGGCTACGACGATTCAGTTGCGTATCCTAATAAATGACGGATAGTCATGATTCGGCTGGACTTCCCAACGGAAGCGTGCTTATCTGCCGAGAAATTAGCGCGAAAATCAAGCAGAAAATCAATTGCTGATGTCATAATTGGATATGCACAGAAATGTCCAATCAAATCCCGAAAAGGGCAAAACGGGCAAACTCATTGTTTGTTGTTAAAAATAGGGGGAGAAACCCTAGCAATATTACATTAATGTTTCAAAACGTTACATTAATGTCTCAGCTATTTTCCTGTTTTCTTTTCAAAATTCGAAAAGTCAAAACAAATTCTTGATTAAGGAATCTTGGGGCTCGAACTGCCCGCTCAGCTTCTCCACTTGTTTCACTTCTTGCTTCAGTTGCTCGCACTTGGCATTCATTTCGTGATACAGCTTCAAAGCTTCATCAACCTTTTGCTTTTGCTGCTCCACCTTCTGCATTTCAGCTGCGAGATTCTGGTGACCGAGATTCAAAGTTACAGCTGCGCGAATCAGTGTAACTCTGTCCTTGAGGAATTTGAAACCAAGTCTGCCTTGGACTTTGAACAGGAGATTTTGGCACATGCCACACAGCAATTCAGCACTCTGGGCCGAAATGGTCGCAGGTGTAGCCGCAGACAGCTGCTCCAGTATCCAGATGGCTTCAGTAAGGAATAGCCTCCTGTCAAAAGGTCCGATCTCCAGAGATCTCACAAACGATCGGGGGTATCTAAGACGCATTCGAACCACCCAGTCTACATCGGTTTGCTTCAAACCTGAGACATCAAAAATGGTTATAATGTCAGAACTCGCAAGCAAATAATGCGACGTACGAACGGTAAATCTTTACTTACCAGTGCCTTCCAGAATTTCATGAAGAGAAGGGATGCGGGCCACTGGGTTGTTCGAAGACTGCCCTCGCTCCATAGCTCTCCTATCATCTGCGAGCTCCAACCTCTCATAGTCAGGAGGAAGAGTGTAGGCCGCACCAGCTGCGACTACATTCCCAACCTGCGAGCCCCAAATGCTCCACGCAGGAATAGGTGCTTCTGGCTCAGTCATCGCCGGAGGCGAAGGGACAGCCGAAGTCGCTGGGCGGAGGACACTCCCAGATGCGAAAACGTTAGCATCACTTGTCCTTTCTTCCTCACCACCGGTACGGACACCTTCGTCCATCGGCACAGCATCAGCTTCGACATCATCGGAGAGTTCGATGACATCCTCGAAATGCTCACTTGCGTGTCCAGCGGCTGCGACGGGCTTCTCGGTATGGGAGCTCGAAATTGGAACATGGGATGCAGAAGGCTGACATCTCTGCTCCAGTTCAGGTTCCTCAGCATGACCTGCGATACCAAATGCGATAAGGTGAGGTAACTTGTGTTATAAGTTATTTCGCTATCTTTACTAAAGCTAAGAATAAGCACCTCCACGCGAAGGTGGGATTGAGGTATCCTCATCGTACACTAGGGACGTGGAACCGTGCCCTATCAGTGTATCCTCACTAAGCAAATCTTTAAGAGAAGCGTGACCTGGGATGCGAGTAAACCAGTCATGATTTTGCCTCAAGTGGCTACAGCCTAGTATGCGCATATCACTCAAAATAATTACCTGAGGGTTCTCCGCATTTGCTTACCAACCAACGGCGAATGTCAGGCTTTGACACACCGTGCTTTAACGCACCCACAATTACATCTCTATAAGTAACTGCGAGATTGAAGATCTCACCTTTATCGCCACCTGCGATCTCTGCGAAGTCCGCTTGGACTTGCTCTAGCTCTGCTGCATCCTCTCCGGGAACCTCATCTTCCTCCTCCACATGAGGAGCCACTTCTTCGGGAAGCTCGTCTTCCTCGCCAACTGGACGCACTAAGTCGTCAACATGCTGCTCCTCGAGGCTCCGCTGTTTCACACGCTCGAGCTCCTCTTCCTCTCGCTGCCTTCTTCTTTCAGCAGCCTCCGCGGCTGTCTTCCGGGATTCAGCAAGAACATCCTCGCTTATAGGATCATCTGAAATGCCAAAATGGGCATCTCTCTTTTGCCTCTTGGCCACAAGGCCACCAACGGCTTCATCATCATCATCTGCGAATACATATTTGGTTCAAAGAAAAGAACTACAAAGAAGTCAAGATAAAAGGCAAGGAGGTGCGACGGAAGTACCTCCTGATTCTTCCTCGCACATCACAACTGTTGCTTCCTCTTCTTCATCACTTGCCTGGGGCTCCTGTCTCTCTTCCTCCTCTTGGTTGAATGGAACGAAAGTCTCAACTGCGAGATCTTTTCGCACTTTGCTGGGCATACGACCCTTGCCTTTGTCCTTGATGGAAAGGGACCTCACTGGGGGAGAAGCTGGAGCACTCCTAGGGGAAGAAATCGTAATTCCCTTTTGCCCAGGTCTCTTCACTCTCGGCGCCGCAGTCGCTGGAGGGGACGGGTCATCTCTAGGAGGAGACGGAGCCGGAGGGTTATCTATCAGCGAGTCAGCAAAAGTATTCATGGCTGCGCGAACCTTTGTTTCGACCTCGGCATCCATCCTCCATGCTAGCCGGTACGACTCCCCCTTCCTTCTGGTGGCAACAATGGTGTCCACCAGCAATTTGGAGCGATCGCCAGCTGCGAACCTCCGCACATGACACTGAAACAGCACAGAACGAAAAGCATCAGCGCAAGGAAATCAAAAGGCTTAAAGCACACAAGGAAATTGCTTACCTCAGCAAACGCCTTGCTATATTTGATGACCTGCGCGTCACCCTTCTTGATTGCGTCGACTTGCTCCTTCAGAATGAAATCGGGGCACAAATGATTCTCGCGGTCCCACAGCGAGTAACAACCATACTCAGACTCGCTCAAACTGCAATTGGGGCGGAACGGAAAAGAGTTTCTCTTGATCAAGGGGGCCCTTCCTGGCTGCGCCGCCGCCTCCGTCTCAATCCTCGTTTGCTGGGCAACCCAGTATGCGAGCCAGTTCTGGGAACAACCACCCTTGCGAGTTCCCGCAGGCTGCTCAAAGGGAAGATTGCTCATGAGGACCGTCTTGCACTCCTTTGTCAGCAAACGCTTGTAGCACCCTCTGATAATAGACTGGGGCCAGATCGATGGGGCCACCGCATCAAAACCAAACTGAGGAGAGACCCGAGTGGGGTCAACATCCACTGTAAGCCTTTCATACCTTGGCGCGAGCTCACGAATATGCTCTGCAAGGGCAGGAAGGGAACCTCGCAGACACCAGCAAAAGAACTCACGATAGCGCTCGTGGAAATGCGGCCCCTTTTCAAAGAGAAGGTCTTCTGACAAGACCATACCTTTGGAAGGGTATAGCTTTGGGAACCACCGCACATTCTCAACACGTGTGGCATAGGGCCTGGCAGTAAACTCCTTTCGTTTGTCGCATATCAAACTCCAAGTGCACTTGGTGTTGCTTGCTCCAAACCATCTCGCAGCTCTTCCGCTGTTGCGCGCTTCTGTCTCGCCTGGGGGACACCACTTATCAAGTGGGAGGGGAGTTGGAGCATAAGATGGCCAGCGCTCGAAAACCCACATTGTCAAAAAGCTGATATTGACAAAGGTCAGAACATCGAGGCGGCCACGCGATTCCCTCATCGCCAGAACCAGCTGATCCAGCCTATAATATAGCGTGCCCAAGACCAAGGGTCCGAGTGCGACTCTCTGGCCAAGAGCGAGCCTCACGGAAAGTGGCAGCACATGGTAGAAGACCCCGTCATGAGGGTGACCATCAATCAGATACCTCGACAGCCAAGCACAGAGAAAGGCACAAAGGGTTAAATGATAACCCTTGCCCTCTACGTAATTCTCGGCCTCCGGGTTCTCGCTCTGAAGCTTCTTAGTAATGCTGCTGTTCGCATAGTCTCGGAAGAAGTACTGCAACCACTTGTTCCAGGTATTCTTCGCAGACGTATCAACCAGCTGCCAGTTCGGAAGAGGCTTTGTAGTAGTCCACCGAGTGGAGATTTTCTTTACCTCTGCTAAGCACTCCTCCATCTGCGCGTACAAGGCCATTTCCGCAGATGTCCTCAAGTGACTCAAGGGGTCCACCTCGCCCATGGGGGAAAGCTCGTACAGCATTTGCACGTCCTCGAGCGTGGGGGCAGCCTCGAACTCAGCAAAGTGAAACGTGTGAGTCGCAGGCGAGTAACGGGAAAGAAGGTCTAGAAGCATGGACTGATCCAACTTCACGGCAGCACCCTTCATAGCACGGATAGCAAAGTATACGCCGACTTCATTGAGAGTCTCGGCGTGATGATCCAACACGTGGTCAATCCACTCATCCATATAGTCCAATTTCTGGACGAACGCCTGAGTAGAAATCGCAGTGTATGGGAAGTGCCCATTCTCGATCCCCAATCGAACCACATCCTCGGACCCAACCAACTCGAGCAAGGCTGAGTTAACTGGGCGAGTCAGTGTCAACAATCGTTCAACTGGAACAGCATCAGGCATCCTCTTCGCCTTCACCCTTGCATGATAAAAATCCTTCCCACCCAGAAAGGGGGCTTTACGCCACCGAGCCTGCGGAAGCTCCGGCATCTCTTCATCTTCCTTGACGGGTCTGGTTACTCTTGTCTTGGCCATTCCTGCGAAAGGGCAAGAAAAAGGGGGGAGAAATACCACACTTCAGTTTGAATTTTGGAATTCGAGATCTATGCAAAGGAAAGCAAACAGTTCCGGTACCGATTTCAGAAATTGGGGAGTTACAAGATCCAATATTGTTGAAAGATTAAAACGAAGCGGGTTCAAAGATCAAAAGCCTCTTCACAAATTTCATGGATTTACAGATTCAACGCAGTTCAAGGCAAACGCTGGTATTTTAAATCAAAAGTAAACGAGGCCAACCTTGTTTCCTTGAAGCTTGCTTGGATATGCACAATTGAAGAATACGATTTGCAGTTCTGAACTGGTGATTGATTATCTGGATCTGCTCTCGAAGATCTCCGGGTACCATTCACTTTAAGAGAAAGAAGTGATGCTTTGCAATAATGGGATACAAGGTATTTATCCAAAAGAATGAAGGGTTGCGTCCCTTCAGTAGTCGAATCGCAACCGTCACCGTCGTATCGCGCAATCACAGGACGGGCTGACGTCACGCCTAAAACCCTAAAGGTCAGACGGCAGGACTCTAGGGGTTTTAGGTCATAATGACACGCACGGGGGCTGAACTTACCCGTATTTGAATTGGTGCGTGGCGGCGACGCGCATGTCGGTTTCCGCGCATGGAAGCCTATACAGCTATGAGCCTTCACGCGCAGAAAGGGGGCTAATGTAGATACTGCTTTATGACATGGCAGATCTAGGCCACGTGGCAACCATCCAGCACACCATATTGTGCTCCACACACACTGGATCACCAGCCGAGCTGATCCATGTGGGGGCTGCGAGACAGAGCCCTCGCATACCACTGCACGGGACTTGTAGGGACTTTGTGGTTTGGAGGCTAGAGTAAGCCCTGTCGCGTGCGAGCCAAGCCCGCACGCGACCTTTAGTAACTGTTTTGAGAGATCTATGGCACGAGCTCCCTAGACCCGGTCAATCCGGTCAAACCCGGTCAACCTCGTAACGGTTCCGGTATTCGCGCACCACGTGCTCTAACGGTCCCTATATACTCGGACGGACGTGCCGTTATGGTTAAGCTAATTAAGCCGCCATTAATGGGCGCATTAACCACACTACAACGGTCATGTTCTCCAGTATATATATATCGTTAACCTTTCCATACAAAGGAGGACACACTGCCATACGCGGAAGCTCTGCCAAACCTCTGTCTCTCTCTCAGACATTGCTACTGACTTACTCTCTCCCTACACACACCCCTATTCTTCCTGTGCGATCCCTGATCCACTACGCACGGTGTACACGGAGGTCTCCCTGCCGGAATCTCTTGTGCACAACCACATTACCTCTTCTTTCCTCAAAAGGTCATCATAGGATTCTGCAATCTTATGCAGTTCATCTCGAACCATCTTAGTTTGCGCTATGCTTTCCAGATATTCCTTGCGGTTTCGCAAGACTTTGATTTGCTCTTTCACACTCCCGAAAGAGTGTTTGTTCCTTATAGAGCTAATGCACACTAGAAATGCAAGTAACTGTCTCTCAGACTTAGATATCCTTCTAGTACTACACCGCCGTCATTTAGGTAGTCGTCAACCCTCCTCGTAGAGCCTAGGGTTATGACTTAGACTTATTTTCCGGATTTTTTGTTGATTGATTCATGCGTTTGATCCAATTAATGTTTATTATTCTTCATCTTGTATTGTGAATCCGTAAGCTAAGGCTATTGACACGTGTTAGTGATGAATGGAATGACCAAGTTAGATGAAGATTATGAACTAGTTGAATTCATAGCTTAATGTTACAAACTAATTGATTAGGAATCATGATCTAGGCTTAATTCTTAGCAACAAGGGAGTCGCGAACCGGAGTTGTTAGTGAACTAGGTGGGTGCTCGACAGAGACTTAACCCGGTTACGAATAAGATCATGTTTTTATTCCCGAATCATTGAGACCGATAGGTGAGATGAATAGGAGTAGTCATGTGTGGGTAGATTCAGTTGAACTAGTTATGTGAGTGAATCGGTGGACCGACAGGACCCGGTGAACGAAGTTGACTAGCCAGCTAGAACGTAACGGTAGATGGAGGTGGACCGACAGGACCCAAAGTAAAATGTTACGTAAAATTACATGAGATCGACAGAAGATTGTAAGTGCTATTACCCGGCATAATCAGTTAGTGCGTAGTGTGTTTCAATACAAATTCCGGAACTGTCTAAAGACCCTAGGTGATTCATAGATCGCCTAGTTTTCTCCATACTTTGATTAAATTCTTTTAATTGAAAAATACAGAAATATTGTCTCTACATTCAGTTTATTCAGTCGCTTGTTTGTGGGCGACGAACACTCAAACCACTTCTTACCGGTTACTTAAGTATCTTCTAATTAATTATTAACTAGCTAGTAGTCGTCTATTTCCCTGTGGGTTCGACAACCTGAGTTTTGATACTCAATCTTTATTACTTCGACCGTGCACTTGCGTATACACGTAAGAAATCGTGTCAAGTTTTTGGCGCCGTTGCCGGGGAATTAAACGGTTTATTTGTTTAGTTAAAAATTAATTTAGGATACTTCTTTTATTCTCTTTTTGTTATTATCTGTTTACCTCACGGGTGTGCTAGTGTTGTTTTCTCAGGTAGCTATGGCGGAAGGACAAGGGCAGATTAGCCTCACCACAGAGCAGCTACAAGCTTTGGTGGCTGAAGCTGTAGAGAAAGCACTGGCAGCAACATCAAGACCGCACCCGACCTCAATGCCATATAATCGTTCAGGGAAAGTAATAATCCACGCATTTGAGGCGGATCTTAAAGGAAGGGAGCCAGCAATTGTGGTGCCACCAATTCAGGCAGAAACCTTCTGTCTCAAGCTGGGCACAATTCAATTTGCTCAGGACCAGTGCACTTTTGCTGGGACAGACGAGGAAGACCCACATGCATTCATTGGGAGATTTCAGAGCCACTGTGGGCTAATCCGTTATAGTGGGGTCACTTCCGAATCAATAAAACTGATGCTCTTCCCTCATTGCCTCAAGGGAGTTGCTATGGATTGGCTGGATTCATTGCCATCCAACTCAATCAAAACGTGGGAAGAGTGTGTCGCACAGTTCATGAGTAAGTTCTACCCTATCTCACGTGTGATTCAGCTTCAGAATGAGATCTGGATGTTCAGGCAAAAGCAGGATGAATCACTTGTCAAAGCATGGCATCGCTTCAATCATTTGCTACGTAGATGTCCCAACCATGGTATTGACAAGCGACAGTTAATCCAGGTCTTCTATGATTCACTTGGACAGCCCAATAGAGACAAGATGGATATAGAAGCTGGGGGAAACTTCTTATTTAACTGTGATCATGAAGGGGCATATGCATTGATGAGATGCTTGGTTCAGCAAGAAGAGAGCATGGATTACCAGTACAGGCAAATGGAACTGGTAAGAGATGAAAAGATGGCTTATAACACTGTTCAGGTGAATGCGGTAGAGATAGTGCATGAAGCAAATGTTTCAGAGATGCATCAGCAGCAGCCAGTACCACCATTAGAGTTGTCCGATATGACAGGGATAATAAAGACGATGGCTCAGCACATGACAGACATGTCCACACAGGTCAGCTCTGTAGCAATTGGACTTCAAGTTGCTCAAGCAGAAATAAAAGATCTAAAGGAACAACTTGAACAAAGGGCACTGGGTAGCATTGTTGACACATCAGAGGGACATGCTCAAGCCGTCACCACTCGAAGTGGTATTGCACTTACAGATCCTCCATATCCGAGTCATGCCAGAGCGGAAGCCTCAAAGGCGAAGGAACATGAAGTCTTCGATTCTGAGAAGACACATGTCATGATCCCCCAATCAAAGGGCATGACTCCACCAGACGAGGAGGAGCATACTCAGGTACCACTTTCATCTTCTTCTTCTTCAGAACTTCCATACCCATTACGTACTAGGAAGAAGAAGGATGATTCTGAGGAATACAAGCGCTTTTTGAATGTCTTCTCTAAACTGCATATCAATATCCCATTGATTGAGGCACTTCAAAAGATGCCTAAGTATGCTCGATTTATTAAAGATGCAGTTCTTGGAAAGAAAGGGGTGGATGAATTTCAGAGAGTTAACTTAAATGAACAGGTTAGTTCATGTGTTTTGCATGGGTTACCTAAGAAAAAGAAGGATCCAGGTAGCTTTGTCATTGAGGCTACATTGGGTGATTCCTACACTGGAAGGGCTCTTTGTGATCTGGGAGCGAGCGTGAATTTGATGCCGTTGTCGGTATTCAAAAAGTTAGGTGTGGGGGAACCCCCGAAAACCTGGATAACACTCCAATTTGCAGACAAGTCATCCAAGAAAGCATGTGGGATGGTTAAAGATGTGTTAGTGAGGGTCGGAAGTCTGATCATTCCGGCTGATTTTGTTATATTGGATATGCCAGTAGGTGATGTTCCGCTAATACTGGGTAGGCCATTCCTGGCAACTGGTCGTACTCTCATTGACGTAGAGAATGGAGAACTGATTATGAGGGTACATGATGACATGGAGACTTTTCGGGTCTTCAAACCGTCACCCCAGTGTTCATGGGAGTATCAACCAGGTGTGCCATTTGCTGTACAAGTGAAGCGCCAAATCCCAGAGTTATCGCAAGGGGATCCACCTGACTACTGGGTAAGAAATAAGCCATCAGCGGTGCACGCACATGAAGCAGTGCTTCAAATCCAACACCGGAAAGCTAAGCTGGAAGCGGCACAATGTGCCAGACCACCCTCGTGAGGTGGCAGAGGTAACTGGGTCGGGCCGTCGACCGTAAATTACAGGCGCTTGTTGGGAGGCAACCCAACGTACTTTTATGCTTTAGTATAGATAGTGTGTTTTAAATAATGTCGTGTGTGTTCTTCATATTATATAGTTTATCTGAGAGGCGAGAGAGTGAGAATCTCATGTTTGAATTGAGTCGTGCAGGCATACAGGTTGGAGACGCGGTCCGGACTCCGCTTCTTGATGCGTGAAAAGAGGAAACGCAGAAAAACCGAGAAAGCGACGTAACAATCATAGACTTTGAGGTCACAAATTCCGAATGTACTCCAAAAAATTTGGAGTCACTTGTGCAAAATCAAAACGGGCGCGAGACGAGCTTTCCAACGCTATATTACACGCACGCATCGGAGTCCGGGATTGCAAATCAAAAAAAAAAAAAAAAAAAAAAAATTAATTAAGTTGGTGTCAGGGGTGTTCGCACGAACACCCCCTGTGTTCGCAGGAACAAAAGAAAGGCAAAAGCCCACTGTCAGATATTAAGAACAACATATGTTGCTCCTGCGAACAGGGGCAAAAAGGGCAGCCTCCGGCAGAACCATCTTCTTCTCCCATCGACCCTCTTCTCACTCCGGCAGCCTCTCTTTTCTCTCCGGCGATTCCAGCAGCGACCCTCTGTGTCTTCTCTGGTCACAATCAAACACATCCCCCCACTACCCACATCTCCCCCCTCGTCATCTCCTCTCCTCCGTCAAACCCAGAACCCACCATCCCTCTCTTCTCCGTTCACCACCACCATCTCTTAATCCGGCGAGCGGTTGTGGTTTTGCCGTCGCGTTTTCAGGCCGGCTCTCAACTCCGGCAGCAACTCTATCTCCGACGCAAACACCATCAACCACCCTCTGTTCTCAATCTTTCGAACCCAGACCCCGATCCACAACCACCAACCCAGGAACCCACCTAAAACCCGATTAAAACCAGTAACAAGTTCACCCTCACCACAGCCTCCGATTCAAACCCTCAACCTCTACCCAGTCGCCGCCGCCCAAAGCAATTCACTCCGACCTCTTTCCGAACCCATCAGCCCAGAGACTCGTCACCGAGAAACCCAATCCCCAATTTGCAGAACGTCTTCGGCGTCAAATCCTAGCAGAACCACCGCAGCCGCCTTCGGAGAATGGAGGAGCTGGTTAAAATGGTGAAGTACTGGAGGTATTTTGGTGAAATGGTGGTTATGTTATTGAGATG